>CAWUFW010000527.1:0-2400000 GCA_963921515.1 Calotriton arnoldi | reverse complement strand
TGATAACATTACTGATGACATCATCCAGTGACTGTGTTTCTATAAAGTTTAAATATGTTTTATATATATGCCAAGGTGTATTGAAGAATGAGTGGGTGTATAAGTGTCTGGATGGAGGATTTAGTAGGTGCGTGACTGACTGTTTAAGTGAGTGATTAAATGTGTCTTAGTGAATGCATGGGTTAGTGACTAAACTGTGTGAATGTGTGCATCAGTCTGCCTGTTGTTGTGTAATCTGCTGCATGGGTTGGTGAGTAGCTACATGAGTGTCTATATGGATTATTGATTGGTTGCCTGAGTATTTGTATGGGTGCCTGAGTGTCTGTGTGGGTGGGTGGGAGGTGTGTGACTCTGCATAGATGTGTGAGTGGTTGATTCACTGGGTGTATGGGTTCAAGAGTGCATGTGGAAACAGCTGTATGGGTGGGTGAGTGTGTGTATGGGTGTGTTGGTGAGTGTATAGATGTCTCAGTGGTACATGTCCAAGTAACTACATATGTAAAAGGCAGTGTATGTGAGAGTTGGAGTATATAAATGACTATACGTGAGAGTCAGTGATTGTGAGAGTGGCTGTATGGATGAGTGTGTACTTGTATCAGTGATTGTATAAGAGAGTAAGTATGCGTTAGTATCTGTATGAATAAGTGAGGTGGTGTGTGTATAACTGTATAGGTGAGTAAATGGAAGTGTGATTGATTCTTTGCATGACTGACTAGGTGTGTGAGTAACTGGATGAGTGGCGGTGTGTGAGTGCCTGTATAGGTGTATGAGTGCATATGATAGTGTTGTATTGATGAGTGACTGCATGTATGAGTGACTGTATGGGTGAATGAGTGGATGTGTGTGTAGACCTAGGAATCAGTGAGTGCCTATGTAGTAACTGGTATTGGTGTGTCTATGGTTTCGAAAATGGTAGTGTGTATTTTAGAGTGGGTGTATCAAAGGTTATATTAGGGTGTGAGGAGGTGCATCAGATTATCACTTGGATGATGTCATCAGTGATGTCATTTGAGATGTCATCAGTGATGTCACTGGACCATGTCATGAATGATGTAATATGTGACGTCATCAGCAGTGCATTGCGGGGGCGCGAGTTATAGTTAGCTGAACTAACTATAACGGCGGAATTTCCCTGGTTTTGTACGAGTGAAATGTCCAACTAACTATAACGTCCCTGAAACCTGTGGTTGTTTCAGTGAATATATATATATATATATATATATATATATATATATATATACTCTCATAGCATGTGAGGCTGTAAAGAATTGGTTATTTACATCTAGTTTGGTTCTGCACCGTAGGCATCTTCACTGAAGTCATAAACATCAGAATAATCCTCCACTGCGGGATATATATACACACACATATATATATATATATATATATATATATATATATATATATATATATATATAATATTGTTACCCTGTAACCGTCTTTTCGTAATGTGTAGTGCTGTAGTACACATGCTTGCGTACTCCTGCCAGCTAGTGTTGGACCTGGATTTTTTAACTTATGTTTCTTCAAGGAAGGCTGAGTCACAAGACCTGATGTGACGGTCCACAATGCACCAGCACACTTTTTCCACCTGAGATAGTTTTTTTCTGCATCAGGCTCTGATGTTTAGGAACACTTCTCTGGGATTGATGTGCTAAATTGCACTGCTTCTTCCTCTTCTGTTCCAGTGGCTTATCCTTCGAACCCTGCAACAAAAGCAGTACTGTCGTGCTGACTAAAACATCTGCCCATTATGCTTGGACTGCAGACCTAACTGCCACCGATCAGTAAATTTCGATGGACTGTGGCCTCGAGCCACCATCCTCCACTAGGCTTGAGTCTTTGCCGACGCCTCTTGGAGAATGCAGCTAGGACACTGGTATGGAATGTACACCCTACCAGTTATGTCCTAGTTGTAACATTAAGTACTTCTTGAGTGACCTCCACGAGGTGTGCCACCTCTGCCTCTCCCCAGACCACATAGAAACTTCCTGTGAAATGTGCTTACCTCGCCTCCTTCTGGGAAAAAAACATAGCGTACAAGAGAGAAAGAAGGTGGCCCATCACAGAATGGAAAGGCAAGCCTCGTTGGAGATGCCCAACATTTTTATAGTCAAAAATGTGCCAGGTGCCAAGGAAGAAGAAGCCGCTTCCTCCAGCATTGCAGCTCGACTGGCCAGAGTCCAGAGATTATCTTCTCCGAGGTCTTCCAGATCATAGAAGAGGTACAGTTTCTTGATTTATTGGTATAACACATGCAGGCTCTGAGGCCGAAGATGAGGTCGACCATACTTGCCTCTCTGGCGAGCAAGGTTAGCCTCAAACCCTGAAACAACCATCAACAGTGGCCAGAAACTGCACAAACTTCGTGTTTGGGTCCCTCGACCAGGAGTCCCTAGATTCGGGAGGGTGGGTAGATGCCTTTGAAGACTCCATCCTAGGGCATTGAACTGAACCACGCTTCAACTACGCCTTGGCCCAGGCCCACAAAGCCAGATTCTTGAGCTGACATCAATAGTCCCGGATGCAAAGCAAAAAAAGCTCTTGATTCACCTGGACACGGGCAAACTTCTTACCAAACCTCTGCCTCCAGGACGCATCAAGTTTTGCAGCATAGACCTCTTCTAGATTCACAAACTTGTGCATATTCCGCCATCTAGTGGTTGGAGTCGGAAAGTGCTTTGTATTTTTTTGTTTTTTGGGTGGTTGGGAAACCTGATCCCTCTGGTGAGGCTACCACCCCCCTGGTGTGTGTGCAAGCCCTCAGATTATTTTTTCCGCCATGGAGATCGGAGGTGCACTAAAGACGTCTCGGAAGGGACAGCAGCTGACGCAGGAAAAGTACAGCCACCAGAAACTCTGGAGAGAAGGGGTACCAAATGCGTGTACCCAGTACTCTGTTCGCTGGCAACAGGCAGTCTCCAGGTATCGGGGGGGTTCCATCCGAAGATAAGGTAAGGATTTGCTCTCCATGATTACTTTCTGAGCAAAGCACGGATGAATTGCCCCACGTGTTAAGAGAAAAACATTGACTATAGCAGCACAGCCGCTCTTTTTTCATTGCAACGTTGGACCTTCCAACTCAGCTACCGAGCGGTGCCCAAGGCAAGGTATCTTTGTGCTGTTTTATACACTTCGTGTATGTTTTTATCTTACTGAAACCTACACTTTGTAGTTTGTGCCAGGTTAGGAAATCACAACACAGCGGCCATATCGTGCCTCTCGCCGGGTGTCAGGGGGCCTCTTATACAGTACATGCGACTTCCTTAAATTGGTTGCAATCTTTTCCCACTTTAAATTGTGAAAAATAATTTTTTTAATTATTTTCATGCCTTGATACAGCGCGGATCGCTGCTACTTTTATACACTGCGTGTATGTTCTTCTACCGAAACCTACCGTTTCAGTTTGTGCTGCGTTGGGAAAGCACAACGCAGCAGCCACATATATCGTTGTTTAAATTGTGGAAATGTAATTTTCATGAACACGTGGGAACGCACTACGGGGCCTCTCCCATGCTTACACAACGTGTGGGTTGTTTAAAATTGTGGAAATGTAATTTTCATCAAGACGTGGGAACGCAGAACGGGGCCTCTCCCACACAACGCAATAATTGTAAGAGTCAGGCATCCCCAGAGTTTCGCCCTGGTCATAACATGCCAGGGCGTACATACAGCACGCTATCCTTACAGGTAGTGGGTCTAAACATAGGAAAACAGGGGGTTTATTCCTTTACACAAGGTTTACCATATCGCAAGATATTCAGGCCTGCACTGGGAAGGTTTTCACACACCAACTAACAAATTGTCAGTAAGCCGTCACTTTTCATTAACAAGCATTGGCATAGCCAATAGGTCTCGCTTTTGGGACCTTATAAGTATTTAGTTATGCAGCACAATCGCTAAACACTTATAAGGTCCCAAACGCGAGACCTATTGGCTATGCCAATGCTTGTTCTGTATCATGTTTTGTCTTCTCAAAGCATCTCCCCAGTCGAGCTTTCATCAAATGTACTGGCTCAAAAAGGCCCTATTTTCTAAACAAAAATAAAACGTTAGTCCTTTCGCCAAGCGAGTGTTCATAAATTCACACCTTGGCCTAATGAAATAACTTTCATGCTAGAGACACTGATCGCACATGTGACGGCCACACAAAAAGACGCTACTCACCGAGCACTGTGCCACTGGGCAAAATGCTCGCATCTCTGACAGGCACTGTTCAAGATAACCTGCTTTTACCTTGACTCGACTAACACGCTGTCTTGTATTTTTCACAAATCCCTCTTGATGCGTTCTTTACACTCATCTCACTTCTTTCCATGCCTGCTTTTCATCTAGCAACCAAAGGTGGCAGAACTTCCTCGGTTGAGCTCCCAGGCTGTGGTACTCTAAGACAAGCAATCTCTGTCTGTCAACATATTCCCAGCCTCGGGGGCGCTCTCACGCCAACGCTTGTTGTATAGGCTTGCTTCTGCTGTGACGCTCACGGCCTTAAGACGGCTAACTCCACAGGATCGTCCTATATAGGTACCTTCGTAATTCACTGAATCACACATTACTAAGATTTTGTAGCATCTTACATATAAAAACGATTGATAGATATCATTGGTTTTCCAAGGAAAATAATTTTGCCCACACCTATGAAACAAGCAAACAAGTGAAGCGCTGGACAGCAGAGACGTCGGCAGCGGGGGCGAGCGAGCGCGGCAGCCTGGGCTTTTGAAAGCTGACCAGACGCTCGTGCGTCATGGCCTTTTCCCCGCACGGCCAGCATGTGTTTCCAATTATCGCGCCCGCGTCTGGGCACGATAATTGGAAACAGATGTCTGCCGCGAGCGTAACCGCAGGGAAAAGGCCAAGACGCACGAGCGTCTGGTCAGCTTTCAAAAGCCCTAACTTAAAGTCTCGCAGAGCAGTGCTTGCGCGCTACTCGAGGCTCGACCTAAAAATCGGGGCAGGACAAGCCCCTTTGTTCAGCACACGCAGAACAATATCTGGCGGCAAAACGTCTAAAGCAGAACCACATGCCGCGCACGTCCTCCAAGCATTCCAAGGCATACGGATACAAGGGCCATAAAACCCCGCACCCCACCCCACTTCAAAAGGGATTCTTCACGGCCGGTTCCTGAACACACCATAAATTCCCTGCTTATCAAGCACAAAGCGCATTCCTCTAATGCCGTCTGCTAACGGGCAGAAACACAGGAATTGGGGGAGTGGGGCCCCAGCAACAACATAAGTTATTCGTTGCATATACCAGGGCTATCTGATAACTTACATAGCTCCCACGATAACTTTTCAGTGTCCGCTCAAAGAAAACTTTTTCACTGCAAGCATTTAACTTACACAGTGGCACAGCATATAGCCATACATAGCGCAACATATAACTGCGCGCTCTATGGCAGCATTACCTACAGAGCCTCCACAGGCTCCAACGTTGCGAGGTTATGTAAACCCTAGGTACAAGGGATCAAGGGCACAAGCCACTTAAACCCCTATACATAAATGCAGGGGCTGGGACTGCATGTACGCAAATACATGCAGCCAGGCGCTTTTTGCACCTTAAAGATTACCTCCCCAAAAAAAAAAAAGGGGGGAAATTTATTTTTGGTTCACAATCGCATGCACCAAACATATAAATAGTCAATCTTTAATACGGATTAGACATGGGCATCCACACATAATAACGCACAATAACACAACACATCCTGGGGTGGGTGTTTGTGTGTATATACATATATGTATATATATATATGTGTGTGTAAATGTATATGTATGTATGGGTGTATATATGTAGATATATATTTCCCAAATAGTTTTCTGCACTTGCTCGCGGGGCACCACAACAAAGGGCGCCTCCTTCGGGGATCTTGCAGCCCCATCCAATTACTTGCAATAATCCTCCCAAAAAAAAAAAAAAAGACGCAGTGTGCGATTCAGACTCCATTTATTTAGCCACACCGCCATCACACGCGTCTCCGCTGATTCCAGCCTGGCTCACCATATATGTGTATATATATATATATATATATATATATATATATATGTTATCATCATATGGGCACATGCTGTATACACCTGTATATATCTCAAGGTATAGGGATATATACGTTTATGTACCCAGGAGGGAAAGACACCACACAGGTGCATGGAAGTTTATGCATGTGGGCTGTTCATATTCATATATATGTATACGTGTCTCAGTATACATACATACATATACGCCCCTTTTTCCCAGTACCACTCAGCGCGTTCCACCTATCTTAAACACGCAACCAGCAGTTCTACACAGAGCACATAAAGGTTCTCTGGTAAACCCAGCCACACAACATTAAAAGCATACCAACTCCCTCCACCATTCTCCACTGCTGGACTACACAACCCTGTTTTGCAACAAACATTAATTTGCAACACACGGTGCTGCACATAAAACACTACACACAGTTTTACAACACGGGGTAATTTAATAAGGGGTTAAGTCCCACACAGCAAGACTACCAACCCCAAATGAAAGGTACATATCCGCACAAGCTACACAGCATTTCTTTCAGCAATACTATATGTACCTGCAGCGCAACTTTATGTTCGATACAATAACAAGGGCGAGTCAGCTTCACTAAAGGTGCGAATCGCCACTATATGGGATGGGCATACCACAACCACACTCATCTCACACACACTATGGGTGTGGCGAGCCCAAAAGGTGGAAGTCTTCTCCTACCACGGAGACTGATCTTGGCACCATAAGGGGAGCCGGTAACTCTTCAAGGGGAGTTAACCGCGACTTCCCAAACGATTGCATAAGGCCGGCAACTGGGGTTGACCGCGTCCTTTTCTGAACACCATAGGGGCCGGCAACTCTTCCATAGGAGTTCACTGCAGCTTCCAATGGTATCCCATATGGCCGGGGACTCCGGTTTGCCCGCGACCATAAAATTCGCCAAATACAGTGGGGGGTGAACACCCTACCACCACGTGCAGCACCTACAGTCAGTAACATAAAACATAACAAAAACTGCACCTTAAACCTTGCATATACCTATATACAACAAACTAGGCTAACGGGGACAAGGTAATACCCCATACCTCACATCTGGCCCACAACATTTGGCCACCTACTCATCACAAGCATATCCCTAACAGGGCAAACACAACACACCCCTTGCCACATGGTGTTCAATTACAACACACTACACATTAAGGGAGTGACCCTCATGGTATGGCATTCTATTATCATTACATTTATATAACGCTTACTACACCTAACAAGGTGGCTATGCGTTTTTCAGCGAGTAGCACGCTACTCCAGGAATAAAGCCAGGGGCCAATACACGCCCAGGTCTACATCCTTGCTGTACCCATCAACATCTAGGGTATACCACATCGGTGGAATACCCCCTACAAGGGGAAATTAAGCACACAGATCTATGCCTATGCACCGGCATGTGTGTATCGATATATATATATATATATGTATATATATATATATATATGTATATGTATTACATATATAGCGGTTATGGTTCGAGGTAGGTTATAGGAACAAACTAGGGTGCCCCAAAACACGGGCAACAAGTACGTAGCATACAAACACCCAGGGCATATAACAGAGTAAGCCTTCCTTTTTCCTCTAACCTCGAGTTCCTCCCAATGACATAAGCAGCACGCATAATGGTAGAATCACGTCCAGGTTCAACAATACCATGGACAGGGTAGGGTAATAACAAATTTAAACAGGTCAACAGCAACCCTATACAGTTGTCTGTTGCTACCAACGCGTACATCAAACGCAATACGCAATCACATGAAACAACCAGGCAAAACCAGTAAGCCATATCTACATAAGGCATTGGAGCTGGCCCATTGCAGCAAGAAGAATAAAGAAATAAAGAAATAATTATGGCAACATACAAACAAGAGCTAGTGGTTGGTAACGACCATATTAAAATAGCACCCACAGAATAAACAGACAAATTAAGAGTTAGCCTACACAAGGGTGAATGGGCCTATTTGGTAGGACTATCTCAATACACATCCAAAGGTTTTGTCCCTGGTCACATCTAAAAAGAGATGAAACGCTCGCAAATGCGAATATATACACAACAGAGTACATGTATAAAGACTTTCCTCAAACCAGAACTACATCAATACTCACTGTATACACACACAACAGGGGAACAAAAATTGTCTCCAGAGGCAACAATTGGTACTACACACCATTTGTGTTTATTATCCTGGGGGAACAACTACACTTCACTCCCTCCTCCAAAGCGTTAAATACCGCTACACAATCTATGCACAAGTTTGTGAATCTAGAAGAGGTCTATGCTGCAAAACGAAAATATTACTTACCTGTAGTAATAGTTTTGCAGCCTAGACTCTTCTAGATTCACATACTGACCCTCCCACCTCCCCTGTGAAGGAGGAATAATTAAACCAAATAAATAAACACAACGGAAACTCAATACATAAAGCCCACAGAAACAAAATACAAAGCAATTCTAAGGGCTAACAAATAGCAGAAGCTATACATCTCCTCTTCAATATTACGTATGTATTATATTAACAAATACATAAATAAACTACAAACGCAGCAACTATACTGCGTATCCTATTACATCAACTTATGCCCCTTTTTGGAAAGGGGCACACCTACCTAGCTACACAGCTAATAAACATACAAGCAAACACTACTAAACTAGTAGATTACAAAAAAAAAAAAAGAAATATATGTCTATATATATATATATATATATATATATATATATATGTGTGTGTGTGTGTATATAACTATATATATACAAAAAAACAACAAAAAAACCAAACAATAAATGTTTTGGAACAATAATTCACTTCCGTATGTACAAACGTATACAGATACATATGTATGCACCCGTATATACAAGTCAATGGATTTATATGTATACCTATATAAAGGTATATTAATGAGTCACCTTTACAAATCAACAAGCAGTCAATACTATACTCATTCAACAAGCAAGCATTATCTCAACTCAGAAAGGGGAAAAAATAATCTGAGGGCTTGCACACACACCAGGGGGGTGGTAGCCTCACCAGAGGGATCAGGTTTCCCAACCACCCAAAAAACAAAAAAAATACAAAGCACTTTCCGACTCCAACCACTAGATGGCGGAATATGCACAAGTTTGTGAATCTAGAAGAGTCTAGGCTGCAAAACTATTACTACAGTTAAGTAATATTTTCGTTCCGAAACAAACACCAGCTGACTTTCAAAGAGGAACCAGGACTGGACCCTTCCAGAGCACCTAGTCCTAAAAGGGTCTGGGATTTGGGTGTAACCCTACACAATTCCTGCCATTGTTACCCAGACCACCTCCTCCACTACCCCCGCAATCTCCTTCACCTAATCCACAGGACACTGACTCAAAGCTGACTACCCACAGGACCCTATGTTAAGCTCTTCAGGTCCTTGGAGGGATGTAATCACTGGGTGGAGTATGTGGAAGGTGCTCAAGACGACCCTTAGCTTGAGCCCTGCAAAATCATCCCTGCTCAATGATACTACAGCATACCACGTGTTAATACAACTGGCTGCACAGTGCCAACAAGTAAAAATGCATACAATGCAGGAATAAGATGACTTCCTTGTGTAGATAGGGTGACCAGATTCTCAAAACAAAAAACTGGGACAGGTGTCATAGACATAGAAGTAGGACTGACAGAAGTACCCATGGCTTTAAGTGGGATGAAAAAACAGGGGGGGGGATCTCGCAAGGGGCGTGGCGGATGTAATTAAGGACGTGGCTTAAAACACATAAGCTAAAAAAATCTGTACTAAGCATAGCGTCCTGCCCGAAAATTGTGCTGCTTCGGTCATTGTATCCAGATAAATAATATAACGAGTAACATCACACCTAGAACAAGCCTGGACTATTGGCTTTGTCAACAATATAACGAGTAACATCACACCAAGAACAAGCCTGGACTATTGGCTTTGTCAACAATATAACGAGTAACATCACACCAAGAACAAGCCTGGACTATTGGCTTTGTCAACAATATAACGAGTAACATCACACCTAGAACAAGCCTGGACTATTGGCTTTGTCAACGGTTGTTAGCTGCATAAGAGAAAGAATCAACAACTTTGGCTTCGCTGTACATAACATTGAAAATGCCTCAGTTCTGGAATGAAGAGACAGACTGTGAAAGAACTATAACGGGTCTCTTTAAAAGCAGTGAAGGGTGGTACTGCTGCAGCAGTAAGCTTTTTTTTCTCCGTGAGGGCTAAAATGGAGAGCCCAATAGAGACCCGTCTCAGCACCTGTGAGAAGTAAAGCAGGCGCACCGAGCGAGACACTATTTAAAAACCGGGACATTTATCTCTTTAACCCGGGCACTACGCAAAAACCGGGACATTTCTTTAATTTGCAGCAAAGTGTCGGGACACCAGGACACTGCTCCAAAAACAGGGACCGTCCGGGGAAAACCGGGACGTCTGGTCACCCTATGTGTAGACCCTGTCCAAGACGGAGCGTGCATGCATTAGCTTCCATATTGAAGGGAATGCTTAGGTTTGCCACTGGCAACTTAAAGGCCAGGGTGGTTACTCCTTGAATTGACAAGAAATACAAGCCTGCCCCCTATGATCCTGCTTACATTTGTGGACAGATTACCGAGACTTCCTTATAGTTCACACTGCCTGGAAAAGGGCGTAGGCACTGGCTACAGGGGACGCTCCTCTGCCTGATAAAGAGTCTAAGTGAATTGATGCTGCTGGGAAGTGGGTAGTGTTTGAGGCAGCTACTCATTGGCACATTGCAAACTCATTCATTACCCTCTCAACGTATCATATGTATCACTAGAAGGAAATGGAGGAGCTACTAAAGCACCTCCTGGAGGCCCATCATAAAAGCGGACAGAAGTTGGTGGATAAGGGAAAAAGGCATCAGAATTGTCAGTATTAGATGATGGTATGCCAGGCAGTGTGCTCTCTCCCCCCTTTGTGATTGTCTCCTTGTTTAGTTGTTGGGCTGACAAGCTCTGGGAGTGGTACAAAAACCTGAGAAGACTGTCAGCAGCATTGTCAGCATCCCCAAATGTAACTAGTTACTTTATACTGATGAACAACAAATATTCTGAAACACGTGATGCACAACACTAGCTGCACCAACAATGGTGAAAACGAAAGACTTTCAACCAAAGTGAATTTTATTATGCACTGCATTTACCACAATGCATGAGGGCGAATTGTGTGCTGGTATGCCCGCAGTGTGCTTTCTCCCACTTTCCCCCCTCCCCAAGCATGCCTGGCTTTCGGTATCAGGATTTAGGCCCAGGATATAGCAGCACCGCTCAAATGTGTCTTTTGATGGACAACATCTGTTTGGTCCACAGTTCGACCAGATGCTTGAAAAAATAAGGATACGGATATTGCCAAATCCATGACTGACCTATAATCCTCCAGTACCAGATCTGCTTTTTGCAGGCAGGCACGGTGCACAACCGTCTGCCTCAAGCAGAAGACTGCCATTACCAAGAGCACCAACAATCCTTTCTCCCAGCAACCCAAGACCTTCTAAAGAGGGGCCTATAGGGAAGATGGATGTGGGAAGGGCAGACTCCGCTGGCAAATATTGACTCCCCATCTCTTCCCCTTTGACCACATCACACCTGTTTGGGAAGACTGAGACACTTTCTCGCTAAATTGGAATCCACCACCTAAGACCATTTGGTCTCTCTCTTGTGTGGGAATACTGCCTCTATTCCACACAGATCCTCCGAAAATTTCTTCGCACCGCCAGATACTGAGTTCAGACCACGTTCACCTTCTGAATAAAAAAGTTCAGGGGCTCCTAGCAGAGGGTGCCATCGAGCTAGTGCCCGTACACCCACAAGCAACAGGCATGTGCTCCCAATAATTTTTGATCCCCATAAAGGATGGCTTGCTGCAGCTAATCCTCAAACTGTTGAGCTCTCTGAACACTCTGTCACCTTACAGGATGTTAGCCTGCTGTGCCATGGCAATTTCTTGTCTGCACTGGATCTGAAAGATGCATGCTTTCACACCCCGCTTAACCCAGCACATCACCAGTACCTTTTGTTCATGGTCTAAGTAGATGTCACTACCAGTTCAGGGTATTACCCTTTAGAATCATTAGGGCTTCAAGGGTGTTTACAAGGTGCCTAGCAGTAGTAGCAGCGCACCTGAGCAGAAAAGCTTACAGGTCTTTCCATAGAAGATTCGTTGATGAAGAGCAGCAGCAAAAGACAATGCCTAGCACACACTCCAACAGAAGTGTCCCTATTACACAGCCTAGGTTTCACCATCAGTGCAAAAAAAGTTACATCTTCAACTGCAATAGGTCAAGCCTTTCTTCGGCTCTGTTCTAAATACCAATAACAAGCAAAGCACACTCCAACCTACAGAGGGTGATGGCTTTTCACTGGCTGCTGCCTCTTTTTCAGGCACACCGCCTCACAGTTTAAACTGTGATGAAACTGTTGAGGATGATGGCTTCATGCATAGCAATTATACCACATGCAGAGCTACATATGGGGTGGAGTACTAATAAAAACTTACAACATGACAGCCATGTACAACATCCAGAAGCGTGGGCACCCACTCCCCCCAGCTCTTTCACTGGCTCAGGAGATTTAGCATTAGTAACCCGCAACAACTTTTATCTGTTGTCGAAGCAATTGCTGGGAGTGGAGAAGGACTTAACAGACATGCTCAGAAGGATTTGTCAACAAGCCCATGAGTCGGAACTTTGCCCACAAGCCCTTCACAAGTACTTTCCGCCTTGGGGGACTCCTCAAGACAACCTTGGTATTTAGTGCTCCTGGAAAAAGTAAGTTAGTTCCCAGGAGAAGCTCTCGCTGAGGCCGGACGTTCTTACTCCTCATCAGGGTCAGCTTAGGCACCAAGATCCCAAGCTGCTGAACCTCTCTGTCTGGTACCTGAGTTCCTTGAGCTCTGCTACCTCAGTCTGCCAGAATGCATTCCTATACTGTGTGAGACTTGAAAGGTCAATATTCCTGCCAGTTACATGGCTTAGTGGAAAAGGTTCATTAATTACTGCGTCTTGAAATAGATCCCTTTACCTCCTATATCTGTGCAAGACAGGCCTTGTGCATAGTATACGTCTATACTCTTACTCTTGACCGCAGTTTCAGCTTACCTCCAAAACAGACTACACTTATCCCTTTTTAAGGTCCCAGTCATTAAGGCCTTCATGGAGGGCCTAAAAAGGCAAATACCTACAAAAGTGCCCCCAGAACCTGTGTGGAACCTCATTGTGGTACTCCCGCAACTCATGGCCCTCCCTTTGATTCCCTTTACTCATGTGATCAACAGTTTTTGGCTTGGAAGGTGGCTTTCCTAGTCTGTCACATCCTTCAGATGCATTAGTGAGACCCAATCTCTTACAGTAAAGGAACCATTCATCCAGGTGCACACAGATAGGTCAGTCCTTCATACCAATTTCATGTTTCTGCCCAAGGTTGTTTTTCCTTTTCACATGTAACAGACCGTTGAGCTGCCCGTCTTTATTCGTAACTAGAGTCATTAGTGGAAAGGACACTTAGCCTTTCCAACACCCCTCAGGAGCCTTGCCATCTCTAAATTGGCATTACGAGGTGGGAAGTTAAGAGCATCCAGACTGGTTATGCCATGGCAAACGCACTCACCCTGTGCCACTAAAGCCCTCGGTACACACAAACGTGTGCCCCCCTAGCCTTTCTAGGTAATGTCCCTGTAACATTTATGTGCAGGACCTCTACGCGACAAAACCTTCACCAAACATTACTGTCTGGATATTCTAACGCATTAGTAGGCTTTAGTTGTCCTTAGAACACTTTTTCAACATCTGTATCTTCTGTTCGCTAGCCACTGCGTTATAGTCTGTGCAGAGCTTGTGTATGTACAGTCACACATACTACAAACAGAAAATGTTGTTTTCCTTTTAACCATATGTTCATAGTGTGTAGTGCTGATCTGACGTGGAGCCGGTGTGGACTAAGGGTGGAGTCACAACAGGTCTTGTGACTCAGACTTCTTCAAAGAAAAACAATGTTGCAAAAATCCAGAGCCAAAATTAGATGTAAGTAACCAATTCTTTTAGGTAATATTTTTGTTTGGCATAATAGTTTCTGCTTCATGGGGAGTGTTGTAATGACAAAGCACCATAGATGGAGACCAGACAAGAAAAATGAGATTTGAAAACTGTGATGAACTTTTTGACTGATTTGGTTTCCCATTTCTAATTGTTCTATTTTATCCCTTGTATTTTTAGGTGTAAAAAAATGGTTCCTGCGTCAAAGAGATTTAGTATACATCGATCTTCTAATGTTCTTACTTTATCTTTGAAGAGGTTTGCAAATTTCAGCGGTGGGAAGATTACAAAGGTATTGAACTGCAAAAGTGCATATGTGATTGTTAATATTTTGATTTTTTGATTATATCATGGATATATTTAAAGTATTTTCATAAAATGTGTTCAGCTGTTCTGAGAAAATTGTAAATTTGGAAGGGGGGTTGGGGGCTGGATGAATCCTATTTAGTATTTCTCCAGTATTGTATCTTTCATAGATTCACATGCTTGAATCCTCCCCATCGTCATGGTGGGAGTCCCGCTGTAACAGTAATAAAAGCAGTGCTAATACTTAAACATTATGAATCACATAGAGAACAATAGACATTGCTAGCCCCACTTCACATTCTTTTAAAACATCCAGACTTCACCCAATCAAGTAGAGACCCTGAAGTACTCATCCCCTGCAGAGCCATCATACCTCACATTTCTTACTGCACGTCGTGTGTTAGGGAGTCTCCCTGAGCTCTGCTCAATCACAGTGTTATTCTCGTCAACTTTTCAAACTGATCTTTCACCTTCAAGCAATATTTAAGGTACAGTCTTTGGTATTATTTCCTGGTTACCAGTATGTCAGAGGCTAAAAGAAAAGCTGTCCAGGCCTTGTAAATCCTGTGGGAAACCAAGGCTATTTTCAGAAGATACCCCACAAGGAATGCCTTTATTGCCGGTACCCTCACCATAAACCAAAGAAGTGCAAACATTGTTCGACCTTCTCAGCCAAAACCCTAAACGACTGTGAGGCCAGGCTCCTTCTTTGGCTTCAGAAGAAGGCAGCTCAGTCTGAGGGTGATCTTCATCAAAGAAGCGCAAAAATGAAGGCTTATCCTCATCTGATAACTCCAAGAGGGTGAAGTCTCATAGCGGGGATACCAGTTCTGAGAGAGCTGGGAGTAAGGAACCTGCTGAGCCTACTAACTGACAGAAAGGCTCCTTCTGCCCTCTCATCGGTTGGTGACGCCGATGAGTAGAACGACGACAACAACTTCGTCGTTGGCAGAGCTATTGACGACTACAATGTCATCGACGAGACCGTCGTCGACTTCACAACCGCCGACAACATCAGCCCCATCTAAGGCATCAACGATGATCCCTTTGACGAAGCTTCCATCGGTGTCATCCTCTTCAGCAGCCCTGTCGACAACTGTAAAGGAGACTATTTTTATCTCTGATGAATTAATTCCAACATCCTTGCATCAGGATCCTATAATAGTGTCCCCTTTACCTCCAGTGCGACTTCTAGAAATGCAGGAGTTGGTTGATGAGGGTTTATTTGGCCCAGCATTTAGCCCTACTCAGCTCAATGTTAAATGCCAGGACACTGAAGAGGAAGAAGCGGATCAGGACACCTTTGGAGTCTTAGAAGGTGACTTCTCCTTTCGGGATAGGCGTCAACAGTTAGTGCAAGGTTATGACACCTTTCAGGAGCATTATCCATACGATGACCCTGATGCAGCACAGTGTGCAGGGGCCCACCATAGCAGTCCCTATATCTCTGGTCCCTGATCTGGCACCTTTTGCTGAATGATCATTATAAGAGATTTCCAGATGCGACTGCCCAAATGCAACATACTCTGGTACGTTCAGATGCTCTAGAGGTAGCATCTCTTCCAAAAACTCCACTGGGCACACAGCAAAAGGAAAAAAGAACATTGCCTCCCATTACAATAAGGGATGACTTTACAGATAGTGATGGGGATCAACAGACCGTGGAAGGCGAGATTCCTCCTGGATCAGCTTGTGATCACCCGGAATGGGATGATTATGTGGCACCATTGTCTGCTTTGCCTTCACTGGTACTGGCTGATTCACCTCCAGCTGATATTGGAGGTTTCCACGAGCTCCTTGAAACGGCGTCCAAGTGCTTTGACATGCCTCTCCAGGTCAAGCAGATGGATTGCTTCCTTTATGATTGTAAGGATTCGGCTCAAGATCAGTCCGATCTATCCCCATAGTGGAATATATATATGGCAGAAGGGGCTGAAACTTATGAAGACCCGGCTTCAGTAGCAGCTGTAGATCTAAGTTGGACAAAAAGTATGAGGCACCAGACAACTAGCCAACATGCCTCATTGGTCATCCTCACCCTGGCTCCATCATTATGCAGGCAGCCCAACGGCGCTCTAAGAATCCTTTTCGCTCCTTGCTCTGATCCTCCGGATAAGGAAGGCAGAAGGTTAGATAACAACGGTGTAGGAAGCTGGCTCTGTACATACTATATCAAAAAGTTGTATAGTGTGCACAGAGTCTAGTGAGTCCCGAAAGGTATGACAATACCTTACTCTCAAGTTAGTGGCAGCTGGGCTGAGCAGTTAGGCTTATCAGAGGGTAGTGTTTAGCATTTATTGTCACTCATTGTATCCAGACCAATTGGTTCTATATAAAGGTGTTACTTTGTTGTTTTATTACTAGAACCAAGAATCACTTAGTGCAGGCAAGTTATACAGTTTGTAAAACTGGCAAATATTTTTCAAGAATGCAGTATGGTTTTGTAAATGCAGTAAATACTTTACAGTTTTAAGAAAGATTTCTGTAAATGTCTATCAAGTCAAGAAAAGCTTTATTCGATTGCTTTTTTGTAACAATCATAAAAGCACATAAGAAAAATGTACAAAGCTTTCAGTTTTTATAAAAAGATAAAAATAGAATAGACATTTAAAAACATATTAAAAAGTGATATATGTCTATTAAATACAGTTTTAGACTTTACAAGGACAAAGATATGCAATGCAATGTAATGATACAGTTCAATGTATTCCTATGGAGGAAAACAAGGTTAGTGGCTTACAGGTAAGTACTCGGTTTTGTGGTTCAGTCTCGGGCTTTTAGCACTTACACTGGGCAGGGGTCAGTTAGGTAAAGAGACCTCCTCAGCGGCACAGGGGCTGCCGGGTGCAGAGGTCAAAGGAGAGGTCGGGCCCAATGTAGTGCTATTGAGATAGCTCACAGGTAGGTACCTGCGGTTTCTAGGTCAGGGCCCAGGGATCGAAGGTAGGCACAAAGGGGGCCACAAGTAGGCACCAAAAGCACACCTCCAACGGTACACGGGCGGCAGGGTGCAAAGTAGGCGTCGGGCTCCCAATGCAAACCAATAGAGGGTGTCGGTTGAGGAGAGAGGCGGCAGGCTCGGCACAGGAAGCTTGGAGAAGGGATCCAGTGACTGGAAGGTGAGGTTGGAGTGTTGCTGGGCACGAGGACACTGTCGGTAGGGCACACCCCAGGGCCAGGGGGCTGCGGCTGCAGGGGTGTCCTTTCGTGTCAGGTTTTCTCTTCAGTTGCGGTCAGCGGGACCCTTCAAGATGAGGCTGCAGGCATGCCAGTGGAGGTCGTCCAATGCCGGATCACAGGTCAGGATCGCCGGGGGGACCTAGCTGTGGTGTTGGGCCACTCGGGCCGTGGGAGTCTGGTGCAGAGTGGTGCAGACACGTGGTTCCGTCCGGATCCGGTGTCTGAGCTGGAGTTGGTTGTTGGACAAATCCGGTGTCCACGGGAGATCAGAGTCTTTCCTTGAAGACAGGGCAGACCCCCTGGGTTCTTGCAGGCTGCTGGCTGCAGGACATGCCGGGTTAAGCTTGCAGGGGTTCCGAAGCAGGAGACAGGCCAGTAGGGCCGAGGCCAAAGCAGTTCTCGTCGTCCTATTCTCTGCAGCATGGCTCTTCGGTCCTTCTATTTCTTGTCTTATTGAATCTGAGGAAACTAGGTTCAGGGGTGCCCCTAAATTCTAGATTTAGGGGCGTTACAGGGGCGTGCAGGTTGGGACCAATGGGTCCCTTTCCTGGGGTGTCTACACCCCCACGTATGCCACCCTCCAGTGGGAGGAAGGCATATGCCTTGTCCTGATTGGGGGAATCGCCTCATCTTCAAGATGGAGGGGACTGAGATGTTTGCTTCACTTCGCCTTCCCCACCTTAGGGGTGGGGTTGGCAAAGGTGGGCACACCTCCCTTTCTCACTAGGTTTTCCTGGTGATTCTCCCGCCCACAGTGTTGGTCAGAACCGGTAGGAGCCAGCTGCTGGTAGCAGCAGGGGCTGGGGGTAGCTAACAAAGGCGGCAAGCCTTTGAAGCTTCCCCTTCGTGGACCCTGCCCATTCTGAGGGAGGAAGCATGGCACCTCTGCCCAGGATGTATTTTGTTCCAGGACCCAGAGAGTGGAGGCTCTCTACCCAGGGTTCCAGAAACCTGTCTGGTGGTGACAGGTGGCTGGTAGCCAGTCAGGAGCCACACCAGGACTGGTCATTCTTCAGGGGGCATCTCTAAGATGCCCTCTGAGTGCATGTTACATTAAATCCCACACTGGCATCAGTGTGGGTTTAATGTGCTGAGAAGTTTGATATCAAACTTCTCAATCTTTAGTAAAGCCATCATGGAGCTGCGGAGTTTGTGCTGACAAACTCCCAGCCCCTGTACTCAAAATGGCTTCACTGCACTTATAATGTCTGTGAATGGCACAGACACTGTAGGTGCATAGTGCTCATGCAGCTATGCCCTCACCTGTGATATGGTGCACCCTGCCTTTAGGGCTGTAAAGCCTGCTAGAGGGGTGACTTACTGTTAGAAATGGGATCTCTAGTTGGCAAGGGCTTGCACCTTTGTCCAAGTAGGGACCCTTCTTCCTAGTCAGGGTAAGGGTGTTACACTCGTGAAGTAACCCCTGCTCACCCTCGTGGTAGCTTGGCACGAGCAGTCAGGCTTAATTCAGAGGCAGTGTGTAAAGCATTTGCACATAACCAACAGTAATACAGTGTAAGCACTACAAACGGACACCACACCAGTTTAGAAAAATAACCAATATTTTATATACTCAAGACAAGACCAATTACGACAAAAATCCACAATACTATACTTTACGAATGAATGCTTGATACGGTAACTTCTTCTTTGCAGGAATAGCACAAAAGCAAAGTTTGTACGAGTCGGTAGCTCCGTCCGAGCCTACCGCGATGCTGAAAACCACAGAGTCTAACAGTTCCAGCCGACCGCGTCGGTACGGGCCAGCAGAGTCGTGAACAGACTCGGTTACAGTACCTTTCTCGTTGTGGCTGGTACGGAGTGTACGAGCCGGTCGGCGTTCGTCGCGGTTGCGGTGCAAGACGGAGCGATGCAAGGTGCGGTGTCCCTTGATGCGGTGCAGGCAGCGGCTCGATGAGCGTCGTGCAGACGGAGTCGGTGAGTCCAAGGCGTGCGATGCAGGGTGAGACGATGCTCGATGCGGTGCTGACAGGTTGCGATGCAGGCGACCTAGCCGGAGTGCGGGAGCTGGCGTCGGACAGCGGTGCGAGTCGGAGCGGTGCGTCGCAGACGTGCGAGCGGTGCCCCAAATGCGGTGCGGTCACGATTCTTGAGCCAGTTGCAGCGACCGCGTCGGTCGGGTCCGGTTGGTTCAGTGAAGCGATGCGATGCGAACTGCGGTGCCCACAGGTCACGGTGCAAGCAGCGGCTCGATGTTGGCGGCGTCGGACGTCGCCCAGGGTGAGACCAGGGTTGCGATGCGAAGCGGGGCGATGCGGTCTGCGGTGCAAACAGGTCACCGGCCAGGGATGGATTCGGTTGACGGAGTCGGTTGCGGTTCCCTTCCTCTGTGGCAACTGAAACAGCGTTCCAGAAGCGGTACCCAGAGGCTTGTGAAGTCTTTGTAGTCCCTGAAACTTCTTAACAGGAGGCCAGCTCGGTTCCAGGCCCTTGGAGATACTCAGCACAAGTTTGTAGAAAGTTCAGTCCAGTCCTTTCACTGCCCAAGGCAGAAGCAGCAGCTGCAGGCCAACCCAACAAAGCAACAACACAGCAAAGGGGCAGTACTCCTCCTGGCAGCTCTTCCAGCTCTTCGTCTTGGCAGGTTCCTTGATTCCAGCGAGATCTAAATTCATGGGGTCAGGGCCCCAATATTTATATCCCAAATTCCTTTGTTCTCTGAAGGCAGAGAGGCCTTTGCCTAGTCCAAACCAGTTCTGGAGCACTTTGTTGACAAGTCTCCGTCTCTTCTTTCAGTGAGTAGGCCAGGGACATCAGACGCACCACAGGAGGTGGAGCCAGCATTGTGGAGGGAAGGCACTGTCCTATTCAGGGCCCAGGTGCGACCCCTCCCACCCATCTACATGTAGATCTTGCTATTCAGCCCTGTGCTGACTCACCCTGTCTCCTGGCATCCCCCAGCCCCTGTCACTCACACTCCAGACAAGGAATACACAACCTCGCAGAGGCAGGCTTGGATGGTTAGACAAGAAAATACCCACTTTCTAAAAGTGGTATTTTCAAACACAGAATGTTAAAACCAACTTCACTAAAAGATGCATTTTATCATTCTGAGTCCAGGCATACTAAACTCGAACTTCTACCATGTTCCCGGGGTCAGTTAGGATTATAAACTGTAATAATCGAAACTGCCCGTTCTGGCCTAGGGGGAACAGGTAGCCTTGCAATAGTGAAAAACGAACTAGGCTGTAATTCACTATCAGGACATGCCGCACACACCAGGGCATGTCCTACCTTTCGCGTACAACGCACCCTGCCCACAGGGGTACCTTGGGCCTACCTTAGGGGTGACTAACATGTAGCAAAGGGAAGGTTTAGGGACTTGCAAGTGTGTGCACTTGCCAAGTCGACATGGCAGCCCCAGGCTGCGCACAGGCTCTGCGTTGGCAGGCCCGAGTTACACTTTACGGGCTGTTTGCGTGGGTGGCACAATCCAGTGCTGCAGCCCACCAACAGCATTTGGTCTATAGGCCCTGGCACTCGCAGTGCACTTTACAAGGGACTGACACATAAACCAAATAGGCCAATCATGGCAACACCAATCCATAACGCATTTTATACAGGAGCACTTGCACTTTCCCACTGGACAGCAGTGAGGAAAGTGCGCAGAATCATTACACCAGCAAAAACAGAGTCAAAACCGGGAGGTCAGAAAGCAAAAAGTCAGGGGAAACACGCCAAAAGATGCCAAGTCTAACACATGTCCCCTCCAGCTGAAAGTAGGGAGAACAACCCAACCCCATTGGAGTTCTCTTCACTAAGGCGGAAGAACCTGGACAGACCATCTGCGTTGGCGTGTTCTGTACCAGGACGGTGTTCCACCGTAAAGTCCATTCCCTGTAGGGAGATGGACCACCTCAGCAGTTTTGGATTCTCACCCCTCATTTGTATCAACCATCTGAGGGGCCTGTGGTCTGTCTGAACCCGGAAGTGAGTCCCAAACAGGTATGGTCTCAACTTCTTCAGTGCCCAGACCACAGCAAAAGCTTCCCTTTCTATGGCACTCCACCTCTGTTCCCTGGGAAGTAGTCTCCTGCTAAGGAAGACTACAGGCTGATCCAGGCCCTCTTCGTTCAGTTGTGAGAGCACCGCTCCCACACCATGCTCTGAAGCGTCAGTCTGCACGACGAATTCCTTGGAGAAGTCGGGTGCCTTGAGCACGGGCGCCGTGCACATGGCTGCCTTCAGGGCATCAAAAGCTTTCTGGCAGGACTCAGTCCAGATCACTTTCCTGGGCTGCCTCTTAGAGGTCAGTTCTGTTAAGGGGGCAACGATGGTGCCATAGCCCTTAACAAATCTCCTATAATAACCGGTGAGACCTAAGAAGGCTCTCACCTCTGTCTGGGTCTTGGGGGTTCCCAAGCCAGAATGGTGTCAATCTTGGGTTGTAGGGGCGCCACCTGGCCGCTTCCTACCTGGTGTCCCAAGTACACCACAGAACCCTGCCCGATCTGGCACTTACTGGCCTTGATCGTGAGGCCTGCACCTTGCAGAGCCCTCAACACTTTCTCAAGGTGCTGTAAATGTTCTTCCCAGCTGGAACTGAACACAGCAATGTCATCCAGGTAGGCGGCACTGAAATCCTCCAGCCCAGCCAACACCTGATTGACCAACCTCTGAAAGGTGGCAGGGGCATTCTTCAACCCAAAGGGCATCACCCGGAATTGGTAATGACCTTCTGGGGTTGAGAATGCTGATCTCTCCTTGGCCCCATCGGTTAAGGCAATGTGCCAGTACCCAGACGTCAAATCAAACGTGCTGAGGAACCGGGCAGCTCCCAACCGATCAATGAGCTCATCAGCTCTGGGGATGGGGTGCGCGTCAGTCCTGGTGACGGCATTGAGCCCACGGTAGTCCACACAAAACCGGAGTTCTGGAGTGGCACCGGGCGCCGCAGCCTTTGGGACCAAGACCACTGGGCTGGCCCAAGGACTGTGGGAGGGCTCAATCACCCCTAACGCCAACATCTTAGAGACCTCCTCCTTGATGCTGGCTCTGACCCGGTCAGTCAACCTGTAAATCTTGTGCTTCACAGGAGGGCTGTCACCGGTGTCCACGTCATGGGTACACCAGTGAGTAACACCGGGGTCAGAGAGAACAGTGGGGCGAACTGTCCCAACAACTGGCGACAGTCCCCCTGCTGCTCTTGAGTCAGAGTAGGGGAGAGGATCACACCCTCTACTGACCCATCATGCTCCTTGGTAGACAGGAGGTCAGGGAGAGGCTCACTCTCCTCTTCCACCCCATCATCTGTCGCCAAGAGCATACTCACTTCGGACCTCTCGAAGTGGGGCTTGAGGCGGTTCACGTGAAGGACCCTCAAAGGGTTCCTTGGAGCCTGCAAATCCACCAGGTAGGTGACGTCACTTTTGCGCTCCTTTACCTCATATGGCCCAGTCCACTTGTCCTGCAAGGCACAAGGTGCCACTGGGGCCATGACCCACACTTTTTGCCCAGGTTGAAATTCGACCAGAGTGGCATTCTGGTCATACCATCTCTTCATTTCTTCCTGGCTTGCTTCTAGGTTCGCCTGAGCGAGTTTCCTGAAGCGGGCAGTTTGGTTTCTAAAGGCCAGCATGTAGCTAAATACATCCTGGGGAGTTTTCCTGGGAGCTGCCTCCCAGCCTTCCTTTACCAAACTCAGAGGTCCTCTGACAGGGTGGCCATACAGGAGCTCAAAGGGGCTGTACCCAAGAGACTTCTGAGGCACCTCCCTGTATGCAAAGAGTAGGCATGGCAAGAGGACGTCCCACTTACGCCTCATGGGTTCTGTTAGACCCTTGATCATGCCTTTCAAGGTCTGGTTGAATCTCTCCACCAGACCGTTTCCTTGTGGGTGGTAAGGAGTGGTGAACTTGTAGGTTACACCACAGTCCTTCCACAGGGATGTCATATACTTGGATATGAAATTGGTCCCCCTATCAGAAACCACCTCTCTGGGGAATCCCACACGGGAAAAGATCCCCATTAACGCCCGGCCCACCACTGGCGCCGTCGTTGTCCTGAGAGGGATTGCCTCCGGGTACCGGGTGGCATGGTCCACCAAGACCAGGATGTACCTGTTGCCCATGGCTGTCTTGGGATCCAGTGGCCCCACAATATCCATCCCTACCCTTTCAAAGGGTGTTCCAACAACAGGAAAAGGTTGGAGAGGAGCTTTGACCTTCCTCCCACTCTTACCACTTGCCTGGCAAGTTTGGCAAGACCTACAGTGTGCATCTGACTGCCTTCGCATTTGGGGCCAAAGAAGTGGGTGACAAGCCTGTCAAAGGTCTTGTCCTGCCCCAAATGTCCTGCCAAAGGCACGTCATGAGCTAGACCCAGTAGGAAGGTCCTGAAGCGCTGGGGTACCACCAGCACACGGGCTGACCCAGGCTCAGCAACCTTAGGCTCACTGTATAGGAGACCACTCTCCCAGTAGATCAGATGTGACCCGGACTGATTACCAGCTGCCTGGTCTGCAGCCTGCCGCCGCAGACCCTCCAGAGTAGGGCACTCGCTCTGCTCCCTGCAGAACTCCTACCTGGTGGGACCCCCTTCTTGCTGCCAATGGGTCAGCTCAGAGATGTCTCCCAGTTCGGCTACCTGCTCCCCTGTAGGCACCGGGCGTCCCCCTCGAGGTCCGCCTCCTCCCGGTCCGTGGGAACTTCGGGGGCCGGTTTCCCGCGCCCCTGCCCTTTCTCTTGGCAGGGACTTGGGCCACTGTTTCAGGCTCCAAGTCCTCTTGATCACCCTTTCTGGCTGCCATTGACCGAGTAGACACGCATGCCCACTCTGGCAACCCAAGCATCTCCAAGTGAGACCTGAGCTCCACCTCCTTCCATGAGGACTGCTCCAGGTCGTTTCCTAGCAGACAATCTACAGGCATGGTAAGGCTCACAACCACCCTCAAGGGACCTGAGACCCCCCATTCAAAGGGAACCTGCGCCACCATACATTGGCGCTCTGAGTTGTCTACAGCAACTACTTGGTGGAATGCCCTGGGGACTACTTGCTTCTCAGACACCAGGTGACACCGGACTGAGGTCACACTGGCTCCAGTGTCTCTGAGAGCCTCTACCCTGTTCCCATTAATGGTCACCCAGGTGCTATATTTCTTTGTGTTAGGGGGCACCTGGTTTCCTGGGACCATCTCACTGTCCCCTAGTGAGACAAGGGTCATTTCTGCGGGATCCCCACCCTCCTGTGGGCACCCCTCCTCCCCAAGCGCTACACTAGCCAACACTTTGGACTGTCCACCGGTGGGTGGCTGTGTCCCCTTTGGGCACTTGGGGTCCCCTTAAAGTGACCTACCTGGTCACATGCATAACACTTGCGGGGCCGGTCTCAACAGGCTTCCCTGTAGAGACCCCTTTCTTCTTATCACCGGGGGCTGGGAACCTTTACCCTGGGTACTAGTTTGGGGCCCTTTAGAGAACTCCTGTGCTTTACCCTTGTCCCCCCACCTTTCTGCTGGGGACCCTGCCCACCTTTGGCTGAGTCTCCCCCAAACGCTTTCTTGTGGACCCTGGTACTCACCCAGCGGTCCGCTTCCATAGCAAGCTTCCTGGGGTCAGTTAGCTTACTATCCACTAGGTGCTGGCGCAGATCTGCAAAACATAGACTAGACAAGTGCTCCCATGCAATCAAGTTGTAGAGCCCCTGAAAATCTGTTACACTACTGCCCTTCACCCAACCATCCAGCGACCTGCAGAACACATCCACACATTCCAACCAAGTGTTGGCATCAGACTTCTTACTGGACCTGAACTGATCCCTGTACTTTCCAGGAGTAAGACCATACTTCGTGAGAAGGGCATCCTTCATGTCAGCTTAGGTGAGGTGATACCCCTTACCCAAAGCTATCAGAGCATCCCTTGCTTCTTCAGGGAAAAGTGGCCACAATCCTGCTCCCCAATTCTCCTCAGGGACCCCATTCATGTGTATGGCTGCCTCATAACCCTGAAACCACCTTTGTATGTCATCCCCCTTCTTGAACTCCTTGCCTACGTTCTTGGGAATGTGCACAATCCTGTCTGCCTTTCTGGACGAATTGCTGCCACCATCTGAGCCTGACTTACTCCTAAGTTCTAGCTCCTTCAGTTCTCTCTCATGCTCTAAGAGCATCTTCCTCTCCTCTATGGCCAATCTCTTCTCCTCCCGCTCACTCTCCAGCCTGAGCTTCTGCAGCTCAAACTGCCTTGCCTCCCGCCTGTCCTCCAGCTCCTCTGGGGACAGACTGCTGCTGCCTGACCTGGCGGGTTCCCCCTACCCAAAAGCACATCCACCCTGGAAATAGGCTCCTCCACCTCCTCACTGAGATTACCAGGCTGCCCATTGGCATGTCTGGCTGCTACCCAGGCCCTCAGCGCCTTCTGTAGCTCCTCCTTCCTTGTGAGGCCTTTAATTTGGACTTTCAGGTTTTTACAAATCGCTTGTAGCTCCTTTACGGCGTAGGATTCCAACCTATCCTCCTCAAAGATAACTTCCAGAGATGCAACGGATGATGCAATTGATTCAGGCATGACAAAAGTAGTGAGATGAAAACTGGCAAGATCAAAAATAGGCCAAAAGAAAAAGAACCAGTATGTGGTACGTAATGGTCTGCGATATGGTAGTAGTGCACACCAATCACTGTAAGTCAAGTGCAAACACAAGTCCTATCCTCACCGCTGACAACCAATGTTAGAAATGGGATCTCTAGTTGGCAAGGGCTTGCACCTTTGTCCAAGTAGGGACCCTTCTTCCTAGTCAGGGTAAGGGTGTTACACTCGTGAAGTAACCCCTGCTCACCCTCGTGGTAGCTTGGCACGAGCAGTCAGGCTTAATTCAGAGGCAGTGTGTAAAGCATTTGCACATAACCAACAGTAATACAGTGTAAGCACTACAAACGGACACCACACCAGTTTAGAAAAATAACCAATATTTTATATAATCAAGACAAGACCAATTACGACAAAAATCCACAATACTATACTTTACGAATGAATGCTTGATACGGTAACTTCTTCTTTGCAGGAATAGCACAAAAGCAAAGTTCGTACGAGTCGGTAGCTCCGTCCGAGCCTACCGCGATGCTGAAAACCACAGAGTCTAACAGTTCCAGCCGACCGCGTCGGGTACGGGCCAGCAGAGTCGTGAACAGACTCGGTTACAGTACCTTTCTCGTTGTGGCTGGTACGGAGTGTACGAGCCGGTCGGCGTTCGTCGCGGTTGCGGTGCAAGACGGAGCGATGCAAGGTGCGGTGTCCCTTGATGCGGTGCAGGCAGCGGCTCGATGAGCGTCGTGCAGACGGAGTCGGTGAGTCCAAGGCGTGCGATGCAGGGTGAGACGATGCTCGATGCGGTGCTGACAGGTTGCGATGCAGGCGACCTAGCCGGAGTGCGGGAGCTGGCGGTGCGAGTCGGAGCGGTGCGTCGCAGACGTGCGAGCGGTGCCCCAAATGCAGTGCGGTCACGATTCTTGAGCCAGTTGCAGCGACCGCGTCGGTCGGGTCCGGTTGGTTCAGTGAAGCGATGCGATGCGAACTGCGGTGCCCACAGGTCACGTTGCAAGCAGCGGCTCGATGTTGGCGGCGTCGGACGTCGCCCACGGTGAGACCAGGGTTGCGATGCGAAGCGGGGCGATGCGGTCTGCGGTGCAAACAGGTCACCGGCCAGGGATGGATTCGGTTGACGGAGTCGGTTGCGGTTCCCTTCCTCTGTGGCAACTGAAACAGCATTCCAGAAGCGGTACCCAGAGGCTTGTGAAGTCTTTGTAGTCCCTGAGACTTCTTAACAGGAGGCCAGCTCGGTTCCAGGCCCTTGGAGATACTCAGCACAAGTTTGTAGAAAGTTCAGTCCAGTCCTTTCACTGCCCAAGGCAGAAGCAGCAGCTGCAGGCCAACCCAACAAAGCAACAACACAGCAAAGGGGCAGTACTCCTCCTGGCAGCTCTTCCAGCTCTTTGTCTTGGCAGGTTCCTTGATTCCAGCGAGATCTAAATTCATGGGGTCAGGGCCCCAATATTTATATCCCAAATTCCTTTGTTCTCTGAAGGCAGAGAGGCCTTTGCCTAGTCCAAACCAGTTCTGGAGCACTTTGTTGACAAGTCTCCGTCCCTTCTTTCAGTGAGTAGGCCAGGGACATCAGACGCACCACAGGAGGTGGAGCCAGCATTGTGGAGGGAAGGCACTGTCCTATTCAGGGCCCAGGTGCGACCCCTCCCACCCATCTACATGTAGATCTTGCTATTCAGCCCTGTGCTGACTCACCCTGTCTCCTGGCATCCCCCAGCCCCTGTCACTCACACTCCAGACAAGGAATACACAACCTCGCAGAGGCAGGCTTGGATGGTTAGACAAGAAAATACCCACTTTCTAAAAGTGGTATTTTCAAACACAGAATGTTAAAACCAACTTCACTAAAAGATGCATTTTATCATTCTGAGTCCAGGCATACTAAACTCGAATTTCTACCATGTTCCCGGGATCAGTTAGGATTATAAACTGTAATAATCGAAACTGCCCGTTCTGGCCTAGGGGGAACAGGTAGCCTTGCAATAGTGAAAAACGAACTAGGCTGTAATTCACTATCAGGACATGCCGCACACACCAGGGCATGTCCTACCTTTCGCGTACAACGCACCCTGCCCACAGGGGTACCTTGGGCCTACCTTAGGGGTGACTAACATGTAGCAAAGGGAAGGTTTAGGGACTTGCAAGTGTGTGCACTTGCCAAGTCGACATGGCAGCCCCAGGCTGCGCACAGGCTCTGCGTTGGCAGGCCCGAGTTACACTTTACGGGCTGTTTGCGTGGGTGGCACAATCCAGTGCTGCAGCCCACCAACAGCATTTGGTCTATAGGCCCTGGCACTCGCAGTGCACTTTACAAGGGACTGACACATAAACCAAATAGGCCAATCATGGAAACACCAATCCATAACGCATTTTATACAGGAGCACTTGCACTTTCCCACTGGACAGCAGTGAGGAAAGTGCGCAGAATCATTACACCAGCAAAAACAGAGTCAAAACCGGGAGGTCAGAAAGCAAAAAGTCAGGGGAAACACGCCAAAAGATGCCAAGTCTAACACTTACACATGCCACAGGCAGTGTTGGTGGACATGGCACACAGGGATGTGCCATGTCGACTCTTCAGTTTGGTCTGCACCTAAACACGCAGCCTGCAATGGCAGGCGAGAGGTCTCTGAGGGTGGCACAATACTTCTCTTCCAGGGGATACTCATCAAAGTCATAAGCACTGAATAGTCCCGCCCACGTGCGGGGACCCCGGAGCAATAGCCAATAATATGCATATATCTACATATATATACACATACCCATATATATATATATAGATAATATGCATTATATACATATGCAGCCTGAAAACATGTTACTAGGCTCAAAAAACTGCCGCCATTACATTGTAAATCTTTTACCTTGAAAATATAAAGACATATAAGTCATAATATACTTATGATACATATAAAGAAAACTGCTTTGAGTTTGCTTTGAAAAACACAACCTTTATTTTCAAAGGTAAAAATGTAAGATCATAGAGGCAGATTAGCCTAGAAAGGCTGCATAGAAAACAATTGAAAAATTGGCACCGTGCCTTTAAGACCCCAGGAACCCCCAGGCTCCCATCATGCACCACAGGTGACAGTTAGGTCAGTTCTTTTTTCCGGCTCCTTCTATGAGGATCCTGGAGCATTGAGCTCGCCAGTTAGTGATTTTTTTATCACTTTTTTCTGGTTTTCAAGTGAACTTTGTTAGTTTCACTCGACGTCTTTAGTACTTGTCTATCTAATACTACTATTTTTTCTGACTTTTGGCTATTTTTTCCTGTCATAATGCCGGCCTTATTTAATAAGTGCCCGGCCTTTGGAAAAAAGATGGCTAAGTCAGACCCTCACTCGGTCTGTATTGCTTGTTTACCTTCATCTCACAAGCCAGACCAGTGTTACCACTGCAGCAAGTTTTCAAGAAGAACCCTTAGGGAAAGGGAGAAGATTAAGCTGCACTCCATGCAGGAGAGAAGAAAAGAAGCAAGTGGGCGAGAAGAACATCCTCCAAGGAAGCCCTCCTCTCAACCAAGATTGGAGCGCAAAGAGAAAGGTGAGAAAAGGAAACATCAGTCTCATACGCCGTCGAGGGACAGATCGACATCCAAAATACCTTTGTGCTCCGAGTCGGCGTCGAAATCGACGTCGAGACGTCTTTCGCCGTCGAAACATCTGATTTCAGGTGAGAAGACCCATAAGACGAAGTCGACACCAACGCGTAGGCGGTCTTAAGTCTGGCTCGCCTACGACGTCAAGAGGCCGGGGCTCGACGTCGGCACATCAACGTCGAAGCCCGCCGCCGAGAGGGTCAACGGCGACGTCGAGATCACCACCGACGTCGAGAGGGCAAATTGCATCGACGTCGAGCCGACCACCGAGGGCTTCGACGCCGGTGAAACACAGGCTGTCGCCGTCGAGACGCATGACGTCAACGCATCCGTCGCCAAGGAGGTCGACGTCGAGGAGATCGCCGTCGAGGATATCGACGTCGAGGTCTCGGAAAACACCCTCTGGGTCTAGATCAAGAAGATCGCGATCTAGGTCGACGTCGAGAAGGTCGACGTCGAGGAGATCACAATCCAATCCCGGATCTCCTCCTGCAAAGAGACCTAGGGCGACGTCGGGAGACCGCTCGACGCGGGACGCCCAGGTGGTGACGTCAAGGAGTGCTTCTTCCTCCCCAGGAGTTCAGATAGTGCAAGTCTCTCCTGAACACTCGCCAGGACCGTCACCAACCCCTCCAACTAATATCTCCCCGAGATGGCATGGGGAAATAAGGGAGTGGAAGATCCGCAGAGTTACAGGACTGCCACGTTCCTCTACAAGATCCAGATCGCCTATGATTCAGTCTGTACACTCATCTGCAAGACATGAGCAACAGGCCACTCCACAAAGGTCCCCACCTTTCAGAAGGCGCTCGTCACGTTCTCCTAGGAGTCGGGCATCCAGATCTCGACATTGTTCTCCTAGAAGACGAAGCCATAGATCTTCTTCGTGGTCTTCAGACTCCAAGGCTGATTACTCTCCTACTCTTTCTTCCTCTCCTCCGAGTAGAATATCACCCATTGATGATATCCTGACCTTCAATGAGGTTCTCTGTCGAGGAGCTGCGAAGCTTCAGATTGAAATGCCTGTTTCCACCACCAAGACATCAGTCATCTTTGAAACACTACACCAAAGATCTTCCTCTAGACCATTGCTTCCCCTAGTGCCTGGCCTGCTAGAGCCTGCTCTACAAAAATTCCTTACTCCAGCATCGGTAGGGGCGGCCCCGTCTCGGATCACTAAAAAGTATAAGGCTCCTGAGAGGGACCCCTTCTTTCTGAGGTCTGACCCTCCACCGGACTCAGTTATCGTTTCAGCGGCACGGAAGAATCAGACGGGGGCAGCATCGTCTGCGGTACTCCCAGATAGAGACAGTAAGGCCATGGATTCTGTCGGCAAGAGAATGTGCACTACCTCAGCCTCGTACATGGAGGTAGCAAGTGCCTCGGCCTTACTGGGTCGGTATGACCGCTCTTTGTGGGACTCTCTTTCACGCTTCACCGAGAAGCTCCCAAAAGAAGACAAGCAGGATTTCCTGGAAATTCTGCATGAAGGTGGTTTGGTGGCCAACCAAGTCATCAGTGCAGCGGCTGACGCCTCTGATCTCGCTGCCCATGGTTATGCACATGGGATTTGTGCCCGTCGCTCTGCCTGGCTGAGATTGACGGGTTTGAAGCCAGAGGCGCAACATCGGATTCTCAATCTCCCCTTCAATGGCACATCGCTCTTCGGCTCTCATGCTGACGACGAAATGTCCAGGATGAAGACCGAACTGGATACGGTGAAGGCGGTTGGGCTCGAGAAGAAGAAGGACTTCAGGCGACGCTACCGCCCTTACGATCGGCGCCAATACCAGCAGAGGGTTCAAACCCCTCAGTGGTCCTCCCAGCAAAATCAAGGAAGATCACAATCCTACCAGCGTCGTCCTGGTAGAGGACGAGGAGGGAACTCCAGACAGTCCACACCTGCTGCCAAGCAACAACAGAAGCAGTGAGTGCTTGCTTCCCCTAACTCCGTTACCCACTCCGGTGGGGGGAAGTGTCCGTTTCTACCTGGAAGAGTGGACCAAAATCACACTAGACAAGTGGGTGCTAAATATTGTAAGGAATGGGTATTCCATCAGGTTCAAGTCCCCTCCACCTTCTATTCCTCCTCAAAAGACTTTCATCCATCGCATAAATCTTCTGAGAGACGAGGTGTCCGCTCTACTCCTAAAGGAGGCCATCAAGGAGGTCCCATGGCATCAACATTGACAGAGAATCTACTCCCGATATTTTTTGGTCCCAAAGAAAGGTCCAAACAAGGAGTTCAGGCCAATACTAGAGCTCAGGCTTCTCAACAAGTTCATTCTGAGAGAGAGGTTCAGAATGCTGGCATTACATCAAATAATCCCGCATCTACATCAAGGGGACTGGATGTGTTCCATAGATCTTCAAGATGCCTATTTCCACATCCCAATCTCTCCAAAGCATCGAAAGTTTCTAAGGTTTCGCATCCAGTCAGACCACTTCCAGTTCACTGTCCTGCCCTTCGGTCTGAAGTCTGCTCCTCGCACATTCTCAAAGTGCATGCCAGTAGTAGCTGCTTTCTTGAGGAAGAAACAGATTTTCGTCTATCCTTACCTAGACGATTGGCTTCTCAAGAGTGCGTCTCCAACTCTTCTACAGCAGCACCTCTCTTACTGCATTCAACAACTACATCAGCTCGGTCTACACGTAAATTTCAAAAAATCCATCCTCAATCCAACACAGAGGATACATTACCTAGGCGCAACTTTGGACGCAGTAAACGCAAGAGCGTATCCTTCGGAGGAGAGACTATCATCCATTCTCCACAAGTGTCAAACTCTCCTGAAGATACCTCAGCCCACGGCCAGGCAGATCTCATCTCTGCTGGGTTCGATGGCCTCGTGCATTTTTCTAGTTCCAAACGCCAGACTTCACATGAGACCTCTACAGCAGACTCTAGAGGATCAGTGGTCCCAAATCTCCAATCGATGGGAGGACTTTTTAACTCTACCTCTGTCTGTCCGGCTCTCCATCAGATGGTGGATGCGACGGGCTCATCTCATCGTAGGAGTCCCTTTTCAACAGGAACTGCCCAAGCAGACTCTGGTGACAGATGCGTCCCTTCAGGGATGGGGCGCTCATATGGGGCCACTACAGACCCAAGGAATGTGGTCAGAGAAAGAGCAGCTATACCACATAAACATGCTGGAACTCAGAGCGGTGCATCTAGCTCTCAAGGCGTTTTCTCCTTCCATCAAATCGACTGCTCTGCTTGTTCAGACGGACAATACAACAACGATGTACTACCTGAACAAGCAGGGGGCACCAGGTCCAGACCCCTGTCGCTGGAAGCACAGGCGATTTGGAAGTGGCTTCTGGCTCGAGACATGAAAATCTCTGCAATTCACTTACCAGGCGTCCTCAACATCCAAGCAGACAGCCTAAGCAGGCATTTCGCAGAAGCACACGACTGGGTGCTAAAACAAGAAGTGGCGCAAGACATCTTTCACCACTGGGGAACACCGGACATCGATCTCTTCGCGGACGCAGAAAACGCAAAATGCCGCGTCTTCGCCTCCAGGTACCCGCAACCAGGATCCAAGGGGAATGCTCTGTTGATAGACTGGTCAGAGACATTACTCTACGCCTTTCCACCTATTCCCCTTATTCCCATGGTGATCAGGAAACTGTACAACTACAAGACAGAGATGATCCTGGTTGCTCCAGAGTGGCCTCGCCAGTGGTGGTACCCGGACCTTCTTCATCTGTCCAAAGTACCACACAGGAGGTTGCCATGTCATCCGGATCTGCTGACCAGGGCGGGCGGCAAGGTGTTCCATCCCAACCTGCCGTCCCTGAGGTTAGCAGCATGGCTCCTGAGTTCATCCAATATGGACATTTAGGTCTCTCTCAAGACTGCATGCAGATCTTGAAAGAGGCTAGAAGACCTTCTACGAGGAAGTCTTACGCTTTTAAGTGGAAGCGTTTTTACATGTGGTGTACTGCGGAGGGTCTTGATCCTATTCGAGGTCAGGAACAGGTACTGTTACCATACTTATTGTATTTGGCCAAAGCAGGTTTGCAATACTCCTCCATAAAGGTTCACCTGGCAGCGATAACAGCATATAGAAAGTCTCCCAATCAGATTTCTTTCTTTCAAATGCCAGTTGTTAAGGATTTCCTGGAGGGTCTAAAAAGGTCTATCCACCCGTTAGGTCTCCATCTCCTCCCTGGGAGCTTAATGTGGTTCTCTCTAAACTAATGGGTCCCCCATTTGAACCCATTCACAAAGCTTCCCTGCAGCATCTTTCGTGGAAGACTGCTTTTCTTGTGGCAATCACTTCTGCCCGCAGGGTAAGCGAGATACAAGCCCTATGCTCTACAGAGCCTTATCTCGTTTTTCACGCTAATAGAGTGGTGTTACGTACTCACCCGAGGTTCCTTCCTAAGGTGATCTCGGATTTTCACATCAACCAGTCAGTTACTCTTCCTACTTTCTTTGCAAACCCTGTCACTCCAGCTGAGAGAGCTCTACACTCTCTAGACCTAAAAAGAGTGTTAAAGTTCTATCTTGATAAAACAAAAAGTGTACGAAAGTCTGACCAACTGTTTGTGAATTATGGTCTGTTGAACACTGGTTTCCCTGCCTCTAAAAGGTCCATTTCTAGATGGATAGTGTCATGTATCACGTTATCTTATCAACTGGCACATAAGCAGCTCCCGGGCAAGCCGAGAGCGCATTCTACAAGAGGAAAAGCTGCTACAATAGCGATGATTAGGAATGTACCTATTCAAGAAATTTGTAAAGCAGCCACATGGCGTTCGGTCCATACTTTCGCACGCCATTACTGCCTTGATTCTGACACTCAAGCGGATGCTCAGTTTGGTCAAGCATCCTTGAGAAATTTGTTTGGGTAATATATGTTTTGGTAAAATGGTTTTGATATGCTGGTATTCGTCCGCAGGGTAAGGGGATGGGCTTGCTACTCTATTCAGTGCTTATGACTATTGATGAGTATCCCCTGGAAGAGAAGGATAAGTTACTTACCTGTAATCCTAGTTCTCTTCCAGGGGTATACTCATCAAAGTCATAAGCAACCCTCCCTCCTCCCCGGACGAATACCATGCTCATATATATGTACCTGTTACCCATACTGTGATTATACTGTTATACGCCGTCCAAAAGAACTGACCTAACTGTCACCTGTGGTGCATGATGGGAGCCTGGGGGTTCCTGGGGTCTTAAAGGCACGGCGCCAATTTTTCATTTGTTTTCTATGCAGCCTTTCTAGGCTAATCTGCCGCTATGATCTTACCTTTTTACCTTTGAAAATAAAGGTTGTGTTTTTCAAAGCAAACTCAAAGCAGTTTTCTTTATATGTATCATAAGTATATTATGACTTATGTGTCTTTATGTTTTCAAGGTAAAAGATTTACAATGTAATGGCGGCAGTTTTTTGAGCCTAGTAACATGTTTTCAGGCTGCATATGTATATAATGCATATTATCTATATATATATGGGTATTTATGTGTATATATATGTAGATATATGCATATTATTGGCTATTGCTCCGGGGTCCCCGCACGTGGGCGGGACTATTCAGTGCTTATGACTTTGATGAGTATACCCCTGGAAGAGAACTAGGATTACAGGTAAGTAACTTATCCATGCTGCAGCCCTCAGAGGCCCTTTCTAGTCACAAGGCCCTTGGTACCAGGGGTACTTTTTACAGGGGACTTACATGTGGCCCAGGGTTGTGCCAATGGTGGAGACAAAGGTACAGTTTTGGGAAAGAACCTAGGCCCTGGAAGCCTGATTGGCAGGGACCCAGGGCACACTCAGTCAAGTTGGCATCCTGTGTCTGGCAAAAGGTTAGGGGGTAACCATGCAAAAAGGGGCACTTTCCTACACTCTGTAAGCAATTCTCTGCTATGGTGCCAACATCTATCAGGGCATCTAATGTGCTGACCATATTGGGGAGATATGACCGTCAGATGTGGTCTGACATGTCAGCAATCCTAGAATATCTCCCAGAGGATAAAAAGGAGGAGAAGGAGGTGTTCCAAGATGGTGAGAAGGGTCCTGCAGAAATTATTGATGATGCCATGGATATGTCTTCCACAGCGTTCTGTCAATTGGCAGGGGCCGCTGTCCTGCGTTGTCAAGGTTGGCTTAAAGCCACTTTGTTTCGACCAGAGGTGCAGGTGAAGATACTTGCCATGCCATTTGATGGCGAATATGTTTTTGGAAAGCACGTGGATGATGCCTTACAATCCATCAAGTTGGACACGGAAACCGCACCGTCTCTCGGCACATTGCAGCAGGTACTCTTCCATCCCTTTCGAGGAGGCAGAGGTATTTATTTTTTTATTTTTTATTTTACGGAGTTTTATATAGCGCGAGCTTGACCCGAAGTTATCAGGTATCAGAGCGCTTTACATAGCACCAGTTGCATTACATGAGGACACATTCATTTGTAGGTCGAGCCTAGTGCAGCGCGCATGCGCTGCTCTAGGAAAATGACCTTTTGGAATCGCTCTGGACTTTTCACACGCTCGTGCGTGTGAAAAGGCCTACGGCTTGCGGTTACGAGCAGCGGCGCGCAGTGTACCATCTGTTTTGTGTCAGATTGCACACGAGCGCGCGCGTACCACTCGCGGGACGCTGTAGCTGCTTTCACTTTTGCCGCCACCAATAAGAGATGCTGCGCCCCTCTTCCGCGCTAACACATTTTTCATTTATGTGTTTTTGGAGCATAAAAAAGATGTACAATATCGCCCCGTACCGAAGGGCTTCTCGACCGTGTACAAATACGTTGTATCATTTAAATTTCCGGGGGTTTTAAAATTCAAGCGCTTTTATTACTTGCGTCTTTCTTTGTTTTAGTGCGCTTTGTTGAAAATCGGTGCTTTTTACTCGATCCCATTTCCCCACATAAATGAACGTGCATAAAATACTCTAAAGCAACTATTTTCACTTTGATCCACAACACTCCTGTGAACCTTGTAGCCGTAAAGCGTGTCCCCAGGAATCTTAGGGCTGCTGGCGGTGTCTGCCCGGCAGCCTAAAGTGCCTGACCCCGGTAGCGGCTGTGCCCTCTAGCGCCCATTGCAGGTAGAGCAGCGGCTGCTGCTGGGAGACTCGAGACTCGAGTCGCGCATGGAGGGTGACCTGAGCCAGCTGTTTTGTAGCCTCTTTGGGTCGAGCCTGCCCTCATTCATACATTGTTTCATTCGCAAGTGGCGATGTTCTTATATAGCACTTCAGAGCTGACAGGTCCTTTAGAACGCATTCAGTTTATAGCAGATAAAGCCTAACGGGCAACGAGAAAAGCGATTTGCTGAAGATCACACAGTACTTACTGTCTTGTGTTGAATTTTGGAATATAATACTCGTTTGCCGGAACAGCGCTTACACTAAATAGAAAGGGTGCAGAGACAGCTCGCTATCACCCCAAACAGCACGAGACGCATTTGCCGTACGTAGACGGCTGTAATCATTGCATCGTGGGTGAGCATGCGCTGAGCGTGGCCTCATCGATGTTGATAACGCGACACTTTGTAAGGGAAACCTCAAAGGGTATTTACTGCTCTGTAACACAAAACGTTAATTTAATCTTCACGTATTTGATTCGCCTCCTGCTCCTTCTGCCCATTGCATTAGCAAACTTCCGCCAAAATAGTACATTTTGTGTACATCTAACAAGCTTATTTCAGCAGCTTCCATCTGTGTGTGATGTGATTTCAACACCACAGTAATCTCTGCGCCCCCTGCCCACCAGCTCTGCCTGGTGGAGCCCCCCGGCAGGGTCCAGCCGCTCTTCCAAGGACGTGTTGTGAGACTTTACCGCGGAGCGTAGAATATCTGTGCCTCCAAATGACACTGGGAGGAAACAGCTGTTTACGTTCTCCAGAGGATGTTTGAGGACTTTTGTCCATCTCTTGGTGTGTAAAGAAGTCTGAGTGAGCAACCGAGCAAGAAGCAGCAGCATCTCGCGGGACCTGGTGTATCCGTCCTTGAAAAATTGCGTTTCTATATGAAATCTCCATTGTCAGCCAAGGCATTTCACGATCACCGCTCACGCAGTTGCCCAAACTTCAGGCTTCACTGAGCAAGAACCCCGTGAGCTCGGAAACTCGTGAGGTTCCGAACACCCAGAGGCTCGTAGGCTGTCCACTGCCCCCTTCCTGTCTATAGTGCTTGACAGAAGTGCCCAAACACTTTCTGAGCCCCGCTCTCTAGGCGAATAACAAATGGACCTCTCCATGAGAAGACGTTTGCCCAGGATCACACACTTTGAGTCAACCGAGAAATGTGAGCATTTGAACGCAGTAGAGATGTTGCCATCCAGACCCCCCTCCCTTTCGCGCGGCCACCCTAGTACAAAACTAGACAGTTTGGCCACCAGCCCCCCAACGGGTACCCATTCCGCCTGTGTAATTGGACTTTCCGTTCTCTGTGTCACTCACCGCGTGGCTGCATGTAGTATATGGTCAGACTGATGTCCACATTCTGCTGCACAACCAGGAACATGTTCAATGCCAAATTTCATAAAGTAACCTTAGTTAGCATAATTATGCATAGGGGTCGAAAGAATGCTCTTAAAGAATACATTATTTCTTGCATTCCCTTTTCGACTGTTCCTTCAGTGTCAGCTGATAGCTCTAATGTACACACGTGCTATGAAAACCTTTGTTCTGTCGCAAATCCAAATATCAATTTGTTTTTAGCCCAAAACACATTTGATGCTACTGTGTGCCTTTTGTGGCATTTCTGAGTCTTTGGCGTGCTTCGCATGTTTTTCTTTTTGTGAACGCACAGTTATTGTAGAAACGAGGGTCTATACCAAGCACGGTCTGTGGTGTTATTCCAGTTCAATATTAAGTGCCATCTGCAACAATCTACTACTTCAGGGCACTAGTGTGAGTTCAGCTGGGCTGCAGTGCAGAGCGGAGAGTGAACACAGGGAGGTAACATTAGTTGCAATATTTCAGTGGAAGTGTCCTCTGCCAGAGACAAGTGTCTCCTTTAGCACCCTTTACTCTGTGGATGATCACCTGTTTTAAGGCAGTCATGATATCTGTAAGGAAGGGGACAGATACCTGTCCAGGGTCACACGTGGACACGCTGTTGGAATCAGAACTCGGGTCGCCTCGATTGACAGTCTCCAGTTCAGCCACCAGACCACATCACTTCCCAGAAACTTGTGGAGCCATTTAAATGAAGGTGGCATCAGCGCTTTGAATGGGCCGGTACTGTCCGGTACTGAGTACTGGCACTTTTTATTGTGTGAGAGAGAGTACCTGCACTTCTCAAGAAAAACCTAATACTTTTAATTGGAGAGTACCGGCACTTCTCAGAAACAAGCAGGTACTCTGTTAAATAGTACCTGCACTTCTATTTTTCCATTTTAAGCACTGGGTGGCATGCAAGTTTGATACCGTTGTCAGTATTGTATTTTATCAGTTTTGTAGCGTCTCATACCGCCTGACGAGGCATCGAAGTGTTTATTACTCTGTACGCGCCTTGTAATCCAAAAGTTGGCAGCACGGTCACCGGAGGCTTCTCTTTGAGCTGGTTTTAGTTAGGCCGCTGCAAAATTCCTTGTGTATATACAGCAGTTTTCTCTGACAATAAAATTGTCAAAATATCTCTGGTGATTAATCTTCCTGCTGGAATGAGCTGGAGTTTTGTCTAGTGGCAGTTTTGACTAATCTGTGGTAGCGCAAAAGGGTTAATATGACTGCTGCAAAGAATGTGTACCACGCAGATCACAGAAGTGTATTGTATGTGCATAGCTTTGTGGGTTCCTGCTTTTGTCACAGAGATCCTTTTGTTCTCCAGTATTGGGGTATCTTTCATAGATTCACATGCCTGAATCATTCCCCGTCGTCGGAGTGGGAGTCCCACGGTATATAAAAAAGCAATAATTATGCACATAACCATAGTAAGTAGTATCTAGAACCAGGAAGTGAAGTAGATAGAAACTACAGGGGAAGAAAAACTTCCACATTTATGACCTATCCAGGTCATTATAAATAGTCCAAACTGCAGCCAATCAGGCGACAGCACCCTCTAGAATGCTCTCCTCAGAGGCTGAGGTTCTCAGATTTTCTACCGCACGTCGTGTGAAGGGAGTCTCCCTGAGCTCTGCTCAGTATTTTCCTATTCTTCACAATTTAATTCATTACAGAATGTCTTCTAAGAGATCTCTCTTTCGACCTTGTGAATCTTGTGGGAAGCTGCGAATGTTCTCAGAAGATCCCCACAAGAAATGCATTTATTGCCTGTATCCTGATCACCAGGTGAGAGACTGTAAGATCTGTAGGACCTTCCCTCAAAAAACTCTCAGAGACAGAGAGGGACGTCTACTTCTGTGGCTGCAGAAGATTAAGGATCAGGATAACCCTTTATCTGAGGTGGGGAGTATTGCCTCAGGCTCTACAGTGTCCTCTAGGAAGAGGGTTGCTGAGGAACTTTTATCGTCTTCTGGGGCTAAGGTGTCGAGAAAACAGCAGTCCTCTAAGGGTGCTGAAGTGCCTTCCTCCTCAAAAAAGGCTCCTCCACCTTCAAAGAGTAAACCTCTCCATAATACCCCCCCCCCGAGACAAACTCCGAAGTCTCTGGCTTCAAAAAGAATGTCTGAGAAGAAGTTTACCTCAGAATAAGGCACCGTCGTCGACGACATCGACGACGACTTCGTCGACGATATTTACCGTCGGCGCTACGACGACGTCAACTGCCACCGTCTCGTCGCCGAGACCTCAGATGATCATGTCGTCGGCGTCATCACCGTCGACGCTGGTCTCTGTCTCCGTAAGGCCAATTTCGTCGACGACGGAAATTAGATCTACCGTCGACGCCCCGTCGACGAAGATTAGAAAACTCCCGTCGACGAAGACTGCCTCGTCGACGAAGACTGCCTCGTCGACGAAGACTGCCTCGACGACGAAGACTGCCTCGTCGACGAAGACTGCCTCGTCGTCGAAAATTGCTTCATTGCCGGTGGTTTCATGCACACCGGCTCCGTCAACGACGACTCCGTCGACGACTCCTTCATCGACGCTTCAATTATCTGCCTGTACAGAATTACAGGTCTGGTCAGCTGCTGCGGCAACGGCGCCATCTACACCGTCTACGACACAGGTGCAATTACCACCACTAACGTCAACATCATCTTTGTTGCAGAGACGGGGCTCTTCGTTGGAGATCCTTTCTCCACTACATATTTCCCCTACTAAAATACCTCTAGAATTACCTCAACAATTATTAGATTATGGAGAGGATGAGGATGAATCTGAAGAGGATGACAGATTTCGCACTGCCAGGAGCCCATCAGAATTGTTCATAAAGTATCAAGAGGATGATCAAGATGATGAACCTTCCCCAGAGGCTGTTGCTCCAGCTCAAGATCTGATTCCATCGGCACAAATGCCTTTGGCTCTATTAAATAATCTTCAATTCATGCTGGATGATTATTATCGCCGTTTTCCTCCATCTGAATCGGCTTCATCTATTCCACCGACACCTGTACCTCAAACTTCTTTTTCTGCGTTGAGGTCACCCAGACCACCGTCTCCGGTACCGTCTCATCATTCCGATGATGCTCACATCTCTGACAACGATAGAGAGGAAGGAGAGTTGGACGACAGATCGCTTCTTACGGAGTGGGATGATTACCAGTTACAAACTCCATCTCCCTCAACTCCAGCTCCCATCGATTCTCCTCCGGTTGACATCGGAGGCTTTCATCTTTTGATGGAAAGGGCAACTCAAAGGTTTCTCCTACCTATGGAAACCAAAAAGGATGAGTGCTTCTTATACGATTTTAAAGATCAGGCGAGAAGACAGGTACGGACCATCCCAATAATTGACTTCATCTGGCAAGAGGGATTGAAGGTCATGAAGGCTCCTGCATCAATTCCTGCGGTCCTACCTCGCCTCGACAAAAAATACAAGGCGCCAGATAACACCCCGGCATGCCTCATAGGTCAACCGAAAGCTGATTCTGTTATTGCCCAGGCGGCACAAAGGCGAGCTAGGAACCAATCTTCTCCGATCACAGCTCCTCCAGATAGGGATGGCAGACGGTTAGACACCATTGGAAAAAAGGTGTCCACCATGGCAGCAACAACAGTCCGTGCTGCTAATTCACTGGCCATTCTAGGCCGATACGACAGACAGATGTGGTTGGACATCTCGCCCTACATCGACATGTTGCCAGAACCATCTAAATCGTAAGCTTTAAAGATATTGCAAGAAGGAGAACGTATCTCTGCGGAGATCATAGATTCAGCCGTGGATGTCGCATCCACAGGATTTAGACAATTAGCAGGGGCCGCAGTACTACGACGACAAGGCTGGCTCAAATCAACATCTTTCCGTCAGGAGGTTCAGTCAAAGATAGTTGACATGCCGTTTGATGGTGAGTCTCTCTTTGGCCAGCATGTGGACGAGGCCCTTCAAGCCATTAAAAAAGATACAGAAACTGCAAGGTCTTTGGGTACCCTCCAATTTCGGAAGCCGCCCTTTCGTGGAGCTAGGGGCCGTGGCTCCTTTTCTAGTCGAGGAGGATATAACCAGCAAAGGTCATATCAGTCCTTCCAAAACAATCAACGTTACCAACCTCAACGTCAACAATCTTATGGACAAAGAAATACCTCCTATTCACAGAATAAGAGAAGGCCTTCCTATCGCGGACGCGACACTTTTAAGAAACAGTGACAACTGCCACCTGCCACCTATTCTACCGCCTACCCTTTTAAAAGTTGGAGGGAGAATCTCCCAGTACTACTCGAACTGGTCCGATATAACATCAGACAAGTGGGTCCTGGACATTGTGGCCAGAGGCCATGTTCTAGAGTTCATAAAGATCCCTCCAAGCTCTCCTCCAAAAGGCCCACCGCCAGCTCATCTCAAAGAGCTTTTTTCCCAAATAAATTTGATGCTAAAAAGGGAGCGATCGAGAGAGTTCCTCAATTGCAAAGAGGAACAGGGTTTTATTCAAGGTTCTTCCTGATAAAGAAGAAATCGGGAGAATGGCGCCCCATTCTGAATCACCGTTCCCTCAACAAATATTTAAAAAGTTGTCCTTCCGGATGTTAACGCTTCAAGAAATACTTCATCTCCTGTCTGCGGGAGATCACATGGCTACTCTCGACCTTCAGGACGCATATTTCCATGTACCGATTCTTCCCAGACACAGGAAATATTTGCGGTTCAGAGTGGCTGGCAGGGACTTCCAGTACAAGGTCCTTCCTTTCGGACTACGTTCCGCACCCCGTGTATTTACCAAGGTTCTAGCACCGGTGAGCGCACACCTACGTCTGGAAGGGATCCAAATCTTTCCGTATTTAGACGACTGCCTTATCAAGGCGAGTTCTTTTATGGTCGCAGACGCCCACATTCGCAGATGTTTGTCCCTCTTCCAATCTCTGGGTCTTTCCATCAATCTCGACAAGTCTCATCTCGTTCCGTCGCAAAGACAAACGTTCTTGGGAGCCACGTTAGACACTCAACTGACACAAGCATTCATCTCAAAAGAAAGACAACAAAAGATTTGCAGCCTTGCACACCTATTGTGCTCAAAAAGGTACGCTTCAGTCCGACAGTTAAAATCATTTCTGGGGATGATTTCTTCATGCATTCCTTTACTTCCCAACTGTCGTCTCAAGATGAGACCACTACAAGAGGAGCTCAGCCATCAATGGTTGCAGGTTTCAGGTTCCTTCAACGACGTCATTCGCATCACCTCCCGGATGAGAGAAGCCTTACTTTGGTGGACTCACAGAAAGAACGTAAAGAAAGGGTGCGCTTTCCTAGTAGAAGCTCCAAGTTTCACCATCACTACGGATGCATCCCTCGAAGGGTGGGGAGCACACCTTCAAGGGCTCACGGTCAGCGGCAAGTGGAACATCCAGCAACGAATGTGGCATATCAACCTTCTAGAATTGCTGGCCATCTTCCTCGCTCTAAAATCCTTTCGCACCATCATTCTAGGGGCATCAGTATTAATTCGGACAGACAACACAACAAGTATGCACTACTTGAACAAACAAGGGGAACAAGGTCTGCCCGACTCTCACACCAAGCACAACAAATTTGGGACTGGGCGATACGACACAGGATCAGCTTATCAGCGATACATGTTCCCGGAGTTTCCAATGTCTTGGCAGATTCCCTCAGCAGATCAACAGTATCCAATCACGAGTGGGAGTTACATCAACCAACGCTGGATCGAGTATTTCAGTTGTGGAATCGTCCCGATCTAGACCTGTTTGCGACCAGTCGGAACCGCAAATGCCCATTCTTTGCAAGTTGGCTTCCCCCAAAGGGTCACGCGGGAATGCCTTTTCGATGAACTGGTCACAGATCTATGCCTACGCTTTTCCTCCGATACCGTTGGTTCCCAGGGTGCTCCGGAAGATGAAGAGGGAACCCTGTCGCCTAATCCTCATTGCTCCCAGGTGGCCTCGCCAGTTCTGGTTTACCGAACTCCTCCTTCTGTCGGAATGCGATCCCATTCAGTTTCAACCAATACCGAACCTTCTGTCCATCCAGAACGGTCAGATCTGTCATCCGGACCCTGCATCTCTGAGATTAGCGGCCTGGCGCCTGAGCACTTTGAATTCGCTCATTTAGATATTCCTGCGGACTGCAAAGAAGTCTTAACCAATGCTCGAGCACCGTCCACTATTAAGACGTACAGGCTTAAATGGAGGAGGTTTTGCTTGTGGTGTCAAACTGCCTCCATTCATCCAATCCATGCAAAACCGGAGCAGATCCTACCATTCTTTTTACACTTGGCAAGATCAGGCCTGTCCCATTCGACTCTGAAGGTATTTCTAGCGGCTATTTCAAGATATCGACAAGATGGTTCCAACTCTCTTTATTCAGCTAGGATCATTCAGCAATTCTTCAAGGGATTGTTTAGGATGTTTCCTCCTATCCGCCGCCCATCTCCATCCTGGCATCTGAACGTGGTGCTTGCACAACTTATGCGACACCCCTTTGAACCTATTCATAAAGTGGATTTGAAGTTTCTCTCCTGGAAGGTGTCTTTACTGTTAGCATTAACATCGGCTAGGAGAGTCAGTGACATTCAAGCCTTCACTATTAATCCGCCTTTTCTTCAATTCACTTCAAACTCGGTAGTGCTACGTACTAATCCCAGTTTTATGCCTAAAGTACCTTCAGACTTCCATCTCAACGAACCAATAATTTTAAAGACTTTCTTCCCTAATCCTCAATCAACTGCAGAAAGGACTTTACATACGCTTGACATCAGAAGATGTCTCAAATTCTATTTACAAAGGACTGCTTCCATCCGTAAATCTGACCAGTTATTTGTGGCCTATGGGAAAATACGCCATGGTCAACCAATATCCAAACAGACCATAGCTCGTTGGATTTCTGCTGCAATTTGTCTCTGCCATCAACAAGCAGGAAGACCATTACAAGCAAGGCCAAGAGCACACTCTACTAGAGCAATGTCTTCGTCTACTGCCTTGTTTGCTGGTGTGCCTCTCCATCAAATCTGTAGAGCTGCAACATGGTCCAGCACGCACACCTTTACCAAGCACTACTGTTTGGAAGCTGCCAGTAATGCAGACACATCGGTGGGACAAGCGGTTCTCCGTAATCTTTTTAGATAAGGTGAGCCTCTGTTCTTCCCTCCTCCTTTTTTACTGTTTTCTTAGACTGATGTTATATATGTTTAACATTGCTATATATATATATATATATATATATTGATTTATTCACATGTATATATGTTCCTATTTGCATGCTATGCAACTTCTAGGTATGTCATTGCATGAGGTTTCTTGTACATACAACAATGTTACAAGTGCAATTTAACAGGCATTTTATGGATGTACTGCTTTGTACTCTGATTCAGGCATGTGAATCTATGAAAGATACCCCAATACTGGAGAAGAACAATAGTTACTTACCTGTAATCTGTGGTTCTCCAGTATTGGTATCTTTCATAGATTCACATGCAACCCACCCACCTCCCCTCAGAGGCTCGTTATACTTTCTTGTCACTTGGTACACTCTTGTGCGAGAAAATCTGAGAGCCTCAGCCTCTGAGGAGAGCATTCTAGAGGGTGCTGTCGCCTGATTGGCTGCAGTTTGGACTATTTATAATGACCTGGATAGGTCATAAATGTGGAAGTTTTTCTTCCCCTGTAGTTTCTATCTACTTCACTTCCTGGTTCTAGATACTACTTACTATGGTTATTATGTGCATAATTATTGCTTTTTTATATACCGTGGGACTCCCACTCCGACGACGGGGAATGATTCAGGCATGTGAATCTATGAAAGATACCAATACTGGAGAACCACAGATTACAGGTAAGTAACTATTGTTCTTACTGTGCAGTTCATAATTCACAATAGTAATCTAGCACAGTCCATCAAAGAGCTGCATGCAAACACACTCGTGCATGCAGTCATATATTCAAACACTTAGGGCAGGATTACCAAAGATGCAACTGGGTCATACTCTGATAGTATTACAGACTTACTCCCGAATTTGAAGAGTAAGCCAGGACTTAGCGCAGCATGGCTAAACACTTATAAGGCCCCCAATGGCGAGACCTATTGGCTATGCCAATGCTTGTTTGTTAGGCACTGGGAGATTAAGTGATTTGCCCAGAATCACAGGATGTTCAGTGTCATTGCCGAGACTCGAACCCGGTTCCCAACCATATCCTTAACAGGGGTATTGATCGCAGTACTCCTCTCAGCAACAATATAGAACGACAACAGCATCGCCTTACGCTCAACAGCCCTCACGAAGACGACCTCCGGCTGGAGGAAAATCCCAGGATGCCTATAGACGCCAATGATACTTCGCAGGTACTGGTCACCTCAGTCCCACCTCAGCACCGATTCGGAAATCCCCTTTATAGATTTTACAATCGGTGGAAAAGCATCTCTTTAGACAAATGGGTGTTAGATGTAATTCAAAGTGGTCACATCCAAGAATTTGTTCAAAAGCCTCCCAATTTTCCACCTTGCAGGACGTCCCATCGTCATCTGCCTCTGCTGAAGCAAGAGATTTGTTTGCTTCTCTCCAAGAATGGGATAGAGGAAGTTCTGTTGCTTCAACGCAACACAGGTTTTTACTCCAACTTCTTTCTCATAAAAAAGTAATCAGGAAAATGGAGACACGTGATGGACTTGAGGCTGTTGAACAAATACATAAAAAAACAACCTTTCAGGATGCTGTCCTTACAAGAGATCCTACAACTCCTGAATGCAAGGGATTACATGACATCACTGGATCTCCTAGATGCGTACTTCCAAATCCCCATACACGCAAAAGATCGAAAACATTTTAAGGTTAGAGGTGGCAGGTCCCCATTAACAATTCAAAGTGCTTCCTTTTGGGCTATGCTTGGCTCCCAGAGTATTCACGAAATGCATGGCCCTAGTGGTGGCCTTCTTGAGGAGAAACGGGCGCCTGGTGTTCCCATACCTGGACGACTGGCTCATGAAGGGTCCCACATTTCCCTCTGCAAGAAAGTCTACCTGGGCTTGTCTGCAGCTCTTTAAGAACTTAGGCCTCAAGCTAAACAGAGTAAAATTGTCTTTAACCCCAACCAGGTCGACCGTTTTACTGGGGCAATTCTGGATACAAACGTTTTCAAAGCTTTCCCAACTGCACAGAGGATTCATCGCCAATAATGGCTTCCCTCTCGAAAAATGTAGGAAGCTGGCTCTGTATATACTATACCAAAGTGAGGTATAGTGTGCACAGAGTCCAGGGGATCCCCAAAGGTAGGCAGAGGTAAAGTTAGATAGCACCCACTTTCTATTTGTGGTAGTGTGGTCGAGCAGTAAGGCAGTATCAGAGGACAGTGTTAAGCATTTGTTGTACACACTCAGTCAGCAAATGAATTCACACATGAACTAAACTTCAGACCAATTGTTTTTGTATAAAAATATTCTTTTAATTATTTTATTTTCTAGAACCAAGCAAGCCTGGCACAGGTAAGTTGATAAATACTTTGCAGTAAATATAAAGTTTGAAATGCAATTGTAAATGTACTTTGAAATGGTTACAGTTTGAATTACTGGTAATGCAATACTGTGAAATGCTGTACATATACTTTGTATTGATTTTGCAATGAGAATTACAGGTAAGTTACTTTTACGTTACTTTTGAGATTACTTTGTAGATAACTTTTTCTACTCAGTGTGATATGCCTAGATATCACACTGGGACATTTCCTAGAGAAAAGGTAAGTAAAGTCAGTTTTGCACAATTGTTATTTTTCAGGTTTCCATACAAATCAACTCCACACTTAGAACATTTTTCAGAGAAAAACAGTCAATAGGTTCCTATGGAGAGAAATGAAGTTAATGGTTACCAGGTAAGTAATCGGTCTTTGGAGTTGAGCTTCTGGGGTTAGAACAAGGATGCACTCTTGTTACACCCTCAGGGGCACTAGGGCGGCCGGGTGCAGAGTGCCCAATGTTATCCAATGGGGGATAGGGGGCCTCCAGTTGGTGGCTGCTGGCAAGCAGGCCACTCGGCTGTGGGAGCAAAGCTCCTGGACTTTAGCTCAGGGCAAATAAGGAAACAAAGTAGCACCAAAGGTGCACCCTCAGCGGCACTAGGGTGGCTGGGTGCAGGGTGCTGTTTCGCCGTTGGGCGCCCTGTTGGTTTCAATGGGGAACCTCCGGTTTGCAAAGGCACTGCAGGCTCGGGGACGAAGGTCTTCTGGGTGCGACCACCACTTTGAGAGGTAAGTTGGGAAGTTAGGGGTTGGTTAGGCACCGTCGGTTTGGGCACACAAGTCCGTGGGGCGTCGGGTGCAGGAGTGCCTTTTGGGGTCGGATCTTCTTACCAGCTCCTGGTCGCGGTTGGGGGGACCTTCTGGATTTAGGCTGCAGGCGTCGGCTGGAGGCTTGAGGCAGGCCAGGGGTCGCCGGATCTCGGGTCTGGATCGCTGGGGTGACCTCCTCGTGGTGTTTGCCCGCTCGGGCCGTGGTCGGCGGGTGCAGAGTGGGGCGGATCCGCGGTGTCCGGCCGGAGCCAGAGGTTGCAGATGAACAAATCTGGTGTTCACGGGAGACAGAGTCTTTGTAGTTGAAGGCAGGCAGGTCCTCTGGGGTTTTCGAGGTTGCTGGCTGCAGGACACACCGGGATTTCGCAGGAGCAGGTTCGAGGGGGAGACAGGCCGGTAGGGCTGGGGCCAAGTCAGTGGGCGCCTTCCTCTTGTTAGCTACTGCACGGCTGTTCGGTCCTTCTTCTTCTTCTTGCAGGTTCTTGTCTGAGGAAGCAAGGTTCAGGGGTGCCCCTAAATATTAGATTTAGGGGCGTTACAGGTAGTTAAAAGGCAGGGACCAATGGGTCCCTTCACTGGGGTGGGTACACCCCCTATTATGCCACCCTCCAGTGGGAGGGGGGCATGAGCCTGTCCCTGGTTGGCTGAGTCCCCCCATCTTCAAGATGGCGTGGACTGCGAGTTGTGCTTAACCTCGCCTCCTCCACCTGAGGGGTGGAATTGGTAGAGGTGGGCACACCTCTCTTTCTCACTTGTTTTTCCCGCCGGTTCTCCCGCCCAAAGTGGGGGTCAGAACCAGTGGGGACTAGTTGCTGAGAGCAGCAAGTGGCCTGGGGAAGCTCACAAAGGCGGCAAGCCTTTGAAGCTTCCCCTTCTGGGGGAGGAGGCTTGTCCCAGGATGTGCATTGTTTCAGGCCCCAGAGAGCAGCAGGCTCTCGACCCAGGGGTCCAGAAACATGTCTGGTGGTGGCAGCTGAAAGCAGCCACTCAGCCTGGACACTAGTGGTAGGTAAGTTTTCAGGGGGCATCTCTAAGATTCCCTCTGTGTGCATTTTTCATTAAATCCCACACTGGCATCAGTGTGGGTTTAATGTGCTGAGAAGTTTGATACCAAACTTCTCAGTTTTCAGTGTAGCCATTATGGTGCTGTGGAGTTCGTAATGACAAACTCCCAGCACCATATACTCTTAATGGCAGCACTGCACTTACAATGTCTAAGAATGGACTTAGACACTGTAGGGGTACAGGGCTCATGCACCTATACCCTCACCACCGGTATAGTGCACCCAGCTAGGGGGGTGACTGATCTATGCCAGGGCAGTGGGTTGTAGGCATGGCACACAGGGATGTGTGCCACGTCGACTCTTCACTTTGTTCTGCACCAAGACACGAAGCCTGCAAAGGCAGTGTGTGAGTGTCAGGGTACATGACCTCTAAGGGTGGCACAATAAGTGCTGCAGCCCTTCGAGGCCTTCCCTGGTCACAGTGCCCTGGGTACCTGTGGTACCATTTACTAGGGGCTGACCTGTGGCCAGAGATGCCAATTGGGTTTAGGCTTCAATGCAGTTTTAGGGAAAGAACATAGGCACTGGGTACCTGATTAGCAGGAGCCCAGGGCACACTCAGTCAAAGCACATCAGCAATTCAGCATAAAGTGGTGGCAGCCATGCAGAAAGAGGGCACTTTCTCACAAAAAGAATGTTGACTTTTGTCCGGAAGCACAAGTCAATGTTGTTAGTGATGTCATCTTGCATCTCGTTGATACCAAACTGTTGCTTTCGCATGCGACCTTTGCAAGAACAGCTAGACGGTCAATGTGTTCAGTGTCAGGGAACCTTCGAGGACACAATATCAATTACCTTGACTATGAAGTCGGTGATAGCTTGGTGGACAGACACAGCAAATATCGCTCAGGGCCTATTATTCGTTCCTGTAGAGCCCAATATAGTTATGACAACACATGTTTCCCTGGAAGGCTGGTGAGCTCATCTACAAAACTTGGAGATTCACGGAAGATGGTCTGCGCAGGAGGTATTGTTACTCATAATTCGTCTGGAATTGAAGGCGATTTTCCTGGGCCTTCAGTCTTTTCTTCCCAGACTCAGCAATTCCTCTATATTGGTGAGAACAGACAATACCACAACGATGTTCTACATTACAAAACAGGGAGATACGAGATCAAATATCTTGTCTGCTCAAGCTCAGCAAATTTGGGAATGGTTAATTGTCCACAACCTATCTCTGAGAGTAGAACATTTTCCTGGAGTGGATAACGAATGGATGGATTCCTTAAGCAGAACAGTGAAACAGTGACACAAATCGGAACTGAATCAGCGTCAGCTACTGCAAGTGTTCCATCAATAGGGTACTCCAAATCTGGATCTCTTTGCCACCTTTCAGAACACAAAATGCAGGATGTACGCCGGCAGGTTTCCACAGAAAGGGTCTTGGGGAAATGCTTCACAGCTGGTTTGGACAGGGACCTTTTCTTAAGCTTTCCCACCCTTTCGGCTGATTCCCGAAGTCATTCGAAACAGGAACTCTGCCACTTCATTCTCATGGCTCCAGTGTGGTCAAGGCAGTACTGGTTCACAAAGCTTCTTCTCCTATCAGAGTGTCCGCATATATAATTCCAGCCGACGGAAGATCTTCTGTACATGAAAGATGGTCAGGTGGTCCATCCACAGGTACGTTCGCTCAGCTTGTCAACTTGGCTCCTCATGGCAATGAGCTTGGGACGTTAAACTTGCCAGAGGATTGCATGGTGATTCTCCAGCATTCTCGTGCGGACACCACAAGTAAAAGCTATGGGGCAAAATGGAAAAGATTTTGTTCATGGTGTAAAGCTAATAATCTGCATCCACTTTCTTCGACCCCAGAGCAGGTACTTCCTTATCTGCTACATGTAGTGAAATCAGGGCTTGTGCATTCCTCATATGAGTCTATCTGGCAGCTGTTTTCAGATTTCGGAGGCGAACGGGGAAGCTCTTGTTATGTTCCAACAGACTAATTAAAGAATTCATGAGAGGCCTCTTTAGAGTCTATCCTCCTTTGAAGTGTCCTCCTGTGGTATGGCAAATCAACACAGTATTGTCTCAGCTAATAAGAAGTCCTTTCGAACCAGTTCATAAGCAGACATGAAATATGTGTCTTGGAAAATTGCTTTCCTACTAGCACTTACTTCTGCTAGGAGGATAAGTGAGATTTACTCCTTGAAAATTGATGGACCTTACTTACAGTTTAGGGATGACAGAGTCATTTTATGAACTAATCCTAAATTCATTCCGAAAGTGCCAATCTCGTTTCACCTAAACGAACGGATCATGTTACTAACATTCTTCAGAAAACCTTTGTCCGCAGCCGAGAGAGCCTTACACTTTCTAGATGTCAGACGCTGTCTCAAATTCTACCTCAAGAGAACTAGCGGCCACATTTATCAGTATTTCAAATAGCGATTACCTAATTGCGATTATCTGCGAATCTCAATTAGGTAATTGTTATTTGAATGTATGAAACTCTATGAGTTTAATTTAGCGTGTCTTTAATTAATATTAATAAGGCACGTCGCAATTTGCGACCCATTAGGAATCGCTAAAATCACAGGGATGGCCACCGTGGCCTGCTGGGGTCAGCAGACCACCATGTCTGTGATTGCTTTTAAATAAAGCAATCATTTTTTTTTTTTAAATGCAGCCCGTTTTCTTTAAAGGAAAATGGGTTGCGTTTCAAAAAGAAAAATGAAAAGTTTTCTTTACATTTTTTAAGAGCAGGCAGTGGTCCCGCGGACCACTGCCTGCTCTGAAAAAACATTTTTACGAACATTCACAAAGGGGAAGGGGTTCCTTGGGGACCCATTCCCGTTTGCAGATGGGTTACCACCTACTTGAAGTAGGTGGCAAAATGCGAATGTTTTGTGACCGCATTTCGGTCGCAAAACATTCCTACATACTGCTGCGATTCGGTATTAGGAAGGGACGCCCTAAACACGCCCCTTCCTAATACCTATTCGGCATGTATTCGCAATTCCAAGTTGCGATTCGGTAACATGTTGCCAAATCGCAAATTCAAATTCATACATACCAAAATTCATTTTTACCGGTCGCAAACGGCTCTATTCTGTAAATCGGGCCGTTTGTGACTGATAAAATGCATGATACATGTGGGCCCAAGACTTTTAGGAAATCCAATCAACTCCTGATTTCATTTGCTCCACCAAGAAAAGGACAGGCTTTATCAAGGGCAAGTATTGTTCGTTGGGTTTCTACAGGTATCGCCTTTTGTCATGAGAAAGCAGGAAGACCATTGACTGCAAAGGTGAAAGCATATTCTACACGAAACGCTGCTGCTTCTTCAGCCCTGTTTGCCGGCGTATCGTTACCAGACATAAGCAGGACTGCAACGTGGGCTAATGTCCACATTTTCACAAAGCATTATTGTCTGGATTCCTTGAAGAAGGTGGATGTTGAGGTTGGGCTGGCAGTGTTACGTCTCCTTTTTCATTAAGGTACACAATAATTGTTTGGTTATCCTAATAGATGGTATGTGTCTGGTGGTTTCTGCATAAATATGTGTAGATTATTTATCTAATGCATTTCACATCTTTATATTATATTCTTGTTATTGAGATTTATTTTAAACTTATATTCTTTCATTGTGGGATGGTTTGCCTTACCTACAGCCAGAAAAGTAATATTGCAGGACAGTGAAAGCAGAATATTTAAAACACTATAAAAAACAAATCCCATATTAGTCCCATCATTATCACTGACAAGAGAGAAAATACTAAAACCAAACCTCCAGAGCACACAGTTTTCGCACGTAAGTATTATAAGAGCTGACGTCTTTTTTTGCAGTGAAACGAATTATTAATTTTGAAGTAGAAATGTTTTCCCTTCCCTATAGAACCTCAGAAGCATGGCACAGTTTTTAAGGAAACCATCAAGGGGTTTCAAAAGTGAGTTGTGGCTGAAGATAAGGCACACTTTTGAAGTAGCTAGTTTCTGATCCAAGCCATGTTCTGCAAACTAATAAGCTTACTGAATGTTGTCAGTGAACCTCCGGAGATTTGAAGCTTGGTTAACAGATAGCTAAGCTGTTGCAGCACCACTGTCTTTTACGTCAAGCATCAATGTTTAAACATAAACTCTCTTCAAATAGATAACAATTACCAGATGCATGAGTGGGGGTACATAATCATTTTTTGCATTCTCTACCGCCATCTGTGCAGCGGAAGAAAAAACTGACTTAAGTGATGTGCCCTCTTACAGGTTAGAAAGGCATTACTCCATCAGTGTGCTACATTGGTGATGCCTGCATCATAGATTGAAAAGCGTAGTGTGATAATAGTGGCCTTACACACCTGAGAAGGCGGTGCTGAAACTGATTTTTTTTTTGGCTTCGTGAGTCCGCAGATGAGACTCTTTCTTGTATACGAACGAAAACCCAGAGACAGCTCAACATTTGGCAGCAAGTCAGTGTTAAGACCAGAATCTGTATGCAGGAGTAGGTAATTCAGTCTTGCCAATATTAAACCTAAAGCATGCAGAGGCTCTCCAGGCCTCTGTGAAAGAATGCGACTTCCTTGGCTGTGAACTTTATTGCTGCAGTATAATTGGTTATCCTGTGGATTTAGGTGTGAATATACCCTGGCCAGCCATTAGGTCTTCTGTCTGCTGTATTAAATATTAACAATAACTGGGGGACATGGTTGATTTCAGAGGCAGCCAGACAGTAAGCAGCAAAAAAAACAATTTTTTAAAATAACGAAATTTTAGTATTTTTTAAAGAGAAAACATAAAAACACACATGTCTGTGAGGTAAACGCAACATCAGATGACACACATCCAGCCCATGATGTTCCCACCACCTGCCCCTTGTTGTGCTTCTACGGACACCCTCGTACCTCGCAATTAGGTCACTCCTGGCGAGCACACCAGTCCACACCCCTCCTCCACTCCCCTTACGAGGCCATTTGCGCGCAATGTCTTGTTTGGCCACCAATGTGCTAACTCCATCAAAGGACCGTTCTACCCTCCTTCCCCCAACCTCATCCAGTAGACCCAGCAATGCAATCCTGGGGGTAAAGGTTATTGGATGATCCAGGCCCAGAGAGAGTTCCCCCTCAATCCCTTCCCAAAACTGGGTCAGAGCCGGACAAGCCAAGACCATGTGAAGAAGTCGGCTTTCGGTACGGAGCATCGCACACACGGAGCCTGAGGGGCCTTGCCTGCTCGGTGTAGTCGCCAGGGGTTCAGGTAAGTGAGATGTAGGTAATTTAGTTGGATTTTGCAGTGTCAAGCGGGGATAGCTAGCTCTGTAGGGGCCAGGCGGGTTTCACACCAGTCGTCTTCAAGGTCTCCCACCCACTTCTCCCTCAGGCGCAGGTTTGTAAAGCGATCTGGAGCATTATTAAGTAGGAAGCTGTATGCTTTAGAACTAGCGCCTTCATCCAATTTTGCTATCAAAATCTTGGCTTCAAGAGGGTTAAATTCCAGGATGCGAGAACCGGTGGGTAGGTGTTCTGACAAGGCATGTTCCCACTGCAGATAGCAATAGACCTGGATACCAGAAAACCAATATTGTTCCTGCATTTCCTGAAATGACATCGGGGCATCCCCTCGCCAGACGTCCTCCAGGTGGGTAATCCCTGTTTTGTCCCATTGCCTGAAGCCTTGTAAGCCCACTGTGTGTTTCAACAATGTCCCCTGCCACAGCGGGGTCATTCCAGTGAGTTTATGATCCCATTTGACGAAGCGAGGTGCCGCCCTCCAGCAGAGTAAGGTCACTCTGTTGCAATCAGTGAGTGACTGGGGGATTGGACTTCCATAGAGCAGGCCCAGGAGGTTTAGTTCTATCTAATAGGCAGGGTTGTCCCATCCCCCTTTAAATCATTTGTTTATGATCACGATTTGGGTGGCCAGGTAGTAACCGTATAGGTCCGCCATACCAATCCCCCATCATAGGGAGAATGTCTGGTATTAACAAAGGCCACTCGATGACAGCCTCCCACCCATAGAAAGGTTGTAATTTTTTATGCCAGTGTTTGGAACCATCACCTGGGAATCAGATGGGGGAAATTCGCGAGGAAATACAGGAGATGTGGGAGACACATCGTTTTAAACAATGCTACGAATCGCAGTGGATTCAAGGGAGTCTGCTCCACCGCTGCAGGTCCCTGGTCAGTCCTGCCATAAGGGGCCGCAGGTTAAGACTCCACGCTAGTGCCTGGAGAAAGGAAATATGAATGCCGAGGTACTTTAAGGAAAGACGGCGCAGCGGGATCCTGGCACACCAGGAGTTCCCACCTGCGTCACCCACCACCGATACCAGTAGAGATTTAGGACCATATGTACTAACAGTAGTGTTTGTGATTAACAAATAGCAAATTTTTGCAATTCGCTATTTGGTAATCACAAACATTAATGTTTAACACTAAGGGCCATATGTATGAAAATCTTCTTTTGCGATTCTCAAATAGCGATTTTTTGCGAATCGCAATTTGAGAATCGCAAAACGCTATGTATGTAGGATCTGCAAATAATTTTGCGAATCCTACATATTCCTTATTATCGAATCGCAAATTGCGATTCGCAATTAAGGAATACCTCCCCATTCATTCCTATGGGCCTAGAGGCCCATAGGAATGAATGGGAAGACATTCTCAATTTGCGATTCTCAATTAAAGAATCGCAAATTGAGAATGCAATTACAAGGGTGCCAGGGTGTCAAAAGGACACCCTGTTGCACCCCTGAAATGTGCATGTGTGCACATGTGGCACACATACATGCCCTAAGGGCATGTATGTGCGCCACATGGCACTTTGAAAAATGTAAAAAAGTGCATTTTTCAAAGAAATCGCAAATTACCACCAACTTGAAGTTGGTGGTAATTTGCGATTCCTTAAGGCCAAATAGCACTTTTTCGGTGCTTCTTACATTGCATTTAAGGAATCGCAATTTGCGATTCCTTAAATGCAATCGCAAAATAGGGAATCGCAAATTTAGCGATTCCTTATTTTTGCGAGGCAGTTTTTCTTTAATACATAACACTAAGCCCAATTGCGATCGCAAACGCCGAAATTCTGCGAATTTCGGCGTTTGCGATCGCAATTTTGAATGATACATATGGCCCATAGGGCCATATGTATCAAAGAATACATTTGCGATTCTCAAATAGCGATTTTTAGAGAATCGCTATTTGAGAATCGCAAAACGTTATGTATGTAGGATTTGCAATAAATTTTGCGAATCCTACATATTCCTTAATTGAGAATCGCAAATTGCGATTCGCAATTAAGGAATACCTCCCATTCATTCCTATGGGCCTAGAGGCCCATAGGAATGAATGGGAAGACATTCTCAATTTGCGATTCCCAATTAGAGAATCGCAAATTGCGAATGCAATTTCAAGGGTGCCAGGGTGTCAAAAGGACACCCTGTTGCACCCCTGAAATGAGCATGGGTGCAGGTGTGGCGCACATACATGCCTGCCCTAAGGGCATGTATGTGAGTCACATGGCACTTTGAAAAATGCAAAAAAGTGCATTTTTCAAAGGAATCACAAATTACCACCAACTTGAAGTTGGTGGTAATTTGCGATTCCTTAAGTCCAAATTGCACTTTTTCTGTGCTTCTTACATTGCATTTAAGGAATCGCAATTTGCGATTCCTTAAATGCAATCGCAAATAGGGAATCGCAAAATTTGCGATTCCTTATTTTGCGAGGGGTGTTTTGTGTCATACATTGGACACTGCAATTTTGCGATCGCAATCGCCGAAATTCTGCGAATTTCGGCGTTTGCGATCGCAAAATTGCCTTCATACATATGTCCCTAAGTGCGATTCCCAGTGGGTCGCAAATAGACCAACTTCATGAATATTAATGAGGTAGGTCACAGTTTGCGATCCATTGGGAATCGCAAAAATCACAGGGATGTTGGCCTGCCGTGGTCAGCAGACCACCGTGTCTGTGATTGCTTTTAAATAAAGCAATCTTTTTTTTGTTTTTTTTTGTGGAAAAGCAGCCTGGTTTCCTCACAGGAAAATGGGATGCGTTTAAAAAAAGAAAAATACAAGTTTGCTTTTTATTTTTCAAGAGTAGGCAGTGGTCCATGGGACCACCCTTGCTTTTAAAAAATATTTTTACAGCCATTCTCAAAGAGGAAGGGGTCCCTTGGGGACCCCTTCCCATTTGCGAATGGGTTACTACCAACTTTGAGTTTGTGGCAAAATGTGAATGTTTTGCAACCGCATTTCATTTGCAAAACATTTATACATACCAGTGCGAATCAGTATTAGGAAGGGACACCGTAAACACGCCCCTTCCAAATACCGAATTGCAATTTGGGCTTGGTACATACTAAATGCCGTTTTGTGTTTGCAAACAGCACGATTCTGAGAATCATCCCATTTGCAACCACAAAAAGGCTTTGTACATGTGGCCCTTAGTTTAATTGATTCAAGGCTCCCTCGTAAAGGCGGAGAATCTCCAAACATCCAGGGCCTGACAATAGTGGGTCTTCGAGGAACAGTAAAAGGTTGTCCGCGTATAGGACTATACAATCCTCCGGTCCTCCTCCACAGGACCACACCCGAATCAGACTGTCTCATCTGACAACACATGCTAGCGATTCAGTTGGCAGCAGGAATAGAGCGGGGTGTGCAGCCCTGGCAGGTACCTCTGCGGATCGGAAAGGGCGGTGAAAGGATGACATTAACCAGCACCTGGGCGGTAGGCCTAGCATAGAGGAGGTTGACAAGTTTACGGAAGAAGGGTCCAAAGCCAGCCCTTTTCAACACCTCCTCCAAAAAGCCCCATGCAACAGCATCAAATGCCTTCTTAGAATCAATTAGGAGCAAGGCCATTGGGGCTGTTGAGACGGTGTACCTGGGACAGAGCTAGTTGGACTCTGCAGATACAGTGGTGGGTGCTCCTGTTTGGCATGAATCCACACTGGTCTGGGTGGATCAGGTGCAGAAGAGCCTTACTCAGTCGGTTAGCCAAGACTTTGGCAAACACCTTGATGTCAGCTTTGATAAGAGAGATAGGCCTGTACGAGGAGCAGTGATCAGAGGGCTGCCCTGTCTTAGTATCACAACAACGGTGGCCGTGTCCAAGTCTTGGGGAAATGACCCTCGGTCTGCCTCCTCTGTGGACAACACCAGGAGATGAGGAAGTAGGAGGGCCCGGTAGCGCTTAAGGAACTCGACTGGGAAGCAATCCGGGCCCGGTGTCTTACCTGAGGCCAGTTCCGACACGGCCCCTGTCTATCTCCTCAGCTGTGAACAGTTGATCAAGGTTGTGAGCCAAGGATGAGGGGCTCGAAGGTAGCGGGATATCCGCTAATATCGGTGATTCTGGTTACCGCCCGAGAGTGGGCGTCGCCGCATAGAGCGTTCAGTAGCAGTCCGTAAAGACCTGCTGCACCTCCGTGGTACTCTCACGGCGGCAGCCCGCATCGTTTCAAATCGATGGTACGATTCTGGAAGTCGTTCCTTTGGTTGCCAGCCAGTAGAGGAGTTTGCCAGATTTATCTCCATGTTCGTACACACATTAAGTCGATGACCTGCAATACTGTCTGGCCTTCTCCAAGGAGATTTTTCTCAGTCGGGATCTTGCCGTCAGCTGACGGGCTAAGTCTGCCGGTGGCCAGCAGTGCGTCCGCCTTTTCAAGGAGAGGATCTGAGCCTTCACGTTGGTCACCTGCGCCAATCTCTGTGTCTTTCCCTACCTTGGATGTAGCTCTTGATCAAGCCCCAGAGTGCAGGTTTGCTAGAAGCCCAAAGGTTCCTAGCAGGAGTCGCCGTGCCTGAATTTGGCGTGAAGAAGGACTTAATCTCTTCCTCAACATTGTTTGTGAATTCTGAAATGCCACAAGGGAGGATCTGGACTCACGTCAGGTGAAGATCGTAAGCGATTGTGAGCCAAATCTGATTGATACGCAACAGCCAAACCAGGCCAGAACACTAAATAATTGGACAAAACTGCCTGATATTCCGAGATTTATTGCAACCAGGGTCAAAGCTGTTCTGATCCATATGTTGTCGATGGCTGGGTGTGGTGGTCGGCTTCGGATCCTGAAGACCTTGGCATTGAAGAAAGGGCGATCCCTTCTCGAAGCCACCCTGCCAACAGGGAGAGCCACATGCTAGCAGATGACCAAGAAAAGGAACCACTTCTGCAAGGAGGAAAGCCAAAGACGCAAAAACCTCCAAGAAGAATCTAAAAGGGCTGGAAATGCTGAGAAGACCAACCTGGAGCAAAGCACAAGAAAAACTAGTCAGAAACTCAAGGTAATTACTGCGAGCATGAACACAAAATGTGAACGTTTGTGACATACTTCTGGCAAGGTCTCACTGCCTTATATACTGGAGGAGGACCGGGAACAGGAGGGAACCCACAAGAAGTAGATGGCCGCCATCTTGGATTGGGGAATCAACTAAAGGGTAAAATAAGAAAGGCGCCATCTTCGATTGGTTATTAAGTAAAACCATGATGGCGCCTTGAATAAAGGATGCCGAAAACCACAAGAATGGTGCCATTCACCATCAACCTGGCATCCCCTGCCAACAACCCTCACAATCCCCCAAAGTTGCCTTCACCTATCGGGCGACCCACCCTGCTAGTAGAGCAAACGCGAGGCAACCGCGTGTCGTGAGCCGTTCAAGCAGTGCAGCAACCGCATATTGTGTGCCGTTTAAGCAATGCAGCAATTGAGGCGCGTCGTGCTCGGCGTTCAAGCCAAAACGTGGCGCGCCCAACATATGTATCGAGACAGGGGAGCACCCATTGTATATGGTTGGCTAAATTTTGTTTACAATTTTATAGTCTGTATTCAGAATCGATATAGAGAGGTAAGAGACTGGGTTATTGAGGTCTTTTGTGCTCCAGGGCCACTTGCAGTTGGAAATGAAGGCCTTGCGTCAGGTTCGACCTTGTCCTCCACCATTCTAAAGTATGATTCATGTTGTACGTCACACATATGTGGTTGTCAAAGGATCCGGGTACTTCAATTCACTGGGCATCCCAACTCCTTTGAATGGAAGTCTTGATTTTCTGTATGGGCATCCAACTCCTTCGGATAGAAGTCTTGATTGTCTGTACTTGTTGAGTGAGGGATTGTAAGCAAAGAATTCTCCTCTGGCAGAAGGGCCATGCCTGATTTTGTATGCAAGCTGGCATCCAGGAGTTGAATGGAAGTGATTGGCTTGAGATGAGATTTGTCTGTATCGAGGGAGAGGCCTAACTTGTTGAAAATTTACTTTCAAACCCTTGTCGATCTCTCTGCTTTGTGTAAGATCTTTTCTTTGACTAGCCAATTGTACAGATACAAAAAGACCTGATGTACAACCACTGGTCGAATGCAATAGCTTGCAATCAAGAGTAACAAGCATTGGAAATGCAATAGGTCTCGCATTTGTTTGATTTTGAGCTTTTGGCTTCGTAAATGGCAATGTGTTTTACCCATGTGTTATGGAGTATGCGTATGTAGTGGAATTTTATGGGTTGGATTGGAATTGTTTGTAGAGAAGCATGAAACATAAGGAAGGAGAGTGAAGAGGTGAAGAGCAGCATGACGCACACGTGAGGAGAAGAGGATCGTGAGGCACAAGGAAGGAATGTGAGAAGAGGAGCGTGAGGTACAAGGTAGGAAAGTCAGGAGAAGAGGAGCATGAGGTACAAGGATGGAGAGAGAGGAGGAGAAGAGGAGCGTGAGGTACAAGGACAGAGAGTGAGGAGGAGAAGAGCAGCGTGAGGCACAAGGACGGAGAGTGAGGAGGAGAAGAGCAGTGCGAGGCACAAGGATGGAGAGTGAGGAGGAAAAGAGCAGCGTGAGGCACAAGGTCGGAGAGTGAGGAGGAAAAGAGCAGCGCGAGGCACAAGGACAGAGTGAGGAGGAGAAGTGCAGCGCGAGGCACAAGGACGGAGAGTGAGGAGGAGAAGAGCAGCTCGAGGCACAAGGACGGAGAGTGAGGAGAAGAGCAGCGCGAGGCACAAGGACAGAGAGCGAGGAGAAGAGCAGCATGTGAGACATCAGGAAGAAGAATGAGGAGGAGAATAGCAGCGTGAGGCAAATTAAGGTCCCCTTTTTAGGTCTCGCCTAGCGACGCAGCGCGAAGCGCTGTCGCTAGCGAGATCTATTGTTGTCGACTTTAGTTGGAAGGGGGACAGGACATGTGCACGCGTATGGCAAGACAGGAGATGTGCACGCGTACGGCTCGCAGCGTTCTCACAACTCCTGCTCGCACCATACGTGTGCACATCTCACGTCGCCCGGACAGGCCATGTGCACGCTCACGGCGTCTCTTTCAGACAGCCAACGTGCACGCTAAAAATGCCCCCATGATGGAGCGGCAAGCTGTCTGGCGGGTCCGCTAAGCGAATGGGCGCCGGCAATGCACCCAGCCAAGCCCTCACTCACCGGCTGGTTCAGGACTCCGGCGTCTCTCCTCGGTGTGCAGGTTCCCTGGCCGTCTCCTCGGCACGCCGCGGGGTTCTCGTCACCACTCGGGAGCCCCGTCTTGCCTCTGGTGCCATGCAGTCTGCCTCGCTCTTCGCCCGGTCCCTCTGATGGGGCCGGGACTTCAGCATGGAGCCTGCAGGGTTCCGGACGTCCTCTCCGGCGGTTCCTTCCTGTTTCTTTGGAAGGCCCCACCCACGTCCCAACGAAGGCTGCCTGACTTCCGGTTTCGCCGCCATCTGCACCGGAGTTCAGCTTGTTGTACAGCCATCAACCCCTTGTCAGCCACGGCGCCGCGCAGCACGACACGGCACGCTCACTGACGTCCACTCCAGGTATAAGCGAAGCTAATTCCTACAGATAAGCTGCGCTGCTAAAACGGGATTTTGCCTTTTCCATTAGGAGCTCAATGAGAGTTGCAGAAGGTGAGCTCTCCCTGTGGTGGGAAATCGGGAGAGAGCTGGGGCTCAGGGCCCCAGAAAGCCTAGCAGTGCTTAAAAAGATCAGATGGCTTACAGCGATCATCCTTCAAGCCTCAATCTAAAGCGAGTCGCCACAGTAAGGGTCGGAGAGATCACCGCCTCACTTACCTTGGTTATCGTTCTTGTGACTTGAGTCACCAGTGCTTGTACAATTTTTGAGCACCAGCTTCTAGTATCCATGGGTCATCGCACTTCAGTTAAAACACAAGCATTTGCAATGCAAGGTCTCGCATTTGGAACAGTTTGAGCTCTTGGCATTGTAAATGACAATGCCTTTTATTTATGTGTTGGTTTTTAAAACATAAATAAAAGGCATTATCATTTACAATGTTAATAGCTTAAACTCTCGCAAATGCGAGACCTATTGCATTGCAAATGCTTGTTTTTTTAGGTTTCGCCTGAGCCAGCGCGCATGCGCTGCTCTGCGAGACATTTAGTAAGCGGGTTTTGAAAGTGCTCCCAAAGGCTTTTGCCGGCCACCAGCTTGCGGTTACGCGCACAAGCGCGCGCGCCTCGCTCCGCCTCTCCAATCAGTGCTGCGCGCGCATCCCTCGCGTGCTTAGCACAGAGCACGTCATCGCGATCACTTTCTCGTCTTTTTGTTGCTTGTTTTTTTTAGCTGTGTGGCTTCTCCTGACCAGCGCTCCTCACCTCCCCCCCTCCCCATGAGCCATAACGAGAGGAAAGACAGATGCGATCACTTTCACTTTCACGGCCAATGCTTGTTTCTTCTACTCTCTTCATCGTTTCTTCCGCTTCTGCCTTAACCCTCTTCACTTGTTCCAATCTTCACTCTCCCAACCTCTTATCTCCCTCTTACAACCTCTTTCCTTCTCCCCTTCGTTCCCCGGGCCCCCTCCCCTTCTTCCTTGAGGCTCCCAGGAAGATATCTCCTGCCTATGCTAATTAAATGCAAATCACTTGGGCCAGTGTCCGCGAGCGCCTGAACGCTTTGTGCGCGTCCCCCTATTTATCTTTAGAAAGCTGTGGGGAGAACATGGCCGGGAGAACATGGCCTTCAGAAACCGTTATGTTTCGGATTAGAAAGCCCCAAGTCGTTGGCAAATATTTTTACCGCCTGGGCGGCAAACCTGCCGCTACCACAGAAGCCCGAGGATGCGCCAGCATACTCCGACTTTCATCATTTGCACATGACGCGCGGAACGAAAGTGAGCACTTTAATACAACTAGAAAATTCAAAACGCATTAAAACGGCATCGGCATGAACTGGTGTTTTGAGCATGCTATTAAAGAATGTGCAGTGGAATACTTAGTCGATTCATTCATTGCATCCTGGAAGGTGGTGAACCATTTTAACACTGTCTGCTCCTATTTCTCAGTGAATGCTGAAAGCTGATAGATATTAAAGCTGTTGGAATACCTCTTGCTGCTTTTCCGCGGGTGAGAACGAGATAGCTCCATCTCCATTTCCTTTTGTTCTTCCTGGTTCTTGGTGTGCTCTGATTCTCTCCCACTGTTTGCAGACAGACACCTTTTGGTGTTCTCCAATATATTGCCTTTACCTGCATCTCTTGTTGCGATAGAGTCTGGCTCTCTGGTGTGTGCCTGCGTGCGTCCTCCCATTACCATCGATTCCATGTTGAGACACTTAGCATGTGTCCGTGTATACTACCTTTAATCACCTCGGTACCATCAAAAACATTCTCACTTGAGCATTGATGTCGCATGTTCGGTGTTGAGTGTTTAGAAAAGATTACAAAGGCAATACTTGGGCACTTCCCTGAGCCGTGCTTTCTTCTCTTAATTATCATTACAAAGTGTGGGAGCTCCCTCGAGACAGACAAAGCCAGGAATACGTTTCCTACCCCTGCTGCACCAACTCACGGGACCCCCCGTTGTGGACCAAGTCCCCAGAGAATCTATATCCAGTTATAACTTTGGCATGAATGTTTTTGTTCTGTAACTACCCCCAGCATTGTATCCATGTTTTAGTCTTAGTTTATGCTCTTTATTTACTTCTAAGACGCTCCTGCATTTTAGTTCATTTTAGTGGCCCTAATTTGCACTGTATTTGTTTTTGTGATGGTGCATTTTTATTCCGTTGACAGCTCTCTGGTTCCTGCTCTTCACCCTTTTTCCAGGTCTATTTTTTTTACTGTAAATTACAATTTGTGCTCTTAATGTTTTTACTTAAAGGTTTTTTCGTGTTTGTGGATTTGTGTTTGTGATTTTTGTGATCATATTTTGCTGTAATTTACATAATTTGGCCTGACACCACTAATCATTAAACATGCAGCTGGGGTTTTAACACTGCTACTCCTACAGAAACCGCCAACAAATCAAATAAACACTCTCATGTCCATGTTTTTTTAAACCTTTTAGCGTGAGGCGCGCACGCTTGTTTCTTTCATGTCTTCAGACCTCGCGACCCTCAGCTAACACCAAGCCCTATATAAAACTATACTATATAAAACTTCTTTTCAACAGCACAACTCTAAAAGAGCGCTAAGTAAAGCGCTTTAGCTTTGTCAGGGGTTTAAAGCGCTATACAAATTCTGCTACAACATACAATACAATGGAGATTACAACATATATTAAAGCCTGCACACAATACTTCTCAGCTGTCTCCCTCCTCCACCCCGCACGCCTTTCCCTACCCTCCTCCACTCACTTCCCCGGATAGTTGGCTTAAACATTTCTACTCCACTCCGCTCCTTCAAGCGCTTCTCCGTTTACACTACAAACAGAGCGCCCTCTTGGGCCGGCAGACACACCCTGCTCCTTATCAGCCCGCACCGGGCCCAGCCCCGATTCTTGGCCTCAGAGGGCACCTGGGTGTAACGCTGAACGGGTGAATGGGCGCCAGGGTTGGAGGGCGGACCCAAAACAACAGTTTCACGAGCAGCTGATGTGTGCACTTATGACACCCAGAGGGTGTTTACAGGGGAGTGTGAGAAAGTGCTTGGTTTTATAAATAAATAATGTATGTAATAAACAAGCCCTGGCCATGCCAATGGGCCTGGCTCATAAGTGAAATGCCTTTCCAGTCACTTGGACTTTAGGCGCTCAGTATTTTAGCATGCATGCACTGTATCATTCATCCTTGCACTTGTACATCCGTCTACCGACTCACTGACATTTTTGCAATAATCCACTCACATATCCACAATAAAAAGCACAGTCTCGGCATCGGCTAAACAACCTGTGATTCTGGGCAAATCACTTAATCTCCCTGTGCCTACCAAAAATGAATGTATCCTTCTGTAACCTAACTGGTGCTCATGTAAAGTGCTCCAATACCTTTGACTCGAGTTAGCGCTATATAAATCTGCTAAAAATAAAAAAATAAAAATGCAGCATGGGGTAAGCCCGTTTTCACCAAAACATGAATCTATTTGTAAAATGTATCTTAATCAAGGGAGTCAGTAAACAAACAATCTGCCCAACCGAGGCGGTAATACACATACCCAACCATTGGATTTCATACAATCTTATATTGTCTCAAAGTAGTTAATTTCACTTGAGAAAAACCTAACATGAAAAAGGTGCTCCGTGCGCCATGTGCAAAGGTGCTCGTGCAATAAAGTGCGCGTGAAATATAAATGCAAACAGTGACCAGCTTCTGATGACATATCTTGAGTCTGTTCGCTGAATGCTTCAGTCACATGCACAGTCTTTCAATGCTGGCCCATGCACATGGTACAGACAATTAAGACTGTCACAGTTTTGCCCCAATAAAATAGTGTGACAATTATTTATCAACAAGCATTGGCATAGCCAATAGGTCTCGTCTTTGGGACCTTATAAGTGTTTAGTTATCCAGCACAATATCCTTGGTGCAACAACATCAAGTGTTGCATGGCTGAACACTTATAAGGTCCCAAAAGCGAGACCTATTGGCTATGCCAATGCTTGTTTAAAGAAAGAGGTAGAAGCAGAAAACTAGTTTTTGGGAGTTTTACATAGCGTGAACTAGACCCGTATCAGAGCACTTTACAGGAGCACCAGTTGTGTTACAGATGGACACAATTATATTTTTTGTTAGGCACGGGGAGATTAAGTGATTTGCCCAGAATCACAGGATGTTAATTGTCCCTGCTGAGACTCGAGCCCAGTTCCCCAGCTCCGAGGTCGACTGCTCTAGCCGTTAGGCCACGTACTCTCCCCAAGTTTGCTGCTGAAATTCCTAACAGTAGTACAAGAAGCAAGTAAGTAAAAACATTAATCCTTAAATATAATGTATTAAAATGCCTTAACTTAGAACCATGAATTAAATGTTTGTTACCCTTCCTCTCCTGATTCTTGTACCAGTCCAGTAATAAATCAGGCTGTAATGAGAGTTGAGGAATTATGTGTCCTCCAAAAACAAAACAGCAGGCCCCCTGAAGTACCAAAAGCTTCAATTTTCTGCATGTAAGGAAAAAAACGGCCCCCAACCACCATGCTTTTAAAATAGAAGAAACCAAACATGAGACCGTCTCACTTAATTAAAAATGGCAGGCCGAAGGCATTTTTGATTTACTGCCTGATAAAGATGAACGAAAAGGACATGCAAGATATGGTCATGAAATAAAACAAATACCAAACATTATTTTACTCACCATAAGTAAAAACATTAATCCTTAAATATAATGTATAAAAATGCCTTACATTAGAGCCAGGAATTAAATGTATGTTACCCCTCTTCCCCCTATTCTTGTACCCAAGCAGCAATAAATCAGGCTGTAAGTAGAGTTAAGGAATTGTGTGTCCTCCTAAAACAGCAGTCCGTCTGAAGTGCCAAACGCAAAAGAAAAATGCATCCATTTTCTTCTGCATGGAAGGAAAAACGCAAAAGAAAAATGCATCCATTATTATCCTAATTGCTTCACTTTTTTTTGCATGTAAGGAAAAGAAAGTCCCGCAACCACCATACTTTTATCAAAACCATGTCTTATCCTGGCGAGCATGGTGGCTGCAAAGCGCCAGGACAACTGAGAATTGGGCAGAAAGCTCCAGAGATTGACGCCCTGCCCTGGAGGTTAAGGGGCGTGCATTAGTGTTCATGGTGGGGTAAGATTTAATAACTTTGGAATTTAGGATGAAGGCATTGTGAGCTTCTTATTGTGCCTGCCAGTGGAACAGAAAGCTGCACATTTAATCCTTGGCCTCTCTGCAGAGTGCACAGAGCAATAGTTCCATATTTGCCATTTTAAATCAGAACTACACAGGAAAGTGTGCACACTTTATGCTGACGTATGTAGTTTAGGCACCAGGAGTGCAGTGAGAGAGCCCAGTTCAGGACCGATAATAATCTTTTTCAGTTTTTAAAATGGCACTTTCCACCTTTAATACCCTCCGCGGCTTCACTTTTGTAGAACGAAAGTTTGAGGAGGCTGAAAATTACAGTATGCCATACTGCATGACAGCAACAGTCGGCCGCTAAATATGAAACCTCGGTAAAACAAAACATACATGTGGGCGTACCACAACAAACAGAATGATAAAGAAACACATATAATGCGAAATAAAGAGTAAGAAAACACATGGATTCTGCCACTTAAAGCAGCAGCAATTAGTCTGTTTTTGAGTATAAATAAGAAAACAGACCACTTACACAGCATTTCCTGGCGGGGAGATATCCTTTTTTTAAGAGCTCTCCTCCAGAGAAAGTTCCGGCACTGAAAGCGGCAAGGAACTGGGGAGTAAGCAGGGTTATTGCTGGATTGGGACCGAGTGAGGCGATGATTGTGGATGCGGGGGTGGGAAGGAGCTTGAGCCCGCAAGCTGCCACCCCTGGAACTCATCTGCCTTCCACTTCATTTCCTGGAGCCCCCAGCACGGGGGTAAAGTAAAATGCAATACCGGTTCGGGTTCCGGTATTGCATTTTAAAAGATACAAGTTTGCCAAAAAAAGAGTTGGACAGCAGCACAAGAGTAAAGAAACGGTCGCAGCCGCCATTGTGGAACCGGTTCGGGTTCTGGTATAGAGCCAGCTGCATTTTTAACCATCAAAGTTTGAGAAAAGAGTTGGGCGGCTACGCAATAGTAAACAAAGGGGCGTGGCCGCCATTGTTGAACTGGTTCGGGTTCCGGCATTGTTAAAGAGCCCGTTGCATATTTAAATGTACAAGTGTGAAATAAGTGTTGGGCGGCCGCGCATTGTTGAAGATGAAGAGCACGTCACGCTGCGCTGTTTATAAAGCATTTAATATTGAAAATATGTGTTTGGGCAGTCACGCAGAAGAGAAAGAAAGGGCGTGGCCGCCATTATTAAAAATAAATCCTGCGGCAAGCCGCACTGCTAATGATCGGGCGCTGTGCGTGGCCCCATTGTAAAAGTGAAAACCTGCATAGCGCGCTGCAAATAATTTTTTTTTTAAAGTGCCCGCCATTACTAAAGCTGGCGTCCCACCAGTGCTCTTCAGATACATTGAGCAAAGAGTTCTCCCGAAGGGCTAATTGAAGCTAAACAGTATGGACACGGTAAAAGGTCCAGTCCTGATCAGAGGTGACAAATGCAGACAAGGCAGGACTAATGAGGGACTAACCAGCCTGTTAAGGGATCAGAAGCAACCATTTAGAAAGGACAGCAACAGGAGCCAATTGGAAAGATGGGCGGAGAATGGGCGGAGCTTCAAGTCCATACCTGAGTACCCCATGCCTCGCAGCAGCGCATGCGCTGCGCAGGCTCGGCCTAAAAAAGCAGAAATCCTACTTTCATAGGACATGGACGGAAGCATGTTGTTCGAAGTATTAGACTTGAAAATGAGGAAGCCAGGCTGGAAGAGAGTCACTGTTGATATAAGTCTTGCTTGCTCTGAGTGACGATCATCTTCCTAGACTTCTGTTTAGGTGGTTAGTAGGCCAGAGGTGGGCCGTAGGGCTTCTTGCTGATAGTAGTGTGTCTGAATGGTGTTTTTGTTTTAAGGAACGATACAGCTGGTAGTTGACTCTAAAAGATTATAGTTCACTGCCCCTTGCCCCACAAAAGGACACCTGTCATTGATATTGGAAAACTCTTAAGAAGCAGGCTTTTTCAGTGTCCGACTTAATTGGCTGTAGTTTCTTGTTCATGGTGCTTACAGAAGAAGTGTTCACCATCAAACACCCGGTATGGGACACAATGCTGCACTTCCAGCATGAAAGACTTTGATCGGAGCCATCCTTGTCTGCTAATGCCAACTGATTCTGCCATTGTCTCTATAACTTCTTTCTTTCCTCCTGAAGAACGTCAAGATAAGGGACTATGTCGATCCACTTTTGAAGGTTGCACCGGCTGACCATAACTAGAGAATTTGCTGTTTTGATAGATGTTGCTGCTAATGTGAATACTACTATCAAAATTGTCTTCCTAGCTTCTTTGTCTGGTGTGATGTACTCAGCAAAAAGGCTTTCCTAGAATTTCTTTGTGCAGATTGTATTAAAACTGAATCAGGTTTATGATATCCAGTGTGGTATGCAGGTGCCTCTAATTCTTATTGAGACTGGGGACTATGGCTGATACTAAAGCTGGTGTCTGCATGTTTTTGCTCCATCATTCCAAATATGGTTTACAATGGTAATCGATGTTACTGATTTCCATGGAATTTAAGATCATTAAAGAAACAACTGGAATTTCATAAATAGACCAGCCAAGTGGCTGACTTGTTGTAACGAGAAGTGCCCCAGGTCAAATGCCTGTGTTATAGTCTGCAAACTACAGGCCAACATGAAATGTACATTGCTGCATGTTCCTTCAAAGAGGACTCATCACAAGCAAATATAAATTGCCAAGTGCCTAAAACAAATAACCAGCATTGCATAAAGCATCACTACAGCGCATGTGTGCCTGGAAATACAACACTAAATACATAAACACCTTGTGTTATTCAATCGTGCAGAACACCCTAAAAAGAAATTATAAAAAAGAAAAGCACACACAAATAATCCAAAGTAAGCTAAATCAGAATAGTGGTAAGTCCAGAATCCACTAATCAATTGATCAAAAGCTAGAATGTCCGGAAATTAATTTCATCATGCATTTGTCTATTTACACAGACTGAGAAACAAGAAACTGACAACAGTTATCCATGATGAAAAGGAGACTTTTCCTATATGGACATGGAGTTCCTCATCTTGGTTGAGCCCCCCGGAGTCTGCTGTTGAGTTTGATAATATATTCGACTCCATCTTCCTCAAGATTCGCTCCCTGTCACTACCTCTTGCATTCGTCAGGACCCTGTCAATGCTATAAAAAGAAATCTTTTCAGTGTCATTGGTATGGATCTGATGCTAATGTCCCGCTGTAAGAAAGTGCCCTCTTTTTGCATGGTTGCCCCCACTTTTTGCTAAACTGCTGATGTGCTTTGACTGAGTGTGCCCTGGGTTTCTGCCAAACAGGTACCCAGGGCCTATGTTCTTTCCCTAAACTGCATTGAAAACAAAACCCAATTGGCACTCTTTGGCCACAGGTCAGTCCCTTGTAAATGGTACCACAGGTACCACTTATTGTGCCACCCTTAAAGGCCCTGTACCTTTACAAACACACACTGCCTTTGCAGACTGCGTGCTTTGGTGCAGAACAAAGTGAAAAGTCGACATTGCACACATCCCTGTGTGCCATGCCTACAACCCACTGCCCTGGCATAGGTCTGCCACCCCTCTAGCTGGGTGCACTATACCAGTGGTGAGGGTACAGGTGCATGAGCCCTATACCCCTACAGCGTCTAAGCCAATTCTTAGACATTGTAAATGCAGTAATGCCATTAAGAGTATATGATACTGGGAGTTTGTCATTACGAACTCCACACCACCATAACGGCTTTACTGAAAACTGGGAAGTTTTGTATCAAACGTCTCAGCACATTAAACCCACACTGATGCCAGTGTGGGATTTAATGAAAAATGCACACAGAGGGCATCATAGAGATGCCCCCTGAAAAACGACCTAACATTAGTGTCCAGGCTGAGTGGCTGCTTGCCAGCTGCCACCACCAGACATGTTTCTGGACCCCTGGGTCGAGAGCCTGCTGCTCTCGGGGGTCTGAAACAATGCACATCCTAGGACGAGGTGCCAAGCCTCCTCCCCCAGGATGGGCAGGGTCCACGAAGGGGAAGCTTAAAAGGCTTGTCGCCTTTGTGAGCTTCCCCAGGCCTTTTGCTGCTTCCAGCAACTGGCCCCCACCGGTTCAGACCCTCACTTTGGGCAGGAGAATCGGCGGGAAAACCAAGTGAGGAAGGGAGGTGTGCCCACCTTTGCCAACCCCACCCCTCAGGTGGGGGAGGAGAGGTGAAGCACAACTCTCGGTCCCCGCCATCTTGCAGATGGGGGGACCCAGCCAGCCGGAGTGAGGCATATGCCCCCTTCCCTCTGGAGGGTGGCATAATAGGGGGTGTACCCACCCCACGGAAGGGACCCATTGGTCCCAACCTTTACCTACCTGTAATGCCCCTAAATCTAGTATTTAGGGGCACCCCTGAACCTTGCCTCCTCAGGCAAGAACCGACTAAGAAGAAAAGAAGGAGGACCGAAGAAGCCGTGCTAAAGCTAAGAGGAGGACGCCCACTGACTTGACCCCAGCCCTACCGGCCTGTCCCCACCTCGAACCTGCAGAAGCGAAATCCCGGTGTGTCCTGCAGCCAGCAACCTCAAGAACCCTGAGGACCTGCCCTGCCTTCCACAGAAAAGACGGTCTCCTGTGAGCACCGGATTTGCTCACCCACAGACTCTGGCTCCGGCCAAATCCGCGAGTCTGTACCCGACGCCCACGGCCTGAGTTCGAGTGGCCCAACACCACGAGGAGGTCTCCCCGGCGATCCTGACCTGAGATCTGGTGATCTCTGGCCGGCCTCGAATCTCCCAGACAAGCCTGCAGCCTCTTTCTGGAGGATCCCCCGACCGAGACCGGAGCTGGTAATGTAAACCCGAAGCTTAAAGACACCCCTGCAGCCAAAGTCCCATGGCCTTGGGTGGCCCAACCGACGGTGTCACAGCATCGCCAGGCATCCCAACTTACCTCTCCAACCGGTGGTCACCTCGAGAAGATCTTCGTCCCAGAGCCTGCAGTCTTTTTTGAAACCGGAGAATCCCCATTGAAATCAACTTGGCACCCGACACCAAACCTGCACCCAGCCGCCGCTGCGGGTGTACCTTGGGTGCTAAATCGGATCCCCCTTTGCCCTGAGCAAAACCCCCAGGAGCTCTGCTCCCACAACCATGTGGCCTGCTGGTGAGCAGCCACCAACCAGAGGCCCCCTATCCCCCATTTGATAACATTGGGCCTCAGCACTCTGCACCCGGCTGCCCTAGTGCTGCTGAGGGTGTTTTGAGAGTGCATCCTTGACCCTGGGGGAACCTTGGTTCTAACCCCAGAATACCAACTCCAACAACTAAGTACATTTACTGTTTTCCTTGAAAACTTTTCTGTGTGTGGAGTTGGTTTTGTATGGAACTTTGAAAAACTGCAAAGAACTAAAAATTTCTACTTCCCTTTTCTGTAGGAAATGTCCCAGTGTGATATCTAGGTGTATCACACTGGGTAGAAAAGGTAATCCAGAAAGTAATTTGCAAAGTAATTCAAAGTAATCTAACAGTAATTTCCACTGTATTGAAAGCATTTACAAACCTGTAATAAAGTTATTTTTATTCAGCTTGTTTGTATTGTTCAACCTGCCTTGAAAATGATCATATACACTTACCTGTGCCAGGCTTGCTTGGTTCTAGGAAATAAATACAACTAAATAATATGTTCGAGGCATGTGAGCTGCAGAATACATACTTGTGCATAGATCGCCATCTGGTGGTGGGCTCAGATGTTTGCAGTTTGTTGTTGTCTTGGAAGAAGTCTTTGTAGTCAGGAGATAGGTGACTCCTCCCTTGGACGATAGTGCGCATGGGCATCGACTCCATCCTCAGATTGTTTTTTTCCGCCATCGGGTTCGGATGTGACTTGCTGCACTCCGGTTCGGTACCGTGTTTCCAACCCTTTTCGACGCGCACCCATCCCCACTCGACGGTATTGTTTCGTTTGTGTGCCCTTCGACGCGTTAACTTCAAAATCTTCGATTCCGGTCGTCGACGCGGACCGCTGGGCCTATCGGCGCCATTCGGGCCTACGGCTAATGGAAAGGACTCCATTTAAAAAATGCCCCCCAGTGTGGAGCTAAATTTCCACACAGTGACCACCACAAGGTCTGCAACCTTTGCCTCTCGCCAGAACTCGAAGAAAAGGATTGCCAGGCCTGTGCCTCTTTTCGTTCCAAAAAGACTATTCGTGATCGCCGGGCTCGACGACACGTTATGGCTCAACAGGCTACACCGGCGCCACACGACATCTTCAACGAAGGCCCCGATGTTCCAGAGGCAGAGGATTGAGAGGAGCTCGACGTCGTCTCCGAAGCTTCCGACTCCGATGACAACATCACTCCAGGTCAACGAGTGAGTACAAACGTCCATGCCCCTGCCCCACCAGATAAACAGAAGGCTCCGGTCAAAACTTCGCCTGAAGGCCTTAGTGGAGACCGAGGGAAAACTTCAGAAGCCCCGCCTCCGGGCCCGGCTCCGAAGACAAAGGAAAAGCCTTCCGGCAGCTCGGGACCGAGCAAGCCGCATATTAGTACCCATAAGACACCTTCGGTACCGAAATCAGGGATACACCCTATTCCCGTTGCGTTCAAAAAGGCCTCGGTACCGAACCCTTCGGCACCGAAGACCATAAGGCCTCGGAACCGAACAAACACCGAAAACCTTCGGATCCGAAGAAAATTCCCGACTCGACGCCGAAGCCAAAGGAGCACAAGACCCCTCTTACGGCTTCAGAGTCCAAATCGAAACCACGTTCGGCACCGAAAAATCGGCACCGAAAGGAGACAATATCCAGGAAGAGCTTTTTCGACCAGATCCTATCGATCCAAATCAAAAGACTTTACATGTGGACCCTAAAACAGGCCATATTGTCAGTCTCCCAACAAAGAAGAGGAATTAGATACCTCACACCCTCCCGAGGTACCTGTGAAGAAAAGGGACTTTGCAACTTCACCCCTAAGACCCTCTTCTCCTATTCTTCCTACCAAACCTTTGTCTCCTACAAACTCTCCTATACACTCTCCTAGACTTTCTCCAATACTTCCATACTCACCACAGGATGAGGATGATCTAGAGGACAGGGGTGGACACGATAAGGACCCTTTAGATGACCCTGATGATGACACTACTCCACCACAGGATACATGGGACGATTACAACAATCCCACAGATCCTCCGGACCTTCCTGATCCGGATGTATACCCATCTAGGCCTTCCCCCCCAGATGACAATATAGGATTTAGTCAGCTCATTAATAGGGCTGCGCAATATCATGGCGTTGAACTCCATTCATACCCCATGGACGAAGACTTCCTAATTGACACATTTGCTCAGTCACAAAAAACAATTCATACATTGCCCATGCTTAAAGGTGTCATTAAACATGCACCAGACATATTTAAAGACCCTGTTCGGACCATGATCCTCAATCCTCGAATTGATAAAGTACATGCCTGCCCCTAACGATCCAATTTACATTAAAGGACAACTCCCTTTAGATTCTTTGGTAGTCTCCAATGCAAGGAAACGTGCTAATTCCCAAACCTCTGGTGATGCTCCACCTCCAGACAAAGAGTCTAAACTGCTAGATGCATCAGGTAAACGAGTTGCCTCCCAAGCAGCCAATCACTGGAGAATAGCTAATGCACAAGCATTGCTTGCCAGATACGACAGGGCTCACTACGATGAGCTCAAAGACCTTATTCAACATTTACCTGACCAATACAAAGCCAAGGCCAACGATCTGGTCCAAGAGGGCAAATTAATTACCAATGCATCCATCAAATGTGCCCTCGATGCAGCAGACACCGCATCTAGATCTCTCAACACCAGTGTCTTACTTCGTAGACATGCATGGTTGCGCATTTCTGGGTTTAAGCAAGAAGTGCAAACAACTATTTTTAATCAGCCGTTCGATCAAGAGCACCTCTTTGGCCCAGCTGTGGATACAGCTTTGGAAAAAGTGAAAAAAGACACAGACACTGCAAAATCGATGGGAGCATTACAGTCTCAAACACCACGAGGTTCCTTTCGTCGCTCCTTTTATAGGGGCGCATCCAAAAACATTAGCACGGACACTTCCTCCACCTACAAGAGTCCCATGCAAACATCACCTAACAAGCCATATTTCAGAGGTGGGTACAGAGGAAATAATAGCAAGGGAAGAGGTCGAGGTAACAATAACCGAACCTCCTCTACTACCAAACAATGACTTCCCTCCTCTCCCTCCAGACCATTCCACTCCGGTCGGAGGAAGGCTCTCACAGTTCCTACCTGTCTGGAACTCCATCACTACAGACAGGTGGGTAAGACAAATTATCCAGTATGGTTACTGCCTGGAACTTACCGCAACTCCCCCAACCATACCGCCCAAACAACGTCCAATGTCCACGGAACATCTAACTCTCCTCAAACAAGAAGTTCTCTCACTTCTTCAAAAGCATGCAATAGAACCAGTTCCCCTTCAGCATCAAGGCACGGGTTTACTCCCTTTATTTTCTCATCCCCCAAAAAGACGGTACTCTCAGACCAATATTGGACCTCAGACCTTTGAATATCTACATACAATCAGACCATTTTCACATGGTCACCCTTCAACAGGTCCTCCCACTGCTCCAACAAGGCGATTTCCTTGCCACTCTAGATCTCAAGGATGCCTGCTAACATATTCCTATACACCCTGCTCACAGGAAATATCTAAGGTTCATAGTGGACGGTCAGCACTATCAATTCAAGGTCCTCCCATTTGGAGTGACCACAGCACCCAGAGTCATCACAAAGTGTCTGGCAGTAGTAGCCGCCCACTTGCGAAGACAACAAATTCATGTCTTCCCTTACCTGGACGACTGGCTCATAAAAGCCAAGTCATACAGCCAGTGTGTTCACCACACTCTACAAACAATTCACTTGCTTCACGACTTGGGCTTCACAATAAACCTCACCAAGTCATATCTTCAACCGTCCCACATACATCAGTATCTAGGGGCCACAATAGATGCTTCCAAAGCACTGGCATACCCCAATCCAGTCAGAATAGCCAGTATGCAAACCCTCATAACAAAATTTCAACCTCAACACTCACTACCAGCTCAAGTGTTTATGCAGCTAATAGGAATGATGGCCTCTTGCATTTTCATAGTACCACACGCAAGGCTTCAGATGCGCCCTTTACAAGAATGTTTAGCACGTCAGTGGAACCAGGCTCAAGGGCAAATTTCAGATCTGGTGTTGGTGGACAGCCGCACTCATCGCTCTCTGCAGTGGTGGAACACACAAAACCTTTCCAAAGGGCGGCCGTTCCTAGACCCCGTTCCACAGATAGTGCTAACAGCAGACGAATCGCTCACCGGCTGGGGAGCCCATCTCCTAAACCATACGATTCAGGGCAAGTGGACCCCTCAACAAAAAGTGCTCCACATCAATCACCTGGAGTTACTGGCAATCTTTCTAGCATTAAAATCATTCCAGACACATCTCATCAACAAAACTGTCCTTGTCCGAACAGACAATATGACAGCAATGCATTATATACAAAAACAGGGGGGGACACATTCTTTACAGCTTTCCCAACGAGCGCAAAGCATATGGAAATGGGCCATCCCACAAAAGACATACCTTCTAGCAGAACATCTTCCAGGGGTACACAATCAGATTGCGGATCTGCTCAGTCGTCAGACACAACAAATCCACGAATGGGAACTTCATCCACAAGTTCTTCTTCCGTTCTTTCAAATGTGGGGCCACCCAGACATAGATCTGTTCGCCACACATGCAAACGCAAAATGCCCAACCTTTGCCGCCAGGTATCCACACCCATTGTCCAAAGGCAATGCGATATGGATGAACTGGTCAGGCAGATTTGCGTATGCTTTTCCGCCACTCCCACTCATTCCGTTAGGGGTGCGCAAGCTCAAACAACAGTCTCTCAAGATGATCCTGGTTGCTCCAACATGGGCCCGGCAACCTTGGTACACAACACTCCTGGAACTCTCAGTAGTTCCACACCAAAAGCTACACCTCTCCCCAAAGCTTCTGACACAGAACCGTGGAGAGATAAAACATCCAGATCCAGCTCAACTAAACCTAGCAATCTGGCTCCTGAAGTCCTAGAGTTCGGTTACCTCAAACTTCCACCGGACTGTATGAACATTATTAAGGAAGCTAGATGCCCTACTACTAGAGCTTGTTATGCAGCCAAATGGAAAAGATTTGTCATTTACTGCAATAACAACAAAATTGACCCACTAGATGCTTCAATTCAGAACATAATTTGTTATTTACTGCATCTACAAAGATGTAATCTGGCATACACATCCATAAGACTACATCTTGCTGCCCTTGCCGCTTACCTACAAAACAGACAATATTTGTCATTGTTTAGGGTACCTGCCATCAAAGCGTTTATAGAAGGCCTTAAAAGGATAATTCCTCCCACAATCCCACCATCTCCAGTGTGGAATCTAAACATTGTCCTTACTAGGCTCATGGGTCCCCCATTTGAACCTCTACACAAATGCGAACTGCAGTTCCTTACATGGAAAGTAGCTTTCCTTGTCGCAATCACCTCTCTCAGAAGAGTAAGCGAAATCGAGGCTTTAACCATACAAGAACCATTCTTACAAATACATCATAACAAGGTGGTTCTTAGAACAAATCCAAAGTTCCTTCCCAAAGTAATCTCTGCTTTCCACCTCCTTAATCAATCTGTGGAACTACCCGTTTTCTTCCCAAAACCAGATTCCGTAGCAGAGAGGGCTCTTCACACACTTGATGTCAAAAGAGCTATACTTTATTACATTGACAGAACTAAACCTTTTAGGAAGACAAACCAACTGTTTGTAGCTTTCTCTCCACCTCATAAAGGAAACCCAATTTCCAAAGCTGGAATTGCCAGGTGGATAGTCAAATGTATTCAAATATGCTACCACAAAGCAAAACGCACATTAACATTTCCCCCTAGAGCGCATTCAACACGCAAACTAGGGGCTTCCATGGCATTCTTAGGGAAGATTCCCTTAGATGACATTTGTAAGGCAGCAACATGGTCTACGCCACACACCTTCACCAAACACTATTGTGTAGATGTGCAGGCAAAACAACAAGCTTCTGTGGGCCAGGCTGTTCTTAAAACACTTTTTCAAACCACTGCAACAGATACAGGTAACCACCGCTAAGGGAGAGCACTGCTATACAGTCTATGCACAAGTATGTATTCTGCAGCTCATATGCCTCAAACGGAAAATGCTACTTACCAGTATGCATCTGTTCTTGGCATGTAGAGCTGCAGAATCACATACGCCCACCCCCCTCCCCGGTACCTCTATCTGTTCCAGCGTTATCTTACTTAGATACTTAAACATGGACATCTTTTCCATTTCTTACTAACTCCATCATTTCCCTTCATGGCGAATAACAATATGAGGATGGAGTTGATGCCCATGCGCACTATCGTCCAAGGGAGGAGTCACCTATCTCGTGACTACAAAGACTTCTTCCAAGACAACAACAAACTGCAAACATCCGAGCCCACCACCAGATGGCGATCTATGCACAAGTATGTGATTCTGCAGCTCTACATGCCAAGAACAGATGCATACTGGTAAGTAGCATTTTCCTTTTATACAAATCAAATTGGTCTGAGTTCAGTCTTTGAGTGTGTGACATCATTTGCTGATTGAGTGTGTACAACAAATGCTTAACACTACCCTCTGATAAAGCCTTACTGCTCGCCCACACTACCACAAATAGAGAGTAAGGTGCTATCTACTTTTACCTCTGCCTACCTTTGGCAAGAAGGGAGTGAAGAGGTAATGCTCAAAAGAGCAGAAGAAGTGGATACGTCCTCCTCAAGTTATATTGTCAAAAAACAAAGGGATCCACCCTTATGGGAAAGTATAGAAGTGTTCCTCCAGACTACGTGTCTCTCCTACAATGGTGGAAAAGCACACAGCTTTGTTTAAATACCCCATACCCACCAAAAGGACCCTTGGTGGCATGCTTCATCATCGGGGTCTTCCCGCCCCGCTGCGGGACGGGGCGTGCTGCGACCTACGACTACGTGGGAGCACTGGTTATGAAAAACAATACTATGTGTGGTGTAGGAGTGTGAGTGGAAGGGTCAGAAGTGAGTGAATGGTGAAAAATTAAAAAATACCTGGTTCCGTGGAATTTTTTTTTTTTAATGTTCCTTTGAGCTGGTATCGTTAAAAGTGGGGAATGAGATGGAGATACTATGCTTTAATGAGCAGTGCCTCCTGTGTCGACATGTTTCAAAGCCCTCCCCTGGCTTCTCATCAGGACCTAAAAGCGATCCCTTCTACACTCAAATCAAAACAACTGTGTATTTACATATAATCCTAACTAAGTGCTGCACATAAATTTAACATGCACAGTATACTATACCCCAGTAGGTATATTGCTGAATGGGTTCTGGAAGAATAAAAACAGAGTTAACACTGTAAAGAAAAGTGATATATTTCTGTGATATATTTTTCTTATCTTTATCCATTATAATAGGTAATCAGTGCTGTGTTATGCCGGCGAGATGGGACAATACAAAAACATACACCCACACAACATAAAACACACACTCCTATATCTAAGGACTGCATGGTGTGTGCGTATCCATATGATAAGTATAACTGAGAGTATCTGTTAAATATATCTCCTTCAAAAAACAGTTTAGTGACAGATAAAGAAGCCTCCAAAGTTTAGGCTGTTCCCGTACTCTTATATCGCCCAGATAATGCCCCATGAGCCTTCAAAACGGGAGGGAAGGGGTACCTATAGTCACACACTGTTAAAAGAAATTGAAAAAGAAAAAGAAAAACTGTTGGTTTTGAGATCCTTCCTAATTGAGCAGCGTTTCACTGTTGCAAATCGGCTGTGCCGTACTTACAATATCAAGGTTACCTCCTCACCAGGACACTGCCTCGCCGCGGCTCCATGGAACATTGAGCCAGTGTGGGCAGTGTCCTTAAATACTGAGCATAATTGGTAGTTTTGCCGCCAAAAAACTGCACTAATTGGTACAAACACTAGACCGTCAGAAAATCCAAGATGGTGACCTAGAATGGCACCTCCGGCTGAATGTGTTTGTTCCTCACTTCCTGTTGCTCGAAGGTGTTTGTTCCTCACTTCCTGTTGCTCAAGGGTGCCTGTTGTATAGCCCTAGGAGCGAAAAAAACTAGTGCGCTAACTAAAAGGACATTAACAAAAACCGGGTTCCTGCCCAGTTGCTTTCAAAAACATTTTTATTTAGAGGACATATAGTGGTAATGACACCTCTCTACAGAAGGGTGAGCTCAAGATGGCAAAAATGAATAGGAGTGGAAAAACGTGTGGCAGGACATTAAATTCCACAGGGTAATGTACAGGCCACATTATTTCAGGGGTGTTTTCCTGCTGGCCCCAAGTGTTTAATAGAAGGTTGGCTAACATAAGGGTTCTGCCCAGTCGTTTCAAGAGTTTCTATGCAGTGTATTTGCAGTTGTTTTTTCTTCCCAGAGATTGTGACAAAAGTCACGGGGAGATACAAATCAGCTAAATTGTCCCCAGGGGATGTCGTTGTTCAGACCTGTAATGTGTGTCCCCAAGCGTAACACCCACCACTGTTCCTTCTCGAGAAGACCATGTTCACTGTTCAGTTGTTCGATAATGGTCCACTGTAGGTCTGCCATTGTGTGTTGGGTTGTCAAGTAGTGGGTAGCCATTTTCGTAGTGCTTCTTTTGCAACGTACGTTGCTCCTGTGCTCTCCTATGCGTGTCTTGACAGGTCTAGTTGTCATTCCGACATATTCCATTCCGCATGGGCAAGTGATGATATAAACCACATTCTTGCTTTTGCAGTTCGTAAATCTCCTCTGCTCCCATTCCGTACTATTCCTGAATTTTATATTTTTGCTTCTCTTCGTCAGGTGGCAAGTGCTGCAGTTACCACAAGGATAATGGCCCTTTACTGGGGGTAGGAGGGTATTTTCTGCCTCAATTGCTAAGGTGTGTTGTGGTCTTGTGTGGACCAGCATGTCCCTCAGGCTCCTTCCCCTTTTGTGTGCAAACATCGGTTTGGGAAGGTTGAGGTTTCCGCATGCCAGGAGTCTCCAATGTTTGTTTACAATTTTTGTCACTTGATCGGAACCGGAGGGGCAGCAATGTCCACTGGTCAACCATAGAAGACGAGGCGTCGCGCGTCTCCACCAGGAGCATGACGGGCGCACTGCCCAACCAACCATCAACGAGCCGGAAGATAACTTAGTGGTCAACCTAACAGACCATGAATTGACACCAGCACAGAGGATTGTTCTAGAACGAGGTTTGGGTTTTGTTCCAACCAACAACCTGGACAGATTCAAACTCTGTGCCGAAATGAAGGAATTCATTCGAAAACTCAAGTTACGCTCTTTCTTTAAAGAAAAAGAACCATCTGAGGAAAAGCGAGAGGACACAGGACTACGAGTAAAATCCTCCTTCACCCCTCCTGATTCAACACTCCCTATCGAACTACTAACTTTCGAGAAAGCGGTGATGAAGGAAGTGGAGAACATCACCACCGTGAATAACCATACCTTCCATAACACAACCAAGAAAGAAAAAGAAGCAATACGACAACTCTCATCCAACAGTGACATTGTGATCAAGCCAGCAGACAAAGGCGGGGCAATTGTCATACAAACCGCCACTGCTTATGACAACGAATGCAGAAGACTGCTTGATGACCGCAGGACCTATGAAGTTCTAAGAGAAGACCCCACAGAATCCATCAGGATTCGGATAGCCTCCATGGTGGAAGAAGCGACAGCACACAACTGGATCTCCAAAAAGGAAGCTGGTTTCCTCACTAAAAAATCACCAAGGACCTCTTACTTCTACACCATTCCCAGATCCACAAGGACCTTGTGCAACCTCCAGGCCGCCCCATAGTATCGGGCATTGATTCCATACTAGAACCACTATCAAAGTTTGCGGACGCTTTCCTTCGCCCACTGGTCCAAAAAACTGATACATACCTGAAGGATACAAAGGAAGTCCTACAGCTACTCCAAGGAATTGACTTTGACCCCAACAGACACCTCCTTTTGGGACTGGACGTGGAGAGTCTGTATACCAGTCTCCCACAGGATGAGACACTAACTATCATTGAGGAGGTACTCTTCACCACCGATTGGGGATACCACACACCACGTAACGTGGTTATGGGTTGTGTGTTCCTGGCACTTACAAAAAACTTCTTTGGTTACGAGGATACCATCTACCTACAGAAGCACGGGACCAGCATGGGGAGCACATTTGTTCCCAGTATAGCTGGCCTGTACGTCTACCACCTAGAAGTGACGCAGAACCTACACCCCAGTAACCCGTTTTTATCCAGTATTATGGTATCTTTCATAGATTCACATGCCTGAATCATTCCCCGTCGTCGAGATGGGAGTCCCCGGTACATTATAAAAGTAATGTCTTATTAGACATACCAAACCATAGGCCTAAGGCCTCTCATTAGTAACATATCCAGGTCCTTTTGTGAAAAGGACCAAACTCTAAACAGCAGCCAATCAGCTGCTACCACCCTCTGGAACCTTCCTGTCAGGAGCTCTGGTCCCTCAGATTTTCTACCGCACGTTGTGCTAAGGGAGTCTCCAACTGAGCTCTGCTCAGGTTTCCTATCTTACAGCGTTTATACTTCTATAAAGGTATTTCATTATCCTTACGTCTGTCTGAGTGAAGTCATAGTCGTCTTCATGTCAGACACCTCGAAGAAAGGCCTTTTTAGGCCATGTACAACCTGCAGGAAGAAGAGGTTGCATGTGGACGATCCTCACAAGGACTGCCTGTACTGTCTTTACCCAGACCACTCAGCTAAAGACTGCAAGGTATGTCGTACTTTTTCGTCAAAAACCCTAAAAGACCGGGAAGGACGTCTTTTGATTTGGCTGCAGAGGTTAAAGGACAAACAAGACTCCTTGTCCTCTGAGGAGAGTGAAACTTCATCAAGAACCTCCTCAAAAACTCCTCAGAAAAGGTCGAGAAATTCTTCTCCGAGCCCTTCATCGCAGCAACCTGCAAAGAAGACGCAGAAAAAGTCTTCAGAGGTTTCCACAGGCAAAAAATTGCTATCTTCAGACCCTGCGACTCCTTCAGTTAGAGTCCAGCATTCTTTCAAAAAACCCTCCTCAGGCTCGTCGACGACGGCATCGTCGACGATTTCAACGACGACGGCTCCTGTCACTGCCAGGGTTACCACGTCGACGACGACAGTCTCCACTATGTCTGTCTCGTCTGCACCGCGATCATCGTCGACGACTACAACATCTTCGTCGACGGCACAGGTGATCATGTCGTCGACGATAAAAATAAAGAAATCGTCGTCGAAGAATCCGACGACGATCCGGTCGACGAAGAATCCGACGACGACCTTCCCGTCGACGGTCACAGCCACATCGACGGCTCTCCCGTCGACGATACCGCCGACGACGTCTCCATCGACGGTAAAGTTACCGTCGTCGACGCCAATTCCGTCGACGACGCCGTCGACGAAGATTTCAACAAAACTTTCAACGAAGCTGAAAGCTTTACTCGTCGACGCGCCACCGTCGACGACGAGTGTTCCGTCGACGATCCTGATGTCTACACCAAAAATGAAGGCTAAACAACTCAGCAGATTATCACCTGCTGTAACGTCACCCAGTAGAGTCCAATCCTTAGTACCCTCTCATCTATTGGATGTGGATGATGATTCGGTCGACGAGGGGCCTTTTAGGGCGGCAACAAGTCCGTCGGAACTCAATGTTAAATATCAGGAGTTCTCAGATGAGGATGATCAGGACATTCATGGTCAGTCATATTATCAGGAAGATCAAGTGCCTCAACAACCTCAGATGGTATGTCTTCCGGTGGCTTTGGTGTCGGACCTCCAATTTTTGATTACAGATTATAAGAAGAGGTTTCCTACTGCTGCTCCGTCTACTGCTCCGGAACGAGCTCCACCACCGGCCGTACAACTTCCACCTCAGCCATCCGCCTCGACAGTGATTTCCCCATCTCTCCACTCTACTGACGATGAAGAGGACTGTCTTCAAGAAGAGGGGGAAATCCCGGATGATGGATCACAACATGAGGAATGGGACGACTACGTCATACCACTTCCAGCGTCTCCTTCCCCTCCTCCAGTAGACTCGCCTCCGGAGGACATAGGAGGTTTTCATAATCTCCTAGAAAGAGCGGCGAAGCGTTTTCAGTTGCCAATGCCTTCCCAGCAACAAGATTGTTTCTTATATGACTTTAAAGAGCCATTTAAAAAGTCAGTGCGATCCATGCCAATAATAAACTATATCTGGGAACAAGGGGTCAAGATCATGAAGAATCCTTCTTCAATGCCCCCAATCCTACCACGGCTGGATAAAAAGTATAGGGCACCGGATGACGCCCCAGCCTGTCTAACTGGCCATCCCAAGCCAGATTCTGTGGTTACACAAGCAGCCCAGCGCCACTCAAAGAACCCTTCTACTCCACTGTCAGCTCCACCGGATAAAGAGGGTAGGCGTTTGGACAACATTGGAAAGCGTTTCTCTTCCATGTCTGCACTGACAGTGAGGGCTGCTAACTCACTAGCCTTATTGGGGAGATACAACAGGCAGATCTGGTCGGATATTGCACCTCTCTTGGGCAGTTTACCAGAGGACACTAAAGAGGAAGCGAAAAAGCTACTGCAAGAGGGCGAAAGGTCAGCTTCGGAAATTATAGATTGTGCGATGGACATCGCATCTACTGGCTTCCGTCAGTTGGCAGGAGCGGCAGTCTTAAGGCGCCAAGGCTGGCTTAAAGCAACCACATTCCGACCTGAGGTCCAAACAAAGATCCTAGATATGCCCTATGATGGACAGTGCCTGTTTGGATCTCATATCGATGAGGCCCTACAAGGGATTAAGAAAGACACAGATACGGCAAAATCTTTGGGAACCCTCCAATATAAAACATCTTCCTTTCGTGGCTCACGAGGTAGAGGTCAATCGTCCTATAGAGGAGGATATCAACAGAATAGATATCCTAATTACTCCTCGTCCAGGCCGCAATTTCAGCAGAGGCAGCAATCACAACAAACTGCCTATAACAAATCCTCTTTTCGAGGAAGGGCTGGTCGCCAGAGAGATGCTGCTCGGCGTCAATGACTTTCCCTTGCCACCAACTTCGGCCCCACCCTCTCCACTCAAAATAGGAGGGAAGATATCACATTTTTTCCGCAACTGGGAACAAATTACTACGGATCAGTGGGTCCTACAAATAGTACGATTTGGACATTCCTTGGAATTTCTTCAAACCCCTCCACCAACTCCACCTCAACCTATGGTTCACAAGCATTTGAACCTCTTGCAGAACGAAATATCATCCATGATTCGCAAAGGAGCCATAGAGCGAGGTCCTGTTCATCAACGAGGAAAAGGTTTTTATTCCCGATTCTTTTTGGTGCGCAAGAGAGACGACAAGTGGAGGCCGGTTGTAGACCTAAGAAATTTGAACAAATTCCTAAGGAAGCAATCATTTCGCATGATTACCATACAGGAAGTCTTACAACTTCTCAACCCGAACGACTACATGGTATCTTTGGATCTACAGGATGCCTATTTCCATGTTCCAATCCACAGAAAACACAAACAATTTCTGAGATTTGCCGTCGCTGGCAGGCATTACCAATTTCGAGTGCTGCCGTTTGGGCTCAAATCGGCTCCTCGTATATTCACAAAATGCCTGTCACCGGTCGCTGCGTACCTCCGACAGCAGCGTCATCAAGTATTTCCATACCTCGACGACTGGCTCGTCAAGGCACCATCTCTTCAAGGCGCAACACAATCTTCCAGCGCTTGTCTAGAACTTTTCAAGCAGTTAGGTCTCACCCTCAATGCCGAAAAGTCAATGCTTCAACCTTCTCAAAGGATCACATTCTTGGGAGCCGTGTTGGATACGGTCCACACGCATGCTTGTCCAATGCAAGAGCGACAACGCAGGCTCGCACAGCTGGCAAACAGGATAAAACTAAGAAAGTCTCTTTCGGTTCGGCTCTTCAAATCCCTCCTAGGGATGATGTCTTCGTGCATACTACTCATTCCGCATTGTCGTCTCCATATGCGGCCTCTCCAGGAGGCTCTTGCCGCTCAGTGGATTCAGGTGGAAGGATCTTTCGACGACATCACACAGATCACTCCTCAAGTAATCACAGCCTTACACTGGTGGACTCGTCCACAGAATCTATCACAAGGCCTGTCTTTCCTACCTCAGGTGTCTCCTCAGGTAATAACTACGGACGCATCCCTGGAAGGTTGGGGAGCCTTTCTCCAGGAGCTTCAAATCAGCGGAAAGTGGTCAATAACGGAAAGGACTTTGCACATAAACCTCCTAGAACTCAGAGCTGTGTATCTAGCCCTTCGAGCTTTTCTTCCCAGAATAGCAGGTTCGCTAGTGCTTGTCAAAACGGACAACACCACAACAATGCACTATGTGAACAAACAGGGGGGACTCGTTCTCTCTTGTTATCTCAAGAATCGCAGAAAATTTGGAACTCGGCACTTCAGCACAAGATATCTCTGAAGGCCGAATATGTTCCGGGAAGGGAGAATACGTTGGCAGATTCACTGAGCAGACTACAAACCTCTTGCCACGAGTGGGAATTACACCAGGGTATTCTCAACCGCATTTTCGACCAATGGGGCGAACCAAATCTAGACCTGTTCGCGTCACAGTTCAACGCCAAATGCCGACGCTTCGCAGAGTTGGCATCCCCAGCAGGGATCTCTGGGGAATGCATTTTCAATAGCCTGGTGCGGCGTCTTTGCGTACGCTTTTCCGCCGATTCCACTGCTCCCCAGAGTACTCAAGAAGATGAAGGCAGAGCCCTGCACACTGATTTTAATAGCACCAGCATGGCCTCGCCAACATTGGTTTACGGAACTACATCTCCTATCCCAGACACCTCCAATTCCATTGAAGCCGTTTCCGTCTCTCCTCACAATGGATCAGGGACAGATACAACATCCGGACCCGGCCTCACTGAAATTATCGGCCTGGCTCCTGAATACAATGAATTCCAAGCTATGAATATCCCTCCGGACTGTAGAGCGGTTCTGTCTCTAGCAGTAGCGGACAGTACAAGCAGGACATATTCACTCAAATGGAAAAGGTTCTGTGTTTGGTGTGCATCTGCCAAAGTACATCCCTTTAAGTCATCGCCTGAGGAGATTTTGCCATATCTCCTTCATCTCGCAAATGCAGGCCTCGCTCATGCTTCCATCAGAGTTCACCTAGCAGCGATATCCCGCTACAGGAGATCCTCCACAGGTCCTTCGCTTTGGTCCAATAGACTCATAAAACAATTCCTCAAAGGTCTTGTCCGGACTTTCCCTCCACTAAAGCTTCCTCCTCCAACATGGCAGCTTAATACAGTTCTAGCCCAGCTTATGAGGCATCCTTTTGAGCCAATACACAAGGTGGACCTCAAGTTCCTCTCCTGGAAAACTGCACTTCTGCTCGCCCTGGCTTCAACAAGACGAGTCAGCGAGCTTCATGCTTTTACAATACAGCATCCATTTCTGCAATTCAAGGACGATAGGGTAATTCTTTGAACTAACCCGAAGTTCATCCCTAAAGTGCCATCGTACTTCCATCTTAACGAACCCATTGTGTTGAAGACATTCTTCCCCAATCCTCAAACACCAGCGGAAAAAGCTCTTCATTCCTTGGACCTGAAGCGATGCATTAAATTCTACCTGCATAGAACAAGACCGTTCCGAAAGTCTAACCAACTTTTCGTGGCCTACAGTGTGCCTAGGAAGGGTTGCCCCTTACCAAGCAGAGTATATCTAGGTGGATCTCTAGCGCTATCACTCTATGCCACCAGCAGGCTGGTCAGCCTTTACAAACTACAGTTCGTGCCCATTCTACCAGGGCGGTCTCTACGTCCATGGCCCTGTTTGCCGGCGTACCGCTGGTGGACATTTGCAGAGCGGCAACATGGAAAACGCCGCACACATTTACCAAGCATTACTGCTTGGATTCAGAACTGGCGAAGGACGCTGCAGTTGGACAGGCAGTACTACGTCATCTATTTCAATAGAGGTGAGCCTTTCCTCCTTCCCACCAACCTTTATTTTACCGCACATTTCTATGATTATTATTCTTATTATGATGCACTATATCAATGATATAATGAAATGTATCAATAGGGGTTTTGTTTTAACCAATGAGTGTATATCCCTTATGGGGAACAAAGGAAATGTGCTCACTATTGCTTGCTACTCTGATTCAGGCATGTGAATCTATGAAAGATACCCTAATACTGGATAAGAAATGCGTTACTTACCTGTAACAGCAGTTATCCAGTATTGGTATCTTTCATAGATTCACATGCAACCCACCCACCTCCCTTGGAAAGGCTCTCTTGGTTCTCTCAGTGGTACTATTACTTAGCACTACGCTTACGAAAATCTGAGGGACCAGAGCTCCTGACAGGAAGGTTCCAGAGGGTGGTAGCAGCTGATTGGCTGCTGTTTAGAGTTTGGTCCTTTTCACAAAAGGACCTGGATATGTTACTAATGAGAGGCCTTAGGCCTATGGTTTGGTATGTCTAATAAGACATTACTTTTATAATGTACCGGGGACTCCCATCTCGACGACGGGGAATGATTCAGGCATGTGAATCTATGAAAGATACCAATACTGGATAACTGCTGTTACAGGTAAGTAACGCATTTCATCAGCAACATAAAAACATTGAAACGTTACATAGACGATGTGTTGGTTATATGGGAAGGAGACATTACATCAACTGAAAACTTTATGACCTGGCTGAACCAACAAAACATCTATCTGAAATTCACCAGCACAACCTCACGGACCAATTTGGTCTTCCTGGATTTGAATATCTACCCAGATGAGGGCACTTTAAAGACTACCACTCACTTTAAAGTTACAGCAAAGAACTGTGTGCTGTTATATAACAGCTTCCATCCCCGCCACCTTCGGGACAATCTCCCATGCGGACAGTTCCTCCGCTTGCGGAGGAACTGTACGGAGATTAAAGACTTCAAGAGGCAGGCTACTGATCTACAAGAGAAACTAAAGAAACGCAACTACCCTACACAAATCATTGACAGAGCCATGAATAGGGCACGTAACAACAATAGGGAAGCACTGCTGGAACCGAGAGTACCGAAGGACCCAGAAGAGAGACCAATATGTGTCACTACTTACAATACCAACTCCAATCAAGTGACAAAAATTGTAAACAAACATTGGAGACTCCTGGCATGCGGAAACCTCAACCTTCCCAAATCGATGTTTGCACACAAAAGGGGAAGGAGCCTGAGGGACATGCTGGTCCACACAAGACCACGACACACCTTAGCAATTGAGGCAGAAAATACCCTCCTACCCCCAGTGAAGGGCCATTATCCTTGTGGTAATTGCAGCACTTGCCACCTGACGAAGAAAAGCAAAAGTATAAAATTCAGGAATGGTACGGAATGGGAGCAGAGGAGATTTACGAACTGCAACAGCAAGAATGTGGTTTATATCATCACTTGCCCATGCGGAATGGAATATGTCGGAATGACAACTAGACCTGTCAAGACACGCATAGGAGAGCACAGGAGCAACGTACGTTGCAAAAGAAGCACTACGAAAATGTCTACCCATTACTTGACAACCCAACACACAATGAAAGACCTACAGTGGACCATTATCGAACAACTGAACAGTGAACATGGTCTTCTCGAGAAGGAACAGCGGTGGGTGTTCCGCTTGGGGACACACATTACAGGTCTGAACGACGACATCCCCTGGGGACAATTTAGCTGATTTGTATCTCCCGTGACTTTTGTCACAATCTCTGGGAAGAAAAACTACTGCAAATACACTGCATAGAAACTCTTGAAACGACTGGACAGAACCCTTATGTTAGCCAACCTTCTATTAAACACTTGGGGCCAGCAGGAAAACACCCCTGAAATAATGTGGCCTGTACATTACCCTGTGGAATTTAATGTCCTGCCACACGTTTTTCCACTCCTATTCACTTTTGCGATCTTGAGCTCACCCTTCTGTAGAGAGGTGTCATTACCACTATATGTCCTCTACATAAAAATGTTTTTGAAAGCAACTGGGCAGAAACCCGGTTTTGTTAATGTCCTTTTAGTTAGCGCACTAGTTTTTTTCGCTCCTAGGGCTATACAACAAGCACCCTTGAGCAACAGGAAGTGAGGAACAAACACCCTCGAGCAACAGGAAGTGAGGAACAAACACATTCAGTCGGAGGTGCCATTCTAGGTCACCATCTTGGATTTTCTGACGGTCTAGTGTTTGTACCAAGTAGTGCAGTTTTTTGGCGGCAAAACTACCAATTATGCTCAGTATTTAAGGACACTGCCCACACTGGCTCAATGTTCCACGGAGCCGCAGCGAGGCAGTGTCCTGGTGAGGAGGTAACCTTGATATTGTAAGTACGGCACAGCCGATTTGCAACAGTGAAACGCTGCTCAATTAGGAAGGATCTCAAAACCAACAGTTTTTCTTTTTCAATTTCTTTTAACAGTGTGTGACTATAGGTACCCCTTCCCTCCTGTTTTGAAGGCTCATGGGGCATTATCTGGGCGATATAAGAGTACGGGAACAGCCTAAACTTTGGAGGCTTCTTTATCTGTCACTAAACTGTTTTTTGAAGGAGAGATATATTTAACAGATACTCTCAGTTATACTTATCATATGGATACGCACACCATGCTGTCCTTAGATATAGAGTGTGTGTTTTGTGTGTGTATGTTTTTGTATTGTCCCATCTCGCCGGCATAACACTGCACTGATTACCTATTATAACGGATAAAGATAAGAAAAATATATCACAGAAATATATCACTTTTCTTTACAGGTCAACACCACATATGGTGCAGTTTAGATGTGTTATGTTATTTTAACTCTGTTTTTATTCTTCCAGAACCCATTCAGCAATATACCTACTGGGGTATAGTATACTGTGCATGTTAAATTTATGTGCACCACTTAGTTAGGATTATATGTAAATACACAGTTGTTTTGATTTGAGTGTAGAAGGGATCTCTTCTAGGTCCTGATGAGAAGCCAGGGAGGGCTTTGAAACATGTCGACACAGGAGACATTGCTCATTAAAGCATAGTATCTCCATCTCATTCCCCACTTTTAACGATACCAGCTCAAAGGAACATTAAAATTTATTTTTTCCACGGAGCCAGGTATTTTTTAATTCTTCACCATTCACTCACTTCTGACCCTTCCACTCACACTCCTACACCACACATAGTATTGTTTTTCATAACCAGTGCTCCCACGTAGTCGTAGGTCGCAGCACGCCCCGTCCCGCAGCGGGGCGGGAAGACCCCGATGATGAAGCATGCCACCAAAGGTCCTTTTGGTGGGTGAGGGGTATTTAAACAAAGCTGTGTGCTTTCCACCATTGTAGGAGACACACGTAGTCTGGAGGAACACTTCTATACTTTACCTTTGGGGTTCCACTGGACTCTGTGCACGCTATACCTCTTTTGGTATCGTATATACAGAGCCAGCTTCCTACACCCGCCACAGGGTAACTTGAGTCCTCGTACCTTATGGCACACGTGATCAAGAATTATTTTCTTCACAAGGAAGATAGTACTTCCCACATATTGAAGCCCGCAAGGGCAGACCAAAACATTTACAACAAAATCAGTACTACAGGTAATGAACACCTGATTTTACTTTTCCCACCCGTGGGTAGAGTGTAGGGTTTCACATTAGTGCTTTGTGCGCAGGCCTTACACCTCCCGCATTTGAAGAACCCCTGTTGTTCACTAAGCCACAAACCCACGGCTCCCAGTTTTCTTGTGGGATAACTGTGTACTAGTGTATCCCTCAAGGATCTACTCTTCCTGCCAATTGTCTGGTCTGTTCTCACCAAACCCTAGTATTTCCTCCGCACCCTACTGATGGCTCCTGATTCATGACTATAGGTAGTGATAAATCTGACTTCATTGTTAATTTCCTTTTTAGGTCGAGCCTAGAGTCAGCACGCATGCGCTGCTCTGCAAGAAATGCTGTATCTCCTCAATGGGCATTAAGCACGCCCATTGCTTTTGATTGGTTCCTTCGTGTGCTTTTCAAATTTCCTTTGTTTTCATTGGTGAATAGCTAACATTTGTCCCTCCTTTTGCTGTTTTGGTCACGCCCTAGAGACTACCCTTGTTACATGTGTTATTTCACAATCTGCCATATTCGTTAGTGTCAGGCACTACTTTTTCTTTTGCCTAGGCTTGTTTTGTCAATTTCCTGCTAGTGTTCCCTGCTCGTGCTCCATAGCTCCGAGCGCCGCCCCGGGTCCTGCTTTTCATTCGCCCGTTGTCTTTTTGCATTTAGCCCCTCCTCATGCTCTCCTTGGTGTAAATTCCCCGCTCCCCTCCTGTTTGTGTTGACCACCTCCCTGGTCCCTCCTGCTCTTCCTTTTCATGGCGCAAGGTGTTGTTTCTTTATTTACTAAACATTATTGACACACTCTGTGAGTGATCCGGTCGGGGTCATAAATACAGCTCGGTGGGCGTGGCAGATCTTTTTACTTGCGATGGCAGTCCTAAATGGGACACAGTGATAGGCGGCTGCTGAGGGCAGGCAATGGAGCGCGCAGCGTCAGAGGCAGCATTAGCTCAGAGTCAGTACAGAGCTGAGAGTAAGGAGGCGCTGTCACTGCAGCAGCAGTTCCGATGACGGCGGCACCGCCCACCCCAGCAGCAGCAGGTGAGTAAAGCGGTCAGCAGTGCATGCAAGAGTCCAAGAGGGACCGTGGACGCAGCAGCTGTGTAGAGCCGTGTGCCACCAGAGTCCCTGCTATTGCGCCCACTAGAGCTAACATAGCCCCATGGATTGAATGAATTGTACCATGGGATTCTGTAGTTCAACACTAAGCGCACTACAGAGAGCAATGGCCCTGTGAGGAACAAGCTGCACAAGCAGCTTGATCAATCTCCCTGCCGAAGTATCTACATTGACTTCGGACACCAATGCACTTCTGTTTTGCAAATCGGTGCATGCTATTTTCTGGCAGTCAGCGGGAACCCACGCTCTTGCACTCGGCAAATTGGTGCATGTTCTTCTCTGGCACCCAGTTTGCTGTGATTCTTCGAACTGGATAAACATGCCCCAACAGCCAGCCCAGTGCTGCGGCTCAGATAGCGGATCCAGCTGAGTTGTCCTTTCTCACCTCTCAGATAACCGACGGAGTTGGTGAGACAGCTGTGCTCCCTCACTCTCTCTCTCTCTGGGAATCTTCTTCCCTCTGTTTACCCTCTCTCTCGCTGTCCACCCATCAGTTCCTAGCAATAGAACGGTGTGTGACACAGGACCAGTGCAACGAGAGCAGCAGCCAGCAGTCCGTCACCATTCACGAGAGCCGGCCCCTGCTCCGGAGACTGGCAGTCCCCGCTGTCAACCCCCCTCCTCTTGATAACAGGGCTCCCCTTGTTGTGTAGTTCCTATAGTACCCATGCAGGACCTGCGCGTTCGGATAACATAAACTGTGGGTTTGGTGGCAGACTGATTCTGAGCACCCCCCCCCCCCCCCGAGAATGTTAGCCTGTTTGCATAAGCTAGCTCACAGTGCCACTAGTGTCTCCTCTTATCGGGGAGAGATTAGTTTCTGGCAGCCTCAGAACATGACAACCCTGATCCCTCAAGATCGTGGAAACAATGTACTACTTTTCGCTCAGTCACTTGTGCACATTTAATTTATCTCAGAGATACACAGAATAAACAGTCTGGGCGTTTCAATAAGGATTTATTGAACAGTTGTTATTCTCGTGTAAAATATATGAGCTGCAACAACCATTAGACAGTAACAGAGATATATGATTAGCAGTACTATGAATATAAAAGGATAGTACAGTTCCACCATCTTGCAATAAGCATGAATAAATACATGGATATAAAATGCAGGATAAAAGAAAGCGCGTACTCCTACGATGTCTATCTAGATGTACCTAAGTGTACCTAGCATGTGAGTAGGTGTAAAGCCAAGAATCCCTCTAAGGTTTAGTCGAACCCCATTGCCTGAAATGTGAGAATGTAGGAGCCCTTCTTGGTCTCGAGTTGGACACCCGCGAGGGATGTTCAGACCACTGTCAGCTGGAGCGTCTGCATGCAGGAGCCTTAGCGTCTCTGGTCAGTGTGTCGGCCTTGAAGTCTCGGTTTCCTCTGACTAACATTAGCAAGAGGTGCTATATTTATACAGAAAGTATCTAGGGCTCCTTTGTCCCTTGTTGCTTGTATTAGCCACTGTTGGATTTGAGGATGACGTATGGGATGAACCGTGTACGTAGATATGGGGAGGAAGGTGGTGTTGCCCCAGCCTGTTTTCTAAGAACCCTTATGAATATTTATTCATACTGTGTGAGTCTATTGATTGAGTTATAGGACTCTATTGTTCAGGAGAAACCCTCCTTCTGCACCCAGTACTAGAACCAGGTAAAGGTTCAATCCTAAAAGGCTCGTTACAGTGTAGTGTAGGGGAGGTAATGTAGGTGAAGGGGTATGATGTTACCCGGGCCTATATTAGGGTACCTATATGAAACATAACACCCACTCCTCTTCCGAACAGTCAAAAATGATAAAAAAATGCTAGTGGACTATTCTCTTTACTAGATAGTAGTGCATAGAACATTTTTCAATGTGCTTCGTTCAAAATCTTGTTTTAAAATCTTTTTAAAAACAGTTTAAAAAGGGAAAATTTAAAAACATTTACTACGAAATAGTTGTTTATAATTGTCACTTAAGCCACAGTCCTAATTGAGTACGTTTATATAAGTTGAATGTCCACAAGCATCAAAAGGCCATGCTTTTCAGCGAGAAAGTGTCAATTTTAGGAAATGTTCCAAATTTAGTTAAGTTTAGAGAAAAGGAAAATCCGAATTCTTTCCCAGCACACGACGAGCCAATTATAGATTAAATGTCCTGGCTGGGGGATGCAACATCAACGCTGCTTGCTGATGCAGGGGACTGTCCTTGTAACACCTGGCAGAGTACGTCAATGGAGAATAGATGATATTCAGTACTGCCAATAGCTGGTGTAGAGGCAGCCGATGCTGTAGTCGATACCTGGGTGCTAGTCGTGCTAGTGGTAGAGCTGAAGCTCACCCCAGTTGTAAACGGCACCTGCGGATTCTCGAGAAATGCAGTCATCAAGATGGGAATACGCTGGGGACATTGCCGAGTGTGGGCCCTCAGGGGTTCCAGCCGGGTATTCAAGTCCGCAGGTATGTCTGTTGCAAGTGTTAGACAGATGTCCAACACGCATTCGTCACCGCAAAACAGGCATCGAAGAACAGGTAAGATGCAGTCCATCCAGACTGGTCTAAACGATAGGAACCAAGAGGGGCTCAGTTCCCGTAGGCCAGGTGTGCCCAGATGCTGTACCATGCGTTCACGGTATTTCCGCTCCAGGAGCGATTTTGCCATCTTGTTGGTGATTGGGCCGTCCATTGCGTAGAAGGTAAGTGACAATAAGGATTCCCGCTATTGATAGCAGGATCAGAGGTAGACCTCCAAAAATGCTTCCAAATACGGAGTGTATAAAGTTCGGGATAACTCCGAGGATTGTCTGAAAGGTGCTAAGAAGTCCTGCCCCTATGGTCTTAAATAGGTGTACAATACCACTCGTATCAGACATATTAAAGATACGACCCACCATTTCTGCTAAATGAATTGGGCAGTTTGTACATATAAGTGCCTGTATCTCAGTCGAGGTCCTTGCGATTTGAAGATCAAAGGTCTCTCGAGCGGAGGTTAAGGGTACGGTTTGCTGTAAAAGCATGGCTTTCAGTCTGCTTAAAGTATCAAATTGTATAAAAGAAACATTCAATGAAGGCCATAACGGCGCCTCCCTGACTACTTGTTGGGGGAAACAATGCTTGTGTACAGCAAGTAACCCTGGAGTTCACAGTGACCAGATAGGCAATGCCCGGAAGCATACGTCAGCAACCTTGAACGTTCAGCATCAAGTAACTCCCATTCGAGAGCAGCTCGAACACCGGTTTAATCAAGGCAACTGGAGTCCCTTTCATGTGGCAGGACAAGTTTGCTACTGACCCATTACAAGCTCCGTGCAATGAAATGTCCCGGCACATGAGAGAACCGCTCAAAGCGTTCTTGCAGTTTGTACCACTAAGAAACACTTCTCGATCCCCACTCCGGCATCGGAATCTATATGGTAAATCCCAGGATTCCTTAATGTATTCCTTACCCATCTTTTCATATTTGCCCGCCTGCCTTTGTTCAAGGAAATATTGAAATTGAAAAGTAGTGACCGGTAGAGTTATGTGGCCATGGATAAGCCATTCCGTAGACGGAGATTCCGCTACTGTAAATGGTAGTCAGTCCAGTTTTTCAATACGCAGTATTGTATATTTAGCTCCCCTTTGTGCCATTTCAACCTGTTTATCTGTTAGATTATATTCAGAAAACAGAGACGTACTGTTTATAAAACGCCAAGGCACAAAGCCTGCACGCAAAGATTGCAGCATCCAGCTTAATAACATAATAGAATGTAACTGAGATTGCCCGTGTTGTAATATGGCTAAATCTTTTTCCAGAATGTCTATCGCAGAAGACACAATGTTGCCCAAAGAATATATTCTGGAGGACAAAGTTGTTAACCCATTGTCTTCCACAGCCAATGATTTTTTAAAGTTAATACGGTCTATTTCCCGTATTCTCTCTGCGGCCTCTTGTTGGGATATTTTCCAATTTTCATTATAGGCAGCATAAATACCGGCATATATGAAACGTTTCTGACGTTGTTTCTTGGGACCTTGTAAAAAATCCCTAAGATCCATGTCTTGTGAGAGTAAGGCTAAGTGTTGTTTCACTTCTGTGAGTGTTGAGGTTTCTAGCCAATCAAGGCACAACTTCCCAACACTGTAGGATGTCACTACCCCTGGGTGTTCTCTTTGTACATAACGCGGGTCTGGCCTATGGATATTGAACCCTTCGGTGATACCCAAGAATCTTTTATGACATATGTTTGTGTCTAAGGGCCAAACCACCCATTCTTTCCAATTAGGGTCTGATCTATTGTACTGTAAAATGTCATCTACTGTTGCCCCTTCCTGTGAAGTCGAATTTTGCCACCCCTGTGATGGTGTTGGAAACCGAGGTGTGTTCAGGTCCTTTATCTTGGCTAATCCAAGACAGGATGTCTGTTGCACAGTTTCGTTTAGAAATATCATCTGCTCTGGAATGAGGCATGCTCTAAATAGCGCTTCTGTTCCCTGGATTTGCCAGTCCCTAGAACCCCAGACTGATTTTAAGTCTATTGTGTCCTTTCATAGGTCAAAACCCTGTTCAGACAGTTGGGCAATAAAGGAAGCAGAGTAAATCTGTTTGGTGTTTGTCAGCATAATTTTCAGTACTGATGTCGGTGTAACCTTATGAGGTCGGGTCTGTGGTGTTGAACCCTGAAAAATATGAAAATTTTTGTGCAAATGCTGCTGAACTACTTTTAGGTGGTGTAAGGTAATGTTCCCACAGATGGTATTCAAAAACATTTCTAGATGAAATTTATTTTATTTTTATTTATTTTGAAGGTTTTATATAGCGCTAGCTCCACCCGAGGGTATCAGAGCGCTTTACATCAGCAATGGCAATAAACAAGAAAGCAGCAATAGCGATGTACGAAACAAATTCTGCAGATGATCAGACAAAAATAGAAGGAACCATTTAGAGTACATAATGAGAAGGGTGCATATAAGATAAACAAAACACCATTTGAAAGAACAAGAGTGTCATTATAGATAGCACTTTTACAGTGTGCCAAGGAGGACTCATGGGACATCGTGAGGGTGAGGGGGAATATAATGAGGGGAAGGAGGGTGAGGAGGGTATGAGGAGGGGGGTGAGCGGGTGTGAGGGGTAGGCGGGGTTGCCTAATGCAGGAGGAGGGAAAATAGTCAGAAAGGAGAAAAGGGAGTTAATTTCCCCAATATTTAGTGAGGAGGTGTATTTTAAGGTTTCTTTTGAAGTTGGCATAGGAGGGGTTGCATCGGAGGTCTTTGGGGAGGGCGTTCCAGATGGTTGGGGCCTTGCCAGAGAAGGAGCGGGATTGTGAGGCGCTTTTTTTGAGTAGAGGGGGTATGAGAAGAAGAGTGTTGGTGCTTCTCAGCGTTCGGGCGCAGCCAGCTTTTTTGAGTTTAGTTGAAAGGTAGGTTGGAGTCTTCTGATAGAGGGCTTTGTGTGTAACTACAGGCAATTTTATAGGAGGATCTACCTTCGATGGGCAGCCATTTGAGGGCCTTGAGGGCAGGTGAGATGCGGTCATAACGTTTACAGTTTGTTGTAAGTCTGGCTGCGAGGTTGAGGACGGATTTGATGGGGGCAAGGTGGATTTTGGGAGTACCAGAGAGAAGGGCATTTCCGTAGTCGATTTTGGATAGGACAAGAGATTGGGTAATTACTTTGAAGTCTTCCGCTGGAATAAAGGGTTTGATTTTTTTGAGATGTCGGAGTGTAAAAGTGCACTTTTTGCTGAATTTATAACATGGGAGTTTAGTGTAAGATTATTGTTGATGGTGATGCCGAGTGATTTGACAGATTCGGCGAGGGAGAGAGGGCAGTTAAGGGCATTAAGGTCAGCGATCCATGTTTGAATGGGGAGAGGGTTGTTTTTGGGCGAGAAGAGGATGATCTCAGTTTTGTTAGGGTTGAGTTTAAGATGGTTGTTGTGGAACCAGGTTTGGATCTTGGTTAGTGCTGTGTTGAGGTGCAGGATGTCGGAATGGGATTTTATTTTATAGTACAGTTGGGTGTCATCAGCGTACAGGTGATAGTTGATTTTGACTTGTTTAAGTATTAGGGTGAGGGGTTCCATAAAGAGGTTAAAAAGGGCAGGAGAGAGGATGGATCCTTGCGGGACACCTAGGGAGACAGATGTTGGGCTAGAGAGGCAGTTTTGAATTTTAATTTGTTGGGTTCTATGTTGGAAGTAGGAGGTGAACCAGTTGAGGACAGTGCCATTAAGGCCAAAGCGATCTTTGAGTGTATTGAGTAGGGTTGGGTGGTAGACTGTGTCAAATGCAGCGGTGAGGTCAAGAAGGATGAGTAGGTAGGTCTCACCCTTGTCCAGGGCAAGGTGTATGTCATCGACTATGTTGAGCAGTGCAGTTTCAGTGCTGCAACCTTTGCGGAAGCCAGATTGCAGGGGGTCTAGAAGGTTGAATGTGTCAATGTGTTTGTCCAGTTGTAGTAGGGCACACTTTTCTAGGGCTTTAGAGAGGAGGGGGAGGTTTGTGCGTAAAATGATGACCATAATGTTGGTAACAGTACAAAGTGTCATAGTCTGAATTACCTTCTAACATTTCAGTATTTGGAAATGCAGCAGTTTTTTCTAAATCAGACAACATGTTATTAACAGTTTCAGAGTCCCAATCATCAGAAAATGTACTGGAGGTAATGATATCACTTAATGAAATTTTAAATAAATGAGAAATTTTTAAAAGTTCAGTCGGTCCAAATATTTCGAAATCAACCTTGTCCCAAACTATACCGTCCGGTATAGGAACCGCTGTGATGTTCACTGATGACAAGTCTCTTTGTTCACGATGTGATGATTGATGTGGTTTTAAAATTAAGTTGACCTTTTGGGCTGTAGAGCTGTGCTGAAGGTATCTTCCATTAATAAGCATGCTAAAAGTTATTACTAAGCCTAGCCAGAAAAGAAAAAATAGAATCCCAGTAATTACCCAAAGTTCTAACCAAGGTGATACCAGGTAAGACTTTTTGAGAAAGTGTAGAAAGTCTCTAACTTGCTGTTTGCATGATTTTTGGGCTGGCATCGTTTCCGGTTCGCTTGGATCCAAAGAAAACGTATCAAAGTTCATGAAGTAGCCAGTAGCAGTTCGATCAATTGTAGGAATTGCATCGGGATTCGTTGAAATCGCATTTTGCTCTCGTCGAGGCACGTTGATGTCAACATCCGTATTTGGTCTTATTGCAACCTGGTTGTTATTTTGAGTTTCATTTTGAAGATGAACTTCTGGTTCAAGAGGAACGAGTTCCATAGCATTGTTGCATAGTCCTTCATTCCGCACAGGTGGCTCTTCAAACGTGATGAGTCTATCTGTTTGAACTTCTTGGATTGTAGCGAGAGGAGGGCGTCTGCTACTGTGGAGTCCACGAGGCCTACTGTTCAGTATCGGCCACATAGTGTGGTTTGATTAAGTCAATTGAGACAAATCTTTTCTCCTTTTTCCCGGCAAGAGGCGGCAAAAGTACAGTTCTTGTTCCTTGTACTGCTAGGACCGGTACAGGTTTTCTGTAGGTCGGCCCGAAATCTTTCTTGTCCGCTATTTTTTCTCTGACCAGATCCCCGACTTTTGGGATCCAGACAGGTCTTGCCGTGACTGCCTTGACTTCTCCAGTGGCGGTATGTTTGGTGTTGACGTTACTTTGTCTTGTCCTAGATTCATTTAGATCCTGTAAAACAGCCAAACGATCATGGATATCAAATGGTTTCCCATCTGCCACTGTGCCTTCACAATCAAGGTCTGGTACCAACATTCTCGTCCCAAATAGGACCTCATATGGAGTGACACCCCCTAGAGAACTTCTTGGCTGATTGTTGAGTGCTCTCTGAACCCCAAATAAGTGATTGACCCAACTACCGCCCTTGCCTAATACCCTAGCTGTTAAAGATTGCTTTAAGTCCCGGTTCTTCCTCTCCACAACCGAATTTCCCTCAAGATGGTACGGAGAGGAGTACCGCAATGCTACGCCCATACCTTCCATGGCCTCTTTGTAAGCCCGAGAGCTAAACGCCGGGCCACGGTCAGAATGTAACGTGCCAACTGCGTATGTCCCTATAAAGACTCTCAAATCTTTTATAACAATTCGGGCGTCAGCCGAGCGCTGAGGCCAAACCCATAGGAATCTGGAACAAGAATCCACTGCCACCAAGATATACTTGTAAGCCCCATCAGATTGTAAAGGACCGCAGTGATCCAGATAAACACAAGCGAGAGGTTTAATAGTGGTGTCTGTGCCGGGCGTGTTACTGTGGAGCCTTTCATTTGTTCACAGATGTCACATTTCAAAACATATTCCTTAGTTTGTTTCGCTAGACCTGGCAACCAATAGCGATGTTTCAACAAGGAAATAGTCGCCATAACGCCTGTGTGCGCAGAACCCAAACCCTCGTGTTCTGCAACAATCAAACCATGTCTACGATCCATATTTGGTATTACTCTATCCCCCACTCCAGGAATCTGAGCATATGGAATGTTTTGTGCATCTAATTTGTAGGAGTACTTGAGTGGAAATGTTTTCGGTACTGCTGAGCTGCCCTTGCATGAAGCAATGACAGCCACCATTATCTCGCCGTCTATTCTCGTTTTAGAGCGAGTGATTGCAGCTACGGAAGCCGTTCGCACAGCCCCTTTTGCGGCTTCATCAGCCAATGAATTCCCTTCAACGTGAACGCCGTCACACTGATGACTCAGTGTATGTATCACGTGAGCCCTTCGTAGTTCGTTTTTCAACTCAACTACCTGTTCCCATAGCATTTTATGCTTAATTGTACCACCTTTTGCATCTTTAAACCCGTTTAGTTCCCAATGTTGTAAGTACTCATTGTACGACTGTACACAGTAAAAGGAATCACACACAATAAGTGTGGGGAATTCATGATCCGTATTTACAAGTGCCAGTATCAGTGCTTTTAACTCTGCCATCTGAGCCTTGCAGTCTCCTAGAGATTGCGTTTTAGTACAACTTGGATGGAACTTTCCATCCCGCATACGACCTTTAATGATAGCACACGCTGCGCTGTATTGTTGCTTACTCCCTATGGCCGGTTGAGCAGATCCGTCAGTGTAAATAATATATTCATACTGATCTAGAGGCAATATTTCATTTGGTAGAGGATATTCTTGTTCGTATTGCAGGAATGCTTGTGTTTTTAGACTTGGATCAAATCTGTATTCAACGTCCGTTGCTGTAAGAGAATTAGCCCATTGTATCCATTTCGGATGTAAGGCTTTGCATTTGGAATGCTAGCCTTTGTAACAGCTTCTAAAGCCGGTACCGGGGTTATGACAATTATGCGTTTCCCCTGAGCCAGGGCTCGTTCTCTTGCTACAGCGGCCTGAACAGCTGTCAGTATTTTTTCCGTTGAAGTGAAACGCATTTCTGCGTTTGTGTACAGGTGTGATTTGTATGCGATTGGTACTGTTTCGCCTTCATTGAAGGTTAAGTAAGTGTACCCGCATTGACCCGCTATTATTCGGACCACCAAGTTGCGTACGTTTACGCGTGTCTGTAAGTGTTTGGAAGCAATCATGTCTTCTTGTAATGAACGTAGGATATTTGAATGTTCCTGTGTCCAATGTCTAACTGAAAAATCAGGTTTTATTAAGTCGTAGAAAGGTTTTACTCTTTCTTCGTAATCCAAAATGTATGTTCTGCCGAAATTTAGGAATCCCAGTATTGATTGTAAATTTTTCAATGTTTTGGGAGATTGGAGCAGCGCACACTTTTCTAAAAAGTTAGATGCCAGACTTTTCCCTTCACTTGAAAGCTCATATCCTAAAAATAGGACACTGAGGTGGGCTATTTTTGATTTTTTAAAGTTAAATTTGTAGCCCTCAGAGGCGAATCCCATAATAATGGTGCTCACCCTGGTCAAGTGCCTCATTAAGTCATCGTCCGTCAGATAAATATCATCCACATAGGACAACGCTTCCTCATCAAAATTTTGGCGTAACTCAGTTACCCTTGCTGAAAATACCCCGGGGCTGTTCCTATACCCCTGGGGGAGACGACAAAATTGTCGCTGGGACCCCAACGCTGAGAATGCGGTCAAATACCTGCTTTCAGGCGCTATATTTTGGCAGAAAAATCCATTCGAGATATCTAGTGTTGTTTTGTATTTTTTCCGCACAATGTTATTCATTAATGCGGTACCCTGTGCGTTTTGGACAGCGAATGTCTTTGTGCATGTGTTTAAATGTCTGTAATCTAAAACTAGACCATATGAATTATCCGGTTTTGATACGGGAAACAAAGGATTGTTCATTGGTGAGGTGCAATTTTCGATCACCCCTTGGTATTCAAGTTGATCTAAGATCTCCCTGACCTGTTTTTTAGCTTCTTGCTTTATGGAGTATTGCCTCAGAGCATTTGGTGAAACTTTTAACGGGATCACGTGGTGGGTTGACTCCTATCCCACCCTGCATGATTTTTATACAATGCTGGAGATAGGGCTACTGCCCACTCCTGTGCATATTCATGTTTAAGGTGTATGGGAACGAGGTCGGAGAATGTTGGAAAAATTACTTTTTCTCCCCTTGGGCACTCCATAACGAATGTTGGCGGCCAATCTTGTTCTGCTAATAGGATTTCATACCCGGATGACAGATTTTCCCAAAAGAGACCCTTAACTTTCCTGGGCTTGTCCCCCTTCATTTAGAGTGTTATCTCGTGTAACTTATGTGGGACGCTCACCCTAGTGTCTGGTGTTTCCACTGTGATGTAATCATTCAAGTCCGCTGTCACCAGAAATTCCTTCAGGTTCTGTCGAGCTATTGTTACTTCTGCCGCACTGTCTAGCATCGTCTGAGCCCATTCCCCGTTCAGAAGCTGCGTCCTCAGAATTCTGGGCATGTCTGATCTTCAGACCTGCAACTTTCTTTTTCTTAAATTGAGGTTTTGATTTTGGCTTGTCTTCTTTTTTGGAAGTATAGTCTTGAGCGTGCTGCTGGTCTCTGGACTTTGTACGCTCTTCTTTGTGTTCTGACCGGCCTTCTCTCTCTCAGAAGTTTTCGTCGAGCCCTGAAAGGAACGAGAGGAACGTGTATCAGTATCCTGATGCCTGTCAGGTTTCCTAATATTATCCCTATTCCTGAGATTATAACTCTTTTCAGAGGGCTTCTGTGGAGGAGATCTACCTCGGGATTGAGATCTCTTTTCTGAAAATTTCTGTTGTTTTTTATTATCGCACTTCTTTTTAGAAGAAGCAGGTGTCTGCTTGGAAGTGTCCTTTTCAGGACTGCCCATCAGTTGTGGTTTTAAAGCTTTCCCACCCAAACTATCTTTGCCTAATTCTGCATATGCAGTTTCAATTATTTTGGGCAGTTAGTGTTGTCGATCCAACGGACTGAACTCCCTCAGGCGTTGGCGGATGGCCACTGAAGCTGCTTCCCCTTTAATATTAGCTAGTATTATGGCTGATACCTGGTCATAGTTATTTAATAACTTCATCCCCAAGTTCAGAGCAGGCTCTGCTCCGTACTAGTTTTGTATTTGTCTTAATACATCGGGTATTGCTGCTAATGAAGGAATACCATGCGTTCTGGTATATATGGCAGCAAAGACTGTACCCCAAGTGGTACAATCCTCTAACTGTGGTGTTATCCCCATGGGCAAGCATATTGTTAGTATTCTGTGTTTTTCAAACGTGGTAGTATTTGGAAATACTGCCTCGAGCTGAGTTATTTTCTGAGCTACCCAGAATGGTATTTGTTCATGTTTCGTGGGCATTTTGCCCATTACCGCGTGTAACGTTTGTGGTGTGATATTAGTTGCTGTACCCTGAGATTGAGTTTCATTTGTTGCAACTGTTGTTGGTTGGACTGTGAAAGTCCTCATGACGTATTGCGTCAGGTTTCTGTAGATTCTAAATACATCTTTGTGTTGTATGAGTAAGTCTGGTTGTGGCATTGTATCAATGTCAGGATGTGGTGTGTAGGCCGCTAATATTGGCCATGTTGCCCCGTCTCCTCCGAGCTGGCCTAATCTTACTCTGTGTCTTAAGTGGGGTAGGGCACCTTTAAACCAGTAAAAATGTTCCTGGTACGTGAGTGGAACTTCTATGTCCTCTCAAGGACTATATTCCGCTGGTGCATCTCCTTCTACATAGTAGTGAAATGTGTGTGTTCTAGCATCTGCTTCTGGGAATGTAACCCACGAATAGAATACCTCTGTTTTGTTTGATTTGTGTGCCTCAATCACAAAAGCTACTAAGCCACCCCTAGGTGTTAAACCGTATTCTAGAAGTTTTAGGGTGATAGTACGTCTGAATGTAGGTTCAATGAGAATTCCATCCACCTCTTCATCTTCTACTGAGATGCGTCTAGTCACCTCCGGGTTATCCTAGTTGGTTGTGTCCTCAGTCATTTTGGAAAGTAGTTTGTTCAAGGGAACTAAGATAAGGTGTTATGCACAATTTTAGGAACAAAATGTCCTTCAAGCTTGATTAACCAGCAGCCAATAAATAGGATATTTCGCCTACTCAGCTGTGGCGGAGTTTGTGCCCACCCACTCCAGACGTCTCTGGTGTTTTGTGAGTAGGGGTCTCTGAGAATAGCACGACTGAACTACTCAGATTCTACTGTTAAATAAGTACCTAACCAACTTTGGCGGCGCCATGTCGTGTAGTTCCTATAGTACCCATGCAGGACCTGCGCGTTCGGATAACATAAACTGTGGGTTTGGTGGCAGACTGATTCTGAGCACCCCCACCGAGAATGTTAGCCTGTTTGCATAAGCTAGCTCACAGTGCCACTAGTGTCTCCTCTTATCGGGGAGAGATTAGTTTCTGGCAACCTCAGAACATGACAACCCTGATCCCTCAAGATCGTGTAAACAATGTACTACTTTTCTCTTAGTCACTCGTGCTCATTTAATTTATCTCAGAGATACACAGAATAAACAGTCTGGGCGTTTCAATAAGGATTTATTGAACAGTTGTTATTCTCGTGTAAAATATATGAGCTACAACAACCATTAGACAGTAGCAGAGATATATGATTAGCAGTACTATGAATATAAAAGGATAGTACAGCGCTACCATCTTGCAATAAGCATGAATAAATACATGGATATAAAATGCAGGATAAAAGAAAGCGCGTACTCCTACGATGCCTATCTAGATGTACCTAAGTGTACCTAGCATTTGAGTAGGTGTAAAGCCAAGAATCCCTCTAAGGTTTAGTCGAACCCCATTGCCTGAAATGTGAGAATGTAGGAGCCCTTCTTGGTCTCGAGTTGGACACCCCGCGAGGGATGTTCAGACCACTGTCAGCTGGAGCGTCTGCATGCAGGAGCCTCAGCGTCTCTGGTCAGTGTGTCGGCCTGGAAGTCTCAGTTCCCTCTGACTAACATTAGCAAGAGGTGCTATATTTATACAGAAAGTATCCTTTGTCCCTTGTTGCTTGTATTAGCCATTGTTGGATTTGAGGATGACGTATGGGATGAACCGTGTACGTAGATATGGGGAGGAAGGTGGTGTAGCCCCAGCCTGGTTTCTAAGAACCCTTATGAATATTCATTCATACTGTGTGAGCCTATTGATGGAGTTATAGGACTCTATTGTTCAGGAGAAACCCTCCTTCTGCACCCAGGACTAGAACTAGGTAAAGGTTCAATCCTAAAAGGCTCTTTACAGTGTAGTGTAGGGGAGGTAATGTAGGTGAAGGGGTATGATGTTACCCGGGCCTATATTAGGGTACCTATATGAAACATAACACCCTCTGATTACAGTCCTGCCAATCTGATGGCAGCTGTGCCTTGCCTGCCCTCCTCCAAACTCCCCCCAATCTGCACTGCTCTGGAGGGCCGAGGCGTCCGTCTGTTTATTTACAGCTGTGGGAAACAACTTCCAAGCTAGCGCACTGAAGTTTTAAAAAACAGCACTTTTTCTAAAACATCTCTTATGACATACTATCCTGGTCCAGTGCAGCAGCCTGCTAAGTTAATTTTAGCTTAATAATCTGACGTTCCTTGCCCTCACGCACTGTCATCATTACTGCACATAAACTTTTTATTTACTTAGTTATGTGTATATTTATCGTGGCGTATGTTTACATGCAGTGTAAGCCTTGTCTAGACTGTATACCAAATTAAAAATATATTTTAGCAAGAAAAAGCAATACTTTAAAATACACTGGTGTCTTTTTTAATGGATATTCTATTTGACACAATATATCGTAAGCACACAATTTCAGCATTTACATGTCTAAAAATATTAAAAATTCTGCATATCATGTGGTCCAAAACAATGACTATGCGTGCCAGTTGCTACATTTCAAAATGTACAACTAAAAGGATGCTGGTAGTTTCATTCTGAAAGAATTATCCACCCCAGCAGCATTGAGAAATAAAGGCACCACTCAGGGAAGGTGTCCCACAGAATCCTCACAGCAGTTGAAAATGTCCTTTTCAAGTGCATTTCTTTGTTTTCCAAATTCACAAAGCATTTCAGGCGTATGCCTGAAATGCTGCTGCAGTCGTTATTACACAGGTGTTTTAACATGCTTAATTGTAACAGGCATGCACGTCAAAACTTTTTTCTCTCCATGTGAAAAACATTTTTTAGGTCTAGCCTACAGCGCTTGCGCGGCAGGATGATCTGTGCATGTTCCCGCATCACCGCCCTGAAAGTCAATTAGAGATCCTCACTGCCTGCTTTTACTCGTGCTTCTGTAATTAAAATAATATATACATAATAAATCACCGGAAATCATTGGGGCTTCCTTGTGGTCTGGTGATCACCGTCAACTGGGGATGTCATTATGCTGAAAATACATATGAGCGAGGCTACGTTGCAGTAATTTGCGATAATATGCTGCATTGCTAAATACTTATAAGGTCCCAAAGGCGAAACCGATTACATTGCAAATGCTTGTTCTTCTTAGGTATTAGCAGGCTGTCCCCACTGATTTTAGATACCTTGTCACATGCCGTCCTGATCACTTTAGATGGATATCCTCTAGCTTTAAATTTGGCAACCATTGTATATTGTTACAACTCAAAAGCCTCAGGCATACTGCTGTATTCCTATATAAAGGCTTTTGTAATTGTGCAGCTCGGCATGAATGGCACTAGCGAATCCTATGATTAAATACTTTGCTGTATAAATCGCAAAAGACTTTGTCCCTTTCTAGCTCGTCATGGGTTACACTGTGCTAATCCTATGTTTAAAAACTTTGCTAGAAAAACTGACATTTGAGGTAAGCAGATTTAAAGTGTCGCTGGTGTTGTAAGGTGCTCTATATAGGAGCTGCTCTCCACCTAAACTTGGGAACTACTCAGAGCTCTCTGCTTCTTTTTTGCATAATGTATGCAACACTCTAAGCCTGACAGGGCATTGTTTTGATATATATTTTTCAACACAACCATTTACTTTATTAAACAGGCTCCAACACGCTCGGGCTCGCTTCTAAGTAGATATTATTGTGGCTTGAGGTGACGCGTTTTGACCGTCCCCGCGGTCTTTTTCACAACAAATGCAAAATTTTAAGTGATAGTGCACATAATTTTAAACAAACGTGTTGCAATGTAATATCCTTCCTTCTGTCATTTGGTTGGATCAATCCATTTATTCTAATATGCAATCTTGTCTTGCAATAAAATAAGACCAAATTAAAATACGGTTGAATGAAATGCAAAAATAAATATAAACCATAATTAAATAAAGCGATCCATTAAAGTAATACAATGTGATTGATGACTAGTTCCACATTAAGCAGCATACTGTTCCATTCTAAACTATTGCACACAGTAAATTGTTACATCAAGTTCTATCTTAATCAGCCCGTGTCAGCCTATGATCTATTGCACTTGATTACACATTCATAATCTACCAGATTGTATTGTGCAAAACTTGCCTAAAGTGCATATGACCATGTAACAATGTACAAAATTACGCAAAATTCATTGTATCATGTCATCTTCTGTACATGGTTTATATGTACCTTACAATTAAAAGGGGCAAGTGCCCATTTCTGTGCAATGGAAAGTGCAAAGTGCAATTTGACATGTCTGCCTACACTTCTGACTTCAACAACCCTATACGTGGCCAGAATTTTACCATACTTTGTTGCGTAGTATATATTCAATTGAATTTTGTTGTGCAAAATCTGCCTAAAGTGCATGTATTTTCTCATTGGACAATGTACAAAATCACGGAGAATTAATTGGGACATGGCATACTCTATGCATAGTGGATACACACCGGAGTGAGTTAGGGGCAAGTGCCCGTTTCTCTAAAGTGCAAAGTGCAATAAATCTAGCTGTCAGAAAGACTCACCAATTGATAATTACATAAAGTGCCTTGTGTTCAAAATTATTAAAAAATCATGTTTCTCATTACATATCATTCTTCGGACTGTCCACAATTTTAAGAATTAATCTTGAATCATATTACATTTTTATTCATGAATTATTATAGAGATCCTCTTCTATATTCAATCCTGCCAGAACTGTAGTATTGCATCTAAGAATATGTTTCGATTCCAATTGCCTCAAACATTGTTTCCTGTTTCCTCCTCTTGTTCTACTTGCTACTTGATCTAAATCAAAGTATTTGAGATCCTCTATTCTACTCCCATGTACTGCTTCAAAGTGCCTGGCCACTGGATATGTTTGGTCTGTGTGTATGATTGCCCGTATGTGTTGTAATATTCACAAGTGCACCTTTAGAATTGTACTGCCAATGTATAATTTTGGACAAGTACAGCTCAACACATAGAGCACACATTCACTTTTAGAGTGCAGTACTTGCCTGATCTTCCAAAACCCATCTGAGAATGGTAAAGCCAGTTGTGTGGTATTGACCCCATATTTACAGGCCTTGCACCTATGGCACTTCTTAAAGCCCTCGCTGCCCATAAACCATGTTCCTCCCTGCTGCATTTCGGGACTGCTTACCATCTTCCCTCATTGATCTTGCCCTACGGAAAGCTATCAAGGGCTTGCAATAGACCTTCGGACCTATAATGGGATCACTACGTAATAGGGGCCAGTGTTTCTGTAAATTTGTCTCACTTGCATGTGCTGAGTGCTAAAACCTGTGATAAGACGAATCTCCTGATGACTATCCTCTCTCAAATGATCTGAGAATAGTAATTGATCTCTCGTTTTCAAGTTTGCTTTGGTCTTTGCAACACCTTTTCATTATATCCTCGTGTGGCAAACCTATCTTTCATTTCCTGCTGGGCGTGTTCTAGTTATGCTTCACCACTACAGTTTCTCCGCATGCAGAGATTTTCCGCATATGGAATACTGTATTTTAATTTATTGGGGTGAAAGCTTTGAGCATGCAGTATCGTATTGCCAGCAGTGCTCTTCCTAAAAGTTTTGGTGTGCAGTTTGTGTTGATCAATATATACAGTGAGATCTAAAAATTGAACTGACTCTACACTAATGTGAGAAGTAAAAAGTAGATTCAGGTAATTATCATTGATCCTCTCCGCAAATTTCTCAGCCGAATCTTTTGAACCTCGCCAAAGGATAAATAGGTCGTCTATAAAACGTGACCATAAATTCACATTCTCCAATAGTTTCTGAGCAAAGGTTTGGGCAGGCACCTGCTCCTCCCACCAGCCCATATGCAAATTAGCATAACTGGGGGTGAAGCAGATGCCCATAGCTGTCCTCCTCAGTTGGCGAAAAAGATCCGGTCCAATCAGAAATTTTTTGTTATTTAAACAATGGATTATTTCAAGAATCATCTCTGTGTGTTTATAGAGAGTTAGAGGCCTAGAGCTCAAAAAGTATTTAATTGCTCGCATGCCATCCTTGTGAGAATTGCTCGTATATAATGATGATACGTCTAGGGTCATTAAAATGTAATCGTCTTCCCAATTGATGTCATATACTTTCTTTAAAATGTCTTGTATATATGATGACAAATTTGTGAAAAAAATGTACGTATTTGGAGGTATTCTAAAGACGGGCCACCAATGGCCAAAATAATTGGCCGGCCCAGAGGTTTACTCAAGTCTTTGTGAATTTTTGGTATCAAATAGAGGATAGGCAAAACAGGTGAATCTGTTTTGAGAAAGAGAAACTCATTTTGGGTGATTATTCCTGATGACCTCCATCTAGACAGTTCTGTGTGGCATTCATTTAAAATTTTTATCGCCTCACTTCTTTCAATCTTTTCATAGCACTGCGTGTCTCCCAATTGTTCATTGGCCTCCTCCAAATACATTGCAGTTGGCCAGAGAACAACGTTTCCACCCTTGTCCGCCTGTCTCACTACTATGTCTTTCCTTTGACATATCTTATTTACTAGACATTTATATTCAATCTGCATTGTGTCTGTAAACGCTTTTTGTGTTGGGTGTTTGCACTTTTACAATATCTTATGATCATTTATCACTGCTTCTGCAAAACATATCGATTGAATCACTGGTGAAAAAATAGATTTAGGTTTAAACGGGGTACACGGTCTTTCGTACACATTAAGCCCTTGATCTTGAATGAGCCACTTATCGGTAGCCTCTTGATGGTCCCCTCTGGATAGACTCTCCATATCACTCAAAAGATTTAAATCAGAGATAGCGAGATTGTCCCACTCATCTTGATCCTGGAAATTGCCCCGCAAAGTTGCATTCCTGTTGTTAAAAAACCTACACAATTTGAGTTTTCTAATGAATTTAAAATAGTCAATTCTTGTTTGTACATAATCCAGATCTAATGGGGCACAGTATGATAATCCCAACGATAAAATTCTAGTTTTGTCCACATTGAGTTCCAAATCCGTTAAGTTGATTATATTCGCACTGATGCTGTCACTCTTTTCTTCTTCTTTTGCGCAACCGACTGATTGTTGCCTCTTTTGACCGAATCTTCCACTTTTTCTTTTCATCTGCGCCCTCCTCGTGGATTTCTGCCATGATCCGCCAGAGGTCTTAGGTTGAGATTGCGGTTCCATCGTAAAAAACGTAATTCGGCCTCAACTGATGGTATTTGTGTAATATGGCGAGTGTCCTCATTGTCAGTCTCCACATCCGAGCTCAATTCAGAGCTAGATGCGTCCTGTTGTCTTGTGCCACTGGCTTGTGTCACCTGCTGCAATTTCTGACGCCGTATATTGTCAAATCTTCTCCAGAAGGTGAATATCTGTCCCCTCTGATAGTTGAGCTTATCCCTTCTGAATTTTGTTGCCTTATGTTGTTTGCTCATATTTACTTAGTCGCCCCTCCATTTCCAATTCAAATTTCTTTATCATCTCATGCTCTGGCAATTTGCTCAATTGCTCCTTGAGGGCTTCTATTTCTTTAAGAAGTGCATCTCGATCTATGATGACGTATTTAATTAAAATCACTAACATGCGTTTTGAAGAATCGTCACTATTGTCAGTCCACTCGCGTAACATATCCGGATTCAGATTTTCATAGGTTGCCGCTATAAGAATTTGTAAACCTCTCGGTATGCGACCCACATCCTAATAGTGTTGGAGAGACTTGCTCTCCCGCCACTTAGAAATCTCCCTTTTCGTGAGTTTTTCAAGTGCTCTCATAATGTCCTTGCACTCAATCGGTTTGTCCGGCCCAATTCCACTACTACTCGCGCCAACTCCTTTGTCGGCGTCTATTGTATATATATATATAATGTTTGAATGATTAGGCCATTAGAATTGACAGATTGGGAAGGCTGGTAGCATGCATGTGCAGTATTTACTGAACGTGTTGCATAAAAAAAAAAAAAATTCTAACTCATTTACCTAAGTTTGATTAGTGTGTTAGTAAATGTTGCTTCTACCTATAAAAGTGAGTTCTTTTCACAGTAATGTTCAGTATTTAGAAAGGTTTACATTTATGGAATGGTAGCATTGTGAACGACTACTAACAATGTGATATATTTGAGAGTGTCTCAGTCTTTTTGTAGCTTTATTTTTACCTAGACATTATGAAGAGTAAAATTGGATAACACATATGGGTTTATGTACAGTGCTGCAGAATTGATAGGCATTTAAATGACCACTTCTATTTCTGTAATTCCCTAAAAGATTTGACTTGTTATCTATCCATTCTTTTTTTAGGAAGTGAAATATCCGGAATATTTAGATATACGTCCATATATGTCTCAGCCTAATGGTGAAGCAATATTTTATGTGTTGTATGCTGTCCTTGTCCATAGTGGTTTCAGCTGCCATGCTGGACACTACTACTGCTACGTGAAGGTAAGGAATTGCTCATTAGCATTGACAAGACAACTTTAATCAAACAAAAGTCTTAAACTTGGAAATATTTAACAAAAATTGAAATTACTAATACCCCTAGTTAGTTTCATCAATGACAGTCTTACATTTATCATTTAATTGAGTGTAAAAGGGTGTAAGAAACCCATAGATGCAGGACCCTTAAGTTTCCTAAATACTATTCTCATTTGAGGTTTTGAGTGAATAAAAACACACCTGCTTCACCTGTGAGTGTGTGGCATTTTTCTTAACTTGGAAACATCCAAATAATGGGATGCAACTTTGAGACTGTACTTGCCGCAAATAGCAAAAAGTAGTCTCTTTCCACCCTGATATTTAAAAAGTTGTTTCTTGTGAGTTCTTAATTTAAAAGGCTTCATGACAGTGTTGCTGTACAAGCTTTGTTGCTTCTTTGCCAGTCTCCTTTTCAGTCTTGTTTTCCTGTTCCCCTGCTAATGTCTTTTTTCCCCCACAAACCACTATGGAACTTTTTAATCTTCCCACTGACTCTAATCTCCAGCAGATCCCCTTTCTTCCATGCCGGGCTCCTCCTTGAATCCATTTTTTTTTAAACTTATTTTTATTGCAATACTGCACAAATATCGCATTACGTGTTTGCCATACAGTTTACAATGTATCATTGGTAGGCTAATTATATCGCAGCAGTCTACTTGAGTGCCCGTATGCTGCACTCAATAGTTTCATTGCTGGGCGCATAATCGCTATTTCGGTATTTAAAGCTTTTCCCACCCAGGAGAAATGCATGCAGCAATACTTATTATAACTTATAGTAAGGGAATAAAAATAACAAAAAGGAACCTTGGCAGCGATCAGTGGCGGAACCCCATCCCACAGGGAATGTATATAGGACATCTAGAGCAGGACTATCGGACGGCCAGCAGTGGTTTTCAGAGGAAGTGGGGGGTGATCTCTTCTGCCCTCCGGTGAAGGCTATTTCTGTATGTGAAAGCGGGGTTTTTCTCCATTCTCTGGATTTGGCATAGGGGTGGTATGACTTGATGTCTGTGTTGAGCCCTCCTCCCTCTCATTCTGTTCTTCCGTTGACTGCAATCCCTCCCGCATGTATCCCCACTCTTCCAGATCACGCTCTGCATTCTCGTCCATATGCACAACTCGCAGGCGGCACTCCTCAGCCACACCCCACTCTCGCACGTCCGCCCTCCATTTGTCTAGTCGAGGTATAGTATGATTCAAATGTATTGCAATACGACGTTTAGCCAGGACTAGGCATATGAGAGCGAATTTGTATCTTATGCGGGGGTTCCCTTTTTTGGTGTCGGAAGTACTCCTAATAAACACTGCTCAATTGACGCCTCTATTCGCACAGCTGTAACTGTTCAGAGCACCTGGATCACTTGTTGCCAATACGGTTGCAGGTGGGCACAGTTCCAGGTAATATTTATGAATGTCGCCTGGTCTGCACCACAACGGGGGCACACCGAGGAGCACCCCGGATTGAAGCATGCCGATCTCTGATCCTCCTTAAATCCTTAAGGAAAAATTTCCTGCTCCCATTCTGGAATCCCCATGCACCAAACTAGCCTTTTCTCTTGTCTTATCTCTTTATTATTCTCTCTTTCCACTATTGTTTTGCAGGAGGAATAATCTCAGCTATGCAATCCAGGATTGCCAGTTACGTACATAATTTCTCTTTTGTGCTAAATCCGTTCTGCTCAATACATTTTAGAAGGCTGTTGAAACATGCTCCTCTTTTTTGCACAGCGGATCCCTCTTTCTAACCTTATGATGTTGGAACATGTGAACATCCGGAAACCATCACCATCCCATGGCCCATAAGAAGAGCATCACAGATAAAATGAAATTTGAAATAAAATATATGCTCAAACTCCTCCTCCAATCTGTACTGCCACCATACTGGTTCTCAGCTCCCAACTTCTATAGATGACAACCAAATTCCACAGTAATGTTGCTCCATGACAAAAAAGATGCAGTTAAGTTATCCTTCTGCCATCTACACATTTGTGAATATTGACTCAAGTGAAAACACTTTAGACATTTAGTCTAACAAATATGTTCTTCTAATGGATACTTCTAACAACAGATTCTGCTTCGTGGTATCTTCATTGAAGTCATAAACATTTAAATAATTTATTTAAAAATGTTTTATATAGCGCTGGCTGGACCCGAGGGTATCAGAGCGCTTTACATGGGTATTCATTGCAATATAGCCAAATTTACAATGAGGTAGAATTCAGAAACCAATACAAACGGTATAAAGTAGCTAAAAAATTACACAATCTAGATACACAAGTTGCAATGGGCTACAGCAAATACTGAGAGATTGGGCTAGTGAGAGAGGGAAAGGATGGAAAAGGGGAGGTAGGGTATAGGAATGGGGAGAGGCTAGGGAGGGGGTAGGTTTAAGGCAATATCATACCGCTATACATGGATAATTAATTGTAATGTAACAGACTTACAATGAGGTAGTACTCAAAACCCATCCAGACAGTAAAAACAACTCCCGTTTTACACAATCAAATTACATGTATTGCAATGGGCTACAGCAAGTCCAGAGAGATTAGCCTAGTGTGGGGGGAAAGGATGGAGAAGAGGGGGAAGGGTATGGGAATGGGGAGAGGCTGATGAGGGGGGAGGATAGGGCCATACCAAGTGGGACAAAACAGGTCCTATGGGAAAGGCTAGTGGGAGGAGTTAGTGGGCGAAGGAAGATGAGAGAGGTGGAGGATAGCAGTAGGAGGTCAGGTGGGATGAGTGCCCAGGGGAGGGGTTAAGGACCCCAGTATTTGTTGAGCAGGAGAAGTTTGAGGTCTTTTTTGAAGCTGACTTAAGCGGGGTTGCAACAAAGATCTTTAGGGAGGGAGTTCCAGATGTTAGGCGCGTTCCCGGAAAAGGAGCGAGATTGTGTGGTTTTCTTGTTTAACAGAGGAGGGACAAGAGCAAGGGTGTTGGAGCTCCTCAATGATCTAGAGCAGCCCGCTTTGTGAAGTTTGTCTGAGAGGTATTGCGGGGAGCGTTGATGCAGGGCTTTGTGCGTAATGCAAGCTGTCTTGTAGGAAGTTCTTCCTTCAACGGGAAGCCACTTAAGGGCTTTAAGGGCAGGGGAGATGTGATCGAACCGTTTGAGGTCGGTAATGAGCCTAGCGTCCAGGTTCAGAACAGATTTGATTGGGGCTAGGTGGGCTTTAGGGGTTCCAGCGAGGATGGCGTTACCATAGTCGATTTTCGACAGGACCAGCGATTGGACGACTAACTTAAAGTCGTCAGCAGGAATGAAAGGTTTTATTTTCTTGAGGTGATGGAGTGTGAAGAGAGCGCTTTTGGCCGAATTTTTTACGTGGGGGATAAGGCTAAGGTTTTGGTCAATGCTAAAACCAAGGGATTTAACTGAGTTTGATATAGTGAGGGAGCAGTTGAGTGCGGTAAGGTCAGAGATCCAGGATAGAATGGGGAGCGAGTTGTTCTTAGGGGAGAAAAGAATGATTTCGGTCTTTTTTGGGTTGAGTTTGAGGTGGTTGTAGTGGAACCAGGATTGGATCTTACTCAAGGCATCATTGAGGTGAAGAACATCCGAGCGGGATTGAATCTTATAGTAAAGTTGGGTATCATCGGCGTATAGGTGGTAATTGATTCCCGCTTGTTTAAGGATAAGGGTGAGGGGTTCCATGAAGAGATTAAATAGAGAGGGGAGAGGATAGAGCCCTGTGGGACCCCTAGGGAGACGGGCAGAGGTTTGGAAAGGCAGTCACGGATTTTGATTTGCTGGGTTCTGTGTTGGAAAAAGGAGGTGAACCATTTGAGGACTGAACCGTTGAGGCCAAAACGATCTTTAAGTGTGTTAAGTAGAGTAGAGTGGTTAACAGTGTCGAAAGCAGCGGAGAGATCAAGGAGAATGAGAAGGGAGGATTCGCCTTTGTCGAGGGCGTGATGGATGTCATCAATTATGTTTAGCATTGCCGTTTCTGTACTGCAGCCCTTTCTGAAGCCTGATTGGAAAGAGTCAAGAAGATTGAATGAATCAATGTGTCTATCTAGTTGGAGCAGGGCGCATTTTTCAAGGGCTTTTGAGAGAAGAGGAAGGTTAGAGATAGGACGAAGGTTATTTAGGTCATTAGGGTCACGAGCAGGATTTTTGAGGATGGGAGTGATTTGTCCCAATTGGAGGGAAGCAGGGACACAACCCGAGGTAAAGGAGGAGTTGATGATAGCGGTCCAATAGGGGGCAATGATATGTTTTAGATCTTGGACAAGGTTGGAAGGGAGAGGGTCTTTAGTGTGCGATGACGGTTTAAGTCGAGAGATGACGTTAAGGACATCAAGTTCAGTGACTGGTTGGAAGTCAAGCCAAGAAGCATTATTTTTTTGCTCAAGTAAGATGGGGCCGGGTTCAGGAATCGGGACGAAAGGGGGGAACGGTGAGGAATCATGAGGAAGCGTAGAGAGTGAAGGAGAATTGGAGGAAATGTCCAGCGAGGGAAGTAGGTTAAGAGGGAGGGGAGTAAGGGCGAAGGATTGATCAATTTTGGAGATTTTTTCTGAGAAGTAGTTGGCAATTTCTTCGCACCTCTCGGTGGTGGCAATCACCTTGGGGGGTGCAGAGGATGTTTGGTTTTTAACAATGTTGAAGAGTTCCCTAGGTCTGTTTTTGGCCCGGTCGAGTTGGGAGCGGAAGAAGGAGGTCTTAGCATTGAGGATGTGTTTTTTATAGTTGGATCTAGCGGATCTGAGGAGAGAGAGATTAAAGGGGGAAGGGTTTTGCCTCCATATGCGTTCAGTCGATCTAAGTGTGCGTCTCTCATTGTTGAGATCAGGATTGAACCAGGATTTGGAGGAGGAGTTTTTCTGTCGTTTTAGTCTGGCCGGGGCAATTTGGTCAAGGACCTCAACGATGGATTTATTAAAGTGTTCGGTGAGGTCATTGGCATTTTGGGAGGGAGGAGAGAGTCGAAGTTGAGCTTTGTCTTTGGTCTCAAGTTCGTCTGGGGGTATAAGATGAAGATTCCTGGTCAGTTTCATCTGATTGATGGTTTTGGGTGGAGGGGGTAGTACGGTGTTAATGATCGTGAAAAGGATGAGGTGGTGGTCGGACCAGTCGATGGGAACGATGGAGGAAAGGGAGGCCAGCTCATTGCTAGTAATTATAGCGTCCAGAGTGGCTCCTTTGGAGTGAGTAGGAGAGTGGCATAGTTGTTTTAGGTCATTGATGTCAAGTAGATCGGTGAGGAGGTTAACCATAGGATCGTCCTTTTTGTTCCAATGAAGTTTAAAATCCCCGAGGAAGAGGTTTTTAGAGTTGGAAAGTGAGGATTGGGTAAGAAGGTCAGACAATTCTTCTACAAAAGGAAGGGGGTCGCCGGGAGGATGATAGATATTGTGTAGTCGAATTGGAGGGGAGCCCAGTACTTTAAGTTCCGCTCCGAGGTATTCAAAAGTAGAATGATCGGAGTTTGGCACAGGGGAGAGTTGGAGTTCGTTTTTAAAGATTATTGCTAGACCGCCTCCAATTTTGATAGGTCTATCTTTCCTGAGGATGGAGTAGCCAGGGGGAGAGAGCATATCAAGAATGGAAGAAGAGTGATCTTTAAGCCAAGTTTCAGTAAGAAAGGCAATGTCAATGGATTCACTAAGGATGGTTTCCGAAATTTCAGTCGCATGTTGGACAGCCGAGCGACAGTTAACCAGCATGCAAGTCAGGGGTATAGGGTTAGTTGTGGGGGGGGCAGGAGTGGATAGTGGTAAATTGCGGAGGAAGTCTTGGAGAAGCTGGGGAAGCTGGAATTCTGCTAGTCCCAAGGATCACGGGGATAGGTGCCTGAGGGATCAGAGGGTCAGTAGTCAAAGAGCAGGGGGGGTAAGGATTACAGAGGTCGGGGAGTTCAGAGGCGGGGAGGAGGTTTGAGGCGCGTAATGTTCTAGATGTATCGTTACCGAGGGGGGTGGTATCCCATTGTTGGGGGAATGTGGTGTTGTTTTGTTCAGTACACCGGGCAATAGAATGATTGGGGCAGTTAAGTGAAGAGAGGGAGTTGACATTTCTGAGAGAGGTGAGTTCAAACGATAGGTTAGCGAGATGGAGTTCTATATTAAAAAGCGTCTGGGGAATAAGGGAGAAGGGGATGGAGGTTGGGAGTTCATGGGGACATGGAGGATGCTCTGCATTAGTCAAGACGAGAGGTCTGGGGTGAGGGAGGGGAGGGAGCCCAGGTGGTGGGTGGAGAGGGGGGGGTTTAGAGGGGAGATCCGATTGATGGCCGAAGGGAGGGAGGTGAGGTGGGACTGGGCAGTCACTGGAGACTGAAGCGAGTCGGGAGAAGGAAAGGGTGCTCTGGGAGAGTGAAGGAGGGTTGGTATCATGGTTAGGGGGAAGGACAATTGGGGGGGAAGAAGTTAGAGTAAGTGATTGGGTCGAAGTGAGGTCAAGTTGGGAGGGCTGGTGTGAAGAAGAAGATAGAAGGGAGGAACAGATGTGAGTTGTTGGAGCCTCAAGAGGAGGAGAGAGAGTTTGGGTGGATGAGTAGGCCGTTGGTGAATCAGTAGGAGGGAGAGTTGTTAAGGCGGAGGAGAGACTGAGAATTTGTGCTTGTGAGACTTCCAAGGTGTTTTCACTGTCTGTATGAGGAGGGGTTAGAGTAGGTGAAAGAGGAGGTGTAGGGTCAGATTGTGATTGGGAGGCTGATGGGTCAGAGTAAGGTATCGAGAGTAGTTAGGATAAGGTGCTGAAATGGTGTTCAAAGATGGTGAGATGTTTTTCAGAGGCTTTAATGAGGATGTTTCCAGATTTGAAAATGGAGATGTCTATTTCACCAGGAAAAGTAGGGGAAGGGGTGGTAGATAGTTTCAAGCCATATGGGATTTTGCATGACTTCGTGATAGGGAGGTGGTGGAGGAAGGTGCTTTTCCATTTAGAGGGGCGCTTGGAGTAGAAGATGTAGTTGGTTTTTACAATCGAGGTGAGACTTCGGTAGTTATCTACAAATAGCGTTTCTTGATGATGAATTAGTAGTTTGTGTTTAAAGTTTTTCTTAGCATTTTTGGAGAGGTTGGGGGATAAAGGATGGTCCAAGAGTTTGGGCCGTGTCTAGTGATAGGTGCATCCAGTGTAGTGAGGGGGTGAGTAAGGGGGGCATTGTTATTCCGTTAAAGGCCGGGAAAGAAAGTGACTAGAGTAAACCCCGGAGAGGTCTGTGCTAGTAAGAAGTCATAAATGGTGTGAGGGAGCGTTAAACCTGTTAAAAAGACAAAACGATGGGGGAGGGAACATAAAGATGCAGAGAGGATGGTAGATAAATAAACTACACGCCCGAACAGTTCCCTAGTGCACAAAGAGACGGACATGCAATGTGCTATAACGCATATTGTCTTGCTGTGGGTAATGTCAAATAGTATATTTTAGATGATCACAAGGGGGCAGGACAGTTAACAGTGTATATAGTGCAATAAGGATAAGAAGTCTTTAAACAGCTCAGCTAACAATAAACAGGAGTATGTATCCAAAGAGAAATTCAATACAATATGACGTCGTGATGTGGTAGGGCAATTAAGGAGCACATGGAGCTTTAGGTTTAATGAACTACACTTGTCATGATTTTCAAGCAAAGGGGGCGTATGAGAGCGTAAGTAAGCCTGACTTCAAGTCGGGAGCTGGCTCCAGCCCAGGGGACGAAAGGTATGCTAGGGGTTAGGACAGAGGTAGGGTATTTGTCAAGGGAGTACAGTGTCAAATCAGAACGGAGATGATCCTGGTGTGAGGTCAGTGTGAGTAGCAGAATCAATTTAGCTAGCAACGAGACCTCCGATTCATTGGGGAATATCAAGACCCACGCGACCTGACTATCCCGGACTAAAAGACAGGAAGTTAGGTCGTGATTACTTGGAGGTAGAGCTTTAGAAGGGAATACATCATTATATGGGATGAAGTTCAGGTGAACCTTTCGCGGTCTTAAGGAAAATAACTACCTCAAGATATGAGGACAAAAAGGGCCGACTAAGCCAGGCCCCACCAACTGTGGAGAAATTAATGTGATTCCAGTAGGTAATGAGCGCCAGGCGTTTAGTGCATGATCATGAGGGAACAAACAGATGCCAAGGGTGTATGATCTCCTGGGAGGTACATGTGCTAGGCTGAAATATTCCTATTGGCCAATAGTAATGACTTATCAGTAGCCAAAATAGCAAAAACAAATTAAACACCAAGCAAGCCCAGCAAGAGTCAAAGTATGGGCCAGGCTCGTAAGTCCACAGCAATCCAGTAGGTAGATCAGGAGCATCAGGCGACTCCTGTATGTAAGCCAGTGTGTTGGTATTAGCGGTATTGTGGCAGTATGCGACGTTCATCCGGAAGCCCCTAAGCCCAGATCTCATTAAACTGGACAGGAAACGGTATGGAGGCAGGAGGGAAACACTGGACCCAAGTGTCGGATGATATTAGGTGGTTCCAGTAAACAAAGCACGAGTGTCATTGTTCATTAAAGGAGATTGCAATAGTCTAGTGTGTGGGGATGAAGTAGGTAGTCCAAACCACAGATTGAGGATAGACCATTCCTCTTTCTATTTCCATAGTTAATGGAGTGAGGCTCAGAGCGATGTGTGTGTTCCTCTTCTATTTCTATAATTCGTAGAGGCAGCACAAAATGGGTTCCAGCAACCGGGAGATTCAAAATGGGTGCTCAGCAACTATGGAGACCCCACAGAAGCAACCAGAAGGGCACCACAGCGTGAAAGTGCAACATCCAGCACTACATCACGCAGACGGGACGCAGCCTCAACAATCAGCCCACCGGGCATTGGAGTCAGCGGTCAGCTCACGTCGGGGAGCGGACCCCGGTCCCCACGGCAAGCCAGCAGGACGGACCCCGGTCCCCACGGCCAGCCAGCAGGACAAGACAACCAGCGCCAGAGCCCCAACCATCACGTGCGTCCTGCCGACGGCACGCAGCAGCCCACGGCAGGAGCCCAGATCCCCCACATGTAACCTGCCGACGGCACGCAGCAGCCCACAGCCGGAGCACACAGCAGGGCAGCGTGAGTCCAGAGGCTGAAAGCGGGGGCCGCCACACACCCACCAGGCAGTGGAGCTGCAATGCGGAACGATTCAAACGGAGCGCTCAATCGTTTACCATCGCCCGCTGTCATCCCGGGCATCTGAGGACTCCATCCCGAACTCACCGGGCAACGGAGCCAGCGGGTAGTCCCCGAAGGAGAACGGGGCCCAGTCCTCACGGGAATCCCAGCACGACGTGGCAATCAGCACCAGAGTCCGGATTCGTCGGAAGCGTCCCGTCGACGACCCGCGGCAGCCCACAGCAGGAACACACAGCCGGGCAACGGGGGTCCCAAGGCAGTCCCAGTGGCGGAGCAGACCCCGATCAGCACGGTAAGGACAGTAGGGTCATGGGCGTCAAAGACCGTTTACCATGTCTAGCAATACCGGGGATAATTCCCTGCTGTTTGCGGGGATCATATCAATATAAATGCCCCTACAGAAATAGAGAGGGTGAAGAGTGCAATATGTTCAGATGTTGGGCAGCGCCCTCCAAAAGACTACAGCAGGCTAGATGTTCCAAATTTTAGAATGTTTGTAGGGCCTAAGAAAGTTTGACAAAACTGCGTTACATCAGATATAACCTCAACTGCTGCCTATATGTGTAAATGATGAAAAGTGCAGCCTGATGGGCTGAAAATATAAGTTAATAAAAAAAACATGTTTCTTTAATGCTTCACAGCTTCTACAACCCATGATGCTTTCATTGGTAGTTGCCTCAGAGTCAGTTCTGTTTTTACTGGCTTGTGTTTAGAGGGATCCTGGAACACTCTGGGTGTTTTCTCACTTTTTTTATCTGAGAACCTTTTCTCAGGATTCTTTCAGATTTGGTTCCCCTTGGGAACTTTTACATTTGACAAGTTGAGCAAAGCATTTTTATGCCTGGCCTGTGTCAGCACATGTGGTACATGCGCTTTTCCTTGCAAAAGATATATACAACAAAGGGCTTGGAGCCAGCTATTGCTTACCGTTTGTTTGCTCCTTTGTCACTCTTATTTTCTGCCTCTGAACTGGGGAGCGCTTGCCCGCTTCACTTGCTCTTCTTTCCTCAGGACCAAGTACAGATTGCTTTATCTCGCTGTGATTTGGATATTGTTTTATTTTTTCTTCCTCCCGCCCTGTTACTTCTTCCCTCCCACCCCCTTGTCCCTGTTGCTTCTTCCCTCCCACCCCCCTTGTCCCTGTTGCTTCTTCCTCCCACCCCCTTGTCCCAGTTGCTTCTTCCCCCACCCCCTTTGTCCCTGTTGCTTCTTCCCCCACCCCCTTTGTCCCTGTTGCTTCTTCCCCCACCCCCCTTTGTCCCTGTTGCTTCTTCCCCCACCCCCCTTTGTCCCTGTTGCTTCTTCCCTCCCACCCCACCCTTGTCCCTGTTGCTTCTTCCCTCCCACCCCACCCTTGTCCCTGTTGCTTCTTCCCTCCCCCCTTGTCCCTGTTGCTTCTTGCCTCCCACCCCCCCTTGTCCCTGTTGCTTCTTGCCTCCCACCCACCCTTGTCCCTGTTGCTTCTTGCAGCCCACCCACCCTTGACCGTGTTGCTACTTGCCGACCATGTTGCTTTCTAATTGACCCATAACCGTGTTGATATCTTAGTTCTTCACGCCCATACTCCCCATGACTGAGTTGCTTCGTGTCTTCTTTTCTCTCCTATCTTCAAGTCATTTTTGGCTGGGTCTAGGCAAAGGTATGACCAAGTGGTTGGTTACCAAAATTCTGATGAGTGGAGGGTGACATCTTGTTCCTTTAAGCAGAAACGTTTCATTTATACTTAGGTGTGGGCGGGGGGATAAGTAATTGGATGAGGGTGTAACAAAATGTCGCTTAAGATCGCAAACATTTTTGTAGCAGCTCTACAACCACTGTTGCTTTTTATCATTCCCCTCCTAGACTTTTTACGCTTCTTCATCAGCTTTGATTTCTACCATTCATCTTTATCTCCAGTTCTGTGCTCCACTGTGATTTCTAAAAACAGTTTTAAAATGGGATGTGTAGAATATTTAAATTTTCTCATTGTGCCACCGGTCTTCAGCTGCACCTCACTGATGAGGCATAACAATGCCAAAACTGGCCTGTTAATTATGTTCCCATTCAGAAGTCACATGGCCTAGTAATTCAGGCTTGAGTGAACCCATTGGAGCAAGATCAAGGCTGATTTGCTTATGATTTGTCCCAGTTGTACGGGAACAGAGAACAAAAAATGATCGAGTGAGTGTGACTCTCCTCATCTCCCATCCTTCCCTCTGTCAGCATTTTAATCTCTCACCCCTGTATTCCCTTCTAACATATAATCTCACCTACTCTAATTGTTTCCGCCTTCTGTCTTATTTTTGTTTGAGTTTACCTTTTTCCTCATCTTTTTCTCTTCAATCTCATGTGACAAAATTTGTGGCATCATTAGTAAATGCAGAGTTATTGGCTTTTCACCTTTGCTTTTGAATTTCATGTCTAACGTTTAGCTCTGGTTATGTTTTGCGTGAAATGTCTTTTTACACTATTCTTAAAATGCTCTTACATTGCAGGCCAGTAATGGGCAGTGGTACCAGATGAATGACTCCGTTGTTTCAAGCAGTGACATTCGTTCTGTGCTCAATCAGCAAGCCTACGTGTTGTTTTACATCAGGTGCCAACAGTTTTTCAAATCTTACTATTATTATTTTTTTTAAATGTCAAGATCGCTCTCCTAACTTCCATTATTTTTTTTTAGATCCAGTGACCTGAAAAATGGGGATCATATTAATTCTGTTCATACTCCTGGACAGTCCTCTCCTCGACCCTTAATGAACCAGCGCGTCATTAAGCAAACGCCGTCTTCGTTTATTGGACCTCAGCTGCCTCATCATATGATTAAGGTAATTCTTCAAATAAAGTAAGAATGGGGATTGTTGGTTTCTACAATATTTTCAAATGCTATACCGCTATTATTTCTTGCTGCAGGCATTTTTTAATTCTGTGGTTCTTTTAACCTGAGCATAGTTAACATACAACATGATTGATTGTGAAATGTAATTTGTTCTAATATATCCCTTTTGGTGTAAACAATATGCAGTCTGTTGGTGAAACTAGCAGCACCTAATACTTCTGTTTCTTGTGGATATTTCTACCTGCATATTCAATATCTCTTTATATACCTCCAGACTGAATCTAGGTGCTTGAAATTGCGCCCCTGTGGTGATGGGTGGCACCTCTGCTCCGTCTCCATTCTGTGATCAACCCTTGATATAACATCACAGTCAAATAAGGCACCACCCTGGCATACTGACATAATTTCCATTTTTCTCTACGACCTTCGATGCATTTTTGAGTTACTCTGAAAGTATTATTCAGTCAACATTGCATTGACCGTGTTTTCAGGATGTCTCTCCTAAAAATGTTATGGTCTAAACCTTGAGTCGCCTGTCAGAACAAATTGCTGGTGTCAGACCCTCAAGATGTATGTCACTTGTGCCTGTTGCCCAACCATGTCTCTAAGTCATGTGCAAAGTATAATCTCAAACATGCCAAGACTATCAGGGTGGGAGGGCTAGCTCTTCGCGGCGTAGGCTCAGATTGATTGTCTGGCTTGTCTCCGGTACAGACGCAGGTCCTGCTTCAAGTCCCACTCCAGTTAGCCTACGACCAGCAAGTCCTGGAAGAGAGCCACTTTCAAGGACAAAGACAGGTCTTTAGAAGACGGACATAAGGTGTTACAGGAGAAATACTTCCACTTTTTTACGTCACTTCCGCTGCAGGGTTAGCCTTTTCAGACTGAGGCTGTGGCAGCCTTCCCAAACCTCCTCATCATCATTGAGGCTTATTTTAGTGAAGCTGTACTCAATGCTGTATTTGGCTCCAATGCTGGTGCTGACATGGCACAGTTTGTGACTTTCATGCAGGCTAACTTCACTCCACCCTGGCTTGGTCAACCACTCCTATGGATTCCAAAAAGCCTCTGGGACCTCTGACTAGACACCCGCTGATAACTCTATCACCAGCCAGTCCTGCCTGTCATCTTTCTGAAGCATTACAAAATGTAGTGAACTCTCCTGAAGTTGAAGGACATGTCCCGATGCAAAGCACGGCAGGCTGGAGGGACTTTTTTGCTGTGATTATCATACCATTCAGATGCCTAACATTGTGTACCACTACAATGATATAACAGTATGATAATCCCCCCTCCTCCCCCACACGGGGGGTAGGGGGTATACTTGTAACTAACTGTCACTGCGGAGCTCCAGTGACCTCAATACAACCCTGGATCTGGATTGACCTCCTGGGCTTCCCACTAAGGAAGTTGTTGCATAGGTCCTGGAATTGCATTTACCTTTAGAGGAGAACAAGGCTAAATTCCTCCAGAAATGGTGCAGCCAACATCCTCCGCTGATGAACCATTGCTCTCCCTCATTGAAGCGTTGCTAGACCAAAATTTCTTTGAGTGAAGAAAACCAGTGTTTGCCCCTGCGATGAGCAATAATCGTCTGGCTCCTGGGGATCAAAAATCTCTTCTAGAGATAGAGAGTCAAAACCGATTGAAGTAATGGGGAAGTAGATCTTCTTTGTGGGGACCCATTACCTCCGCATCACAAACACAATTCTCTTCCTCGTTCATTACTCCCATGCACTGTGGGTAATGGTGCAAAAAGTTGTTGCAAACCTGCCAGATCATCTTTGTGACCATTTAGCAGAATGTGTAAGTGATGGGCAAGATGTGACCAAGCAGATCATTCCTCTGTCCTGGTTCAATCCATGGGTTCTTCCAGTTATCTCTGCCTGTATATGTTCCACAGGCCTTTCAGGGTATGTCTCCATGAATCTTATGGAGAATGCCCTTCTATGGAGTAGTATGCCTCTTTGGAGAGAATACCAACTTAGCACTGAAGCGCTTCAGACAGGTTCAAGCTATGGCTTGATCCTTGGGGCTGGCTTGCTCTGCTTCACGCTTTAATCAACAATACTGAAAGTTCAGGGGATGTTCTCGAGGTCTGCCCTTTCTGCTGTGCCAGCTTTTGTAGCCAGTGCAGCAGCCGGAGGTATTTTGAAGCTTCTGGGAGGAGGCGCACACCAAAGGCTGTTGAGGGCAACAACAGTCCTTTTCCTCACCTTGCCGATCCGTCCTGCAAAACTGTTTTAATCCACCCTCGTGTGAGCATGTGTGGCCTGTTTTGGGAGGGCGAGAAGAGGTGGGGCAGGTGTTTTTTCTCTTGACATCCATCATTGCAGACTGAGTCCTTAAAATTGTCGAGCAAGGCTACCTTTTTCACATCCAGAATTTCCCCATCTCATTAGCCCTGTTCCTTCTATCACCTCTGATAACCATCCCTGCATTCTGCGGAAGAAAGTTCTTGCTCTGCTGTGCAAAAGGGCCAATGAATTGATCCCAAAGACTGTTCTCGGGGAGGGATGCTTTTCCAGTTATTCGCAAGAAAGTCTGTATTCTCTGTCCCATTTCACATTCTGAATACCTTCCCACATTAGGAGAAGTTTAAAATGCCTTCTCTTTTGGCTCTGGAACCGTAAGACTGAGTGGTGTCCCTCGACTGTAGCATAAACAATTTCATCTTTGATGCTGCAGTCGCTCTGGCCTTACCTGCGTTCTGTGGTAACTCCACCCACTTTCAATTTGCAGTCCTGTTTGGACTAAAATTGACCTCCCAAGTCTTCATTAAGGTGACTTAGGTGGTCGCGACAGTCTTCACAGGTTTGGGTTCTTAGTTTTCACATACTTCAACTGGCTGCTCAAGGCATGGTAGCCACAGCCAGTGTGGGGACCACCTACAGAGCTCAATCTCTCTGCTCTTTGACTTGTGGTTTTCAATCAACCGCCCCACCTCCAACCCTTTCAGTCTCCTCTTCAGTGCGCTGCTGAACATTGTCTCCCTCCAGTCCTCCTCAGCCAGTTTAGGACAGTAAGGCTATGATCCCGATGTTTCAGGAGGGAGCTCTTATTACAGCCCGTACAGTCCTCTGTGATTTGGGCATGCTCACCTCTTGCCTTCTGCTGAAGCTCCATAGTTGATGGCTCACATGTACACTCCTGTTGTGTCTCTGTTTTCAGTGGGCCCAGACATGGGGAGTCCTTCTGGACAACATTCGGATTTCCCCAGACACAGTTCAAGATTTGCTTTGTTGACTGGTGTCAGAGCTCACACGTGGGAAGCCATTCTGCCCCCTTGTGGTAGTGGCTACTGTAATTTAAAAAGCCTCCATTCTTGTCCTCTTGACACATTGGGGATTCAAGACCTGTGGTCATCTTCATGTATTGGAGATCAGAGACCTATGTTCTTTCGGAGCTGAAGTAATATATGAACTCGCTCGTGGTCAGGGCGATCTAACTGGCCCTCAAAGCATTTCTGCTTTCCCTATGTGGTTGATTGGTCCTGGTCCTGGCAAACCATTTCACCACAATGATCTCTCTGGTGTTCACTCCAAAGATATGGTGACAAGCTACTGAAGGAAGACAGACAGGATTTCCAAGAGGCATGCTTGCCTCCACCCAGATCATTGGTGCAGCGACGGACACTTCTGACATGGTGACGCTTGGATACTGCCATTGTACCTGTATGAGACGAAGTTCATGGCTCAGATCAACTGGATTTAAACCCGAGGCACAGCAACGGATCTTAAATCTACATTTTTCAAGGGATTCTCTTTTTGGTAGTCATGCAGACAATGAAATTAATCGGATGAAGTCTGAAATGGAGACATTGAAAACTGTAGGTGGGTCTTGACAGGGAAAGAATACAGGAGAAGATACAAACCCTACAACAGGTGTTTCTTTCCTGATTTTTTTTAATTGCTTATGTATTTGTTCAGACCTATTCTCTATCTCAGGATACCGAACAAATACATAAGAAAAGAAAACATCAGGATGCTTCATTACACTAGATTTATGTAATTTCCGATACAGAATCCTACCATTTGAACTAAAATCATCTCCTTGACCATTTGCAGAATATATGGCTGTCATCGCAGCATAGCATACCTGAGGAGGCAAAAAATCTCCATCTACCTTTATCTAGACAACTGGTTCATAAAAGCTGCATCTTCAGAGGATACTTTAAAACACTTTCAAATAAGCCTCAATACCCTGTGACGTCTGAATCTCCGAGTAAACCTCAAGAAATCAACAACCTTCTCAGTACAAAAATTGCCTTATTTTGGTGCTATCTTGGATACTCCAACTGCAAACGTGTATCCTTCGGAGGAGACACTATCGTCTATCCATCTGCTGCAAGCTCCTTGCCCAATACCACAACATATATAATCTCTCCTTGGCCCAATGGCTTCCTGTATTTTTCTGATACCTCACACCTCATGCCAGATTCCACATGAGGCCACTATGCCTAGAGGACCAATGGAATCAGTTAAATGGCTCCTGGGGAAAGAAATTAACTCTGTCACATTCAGCAATCCCATAATTTCCATGGTGGAACCAGTAAAAAAGCATACTGAAGGGAATCCCGTTCCATCATGATCTCTCTGTTCCAACACTAGCTACAGTTGCATTTCACCAAGGATGGGAAGTTCATTTAAGGACTCCAGGGACTTGGTCATAGAAAGAAAAGGTCTACTATATCAACCTACTGGAGCTAATAGCGGTCCACTTGGCTCTTAAATGGTTTCCTTCGTTCATGACATACTCCCTTCTTGTTCAGATGGACAATACAATGCTAATTTATTATCGGATTAGCAGGGAGGGACTCACTCCAACCATCACGGCCGTTCATCTGCTAAGCATTCAAACGTGGAAGCAGACTTCCTCAGTCAAACATTTCAAGAAAATCACAGCTGCGTTTTAAACTACAAAGTCTTACAAACCATTTTTCAAGATTGGGGCTACCAACAAATAGACTTAATCGCAGACACAAGAAACAAAAAATGCCCAGCTTACCCCTCCAGATACTACCAACCAGGGTTGAAATGGAATATCTGTATGATAGACTGGTGAAATATCTGTATGATAGACTGGTGAAAGAAATGTCTGTAGGCATGTCATATAAAACCACTGATGCCAAATATTCTGATCAAAATGTACCATTTGAAGACCGGATTAATAATGATTGTACCAGAATGGCCCGGCAATGGTGGTTCACGGACCTTCTACACCTATCCGAACATCCACGCAGGATTTCCTGTAAGATTTGGTGGCTACTTCTTATACCCCATCCTTTGAGCTTAGCAGCTTTGTTCATGAATTCCTGTAATATGGGAATCGAAACTATTGCAGGACTGAATGGACATTTGCTAGAAGCCAAAAATTCCTCCAGAAAAATGTTTGTGTTCAATTCTAAAAGATTATGCATTTGGTGCTATCAAAACAACCACAATCCCTCCATATGTTTGGGAAAAATGGTGATTCCTTATTTACTTCATCTGGCAAGGTCTGGTCTACAATTTTCATCCCTTAAAGTACACCTTATGGCAATAACTGCCTAAAGGAAATCTCCTTCACAAACCTCCTTAGTTCGATTGCCTCTGATTGAGGACTTCGTAGACGGTATTAGTAAAGAATTCCCCTGCAGTAATCCGTCTTCACCTGCTTGGGAACTTAACATAGTACTTTATAATAAATTAGACCTCCCTTTGACCCCATTCACAAGGCCTACTTCGACGGCTGCCTTTTCAGTATCCGTCACCCCTGCCAATACAGTTTGTGAAATACAGGCCTTATGCACTATAGAACCTTTCACAGTTTTCCACAGCAACAGAGTAGTGATGATAACCCACCCCAGTTTCCTTCCAAAGGTGGTTTGGTTGCTGCAGGGTGAGATGTTGTTTCGTGATCTGTGGATGGCTGATCCTGTGATTAATTGGCCATGCTTATGGCGTACCAATCTTCTGTTCTCACTGACCTGTAATAATTGCTTCTGCTGGTCACATTGGTGTCTGTTGTCTTTGAGGTTGGTGTTTTTTTTTGGGACTTGTAGCCCTCCCATTATGTATGTCTGGTCTGCTGGGATGTTTCCTCTTGGGTGCGACTCAGCTCACTTCGACTATTTGGCTGGCATTTCCTTCTGGCCAAGCTTCTGCATGCCATGGATTCTTGTCAGGTGACTCCTTGTTCACACCTCCTGTTGTCTGCTTGGTGCCATGCTGTTGAGATGTAACCCTGTCATCGTGAGAAGGGCTGGGTGGGGATGGTGCGGGGTTCTAGCATTGACTTGTTGAACCTGTAATTGCTTCTACTTACCTTGTTATTTTTTAGAGTGTCAATGTGTCCGTGCCATTTGTGTCTGGCAACTGGTGGATGGCATTTTGTTTTGATGCTATTATATTGCTTTTTCCCTTTTCCTTTTGTTTTCCCTTTAGCTGTAGTAGCATCTGACCTCTGGGTACTATTGTGTTGTATTTTGTGCTTCTTGCAGGGATCCTTAGGTATCCCTGCTCCGTGGTTCCTTGAACTGTTTGCCCCTTTCTGAACCTCTTGATTCCTCTGTTCATGGTTTCTTATGATGGGCTCGCTGGGCTTAGCAATGAAAGTTGTTTTCTGCTGATTCCGTGTTGTGGTGCCCTGGTGTGTTTGATAATGTCTGCTAAATTGTACCCTGAGGCCAGTGTTGTTTCTGCCATTGGCGCTCGTACTCGCCCTGCAGTTGCAGTTGCTGTTCCGGTGTTGTTGACCTCTGATTTGGCTTTTTTGCCTTAAGCATACTGTACATTGAGTGGGAGTTTTGGTGCGTCTACCCTGCCCTGTGGCAGAAAGGTTGTGACTAATGGTGAGTAACCTTTTCTTTGTGATAATTTATAGCTCTTCCCTTCTTGTCTAGGTTGTTGCACAACCTAAGTCCAAGAAGATGTGGATTCTGCTGTCTCTAAAAGGTAAATGCTCCTGTAAACCTATCCCCAAATTTAAGAAAAAAAGTGCTTACGTGTTCTTAGCTAAGATCAAAACCATAAAAACAGATCTAGAAAGAAAGCCAAGAGCTTTTGGTCCATGATTGGAGGCGCAGAACTGTTTAATTAGAATATGTCCTTAGCAGTGTGTCAAAATCCAAACCAGACAAAAGGTGATGGTATAGGCTTACTGGAAATAATTGTGTTCTTAAATGTATGCCTAGTGCGGTAATGAACTGAAACTACTTTGTTCATATCAAGGGGCTCTTTCAACAAAGTAGATAATTTTACCAACTGTAACATTTCAACAATTGACATATGTTTCCCACATAGTTTGTGATTGGGAGGAGTTATGTGGGGTGAACCAACAGTGTATAGATTAACACAGACGTAAGAGGGTGTTTGCCTCGTAGTTAATTAAAACAAAAAAAAGTTCCCAAAATATTTTCTTAGATGAAAATACAAAGGATTCTAATATGAATTTGTTATACTATGTACTTTACTTTTTCAGTTTATAGTTTCAGATAGTTTTTTACCTTGAACCTTTATGCCAAGAAAGTTAATCAAAGTCTGTTATTCTAAGTTGTAGATTGGCCCACATAAAATGCCTCCAACATTAGCTGAGTATCTCTCATCCTCATCTCTTGTTACATCGAAGAAACACCCTGGCACAGTCTACAGCATTGATTTGGCAGGCGGTCTATAATTCTTTAACCTTGATTAATGAGGTGTTACAGTGAGGAAAATAATGCAAAGTCTTAATTCAGCAAAATACATGTTCGAGGCATATGAGCTGTAGATCGTATACTTGTGCATAGATCGCCATCTGGTGTTGGGCTCGGATGTTTGCACTTTGTTTTTGTCTTGGAAGAAGTCTTTGTAGTCACGAGGTAGGTGACTCCTCCTTAGGATGATAGTGCGCATGGGCATCGACTCCATCTCCAGATTGTTTTTTTCCGCCATCAGGTTCGGATGTGATTTGCTGCGCTCCGGGTCGATATCGGTTTCGAATCTCCCCTCAACGTGTAATCCCTCTCCACTCGACGGTATTGTCTCGATCGCGTTTCCCTTTCGACGCGCATCTTTAAAACTAACTCCTCGACCTCGATGTTCGAAGCGGACCGTTGGGCCTATCCGCGCCGACCACGCCAGCAGTCAATGGAAAGGACTCCTTTCAAAAAATGCCCCGGGTGTGGTGCTAAGTTCCCACACACGGACTTGCACGAGGTTTGTAATCTCTGCCTCTCCCCGGAGCACGAAGACAAGAATTGCGTGGCCTGTGCATCGTTCAGGTCGAAGAAAACCATCCGTGACCGTGGGGCTCGACGTCACAAAATGTCTCACGGAATCAGCTCGATTCCGGACATCTTCGGACCAGATTCCAATGTCCAGCCGGAACAACAAGGTGATGAAGAAGACATCTCCGTCTCCGAGGCCGACGACTCCGACGTCGAAGAAGAGACACTCACCCCGGCTCAGCGGTCCTTGAGTACCGAAACCTCTCTCCCAAAAATCAAACCTAAGGCTCCGGTAACACCCTCGCCTCGACACCGGCAACATGTCTCACTCGCCCCGCCCTCGGGCCCGGCTATGAAACCTAAAAATAAGCCTTCCGGCTCTGGCTCGAGCCAACCCCATTCCGGTGCCGAAAAGTCACCTTCGGCACCGAAGCACCAGGCCAAAGATGTGCCACGCCCTTCTTCGTCGACGCCAAAGACAGCCTCGACGCCGAAGCCCTCGGCGTCAAAACATACCAAGGACAAACATTCGGAACCGAAAAAATCTTCGGAGCCGAAAACGGCTTCGGAACCCAAAAAATCATCGGAGCCGAAAAAAGTCTCGGAGCCACAAACTCCTAGAACAACACCTAATGGAGTCCAAGACCCCACAGAAAGCCTCAGAGACTCGGTCCGAAGAACATTCTGAGCCAAAATCTTCAGCACCGAAAAAATACATTTTATCCACACAGCCTGTACCTGATTTTTCGGATCCACACCAAAAAACTCTTTGTATTGACCCAGAGACTGGCAAAGTCGTCTCCAAGCCTCCAAAAAAGACGAAACTGGACACTTCAGAGGAATCTGAAATAGCCTTGAAACGAAAGGAGACGAGTACTAACACCTCCCCACCTCCTTCTCCTCCTCCAGCTGATCCAAATCTTCTAATTTCTCCACCACACTCCCCACAACATACTTTTTCACCTCAAACATCAGATACTGAGGATGATCATACCGATAGGGGTGGGAATATAGATCCACAAGGGGATGATGATGCACATACTATCCCACACGACGTAGACCCTTGGGATGACTACAACACAGATCCTGACCTACACAATGACCCGGACCTCTATCCATCTAGGCCATCACCACCAGATGACAATATTGGGTTTGCGCAACTAATCAATAGGGCTGCCCAATACCACGGGGTACAGTTACATTCTGATCCCTTAGAGGAAGATTTTTTACTTGAAACCTTTGCACCCTCGCAAAAGTCCACGCACACCCTGCCAATGTTAAAAGGCATGCACAAACATGCCCCAGACGTTTTTAAGGACCCTGTCAGAGCCAGGATTCTCAACACCAGGATAGATAAAAAGTATAAGGAAGCTCCCAATGACCCAATTTATATTAAAGGTCAGGTCCCTTTGGATTCTCTTGTGGTGTCTAATGCACGCAAGAGGGCAAACTCACAGAGTACAGGCGACACCCCCCCTCCTGATAAGGAGTCCAAACTAATAGACGCATCTGGTAAACGTATTGCGTCACAGGCTGCAAATCATTGGCGGATTGCCAATGCCCAAGCTTTATTGGCCAGGTACGATAGGGCTCACTATGACGAGTTCGAAAAGCTCATGCAACACCTTCCTGACCAGTACAAACAAAAGGCCAACGACCTTATACAAGAGGGGAAATTGATCACAAACACCTCAATTAAATGTGCGCTTGACGCGGCTGATACCGCATCTCGCGCCATTAACACTAGCGCTTTGTTGCGCAGGCACGCTTGGCTCCGAGTCTCCGGATTCAAACAGGAGGTGCAATCTGCTGTTCTAAATCAGCCCTTTGATCAAGAACATCTTTTCGGGCCCTCAGTTGACACATCTTTAGAAAAAATGAAAAAAGATACTGACACTGCTAAGTCCATGGGGGCCTTACAATTCCCTTCACCTAGAGGTTCTTTTCGCCGCTCCTTCTACAGAGCTGGCTCCAACACCATTGCCTCAGAACATCCCTCTTCTTCCTATAAAAGCCCCACTCAAACGTCCTCCAAAGGATACTTTCGCGGAGGCTACAGAGGCAACAATGGTAAGGGAAGAGGTCGCGGCAACAATAACCGCAACTCCCCTACCACCAAACAGTGACTTCCCTGCCCTTCCCCCGATCATCCCACTCCTGTCGGGGGACGTCTCTCACAGTTCCTACCTGTCTGGAATTCAATCACAACAGACAAGTGGGTAAGACAAATTATCCAGTATGGTTACTGCCTGGAACTCACCTCTTCTCCCCCCAAATATTCCTCCCAGACAACGTCCAATGTCCTTGGAACATCTGACACTTCTCAAACAAGAGGTTCTCTCCCTATTACAAAAGCATGCAATAGAACCAGTCCCCTTGCCTCATCAAGGCACAGGGGTTTACTCCCTCTATTTACTAATTGCAAAAAAGGACGGCTCTCTCAGGCCCATATTGGACCTCAGACCGCTAAACCTCTACCTTCAGTCGGATCACTTCCACATGGTCACTCTCCAACAGGTGCTCCCACTGCTTCAACAGGGCGACTTTCTCTCCACTCTGGATTTAAAGGACGCCTACTTTCATATTCCCATTCACCCCGCTCACAGGAAATATCTCAGGTGTGTGGTAGATGGTCAACACTACCAATTCAAGGTCCTCCCATTCGGGGTGACTACTGCACCCAGAGTCTTCACCAAGTGTCTCGCAGTAGTTGCGGCCCACTTACGAAGACAGCACATTCATGTCTTCCCTTATCTAGACGACTGGCTCATAAAAGCCAAGTCACACAGCAGTTGTGTGCAACACACATACAAAACAATCCAACTGCTTCACAACTTGGGATTCACGGTAAACCTCACCAAATCCCACCTCCAACCGTCCAGCATACAACAATATCTAGGGGCTATAATAGACACTTCAAAAGCTCTAGCGTACCCCAACCCAGTCAGGATAAGCACCATACAAGCTCTAATAGCAAAATTTCAGCCTCAACACTCACTACCAGCGCGAGTGTTCATGCAACTAATCGGGATGATGGCCTCTTGTATTCTCATTGTCCCTTATGCAAGACTCCAAATGCGTCCCTTACAGGAGTGTTTGGCACGTCAGTGGAACCAGGCTCAAGGTCAGCTAACAGATCTGGTGTTGGTAGACGACCGCACCCATCGCTCTCTGCAATGGTGGAACACACAAAACCTTTCCTAAGGGCGGCCGTTCCTCCACCCTGTTCCACAGATAGTGCTAACAGCAGACGCATCGCTCACCGGCTGGGGAGCTCATCTTCAAACCCATACCATTCAGGGCATATGGACCCCTCAACAAAAACAATTCCACATAAATTACCTGGAATTGTTGGCAATCTTCCTAGCGTTAAAATCTTTTCAACTCCACCTCGTAAGCAAAGCTGTCCTAGTCCGTACAGACAACATGACAGCAATGTATTACATACAAAAACAAGGGGGGACACACTCTCTGCAGCTTTCACACCTAGCTCACAGCATATGGAGATGGGCCATTCCTCAAAACATATATCTCCTTGCAGAACACCTCCCAGGAGTACACAATCAAATTGCAGATCTACTCAGTCGCCAAACACAGCAGATCCACGAATGGGAACTTCATCCTCAAGTTCTGCTTCCATTCTTTCAAATGTGGGGCCACCCAGAAATAGACCTGTTCGCCACACACCAAAACGCAAAATGCCCAAGCTTCGCATCCAGGTATCCACACCCATTGTCCAAAGGCAATGCGCTATGGATGAACTGGTCAGGCAAATTTGCTTACGCTTTTCTGCCTCTCCCGCTCATTCCACTAGTGGTTCAAAAGCTCAAACAGCATTCCCTCACAATGATCCTGATTGCTCCAACATGGGCCCGACAGCCATGGTTCACAACCCTCTTGGAACTATCAGTAGTTCCTCATCAAAAGCTACGCCTCTCACCCAAGCTTCTCACTCAGAACCATGGAGAGATAAGGCACCCAGATCCCAGTCAACTCAACCTTGCGATCTGGCACCTGAAATCTTAAGAGTTTGGCTATCTTAATCTCCCGCCAGGCTGCATGAACATCATTAAAGAGGCTAGACGTCCTAACACTAGAGCTTGCTATGCCGCAAAATGGAAAAGATTTGTAATTTACTGTACAAATAACAAAATCAACCCACTAGATGCTTCTATTCAAAACATCATCTATTACCTTTTACATCTACAACAATGTAACCTAGCGTATACATCAATTAGACTACATCGCTCTGCAATAGCAGCCTATCTCCAAAACAGACAACACTTTGTTTAGGGTACCAGCTATCAAAGCATTTATGGAAGGACTTAAAAGAATAATTTCACCGAGAGTTCCACCCTCTCCAGTATGGAACCTGAATGGGGTACTTACCAGACTCATGGGTCCCCCATTTGAACCTATGAATAAATGCGAATTACAATTTCTCACCTGGAAAGTAGCCTTCCTGGTGGCGATCACCTCTCTCAGAAGAGTTAGTGAACTCCAGGCATTAACCATACAAGAACCATTTATCCAAATCCATCATAACAAAGTGGTTCTTAGGACTAACCCAAAATTTCTACCTAAAGTCGTCTCTGCTTTCCACCTTAACCAGTCTGTAGAGCTCCCAGTGTTTTACCCTCTACCAGACTCAGTAGCAGAACGAGCTCTTCACACGCTAGATGTAAAAAAATCCTTTAGAAAGACTAAACAACTGTTTGTGGCTTTCTCCCCACCTCATAAAGGCAATCCTATCTCAAAAACAGGGATTGCAAGGTGGATTGTCAGGGATTGCAAGGTGGATTGTTAAATGCATCCAGATATGCTATGCTAAAGCCAAACGCACCTTAACCATTCCCCCTAGGGCTCACTCCATACGTAAACTAGGGGCATCTATGGCATTCTTAGGGAACATTCCCCTAGATGACATCTGCAAAGCAGCAACTTGGTCTACACCACAGACGTTCACAAAACACTATTGTGTAGACGTGCAAGCAAAACAGCAAGCTAGTGTGGGCCAAGCTGTATTAAGAACACTTTTTCAAATCACTGCAACAGATACAGGTAGCCACCGCTAAGGAGGTAACTGCTGTATAGTCTATGCACAAGTATACGATCTACAGCTCATATGCCTCGAACGGAAAATGCTACTTACCAGTATGCATCTGTTCTTGGCATGTAGAGCTGTAGATTCGTATACGCCCACCCGCCTCCCCGGATACCTCTATCTGTTCCAGTACTATCTTACTTAGATACATTACACATGGACATCCTTTTTCTATTTCTTACTGACTCCATCATAACCCCCCATGGCAAAACAATCTGGAGATGGAGTCGATGCCCATGCACACTATCGTCCTAAGGAGGAGTCACCTACCTCATGACTACAAAGACTTCTTCCAAGACAAGAACAAAGTGCACACATCCAAGCCCAACACCAGATGGCGATCTATGCACAAGTATACGAATCTACAGCTCTACATGCCAAGAACAGATGCATACTGGTAAGTAGCATTTTCCTTTTCACAGGCATCTTTTGCTTACCTCTTCCTTTATGAAGTGGATTTCTGACATCTGGCTTGTACAATGAGATGTACAGCTAATCTTTAATCTTGCAGAAGAATGCACTACTGTGCTTTAGAATCTAGCGCTGGTCTCTGTTGTGCGGGTGGTAGGGGAACATAAAATCCACCATTCAACCACCTTGTTGATTTGGTCTGTAAAATACCTGAAATGAGGTGAACACGCTACTGTATTAAATACTGTGTTTTAAAATGGAAATGGGTGGGTTCTTATCTTTGTTTGGATGGCAGGTTTTTGACCTGTCTTGAGGAATCATGCCTACCCCAGCAGAGACTCACCTGACTGAAGCCACATCCATTGGAGAGCAGCTTACCCCCTGCTCCAGTATCTCCGTTGCTTAGTCCTGTTTCAGCTAAAGCACACATGATTGCGGCCACAAAAGGGGCTAGGGCAGGTTCAGAGCGATAGTGCTTGCTGATCTCTGTGGTGGGCACATCACCTTGATGGGGTGCCATCTTTACCCCGTGCCAACTGCAGCAGGGCTCGGTCTGCATAGACTGAAGACTAAAGAGACCTAACACAAGGTACAGTGCAAAGATGAAACACTGCGGGGGAAAAACTATTCTGAAACCGGTAACACTCCAGGCAACTACCATTGTTTCACAAAGGGTTAGCTGTGTTAACCAAAACAGAGATTATCATCATTATTCCCTTTAAGGGCACATGTTGAGAATTGCGCTCACAGGAGCAGTTTAGGCATCGTCCACTGCCCCCACCAGTTAAGAGGTTAACTTTCCCAATGTATATCATAACAGTGCTCTCTGACTTTGTGTACAGTATTGTATAGTAGAAGTAAAGTATTGTTTTCTCTTTCTTGCTCAATAGTGTTTAATTAATCACTTTTAAATGTTTTTTGAGTTCTGTCTCTAACCCCACGTCACCTTCTTGAGTATGTCCTAGTCTGCTCGAGGATGAAGTGATGTTCTTGGTATTCAGTTTTGAGCTCAGAGGTAGGGAAAAGCCCAGGACACCATTGTTTAAAGGTTCTAGGTAATACATTCTGAACTCAATAACCCATCTGCCCTTCGACTCCAGAAAAAGTTCCAACGCTGGGTATGTTTTTTTTTGTTTAATATAATATATATGTTTGAGGCATGTGTGCTGTAGATAAACATGCTTTGCATACTCCTGCCATCTAGTGTTGGGTCCGGATGTTTGCAAGTTGTTTTTCTTCAAAGAAGTCTTTTCCAGTCACGAGGTAAGGTGACTCCTCCTTTCGGTAATATTGTGCATGGGCATCAACTCCATTGTTAGATTGTTTTCTTTCCGCCATCTGGTTCGGACGTGTATTGCTGGGCTCCGATTCGAAATCGTCAATCGTGATCCCTTCGGTGTGCAATTCACTCTACCCTTGTCGGTATTGTTTTCGATAGCGTCTTCCATCTTTTCGTGTCGAAAATTTAAAAAACTTTATCTAGATCATCGAAAAAAACTCTAACCACGGCCTTCAGGCCTACCTCTTTCCTCAGTCGGCTTCTGCTTCATGAACCAGCATCCTGCCTTCCGTCGATGGAACGGACACAATTTCTGTGCTGTCCTCAATGCCATTCAAAATATCCGTGCACCGACCAGCATAAGGTCTGTAACCTGTGTCTCTCCCCAGAACATAAGGAGGAAGACTGCAACGCGTGGCGATCGTTCCGATCCAAGAAGACTCTACGGGACCGTTGGGCTCGACAAAGAGACATGCAATGGCAAGGTATAGAGGACACGCCTGATATCTTCGGGGAAGATATTGAGCTGGAAGAAATGGCAGCGGAAGAAGAAGAGGCCTTCTCCCCCCAGGACTCCGATCCCGAGTTGGAGATCGAACTCGAGTCCCACGACGTTCCGGCTGGACAGGGTGCCGTGAGTACTAAAGCCCCTTTTCCCACCAAACCTACTCCAACAAAACAAAAGGCTATTGGACCGCCAACAGGCCATGGTCGGCACCAAGACTCTGGTTCAAACACCCCCGGCACTGAAACAGCACGTCAAGCCGTCTGGCTCGCGCTCGAGCCGAGAAGAGACCCCTTCGGTTCCGAAACTTCTCGGATCGAAAGAGAAGAAACTGAAAATTAGCTCAGCACCGAAACAAAAAGATGCTCCTTTACAACCACCGGAGCTGATTTTAGAAAAAAGAAAAGCTGGATCCAAACAGAAGAAAATTCACATAAATCCTGATACTGGTCACATAACTATAAAACCAGTAATACCTTCAAAATGGAAAGCAGACACAGAATATAAAATCCCTCTCAAGCAGAAAAAGGACATAGCTACTAGCCTTATTCAGATTCCCCAAACCCCTCCACCTTCTTCACCAACACCCATTTTACCACATACAGATCCTCTACATATTACACCATCAGGCTCTCCTAACACAAATCCTGATACAGAAGAGGATGATGACAATTAGAATCAGCCGCCACCAGATCCCTAGGATGACTATAATATAGATCCACCTCAAGATACAGACCCTGATCTATACCCAGCAAAACCTTCCCCTCCTGATGATAATACTGCATATCAGGAATAATTTGCTAGGGCAGCTAATTACCAAGGAGTGCCTTTACACAAATAAGCATTAGAGGAAGATTTTTTATTTGAAACATTACAAAACACACACACACAACAACACAAATGTTGCCTATGCTTACAGGTATGTTGAGACATACTAATGATATTTTTAAGGACCCAGTTAGAACACGTGTATTAACACCTAGAGTAGACAAAATATATAAACCCCCCCTCCATCAGACCCAATTTTTATTAAGGGTCAGTTGCCTTTGGATTCATTAGTGGTCTCTAATGCCCTTAAAAAGGCAAATTCGCAAACAGGGGAAGCACCACCTCCAGATAAAGAATCCAAACTCATAGATGCATCGGGGAAAAGAGTAGCTGCTCAATCAGCCAACTATTGGCGTATAGCTAACACACAGGGTCTGTTGTCCAGATACGATAGAGCTCACTGGGATGAAATGGAAGAATTATTAAAATATCTCCCAGAAGAACACAAAAAGAGGGGGCAGGAAATAGTACAAGAAGGGAAACTTATCCCTAATTCATTTATCAGGTGTGCATTTGATGCTGCAGATACTGCAGCTAGAGGAATCAACACTAGCATTATGCTTAGGAGACATGCATGGTTCAGAACTTCTGGTTTCAAACCAGAAGTGCAACAAACCATTCTTAATGCACCCTTTGATAAGGAACACCTTTTTGGGCCTCAAATAGATCAGTCCCTTGAAAAAATGAAAAAAGATACCGAAGTAGCAAAGTCTTTGGGAGCACTTCAATCTCCTTCTACCAGAGGTTCCTTTTGTCGCTCCTTTTACAGAGGAGGCTCCAAGACTAACACTAACACCTCAGATGCAGCCGCATCTTCATATAAGACTCAAACACTATCATCCCCCTCTAGAGGAAACAATTTTAAAGGAAGAGGGAAAGGTACTCCAACACGTACCTCCCAGTCCTCTAACAAGCAGTGACTTGATACCACTTCCCCGACCATTCATCACCTGTCTCCTGTCGGGGGAAGATTACAACAGTTTCTTACCACTTGGCAATCCATCACAACATTCAAATGTGTTTTGAGTATTATCCAACATGGTTATTGCCTGGAGCTTACCAGCAATCCTCCCAATATTCCATCTCGCATTCACAACCTCTCGCTACAACACCAACAGCTTCTCAAACAAGCAGTACAAGCTCTTCTAACAAAAGAAGCTATATAACCAGTTCCATTAAAATATCAAGGGTCAGGAATTCACTCACTTTACTTCCTAGTCCCCAAAAAAGATGGTTCGCTACGACCAATCTTAGATCTCAGACCGTTAAACCTATACATACTGTCAGAACACTTCCATATGGTTACCTTTCAACAAGTGCTTCCACTTCTACAACAAGGTGACTTTATGTCCACACTAGACTTAAAAGACGCATATTTCCATATTCCTATCCTTCCAGCACATCGGAAATATCTCAGATTTGTGATAGCAGGAAATCACTATCAATTCAAAGTACTTCCATTCGGAGTGACTACTGCACCCAGAGTATTCACAAAAGGTCTTGCGGTAGTAGCAGCTCATCTAAGAAGGCAACACATTCATGTCTTTCCCATATCTGGACGACTGGCTCATCAAAGCCAACACACAGAGAAAGTGTGTACAACACACTCAAGCTTTCATAAACCTTCTCCATCAATTGGGATTTACAGTCAATGTACATCTTCAACCCTCACAACTGCAAACATATCTAGGAGCAACACTAAACACTCACACAGCTCTAGCCTCTCCCAATGCAGCCACAATTCAAAACTTTCAAACTTTATTACTACAGTTTCAAAGCAACCCATACCTAACAGTGAAGATTTTCATGCAACTCTTAGGAATGATGGCATCATGCATTGCAATAGTGCCTCACGCAAGACTGCATATGTGGCCTCTACAGGAATGCTTAGCACGTCAGTGGAATCAATCACAGGGTCAATTAACAGATCTAGTGTTGGTAGACAGCCGCACTCATCGCTCTCTGCAGTGGTGGAACACACAAAATCTATCAAAAGGGCGGCCGTTCATCGACCCCATTCCACAAGTCGTACATACAGCAGCTGCATCTCTCACAGGTTGGGGTGTCCATCTCCAGCATATGACAATTCAAGGTTTATGGGACACCAAACAAAGAAGTCTCCACATCAATTACTTGGAGCTTCTAGCAGTTCAACTAGCACTAAAAGCTTTCCTTTCTCACCTAATAAAGAAAGTGGTCCTAGTCCGGACGGACAATATGCCAGCCATAATATAGGGGGGGGGCACTCTCTACAGCTGTCACGCCTCTCTCAGACCTTTTTGCGTTGGGAAATACATCACAAAATTCATCTTCTGGAAGAACACCTTCCAGGAATAAACAACCAATTTGCCGACCTTCTCTGCAGGATGCGGCAACAAATACACAAATCAGAAATTCATCCCCAGGTTCTCCTCCCATACTTCCAGAAATGGGGATACCCACAAATAGACCTCTTTGCCACAGCAGAGAACTCATAATGCCCAAACTTCGCCTCCAGATTCCCACACCATCTATTCAAAGGCAATGCCCTATGGATGAACTGGTCAGGAATATTTGCTTACAGTTTTCCACCTCTCCCTCTCCTTCTATTTCTGGTTCGGTGACTCAGGCAGGCATCACTCACACTGATTCTAGTGGCTCCCACGTGGGTTTGTCAACCGTGGTTCACCCCACTGCTAGAGCTGTCAGTAGTTCCACACCAAAAACTGCATCTCACTTCCAACCTTCTCACACAGAACCATGGAGAAATCAGACATCCAAACCCCAAGGACCTCAACCTAGCAATCTGGCTCCTGAAGTCATAGAGTTTGGATACTTAAATCTACCACCAGATTGCATGACAATCCTTGAAGAAGCAAGGAAACCTACCACTAGAGCATGTTATGCAGCAAAGTGGAAAAGGTTTGTTATATATTGCAATAATAACACATTTGATCCGCTAGATGCATCTATACAAAATATTATTTGTTATCTTTTGCATCTACAACGAGTAGGCTTAGCCTACACATCCATTCGACTACACCTTGCGGCAGTAGCTTGATATCTACAAAACAGACAACATTTATCCTTATTCAAGGGGCGTGGCCTGGCTCCGATGGAGACTGGAGCCTGAATCGGAGCTCCTGCCGGTGATCCCCTCTCCAGCACCATCCTGCCCGATATAGGGGGACCCCAGACACCAAAACCGGCGCATGTAGCGTCGGAACCCCTGGGTCATCGGCACAGACTGGATACCAGCCGAGAAACGCCCTAAAAAGCTCTCAACGGAGAATAGGACGGCGGGGCCGCGAGCCCGCCCAAAATGGCGGCCAAGAATCAATAGCAACGCTTGGCGCGCACCGCAACGGCTGAGGGCCGCAGACGAGCTCTGCAGATACAGCCGGACACCCACGCATGGCGGAGAGCGGACAATCCTGACGGGCCGGGCTGCCGAGCCCAAATGAGAAAGCAGTGGCACTCGGCGAGCGGAGAGTAACACCCAGAGCTAGGAGCAGGTGAGCGCCCGGCTGCATAGGCAGTGGGCCCTGTTGTGGGAATAAACTTGAAGCGGCATAGATCCTGACCCTACTTTAAGACTGAGGAGGGAGAAATAAACACGCAAGCCCCGGGACCATACCAGGCTCAGCAATAGGGGGGCTAGCGTTGGGACCGCCTCCGAGATTCCGGGGACACGACACTGGGGCGCATAGCCTACCGAGCGATGGATCCCCCCACAGAGCCGCATTCCTGAGGAAAACAGCGCGACCGGGGCTCCCGCTGCGGAGGATTGAGGCACCCTTAGACCGAGCACCGATCCGTGGATCTGCGACGTGCTCCAAAATGGCGGCCGCGACCCTCTAACAGACGTCGGAGGAAGACCTGGAGGGACCCGGCCTTTCCAAATCCCCACAGCCACCAGGTGTTCAGTCCCACCGATAGGCCACGCAAGCCAATACATAGGCAGCGGGACCGAGGACTGCTGCGCTGCGGCGGGGGAGGACTACCGCTGAATGCGAGGGGGTGATCAGTCACATCAGTAGTAGACCCTGAGGAGAGAGCGTGGTCTGAGCGACACGGCCCTGAGAGCACTTCGGGCCTGAGGAACAGAGAAGACAATGCCTGCACGTCGGCGAGGCACTGCCGGGCGAACGGGAGAGGCAACAGTACAGAGCTGGCACCTACCTGATCCATAGCGGCAGAGCACGCAGAAACGAACTCGGGACCCAGGAGCAGCAAGACGGGCATCCAGAGCACACGGTTGGCCGCCAACCCACCTCAGGCCCATCCCATTGATCACCGCACCAGGGACAGCGAGTGCCCACTGGGGCAGGGAAACAGGAGATAAACTGGGGGGCACAAGCACCATGCGCTAGGATCAGCGCGGAAAAAACCCACCTTGGCCCAAGAGGGGCCACAGCGTGCGGATTAGCGTCTCGAAACGGCGCATAATACCTACATGATGAAAACCTCCACAGGCCCGGACCAGTAAGAACTAGGCAAGCGAACCTACGTGACACAGCACGGCACTACCCACAGCGAACAAATCCCATGTACCTGCAGGAGCGGATCTCTACGCCAGGGCTGCGATCACCCCACTACCACTCACGGTGGCCTGACACCTCCTCAAATCCCCTTCAGTGGGATACCCACGAACAGGGTGAAAACCCACACCGGACAGAAGGGGGACTAGGACTACCCTGAGGGCCTCTACGAAGCAGCGCCACTTCGGAACATAGCGAGGCACACCACCATCCGGCAAGCCCAACTGCCTTTCTAGCTTGGGGACACTGAGTGAGCCTGCGAGTGAGTACTCCTGAACCAAGGCACTTCCTGACAACACATACTTCGACAGCAACATGGGACGGGTCACCAAGAAACGCGACACTGAGCACCAGGAATCGGCGAGCGACGATAATGGGGAGTCACGCCCACGCATGGGGACCCAAAATTTAAAGGCGACACCCCAAGGGGAGATATCACTCCACGACATCCTGCAGGCCATAGAAAAATCGCAGACGGCAGTGGAGACCAAGATTGACACAATCCGAGAAGACCTGGGCCTACTACGAGCAGACCATAGAAAACTAGCTGACCGGGTTACGGCCGTAGAAGATGAGGTAGAAAGCCTGAGGTCACCGGTAACTGCAACCCCACGCTAAGTCACGGACATAGAAAAAAGAGTCCTGGTCCTAGAACAGCGTGCGGAGGACGCGGAAAATAGGGCACGCCGCAATAACATTAGGGTCACGGGCCTGCCTGAAAAAGTTGAAGGGAACAATATGGTGGCATATCTTGAACACTGGCTGCACACAGCAGTGGCGGAAGAGGGCCTATCGACGTTCTTCGCCCTAGAGCGGGCACACAGAGTCCCCGCTCGAGCACCCTTGCCTGGCAGACCACAGCGGCCGGTGGTGGCCCGCCTCCTCTTCTATAAAGACAGAGACCATGTACTGAGCCAAGCGCTCCTCAAAGGACAACTCAAAGTGGACAACAGCGTTGTCAGGATTTTCCCTGATTTCTCCCGGGAGGTGCAACATCAACGAGCGTCCTTTGTCACGGTCAAAAGGAAACTGCGCCAAATGGGGGTGTCCTACTCTATGGTATTCCCAGCCAGACTCCGCATAGTGTGATCGGGGGGAACCACGTACTTCACTACACCCCAGGATGTTTGGGACTGGATCGAGGAGCAAGATCCCCGAGACCGGGGACGGGAAGACAAAGACCCAGCCGAGAAGGAACCTACACGCTCCCCTGACAGAGGGGCGAAATCAAAGAGCCATCCAACGATGGAGGAGGCGCACCGAGACAGAGCAAGTGCGTTCGCAGCGGTGGCCTCACTGAGCACAGCGAGCACCCGGGATGCTCCCTTGCATTCCGGAGAGGAATAGGGAGAGACTCGGACTCTGAGACCAGCTCGAGCACGGTGGGTGATGTCAGCCAAGTCCTACCGCACATAACATCCAGATCAGCAGACGACCTGATGTGATGCAAATCGAGCATGCAAGTACAGCCAGGACTTTATTGTTGGGAGGCGGGGAACGGCGTTAGCGTCGCCCTACACAACGCCAAGAGGGGTCCTATACAATTGTATTTGACCTATACACTGGAGGGGGGGGGGGAACCGAGGGGGCGGAGAGGACGGCTGTCCTCCAGGCGGACACTGGCCTAGTCACCACTTTCGGACTCTGACTGTTAAGGCACAAGAGTGCAAGGTTTGGATGGGGGAGGCGTTCTCACTTGTCCTGGGGAGGGGGAGTTGGGATGTTTATATAGTTTTAGATGTACCATGGGGGTTGCTGCTGTCGACAGGGGTAAGGAATACAACACAACATTTTGCATGGGGCACCTGCGAGAATTTTAACAATGGTCTGGGTACAAGGGTACAAGCACAGAAGAACCTGAGCACCAATGCAACTGACAAAGGCCACCTATAACATAATGTCATGGAATGTTAGGGGTATGCACTCCATGCACAAAAGGTATAAAATATTTTCCCATTTGAACAGACGGGGGTACAAATAGCCATGCTTCAGGAGACCCACACATTGGCCCCAGAGGGTGCGGCACTACGCAGACGCTGGAGATGACAAGCCTTTTACACATCCTACTCAGCATTCGCCCGTGGAGTACTGATTTGGATACGGGCAGGGGTCCCTTTCCAGCCTATCGAGCACAAAATTGACCCGGAGGGGCGATATGTAATCGTCTCTGGGAGACTAGATGGACAAGAAATTACCCTCATCAATATATATGGTCCAAATGTAGACCAGACCCGCTTCCTAGAGCAGCTATCAGGAGTCTTAGCACCATACATGATGGGTGCGGTCTTAATAGGGGGAGACTTTAACTGTATAGCCGACCCTGATCTGGACAGATCACATCCACCGCTCCGAGACTCCCCTGTGCACAATGTGGCTCGATCCTTTCGGGAATGGCAAACTCACTGGGGATTAGTGGATACATGGCGCGGCACACATCCGACTGACAGGGAATACTCGCACCTCTCCTATACCCACGAATTGCATGTCCGCCTGGATACTTTTCTGAGTTCGCCAGACATATATACACAACTCTGGGGGGCGGAATATCTGACCAGAACAGTCTCGGACCACAACCCGCTAATGGTTAAGTTACGGGGGGGGGGACACAACCACAACCAATCCCTACGTGGCGCCTCAAACCAGAGGCCCTAGAGGACCAAGTCTTCCTGCAAGAGACTAGAGACCATATTATACAATATTTCACTGACAATGCAAACTCCACAGTCTCTAGAATCACGGAATGGGAGGCCTTTAAGGCCATAATCAGAGGACGGTGCATGGCAACATCTATTGGGGTCCGAAGGACACTTACAGCGGACGTGGAAAGGGCGGATAAGGCACTCGGAGACTTAGAACGTAGGCGGCCGGAACACCCGGAGCTAAGACAAGAACTACTAGAGGCCAAAGAAGCGGTAGCAGTGCAGGAGGAGCGACTGCGCTGCTTCGACTACCAAGCATACACAGACAGAACACACGCCGAACGAGATAAGGCAGGGCGCCTATTGGCATGGCTCGCCAATCCATCCAGGCGAGGTAGTACCATCCTAACAATTCAGGACCAGGCAGGAAGACCCTTACATAGGCAGGAGGAGATTAATAATCGCTTCTGTGACTATTATACCCACTTATACAAAAGCTCCGGACACCGAGAGATGGGAGGGATCACTGGCTATCTGTCAGACCTCACCCTGCACACACTTGAGGAGGAAGAAGCAGAACTACTAGGGGCTGAGATCACGGAGCAGGAAATCAGAGGGGCCGTTAAAGCCATGGCGAGGGGAAAAACCCCGGGCACTGATGGACTACCTCAGGAATTTTATGCCACATATCTTGCGGAGCTAGTGCCCAGACTGGTAGAACTCTACGCGGAGACATGGGACAGAGGGATTTTGCCGCACACTATCGAGAGGCGGTGGTGGTCCCCCTGCTCAAGCCCGATAAAGACCCGACGGAGTGCACTGCATACAGGCCGCTATCAATGCTTAATTTGGATTTTAAAATACTAAGTAAAATATTGGCCACCAGACTGCTGCCACATATGACCTCCTTGGTCCATCAAGACCTAGCAGGATTCATTCCCAGCAGAAATACAACTCTCAATATCAGACGACTTTTTGCCATTCTGGAACGGAGTGGGTAGGAGGCCCCAGGTGGAGCAATATTTACTATTGACATAGAGAAAGCATTCGATAGTCTTGAGTGGGAATTTCTGTATGCAGTGTTGACACGAATGGGGCTTGGACAGGTGTTTGTCAGGTGGGTGAAAGTACTATACAAGGACCCTGTGGCGAGAGTTCGCACGGGTCGCACCATCTCAGCACAATACCGGGTGGACCACGAGACAGGGGTGCCCCCTCTCCCCCCTTTTATTTGCCTTGGCTGTGGAGCCGCTAGCGTGTAGAGCGCGCTCTGGGACGCCCTATGAGGGCATACGATTAGCTGGCCAGGCGCACCACATTTCATTATACGCGGACGACCTTCTACTATGTTTAAAGGACACCGAGGCGGCTCTGAGGGGGGCCAGTCACATGATGGACGAGTTCGGGGCCCTCTCGGGGCTATGCGTCAATTGGTCGAAATCACGACTCTTTCCAGTAACAGGGGATACCCCACCCCCCATGGGGATGGAGGGACTGCAGTGGGAACCTCGATGTTTTAGATATCAAGGTGTGAAAGTGTACCACACCATCACCGATGTCCAAGAGGGGAATGTAGGGGGGGCCCTACGATCGTTGAAGGGTTGTATGGACTTCTGGGCAACTCTACCCCTATCAGTAGCGGGGCGGATCTCCCTGCTGAGAATGATAGCTCTTCCCAGGCTGTTATACTTCTTCACCACGTTACCGGTGTGGATCCCAAGTGCATGGTTCCGGACCCTTGACTCTCTTATCACTGCCTTCATTTGGGTGATCAACACGGAAGCCGGAGACCGAAAATAGAGCGCAGAGGCCCAGAACGCCGAAACCCAGAATGAAAATGTCGGAGCGCACACTTCGGAATTCATAGACCGACAAGAGGTGCTAGACAAAGTAAGAAAGCACACTTAGCAGAGACATCGACATCCAGACTGAGAGCTACCTTAGAGTCCAATTGAAAATAGATCCGCATTGATAGCAGGAAAGCACAAATCGCAGTGACACCGGCATCCAAATTGAGAGCTACTTCGGAGCCCAATTGAAAATAGATCCCAAATGACAGCAGTGTCCTACAAGTGAAAATATCCCAGCCCTGAGGAAGACCTTCCTTGAATCCTCCTGGTCCCCACACAAAGGTCGAAACGCGTCGGCACACCCATCATTCACTTCCTTACCCCACAGGGCCAAGAGTATCGCCATATTCAAATTGCAAAGAACTTTACGAATTGACCAGTTTAGCTAACAAACAGTGGTGTAAACTTCGATAAGATACATGAGGCGGTCTCTGGCCTTTATCCCCCTTTTGGACCATGTATTAATTTAGTATTGGGGACAAGTAGAAAATATCCTGATATACGAGTATAATGTAGTAGGACCCGTTGATTTTTATACGCACTGTTTATGTATAAGTGATTTGATTTATGCACTGTATATAGTTATTGCACTTCTTTTATGCATGAATTTGTAAAGCATAAATGTATGTACTTCAATCAAGACATTTACATATATAAAAAAAACAAAGAAAAATGAAATAATGATGAAGTAAAAATCCATTTTCAGTGAAATGTTTGAATTGAATATTGATTATCTTTCAAATTGATTCCATTTTGATTTGCTTGTTGACCCACAAAATAGAATGGCTATGAGTAATCCAGTTCATTAGTTGAACAGTATAGTAGGCAAGAGTTTCTCCCTACTTTCTGAAGAAGTCGTTTTGAATTTATGGTTATAGAGGCACCTTGTTATATTTAATGTTCATTTGGGGGACAGGCAGAAGCAGAGTAGCCTTGACAACACTGAGGAGGGCACAGGCAGAGGGGGGGTCTAGCGGTCCCGGAGATGGAGAACTACTACCTAGCAGGACAGCTCCAACGATTTACACAATGGGTGGCAGGGAGCTTAGACCCAGACCGGAGGAAGCCCCCATTTACCCCAGATAGGGCAGATGTAATGAGCACACTAATGGGCACCATTAAACCACGAAGGGTCTGCTCCTCAGAACATAAAGTGCTGAGGCGTTGCTGGGCTAGATGCCTACAAAAAACAAAGACCAAACGTCCTTATTCCCCAGAGATGTCAGTGGCTTTACTAGAGGCGCTCCCACATGGGGGCCACTGGAGAGGATTGGAGGAATGGATGCAAGCTGGGGTAACTAAAATAGGTGACCTCTATAGAGACGGAGAACTACTTCCATTCGCGGAATTCCGAGCGGTCTGGAACATTCCGCAGGGACACTTTTTACTATATGGGGCGATCACAGGGGCCATGCGCAGATACTGGGGACAGGGGACAACCGAACCGCCCACACACTCCACATGTGAATACGTAAGCCTAGCAGGGGGCGTCATCAAAGCTGTCTCATGCCTCTAACGACACATCCGACGAGACTCCAAGAAACCACTAGAGGAGTTACGAGCCAAGTGAGAAGCGGACCTCGGTAATCCCATAGAGGATAAGGACTGGGAAAATACACTCCTGAGGGCCACTAAAGTATCCCGCAATGCTCGATTCCAGTTAATCAGCTTTTACACTTTGCATAGAGCATACATCACACCAGACAGAATAAATCGGTATTTCCACCGGGACGATGCGAGCTGCCCACGTTGTAGGGAGGCAGGAGCTAGCTATATCCACATGATGTGGAGTTGTCCGCAGCTGGAAGGGTATTGGCAAGAAGTGATCAGGGAAACAGCGCGAGTCACAGGGAAAGAGATACCATGCACCCCAGACCACGTGCTGCTTAACCTGTTCCCCCACTCCGCAAAGACCAAAGTAACGGCGAGGTTCCAAGACCTAGCCTATATACTGGCGAAGCGAGAACTGACGAGCAAGTGGAAGGCCCCAGCAGGCCCCAGTATACTAAACTGGAAGCGGGAACTGGAGAAATGGGCGGGCTGCGAAAATAGAATACTGCTCCAGAACGCAAAGCGAGGAATAGGCAAACTGGAGAGGGTGCAGGCTTGGGGAGCCCTAGTTGATGACCTGAAAAATGCAGATCGGGAGTCCACTCCCAGCACCCCACAGGGCCGGTCCCGACCAGATAGCCCTAACAACCAGGAACAGGGGAGGGAGCAATGTGCATAACACAACGAACACAGCCACACAGTGCTTGCAGCCCCGGGGGACTGGGTGAGTCCTGCCTCAATGGGTAAATACGGAGAGGGACCCAGACCACATCTACGACGGGAGACGAAGGGACCTACTAGTCGACAGCAGCGCGGGGTGGGGGAGGGACGGGTGGGAAGTTGGGAGGAAACGTTAGACCACCACACATGGTATAGTATATCCCACAGCCAGGAACCACACAGACCTCTGAAACATAACAAGAACTATAATACATAGGGTGAACAATAGCCGACTAGACAATGAAGGCAAGTCCAAAATGCTAACCTTTATAATTTGAGAACAAGAAAAGCACTATGGATGTACCACTGTTATTTAAATGTTAAAAAAATATGTTTAAAAAAACAAAAAAACATTTATCCTTATTCAAAGTTATTAAAGCTTTTATGGAAGGACTTAAAAGAATAATACCATCAGGGTACCACCTGCACCTGTCTGGAACCTTAATATTTTTCTCACAAGGCTTATGGGTCCACCTTTTGAACCTTTACACAATTGTGCATTACAATTTCTTTTATGGAAAGTTGCCTTTTTAATTGCTATCACTTCATTGAGACGTGTTGGTGAGCTACAGGCATTAACCTTAGAAGAACCTTTCTTTCAGCTTCACAAAGATAGAGTGGTTTCTTTGTACAAACCCAAAATTCCTTTCAAAAGTAGTTTCTGCTTTTCATATCAACCAATCAGTTGAGTTACCTGTGTTCTTCCCTCAACCAGGTTCAGTAGCAGAAAGGGCTCTACACACACTTGATGTCAAAAGAGCACTATTGTACTATATTGATAGAACAAAAGATTTCCGTAAAATGAAACAACTTTTTGTTGCATTTGCTCCACCTCATCAAGGAAAACCTATTTCTAAATCTGGTATTTCTAGATGGATTGTTAAATTTATTCAAACTTGTTATATTAAAGCTAAAAGAACTTTAACTATTCCTCCTAGAGCACATTCTACGTGCAAAATAGGAGCATCTATGGCCTTTTTAGGTAACATTCCCTTAGCTGACATATGTAAGGCAGCTACATGGTCCACACCACACACATTTACCAAACATTATTGTGTGGATGTATTAGCATGTCAACAAGCTAATGCAGGACAAGCAGTGCTAAAAACACTTTTTCAAACAACTGCAACATCACTGGTTAGCCACCGCTATCGGAGGGTACTTCTATACAATCTATGCAAAGCATGTGTATCTACAGCACACATGCCTCGAACGGATTATGTTACTTACCCTGTAGGCATCTGTTCTTGGCATGTAGAGCTGTAGATTCACCCTCCTCCCCGGACACCTTGGTTGGTGCAGTTCTGATTATTCACACTACATATGCATGGACATCTCTATAGTACACTTACTTACTCCATTCTCACCCTCTTGCGGGAAAAAAATCTAACAATGGAGTTGATGACCATGCGCAGTATCACTGAAAGGAGGAGTCACCTTACCTTGTGACTGGAAAAGACGTCTTCGAAGAAAAACAACTTGCAAGCATCCGGACCCAACACTAGATGTCAGGAGTATGCAAAGCATGTGAATCTACAGCTCTACATGCCAAGAACAGATGCTACAGGATAAGTAACATAAGCCTTTTTAATTAAGGGGAGCTGGTAGGAAAGAGTGAAGGTGAGAGATTAAGGGAGATGCCATTGGGGTAGAAAACAGTGTTGTGTGTGGCTCATCTCTGCACAACTGCTTTAGCAACTACTTACTGAGGGCGCTACACTTATGTTGTCTATTTGATATTGCGTGGAACTGATCGGTGAAACCCCATTTCGGAGAATTACTCATCTGATTGTGTATGGTATTCAAAGTTTTGTGAAGTTTCTAACCATTATATTTTGCGTGTTTATAACTTTTTGAGGCTCACCAATTACTCAGTGTTAAATGACCTTCAACAAATGGTATTCGTTAGCAGAGTAGTTGATTAATAGTTTATGCCAAATTGTGTCCATTATACTGACTTATATAGTTCAGAAACACTCCAGGCCACCCTATGACACTGCTGCTGATTTCTTGAAAGACTGATAAGCTTAGGGGTTTTTCTGGTCCTTCCTGAGCACTTGTCCCTGGTGCCTTCAGAACCTCCTCACGAGAAGTAACAGAAGAATCCTAAGAAGCCCTCTCCTACGTTTTTGAGACATTCTACATCTAGGACAGCAATATCATATCTGCCCTCTGTTGTGGTAATGAAGGGCAGGTTCGCTATGTCAAGGAGATCGCTGTCATAAATGCTGTTACGTACTCTCTAAACGATTGATCCTTATGTCCTCAAAAAGTCGAGGCGCAGTTGCTTGAAGTTTAGCTAGAAGTGTTCACCCTCATCTATTATATTGTGGCATTTGTGAACATGGCATATGATGCTGTGGGATTGATTGAGTTTAATATCTAAATCTGTAGTTTGTTGGCATTCTCATTATTCAGTACCTCCATCTAGTTTAAGAACTTTCACTTCTATTTGTTAGGGGCATCTCCACTTGACGCCACCAGTGAAGATCCACAGAGGAATAAGCCCCTCAGACATTTGCTAATAATGCAAGAAAACATCCTCTAATGCCTTAGTCCCAAAGTCCTAAAAAAAATAAGCAGGTGGAAACAATTAATATTGAATATTTGCAACAACCAGCAAGATCCAGGAGTTTCTGCTTTGTCACTGCATTTTAGAACTATGTCCACTCCATCTTATACTGTGCTGCCAGTAGTACCGGGTTCTTAACCAGTTCCAAAGGCAATTTCTGTACCGATTGAGCAACATGTGTCTCAGCTGAAATTTAAAGTAATAGCACGTCATCCTGTACAACTAACATTGCCATGCACCCTTTCTTGCAAGGGAGACATTTTACATGTACTACATATGGCAAAGAAGGATGAACCTTCTACAGATAGAAGCAGAACAGATTCCAGCTCTTTTTCAGACTTTTTGAGTGAGTAGTTATTTTTAGTGAAATTAACTAAAAGCATACAACAACATAAAACATAAGATTGGTCGGCATAGGTCTGTTTACAGAATCTAAAACAAATGTATGCCATGGTGCCCCATCAGATTAAAGCAAACTGACACATTTTTCAAAGATGCCTTCCATAAATTTCACAATCTTATTAATTATTAGGCTACACTGTATTTTACTGGTTCATTACAGTTTGATTTTCCCCACTGGACTTCATTCCTCTTCAAGGTACTGTCTGTGCTCCGTAGTAAACAAGGCTCACTGGCAAACAATGAGGCCTAAGGATTTTTCAGAGTTTGAAAAAGACTAAAAGCTGTCATCATTGCCAAGGTCAGCAAAAATGGTTTCCGCCATCAATAATTTTATTCTTTCCAGTATTAACAAGGGATGCAACAAGGCTTAGCCTACCATCTTTGAACAGGTTCTTCAGTCATTGTCAGACCCTCTGCATTGAGTTCATGTGAGAGTCCTGGTGGCGCTAGTGCCAGGGTTTATAGAGCCTTTGATGGAGAGTCTTAAAAATCCTTCTTCTTCCACACACAGAGTTAAGAAGTAAAGTGCACCGGAAGAGGATCTGATGTTAATAAGGACTGATCCCAGTTCCTGTGATAGTGGTAGCAGTTGAGAAAATGTTCCCAAACACTTAGTTGTCCTCAACTACTACAAAGAGAGGCAACTAATGGATGCTACTAGGAAGTACATTCTGGATAAGTCTAATACAGTACTTAAAGTGGAAAGTTAATCTGCTCTGATTGGCAGAAATGATCAATCGCTGTTGGGCACCATGAACAGGGTTGTAGATCGTCTTCCACTAGATAATAGACCTGTTTTCTTGGAGGTGGTTAATAAGGACCAAAACATCTGCAAGCAGGTGAAAGAGCCACTACTGATGTAGAGGATGTTCTTGTTTACAGAAGCTTTCATGGAGGTGTTCATCCAGTGTGTGCCGTATAAGGCTAAAACTGGAAGTGCTGCAACGGATGCATCCGTCCATCATTCACCATTTTCAGGTATATTGCTCTGCAACTCTTGTATGTATAACGAGATGCATACATTAAAGGTAAAGGCATATATCCTGCAAGGAATACTCTAGGAGGATATTAGGCAGTTTCCTCATTCTCATGTCATGCATGCAGGCTGGAGGTACCAACATATTCATCGCTACTGCTGGTCAGATTCTAACAACAGCAGAGTTAACTTTATCAGCTGCGGTCTCTGTATAGTCAGGGAACATCTACAAGAGAAAGAAGTCAGCAGCTGTCTGCTACAGCAGGTAACACCCCCCCAAAGCATCACAAACAGAACTGGGTGTTCTCTCTTACTACGTTCTTTTGTGTAAGCCTTTTTGTTACCTCTGCAACACTGAAAAGTAGAGCAAATACTCCTTGATAAAAAGAATCATGGATGAGAACCTGTAGGGAACTGGGCTTTTGTTACAGTTACGCCCCCCACACACGCACACACTTTTTGCCCCCTTTTTAGCTACTCAATGCGGATTTTCGACTCTGACAGTGTACTGAGGCCTGCAAACCAGACCTCAGTGCTCCTTCCCTTAAACTAGGTAAACTCTAATTGTGCTACAACTGGTTAAGGACCCCTGTAAGTTCCTAGTAAATGGTACTCAATGTACCTAGGGCCTGGGTACTAAAGAGGGTCCCTAAGGGCTGCAGCATATGTTATGCCACCCTAAGGGACACACATACTAATTCAACACAGACTGCCATTGAAAGCTGCGTGACATGGTGCAGACCATGAGTGAAAACATGACATGACACACTCCTGTGTCTCGTGCCAAAGTCACTGCTCCTAATATAGGTAAGTCACCCCTTTGAGCCTTAAGGCAGAGTTTATTATATTTTATGTGAGGACATATCTGCAATAGCAGATATTCCCCTGTGATGTCTAGTTCTATTACTAGATATTGCAAGTGATCATGGAAGCCATTTTAAGAGCATGTGCTGGACACTGGTGAAAATGAGTTCACCAGTTACATGATGAATTCACTGAAAGTAGGGATGTTCAAACATCTCATATTAATCAACCCACACTGATGCCAGTGTTGGATTACATGCACACAGAGAGGGTACCTTATAGGTGCCCCCTGAAAACCTACCAGCCTCTGGTGTGCTGACTGACTGGTTCTTGCCAGTCTGCCGCCAGAGACTAGTTTCTGACCCCCAAGGGTGAGTGCCTTTGCTCTCAGGAGGTCAGAAACAAAGCCTTCTCGGGAAGAGATTGTTAACCCCCCCTCCCTCATGATGACCTGCTGATTAGCATTCCAAGGCAGGGGAGCTTCAAAGAAGCCACCGCCTTTGAAATGCAAGTCTGGCTTCCTTCCCATGAGAGGAAGCCAACCCCCTTTGTCCAGAGCCATTTGGCACCTAGATAGGCAGGAAAATTAGCTAGTCAGGGAGGTGTGCCCACCCCCAGGCTAGTACCAGCCCTAAGGTGGGCTACCTAAAGTGGACACAATGTTTCAGAATTGGCCATCTTGATGATGGCAAACTTAGGGATTCTGGGACGGGGTTAGACCCACTTCCCACCGGAAGTTGTCATATAGGAGGCGTAGTGACCACAGGAGTAAGTAGCCCATTGGCTACTACCCCTCACTCCCCTTAACGCCTCTAAATTGAGTATTTAGAGGACCCCCTGATACCAGATCTTCAGATTTCAACTGACATAAAAAAAAGAAGTGGACTGAGAAGACTGCTAACCCGCGAACCGAGGAGCACGACTGACTTGGCGCCAACCCGTCTGCTTCACCTGACCCTCTTGGAGCTCCTGACTTGTCCTGCCGCTGTGCACAGTCAAAGAAACCCGAAGGGCTGCCAGTGCTTTGCCAATTGCCAGAGAAACTCCCTTCGAGTAGAGGAGCTACTCCCCTGCAGCCGCAGGCACCAAAGAAGCAAGACCCGGTACCCCGACCTGCCACCTACGGAGTTTACTGACGCACCAACGACCCAGGAAGAGGTAGCAGTGCTCCTAAAGGTCAGATCCGTCCTCCCTCCAAGTGTGGGGATGCCAGGACCTACCGGAGCCACACAGTACCAATCCCTGGGGTACTGGACCCCTTGCAGCAGTCAAGGCTTGTTGTGCCCAGACCGGACACCAACGCAGAGGAAGACCAACATGCACGTCGAGGGACTTCAGGGACAGTGAGACCCACATTGTGAGTGGCCCAGCTTGCCTGTTTGCCACACTGCAGCAGAAACAAAGACCAAGAGTGAGTCTGCGACCGCTGCCACCCGACGCCTGAAAGCACCTGTGCTCCAGAGCCTGAGTCCAAGGAAGGAGACAGTGCCGATGAGGTCCCCAAACCCACAAGAGCTAAGCCCATCCTCTGGTTTTCCTAGACTGGACTTCTAGTCACCGCTTTGCAGCGTCTTTCTGCAGATCCCCTCCAACTGCGAGAGATTCCTGCACCGGAATCTGACCCCAAAAGACACCACTGCACCGAGCGCCACAGCCCAAGTCGAAATAGACCAAGGGTGTCCCTGTGTGCCCAAGGGTCGGGCCTCTTTGTGGGTTCCCTAGACTGGCCCCCCAGTCCCAGCTTGCAGCCTCTTTGTAACCGGACCGTTCTCCCATTGAAGTGAATGGGACACCTGACACTGTAACGCACCTCTGCACCCAGAGCCCCCTAGGTGACATGTTGGTGTGGCCTTGAGCCTTGCCCCATACTCCACCTCAAGTCCAGAAGAACAGTCCCGTAGGTTGCTGACAAGTGTCCAAATGTAATACATGTTTTTCCTCCATAGGATAACATTACTGATCCAGAAAATGCACTAAGTGTCCGTTTCTGAAAACTGTAAAAATGTATAACTCAAAGATTCCGATGATCTTAGTATCTAAATTTATATAAATGTATGTGTTGTTTTTATAAATTGGTGTTGGATTTTTGGGGTTTGTGTCTCTTTTTTTCTCTTTGTGTGTGTAATAAATGCTTAGCACTACCGTCTGATATGCCTAACTGCTTGTCCACATTACCACAAAAGAGAGCATTTGGGGTGTCATTTGTGCCTCTGTAATTCCTTGTGGGTCTGCCTGGACTCTCAGCCCAGTGTACCTCATTTTGGTGCACTATATAGAGAGACAGCTTCCTACAGTACCTATTACACAGTGTTGAACCCAGCAGATGTCTAAATCCATGTGATAAACATTTTATTTAGGCCCATTTCAGATGATGTGCTCGGACGTATTTTCAGTTGTTGGGATCGCCCTCACACCAACTCTTTGCAAGAAAAGAGAGATCGGAATGGCCAAGACTTTGGCATCCTGGTTTCAGAAGCCAGGATCTCAAGGTAAAGTTTATGATCAACTGGCCCAAATCTTGTCAAAGGTCCTCCAATTCCTTTATGTTCAAGAATAATTGCCAAGTTGAAGGGGGTCAAAACTAACATGATTAATATAGCTCCTCAACAGGTGGAGATACTGAAAGGTCACAGATCTACTTCACCTGTCAGAGAAACCACAAATGAGACTGTGTTTCAGATAACACATTCATCACAATCCGGCATCACAGCACTTAACAGCTTGGCTCCTAAATTCAGCCATTATGCCTCTCTGTCAACTGAATGAGTATTCTGAAGGAGGCAAAGCGCCTCTTTCGTTCCGTTGAGAATGGTATGGAATTCTTTTTTTTTTTAATGTAGCAAGTCAGGCCTCAGTTTTTCTCTCTCAGAAGGCCACTTAGAAGCTGTTACTGAGTGTAAAAAAACCTCCAATGCAGTTGGCATTTGTTAGGATACGAGTGATAAGGATGTCGTGAAGCCCTAAATAAATCTGTCCTCCAATAAGATGCAGTTTTCACTGTATAGGTCTACTCTGCAGCACCTCTCATTAAATGTGGCTTTCTTAGGGGATATTACTTCTGCCTGCAGAGTAAATGAAATCCAAGCTTTGGGTAGCAAGGAGTCGTGCACTGCTTTTCAAAACAGTACAGTGGCCCTTAAGACCCATGCATCTGTGGTCTCATTACAAGTGGCTGTTAAAATCCCTGAAATTCCCTTCTTTTTGGAATTACCATTGCTAGGCGTACCAGAAATTCCTAGAGGTGGGGATATAAGATTTTTGCAAATTACATGCCGGAATCGGGGTTTCCACACAAAGTCCTGCATGCTTTTATCCAGTATTTCATACCAACATCTTCACATGAAAACTACACGTTATAATTCTGATGGACCATGTTATGCATGTTACCATTCACTTGAGAATTAAAGGCCTACTCCTAGCGAAGGCCCTAGAGTGGTAATTGATTTCCACATTAGTGTATCTTTTTCCCTGTTGTGTATTTTTCCTAATCGTTCCCCTCTAGGATAGAGATCCTTTGCACGTGCTAGACGTTATGATAGCTTTGAGGTTCTTCTTCAACAAAACTAATGATAGAGCGGCCTCTATTCATCTTTCTGTTAACTGGGGCCTTATTAATTCAGGAAAGTCTGCTTCTAAACAATTTATTTCCAGATAGACTGTCAGTGCATAGATATGCTAAGTAAAATTGATTGGACTTTGATTCCAGGATACATGTGCAAATGGAACAACTGTCCTTGGGTAATCTGTTTTCTTATTTTATAGATTTCTTTGTTGGTTTTCAAAGAGCAAACCGCATATGCAGGAGTTTACTGTCTCATAGTCCAGTACAGGCATTCATTCATAGAACACAGGTTTGGCAAACAGTCAGCTCATTATATTTTGTTATGTATCAGCACTAACACCCATCATCTTCACAGTTGTGCAGGATTAATTTAAGAGTTTCTGCTAAGCCATTGATCATTACATTACTTTCACAGTATCTTGTAGCCCCATCTCCACGACATACATAGCTGTCTAAATGAAAGAAACAGACTAGAACTAATAACAAAAGAACATTCTTGGGGTAACCTGTTTTCTGAGACTGAGAAGAGCCACTGTTGCCTATTACATCTATACGCCTTTTGTTAAAACATAACTTTGGAAAAGGGAACTTGTCCTTCTGGTAAGTGTTAAGGAACATCAGCAAAGATCCTGTGGCAGTGAAGCAAAAGTTACTTACATGTAATCATGGTTCTCTTCCAGGGGATACTCATCAATAGTCATAAGCACTGAATAATCCCCGTCCACGTGCGGGATCCCGGAGCATATATAAAAATACATATATATGTGTATGTTTAGAAAAAACAAGTACAGAGTACTTCCAAAACATACATATATACATGTATACATACATAAATATGCAGCCTAATGTACTTCCAATAGGCTAATATGCCAAAATTACATGGATTTTTTAGAAAAAGAATATAACCTCTAATATAACACTGCAACAGAGTACATATACTGTAATAGTGTTCCAACACAGCCCTTTATTTTCAGAAAAAAGGCAAGTAATAGCAGGCAATTAGCTCATAGGCTGCATAACAGAAGAAAAAAAACGTCACAGTAATAAAAACACTGGCACCCTGCCTTTAAGGATTCCAAAAACCTGGACACCGTGCTTTTAAGACCTCCAGGAGCCCCCTGCTCCCATCATGCACCGCAGGTGACAGGTCAGTTCTTTTTTCCGGCTCCTTCTGTGAGGATCCTGGAGCTTGAGCTCGTCTTTTTTGGGCTATTTCTAGTCAGAAATAGATTTTTTCTTCTTACATTCGACATTTTTGACTGCTGGTAGCTGTTTACAGTGTTTTTCTGACTAATTAACAACTTTTTTCTGTCAGAAATGCCATCTTTACTCAATAAATGTCCTTCCTGTGGGAAGAATATGGCAAAATCGGACCCAAACTCAGTGTGCATCGTGTGTTTACCAGCTTCACACAACCCTGAGAAATGTTATTATTGCCAGCATTTCTCCAAGAGGACTCTCCGTGACAGGGAGAAGATTAAACTTCATGCCTTGCTGGAGAGAGGAAAGAGTCATCCCAAAAGTGGCCTTGGGAGTACCCCTGCTCCCAAAGAGCCCTCCTCTCATGAAGAATGCAGAAAACGGCGCAGATCTGCCTTTCCAGCGTCAAAAAAGAAGCAGATCCCTGAATGTTCGCCGTCGGCGTCGAGAAAGCAGGCAAGGCATTCGTCACCGTCGAGGGACAGATCGCCGTCGAGACGGCAAGATCCTCCGTCGCCGAAAAGTAAGTCGACGTCGAGGCATGCTACTTCGGGCTCGAAGTATGCTGGTCACGAACGACCTCCGTCGACGGCGAAGCACCCGTCGACGTCGAGGCACTTGTCATCGTCTAGATCTCCGCCTCGCTCGCAAAGGTCGGCGTCGAGAGGTTCGGCGGCGAAGACTCTGCCGCGAGCCTATAGACTGACAGCATCAAAGTCACCGTCGCCGTCAAGACGCTCGCCGGCGAAGAAGTCAACGTCGAAGAAAGACCATAGACGGTCGACGTCGAAGACTCATTCCCGGTCCCGAGGACGGTAGACGTCGAAAAGACCGACGTCGAGGACTCCTTCGCGGAGGCGAGAGTCCTCAAGCATCTCACCGCAGGGGCGGTCAAGTCGAAGGCGGCACAATCGGTGTCGTCGGCGAGACATCGCTCGACGTCGAGAGACAAAGAGCCCGGGGTGGCTTCAGAATAAGTGCCAGAAAGACCACGATCGACATCGAGGATGCATTCGATGTCGAGGGAATCCTCATCATCCCCTGGCATTCATATCATCCAGGTTACACCGGAGGGATCTCCGGTTCAAGGTGAAAAGACCCCTCCTGTCAATCTTTCTCCAAGATGGTTGGAAAGCATACGACACTGGAAGGGTCCCGTGCTGTAACCAGTCGCAGAAGTCCGGGCTCGGATTTCTCCAGAACCTACTCTCCCTCCAGAGTCTCTGGTGGACCTCCTCCTACTGCATCCACAAGAAGTAGGACCCCGAGAAGGGCTAAGTCTCCATCAGTCCGTCACTCACGTTCTCGGAGCGATCACGTTCTCTTCACTCTCCTACCCCGAAAAGGAAGAGACGAAGGTCACCATCTTGGTCCACTTCTACAAGGTCTTCTATAAGAGACTATTCTCCGACTCTGTCTGCAACGCCACCATCCAGAGTTTCCCCGATCGATGACATAGGGACTTTAAATGAGGTCCTATGCAGAGGTGCCACCAAGCTGAACATTGGTATGTTCGCTCCGACAGTCTCTACATTTGTCATTTTTTAAACATTGCATCATAGATCATCTGCGAGACCTTTGTTACCCTTAGTCCCAGGTCTTTTGGAACCAGCAATGCAGACTATTCTCACTCCTGCAACAGTGGGTTCAGTGCCCTCTCGTATTTCCAAGAAGTACAAAGCACCAGATCAAGATCCACTTTTCCTACGATCGGACCCTCCTCCAAACTCTTTCATTGTGGCAGCGGCCAGGAAGGCACATTCCGCTATGTCCTCTTCTTCAGTTCCCCCTGAGAAGGACAGTAAAAACATGGATTCTCTGGGCAAGAGGATGTGTAACACTTCTGCGGCAGTGATGAAGGTGGCCAGCGCTTCCGCTCTCTTGGGAAGGTATGACAGATCGCTCTGGGATTCTCTGTCACGATTCACTGAGAAACTACCAAAGGAAGATCAACAAGACTTCCAGGAAATCCTGCAGGAAGGTGGCTTGGTAGCGAATCAGGTGATTAGCGCAGCGGCAGATTCATCCGATCTAGCTGCACATGGCTATTCCCACGGCATCTGTTCGAGGCGCTCAGCCTGGTTGCGTCTCACTGGCCTTAAACCGGACGCACAACGGAGGATTGTGAATCTCCCGTTTAATGGCTCCTCGCTGTTCGGATCTCATGTGGACGATGAGATGTCCAAAATGAAGACGGAGCTGGACACGGTTAAGGCCGTTGGGTTGGAGAAGCAGAAGGAATTCTGAAGGTTCCGTCCCTACGACCGGCGTTCCTTGCAGCAGAGGGTTCAAACCCCTCAGTGGTCTACTCAGCAGCAACATCAGCCCAGGTCACACTACCATCAGAGGAGACCGGGTAGAGGAAGGGGACCTACAAGACAGCCGGCGTCCACATCAAAGCCACCAACAAAACAATGAGCGATGGCTTTCTCCTGCCCGTTAGCCACTCCGGTGGGAGGAAGTATCTCGTTTCACCTGGCAGAGTGGAAGACAATCACAAACGACAAGTGGGTTCTGAATATTGTGCAGAATGGCTATTTGCTCAGATTCAAATCCCCACCTCCACGAGTTCCTCCACGAGGCAAATGCTTTCAAAACCACCTCTTGTTGCAGGAGGAGGTGAACAGTCTTCTGCTAAAAAATGCCATAGAAACCGTTCCTGTTCAGCAACAAGGGCAAGGTATATATTCCCGTTATTTTCTGGTTCAGAAAAGAGGTCCCACCAGAGAATACAGACCAATACTCGACTTGAGATTATTGAACAGATTCATCCGCAAAGAGAAATTTCGAATGCTAGCTCTGCACCAAATCTTCCCTCACCTGCATCAAGGAGATTGGATGTGTGCTATAGACTTGCAGGACGCCTACTTCCATGTTCCGGTGTCCAAGAAACATCAAACGTTTCTGCGATTTCAAGTGGCTCAACAGCATTTCCAATTCAGGGTTCTCCCGTTTGGGCTCAAATCAGCCCCCCGGACTTTTTCAAAATGCATGGCAGTGGTGGCAGCTGTTCTTCGCAAACAAAGGATTTTCATTTACCCTTTTCTGGACGACTGGCTCCTGAAGAGCTCGTCACCCTCTCTGCTTCAGAGTCATCTATCATACTGTCTCCATCTACTGGACAAATTGGGCCTACAGGTCAACTTCAAAAAGTCGATCTTCAATCCGACCCGGAAAATCCACTACCTGGGTGCGTCCTTGAATACCATAAAGGCAAGCGTGTGTCCTTTGGAGGAGAGGTTATCCTCAATCAAAGAGAAATGTCACAATCTCCTCCTCTCTCAATACCCCACAGCCAGACAAGTTTCATCACTTCTGGGGGCAATGGCATCCTGCATCTTCATCGTACCGAACGCCAGATTGAACATGTGTCCTCTGCAGCAATCTCTGGAGGACCAGTGGATGCAGACATCGGGACTCTGGGAGGACCGTGTGTCTCTCCCCCAATCGGCCAAGGATTCCATCAGATGGTGGATGAAGCGTTCCAACCTCCTGAAAGGAGTTTCATTTCACCAGGACCCTCCTGCTCAGACAATCGTCACGGATGCTTCCCTTCAGGGCTGGGGAGCTCATATAGGCCCTCTTCAAGTGCAAGGCCTTTGGTCAGAGGCAGAGCGAGGATATCACATCAACCTGTTGGAGTTGAGAGCTGTTCATCTAGCTCTCAAGTCACTGTTTCCTTCTCTCCAGTCCAGCTCCCTGTTGGTTCAAACAGACAAATCCACCACAATGTATTATTTGAACAAACGGGGGGGCACCAGGTCGAGACCTCTCTCTCTCTGGAAGCGCAGACCATCTGGAAATGGCTTCTAGCAAGAAATCTAAGCATAGTGGCCATTCACCTTCCAGGAACTCAAAACGTTCAGGCAGATGCCCTGAGTCGGGATTTCGTCGAAGCTCACGACTCGGTGCTCAACGACGAGGTCACGCAGGACATCTTCCAGCAATGGGGAGTGCCAGACATCGATCTGTTTGCAGACGCGGTAAACGCCAAATGCCCCGTCTTCGCATCCAGGTTTCACCAACCAGGTAAACGGGGCAATGCCCTTTTGATAAAATGGTCTCCGACATTACTGTACGCCTTTCCACCAACTCCGTTGATTCCTGCAGTGATCAAAAAATTCTACAGGACCAACACTAGAATGATCCTGATGGCTCCGGAGTGGCCTCGTCAGTGGTGGTACCCGGACCTTCTTCAGTTGTCAGAGGTTCCACACAGGAGGTTACCATGCCGCCCAGACTTGCTGTCCAAGAAAAAGGGGAAGGTGTTTCATCCCAATCTCTCATCCCTGTGATTAATGGCATGGTTCCTGAAGTCCTTCAATACGGACATTTAGACTTACCTTCGGAATGTATGAACATTCTCAAGGAAGCCAAGAGACCTTCCACCAGGAAATCCTACGCTTTCAAGTGAAAGCGTTTTTACTTATGGTGCATGAACAATGGTCATGATCCAGTCCGGGGGCAAGAGCAGGTGATCTCGCCGTATTTGCTACATTTGGCTGAATCTGGTCTGCAGTTCTCCTCCATAAAGGTTCATTTAGCAGCTATTACTGCTTACAGAAAGTCTCCGACACAGGTTTCCTTTTCCAAATCCCTGTAGTTAAAGATTTTCTTGAGGGGATAAAAAGGTTTACCCACCGATTAGGTCTCCAGCTCCACCTTGGGAGCTTAACATAGTTCTGGCTAAATTGATGGGTGCTCCTTTTGACCCTATTCACAAGGCTTCTCTACAGGCTTGTCATGGAAAGCTGCTTTCCTAGTCGCCATCACCTCTGCACGCAGGGTCAGCGAGATCCAGGCCTTGTGTTGTAAAGAACCTTATACTGTTTTTCATGCAAACAGAGTGGTGTTAAGAACCCATCCGAGTTTTCTGCCTAAGGTGGTTTCGGATTTCCATATTAATCAGATCATCACTCTACCCACATTTTTTCCCAATCCCTCAACTCCTCCTGAGAGGTCTCTTCATTCTCTGGACCTTAAGAGGGTTCTAAAGTTCTACCTGGACAAAACAAAGGGCTTGAGAAAATCAGACCGGCTGTTTGTAAACTATGGTTCCATAAATGCTGGTTCTGCGGCTTCCAAAAGATCTATCTCTAGGTGGATTGTCTCTTGTATATCTTTCTGCTACCAACTGGCCAACAAGGCCCTTCCAGGCAAACCTAAGGCCCATTCTACCAGAGGAAAAGCCTCTACCACGGCTCTCCTCAGGAATGTACCTGTTGCAGAAATTTGTAAAGCAGCCACGTGGCGATCAGTACACACTTTCACTCGCCATTACTGTTTAGACTCTGACACACAGGCGGATGCTCAGTTTGGGCAAGCCGCTTTGAGAAATCTGTTTGGGTGATCTCATCCGTAAAATGTTGTAGTTTGATGTACTTATGCTGCTATTCGTCCGCGAGGAAGTGGGTATGGGCTTGCTATTCTATTCAGTGCTTATGACTATTGATGAGTATCCCTGGAAGAGAAGGATAAGTTACTTACCTGTAATCCTAGTTCTCTTCCAGGGGTATACTCATCAAAGTCATAAGCAACCCTCCCTCCTCCCCGGACGAGTATTGACAGTATAGTATTGTTTCAAGTTTACTTCCATGATTCCTCTATGTTTGTACACCGTAAAAAAGAACTGACCTAACTGTCACCTGTGGTGCATGATGGGAGCAGGGGGCTCCTGGAGGTCTTAAAGGCATGGTGTCCAGGTTCTTGGAATCCTTAAAGGCAGGGTGCCAGTGTTTTTATTACTGTGACGTTTTTTTTTCTGTTATGCAACCTATGAGCTAATTGCCTGCTATTACTTGCCTTTTTTCTGAAAATAAAGGGCTGTGTTGGAACACTATTACAGTATAGGTACTCTGTTGCAGTGTTATATTAGAGATTATTTTCTTTTATCTACAAAATCCATGTAATTTTGGCATATTAGCCTATTGGAAGTACATTAGGCTGCATATTTATGTATGTATACATGTATATATGTATGTTTTGGAAGTACTCTGTACTTGTTTTTTCTAAACATACACATATATATGTATTTTTATATATGCTCCGGGATCCCGCACGTGGGCGGGGATTATTCAGTGCTTATGACTTTGATGAGTATACCCCTGGAAGAGAACTAGGATTACAGGTAAGTAACTTATCCTTCTCATTCTGAATTAATGAGCAACTCTTCTCCACTTGTGTCAGGATATATGATACACTCCTAGCAGCTATTATGCTTGAGATAATGTCAGCATCAAGATGAATTGGAGCTCAACTGCTGTGGACTGCATTCTGGGATTACTAGGCCAGCCTACAGCCTTAAAGGCACAGTGATTTTTTAGGTGGTGCCTATGGACAGCTTTAGTTTTTGAAGACCTATCGTGAGCAATACAACAGAGAGTGGGCTTTGTGTTGGCCCCTTACTCATGATTGGATGGCTTTCTGTTGTCTCTCAAATCCCTGCTCCTCATGTAATGTCTTTCCTCCATATTCTTGTGTATATACTGCAATCGCAAATTTTGTTGTCACCATGTTTTAATTGAATGGCATTTATGCTTCCACTGCTGTCGTCAGGCCTTGCACTGCAGTGCATATGAGGGGCTAATTTATCCCCCTCTCTGTTTCTCCCTGAGAAAATTCATTCAAATATGGCCCCTTCAGATATGCGCTAATCTGGCGTGGCCATCTTTTTAATGGATTTTCTGAAAGTACAAGAAAATTTGTTTAAAGATGGCTGCTGCTCTCACACACAGTCAACATCTAGGGAAAGAATTCAGCAAACCCATTAAGTTTCACAGGGGAGACCCATTGGCTTTTTCAATGTTTATTTTGGTCTGTGCTTTCCTTGAGGCTATATATGCATATCTAGGCAATGTTGTACTTTTTTGTTGTCTTTTAAAAAGATAGTTTAATACCTAGGTAGGTTACTTTAAGTTGTTTTTAAAATAAAACAAAATACAATGACAAAGGATATATATGCATAGTTATGGTTGTAAAGGTTTAAAATAAGGTTTTTCCCCCCAAAAGAGATATTTCTCTAATGAAAAGGTGTTCTAGAATCCTCTGTGAAATCAGAGCAGAGATATTCACTGTTCATGAATTCACGAACTTTTGTATGATGGTGGACCATGATTACAAGAAAGAAATGTTTTGTTTCTTAGTAGAGGGTGTAAGGTAGGCGAGTGGCTGCACTAAAGAAAACAGGCCTGGCACGTACTGATAACCTTCAACTATGAGTTTCAAATCAGACCCGACCCAATCCAGACCCAATGGCCCTCCTAGTGCATTCTGGTCAATGTGGTCCATCTTTGCGAAGTTGCAGTTCTTCCAATGGAGCAAAGCTTGATAAATGTAAGCTGTTGGTGAGTTCAAGTCCTGTTTTGAGTACAGCCACATGGAAGTTATTTTGCTTAAAATGGTTCCCGAGGCCAATGGCTACCACCAGTAGAGGATTTCTCTTACACATACATGCCAACATTTTAGAAGAGGAAAGTGGGAGAGTTAGAAAAATTGGGGGAATGTATTTTCCTATTGGCTTCCATTGAAGCTGAGGCAATTTCAGGTGGGAAATAGTTAAATAAAACCATTTTTGGCTTCAAGAATTGGGAGTCTCACGTCTGAATTGGGTCTGTTGGCATGTGTGCTAACAGTAGCATGCAGTTTGTTGGACAGTTAAGAAGGCCCTGGTCTTGGAATGTTGTGCTGCAAATAAGTTTGGCGTTCATTACCTGCTGTGCTCACCAAAGAGAGAAACAAATGTCTAAGGCCAAGAACAAGCATTGCTCTTATGGCCCTAACCATGAAGAACACTTTGTTTTGGTTTAGACTCACCTATCATTCGAATTTATTTTTTATTTGCCTTTGACTCCCATGGATTGATTTGCAGGAAAATTGTCAAACTGCTAAGACAGCTAATGTCTGGTAGGCCAAATTTCGTGCTGATCTGTGCGTGGTTTGGGGGGGGGAGGTTAAACATATCTTAGAAACTACAGAACGTGCTTACACCGATCCAACTTAAGCACACTATCTGACTAAAGTTCAACTTTCGTTACAAGTTTGTTGTAAATCAGTTCAGCGGTTCATGTGTAGACTTGACCAACGTTTCCTATGGGAGCTAAAATGGAAAACGCTTCTTTTTTTCAGACACCCTGTCCCCCGCAACTTTTTTTTTTTGTGGATTAATGGTCACAAAACTTGACTTTTTGAAGGCTAGCTCATTACGCCCATAGATTATTAGCAATTTTAAAAAATGCCTTTTCAGTGAAAGTGCATCTGAACCATAACTACACAGTAGCCACTAATATAGATAGATAAATAGATGGATGACTCATATGCTATTTATTACCATTGTAAAGTGTGGGGTTAGACCATGATGCCCTTCACCTTCTTCAAAAATGTTGATAAATAGCATATTGTACTCTGCGCATCTAAATATATGGTTCATGCCATAGCATTTTTTTGTGTGCATTTATTTTAACAAATGGTTTTAACTAAAACCAGGATGTGAGGGGTTACATTTATGCAGCAAGGCAAATTCACACCTAAGAGACATTACCACTTTTTCGAGAGTTATTTCTCTTTGTAAGGTAATTGTTACATTCAATATATCAGACACTAGAGAGTGATTTTCTCATGTTACAGTTGCTGTACTGTGGTAGCCAACTCGAATTTGACCTTTGCACTGCAGTATTTAACGTGTGAATCATGTTTATTAGTAGAGTTGCTCTGAATAACATGTTTTTGGGCCACGTTTATTCTCATTGCCATGAATGCAGCAGTAGGAAAATCTGTATTCCACAGGGAACTGTGAAATATGGGCAGTATTTAATCATTCTCATTCCCTGTGACAATGGGTTTCATCATCATAAAGGCAGCCCACAAACTAAAAGGCTATCTAAATTGTGCAGTGATGTTCTTAAGTTATGTGTCAAAAAGAGCAAATTTGGCCGCATTTTTTCCTGACAGTATCATTTTCATTCGAGTTTGAAACTTGGCAAATGTGAAATTGTGTTTTGAACGCTGCATCCACAGAAATGCATAAATTCACTCCCCTCACCATTTTTCATTGTTTATCAACAATTTGTTCGTGAAAGATAAACCTATATAATATAATTCCAGTCAGTGTCCATTGATATATGAGATTTGAAGAAAACAGCTTTTTCAAGCTAACTATCCCAAAACATGCATGTAACATGAAAAATACCTAATTGCTGACATCTAATCTCGGGGTTCTTAGCTGTCAGAAGAGCCCCTTGATGTGACCATATTGGACCAAATTACTTGGTGACCGGTTATGGAGAGAGAGAGAGAGAGAGAGAGAGTGTGTGTCATTGTTACTCATCTGACTTATCTTCCCTGAGCTCATTCGTGCTCTTAAACAAGCCTCAAGATATCAGAGGTGTATGCATATTCACAAACATATACCTCATAGAAGCACATGAAGCAGCTGTGGTTGTATTAATTGCCCTATACTTATTTAATAATTTCACCTAGTTTGTGATATTGCACTGTTAAGGTTTGTAATTAGAAGACTGTGACTGCTCTAGTTTATGCAGAATAAATATCTGAGTGTATTTACAACACTGACAATTCAAATCAAAAACCTCTTGTGTTTTTTATTGTTTCTCCTTTCCTATTAAGAACATGCATTTTGAAATTTAATGCAGATGAAAAATGTAAATGATGACTAAATGATTTTTACTACTTTCTGTTGCTGAATAGTGAGTATCTGTTGTCTGAACTAATGTCAAAACACATGTAAAAGTATTAAACAAAACTTAATCTTGCTATTGATGCAGTTTTAAAATGTAACTTGTCATTTTTTGTTTGCAGAATTCGATTCAGTATAATGGTGCTGGATCACTGAAAGAAACTCCTAGCTGTTCTGCGACAAATCCAAGCAACTCTAATGTGAAGCGTCCATTTTCAGCTCCACCATCAACTTCTCACCACAACTGGCAAATTAATAGGCCAACAGTTATTCCTGAAGCTACAAAAAAACAAAAGATCACAATCAATATTCACAACAAGCTTCCAGCTCGTCAAGGGCAGTCACAAGCAGTTCTCCAGAATGGTACTTTAGAATGTGTAAACAAGACATTACCTTCATCAACAGTTAGCAGTTCTTCTGCGCTACAGTCTACCTCGCAAGCTTCTACATCAGTGTCTTCTAATGTAATCAAACAGACGGTGTCAAATGACAGTTCTACAAAACCAGTTCAGAATGGCAAATGTAAAGTACAGTCAGGTGTATTGGTCCCTTATGGAGAAGAGTCTTCAGATGAATCTGACGAGGAGTCAAAAGGATTAATAAAACAGAATGGCTACTCAGAGTCTATGAATGGGATTTTTAGTGACAACGTTGAGAAACTAAAGAAATCCCAAACTAGCTGTCAGAATTCAGATGATAAACCCGCCCTGAATGAAAAACTGACCAGTGTTACAGTTAATGGGGGCATTAGTATGGATGGCGACTGTAAATTAAATGGCTTCAAACAGTTTGAATCTTCATCCTACATGAAATCTGGGGATCAAGCTGAACGTTGCTTTCCGAATACAAATGGGTTGCATGGAAAAGTAAGTGTTTTTTAATTTTTTAATTTTAAATGTTTCAGTAACCCAGTTTAAACAAAAGCGTAAGTGCTCTCAACATTCTTTTTTGAATTAAGAAATCCTGGTAAAGTTAGACGTGGCATTTAACTTATCAAAGTAATTATTTGAACTGATTTTAGCCAAGACCTTTTAATTTACAGAAATTATATGTATTCTGTACTTAATTACACAGGCTTTCAGCAGGCCATTTTTATCCATTGGTCTGTTATTGTCTCATTCATAATTTTCTTCCACCCTCTGCAGCACACAGCATAGGGTAATGGGTCAGATCACTTCAGCCATTGGCTAACTTCTGCGTGAGTGACAGCATTCTGCCCTTTCACAAGGATCCCATCTGCACACAAAGTAGTGCCCTCATGTACCAAGGACTACTATGTCAGAGTATGCTTTTTGAGACCCAAAATATTTTTGCTTTTGGCCCGGCAGTTTCCACACCAAAAAAGCTTTGCAACAACCATGACAACAAAATGGGCACTGACAAAGCCAAAAGGCTGGCGACCAGTGCCAGACGTATTGGCTTTACTAGTGAATGTATGAATGTGTAAGACCCTTGAGCCTAGAACACCAGAGACTGTTTTTTTAGCTTCAGTTTTGGCCATTTTGTTCATTTGCTTTTGCACCCTACCAGCTATAGGTCTGTTCATAATAATTTCTCCTGAGTGCTGCACCTAATGCGTAGTGGAGTCTTTTCTGCTGAATAGAGTGTAATGGAAATGGTGTTGCAGAATTGTTTTGCTTTTACTGGTTATCACTCTTCTTTTGTGCTATTCGGTTTGTTGGTCAACTTTAAGAGCTGCTGCTGCTAATGAAGCCTACTAACGTAGAGAGAGCTGACTTACCATATCAATCTCCAGAGCTCCCAGCGCTCAAAGCCTTTCACCCGTCATTCACAACCCACAATCTGCTTGTTCAGACGGGCGATACCGCCACCATGTACTACCTCAACAAGTTGGGGGGGGCAAAGGGGGGGGCGAGGTCCAGAGCCCTGTCACTCGAGGCCCAGGTGATCTGGAGGTGGCCCCTGGCCAGGAACCTAAAGATCACTGCAACTTACCTCCCAGGTGTCCAAAATGTGCAAGTAAACGCACTCAGTAGAGTGCTCGAAGAAAATCACGAGTGGGTCTTGCATGACAATATCATACAAAGTATCTTTCAAATGTGGGGCACCCCAACCATCGACTTGTTCGCCGCCGAGGAAAATATGAAATGCCACAGCTTCGCCTCGAGGTGCTACCATCCAGGAACTCTGGGGAATGCCCTATGGATCGACTGGTCTGGCAAATTTCTTTATGCCTTTCCACTGATTCCCATGATCCCGGCAGTCCTAATTAAGCTATTCCACTCGAAAGCCAAGATGATACTCATAGCTCCAGAGTGGTCACGTCAGTGGTGGTACACGGACCTGCTTCACGGGTCATTGCATCCACATCTCAAGCTGCCATGCAGACCAGACCTCCTAATGAACTTCAAAAGCCAGATGGTTCACCCCAATCTCTCCTCCTTGAATTTAGCTGCATGGCTCTTCAACTAGTGCATTACGGACATTTGAACCTGCCACAAGACTTTATGGAGATCTTCAAAGAGGCTAAGCGGCCTTCCACTCGTTCCACCTATGCCTTCAAGTGGAAGAGATTTAGCATTTGGTGTTCCTCCAAGAGCGTGAACCCTACTACTTTTCAAGAAGATGGTATTCTTCCATAACTATTATGCCTGGCTAAATCTGGGTTGCAATTCTCTTCTATAAAGGTTCACCTGGCAGCTCTTACTGCCTACAGAAAATGTCCTTCACAAACCTCTTTTTTCAAATCCCTGTCACAAAGAATTTTTTAGAATGTTTGAAGAAGGTTTCCCCTCCCATTAGGCGTCCCTCTCCTTCTTGGGAACTCAACATAGTACTTTCACGTCTTATGCAGGATCCCTTTGAACTTATCCACAAAGCCTCCCTGCAACACCTTTCTTGGAAAACAGCTTTCCTTGTAGCTATTACATCAGCTCGCAGGGTTAGCGAGATCCAAACACTGCGTTCTTTGCGAACCATACACAGTATTCTACTCTAACAAAGTGGTCATGAGAACTCATCCAAAATTCCTCCCGAAGGTTATTTCAGACTTCCATGTTAACCAGACCATCTCTTTGCCTACATTTTTACGGAATCCCTGAACTCTAGCTGAAATAATTCTTCACTCCCTGGATGTAAGGAGAGTTCTAAACTTTTACCTCGATAAAACAAAAAACATCCGTAGATCGGACCAATTATTTATCAACTATGGTTCGGTCCTTACGGGGTTAGCCACTTCCAAACAATCCATTTCCCTATGGATAGTTTCCTGTATCCTATTGTTCTATCAAAAGGCTAACAAAACTCTATCAGCTAAACCCAAAGCACACTCTACTAGAGGTAAAGCGGCTATTGCTGCTTTATTAAGGAATACCCATATTCCAGATATTTGCAAAGCAGTCACCTGGAGGTCTGTTCATACATTCACCAAGCACTATTGCTTGACTGACACAAGAGCAGATGCTCAAGTGGGAGAGGCTTCCCTCAGAAATGTTTTCGCTTAAATTACCACAGTGGATTCTCTGTCCTCTCCACCGCTCATAGTAGGGATGGGCTTGCTACTCTATTCAGTGCTTATGACTATAAATGGAAATCCCAGAGAGAAGGAATAGTTTTCTACCTGTAGCTCCGGTTCTATCGTAGGGGAATGTCCATTATAGTCCTAAGCAACCCTCCCTCCTCCCCAATGGAGCGGATAGAGGTAACCATGGGATCTACATATCACCGTGCACCGCCTTCAAAAAGAACTGAAGCAACTGCCACCTGCTGAGCATGATGGGATACTGGTGGTCTGTGGGTTCTTAAAGGCACAGTCTTTATTTTTGAGCATATAATGGCAGCCTATGAAACTACACTGTTGTTTTTCTCCTTCTCTATCATAAAAAGGGCTTGTCAGGGAGATTTACACTGTGTACTAAGGCACCATAAAATTATACATATATGCTTCCTTCTGGCCCTTTTTTGAGCTCATAATGAAGAAGTGGGCCATTGTAGCCAATCTCTATAGGCTGCATTATCTGTTTTCTTTCTTAAGTGTCTCTGCAGGCCTTCCCAGAGAAAGGCGAAAACCTACACTTAGCTGCTCCAGATCCCCGCACGTGGGCGGGACTATTCAGTACTTATGACTATAATGGAAATTCCCCTACGAGAGAACTGGAGTTATAGGTAAGGAACTATTCCTTAGCATAGATTGGCCAAGATTTGGCATTAGTGATACGTACTAGGACAACTAGACTTTTTTGGCTTTATAAACGAACCCCAATTCGTTATGTGTAGCACCTTGTGCAATAAGGTCCCCCTTCCTGAGACCACTGATTCAATTGATTGCTTCCAAGACCTCTGTCTGTTATACATGCACCCTAAATAAAAAAAACCTTCCTTCACTATTTCATTTGTTGTGTAGCAGGTCTGAAATAGAAGGTGGTTCCTGTCTCCTATGATTTTTCAAGTGGCGTTTTCATGCTTTATAGAAGCTGGCTGCAAACTTAGTAAAGGGGCACACTTACCTGGGTACTTTCGTAAGAGAAAAAGACCTACTGGTCTCTCATAATCAAAAGAAGTAAGACAAAGTCCAAGAGCAAACCCAGAAGCCACTATATTAACTAAATCGTTTCTAAATTCTGCAGAGTAACACTTGTTGCCTTCGGGGCACTTCAGATCTCCTAAATTGTACTACTGATTTTGAGAAAAGAAAGGGTAGGATCACGGCCTGCTAGAAATCAACTCAATGCCATATCATATGCTGGATTTCTGTTAATCGTTGTGCTGAACTGCTTTACTGTACGGGGCCGCCAACCTGCAAATGCTCTTGCGGCTCTGTCATGTTTTGCATACAGACAGAGTTAAGTCAGAAGTTTTCTTGGATTATGTGCTTAGGGTCACCTCGATCGCAGCGGTCCGCGCAGATTGTTGCATGCGTTAAAGGTTGGGTGGATTCACCTGGATTTGCCACGACGGGCCCTCGGGGTGCTGACTGAGGGTCCCCCCCACTGTCTACATTTCCAGCTGGAAGCGCCCGGCACAGCCCATCATACCGCTCAACATAGCAAGCGGGCAATTTAGACCGGCAATGAGGACCAGCAAGTGGCGTGTTGAATGCCGCCGGTAAGAGCGCACATTCGGATCGTGATACCAAAGCCCAGACCCGTGGGGCACCGCATACGGAACCTGAGGAGGTGAGACTGTGAGCAGGAGGGGAGGTTAAAGAGTTAAGCAGCACTAACTCCAAACCATTGCTAAGACAGCGCATGAACTGCATAGAGTCAGAGCCTCCCCAGACCTGGCTTTCTGGCTTTTTTGTTTGTTTCCCTGTTTCCCCTGATTCTCTTCAGGGAATTCAATTGAGTCTCCACCACCCTGGAAGCATCTGCATAGGCACAAGGCGCTTAGTAGGCCCCCAAAAGACTAGGACAAAAGATTCAGGAGCAGCTGGGCACACTTTAAGCACCGCTTGCAGCCAGGGGTGAGAGCTTAAGGGATGTACTCAATCCCTGTAAGCGGGAGCCTGGAGACCCATGGAAGCAGACCAGCTAGGTCTGGGTGCTGCTTGGTGGTACCCTGGAGAGCTTCCGCTTTCCCCCTTGTCAGGTCATAAAACCTTTAATAACTAGCGGACCGCTCAACGAACAATTGGCCTACACATTTCTAAGCAACTCTGAATGCCTGTTAAGCAACATCAAGCATCATCAAGCACGGAGTACTTTGCATAGATTATTGATCACACAAGCAGTAGCGAGAACACCAGCAACAACCCCAACGAAGCTAGTGGCAATAACAATGGTAATGGTCTTGCACTGGGAGCAGGAGTGTTTGTTTCACATATTGTGTTTCACGTAAGGCCCATACAGGGCTCCCAAGGTGCGGCCGTGGTGTCCCAGGGTAGCCCTGCTCTGGGGCTTTTTTGGTGAAAAACAGCGGGAGGTACACTAACACAGGAGTGAAGAAGCCACCTGGATCTAGGGGAAATGTCAACGGTAGCGTGGCGCAACGCTAGTGTGTCGCTCCAGAGCCCAGGTGATGCAGAGGCGGCCGTACTAGGTTTCGGTGCAGCCTGCTTCTCCTGGTGAGCTCCACTTCACCCGCCTCCAACAGTCAGAGACTCAGCCCTTAACAGCACTGAAAAAGCACCACACTCAGCAAAAAGGGAATCAACGGCAAAGTGAAGAAGTAAGCCAAAGCCAAAAATGCTTTTGGCAACCACTGGTGATCAATCTCAGGACGGGCAATGAGAACTCTCATCTCCCTCTTGTTGCAGGCACCTTCAAGGAAAAAGAAAACAATTTTAAAAAAGGCCTCCAAGAAAACAAGCACCAATTCCTTGAGTAAAATAACGTGCGCACACAACATGGCCCTCCAATCACCCAAAGGTCCTAAGAGCGCCTCCTCCTGTAATTGGCTATATTGTGATACTGTTCTAAGTGATCAAAAGACGCTAAGCATACAAAACCCCTCCCAATCTAAAGATATTAGAAACTATTTCAACATTGACGAAATAGCTGTGCTTTCACCCCCATTGGAAATCATTTCCCAAATAAGTGGCGAAGTATTGGATGACACCTTTGATAACATCACTTGGGCTGATGAAACTGTCCAAGAAGAAGAAATGCCATTGGTGACACCAGAGGGCCAATAGGTCTTACAGCAAGTAAATCTAAGCCCCAAGAACCATTTAGAATCATCAGTTTTTGACACTCAAATAGTAAAACAACAGTATCCCCTGTCACCACTGATCAATATTACTAGCAATAAATCAAAGGAGGTCCAGGAGCTAGTCCCAGTGCCTTTGGTTGGCAAAGATTAATTGATAATAAAGGGTGCAGGAAATTTGCCCTCCCAGATCGTAGAATCCAATTTGCATTCTCCCTCTGGCAGGGGGGATTTACAGCTATGGGCTGTCGAGGCTAGCCGCATGCTAGAGGGGTGGCTGGGACCAGCCATTAGTATTTCAAAAGCAAAGACCACATCCACCACGAACCTACAAAAGCCTCCAACTTAAAAGAAACACAAAATCCTCCTACGAACGTTAAAGCAAAGCATGGGGGAAAACAGCCTCTTGGGCTTCAGACGATCTGCTAGCCACTTCTGAAGGTGTCGACCAGAGCATTAATCAAGCTAATCATGTTCCGTTGTGGTGGGAATTGCTAGAGAAAGGGATGCTTGTGAATGAGCAGGCAGCCATAATGCACGCTGACAAATTAGACGTCCAACTCTCGGTGTTGCAAACGCTGGCTACTCATACAATGGACATAGCGTTTAAGCTTGACAGGTTGAACGATTTAATAAAAAATGTGCAACTAGCAGCCAAGTCATCCGAAATGCCTTGTAATTGTCTACACTTATTGGATCAACTGGCCTCCCTTCCAGAAATGACATATTTAATCCAGGATTTAAAAACTTCAGTAAGGGAATCACTATCCTTTGCAATCCGGCAAACGAACCACAACCAGGATTTGCAGGCACAATTAGATTCTACACAACAGGTGGGGCCGACTGAGAGCAAAGAAGCTACAGATGTAACTGTAAAGCAAGGCAGAGCCCTCACTTCAGCCAAAAGAAAGTGAGACCGTCTGGCTACCATCGTGCTTTCCCGCACTCTCAAGGAAATACAGAAAACGGCTTAAAAAACTGAAAAAGAAAGCAAAATCCCACTTGGAACCACCCCAAAGAATTTAATCTATCTTCAAAACAAATGGGGGCCTTTAGGAACCCTTGTTAAGAAAAATAGGATGGAAATACAACATCAGGATGAGAGGTGTGGATCAACTTACAGGGTGTCTTCGGAGGATTGAATATGAGTTTAAAGGTATGACTGACTCCTGGCACATTGCCATTAGTACCATTCAGGACAATCTCAACTTTCAAGAGCACGAGTAGACACAAAAAAGTTATCCAACAACGGCCCTCAAATAAATGATGAAATCAGACAACTGAAAAAAAAGTTGAATGCTACAAAAAGATAACTGGCTCAAGATCATACCAACAAACACACAAGATCTACTCCTAGAAATTAGGAAATGGTACAGGGGAAAACTTTGGGAGCTGAATCAAAACTGGCAAGAGAAGCAATGGTGAAAACTGTATTAGGCAGCAAGATCACCAAACCTGTGTGCATGTTGGTTGCTTGTCCATCAACTACTGAGGCCAAATAAACCTCCTCACAGCAACATCTCAGTTGCATTATGGTCTAGCTACATTGCAGCCCTGTATGTGGCGGATGAGGTAGTAGCTCCAGTGGAGCATAGAGCCAGTGAAACGGAGGGCAGATGTACCTCCAAGCACAAAGCACTAATTCTAAAGTATGACACAGTACTAACAGAAATGAAGTCATTGTGCACCGCAAGGGCCCCCGGCCCAAATGGCCTTCCAGCAGTCATTTTTAAAACAGCTAGTCATGAGTGGGCGGAAGTTCTGTTCCCACTATTTAAGAACTGTCTGCTTTTTAACATCATTCCAGAAAGTTGGAGAGGCTCCATTCTGATACCCATCCATAAGAAGGGCCCTAGAGATTTACCGGAAAATCATAAGCTCATCACCTTGTTGGACGTGGATGGTAAAGCATTCGCAAAAGTACGTCTTAAAGAGCTGGAACAATGGACAACAGTCAATGAGCTAATTCCATGTACCCAGACGGGCTTCCGGAAAGGATGTGGGATAGAAGACAAAATGATAACAGTGGCTGCTCTGTCAGAAGCAGCAATGGAAAAAGGCGCTTCCCCTCTGTTCACATCATTCATAGACTTTTCCACTGCCTTTGAGCATGTGAACAGAGGCTTACTATGGGCTAATCTGCAAAACTGGGATCTCTCCATTCCATTGCTAACTGCCATAATCAGCCTCTACTCCCAAACGTGGGCGCAGATACATTTAAACATCTAACTGGGTCACGACGGGTAAGAGTGCAATATCTAGGGGGTAAAGCAAGGTTGCATTCTGGCCCAACTCCTCTTTGACCTGTACTTGACTGATATTAATGCCCATTTAGCAAAAGGGCGAGTGTTTCCACCGAGAACTGCAGGTTTGAAAAAACAACTGCTTCAGTATGCGGATGACGCCTTTATCTGTGACCATACCCAGATTGGCCTCCAGCGCTCGCCTTTGAGTGCTACAGTAAGCTAAATAACATCCAAATAAACAGTGCCAAAAGTAAAAAAATATTACTAAGTAGGAAAGTCCATATCAAATGGGCTTGGTATCCAATAGGAAGCTGGAAAGAGTCAAATCCATCAAATACCTGGTTGTTTGCTTTAATGAACTAGGTAGTATTTGTGCCCACTTATCCTCTCAGAAGAACACCTGTGCGGCATTGACTTTGAATTTCTGCAAGCTGATACAAAAAAATGAATGGCCCCAACTTGTCTGTGGTCTGCAAGGTTATCAATAGTAAGCTAATGCCAACTTTAATGTATGGAGTGTTTACATTCAGAGACTGCTTTGAGTCATGGCTGGATCAAGGTCAAAATAAATGTTGTTGCTCAGTATTTGCCCTTCCGAATGCCTCTCCAGCAGTGTGCTTGTGATTGGAATTTAATCTATCCAGGCAAAACTTGATTCTAAAAGTGTGCTTTTTGGCATACGGATCAAAAGCGAAGAACGCAAGCAAGGGCTTCTTGAAACACACAATTTGGCAAATCCTTATGGATGAAAACCAAGGATGGCACAAATATTTGAGAGCCTCAATGGATTCTTTGAAGACTAAAGATCTCTGGGAATTCCCCATTCCTCCTAAAGCGTAGATTGTTTCTGAAGCAGGAAAAATTCTTGACACTGAAGCTGTAAATAGGCTTGCCTTTATCAATTCAACTCCACTTCTACACAATGAAGGTCGAATTTCAAGTTTTCTGGACTATCCGCTGAACCTTCACAGTAAAAAAAAAATAAAACCACTTCAGTTAAGGTGCGGTATAATTTGTCTTAAAGAGAATTGCTTTGAACGGTTAACAGGATCATCAGAGCAGGTCTGCAGACTCTGTGGGTCGGCAGAGAAGTCACTTTTGCACATTATTTGTATCTATGAGCCAATTATTGGTGCAGAGACGCTTCTGGTTAAGTCCGGTCTTCTTGCAATTACAGATAAGATCATGCCAGGAAGCAATTTCTCCCTGTTTATCCCTACAATCACCGCAGCTGGCGACAAGACTCCTGAAATTTATGCTGCATGTAATTAAGGCGCTGAAGAAAGTTTCAGATCAAAATTCGACAAACTTTGATGCCTAGAGGCACAGCCTTGACCAACTTGATGATGATAATCAGATGGACGTAAATCATCGACCAGACCTGTTCATATTCAAAGATCTTTTCTTCCACCTATACCCTGGAACAAAATCTAGTTTTATAGTGCATGTGTCTATTTGGCCCAGCTAGAGTCCTAGTCATCTCAGATGTGAACAGATGTAGAACTAAAGTGGCTAGACCTCTAGATAATGCCTGCAACATCCTATCTGAAACTTAATATAATGACTGTTATTTTGATCTATAGTATCCTTTTTTTGTAGAGCACGACATCTCAATGTATAGTGCTTAACAATAGTTTAAACATGATAGGTTTATTGTGTAGCCCTGTGAGGCTTTATTATGCAGATCTTTTTAGATCAAATGAAGTAAGCTATCTCTTGGGATGTAATCCAGTTCTTTATAACTCATTTTTTAGGCCAATGGGAAAATTGCAGTTTTGTATATTGAAAGTTTTCATTTGCTCCTTAATTTTAGTGAGCAAATGACCTCGGATTCCTTTTATAATGGTTTTTAATAACTGTTCAATAAATTTACTTACTATGCCATATCACTTGATGCTGTATAGCCTCTATAGATTTGCAGAATAATGCTATAAGGTGTGTGAGACAAAGATCCTGATGTCATGTGTTTTTGTGACGTGCTCAAAGATGAGGCAGAAGGATATGGACAAAAGCTGATCGGGCGCCTAAACTTTGGCAAAGTCTAAACATAGTCTAAACCTAGGCAGGGCATCACTTCAGTGCATTCTTTTTTACTTCATATCAGTACATTGTGTTCTCAGCTATGCCTTATCCCCAGTTCCCTCCCTCTGACATCCTATAGTGTTTGGGCAGGGCATCTTCTTTAAAGGAGAGCAGTAAGTGGTAAATGGCAGGATTGTGCAGGACGACAAGCATTGGCAGTAAAAGTTGGCGGAAGAAGGCTACTCGCCCTCGCTTGCATTCTCCCTCCATTTCAAATCTTTGTTATTGTAATTATAAAAGTTGTCATCTGTGGTAAACATTCACTCTGCAAAATGTTGAGAAAAACAAGATACCATTCAAAGTCTAAATGGTAGATAGTGAAAATATGCGCTGTTTGTGAATCTATGAGTCACACTTCAATTTATTGTTCTAGGTAGGTAACTAGTTTGTTCGTGGTTCAGAACCACAGCATTCCGAAATGTAGGGCTCTGGAGTTTCATACCTTGCTTGGAGGTCTGGCTGTCGATCAGGTGTGAGATGCTGAATGGTTAGCAGAGTGACAGTACACGGAAACCAGCAGCATCAGTCCACAAAACAAAATGGGAGTGATCACGCAAAAAGAGACACTTTCCTGCACCATCTGGAATGCTGGGAGAAGCTTGTTGATTGGTGTTCTTCTCAGTAAATCCAACACTTACAATCCCAGTTGTGTGATGTTATTCCTTTCTCCCTAGCACTAGCCCAACAAAGCCTTTCAGGGGTAACAGTTATATTTTATCTGTCTGCCTTATCAGCATTGTTTTATTTTCTGATGAGATGTGTGCTTGAATCAATTGTTGTAGTGTGTTTTTTGAAAGGGCTAACCCAAATGTTCCCGCCAAAACAGTTTGTAATGCCCCAGTGGAACTTCAGTCTGGTTCTCGCATTCTAGATCTGCACCACATTCGAGCCAATGTACAGTTGCCCTTTGAGGGTGCTCCCATTGAAGACAGTGTTCCTCATAGTAATCACGTCAGCTTGTTGCATGAGTGAGCTGCAAGCAATTTCTGTCCAGTGACCATACCACATTTTTTCCGGGCAGACTAGTGCTAAGGACTAAGGCAGCGTTCCTCTTAGAAGTTATAGTGCCTTTCCACATTGGCAGTCTATCACTCTGCCGTAGTTCTTTGCCCCACCTCATCCATCTTAGAAGAAAGAGAGACCCCATCACCTAGACCCAGAGAGAACTCTGAGTTATTACATTGATGATACCATGGACCATAGGGTGGGTGATCAACTCTTTGTGGGGTTCTCTGGGGCAATGAAGGTAAAAGCAGTGCAGAAATGAACCATCTCCAGCTGGATTGTCCTTTGTATAAAGATCTGCTATGGCCTAGATATGAAACAGCCTTCGGAAGGCCTGTGGGCTCATTCTACCAGAGCGAAAGCTGCTACCACTGCACTAGTACATGGAGTGCCTCTTCTGAACGTTTGGCATGCTGCGACATGAGCATCTGCACAAGGCATTACTACACGGATAGGCAGATCCGGCGGGAAGGGCACTTTGCCCGTTCAATCCTGCAAGAATTTGTGGTCTGAGTCATTCCACAGACCCACCACCTGGGTGGGAACGTTCTGCTTTGGTATCTATTCTCAAGGGGAGGAATCTGCGATCTAAAGTAGCCATCAGAAGAACATATTACTTACCTTCGGCAACACTCTTTTTGGCGGATATTCTTATCTAAATGCAGGTTCATCACCCACCTACCCACCCTCCTCCTCCTTTCTAGGGAACAGACTCCTTTGGTCCATGCTAAAAAGATTCCAATTGGAGATCTGCACGCTGGCACAATCTAAGTACTGAGAGCTGCACGTCCCGCGGCGCCTGCAGATATAAGAAAACAAATTACGTCTGCTCGTGGAGGTGGTGGTACTATTGTGGCCTTGACATCATTTCCAGGCAGGACGGACTGGATGTGGATCTGCATTATGCCACCTATCTGCGCTCAAGGGAATTGCTGAGGAAAACTTCTGGATCCAGTATGACGCCTAGAGTTATTCACGAGGTAAAGAATCTGCAGTTAGATAGTGTCCACCAGAAATAGTGTTACCAAAGGTGAGTATTTTGTTTGTTCTTTACAACCATTTAGTATGCCTTTACATGACAAGTGTTGCATTGGTATAAGAGTGAATGTTGCTACTTCTGATAAGCCTGTGTATACTTTCCCTCAGTGCTGGCTGTACTTGACTAAGCATTTTATTTCCAGATTCTCCTAAGAAATGACTTTGTGCACACATTGTAGATGTATGCCCAAGGAATATACACTTTTTTCTTTGAGCCTTTCTTTTTTATATTCTTTTAGGCAGTTTCCACAGTTTTGCCATCTGTTCCAGAGGATCAAATAGTGCAGTCGTTTATAAAGGACACCACATTGAAAACTTTGTCAGAAGAAGAAAAAAGGTATGGATAAATGTATGTATGTGTATTCATACTGCTGCCAGTGTGTCTTGCCATTTGGTCATGGTGGTGGCCTGTTATATGTACCCAAAATTATTTGGTTGGCTTTTCCAGAACCACAGCAGTCAAGACCGTTGTTTTGGAATTTAACTGGAAGCATTTTCGTAAAATATTGGTCAAACATATTAGTACATGTGCTTTTCTTGTAGTTTTATATCCCATTTCAGAAAACAAATATTCATGTATTTGAATATTGTATGAGCTTGCTTTTTACATTATTTCACTTTGACACAGAGGACTTGTGATTTTGCTCATTTTTGAAACACTGAAATTGCAACCCAAAATGCAAAGAATTTATCTACACATTATAATATATCTGTATTTATGTAATGATGTTCAACTGTATATTTGTTGCTGTAGTTATGTATTCCTCCCACAAGAAACAATGTTATTAGATTTATATTTAAATGAAGAAATGTGTTATAACAAGAAGAATAAGGTAAAAAATAAAGACCTTAAACGTCCGAGAGTTCACATATCATTTATATCTGAAATTGTTCATCAACCCGATCAATCCTAATGAAATATGGCATGTCAAAAATCATATAAAAACATCCCCAATAACCTAATTAGAATGCTATAATTATATATGTCAACACCCAAAAAATTGTTTTTATACATTTTGTGATTGTATTCTTTATTACTGTTAATTTTTGGTTGTTTTTTGAGGTAAGATGGGTCATATTTAGCCTCAGTCCTGCGGTTGATTAAACATTAAGTATCACATAAGCAGTCAATGCTTTTCAAACTTGGGAGGGAACCAACGGGTGGCCTCTGCCCTCCTACATTCTCAAACAAATGAAGGTAGGTATTGCAAGCAGTCGTTAAGAGAGAAGTGTTGTTACAGCAGTAGGGGTATAGGGAAATGATGACGGTGCTTAGCTGCTGTGGCTGTTCTTTTTTTTTTGTTTCCCTTTTTTTTTTTTTTTTTTTTTTTAATAGATCCGTGGCATGCCATACCCCTGAGTGCATTGGGATGAGTTGGCAAGCCAAGTGGCAATGGTGGAATTTGGAGGAGTTGGTGCCAACTGATGGGTTCCTAGTAAACAAATTGAAGGCCCTCAGGCAAGGGTGCGTAAAGCAATGGTGCTCCCGCTTCGAGAAGTAGTCTACCAATTTCCTCATCTCACAATTAATTTTTGTTCTGCCTGGTATAGGTTGTGTTAGTAGTTCCATTGCCAGCAGATACCACAGTTTGTTATCCAGAGAGATCAATGAACAGAAGTTCTCTCCTTGTCCAAATTATTGTAGTCAGTTGCCTTGCCCTGTTTTTGAGGTCATATGCTCCTGTAGTCTAATCTTTCACCTGTGGTGAGTTTTGGGTCTTCTGGGATGGGAAAGCATATGGTCCCCTTGATATCCCTCAGGATTTTTTCCAAAATGTTTGCATGACTGACCAGGACCACTAGACATGGATAAGAATTCCTGTATCCTTGGCAGAAGGATAGATGTGATGAAGAGGCACGGGTATTATGTACCATTGGTACATCATATTGTATTCTTATTGCATGTGGGGGATGCTACAATAGGTCCTGTGAGTGTCTGCCCATAGTCGCACCCACGATTCTTCCTTGTTCAATCTTGAGATCCATTTCCCAGCCTTTACTGGCAGGCCATCTCTTAACGGGCTCATTCAGCAGATGTGTCCTGTAAATGTTGGTTCTCTGTTATTGGTCCTTTGATAGATTCACATGCTTGAATTAGTTCCAATCATCAGACTGGGAATCCTCTGTGACAATATTAGTACAACAGCCTACCATTTATACTCTATAACATTGAACTTTCACAGAGCATTTGCATCATATCTGCATCATTGTAAATGATGAAACTACAGCCAATTAGAGCAGACACCTTCAGCTACTTCTCTGCCAGAGACTTCAAATGCCCAGGTTTTCCACCTTAATTTCCATGTGAGGAATCCTTTGGAGAGCTGTTTCTAAAAGAAGATTGTCTTCAGTTTTTTCAAAAGGAAATAATCCTTTTTTATCATGACTGAGCTGGGACAGAAGGCATACACAGGAAAAAAAGAAAATAATCATGGATGATCCACATACAAATGCCTGCATTGTCTTCATCCCAGCCATAACCCAAAGATGTGTGAGAGCTGCAATACTTTCCCAGGCAAGATTTAGAAGGATAGAGAAAGAAGGCTTACATTGGAAAATTTAGAAGAGAAAGTGGTAGCTCCCTCATCAAGACACCAAGTTAGACCTTCTATGGATTTCGCTGAGAAGTCTGTTTCAATGAAGTTTGAGCATGCTTCAAGACCCTCTGACCCTTCCTGTAAGGGTCCGACACCTAGTTAGCTGCTGCCTCTACACTAAAAAATGAGATTCCAAAAAGAGCATTCTCACAAGTCAAAGATAAAGGTACAGAGAAAGAGTATTTGAAGAGGCCTAAGCTCACTGATGGCAGCTCTTTAGGTGCTTTGCCAGTGACGAATAGACCACTGAAGACGACTGATTGCCAAGCAAGTCTATCAGATGCTCCAGCAGCAGAACATGCACATATGAAAAGACACAGTTTAAAAAAGAAAATGTTTTTATTAATTTTCCATTGCAGCAAAATCATACAAAACAAAAAGAAAACAATAAGACAACCCAAATCAGAGGCGATACACATGGAGGCAATATCATTAATAAGTGGAAGGGCTAGAAGTTCCATAGCCATCACTGCCACAAAGGGAGAGAATAGGCCCAGTATAGAATCATGCCCTACCACAAAATCAATAGACCATCCACCACCACAATTCCCCAGGTGCCCATCCATTCCCAGAAGTACTATAGCAGACCAGACATTCCAAGCCGCAACCCTCACAGATACTCCACACCCTCGGCAGCAGACATCCTGGGCCTGTGCCATGGTCACTGATACAGCAGCGGGTGAGGCGGCCTCAGGGATGGAGTCGGCCAGGACAATTTGACTCTTGCGCCTCACTCGAGCACAAGCCATTAGTACGGCAACCCATGGAAGCAGGATCGGTACCTTCCTCACTCCCCTGGCCTCTTCCCTGCGAAGTGCCTCCCTTTCTGAATCTGCCCATCTCGCCAACTCCAACCCCCATCTATAAATATCTGGCCCACGAGAAGATTTCCAGCTCATCTTTATCTGTCTATGAAAAGACACTCATCATTGATATTCACACTATTGTTGATGATACAGCCTGTGATGACTGATTCTTTTAGGTTAATCGTCTACAACAGCTGTGCCATAATTGGCACTACCGTCGTCGACACAGTCAATGTTGGAAAAAGTCATGAAACCACTCCCAGTGGGCCTTTCTACTACTACTCAAGCTCAAATGTTCTGATTTATTGAGCCTCTGCAATATCGCCAGTACCTGCAGTAATGCCTCTATAATCTATGATGGTGTCAGCAGTGTCTTTGCACCTGCCTAAAAGATTGTTGCCGGAAACTTCTTAAGACCAAGAAGGGGATGATTAAAATCTGGACTAGATTGAAGCCTTCAGTGACTATGGTATTTTGGAAGTTCAGCGAGGAGCTACTTGGCCTGTTGATCAAAATATTCAGTATATTCATTCAGATGAGGACTACGAAGAATATAATCTTTTTCCACACAGGGCACATTAGTTGCAGTCAGCTAGGCTGGTACACCAAAATGTTCAAAGACAGCATTAGTGTCCATCTGCGCAAGTATTGTTTCAGATGTTAAATAACTTACAAGACATGATTAACGATATTTATCAAAGACTTCTGCCACCTTCCATCCCTGGCTGTCAGCCAGAGGAGTATCTACTCTGCAGCCACCAGTTTTGCTTAGGATTTCTGCAGATGCCTCAAGGACAAATACCAGAAACGCCGACATCACCAAAAGGATGTGTTTATCCCATAATAGTAAATAGTGACACTTGCAGATGTATCTAGTTCGGATGGCAAACACCATGGAGGTGCAGGAACTCTTGATGATGGCAACAACTCTGTTGTACTAAAACACATCCATTTGATGAGGGCAATGATGACCCTTATTCATCACTGCACGACTGGTCTGAAACTCCTATTAAGGATTCAGACTGTAGTGGTGATGTATTTCTAGATGTTGCAAGCCTGGAATCAGTGCCAAGGAATGAATTGCCAGATGATATTGGGAAATTACACGTTCTAGCTGAAAATGCGTCTCACCATTTCAGCCTTCCAGTTACTAGTGATGTAGAGAAAACGTGCTTTGTATTTGACTTCAAAGAGAAATCTTAAACAGTGACAGGTACTTTCCTTTTCTGGAGTATTTGTCAGAAGAAGGTCTTCTCACCATGCAAAACCCAGCAACTTCAACTATAACTAACCGAGGATTGACAAGAAATACAAGGCCCCAGCATATTTTTTAAATCAAGTGAAGACTGACTCGGTGGTATCAACTGCTGTACAGCACAGATCCAGAAATCCTTCCACACGGTGGACTGCCCCCACGCATAAGGAAGGCCGCAAGTTGGATTCTGTGTGCAAAAGGGTGAATGCTCTTAATGCAGATGCAGTAAAAATTGTGAACGCATCAGACATAGTTGCAAAGTTTGATCGGCAACCTTGGAGCCACATAGCTCTGCTACTAGTAAAATTGGCAAAACAGGACAAGGTGAAAGCCAAATCAGTCTTTATGGCTAATGAGCATTCATGTGCTACTTTAATAGATGCAGCTATGGATGTTTCAACCTGTGCTTTCAGAACGATTGGCAATGCAACAGTAATGCAAAGGTATGGATGGCTGAAAAGTACATATTTCAGACCTGAACTTCAATCTAGTGGCATAGACATTCCCGTTGATTGGGTGAATGTTTTTTAGGAAAAAGTTGGAAGATGCTGTACAATTGATACAGTTTGCCACAGGGACAGTGAGATCTTTATGGGTTCTGCACACTAAACAGCCTTACAAGGGACAGAGGCAGCGAAATTGTAGGTCCTACAATCAAGGATTTTCTTTTTCCATCCACATAAACAATATGGATCATTTTGGCAGCAGACAAGCCAATAAAAGCAACAGTGAAACCAGTCAAACAATATAGTGCAAAGAAAATCAATCCTCCAAATAGGACCCCAAAGGAAGTAGAGGCTGACTTACATTTCCCTCTTAAATCTGCCAGTGGGAGGACAGATTGGCATTCTTTCAAGAGCTCTGGCAGCAAATAACAATGGCAAATGGGGGTCAGACACCGTCCATCGTGGTAACACCCTAGAATTTGTGGAAAGCCCACTATCACTTCTGGCAAGAAAAAAAGGCGCAAATGCCTACAATAGTTACAACTGGAGATGTACAAATTAATAAATATGAAGGCCATAGAGGAAGTATTATTTATGGAGAGGTATCAAGGCTTCTGTTCAAGATTCTTTCTCCTATTAAAAAGATCAGGGGATTGGCAACCAGTGGTGGACCGGAGGAGTCCAAACAAATTTCTAAAAAGCCAAAGTTTTCATATGGTTACTTAACAAGAGATTTTACCCTTACTAATGAAAGGTCAATTTTTAATATCTATGGATCTAGATGATGCATACTTCAACATCCAAATTCATGTGATACAAAGGAGATTTCTTTATTTCATAGTTGCTGGTCATCACTACCAGGTCAAAGCCTCATCTTTTAACGTGAAATGAGCTCCTCATGTCTTCATGAAATATCTTAACGCCTGTAGCAGCCTTTATACGAAGAAAGGGCGACATGGTTTATCTATACTTCAACAACTTCCTGATAAGAGCAAAAACTCTATAAATAGGCTCAGGTGCTGACACATTTAACAAGGAAGGGCCTGTCCAATTTAGACTTGTCTGTCAACAAAAGCAAATCTCTTCTGACATGATTCAGAGAACTGGTATTTCTGGGAGCCAGAATTTGTACAGAAGAGGGATCAGTGTACCATCTCAAGAGAGAGGCAGCACATTGCTGCATCAGTCAACATCTCTGTTATCAAAAGAAGTAGCTACAGTGAGAATGTTAAAGGCAGTGCTAAGAACAATATCATCATGAAGTTATATATTGCCTCATTGTTGATTGCACATTCAGCCTCCGTGGGGTTCCTGGGTACTTACCTTGGGTGGTTCCTTGGGTCCCCAGCTCTTCTGAGTCTTCTGGTCCAAGTCTCGACTTCGGTCGCAGTTCGCATTCCTCTTCTTTAGTTTATGGTTTGCTCTCCCCCTGGAGACCACTGTGTATTTGTGCTTACTTACCTGTATCCATTTGAAATATTGTGTGTATTGTGTTGATATCTCCAGGTAGGAAATATACCAATGTGTTAGTGAGTGTGTATAATGAATATAACTATTTTTATAACTACACTGTGTGGTTCTTTTTTGTTTAACCTACACTATTTGATTAGTTCTGGTAAAACAAGCTACTTTAAAACAAGCTGCTTAACACTCCTTCTGGGCTAAGCCTGAAGGCTGCTCTCCACAGCACCACTTAGAAAGCTTTCTATGATTGTCTAAGACCACTAAAATCACCATAAGGGTTATCTGGATTAGTGCAAAGTGCTTCATTTAAATAAGTGTACACCATAAACTAAGCCAGCCTCCTACAGTTCGGTTCTGTCCCAAGTATCAGATCTAGCAGTTGTCCCATATAAAAGGGGTTAATTGTTGCAAATCAGGCATAGCTTCAGGGGGATGGATAGGCTGAGAATAATGTTTTATATATTGGCCGTGAACCCAGATACCATCTCAAATTGATCTAGGTCTTCCATCACTGCCAGTAAGGAGTCCTCCTGGTCCGTTGGGGAAAGCAGGATGCCATCAGCAAAAAGGCAGATCTTGTGTTTCAGTCTTCTGACTGGGATGCCTCAGATGTTGTTACGGGACCTGATTTGTGGTGTGAGCGGCTTTACCACAAGAGAAAGTAAGAGAGGGGAGAGTGTTCCCTCCTCTTCCTTCAGAGGGGAAAGGTGGACGATCCCAACCTATTTAATGTGACTGGGGCAAAAGGGAACTTTTATCCCACTTAAGGATCCAGTGCTTCATTTCCAAAACTGCTATTTATCTAGGACAGACTCAAGTCAACTCCCGCTAACCCAGTTAAATGCCTTCCTGGCAAAGAGAGCCCATAATAGTGCTGGTAATTTCTTTCAGCCAGCCTTTTCCATCAGGTGGGCCATTTGTAGGCCAGGGAGAGGTGTGGCGCAGCAGCCAGACCTGCTGACTCCGGAGCGCGGGTTTCACATTTCTATCCCCGGCGCCAGCTCAGCTCGGCATCTTGTGGCTCTGGGCAATAGCTCACTTAATCTACCCGATGGCCCCCAGCGCCTTGAAACCTTAAGGGGTGATATGTTCGCGCTTTACAAATATGGATTATTATTATTGTGCGATGATGTTACTTTCATGCGTTTGTTTGATAAAGCCCACCTGGTCACGGTCTATTATGCTAGGCAGAAGAGCTTCAAGGTGGTTTTCTGGTTCTTTCTGAAGTACTTCAGCTGACTGTTTGATACGGCTTGTTGGAAATTGTGTTACTGCTTGAGGGTAGTGAAACCCTTTTCAAGTAGAAACCACAATTCCTGTCAGGGTGAAAGTCACAAGCAGACCCCAAATTAACCTGTGCTTAACCCTCTGGTAGCTTTTCACAAAAGCAGTCAAGCTTAACTGAGAGGCAATTTCTAAAGTAGTTATGCAGCACACAAACAGTGATAAAGTGAAAACACAAAAACAAGAAAAGCCCTACCCCAAATTAAGAAAATAGAGTAAAATTTAATAAATTGTTTAAGATCAAAAAGACAAAACTTTAATCAGTAGAACTGGAGATATGCAATTTTAAAGATTTAAGTAAAAATAGTGCCTAGAAGCGCCAACTGTGGTTATCTGATTGCGGCGGACGTGGACAAAGTCACAAGCTCAGGCCGACCGCAATGGAGAATGGACCGGATATAGGGACCAAGTTAGGCCTGCTGAACAGTGTACCTTAATGCCTGGTTGCGGAGCATTGCGAGATCCTGCGTCGAGGTTGAGTCTCGCATCGGCGGTTTCGAGAAAGCTGCGGGGCTGGAATGCGGAGTCATGCGTCGTCATCGAGGATACCGTTAATGAGGGACTTGCGATGCACAGTCCTGCGTCGTAGATGCGTTGCGCACCTCCGGTTTCAAAGAAACTGCGGGGCTGCGATGCAGAGTCCTGCATTGATGAGGTGCTTGCGATGTGAAGGCCTCCAACAAAGATGCGTCACACAGCGGTAGTTCCAAGGAAGCTGTGTGGCTGCCTTGCGGAGTCCTGTGTCGTGGTCGAGGATGCCATCGGCGAGGGGCCTGCGATACAAAGGCCTGCGTCGAAGATGTGCCCCGCACCGGCGGTTCCAAAGAACCTGCAGGGCTACAATGCGGAGTCCTGCATCGGTTCTCCTCACTGGGCCTCAACTGGGTTGGGAGAGCACATTCAAGCCCACTTTCAAGGATCCAGGACTGGGTTCAAGGTAGTTGGAGCCTTTTCTGTCCCTGAGGCTCTGATCAGGAGGCCAGAAAACTAGCCCTTGGAGTCACTCTGGTGATCCTGAGATCAAGATGCAGATCCATTCCTTTTACTTGGGCAACAGAGTAGTAATCCTTCTTGCGGGGCAGCACAGCAGTCCTTCTGAGTCTTCCACAGGTACAGAGGTGTACTGAAGAGTTGCGTCTGAGGGTCCATTATTTATACCTGGTGCGCACTTTGAAATAGCAGAAGGTTCTGGAGGTTTGCACCAGCAGAGGTGTCTGGAATTTACTGCCTCCTGCCCATCCCCAGCTTGTCTGTGTAATAAAAAGCTAGTGTCAACCCCTTTGTGAGTGTGCTCAGGCAGAGCTTTTTTGATGTGCAAGTGTGGTTGGTGACAGCTCCTCCCCCACTTGAAGTCCCAGATAGCCGATCCTACCAACACCTATCTCCCCTATGTCTCATTGTCTGGAAGTAATACACAAAGACCAACTGCCAGCTACACCCAGATGCACGCTACAGGCACCAAATGGTTAGGACAAGAAAATGCCAATTAAAAAAAAAAAATCTGAATTTTAAATTCCAATTCCGTAGACACCAAATTCGATGTTCCTACCTGCTCCCAATTGAAAGTTATCACTTAGGGAAAGGTAGGCTTCACAGTAGTGAAAAATAAATGTAGGCGTTTTAGGAGGACATGTAAAACTTAAAAGTACATGTGCACCTTTTTAAGTACAGTGCCCCCTGCCCTCTGGGTTGTTTAAGGCCCACACTAGGGGTGACTTATATGTATTGAAAAGGGAGGTTTGGGCCTGGCAGGAGGATGGAAGGCAAAAAGTTGGGGCAAAACCACACCAAGGATGTCAGGTCCAACACAGCTATATGCTTGTATGAGGCACATGAGTTTGGGTTTGTGGATCAACGTTATGTCTGCCTTGCACATAATGGAAGTGAGGCCTGAGACTTGCATGAAAGTGTTGAAAAGGGTTGCTCAGCAGATGGAGCAGCGTTTTATAAAGGGATACCAGAAAAATGTCTGGGCCTGGAGTATTTCTAGGCTCATGGCCTCGAGGGCTTCTCAGGTTACAGGTTTGACGCATATACTACCTCACACACTGTTGGTGATGCCACAGTGTGACCTTAACTTGGTCTTGACATTTCTCATGTGTAAACCTTTTTTTTAGGCAATGCACAGCTGCTTGTTGCTTCTTCTTACCCTAAAAGACTGCCTTCCTTATTGCAATCATTTCATCTTGATGCATTAGCGAACATCTGGTAGGGACTTCTAGCTGCAGATTCCTTACCTTTGAATTATCCCCAGGCGTCAGACTGGATCCATAAATTTTTTGTGAGCAGTACCTTTGCACGCCGGTAGGTGGCGTAGATCGGCTCCCAATTGTCTTTTATGCAGATGTGACATGCACAGTGCCTATATAGGTGCCACACCAGCGCACTGGCGTCAGTTCTTTTGTTTCCGCACTAGTCAGCACAGATCTGGAGAGAGCTACCCCTTCTGTTACTTTTTTATGTACATTTTCAACGTTTTGTTGAAGCTTTTTTGAGTGCTCCTCTCCTAGTATTGCAGGTCACTAGGAAGGCTGGCTTCAAGCCCTGTGGTGCCCGTCACCGACAGATGTCGGTGACGGACTCGCACTTTGTTTTCCTCTGGTGCTTGGAATGCAGCCACAACGCAAAGACCTGCGCTGATTGCCGCGCCATGCACTCCCAAGACCTTAAAGGAGCGGTCCCTCAAGCTCCTTGCCGCCCTACGCCGCAGCACTCTTGATCCCGCTCAAGAGGAAGGTCCCCCATCCTTGTCTCACTCCAAGTCGTTGGGCCACTCGGATAAGTCCCACACAAAGAAAAAATCAATAAGTCGAAGAGGTCTTCTACTTCACCTCGGCTGACGAGGGTGGGTCGGCATTCGAGGTCTGGCTCACCAGTTAAGCCATCGCCTGTATCGGCTCTGCGCTTCCCCGTGTTTCCGGGAGCCAAAGCGACCCCTGCTCAACTCCACAAGTTTTATGAGGCCATGCACCTCATATTTAAGTGGCCCACTCCTGCCAGCGTGTCTTCAGGCCCGCAGGTTTGAGAGGGTCCCCTACTGGTTCCACGCTGGTGGCTCCGGCGCCCGTTGACCTCTTGAATCCACAGATGGATTCGGACCAATGCCAGTTGTACCACCCCGACTTTCCTTGGCGCCAGTTATGAAGCCACCCCTTTCAGAGCTGTCAGTGCACCCTGATGGCGCAGTTTCTATTCTGATCTCCTACACGGAGCTGGAGGGGCATCGTCCGACACCAACTCCAGTGCTAGTTGAAGCCCTGCATTCCAGGCAGGAGCCTGAGCCCTATTCCTATGGGCTAGCATTCTGTGAGGATTTGGAGTGGTCGCTGGACCCTGAGGAATACTAACCCTTTGATCCCCAGATGGAATGGTGCGAGGACTTAGTGGTGGCCAGTGGACTGGGCTCTTCTCCAGATACTGGCATGCTTTCTCACCCTACTGTGGCTACGGAGGAGGGAGCGTCATTTGCAATGGTGGTGAGGAGGGCTGTCGAGGTCCTTAGCCTGTCCTCGGTGGCAGTCAAGATGAACATCTTGACAAAGGTGCTTTAGCCGGGAGCGTCCCCTTCCGCACCGCATCTCCCTGGACCTATTCCAAGCACAGCACAGGGGCTCCTGATAAAAAGGACAATTGTCCGCCACCACCAGACTGATCGAAGGGCCCCCAACTTGCTCACTCAACAACCTACTCCGGAGAGCTTAGTAGTCCAAGCCTCTGCCTTCCATGGCACATTCCATACTGCACCCCTGGATAGGGTTTCCAAGAGATGGTCACCTTGGGGAAGATGATGTTATCTTCTCCCAGCCTGGCACTGTGGTCCGTGAACACTCCTACGCTCCGTGGGACATAGTTGCACAGATGCTGCCAACGGTCCCGGAGGATGGCCTGGCCATCCTGTCCCAGGCTGTTGCTGACAGGAGAAATGCAGCCAAGTTCACGATCCCACCGAGTCGCTGGGCAGAGCTGTTTCATCGATGGTGGCCTTATGGCGCCGCGCCTGGCTGGGGACAACTGGCTTTTCTGGGGCTGTCCAAGCATCGCTTAAGGACATGCTCTTTGGTGACTCCTGTCACTTTGGAGACAAAGCGGATTTAGTGCTGTATCGCTTTAAGGATAGCAGGGCTACGGCAAGATCCTTGAGCCTTTCCATGGCCACTCGCCACCCCTCAGTACGCCTTTCGCAGCCAAGGACGGGGCTTCCAATCATGTCTATATCCACCCAGCTACCGTGGTGTGCAAGCTTCCCAGCCTCTGCTTGGCAGAGGACGCGGTACCCACAGACCTCGTTGATCGGGCTGCCAGAGGTCAGGCCAGTCCACCAACCCCCCCGGTGGCCGCATCCTTAAAACCCTAATAGTCTGTCCCCTTAACCATCTAGGCATCCAGTGGGCGGCAGGATCCGCCATCACCTTCACCACTGGCGGTCTATAACATCAGACCAATGGGTTCTGCAGATTGTCCGGAGGGGCTATTCCCTCGCCCTTTGAGTCTACACCCCCAACCCCACCCACGCCACCTGCTTGCGACAGGCTGATGGAGGACCATCTTTCTTTTCTCCGCCAGGAAGTGACCTCTCACTTAGCCAAAGGAACCATAGAGATGATGCTAGAAGTAGGTAATGGTTGATGTTCCCGCTACTTTCTGGTGCCCAATAAGGATGAAAACCTTCGTCCTATCCTTGACCTGCGCCCTCTCAATTTCTTCCTCGAGAAGAAGAAGTTCAAAATGCTCACGCTCGCTCGCTCAAGTCTTGTCTGCCTGGACCCGGGTGACTGGACGGTAGCATTGGACTTGCAGGACGCATACTTCCACATACCCATCCTGCCTACCCACAGGCGTTACCTGCCATTCACGATGGGCCACTTGCACTTTCAGTTCTCTATGCTTCGTTTTGGTCTCACCAGCGCCCCTCAGGTGTTCACTATGGTGATGGCCATGGTCGCAGCTCATCTGCGGAGATCAAGGGTGGCGGTCTTCCCCTATCTCGACTACGGTTTGTTAAAGGTGGGCTTGACCCAGGCTGTTGTCTCTCACCTCCAGACAGCGGCAGATCTTCCACATTCGCTGAGGTTCACTATCAACGTGCCGGAGTCACACCCGGCTCCCTCTCAGACGTTCCTTTTCATCGTAGCTGGTCTGGACACGGTGCAGTTTGAGGCCTGTCCTACCTGACGGTGAGCACAGGATATTCAGGCCATGATACCGATGTTTTAGGTCCTATCCTGGACTTCAGTGAGACTGATTCTGAGGCTGCTTGTGACACATGCCCATTGGCATATGCAGGCTTAGCATGGGGACCTGAAGTTCCAGTGGGCGCAGCATCAGGTAAATCTCTCCGAAATGGTCCACATCTTGGAGGAACTGCAAAAGCTCTGCAGTGGTGGTTAACGAGCCGTGATTGGGTCAAAAGCAGGCCCTTCTTCCTTCCCCAACCAGACATGACAGTGGGGACAGATGCGTCACTCCTGGAATGGAGCTGCCATCTGGGAGATAAGAGGCCTCTGGTCTCCGGCAGAATCCGAACTCCACATCAACCTTCTGGAGCTCCAGGCGATCCGGCTGGCATTAATCTAGCCTCCACTAAGAGAAGGCTAGTGCAGGTGTACCCCGCACAGACCACACCATCGCTATGTGGTACTGCAACAAACAGGGCGGGTGGACCCTTTTTCAAGAGGCCCTGCTTCTCTGGACATGGCTGAAAGGTCAAGGCATTTTCCTAGTGGTTCAATGCCTGGCAGGCTCTCTGAACCTCAGGGTGGACAAACTCAGCCGAAGATGCCGTGCGGATCACGAATGGCGTCTCCATCCGGAGGTGGCGCAATGTCTCTTTCAGGAATGGGGAGAGCCTTGGTTAGATCTGTTTGCCACCGCAGAGAACGCGCAATGTCAGCAGGTCTGCAAGATGGAGTTTCCAAGGCTGCTCTCGCTCGTAGACGCTTTTCGTCTTGAGTGGCGCTCAGGCCTCCTGTATGCCTTTCCGCCCATACCACTCCTGCCCAGAGTTCTCAAGAAAATCAGGAACGACTGGACTCAAATCATTCTTGTGGCTCCAGTCTGGGCTCTAAGAGTTTGGTATCCTGAGCTGTTGAGCACAGCCATCGGTCCTCTGATCAGGCTGCCCCTTCGGGAGGATCTTCTGTCGCAGCAGCAGGGGAGGGTTCTACACCCGAACCTGTCAACACTCCGCCTTCTTGCGTGGAGATTGAGTGGGGACATTTAACAGCTTTCGACCTTCCGCCTTAAGTCTGCAATGTTATTCCAGCAGCCAGTCGTCTCTCCACCAAGACTGTATATGCCTGCAATTGGGGCAAGTTTGAGGTATGGTGTGCAGAAAAGCAGGTTGAAACCCTTTCTGCTCCCCTTTCTCTGGTTCTTCTCTTTATTCTTTCCCTTGCCCAGCAGGGCTCTGCTCTGGGCACCTTCAAGGGTTATCTTTCTGCTATATCTGCATTTCTGCGGTTGACTGACCAGCCATCCCTTCTCAAACTCGCTATTGTACATGGGTTTTTTAAAGGTCTGCAACATATGTTCCCTTCTTCTCTCTTTATCATGACTCAATGAGACCTTAATCTCGTCCTGGCTTTCCTGATGTGTGCTCCCTTTGAGCCCTTGCACAACCGTCCTCAGACTCCTTACCATCAAGTCGGCCTTCCTAATGGCAATAATATCTGCCTGGAGGGTCAGTGAGCTTCAGGCTTTGTCATCCAAACCTCCGTACCTGAACATCTAGCCAGACAAGCTGGTTCTTCGGACTAGACCTTCCTTTCTGCTGAAAGTCAGCATTCCCTTTCATGTAGGCCAGTCCATTTCTCTACTCACTTTTTACACCATATTCCTCTCAGGAAGAGGAGTGACTTCACCGACTGGACCCAAAAAGAACATTGTCGTTATACCTTGACCGCAGGAGAGAGTTCCGGGTGGACGACCAACTCTTTGTGTGATATGTCGAAGTGAAAAAGAGAAAGGCCGCGCAGAAGTGAACCATCTCCCATAAGATAGTGTTCTGAATTAAAATCTGCTATGCATTGGCCGTGAATCAATTCCCAGAGCACTTGCGTGCTAATTCCGCCAAAGCTAATGCTGTGACGACTGCATTAACACGTGGAGTCCCCGTCTTGGACATCTGCCAGACAGCAACGTGGGCTTCCTTGCACACGTTCACAAAACACTACTGCCTGGAGAGTCAGGCCCGTCGGGATAGGCACTTTGCCCATTCGGTCCTTGTAAGAAAGTGGCTCTGTATATACTGAACCAAAGTAAGGTTCAGTGTGCACAAGAGTCCACAGTCCCCAGAGGTTTGGCAGAGGCTAAAGTTAGATATAACCTTACTCTCTAAAGTGGTAGCTTGGTCGAGCAGGAAGGCCGTATCAGAGGACAGTGTAAAGCATTTGTTGTACACACTAAGTCAGCAAATGGTCTCACACACTCAAGAACTGAACTCTAGGCCAATTGTTTTGTATATAAAAATATATTGTTGTTTTATTTTTAGAACCACAGGTAGGTAAAAAAATACTTTCTCAGAATGAGATGCTTTAGATATATACTTTCAGTACACAATAGACTGTTGAATGCAATAGCTACAGTTGTTGCAATAGGCAACACAATTTAAAACACAATAATACATTGAGCTCAATGGGAATTTCTAGTTAAATGCAATAGATTACTTTTTGGATTACTTTTCTTACCACTAGACTGGATCCTAGATTCAGTCCTGGGACATCTCCTGTAAACGGTTGAGTAAAAACGTTTTGGTTACAGTTGTGATTTTTAAGGAATATTATTGTATTTTAAAAGTTGACACTTAGAAACTTTTTCACATAGAATCACCAATGTTATCCTATGGGAGGAAATTCACTTAGCAGGTAAGTAGTGTTATCGTTACTTTTTCTTACTCAGTGTTGGATCCTGGATCCAGCACTGGTGCATCTCCTGTAAACAATTGAAAGAATGCGCTTATGTCACACAGGCGATTTTTAGCAAATATTTGTAAGTTTCAAAATCGACACTTAGAAACTTTTTCAGCAAAAACCAGGCAATGTTATCCTATGGAGGAAAATCAAGTTATCGGTAAGTAGAGTTGTAATTAGTTTTCAGGGTCAGTGCTGGGCACCAAGATCCAGCACTGGGATCTCTCCTGATAACAGGTGAGTAATTTCGTTTTCGTTGATCGGACGATTTTTAGTGATTATTTTAAAATTTAAAAACTCGACACTTAGAAGAAATTTCAGTGTAAACCAGTCAATGTTACCCTATGGAGAAAATGTAGGTTATCGGTTTTCAGGTAAGTCCTCGACTGGCAGAGTTAAGGTTCTGGGCATAGACTCAGGGGTCTCCCAGGGTCAGGTAGGTACAGTTGGTACACAATCAGCGGCACAGGGGCGGCCGGGTGCAGAGTGAGTTAGGCCCAATGTTAGCCTATGGCGGCCAGGGGGCCCTTGGTTGGTGGCTGCTGGCAGGCAGGCCACTCGGCTGTGGGAGCAAAGCTCCTGGTCACTTACTCAGGGCAAGTGGGGAAGTCGAACAGGGTAGTTGGTGCACCCTCAGCGGCACTGGGGCGGCCGGGTGCAGTGGGCTTTTGGGCCGTCGGGCGCCCAATGGTTTTCAATGGGAAAGCTGCGTGACGAACAAAGGCTGCAAGCTCGGGGACGGTGATTCTTCAGGTGCGACCACCACTTCGAGAGGTAAGTTGGGAAGCTGTAGGAAGGGTAGGCACCCAGGAGTTGGGCACAGGAGGCCATGGGGCGCCGGGTGCAGGGGTGTCTTTAGACGTCGGAAATCTTACCCTCGGCTGGTTGCGGTTGGAGGGGTCCCTGGTTCTGAGGCTGCAGGCATCGTCAGGAGCGTCGAGGAGGGTCCTTGGGTGCTGGATTCTGGGTCACAGTCGCCGGGGGGATGTCCTCGTGGTCTTTGTCCACTCAGGCACAGGCCGGGCTAGGCGGGTGCAGAGTGTGCAGGAGTCGCGGTTCCTGGCTGGCACCAGGGGTTGGTTACTTGCTTTTGAGCAGTACCACTGCTCGTGGGAGTCCCAGTCTTTTTAGAATTACAAGGCAGTCAGGTCCTCCGGGGTTTTCGAGGTTGCTGACCACTGGAGACGCCGGGTTTCAGCAGGAGCAGGTTCGAGGGTCGACAGGCCTGTAGGGCTGGGGCCAAGTCAGTTGGTGTCTCCCTCTTGTTAGCAGCTGCACGGCAGGTCTTCTTTCTTCTTGTTCTTCTTGCTTGTTTCTGTTTCGGGATCTAAGGTAGGAAGGTTCAGGGTGCCCCTAAATACTAGATTTAGGGGCGTTACAGGTAGGTAAAGGGCAGGGACCAATGGGTCCCTTCCCTGCGGTGGGTACACCCCCTATCCTGCCACTCTCCAGTGGGAGGGGGGCAGGAGCCTAGTCCTGATTGGGTAGGGCTCCCCATCTTCAAGATGGCGAGAGCCCGGAGATGTACTTCACCTCACCTCCCCCACCTGAGGGGTGGGGTTGGCAGAGGCTGGCACACCCCCTTTCCTCCCTTGGTGTTTCCCGCCAGCCTTCCCACCAGAGTGGGGCTAGAACCAGTGGGGACCAGTTGCTGAGTACAGCAAGTGGTCTGGGGAAGCTCACAAAGGCGGAATGCCTTTGAAGCTTCCCCCTGCCCATCCTGGGGGAGGAGGCCTAGCACCGCGCCCAGGACGTGCATTGTTGCAGGCCCGGGAGAGCGGATGGCTCTCTACCCAGGGGTCCAGCAACATGTCTGCTGGGTGGCAGCCTCTCAGGCAGGACGTGGATTGTAGGTTAGGTTCAGGGGGCAACTCTAAGTTGCCCTCTGTCGTGCATCTGACATTAAATCCCACACTGGCATCAGTGTGGGTTTAATGTGCTGAGAAGTTTGATACCAAACTTCCCAGTCTTCAGTGTAGCCATTATGGTGCTGTGGAGTTCGTAATGACAAACTCCCAGCATCATATACTCTTAATGGCAGCACTGCACTTACAGTGCCCAAGAATGGACCTGGGTACTGTAGGGGTACAGGGCTCATGCACCTGTACCCTCACCACTGGCATAGGGCACCCAGCTAGAGGGGTGACTGATGTATGCCAGGGCAGTGGTTTGTGGGCATGGCACACAGGAATGTAGGCCATGTCGACTCTTCACTTTGTTCTGCACCAAGACACGCAGTCTGCAAAGGCTGAGTGTCAGGGTACAGGGTCTCTAAGGGTGGCACAATAAGTGCTGCAGCCCATAGAGGTCTTCTCTGGTCACAGTGCCCTGGGTACCTGTGGTACCATTTACCAGGGGCTGACCTGTGGCCAGAGATGCCAATTGGGTATAGTTTTGGGGAAAGAACACAGGCCCTGGGAACCTGATTGGCAGGGACCCAGGGCACATCAAGTCAAAGTGCATCAGTGGTCTGGCAAAAAGTGGGGGGGTTACTGCAACAAAAACCCACTTCCTTACAGTCCTGCAGGACTTTTTGGTATGAAATTGTTTTGCAGACCCATCACCGGGGAGGTATTACTTGGGTATCTATTCAAAGGTAAAGAATCTGCGGCTAGAAGTCTCTATCAGGCGAACAAGTTACTTACCTTTGGTAACGCCTCATCTGGTAGAGACTCTATCCAGCCACAGATTCCTTACCAACCCCCCATCCTACCCACTCTTGGAACGGATTTCTGGGGTTAGGGATGTGCCCTTTCAGGACCCTAGTTTTCCACACCATTTGTCAGTGTTCTTCATGGCACTAGGGTGGCGCCTACATTGGCACTGCGCTCATCACACCAGATGCGGACGATGCCACATGGAGCCGATCGATGACTCCTACAGGCGTGCAGGGATACTGCTCATGGAAAAATTTCCGGATGCATTCCGACGCCTGGGGATAATTCATAGGTAAGAAATCTGCGGCTAGATAGTGTCTAGCAGATAAGGTGTTTCCAAACATAAGTTACTTGTTCTTCAGGCACTAATGGTGGAACTGCCTTTTTTCCGGACAAACTGGTGCTGAGGACTCGGACAAGATTCTTGTGCCTCCTTTCCATGTTGGGCAATCCTTAAATTTTCCAGCGTTCTTTGTTCTTCTTCACCATTTGAAGAGGAGGAGAGACTCCCATCAGTTGGAGTGTTTTAAGCTTTTATATCGAGCTTACTAAGGACCGTCGAATGAACAGCCAGCTTTTTTCAGGGGTTTCTGGGACAAAGAAAGGAAAGGCTATGCAGGATAGTACTCTGTTGAGGTGGCTAGTCCTGAGCATCAAGATATACTACACACTGGCCAAAAAGCAGCCTCCTCAAGGTTTGAGAAAGCCCAATCCACCAGGGCTAAGGGACCCCCACTGCATCGCACACAGAGTGCCTATCCTTGATATGTACATATATTCATGAAGCACTATTGCCCTGACAACCAGTTCCTGTGGGAAAGATATTTCACCTTCTCACTCCTGCTGAACTTTGTGGTCTGAGACCACGTTACAACCTGCCACCTTTGGTAGGTCCTGCCTTTATATCTGTGTGAAAACGAGAAATCTGCTGTTAGAAATTTTCATCAGAAGAACAAGTTATTTTCCTTCAGTAACTCTCTTTCTGGTGAATAGTTTGATCTAATCACGGATTCCTCACTGCCCTCCCACTTCCCTGTTCTGTGAATTGGCCTCTTTTTACCATCTAAAAAGGTCCCAAGTAAGATATATGCACACTGGTGCTGACATTTGTTTTATGCCTCGCGTCTGAGGGTGCATGAAAAGAGTCAAGCAAGAAACTTTTGTCAGCGCAAAGGGGTGCTTCTTATATGCAGCTTTACTCTCTCATTTCTCAGGTGGTAAGGGTGCCAGTGTGGAGCCGCAGGGTGCCACCTAGAGGTACATGTGAGTACTGTTGAAAAAGCTTCAGGATCCAGTCTGGCTCCTTGCGTAATATTCTGAAGGCGAGGAATATGCAGTTAGTGTCCACCAGAAAGAGTTTTACCAAAGGTAAGTCATTTGTTAGATTGGCTGATAGGAGGGTGCAGTATTGGATCTTTCATAGATTCACATGCTTGAATCATTCCCTGTCGTTGAAGAGGGAGTCCCACGGTATCCTAGAAAGCAGTATGCCATTTTGCTTTTGGGCGATAATGATAACGTACAGTCACATTAATAGCCTATCTATGTCCTTTTTAAAAAAAGGACCAAACTTGAACTACTACCAATCAGGCAATAGCACCCTCTAAAACAGAGGCCAAGTCCCTCAGATTTTCTACTGCACGTCATGTGAAGTGAGTCTTTCTTAGCTCTGCTCAGTTTTCTCTTCAGAATTCTTCTCAAGAGTCCGTATCTATACAATGTCCGAATCTTCTAAAACAGGTCTCTTCAGATCCTGCAAATCCTTTGGGAAGAAAAGGCTGCATGTGGATGACCCGCATAAAGACTGTCTGTATTGTCTTTACCCACAACATCAGGTAAAGGAGTGCAAGATTTGTCGTACTTTTTGTCAAAAACCTTGCGAGATAGAGAGGGATGACTGCTTTAGTGGCTACAGAAGTCCAAAGCCCAGAAATCCAGCTCATCTGGGGAAGACACTGATTCGTCCCACACATCTCAAAAAAGGTCAAGATCTTCTGACCATTGGGTATCTGAGGGGAGTAGAAAGGCCTTGAAGACACACAAAGATCCCCTGAGAAAGGAGAAACTAAAACTAGTCTCCACAGGGGTAACCTCCTCCCAACCATCTACTCCTTCTGAAAAAGAGAGCGAAAACATTCTCCTTCCTCAGAACCGTTGAAAAGAGCCAAGTCAACGATGGCCCCGTCGACTCCGCTGTGAACAATGACAGCAGTTTTTCCTCAGTCTTGTCAACGAAGCCATCGTCGACGAAAACATCACCGACGGCAGCCATCACAGCTCCTATTTCGTTGCAACGAGTGATCTCTTTTAAACCACCGTCGAGGGAAAATCGGGATTCCAAGTCACCATCGGCAAAGACAGCGTCGACAAGTACACCGTCAGCATCCAAACCATCGACGAAGACGACATCCATACCGCCGACACCATTTGCACCGTCAGCTGCAGAAACGTCGACAAATGCTCCGCTGACGGCAGAACCGACGACAACACCAACGACGTTGGCGAGAACGACGCTGTCGACGGGGGAAGCTCTACCGTCGACGCCGCAGTCTGTCTTTACGTCGCCGCCAGGACCATCACCTAAGATAAAAATCAATATTGACACCTCAACTTACCTCACCAAGTAAAGTGTCACCTTTACTGCCTAGCTATTATGCTTGATATAGAAGAGTCAGATGAGGATGGTGCTGAAGGGGATGCACAAAGTCCTTCAGAGCTCTGGGTAAAATACTAAGAGGAGGAGGATGATGATGAACAGTACTATCAGTATTATTACGCTCCACCTAGGCGATATTATGAACACTATCAATTCCATCTACAGCCTCTATCTAGAAGGGATGAAGTGTGCATGCCCACCTCTCTGGTGCAGGACTTACAAGCTATGTTGCAAGACTACAAAAGGCGTTTCCAGATGCTCCACAAGAGCAACCACCCTAACCAGTTCTTCCTGCCAACCAAGGAATGTACCTCCACCCATGACGCCCAGGATATCACCTGTGTACAACATGCCACCTCCAAGGGAGGACCATTCATTCTCCAACGATAAACGTGAGGTGGGCGCAATTCTGATCCCCAGCAACCTTTGGATGATTGGGATGATTTGGTCCCTACTCCTCTCCACCTCACCCTGCAGATTCTCCCCCTGAGGACATTGGGGGCTTTCATAATTTAATTGATAGAGCGGCTGCAAGGTTTCACCTTCCAACGTCAGTTGAACAATGTGACTGCTTTCTACATGACTTCAATGAGCAAGCAAGGAAGTCTGTAAGAGCAATTCCTCTAATAGATTACATCTGGGAGGAAGGAATAAAGATCACGAAGAATCCAGCAACGGTAACACCTGTTCCACCACGCCTCGACAAAAAGTACAGGCCACTGATAATTCCCCGGCCTGCCTCACAAGTCATCCTACACCTTACTCAGTCATTTCGCAGGCTGCGCAAAGACGCTCTAAGAATCCTCTCACCCCTATCTCGGCGCCTCCGGACAAGGAGGGTAGGGGCCTGGATGATATAGGAAAAAGGTTCTTCCTCATTTTGGCCATCACAGTGCCCCCAGCCAATTCTTTAGCAATTTTGGGGTGCTATGACCAACAAATGTGGTCGGATGTCAGCAGTCTATTCGACCTCATCCCGGAAGACAAGAAGGCAGAGGCAAAGAAAATAATACAAGAGGGTGAGCCCACATCTTCCGAAATCATAGACTGCAATCTTGACATTGCCTTAACAGGATTTAGGCAGTTGGCCGGAGTGGCAGTCTTACGACGCCAGGGGTGGCTCAAGGCGACGTCTTTCAGACCAGAGGTCCAATCAAAGATTCTCGACATGGCCTATGATGGTGAGACGTTGTTCAGGAAACACGTTGATGATGCCTTGTTGGCAATAAAGACCGACACGGATGCTGCCAGATCTCTTGGTACTCTGCAGTACAGGAAATTGCCCTTTCGTGGTGCCAGAGAAAGAGGATTTTCCACCTTTAAAGGAGGCTATCAATCACCTCAACAGTATCAGCCTCAGTCACAATACAAACCGGCTTACCACCAGCCCTATCGTCAACCACCTTCCGCGGCCTACAACAAGCAAGGGGCACGCCGTAAGCAAACCCCTCAAGTGACCAGGACCAGGTACCGGCTACAACTGTCTCCTCCAACCAAGTGGGCGGAAACATTTGCAACTACCTCCCCCAGTGGAAGGAGATAGCATCGGACAGATGGGTGTTGGACTTAGTAACCTACAGACACCCCCAAGAGTTTGTGCAGAGGCCACCAGCCAATCCTCCAAGAGGAGCAATATTCACCTCATCTTCACTTACTGAGGAAGGAAGCTCAAATGATGTTGGCAAAAGGAGCAATAGAACGAGTTCCTGCTTCTCAGAAGAGCATGGGTTTCCACTCCTGTTTTTACCTTATTCCTCAGGAAGTTGAACACATTTCTGCTCAAACAGTCTTTCTGTATGATAACTTTTTCCGATATCCTTCATCTCTTAAACAGCTGAGACTACATGACCTCCCTGGATTTACAAGATGATTACTGCCACATTCCCATCCATCCCAAGTATCTCCACTTCACAATGGCCAGTACCCACTTCCAGTTCAAGGTCCTTCCCTTTCGGTCTCAAGTCTGCTCCGAGAATCTTCACAAAATTTCTCACCCTGGGAGCAGCCACACTTTGCAAACAAGGTCATCAGATATTCCCCTACCTAGACGACTGGCTGTTAAAAGCTTCAACACCACAGCAGGCTTCCAGGACTACTGCGGCCTGCCCTTTCACTGTTTCGAAAGCTTGGTCTCATAGTCAACTACCAAAAATCTTTAACCATCCCAAATCGGAGAAGGATTTTCTTAAGAGACAGCCTCAATACCATCAGCAACAAGGCCTATCTGTCTCTGAACATTGTCAGACCTAGCCTTAAAAGTTTCCCAAAGAAGGTCCGTTTCAGTGCGGATGTTCAAATCGCTCCTGAGCATGATGTCTTCCTCCATAAACTTGGTCCCGCTGGCTTGTCTGAAAATGAGACCTTTGCAGGAAGAGCTCCCGTTGTAACTTGTCCAATCGACAGGCTCCTTCGCCGTTTTGATCAGCATTACCTTCGACATTCAGGAAATGCTGACTTGATCTCGTCTATCACAAGGACTAACATTCCTGACTTTAACACTGGAATACATCGTCACCACTGATGCCTCGCAGGAAGACTGGGGCAGCCATTAACAGGATCTCAAAATTCAGGGGAAATGGTCACAATCCTAGAAATCACTGCACATCAATCGTCTAGAGCTAAAGGTTATATTTCTCACTCTGGAAGCCTTCCTCCGCGTATTGCAGGAGCCTCCATGCTGGTCCACACAGACAACACGACCAGCATTACTTCAACTAGCAAAGATGCGCAAAGTTCTTATCTCTCCCTCCAGAGGCTCAGAACCTGTGGAATTGGCTGGAAACACACAGAATCACATGGACTGCCTTCAAGGTGCCAGGGGTGAACAACATCCTGGCAGACACTCTCAGCAGAACCACGGACAAGTGCCACGAGTGAGAACTAGATCAACCAGCACTGGATCTTTTCGAGACCAACAAGAACGCCAAATGCCTCTTTTATGCCAGTCGATACCCTCTTCCGGGGTCATGGAGAAATGCCCTTTCAATGAGAATGTCAGGGATTCATGCATACGTTTCCCCCCCTTCCCTCTCATTCCGAGGATTCTCACCAAAATGTAGATGGAGGGATGTTGCCTCATTCGGATAGCTCCCAGATGGCTCAGGCTGCACTGGTTTACCAAGCTCCTGCTGCTATCAGAAACCAAACCCAGCAGTTTGCCCAGGATCCACAACCTCCTCACCAGGAACAGCGGCCAGATCCTGCATCCAGACCCAGGTTCTCTCCAATTTCATGCATGGCTCCTGAATTACATGAGTTCAGTAATCTAAATCTCTCTCAAGAGTGTAGAGACATTCTGGTTAAAGCTAGGGCCGACTCAACAAACAAGACCTCCAAATTAAAATGGAAAAGGGTCTGCTTATTGTGTGAAGCTTCGAATCTCCATCCCTTGGAAGCGTCACCTGAGCAAATTCTACCATGCCTGCTCTCTCCAGCTCATTGAGACCTGGTGCATTCATCAGTGAAGGTTCACCTTGCAGCAATATCAAGATTCAGGCATACTTCTCATTCGCCTTCCCTCTGCTCAACTAGGATTGTCAAGCAATTCATGAAGGGGCTGTTCAGACCCTTCCCTCCAGTAAAAGCTCCTCCAAAATGACATCTCAATGTGGTTCTCTCGCAGCTCATGAAGCCACCCTTTGAGCCCATCCACAGGGCAGATCTCAAATTTCTCAATTAAAAAATCGCTCCGTTGTTGGCTCTCACTCCAACCAGAAGGGTCGGTGAGATTCAGGCCTTTATTATTCAAGAGCCTTTCTTGCGCTTCACGCATGACTATGTGCTCTTAAGAACAAACCCAAAGTTTATTCCCAAGGTTCCGTCGCAGTTTCATCTCAATGAACCGATCATTCTGCACACTTTCCACATGCGGACTCACCAGCTGAAATGTCTTTCCACACCTTGGATGTTAAACGTCTCAAATTCTATCTCCAGTGTACTAAACAATTCCGGAAATCTGATCAGCTCTTGGTCTCCTATGGACTCTCTCAAAGAGGTTTCGCAGTCACCAAGGCTACCATTGCTAGATGAATCTCTGCCACTATTCAGTATTGTTACAACAAAGCCGGGAAACCACTCTCAGCTAGACCAAAAGAGCATTCCACGAGGGCAGTATCAACCTCAGCGGCTGTTTTCCGGTATCCCGCTGGGAAAGACATGCTGCGCTGCAATGTGGAAGAGCACTTACACGTTCATGCAGCACTACTGTTTGGAGTCTGCACAGAGAAGTGATACTGCTGTGGGACAGGCGTGTTTACGTCATTTGTTCCACTGAGGTGAGCCTATGGAAGTGGAAGTGATGTAAAAAATGTGTCTATATTTATATATGGTTATACTTTATAACTGTGCTCTGGTTACACAAGTTTTACTTTCATGCTTGTAGATGTAAATATATGTTACACCGATACCCACCATCCACAAGGGTACTTTCTGTAACTTATGTATGTATATTTACATATTATGGACTGCTTGCTATTCTGATTCAAGCATGTGAATCTATGAAAGATCCAATACTGGATAAGAAAATAAGTTACTTACCTGTAACTACAGTTATCCAGTATTTGCATCTTTCATAGATTCACATGCGACCCATCCTCCTCCCCATAGAGGCTCCCCTCATAGATTGGGATATTTGTTTTCCCACTTGTGCTCGAAAATCTGAGGGACTCAGCCTCTGTTTGGAGTGTTCTAGAGGGTGCTGTCGCCTGATTGGCTGTAGTTCAAATTTGATCCTTTTTTTTTTTTAAATGACATAGATAAGCTATTAATGTGACTGAACATTACCATTATGGCTTATAGTAAAACTGAATACTGCTTTCTATGATACCGTGGGACTCCCATTTTGACGACAGGGAATGATTCAAGAATGTGAATCTATGAATGATGCCAATACTGTATAACTGCAGTTTGAGGTAAGTAACTTATTTTCTTCTGTGCAAAGGACATCTTTGAGGCATGGCCCGCCCCTTTGTCCAGTTTGGACACAGCATTGTTACTCCTTGCTGTTAGAGCCATCATCTCAACAAAGACTGCGTTTGCTGTGCAGAAGAAGATACTTTTGCAAGGGAACTGCTTCAAGCTGGTTCCAGAACACCGACAGTAGGATTAACCTCCTATGTCTGTTAAACATTTAAATAAGTAGTACCCAAACTATTCTACCTGGCTCCAATTACATTCTTTTTATGACCAAGAGAGTGATTGCTCCGCAGATTAATCGAAAACCTACCAAGCTCAAGGGCTCGTGTCCTCACAGCCAGTCTCCCAAGGTGAGTTGGAATAACATGAAGTCTGCCACATCTTGATGGAAGAGGTGTGGGTCTGCCTGTTTGTTTGGAGCCTACCAGGCTTCCTCAGAGAGGAGAAGCCATGCCAGATTCTGAAGGGTTATGACTGCCTGAGGTGGAAAAACCTAGCCCCTGTACGTGGAGCATGGTCAGCCCAGAAGTGCAGACTAAACCAAGGGAGTGTTGCTGGTATTGACCTTAGTCTATGAGTGGGTCTCTTTCCTCCCCGTAAGTTTAGTTTCTGTGCAAGCCTCAGTTGCAGCTGGGAAAAGGACGTAATGCCGCCTGCCTGTGCTGCTGTGAACTGCAGGCAGGATGCTTCTGGTGTCTGCAGGCCTCTTACTTTAGATATACCAAACACGGGAACATGAGCATTGACTGTCCTTCACTCCTAAACTGAATGTGTGTTTTGTTCTTCATGGATTAAAGCCCGGATTTAACTAGTAGTGGGTTATGACTAAACTGACTTACAGGTTACCGAACTAGGGAAACTGGTCAAACATGCCATTGTAAGCGTCCACCTGTCTCTTAACCATATTCTGTGTAATTATAATCCCATTCCACCTATATTAGAACCATGTGCCTCATTGACCATTATTTTGTGCAGAAATACATTTTGGTATGTAATAAAAGTATGTATCTTTTTCTAAAAGAAAACCACTGAGCGGAACAGCATATCTATTTCAGTTCTAAACCACTACCCCCACACTACCTCAGTGAGAAATCTTTGACTGCTTACCCTTGCTACCCAGAGAGTCATAGGAGATTGTTTCTTTATTAGAGCCTGAAAGGAGGTCACTAGACTTCTCAACACCTTCAAGTATTCTGTGAATTAGGAAAAAGAGCCATGATTGATTAATTTTATACAACACAATAGGACACGTCTTCTCCCGGTGCCTTCAAAAATGACATGCCTTCTGTGGGTCTTCCAATCTTGTCTTCCATTTTGCAGCCCTCCAGACCATCCTTGGAACTAGAATACCTTTTCACCAAAGAAATATAATGTAAAAAGCTTCAACACCTTCTTAGTGTCAGTATGTGCGTCATACAAATAGCTGAAGGAGGTAAACTCTTTGGTTATATCTAAAGGATGTGTAAGTAGCAATCCTCCACCAAATTCCCTATGAAGATCTTATTGCAGATGTTGCTAAGGCAGACTTCATTTGGTGTAGTATTCTGCTTGTCCTTTATGAGGGGAGTGAAGGTTCTGATGGATACCTAATAGCCTCAGATTCCTTACCTTTGGAATATTCCCAGGATCCAGGCTGAATCTTGATTTTTTTTATTTTTATTCAAGCAATTGGTCCCATGCACTGGCAGGTGGTTTAGTGGAACTCAGTTATGACCATATCTCTCATGTTTCTGTCCCCCCCCCCCCCCCTCCCCGGCTTCCTTCCCCTACTCCCAACCCTGGAGAGATGGAGCGGAGCTAACTATATGCCACCCCTTTGTGCAAACATCAGTTCCTTTCTTTAAGTGCCCTTCGATGCAGATTTAGAGCTCCGAGCCCTTTCCTAGGCTGGCTTTCAAAGATTCCTTTCTGCAAATTTTCAAGACCTTGCCAGATCCTGCTGGGACACTGGCCTGCCTGAGGTGGTAAGGCCTTTCCATGTGGGCCAAACCATTACCCTTCCAGGATTTTTTCACTCAGCCACATACCTCGAAAGTGGGGAAAAGGCTTCATTGGCTTGATCCCAAAAGAGCTTTAAGCTTTTATATTGAATGCATGTTGTACCGTATTACTCCAGTATTGGAGCTTTCATAGATTCACATGCCTGAATCATTCCCCGTCGTCGAGATGGGAGTCCCCGGTATATAAAAAAGCAATGCTTAGATAAGTACAAAACAGAAAAGAGGCCTAGGCCCATTTCCATTTTGCAACCCATAACTCTCGTTATGTAAAAGAGACCAAACTTGTCCCTGAACCAATCAGAAGCCTCTCACACTCTAGAACACTCCTGAGAGAACCTTTTGCCCCTCAGATTTTCTACCGTACGTTGTGCTAGGGAGTCTCCTTTGAGCTCTGCTCAAAATTTTCTGATTTTATAATCTTTATTACTGCCTACTAGTCTACTCTTCTGAGAATGTCTGGAAAGGAGAAAAAAGGGTTTATTTAGAGCCTGTGCCACTTGTTCCAAGAAGAGGATCTACACTGACGACCCTCATGCTGATTGTATTTACTGTCTTTATCCGGACCATCAAGCTAAAGACTGTAAGGTATGTCGTACCTTTTCAAGTAAAACCCTGAGGGATCGTGAAGGACGCCTTTGATATGGCTTCAAAAGCTAAAGGCCAGAAAGGAGGTTATGTCCAGTGATAGTGATGAGGCATCCTCTTCTTCATCTAGGAGATCTCATAAGAGAAAGAAATCTCCTCATGCTCATTCCTCAGAGGAACGTCCTGAGAAGGCCCTCAAAAAGACCACTCAAGGGTCTTCTGGGCGCAGTCCCTCAAAATCTCCTCCAGCTAAAGAAAAGGAGAGTAAGGGGCGTGCTTCGGGGGAAAAACCTACAAAAAAGACGAGTTCTGAGCCGTCAAAATCACCCCCTCAAGTCAAGCAGTCCTTCAGGAAGCCTTCCTCAATGCCTCCTGAGGTAAAAGCAGCGAAAATGGCGTCGATGAAGAAATATTTGCCGTCGACGACGAAGATTGAGGTAAAGTTAATACCGAAGAAGCCTTCACTGCCTGTGACAGTTGGCTCTCCATCGACGGCGCCACCGTCGACGACGGTTTCGACGCCGATAACATCGACGACGGCGGGATCGTCGACGGCAACGGCGGGATCGTCGACGGCAACGATGACGACGGGATCGTCGACGACGACGGTAACTACTTCGTCGACGACGGATAAGGCATTGCGGTTGGTGTCGACAGCTGCATCGACGACAATGGTGTCGTCAGCGATCTCGACGGCGATCTCGTCGACGGGCTCGTCGACGAGGGAAAAAACACCAGAAAAGCTGGAAGTTGCCAGGAAGAGGAGGATTACGCCAGAGATCACGTCACCAAGCAGGATTACACCTCTTGTGCCATCACACCTGCTAGAAGAGCAGGATTCAGAGGAGGAGGAGGATGAAGGCCCCTTTGGCTATGCAAGTAGCCCCTCACAATTGCACGTAAAGTGCCAGGAGGATGACTTTGAGGAGGAGTACGGAGAGTATCAATATCCTCCCCAACAAGGTTATCGCCAGGGCTACCAGGAGGACATGGTTAGCATGCCGTCTTCCTTAATGATGGATCTGCAGTTTATGCTGGCGGACTACAGAAAGAGGTTTCCACCAACTTCGGCCTCTCAAGAGGTGCCGTTAGCTGCTCCGCGCCCACGCTCCATTCCTACTACTCCAGTTAGAAGCTGGGAGTTACTGTCAGAGCCTCTGCATAGATCACCACAGGCAATGCCTCAACAGGATCCAGTCACCACGGATGATGACCAAGAGGAGGGAGAGATAACGGACCCTAACAAGGAATGGGATGATTACCTTATTCCATCGCCTTCTTCTCCCTCTCCAGTGCCTATTGATTCTCCGCCGGAGGACATTGGCGGTTTCCATAATTTAATGGAAAGAGCTGCGAAGAGGTTTGAACTTCCGATGTCAACTACCCAGACAGAGTGTTTCTTGTATGATTTCAAGGAGCCATACCGGAAATCAGTTTGTGCTATTCCGATCGTTAGCCATGTTTGGGAAGAAGGCCTGAAGGTCATGAAGACACCGGCGACAGTCACACCGGTGCTCGCCAGACTGGAGAAGAAATATAAAGCTCCTTTGGACGCTCCAGCTTGTTTAGTGGGCCATCCCAAACTGGACTCTGCTATATCCCAGGCGACTCAACAGAAATCAAAAAATCCGTCAGCTCCTATTACAACGCCTCCTGACAGAGAGGGTAGGCGTTTGGATAATGCAGGAAAAAGGTTCTCTTCCATGTCTGCTCTTCTAGTTAAAGCTGCGAATGCCCTTGCCATTCTGGGCAGGTATGATAGGCAAATGTGGTGTGACCTGACACCTTACATAGACCTGATTCCTGAGGATAGTAGACAAGAGGTCAAGAAGATCCTTCAGGAGGGAGAAAGGGCTTCGGCTGAAGTCATTGATTGCGCGATGGACATCGCGACGACGGCCTTCAGATCACTTGGAGGGGCGGCGGTGTTACGCCGTCAAGGATGGCTGAGGGCAACAGCTTTCAGACCGGATGTCCAAAATAAGATCTTGGATCTTCCCTCCGATGGGGAAGCCTTTTTTGGGAAACATGTGGATGATGCGCTACAAAGTATCAAGAAGGATACAGATACCGCAAAGGCCCTAGGAACACTGCAGTACCGGAAGGTGCCCTTTCGAGGGGCTAGGGGTAGAGGCCAAACAACATATAGAGGAGGATACCAACAGGGCAGATACCCCTCTTACTCGACATCTTCTCAGCCGTACCGTCAACAGTACGGTCAACGACAGGCAGGGGGCTTTACAAAATCTGCCCCTAGAGGAAGAGGAGGTAGTCAAGGAAAGGACAACTCCAGAAGACAATGACAACCTTCAGGATCCGGCTACATATATCCCTCTCCCTCCACAAGCTCCCCTGGGTGGAAGAATTTCTTATCATCTTCATCATTGGCAAAAAATGACTACGGACCGATGGGTCCTCAATATAATACAATTCGGACATACTCTAGAGTTCCTTCAAATCCCTCCTTGTCCTCCTCCAACACGTCAAGAAGTCAAGCATCTACATCCGATGCGTCGGGAGATTCGGGCAATGCTCCGAAAGGGAGCAATAGAACCGGTGCCGATCTCCCAGAGAAGGGGATTTTATTCCCGTTTTTTCTTAGTCCGAAAGAATATTCTTCAATGGCGTCCTATTCTGGACCTGAGATCTCTAAATGCTTATCTCAAGAAGGAATCTTTCCGGATGGTTTCCCTCCAAGACATTCTGCTACTCTTAAACCCAGGGGATCATATGACCACCTTAGACCTGCAGGTTGCATATTTCCACATCCCCATTCATCCTTCCCACAGGCAGTATCTTCGGTTTGCGATAGCCGGAGACCATTACCAGTTCAAAATACTGCCATTCGGCCTAAAATCAACCCCAAGAATTTTTACAAAATGTCTGGCTCCAGTGGCGGCTTTCCTGAGGAAACAAAGACACCAGGTGTTTCCCTATCTGGACGACTGGTTAGTCAAAGCGCCTTCACGAACATCGGCTCAGTCGTCGACAGCGGCATGCGTGGAATTGTTTGCCGAGCTGGGTCTGACTCTGAATACGGAGAAGTCATCCCTTCATCCTGCAAGGAACATCACGTTCTTGGGGGCGATTCTGGACACCACAGTAAACAAGGCGTTTCCCTCAATGGAGAGACAACTGAGGCTAATTTCTCTTTCCCAGGTGTTTGCAAAAAGAAAGTGTCTTTCAGTACGCCGTTACAAGTCACTACTAGGAACGATGTCCTCTTGCATCCCCCTCGTTCCTTTCTTCCGATTGAAAATGCGTCCGTTGCAGGAACAACTGGATCAGCAATGGCGTCAAGCAAGAGGGATCCTTCGACGACATTGTGAAGATCACACCGGCCATGGTTCAAGCAGTAGCGTGGTGGACCCAAAAACAGAATATTTCAGTGGGTCTTTCCTTCCTTACCGAGCCAGCTCCGCTGGTGATTACCACCGATGCATCCCTGGAAGGTTGGGGAGCCTTTCTTCAAGCCCTCCAGGTCAGTGGTCGTTGGAAGTTACAGGAACAGCAACTTCACATCAATTTACTAGAACGCAGAGCAGTGGGATTAGCATTGCTGGCTTTCCTGCCGAGAATACAAGGATCGGCTGTACTAATCAGGACAGACAACACAACAGCGATGCATTATCTCAACAAACAGGGAGGTACAAGATCACTCTCCCTGTCTCAGGAAGCCCCAGAAATATGGGAATGGGCTGTTCAAAATGGAATATCCCTAAAAGCGGAACATCTTCCAGGGGATCAGAATATCAAAGCGGACACTCTGAGCAGGCTCAAATCAACCTGCCACGAGTGGGAGATCAACCAGGATATCCTGGAAAACATCTTCCTAAGATGGGGAGAACCGACAGTGGACCTCTTCGCGACAGCTCAGAACAAAAAATGCTGGTTCTTCGCAAGCTGGCTTCACCAACGGGGGTCTTGGGGGAATGCGTTTTTGATGGCATGGTCAGGAGTCTTTGCCTACGCCTTTCCTCCGATTCCCCTCCTGCCACGCATTCTTACAAAGATCAAGAAGGAGCCGTGCAAAATGATCCTGATAGCCCCATGGTGGCCGAGACAACACTGGTTCACGGAGCATCTTCTACTGTCGGAGGTTCACCCGATTCGCCTTCAACCGATACCTTCGCTCTTGACGATGTCCCAGGGACAAGTACTTCATCCAGATCCGAAATCACTACGCTTAGCGGCCTGGCTCCTGAACACTGCTAATTTCAACATTTAGATATTTCATCGGAATGCAGAGAGATATTATCAAAGGCCAGAGCAGAGAGTACAAACAGAACATATAGGATGAAATGGAAGAGGTTCTGTTTATGGTGCCAGGAGTTTAAGATTCATCCTTTCAAGTCGGCAGCTCATGAAATTATCCCATATATTCTGCTCTTGGCAAAATCGGGTTTAGCCCATGCTTCTATTAAAGTGCATCTAGCCGCTATATCACGGTACAGAAGAACTTCCTCAGGACCATCGTTGTGGTCCGAAAGAATCATCAGACAATTCATGAAGGGGTTATTTCGAACTTTTCCTCCGATAAAGTCTCCACCACCTCTCTGGCAGTTGAACATTGTACTATCTCAATTAATGAAGCAGCCCTTCGAACCCATTCACAGGGCGGATCTAAAATTCCTATCGTGGAAAGTATCTCTTCTCATAGCGCTTACTTCGGCCAGAAGAGTTGGGGAGATACAGGCTCTCACTATACAGGAACCTTTCTTGCAGTTTAAGGAGTACAGGATTGTACTCAGAACTAATCCAAAATTCATACCAAAGCTGCCAACAGACTTTCATTTGAATGAGCCGCTAATTCTTAAGAGATTTTTTCCTCAACCGGCAACAGCGGCGGAAAAAGCTCTCCACTCACTAGATATCCAGCGCTGTCTCAAGTTCTATTTGCAAAAAACAAGACCTTTCCGCAAGTCTTCATAACTTTTTGTATCTTTTAGTGCACCCAGAAAGGGTTTTCCTTTATCCAAAAGGGGAATTGCCCGATGGAGTTCCAGTGCAATACAATATTGTCATCAGGCGGCTGGGAAGCCGTTGAATGCACAGGTTCGTGCTCATTCTACGAGAGCAGTGTCCACCTCCACTGCTTTGTTTGCTGGAGTACCTATCCAGGATATCTGCAGGGCGGCTACCTGGAAGAGTACGCACACCTTCACCAGACATTACTGCCTGGATGCGGCCGCTGAGAAGGATGTTGCAGTGGGACAAGCGGTACTGAGAAACCTTTTCCAGTGACGGTGAGCCTCTTTTGCATCCCTCCTTCCTTTATTTGTTACATATGCACATTTTATTGTTATATTTTGTGATATCGGCAATTTGGAAAGATTCAGTATATATGTATATAATGTGCAGTTTTTTTCAGTATATATATGATACCTGGGGTCAGGTCTTATGCACTATAAAATGTGCTATGTTTTACTGCTCGTTATTCTGATTCAGGCATGTGAATCTATGAAAGCTCCAATACTGGAGTAAGAAAACAAGTTACTTACCTGTAACTTTAGTTCTCCAGTATTGGAAGCTTTCATAGATTCACATGCGACCCACCCTCCTCCCCTGAGAGGCTCACCTTTGGATTTTTGGCACAAGTGCTCGAAAATCTGAGGGGCAAAAGGTTCTCTCAGGAGTGTTCTAGAGGGTGAGAGGTTCTGATTGGTTCAGGGACAAGTTTGGTCTCTTTTACATAACGAGAGTTATGGGTTGCAAAATGGAAATGGGCCTAGGCCTCTTTTCTGTTTTGTACTTATCTAAGCATTGCTTTTTTATATACCGGGGACTCCCATCTCGACGACGGGGAATGATTCAGGCATGTGAATCTATGAAAGCTTCCAATACTGGAGAACTAAAGTTACAGGTAAGTAACTTGTTTTCTTAATGACTAGATCCTTATGGCGTTTGCTGGTGCCAAAAAAGGATGCTGGTAGATTGTCATGGTGTATCGTCCTTTGTATTGACATGCTAAGCTTTTCCCAAACCAAAAGAGCCCCTCAGCCCCAGGAGCCCGGCAGCTCTATCGATCAGGGCTAAAATCACTGTCCTGAATATCTGCCAAGCTGCAGCACATGACTGTCTGTACACACTCCTGCCTCAACAAGGTGTTTCGCAGTTTGGTGGGACATTCTGGTTTGAGTCCAATCCTCAGGCCCTCATCTTTTCTGGATGTACTGCTCTGGTATCTATACTACAAATGAAGAATCTGTTGTTAGAGTATCCACTAGATTTAGAGCATTATCGACGGTAAGTAACTTGGTCTACTGGTGGATATTCCTGCTTCTATGTCCTGTTTAGAGGATTCATACACCTTCTAAAATAGACAAGCTCACCATCTGTGGTGATTCTCTGCACAGCCCCAGCCAGGACACCATCAGACTTCAAACTAAGAAGTGTTTAAAAAAGAAACAAAAAGAAGAAGAAGAAAATAAGGAAGCAGGACTTTTTCATCTTCTAACCCAGTATCTGGAACATCATCCCCTTATTCATCAAGACCACCCAAATGCTGCTCCAATTTAGGAAAGAGATGAAGACTCGCCTTTTTATAGATCACTACATCGCAGTGCATTAACCGTCCACAACCCATCTACCTCTTCTATCACTTGTTAATTTTCTGCTTGCCTTTGACCCTGAATGATGCGCTGCTGCGTTTTGGCTAGGTTTGCGCTATAGAAATACAATTTGCATTCATATTTTTTTCCCTGTTTTACCTAGGAGTACTGATTATTAGAGAGTGAAATAACAGTCAATGGACTGCCTACTCCACCCACTAACCTACATCGCCATTCTACGTGTGCAGGCTAATGCAATAGTCACAGTAGTGACTTGTAGCTCTAGTAGAGACCTCAGGAGCTTCTGTGTGTGTCTTTCAGTGTGCCACTTATTCTTAAATTGCTGTTCTTAGAGGGATTTTTGAGGTTTAACATTTCCTGTAGGATAACACTGTGCTCTTGCAGGCTGATCGTACTCTGCCTCAAATGTTGCTGTTCCATCGATCTACTATTGACTGATTCAAATGTACCTGCTTTCCTGTGTCATTCACCTCTCTTGACCTCTTTTTGCTACATTTTAAGATCTCTCCGCAGAGAGGAAAATTAATCTTTCAGACTCTTGAAGAGGGCTTCTTTGAAAGTTTTTCGGGACTCCAGCTCCCTACTTATGTTTGCCCTTCTAGGAATGACTCAGCCATCTCACTTACTTTTTCTTCAGTATCTTCTGGGGGCTCCTTTGCCTGCCACAGGGCTCACCAACATGTCTTTAACTGAGGGGTTACGTTTGGCGTATCCCTCCATTATGACCTACTCTAGCACATCGTCCTTGCCCTCTGTAAGTTTCCTTGGACTCTAATATCAGGGGTCCTGCCTGCTGTTAGTCCCCCTTGGTAGCTGTGATCCTTTCCCCTCCCAGACTTTTTCTGGTCTCAGCTACCAGACACCGCAAGCTATCTGGTTGTGAAAGACCTTTAGTGGGCTTAACAAAAAGTTGCAGTTGTCTTGCCTATTGGTTACCTTTGTCACTCTCATGAGCTTGCTTCTTATTTGATGGCTTGCCTTCCTCTTATGTGTGTCTTCCCTGGAGTATAGCCTCTTTACCATCTTTTTGATTGGTTCACTTATATCCTTTAACTGCTCACTTCTAGTGAGCTATGTTTTTTCTTTTTAGTTAAGCGCTCCTCAAGAGTGCATGAGTGCATGGGTTTTCTAGCTCTCTCCCTCATGTGCTTCTCTCCCTGCAAATACTTGCACCCCATGCGCTCACGTGTTGCTCTCTCGCTATTTCTTGTTCTCTCTCTCTCTCTCGTATGCTTTGCCTTTGCCAAACTCCGCCGCATTCTGAGTTGCTCTCTCCCTTGTGTGCTGCTTTTCCCCTTGCTGCTTCCCCCTACCTGTTACTTTGCTGCAATCATACCCATTGTCGTCCTTCAAATTATTATATGCTTTTTGTTTGCTTTAAATTTTAATTGGAGCATCTGGCAGGTCCCATTTGCCACCAGCCACGCCACTAAAAGAAATGTATTTTTTTATGTACCGATTCAGGATAGCGGTTGCGGCTTGTATCGGTAAATTTAAAATTTGTATAAAATGGGCACTATTCTCTAGGCACCTACATGCTTGCCCATACGTCATCATGCATGCATTTTTCGGCAAAGCCTGTAGGTTAATAAGTCACAACCCAATGGCCAATGCTTGTTCTGTAATGTGCTTTTGCACATTTTGTTATTATTTAAATTACCTTTTTAATTTCTTAATTAATTTTTTTTCTTTCAATTTAAATGGTCATCTGCCCTCTTGGAACAGTAAGCATTTGAAGAAAGAAAAAAAATGACCCTCAGCATAATAACAATTACACGCACATGCATAGTTATTCATGCATACGTTTATATCTGAAAGAGACTATTAGTTATAGCATCCTTACCTTAGAATTACCCCCAGGCGTCAGACTGGATCCAGAGTTTTTTTTCTCAGCACTACCCGCATCGGTAGGTGGCATCGGTCGACTCTGTGTTTGTCGTCGACGTCGTGATCGCCGGGATGACGTCGCGGTATCTACTTAGACGCCGCCCCTGCGTGCTGACGTCAGTTCTTTCTTTTTCCGCACCAGCCAGCACAGATCCGGTACCAGCACAGATCCGGTACCCTTAGTCTTTTTTGACTAACACTTTTTCGACTTTTGTCGACATCTTTTTCAAGTCGTTCGACTCCTGGTGCATGTAGGGATGTCACATCGTCGGACCGGCTTCAAGCCTTGTGACTCCTGTCACAAGTTGATGTCGGTCACGGACCCACACCTCGTGTGCCTCTGGTGCCTGGAGCACGGCCACGACCCAAAGTCATGCTCCGACTGTCGGGCCATGAACCCGAAGTCTTTGCAGGAGCGGTCCCGAAAGCTTCTGGAGCCCCGGCAGTCAGCTGTGCGCTACTCGAGGTCCCGGTCACGGGACCGGTCGCGGAGTCACCACCATCATTCCTCCTCGAAGTCTTCGTCATCGGGTAAGTCGAAGCACAAGAAGAAGGCGAAGAAGCACCGTCGCTCTTCGCCTTCTCCCCGCCCGTCGGCCGACGGGATGCGGAAGGGCGCCGTCCTTCGGCTCCGCCTGCGGAGCCTGCTGGAACGGCTCCGAGCCTCCCTCCCTTCCCGGGAGCCGGAGCGTCCCCTGCCCAGCTTCGTGCATTTTAGGAAGCCCTCCACTCCATCTTTGGGCAGCCCGACTCCATCGGCGCGCCTTCAGGCCCCGCAGACTCGGCTGGGGGCTCTAGGCCTTCGATGCCAGCGGCTCCGGCGCCGAAAGGCCCCCAGGGATCCAGGCCTGGATCCGGGTCGGCGCCGGTTGACCTCACAACACCACCCCCGGCGCCGTTACCTCTGATGCCACCTCCAAAGCCGGTTGTGTCCCCGGGCGGCGTCGACCCCGGCCTCCCCCTCGACTTGGACATGGAGCCGGACTGGCATCGGCCAGTACTTTTGTACCGCTGTTCTACCCTGGCGTTCCTTTTCGCCCTGAGTGGCAGCCAGAGGAGGGTGAGGAGGACTGGGAGGGGTCTGTTGACCCTCTGGCAGACCAGCTGGAAGAGCTGAACTGGAGAGAGGAGTTCGGTGAGGCCAGTGGTCTGGGTACCTCCCCAGACCTTTGCATGCTTTCTCCCCCTACCGTGGCCACGGAGGAGGGAGCCTCCTACGCTGTGGTGTTGCGTAGGGCGGTTGAGGCCTTGGGCCTTGAGCTTCCTACGGTGGCAGTCAGGACTAACCTCCTGACTGCGGTGCTTCAGCCGGCAGAGGCCGCTTCGGAGCCCCTGCTGCTGTTCAATGAGGCCCTCACAGACCTCCTTCTGGGCACTTGGTCCAAGCCCAGCACAGGGGCTCCTGTGGATAGGATGATTGCCCGACACCACCGCCCGGCCCCGGGCGACCCAATATTCCTCTCCCAACACCCTACCCCCGAGAGCTTGGTGGTCCAAGCCTCAACATCCAAAGGCGAGGTCCCTACTGCTCCCCCAGATAGGGAATCCAAGAAGCTGGACCATCTTGGGAAGAAGATGTTTTCTTCCGCCAGCTTAGGACAGCGGTCGGTGAACACCGCATGTCTCTTGGGCCACTACACCCACTCTGTGTGGGACATTGTTGCGCAACTGCTGCCACAGTGCCCGGAGGAGGCCCGGACTGTACTCTCCCGTGCGGTCGCAGAGGGTAGAGACGCAGCGAAGTTTGCCATTCGATGTGGGCTGGATACCACTGACTCGCTAGGTAGAACGATTTCTACGTCAGTAGCCTTGAGAAGCTACGCCTGGCTGAGGTCCACTGGCTTTTCCGGGGATGTTCAATCGACCCTTTTGGACATGCCCTTTGATGGCCGTCGCCTGTTTGGCGACAAGGCGGACAATGCGCTTGAGCGCTTCAAGGACTCTAGGGCTACGGCCTGATCCTTGGGCCTCGCTGCTACCTCTCGCCCCGTTCAGTCCGCCTTTTGCCCCTTTCGGGGCTACGGAAGGAGTCCCCCACCACGTTCTACCCAGGGCCACAGGCCGTCACAAGCTACTCAGCCTCTCCGCGGCCAGGGGACGTGGGACCCAGCGCTGTGGGTCTGGGGGCCAGCGGGCGGGCCAGTCCACCAGTGCCCCCTCATCATCTGCCTCCAAACCTTCCTAGTCCGACCTTTTAGGGCCACCAGTTGCCAGTGGGTGGCAGGATCCGCCATCACCTCCCCCACTGGTACAACATCACGTGGGACAGGTGGGTTTTGCAGATAGTCCGAAGGGGCTACTCCCTCCCCTTCGAGACTACCCCTCCCTCCATGCCACCAACACTCCATCGCATGTTGGAGGATCACTTGGCCCTTCTCCGTCAGGAAGTTAAGGCTCTCTTGGCCAAGGGAGCTATTGAGCAAGTCCCTGTGCCAGAAGTAGGTCGTGGTTGTTATACCCACTACTTCCTGGTACCCAAGAAGGACAAATGCCTGCGTCCTATCTTGGATCTCGGGGACGTCAACCGTTTCCTCCGGAAGGAGAAGTTCAAATTGTTGAGATTAGCTCGGGTCCTGTCTGCCCTCGACCCTGGAGACTGGGTGGTAGCGTTGGACTTGCAGGATGCTTATTTCCACATCCCCGTCCTGCCAGCCCACGGGCGTTACCTACGGTTCACGGTAGGCCACAAGCATTTTCAGTTTACCGTGCTCCCCATTGGCCTTACCAGCCCCCCTCGGGTGTTCACATGGGTGATGGTGATGGTCGCAGCTCATCTGCGCAGATCAGGGGTTCTAGTCTTCCCCTATCTTGACGACTGGCTGTTGAAGGCGAGCTCGCCCCAGGCTGTTGTCTCCCACCTCCAGAGTACGGCGGACCTCCTGCACTCGCTGGGGTTCACTATCAATGTGCTGAAGTCACACCTGATTCTCTCTCAGAAGCTCCTTTTCATCGGAGCAGTTCTGGATACAGCGCAGTTTCGGGCTTATCCTCCCGAGCAGCGAGTCCGGGATATTCGGGCTATGATATCGATGTTTCAGCCTCTATCCCAGATTTTGGTGAGAATGACCCTGAGGCTGCTGGGCCTCATGGCCTCCTGCATCCTCCTGGTGGATCATGCCAGGTAGCATATGCGGGCTCTGCAGTGGGACCTGAAGTTCCAGTGGGCGCAGCATCAGGGGAATCATTCTGATTGCGTCCAGATCTCGGAGGGCACTGCACACCAATTGCAGTGGTGGCTAACGAACTACGATTGGGTCAACGGCAGATCCCTCTCCCTTCCCCAACCAGAGTTCACATTGGTGACAGATGCGTCACTCCTGGGATGGGGTGGCCACATGGAGGAGGCAGAGATCAGAGACCCCTGGTCTCCGGCGGAGTCCAGGCTCCACATCAACCTTCTGGAGCTCTGGGCGATTCGTCTTGCACTGAAGGCATTCCTTCCTTCTGTCAGAGGAAGGGTGGTGCAGGTGTTCACGGACAACACCACTGCCATGTGGTACTGCAACAAGCAGGGCGGGGTGGGGTCGTGGACCCTATGTCAGGAGGCTCTTCGCCTTTGGATGTGGCTGGAACTTCAGGGCACGTCCCTGGTGGTTCAACACCTGGCAGGTTCTCTGTACGCCAGGGCAGACGAACTCAGCCGCTGGTGCATGATGGATCACGAATGGCGTCTTCACTCGGAGGTGGTGCAAGATCTCTTTCAGCAGTGGGGAGAGCCTTGGTTAGATCTGTTCGCCATCAAAGAGAACGCACAAAGTCAGCAGTTCTGCGCGTTGGGATTTCCAAGGTGGCACTCGTTCGGCTACGCTTTTCGGCGCGAGTGGAATTGCGGTCTTCTATACGCCTTTCCGCCTATACCACCTCTGCCCAGAGTGCTGAAGAAGATCAAGCACGACCAGGCACAAGTCAGTCTTGTGGCTCCAGATTGGGCACGACGAGTCTGGTATCCCAAGCTCTCGAACATGGCCACCGATCCTCCGATCAGACTGCCTCTTCGGGAGGATCTTCTGTCGCAGCACAGGGGACGGTCCTCCACCCGAACCTGTCCAGCCTCCACCTCCTTGCGTGGAGATTGAGCGGCGACAGTTGACAGCTTTCGACCTTCCTCCCGAAGTCTGTAACGTTATCTTGGCAGCCAGGCTTCCCTCCACCAAAACAGTATACGCCTGTAGATGGAACAAATTTGTGGGATGGTGCACAGCAAAGGCTGTGGATCCCCTTTCTGCCCCTCTTTCAGAGGTTCTCCTCCATTCTTTCCTTGGCCCAGCAGGGCTCTGCTCTGGGCATCCTTAAAGGCTATCTTTCGGCCATTTCGGTCTTTCTTCGCCTTCCTGGTCAGCCTACTCTTTTCAAGTTTCCTATTGTAAATAGGTTTCTTAAGGGCATTACTCACCTTTTTCCTCCTATTCCTTTCGTAATGCCCCAGTGGGACTTGAATCTTGTCTTGACTTGGCTTATGTGTGCTCCTTTCGAGCCACTACATTGTCCTCTCAGACTCTTGACTTTAAAGACTGCTTTTCTGGTTGCCATCACCTCTGCTCGCAGGGTGAGTAAGCTTCAGGCTCTATCTTCTAAACCTCCTTTCCTTGCCGTCCATCCGGACAAGGTTGTCCTTCGAACTAGACCTTCTTTTCTTCCCTAAGTGGTTACCTCTTTCCACATAGGACAGACCATCACTTTGCCCACCTTCTTCCCGCCCCCGCATCCTTCCAAGGAGGAGGAGGGACTCCACCGTCTGGATCGAAAACGTGCGCTATTATGTTATCTGGATCGCACAAAACAATTCCGGGTGGACGATCAACTCTTTGTTGGCTATGTGGGTGCCAAGAAAGGTCGGGCCGTGCAAAAACAGACCATCTCTCGATGGGTCATCCTTTGCATTAAAATCTGTTATTCCGTGTCGAAAAAGGAGCCTCCTGTAGGACTGCGCGCCCATTCCACCAGGGGGACGGCAGCCACTACTGCTTTGGGACGTGGAGTCCCCCTCAGTGACATCTGCCAGACAGCCACATGGGCATCTCTGCACACGTTCACTAAACATTACTGTCTTGATAGTCAAGTCCGGAGAGATGGCTTCTTTGGCCGTTCAGTTCTCCAGGACTTTCTGATGTGGACTTGGTTCGCAGACCCACCTCCGGGGTTGGTATTGCTGGGGTATCTATTCTAAGGTAAGGAATCTATAACTAATAGTCTCTTGCAGATGAACAAATTACTTACCTTCGGTGACGATATATCTGTAAGAGACATATATTAGTTGTAGATTCCATACCGCCCCACCCATCCTCCCCGTTCTGTGAACTGACTTCTAGAGTAAGGGACTCCCTTTTCAGGGCCCTAGTTTTGTGCACCAGTGGTCAGTGTCTTGCATGGCTCTGCGCTTCTGGCGTGGAATGTCATGTAAAGAACTGACATCAGCTCGCAGGGGCGGTGTCTATGTAGATACTGCGACGTCATTCAGGCGATCACGACGCCAATGACGAACGCGGAGTCGACCAACGCCACCTACCGACGCGCAGGGGTACTGCTGAGAAAAAATTCTCTGGATCCAGTCTGACACCTGGGGTTAATTCTAAGGTAAGGAATCTATAACTAATATATGTCTCTTACAGATATATCGTTACCGAAGGTAAGTAACTTGTTCGTCATGACACCTATGTGCACATGTATGCTGACATGTTTGCATTTACATGTCATGGAGACATTTCTTTTCTTTTTTTATAGATTTTTTGTTGTTGATGATAATCAGCATCAAAATATTTATTTTAAAAAGTGATGGATGGAATACAGTGGCAGCCAGCATGGCTCGCGGATGGAGGGGGGGGCTCGGGGTCGCACGGGGGTGTCACCATTGCGGGAGGTTGCGCATAATAAAAAAAAAAAATGAAACAAAATAGAAATTACCTTGCTTCCGGGTCCCGCGTCTCTGCTCCTGCTCTCCTCGAGGAACAGGAAGCGCAGTCAGGCCCCACTGACCAATCACGACACTGCAATGCAGCGTTCTAATTAGGACTCCCAGTTTTATGGTCTTTTATATTTTTGTCATTTCCGTCTGTATTTATCCATAATCATTTTTTGCTAATTTTACCTGTATTTATCCATATTTATTTTGGGTTTTGTGAAAAAATGAAGCTGAAATGTGTATATTTCTGCATTTATTTAACCAGTTAATGTACACTCGTAGCTGAACGCCTGACAGGTTTCAATGATATATATATACTCAGATGATAAACTACACACTTATAAGAAAACTTGCACATTTTAGTATCAAGGTTGTGCAAATCTACTTCTGTTTAAGGCTCTTTACTAAAGTTCCTTTATTTGTTTAATCCCTTGCCTGTCAATCTGCACAGCTTTTGGCCTGGCAGTCATGATTGACAGCATTCAGAATCATTAAAAAACAACCCAATTTTCGTTTTTATCCACATTTAAAAATAAATACAGACAGGAAAATAAATGGTTTTCTGTTTGTATTTATCTGTAAAAATCTGTAAAAATGGAAAACAGGGGACCTTAGTTGTAATTGATAGGCACCCAGGCTCCCTTGACAATCAAAATGATGCAGTGCAGTGTTGTGATTGGTATGGAGCGTCCTGGTTCCAAGCTTAGCCAGGAAATGGGGGCCTGGGCATGTTCTCCATGCAGGCTGTAAAGCAGCCTGCATGGAGAACGGGGAAAGGGCGCATGACTGGTTTGGGCGGCCTGAAAGGGCTGACTAAACAGTCATTACGCACTTAGGTGTGGGCAAACCACTCCTCCCCTGCCCTGCTCCGAGAGCAGAGCAGCCCCGACCACCCACAAAACAGCACAAACATAAAATTATAATAACTGAAAGTTATTATAATTTTGTTTCTACTTCTCACACTGCTTGAAAGCAGTGGGCTACTCTCCTCCGCCATAGCGGAGGAGCCGCCACTGATGAAATGCTTGAATTAATCTCAGCCACTGGTAAAATATTTCGGGCCGTATCCCAGTTGATTGTTATTTTGCACACCATGCGACTTTAGTTTGGACCTAGGCATATGCAAATCAGTCTTGACCCTTCTCCAATAAGAACAGCCCAGCCTGAACTGCGAAGCCAGGTCCTCCCTAAACCGGAACACAAGCAACCTAAGACCGATTTTTTTCCTTGTTCGGGCTCATCATTCAGGTATAGCTTTGTTCCAGTGCCACAGTGTGCACAGGACCTATGCCTGAGCAAACCTATCCCACTTAGAGTGTCACTCTGAAGTATGCAAACAAATGAAGGATAGACTGCTTGAACTGATCGCAGTCACTGGGAATTACACAGACCGCATCCAGGCCATCATTATCTTGCACACCATGCCACCTCAGTTTGATCACCATCAATCACATATATAGCGCAGCTAAAAAGTGTGGACTTGTGCCTTTGTTAATGCTCGTTTCTCTCTGATCATGATCTTAGCACCTACAAGCAGTTAGATATATCCTGTGTTGTTTTAAAAGTGTCCTATGTTACAACAGGTTGGTAGTTTTATTTTAAATTTTATTAAAGGGCATTCATGCAGATCTCCTACTTCATGTTATATCTGAACATTCTTTGTAGCAATTTCTACACATACTTACTTGAAGGCACTGCTCCAGTATGCATAATGCATTCAATAACTACATTGTCATTCATTGCTTTGTTTATAAAGCCACAAGTCCTCTCTAGGAAGTATTACTTGGCATCACTTTCTATCATTTGTCGACAGAAATCTTCTAACCAAATAGAAGAAAGGAGGCAATAGGATCATTTATTTATTGATTTGCGTTTTGGAGGCAGGATAAGTTCATATGTTAGTATAGTCAACATAGTGTTATACCTAACTCTTAACAAGCAAGTTGCTTTATCTTTTTTTTTCTTTCTGCAGTGTACATGCAAAGAAACCGAAACAGACCAATGAAGAAAATCATAAAGAAATCTCTTCCGCTACCAGCGAAAGCATCCTCCATGAAAAATCAGAAAATGAGTCTCATGTTCTTAGCTGCAGTGTAAGCAGAGCCTTAGCAATATCGGAGTCGGACCCAGTAAACAACATTACCAAAGAAAAACATATCATATGTAAAATAAAAGCTGGTGATACAGAACAAAAGTCGATTGCAGAGAAATGCAGCATTGTAAAGCAACACAACCCAGATGAATACAACAGTGGGGAAAAAAGGAAGCCTCAAGATGAAAAAGTTGTATTGCAATTTCCTCTTCAGAGCATTGAAGAGACTACTGAGAAGGGCCCTCATAAAAATGACACTCCCTGTAGTTCCTCACGTCTGTGTCCTCCACAAAGAGAGAATCTCAATGAAACAATGAGTGAAGGTGAAAAATGTGCTCGTACTCCAAGTACTAATGGCCTATGTTCTACAAGGCATGATCTCATTCAAGAAAGCAACAGTTGTAAAACCAGTGATAACCTTGGTAGTGAAGATGTGAATGAGGGAAAGCGGAGTAAGAAAGGTAACTCTCCTGTTTGTTTGAAACGTAGTGACTCGCACATAATAGAGGACCACCATCATAATAAAGTACTCCCTGGAGAAAATTCAGAACCAGTAACTCATTATATAAATGAAATAAAGGACACCTGTTATAAAAGAAGGCATTCCCATAGCAAGGAGAGGACTAGGCCAGATAGATATAAAGAGCGAAGCTGGAATAGTAATATGAGTAGATACAGACCTTATGATGAAAGTTGTCGTTCTGATAGTGGCAAGGCTGTGGGGAAATACAACTATAATAGAGATGGGTTCCAAAACAGAGAGAAAAATGAGCATGAAAGGAATAGATATTACCATAGTAAAAGAGAAAGGTATGGCGACCAGGAGAGATATTATCCAGATAGACAGAAAAGATGGGATAACTATAGATACAATAATCATCATTATTCTCCTTACTCTTCCCGAGATAGCAGAGATAGAAGGTTGGTGCATAATGACAGAGGGTATGACAATCTATATTACAACAATAGAGCATATCAAGATTTTGATTACAGAAGCAGGTGGATGCACGAATCGGCTGATAAAGACAGAGGAAGAAACTACTTCAGCAATTCCACACTAGACCACCATCATGGATCATCATTTCATCAGTACTCTGGAAAGTACCAGCCAGAGGAAAATTCTGTCTCCGAATTAAAGAATTGCTATAATAACCCTTTATGCACGAGTAATGAAAGGAAAAGAAAATGTGACAGCAGCCTAGATGATAGTGACAGTGATAATGAAAAAAGACCACGAAAGAGCTTCAACCAAGATGATCCTTTTGATGGGGAAAGATGGAAAAAGCACAAAAAGTCTAAGAAGAAAAAGAAATCCAAAGATAAATACAAATATAAGTAAGTATGATACAACTATCTACCACTTTTTACTGACATGCTGCTCAATAGTTTAAAAAGATTTATTACCTAGCAATGTTTTACCTCCTCACTTTTATCAGTTCCTGAACCCTTGTTTCAGTCCTTGTATGCTTCATCTCTAGCTTTCTCAGAGTGCTTATGCTGTAACAGTCATTTTGAGTTCACTTTCATTTTACTGTCCAACAAGAGGGGCTGATTTTTCTGTGTCTTTCATATTTCTTGTCACCAACAACAGGGTGGCTACTGTTAAAAAGCCAGAGGAATGTTTAAAAAAAAGGCAATACCAATACTATTATGTTGAAATATTAGATGTTGTACATATTCACAGTAGTGGCAAAGTACTGACTGTAGTCACAGATGTGAAATGGCCATATTCCTGCAATCTTTCCCTTTTAAGTGTTCTGTGTTTATTTTTTTGGCTCTTCTACGTGCGATAGTGACATTTAGTTCCTATTTGAAACTTCCCACATTAATCCTTAAAATGTTGGGGAATGACCTGGAAGGTTATTTCACTTGTTTGTTTATTTTTATTTCTATTTTTCTTTATATGGCACTCACCAAAAACCATATCATCTCTAGGTGCTGGAACATATGGTCAGTATGTAGTTATTCATGTATGAAAAACAACTGACAGAGATGCTTTCATCAAGAGCACTGTGATAATTTCCAGAGAAGAGAGTTTTAACTGCTCTTGTGAAGATCATATTGGTATTTTTATAATCTCCGTTCCTGTGACCAGTTATGCAGAATTTGCATTCTAACATTCCATTTCCAGAGTCTACAGGTTTATGATTGGTACAACTTCCCTCAGATTCCTCACTTTTTCTGAGCTGCTGCCAGGAGTCAACTATCCACCTACAACTCTCCATCTGAATGTGAGGGGTCGTAGACCCTATGTCAAGAGGCTCTTCGCCTTTGGACATGGCTGGGACATCAGGGCATATCCCTGGTGGTTCAACACCTGGAGGGTTCCCTGAATGCCAGGGCGGACGAACTCAGCCGCCAGTGCATGATGGATCACGAATGGCGTCTTCACTCAGAGGTGGTGCAAGGTCTCTTTCAGCAGTGGGGAGAGCCTTGGTTAGATCTATTTGCCACCGAAGAGAACGCGCAATGTCCGCATCTGCGCGTTGGAGTTTCCAAGGCAGCACTCGCTAGGCAACGCCTTTCGTCGCGAGTGGAATTGCGGCCTCCTGTACACCTTTCCGCCTGTATCACTTCTACTCAGAGTGCTGAAGAAGATCAAGCGCGACCGGGCCCAAGTAATTCTTGTGGCTCCGGACTGGGCGCGAAGAGTCTGGTACCCCGAGCTCTTGAGCATAGCCATCTATCCTCCGATCAGACTGCCTCTTCGGGAGGATCTTCTGTCGCAGTAGCAGGGGATGGTTCTCCACCCGAACCTGTCCAGTCTCCACCTCCTTGCGTGGAGATTAAGCGGCGGCAGTTGACAGCTTTCGACCTTCCTCCCGAAGTCTGTAATGCCATCTTGGCAGCCAGGCATCCCTCCACTAACACGGTACACGTCTGTAGATGGAACAAATTTGTGGCATGGTGCACAGCAAAGGCTGTGGATCTCCTTTCTGTCCCCCTTTCAGAGGTTCTCCTCTTCATTCTTTCTTTGGCCCAGCAGTGCTCTGCTCTGGGCACTCTTAAAGGCCATCTTTCGGCCTTTCGTCACCTTCCTGATCAGCCTTCTCTTTTCAAGTCCCCTATCGTTAACAGATTTCTGAAGGGCATTACTCATCTCTTTCCCCTTTCGTAATGCCTCAGCGGGACTTGAATCTTGTCCTTACTTATCTTTTGTGTGCTCCCTTTGATCCATTACATAATTGTCCTCTTCGTCTTCTTACTTTAAAGACTGCTTTCCTGCTTGCCATCACATCTGCACGCAGGGTGAGTGAGCTTCAGGCTCTTTCTTCCAAACCTCCCTTTCTTGCTGTCCATCCGGACAAAGTGGTCCTTCATACTAGGCCTTCTTCTCTGCCCAAAGTGGTTACCTCTTTCCACATAGGCTAGACCATCACATTGCCCACCTTCTTCCCGCCTCCGCACCCTTCCAAAGAGGAGGAGAGACTCCACCGTCTGGACCCAAAACGTGCGTTGTCCTTCTACCTTGACTGCACTAAAGACTTCCAGGTGGACGATCAACTCTTCATGGGTTATGTGGGCGCCAAGAAAGGTCGGGCAGTGCACAAACGTACCATCTCTCGATGGGTCGTCCTATGCATCAAGATCTGTTATTCTTTGGCGAAAAAGGAACCGACTGTAGGGCTGCGCACCCATTATACCTACGCGACAGCAGCCACTACTGCTTTGGGATGTGGAGTTCCGTTGGTTGACATCTGCCAGGCAGCCACGTGGGGATCCCTGCAAACGTTCACGAAACATTACTGCCTGAACAGCCAAGTCCGGAGAGACGGCTTTTTCGGCCGTTCTGTTCTCCAGGACTTCCTTTTTTTTAATTTTTTTATTTTTTTAAATATTTTTTTATTTTAGAAAACAAAACAAGTCATGATAAGCCATATTTACAAAAACATACAAAGCCGATACGGATACTAATATACAAAAGCCAGACACATGATACATGCAGTGTAGAGAAAAAGAAAAGAAAAAAAGAATAAAAGGCTAATAAAGAAAAAAACTGAAAAAGGACCATAAAGAGAAAAAGGAATGAGATACAGCAGACAGAGCTGAGGATCACTGCTTTAACCATTCCTCTAACGGGGCCCAGACCTTAGAGGCTAACACCCGCCGCCTTCTCCCCCTTAATAAAAAGACTGAAGACTCCAAATTATATAAAGCTAACATCCTAGCTCTCCAATTAAAGAACGTAGGGGCTTCAGGGCTTAACCATTGTGAAGTAATACATAAACGAATCATAGCCATGACTACAAACAAAAAAGCAGAGGTATATCTCGTCCTTTCAACCATCCCAGTGCCTTCACACCCCATTATTACCATCTCCGAAGAGATGGTAACCGGGATATTAAGCCTCGAATTTAAGAAACCCTCCACTTCATACAAAAATTGCCCTAGTCTTGGACAGGAGTAAAACATATGTACAGCGTCAGCTGCTTGAAGCCCACATCTAGCACAACAGTCGCCCCTCCGGCCCCCCACTTTGCAATTTTCGCCGGTGTGTAGTATAGGTCAAACATTGCCATATAGCTTTGAGTCCGTAAACTGCCAGATACTAAAACATAGCTTGCTAATTCCAATGCGGGCCTTATATCCACCCCAGTCTTACCCAATTTACCCACCCACTTAGAATTCTGTAAATCAAGGTCATCCGAAAAATCAGATAGCAGACATTGATAAATTATACCTATTCTAGCCCTCCTTTGAATTAATTCAATTATGGTGTGCTTATCAAACATTGTATCATGCTGATATTTATCAACAAAACTTCTAATCTGAAGGTATTTGAAAAAGTCATGAGTATTTAAATGAAACTTATCTCTTAAAAAAGAAAAAGAGGCCAACTGCCCACCAGAACATAAGTCGCCTATATCCCGCAGACCCAACAGCTGCCATCTGAAAATAAACTGATCCTGAAAAATAGGGGGCAAAACTCGGACAGCATTAAAAGGCGTATAGAAATTAATATTCGGAATTGACCATTTGCGCCGAATTTTCCGCCAGACTGAAAACATAGCCCCAATAACTTTAAACCTTGTTTTCTTAAAATAGCTCGGCTCAAGAATTCGCATTAGAATACCCTTGGCAGCCTCACCCAGACCTATCTCAAAAATAGAAGGTCTGTTAGAGAGCGGAACCTCTGCCCTATCTCCCAACAGCGGTAGCCCAAAATGTTGCAGCATGGCCGACCAGTAATATAATAACAAATTCGGGACCGCCCACCCCCACGAATCCTAGGGAGACACATCCACTTAGCTGCCCTGCGAGAGCGGCGATATCCCCAAAGAAACCTATAACAGATCCTATCAGCCCTGGCCAAACTGACTTGCGAAAACTCTAGTGGGATAGTTGTAAATAAATACAAGAACTTTGGGAGAACCAGCATTTTAAGTACATTGCAACGACCATATAAAGAAAGATGCAGATGATCCAATCTTTCCAGCTTAGTATGAACAGATTGAATCACCGGACGGATATTAAGATCAGGGATATTATCCACACTATTAGTAATTTTGACCCCTAAATAAATTGCTTCCGTAACCACCGGAACAGCAGAAGGACACATAGCAGCTGATTGAACAACCTGAGTCTTTGAGACATTAAGCTTATACCCTGATAACAGACCATATTGCTCAGCCAGAGTCTCCAAAGCAGCACAGGCAGAACGAACATCACTAGTTAACACAACAATATCGTCCGCGTAGGCCAACGTCTTATACTCTGTACCATTGACCCTAATCGGCAAAATATCCGATTTACGTTCGATCTTACTAAGAAAAGGATCAATGTACAGAGCAAAAAGGAGAGGCGAGCAGGGACACCCCTGTCTGGTGCCCCTGCTGTTGTTAAATGGCCTTGACTCCTGACCAGAAATACGCAATGTTGCAGCTAGGAAAGTATACAATGCCTGAACCGCTTGTATAAATTCAGTACTAAAGCCCTTCCAATGAAGCACCGCCCATAAGAACCCCCAAGAGACCCTGTCGAACGCCTTCTCGGCGTCCAACAGGATCACTCCGAGGGGAGAAGAAGTTACCTGAGCCCAATCCAATAAGGCAATAACCCGCCGAACATGGTCGGCCGTATCCCTACCCGGGATAAATCCATGCTGGCGTACAGAGACTAGTGGCGTAATTACCTCTGCCAGTCTAGAAGATAACATTTTAGAATATATCTTATTGTCGGTGTTTATCAAAGAGATAGGACGAAAAGATGAAGGGTCTAGCTCAGGTTTATCTTTCTTTTTAAAAAGGACAATCGTGGTTTGCCGCCATGATTCCGGTATAGCCCCCCCTGTGCTGCCCTAAAGACTGATAAAATATCCTGACGGATCTCTGAACAAAATGTCCCATAGAATTCCAACGGAATGGCATCAGGACCAGCCGCCTTTCCATTAGCCAACGATTTTATTGCTGACTCCACCTCCTCCCACATAATTGGGGCAGAAAGAACCTCATTCTGTTCAACTGTAACTTTGAGGGTACCAATATCCAGAAAAAAGCCCTCAACCTGGGGCTCGGACTGAGATCTAACATTTTCTTCCATATATAACGAGATGTAAAACTTCTGAAACACATCCATAACCCCCTCCTGCGTATCCTGTATAACACCCTGATGATCCTGAATTCTGGTGATTCGATTTAGCAAACTTTTCTGTTGGAGCCTTTTAGCAAGAATTCTACCTGAATTTTCCCCATATTCGTACATTGTTGTACGATATTGCAAATACTTAACAGCCAGATCCTGCCCAAAAAATTCCAACAATTTAGACTTGATTACAGCTACATTTTGCTGATTCTGATCCGTATTGAGACCCTCCTTAATATTCCGCGTTAATTCCAATTCTGCCTCCCTAAGCTTCTCGACACGGGACTTTATCTGCTCCTGAACAGTCTTCCATCGAAAGGCTGCATAGCTCTTGGTCTCCCCACGTACTGCAGCCTTAAATGTATCCCAAACTATGCAGTCAGAGGCAGTATTCCTATTGATATTTAAAAATTCGATTACCCACTTCCTCATATGATCCCGATAAACCTGATCAAACAATAGTTTTCTTTCGAATGTCCATGTCCTGGGAGTTCTAACCTGGCAGACCCAGGGACACTCCACTACCAATGGGTTATGGTCAGATAAAATCCTTGGGGACACTGTGATAGAAACCAGCTCTGCCACCAGATCTGACATAAGAAAATAATCCAGCCGAACCATTTTATTATGGGGGGCAGAATAATATGTATACCCATCTTTATCTTTGTTATGCCTATACCAAACATCCATTAATGCATGTTCTTGAGCTAAAGTCTGAAGAGCTTTAAAGACCCTAGGTTTCCTACCAAAATATTTTTGAGCACTTGCCAGATTAAAATTGCCAGCCAAATTAATATTAAAGTCCCCACAAACCAGCATTGGATGTATCCAAGCTGCTAATTCTACATTTAAGCATTTTATCACTTCTGGATCATCTGCATTTGAGGCATATATAGTACATATAGATAATAACCTGCCTTCAACCAGTATTTCAGCTATAGCCCATCTACCTGAACTATCCTCTCGGGCCTTTCTACAAAACCCAATGCCTCGCCTCAGCAAGATAGCGACACCTCTAATCATAGATGACTGTCGAGAGCAGGCAATTAAGTCATATCCAGGGACTTTCAGACACTCCCTCTTACCCCAAGGTATGTGCGTCTCTTGCAGACACAAAACATCCAGTTGCATAGTTTGGACAATTTTGAAAAACAAAGCCCGTTTTTTGGGATCATTTAGGCCACAAATATTCCAGGAACTTATCCGCAATTTACCCTGGCCCATTTATACATGAAAAAAAAAACCTTATTCTCCACTGCAAACCATTACCCTTTTTAATCATAAATACTGAGATACCATAACCACTACAAATAACATTACCATGACTATAGCATAAGTCCAGGACCTTAGTGACCCCCCCTTCACCCCACCTCCACCCTTAACCCCTAAAACCCCCCTACCCCAACCCCCCCCACCCCCTACACCCCTCTTGTAAGGCAACAGGACCGAGGTCCTTGTGATGAAGGAGCTGGCTTCCCCCACTCTCCCCTAGACCCTTCCCCCCATTGTTGCCAACACCCGAGAATTAAGCCGATTGGAATCCTACCCGAAAAAATCCCTTTTTTTTTTTTTACTAATAGAACAAAATACCAATCGGTTCAACCCCCGCTTTTTCCGCCTCCAAGCCCCTGACATGGCAGAAAAGAAAACGAAGACCAGCAGAGTTTACCTAGATACCATCCAAAAACTCCTTTGCCTGAACTTCAGAAGAAAAAAATCTAGTCTGGCCCTGGTGAATTATTTTCAATTTTGAGGGATAAAGTAGAAAGGCTTGAGATCCCTTCGCTTGAAACGGGGCTATTAGCTGGCGGAGCTGCCACCTCCGCTCAACTGTTGCCGGACAAAAATCTGGCCTAACGAAGAATTCACAATCCTTCCCCACCCTCTTCCTATCTGGCCTAGCTAGGTCATAAATCTTCTCCCTAGCCAAAAAGTTGTTCAAACAAATTAAAACTGCCCGAGGCTTATCACCAGCCTGCCCAGACCTCTGTCTCTGCTTAAAAGGGAAACGATGTGCACGTTGCACTTCCAGTTGCCAATCCCACTGCTTAACATCTGGAAAAGCTTCAGAAAAGAGTTCCACTACAAACTGTCTGATGTCCGACCCTTCTCTGCCTTCTGGAACCCCCAGAATCCTCAGATTGTTCCTCCTGGCCCTATTTTCAAGATCAGTCAGTTTCCAGAGCATGTCATCCCTTTGTGTTTTAATCAGATCCGTAAGGCCCTTCTGAGTGGCCAAATCATCCTCCAACGTAGAAATCCTTTCCTCAGCTTCGACAATTCTAGCAGCAATGTCAGAACAAGTCTTAGCGACTCTTCGGATAGAGTTTTGCATCCTACGGCATGCACCCTGCGTACGAACACTCTCCTGACGCGTTTCCTCACGATGCGCCATAATAGTCTGATAGATGATTGAGAGTGTCATCTCTCCAGGAGGAGCCTGGGGGGGTCAGTCACGCTGCCTCCAGCCAAAACTATAGCACTCCCCACAGAGCCAGAATGTGTAGAAAAAGAGTAATCCCAAACCATTGAAGCTGACGACCCTGGGTCTTTGCTTAACAGAGAAGCCCCTTGATCTTTCAGTTTTATTGCTTTTCGGACTGTATGAGGACCTCGCGAGGCTTCGCCCCTTAATGCTTCATTAGGTCGCCAGTCCCCAGAATCACTGTCATCAACTGACCACTCTCTGTCTAGGTCATCGCCCTCTGACGAACCAGTGTGATCAGATAATGAATAGAATTTATCTCCCCCTTCAGGTTCCTTTACGTTTTTATTTTTAACCGCAGTTACGTCATTAGAACCCACCTCTTGCAACACTGGGCTTGCCGCCACACCACTTTGGGGAGAGACTCCGGGAATATATTGAGCAGAAATAGCAGAAATAGCAGTGCTTTCAACATGTGGGACTACAACTCCCATAATTCCATTCCCCGGGAGCGACCGCGTTGACTGAGGTTCCTCATTCACTCCAGCTCGATCTACAGGGATCTCCCCACTACCATCAGGCAACAACCTGGCATTTGTAATGTCGGCCCCGGTAGAACCCTGAGACCTCAACTCAGTCTGAATCAAATTGCCGTCCTCCGTTGCAGCAGTGAGTGAGGCCATCGACACAAGGTCGGTAGGGGTAGAGGCAGCACCTGTCACCTCCAAAACCGTAGCATTAGTCATTTCAGATGCCGCCAGCTGCCCCAGCTTATTGCTTCCTGCATTCACAGGAGTCTTCACCTTCCCAGCTTGCAGTTTGAACAAAGCAGGAAGAGTTTGCTTTCCCTTTCCAGCAGAGACAGATGCCGCCTGATTACTGCCCGTACCTCCAGCAGCCGTCTCGGGCCCCCCATGGACCACGTACGTCTCCTTCCCCGATCCGACGGCTTTCCCAGGGCTGCCTACACGCACTATGGGGGCTCGGGTTTTTGTAGTAAGGTTCCTCGCTGAGACCTTCGGAGGCATAATCCCTGACGAGCAGCCAGACAGGCGAAGGAGATGACCAAGCCCAAAGCAATGCGGGGATGACCACAGCCAGAATATCCTGCCGGTAAGATTATTTTTCAGGACTCCCCGCAGCATGTCACTCAATACGTTTTTTTAAACTTCCATCACCGGCTTAGAAGACCTTGATCAGGGGAATTGTCCAGGAGAGGATACAGCACCAGCTCACACAGCCGTGCGACCGGCCGCCATCTTGCCTCCGTTCTCCAGGACTTCCTAGTGTGAACTTGGTTTGCAGACCCACCTCCGGGGTTGGCATTGCTGGGGTATCTATTCTAAGGTAAGGAATCTATAACTACGGTCTCTTTCAGATGAACAAGTTACTTACCTTCGGTAACGATGTATCTGTAAGAGACATTAGTAGTCATAGATTCCTTACCGCCCCACCCATCCTCCCCGTTCTGCGAACTGACTTCTAGGGATATGGACTCCCTTCCATGGCTCTAGTTATGTGCACCAGTGGTCAGTGTCTGGCATGGCTCTGTGCTTCTGGCGTGGAAAGTCGTGTCAGAACTGACGTCAGCGCGCAGGGACGGCGTCTAAATAGACACTGCAACGTCATCCTGGCGACAACGACGCTGAGGACGAACGCGGAGTCGACCGCCGCCACCTACCGACGCGCAGGGGTACTGCTATGAAAAAATTTCTCTGGATCCAGTCTGGGGGTAATTCTAAGGTAATGAATCTATAACTACTAATGTCTCTCACAGATACATCGTTACCGAAGGTAAGTAACTTGTTCTTTAAGCATAGCAGTCCACAGACCGATTGCCAAACACTATACCCACTGTGGAGGATACAAGTCTTCTGTCCTCACAACCATTACTGGAAAGCCGTCCTTCAAACAAAATCCAAATGCCTTTCCTACAGCACTCTAGGAGAGATGATTGAAAAAAGGTGATTTGGTTTAGAAAGGTTTTTTTTCCATCAGTTCGGCAAAGCATTCTGCTAATGCCATTTTCCTTGAAGACCAATACCTGCAAGCCTTGTGTGTTGTCAAAGGTTGGAGTGATCAGTCTATCAAACCATATGAAAAGCTGTTTTCTCACCTGGTGAATGTGGAATGGACTTCTAATAGTTTATTTAATGAAACTGACATCAGAAGTCAGGAGTGATGCTTACATGTGGCTCAGTATTACTTCCAGAGGAGGGTTGAAGCTGTCACGGAGACAGAGTACGCCACCTACCAACTCACGGACATATTGCAGAAAAAAAAGCTGGCTTAATTCACATTCAAAATGTGAGCGATCTGTAGCTGGATAAAATATCCACTAGCTGAACATAATTGCTGGTAACTTGTTCCTAGGTGCCATATTTGTCACTGTCATGGCTCTCTCAGATCTTCTCCATGCATCTCAATGAGGAATAGAATATGTACCACGTACCAATGTAAACAGGCTGGTTGGTGCCTAATGTATTCCACTGGAGTCACGTCAGGAGGTAAAGTTGTGGCTGTAGCCACTTAGCTCCATCTGACTTCTCTAGAGAGTGATTGCTGGTCAAAGCTTTGCTGGACCAGTCTTAACCCTGGAAGGCGTATTTATTGGGTGAGGAATCTGTGGGAAGATTATATATCCCACTAGAAATGTTGTTACCAAAGGTAACTTTTTATTTTGGTAACATCAGCAATCCCAGACCTCCTGATATAAGAGCCAGTATTTATTCAGTTTTCCTGAAGAAATGTTGCAGTACCATTGATGCACTTCTAATCCCGGCCTTCTCACGCCAGGAATAGAAGCATTAATAGCATTTATGATGTAAAAGTGAGACCTGATCTACGTATCCTGAATACTGCAGCTGTCATTATTTCCAAAGCACAAATTCTTCTCTTCATGTTGTTATTATTGCCTGAAGTATACACAGAGTCCTCTATCCTGTGGAAGCACATAATCAAAAGGAAGCATTAGTAAAGCCAGTAGGTCTGAATTGCAATTTCAGTTCTCAGTCAGACTAATTGGCTGTGCGAAAGCTGCAGGGCATGCTAAATTTTATTTCAGCTGCATCCTGACAGATGAAGCAGAGAACTAACGAGCATGCTGAATCTTACCAACAGTTTAGATGCTCATTGTGATTGTTCAGGATGCCAAATGGTTGTTCCTCTAATTGAAATAATTAGAGGATTGTTCCTGTGGCATTCTTAGCAACTCATTTGTTAACTTGAACCAGTGTATCATGTAGTAAAAAAATGAATTGCTTTTTGATACATTGCATGTATGAGGTAAGGAATTGAACACGACAAAAAGTCTGATGATTTGAGTGTGCTTTTTAGTTGTAAAATAGTCCATCATACTTTCCAATAGAAGCACTTCTCCACCAATGCATCTTTTATATATTCACATGCTTGAATCATTCCCCGTCGTTAGGCTGGAAATCCACGGTACATTAAAATAGCAGTATACAGTGATAAAATGGCCATAGGCCTGGAACGGCATTATCTATTTAGTAGCACAACCACCTCATTTGAAGGAACCCAAAATTACCCAATGAGGTGGAAGCTTAAGTTATCCAGTATAGGATCTTTCATAGATTCACATGCTTGAATCATCCCCGCCGTCGAGGTGGGAGTCTCGCGGTAAAAATAAACATATATATATATATATATATTTTCCTACAATGTGACCCTGGGTCGTTCGGTGCGCTCAACAGAGGGTGCCATACGAAGGGGCCGGATCCTGGCCCTGAATTCAATTGTGTACAAAGGACGCAGCACTCCGGAGTTTAAAGTTTCAAAAATGTAATCCAGCAACACTCCACCAACCCGTTTCAGCCTTACCACGGCCTTGATCACGGTTAGTGAGTCCTTTCTCTATTGCACTATATATACCCACTCTGCCTTAATGTGGCATTTTGGGAATTGTAGTGCTTTCAATACAACTTTATTACCACTATTTACAAAAAGGAATTTTCTCTATTGTCATTCCTCTGGCATTTAGTACAATCAACGTGTCATTGTTTCGTACATTATATATAACATTTGTGCAGCAGTTGTTATTAATGCATAGTGGGAGAATTATTTACAAAACTCGAATCTGGAGCGGCATTTGATCAGCTCAAGTGCACCTATTGTTGGGCAAACTTGTTATGTTCGGTTGCTCTGAGCCGCTCTTTTAAGAGAGCCAACGCGTTTCGACCTTCAGTGGGTTGGACCAGACAGAATGTTTTGTGTGAAGGTCTTCATCAGGGCGGGACTTTGGACGTGTAGGACATTAGGTACCATATTTAATTTGCATGATGGAATGCAAAATCTCTCTTAAGTTCTTGTATTTGAGTTGTTCTTTTCAGCTATCTGATTTATTTGTAGTTTGCGCTTCTATTTCTTGGCAATCCCTCGTCTGCAGTGCCGGTGGATATGTTCTCCTGAAGGGGAAAGGTCAGCATCGTAAATTATAGACATATCTATGGATTTGGCCTCTCTAGGTTTTAGGCAACTAGCTGGAGCAGCAGTTCTCCGTCGCCAAGGATGGCTCAAGGCTACCACCTTTCATCCTGAGGTGCAAAGTAAGATCTTAGACATGCCGTTTGATGGTGATGCACTGTTTGGTAAACACATAGACGATGCCTTACAGGAAATAAAGAAAGCCACGGATACAGCTAAAGCTTTAGGAACTCTCCAGTATAGGAAGACACTGTTTCGGGGGGCCCGTGGCAGAGGATCATATTCCTTTCGAGAGATACCAGCCGAAGACATACCAATATAGATATGGCTATCGACAATAGCAGTCGTATAGAGCCACTCCAGCTGCTGCTTACTCCAGACAGCAAAACAAAAGAAAACAACCTCCTCAGGCCAGGGACAATGCTAGAAAACAGTGACACCTCCCCAGTACCTGCAACAATTCGGCCACGTTCCAACCCCAATGCTGCAAATATTTCCTTACATTTCGACCAGTGGAATAAAATAACTTCGGACAAGTGGGTCCTGGACATAGTAAAGTATGGTCATACCCTAGAATTCGTAAAGATCCCACCGCATCATCCACCTTTGAAGAGGCTTCCTCCTCATCTCAAACTTCTCAGGAAAGAAGCCAAGGTTATGCTCCAGAAAGGAGCTATAGAAAAAGTTCCTCACTCTCAGGTGGGGAAAGGTTTTTATTACAAGGAAACTATGGCACTTAGAGAAAGCTGTTATAAAGCACATCACCGTTGGGAAGCGTTTCTACTATAAAAGCATAGTTGCGCTATGGAGGTCTTTTTTCTCTTCTTTTCTCATTTTCAGATGGAGTAAAGAGACACAAAGAGCAGGATAACTAATCTGGTGCTCTTCACACGGAGCAGCTATCTGCCCTTTTAACATACAAGTGGATAGGTATCGTCCTGTGCGCGAAAACCAGGGAGGATTACCCAAACCAACCCCCTTTTGTTTTGCCCTGATGAAAGTCCACGACCTTAGAAGGCCAAGTTTGGACTGAAACATGTCGGCACTAGGGTCATAGGACCATAAAATTCCAATTGACCCCCCTAGTTTTATATTTTAATATCCCCGACAGTTCCAATAATAAAGGGATACAGGGATCTGTCTGAGGATTTTTAATCTTTAACACCCCCTGGTCACATCTCGTTAAGAGCTCCCTGAAAAATGGTCGAGCCCACCCTGACCTTTTTGAGTCAGGGTGACCCAATGATGAAGCATGACACTACTAGAGTGTGTGAGGGTAATATTAACAAAAGGAATTGTTTCCTTCCCCACAATGTAGTGAGTAACAACTAGGATGCTTCAGAAGAACCTTCCATATCTAACTGTTAGTTTCAGAGAACCTGTAAACGAAGTTTACAAAACTGGGGGGTACTTTTTGTGGAATAAAGGTTTTTATTCTCATTTCTTTCTGATAAAAAAGAAGTCGGGAGAGTGGAGGCCAATTCTAGATCTCAGAAAATTAAACAAATATCTGCAGAAGAAGTCCTTCCGCATGGTCACCCTCCAGGAGATACTACAGCTTCTCAATCACGCGGATTTTATGATAACACTAGATTTGCAGGATGCATATTTCCACTTCCCTATTCATCCCAAACATCGAAAGTTTCTCAGTTTCACTGTAGCAGGTGCTCATTTTCAGTTCCGAGTCCTCCCTTTTGGTCTGCGGTCAGTCCCAAGAGTATTCACCAAGTGTCTGGCTCCAGTTGGTGCTCATCTCAGGCATCTGATAGAGACTTCTAGCTGCAGATTCCTTACCTTTGAATTTCCCAGGCGTCAGGCTGGATCCGGAAACTTTTGCTGAGCAATACCCCTTGCGCGCGAAATCGGGTGGCTCCATTCGGCTCCGCGTGACGGCATCGGTAGCGTCGGTTATGACGTCGCGGTGCCTATATAGGCGCCACCCAGGCGCGCGTACGTCAGTTCTTTTCTTTCCGCGCCAGTTAAGGGCCGATCCGGGAAGAGCTACCCCTCTGCCGCTTTTTGGCAGGCTTTTTCTCGACTTTTGTCGATATTTTTGGATTCGACTTCGTGTGCGAGGGATGTCTTCGAGAAAGACAGGTTTCAAACCATGCAGGACTTGTTCCCTCATGGTGTTGGTCACCGATCCCCCCTGCATATGTCTGTGGTGTCTTGAACGCAACCACGGTTCAAAGTCGTGTTCAGACAGTCGGGCAATGGCCCCGAAGACCTTGAGGGAGCGAGCGATGAAGTTGCTTGCGGCCCGGCAGTCGACACCGTCAAGCGAGACTCCGAGGAGGTCACGGTCCCGTTCGAAGAAGAGGAGGTTGCGGGACCGCTCACAGAGTCCTAAGTCCTCTTCCTCCCATTCGAGGTCTTCTGGACACTCGGGGAAGAGGCACAAGAAGAAGAAGAATGCCAAGCGGACTTCGACTTCACCTCAACTGGTGTCCGTCATCGAGAGAGGTAAGGAGCACCAACGCTCTAGGCACGGTTCTGCGGAGCCCTAAGTCGACTTCGCGCCTTCCACCCTTTCCGGGAGCCGGAGCGACTCCCGCTCAAATTAAAGAGTTTTACGAGGCCATGCGCCGCGTATTTGAGCAGAACGACCCCATTGGTGAGCCCTCAGGGTCGGATGGCGCCCCATCGGGTTCGACGCCGTCGGCTCCGGCCTCAGCGGGTCCTCAGGGATCCGATCCCGATCCGTATCGACGCCGGTCGTGCCAACGCGACCTCCCCCGGCGTCGAATCCGAAGTCGTTGCCTATGACGTCGCCGTGCCCGTCGGTGGCGCAAGCCCCATCCCAACGACACGGAGCCGGAACGGCGTTGAGCAATTCCGACGTCGACAGAACCCAGGGGTTCTAAGTTGTCGCCTGAGCACTTTGTGGACATGCTGGGCTCTGGAGAGGAATGGGAGGAGTCTGGAGACCCTCTTGAGAACCAGGATGTCTCTGAGGAGACAATGGACTGGTATGGGGAACTTGGGGAAGCCAGTGGTCTGGATACTTCCCCAGACACTGGCATGCTCTCTCCGCCTACAGTGGCTACAGAGGAGGGGGCGTCCTATGCCATGGTGGTTAAGAGGGCAGCTGAGGTCCTAGGACTGGAGCTGCCCTCAGTGCAGGTCGGGACTAATCTCCTGACCGAAGTGCTTCAGCCTGGGGCTTCCACTACTGAACCCCTATTGCCCTTTAATGAGGCACTTACGGATGTCCTTCTAGGAGCATGGTCCAAGCCTATCACAGGGGCTTCTGTGAACAGGACGATTGCAGGCCACCATCGCCCAGCTCCGGGCGACCCAAAGTTCCTCAGCCAACACCCCAACCCATAAAGTTTGGTGGTGCAGGCCTCTACGTCCCAAGGCACATTCCCTTCCGACCCTCCGGATAGGCAGGTCGATTTCAACGAGGGTGGCCTTGAGACGCCACGCCTGGCTTCGTACAACTGGCTTCTCGGGGGATGTCCAAGCCAATTTGATGGACATGCCCTTTGACGGAACCCGCCTTTTTGGGGAAAAGGCAGACTCAGCCCTGGTCATGTTCAAGGACTCTCGAGCTACCGCCAGATCCTTGGGCCTCTCCTCCACTCCTCGTGGCCAGTCTTCCTTTCGCCCCTTTCGTGGCAACGGAAGGGGTTTCCAGCCGCGTCAGCCCTATTTTAGCCACCGTCCCGCTCAGACTACCCAAGCCGTGCATGTACATGGACGCGGTACATTCCGTCTTCGGAATGGAGGCCGGAAGTCGTCTACCACACTGCCCCCAGCAGCCGCAGCCTCCAAGCACTCCTAAGCTGATTCTGCATGACCACACTACTCCAGTGGGTGGGAGAATTCGTCATCATCCCCCCCGCTGGAGATCTATAACTACAGACAAGTGGGTCTTGCAGATAGATCGTCCAGGAGGGCTATTCTCTTCCTTTCCCTCCTCCTATTAACGCCAAGTCAGGAACGGCTGGCGGAGGATCATTTAAAGTTGCTCCAAGAGGAAGTTACAGCTCTTTTGGCCAAAGGAGCTATAGAAAGGGTCCCAGCTTCAGAAGTAGGCAGTGGCTGTTATTCCCGCTACTTTCTGATTCCAAAAAAGAACAAGGGGCTTCGGCCCATTTTGGATCTTCGGCCCGTCAATCTCTTCCTCAAAAAGGAGAAATTCAAAATGCTCACTTTGGCTCAGGTCTTTTCTGCCCTAGACCAAGGAGACTGGATGGTGGTGTTGGACCTGCATGATGCGTATTTTCACATTCCCATCCTGCCGGGCCACAGGCGTTCCCTGCAGTTCAAGGTAGGCCGCGAGCACTTTCAGTTTACCGTGCTCCCCTTCGGTCTTACCAGTGCCCCTCGGGTGTTCACCAAGGTGATGGCGGTGGCTGCAGCTCATCTGCGCAGGTTAGATGTGTCAGTCTTCCCCTACCTCGACGACTGGCTGTTGAAGGCGTCCTCGCCCCAGGCAGTCGTCCCACCTTCAGACTACGGCGAACCTCCTGCATTTGCTGGGATTCTCTATAAACGTGCCGAAGTCACACCTGACTCCTTCTCAGACGCTCCCTTTCATCTGAGCTGTTCTGGACACAGTGCAGTTCCTGGCTTATCCTCCCGAGCAGCGAGTCCAGGATATTCAGGTTATGATTCCGATAATTCAGCCTCTATCCTGGATTTCAGTGAGGTTGACTCTGAGGCTGTTGGGTCTCATGGCCTCCCGCATCCTGTTGGTAAGACACGCCAGGTGGCGTATGCGGGCTCTGCAGTGGGACTTGAAGTTCCAATGGGCACAGCATCGGAGAAATCTCACCGACGTGGTTCAGATCTCGGAAGGAACTGCGAAGGATCTGCAGTGGTGGTTAACGAACCGCGATTGGGTCAGCAGCAGACCTCTCTCCCTTCCCCAACCAGATTTCACAGTTGTGACGGCTGCGTCACTTCTGGGATGAAGCGGCCACATGGGAGAGGTGGAGATCAGGGGTCACTGGTCTCCGGCGGGAATCGACTCCACATAAACTTGTTGGAGCTCCGAGCGATTTGGTTGGCATTGAAAGCATTTCTTCCCTCTGTCAGGGGAAAGCTGGTGCAGGTGTTCACGGACAACACCACCGCCATGTGGTACTGCAACAAGCAGGGCGGGGTGGGGTCGTGGAACCTTTGTCGAGAGGCCCTGCGTCTCTGGACATGGCTGGAACAGCAGGGCATATCCCTGGTCGTTCAACACCTGGCAGGTTCTCTGAACGCCAGGGCAGACGATCTCAGCCGTTCGTGCCTTCAGGATCACGAATGGCGTCTCCAGTCGGAGGTGGCGCAATGTCTCTTTCAGCAGTGGGGAGAACCTTGGTTAGATTTGTCAGCAGTGTAGCGCGCTTGAGTTTCCAAGGCGGCTATCGCTCGGCGACGCGTTTCGTCGCGAGTGGAGCTCAGGCCTGTTGTACGCCTTTCCACCCATACCACCCCTGCCCAGGGTTCTGAAGAAGATCAGGAGCGATCGGGCCCAAGTCATTTTTGTGGCACCGGACTGGGCAAGGAGAGTCTGGTATCCAGAGCTTCTGAGCATGAGTGTCGATCCTCCGATCAGGCTGCCCCTTCGGGAGGATCTTCTGTCGCAGCAGCAGGGAAGGGTTCTCCACCCAAACCTGTCAACTCTGCGCCTCCATGCGTGGAGATTGAGCGGTGACAGTTGATAGCTTTTGACCTTCCTCCCGAAGTCTGTAATGTTATTCTGGCGGCCAGGCGGCCCTCCACTAAGACGGTATACGCCTGCCATTGGCAGAAATTTGTATTATACTGTACAGAAAGGTCTAGTGACCCTCTTTCTGCTTCTCTTTCTACTGTCCTTTTATTCATTCTAACCCTTGCCCAGCAGGGCTCTGCCTTGGGAACTCTCAAGGGTTACCTTTCTGCTCTGTCTGCTTTTTTGCAGCTACCAGACCAGCCCTCTCTCTTCAAGTCTCCTTTTGTAAATAGATTTCTTAAAGGGCTGGCTCACTTGTTTCCACCCACGCCCTTTATTATGCCACAGTGGGACCTTATTTTGGTCCTCACTTACCTGATGTGTGCTCCCTTTGAGCCATTGCACAATTGTCCCCTCCGGCTGTTGACCATCAAAACAGCCTTCTTGGTGGCGATTACATCGGCCCGGAGGGTGAGTGAATTGCAGGCATTATCCAGCTTGCCTCCTTATCTTATGTCCTTTCCAGACAAGGTGGTGCTTCGCACCAGGGCATCTTTTTTGCCAAAGGTTGTGACCCCATTCCATCTGGGTCAGTCCATCACTTTGCCCAACTTCTTCGCTCCCCCACATCCCTCTAAGGAAGAGGAGCGTGTCCACCGACTGGACCCAAAAAGAGCATTGTCGTTCTACCTTGACCGCACAAAAGAGTTCCGGGTGGATGACCAACTCTTTATGGGGTATGTGGGAGTGAAGAAGGGAAGGGCAGTGCAGAAAAGGACCATCTCTCGCTGGGTCGTTCTCTGCATTAAAATCTGTTACGCCTTGGCGAAGAAGCAGCCCCCTGAGCGATTAAGGGCCCACTCCACCAGGGGAAAGGCTGCGACTACGGCCTCGGCTCGGGGTGTCCCAGTCCAAGACATCTGTCAGGCGGCAACGTGGGCATCATTGCACACGTTCGCAAAACATTATTGCCTTGATGGTCAAGTGCGCAGGGACGGGCACTTTGCCCGTTCAGTCCTGCAACACTTCTTAGTCTAGATCATGAGTCCGCACCCCGCCGCCGGGATGGTATGGCTCGGGTATCTGATTCAAAGGTAAGGAATCTGCAGCTAGAAGTCTCTATCAGATGAACAAGTTACTACCTTCGGTAGCACATTATCTGGTAGAGAATCTATATAGCTGCAGATTCCTTACAGCCCCACCCATGCCTCCCCGCTTTGCGGACTGATGTAGTAGGTCTAGGCTTGTTTCCCCTTTTCTGGGCCCTAGTTTTTGCACACGACTATGTCAGTTACTTCGTGGCTCTGCGCTTCTGGCGTAGAAAATATTAAAAGTACTGACGTCCGCGCGCCTGGGTGGCGCCTATATAGGCACCGCGACGTCATAACCGATGCCGACGACGTCACACGGAGCCGAATGGAACCACCCTACGTCGCGCACAAGGGGTATTGTCAGCAATTTTTCCGGATCCAGCCTGACGCCTGGAAAATTCAAAGATAAGGAATCTACAGCTAGATAGAGCCTCTACCAGATAATGCGCTAAAGGTAAGTAACTTGTTCTTCAGGGCCTGCAGCTGTTTCCTTACCTAGACGACTGGTTAGTGAAAGCACCGTCTTTTCAACAGGCCTCAAAAGCAACGTCAGTCTGCCTACAAATGTTTCTTTCCCTGGGGCTAACTCTCAATTTTCAGAAGTCAGTTCTGCAACCGTCTCAAAAGACGTATTTTCTCGGAGCAGTCCTAGACACTATCCAAGACAAGGCATTCTTGTCCATAGAAAGGCAAACACACCTTATTTCGATGAGGCTGATAAAAACTCTACTGGGCATGATGTCTTCTGCAATTCTGATGATACCTTGCGCTTGTCTCAGAATGAGATCAATACAGGAGGAACTAGACAATCAGTGGCTTCAGGTGACTGGATCGATCGACGACCTGGTGCGAATAACTTGAGTCATAAAGACAGCTCTGCTCTGGTGGCAGCGCTCCAGGAATCTCTCAATAGGCCTAACTTTCCTTTCTCGGATGCCGGATTTCGTCCTCACTACGGACGCTTCGCTAGAAGGATGGGGGGCCCACCTTCAAGACCTCTGGATAATGGGCAAGTGGTCCAAAGCGCTCTCAAAGATGCACATCAACTTTACGGCGCTCCGAGCCATTTCTCTAGCCTTATAGGCTTTCCTCTGAAGGATTCAAGGGGCCTCGGTTCTGATAAGGACAGACAATATCACATGTATGCATTACCTGAACAAACAAGGAGGCACATGCTCCCACATCCTATCGCATTAAGCACAGGAAATCTGGAAGTGGGTTCTCTCTCACCACATCTCTATCAAGGTGTAGCATCTCCCAGGAGTGCAGAACAGTCTGGCGAATACTTTGAGCAGGACTTCCAACTCTTGCCACGAATGGGAGCTAGATTGAACCGGAAATGTCAATTCTTTGCCAGCTGGAAGCCAGAAAAAGGTTCATGGGGAAACGCCTTTCTAATGAGGTGGACAGGGATCTTCGCATACGCGTTCCCTCCTTTTCCTTTAATTTCAAGGCTTCTGATGAAACTGAAAAGAGTGCCCTTCCCAAATGATTCTCATTGCTCCAGGTTGGCCACGCCAGCATTGGTTCATAGAGCTTCTCCTGCTCTAAGAATGCAGATCTTATTGCCTTCCAGTATCATCAACAGTGTTAACAATGAGCAGGGGCCAGATTCTCCATCCACATCCAGCCCCACTGCATCTACATGCGTGGTTATTGAACTCGCTGAGTTCAAGGACTTAGACCTGACGCAAGACTGTAGAGACATCCTTTCTAAAGCAAGGGCATGGTCCATGATTAAAACTTACACTCTCAAATAGAAACGTTTTTGTTCATGGTGCCTTCGTAACAGTGTGCACCCACTTGAGTCTTCTCCATATAAAATTTTACCCTATCTGCTCTCCCTGGCTAAATCCGGCCTTATGTTCACATCTATTAAGTTACATCTGGCCACCATCTCTACTTACAGGCGGTCCTCTGGAGGTTTATCTCTTTGTTCATGTTGATTGGTAAAACAGTTTATGAAAGGACTTTTCAGAGTGTACCCTCCTGTAAGAGCTCCTCCTCCGGAATGGAGACTTAATCTAGTTCTGGCGCAACTTATGAAACAACCTTTTGAGCCTATACACAGAGCTGAGCTCAGATACATTTCCTGGAAAGTTGCTTTATTGTTGGCTCTTACTTCTGCCAGGAGAGTCCGCGAAATTCAAGCCTTCACAGTTAAGGAGCCTTACCTTCGCTTTACTAATGACTACGTTCTCCTTAGAACAAATCCAGTATTTATTCCAAAGGTACCGTCAACTTTCCACCTTAATGAGCTGGTTATTCTACGAACATTCTTTCCTAATCCTAATTCCCCGGCTGAAAAGGCACTTCAAAATTTGGATATAAAAAGATGCCTCAAATTTTATCTTTCACATAATAAGAGCATCCGGAGATCTGATCAACTGTTTGTGTTCTATGGTGCACAAAAGCCAGGTACTGCAGTGACTAAAGCAACTATTGCAAGGTAGATTGCAGCTTCTATTCACTTTTGCCATGCTAAAGCAGGCAGACCGCTTTCTTTCAAACCAAAGGCTCATTCGACGAGAGCAGTGTCATCCTCCGTGGCGTTTTTTGCTGGAGTGCCATCGGATAAAATTGGCTGTGCTGCGATACGGAAAAGTGTGCATACATTTACGCGGCATTACTGCTTGGATTTGGCTACGGAGGCAGAAGCAGCGGTAGGACAATCAGTCGTACGTAATCTTTTCCAATAAGGTAAGCCTCTGTTTTGGAGGTGATTACTTATTAATGCTAATTCAATGTATTTGCTTCACATGTGATTGCTATGTTGAGTTCTCTTTATGCATATATGCTTCTATTTTATATATATATATATTTTTTTCCTGTCCTCATTATGCCTCAAAAACACCATTCCACTTGCACCTTGTGTGGAGTGTCCTGCCCTTTTGCTGGGAAATGTAAGAAAGAGAGTTCACACGGTACCACCCTCGGATTGTGAAGACCCCTTCTACAAAGCACAGATCCTGCAAGCAACCCTGTTCCTTAGAAAAAGTGCCAGCCGAGGCGGAGTAGGCTTAATCATTGGACCCCTAATCCGACCTGCCATCATGTAGCTCAATCCACCTTAATAAGGGTAACCAGAACTCATACCTTCTATGACCCTCCACCGACATGTCCAGCCTAGCGATGCTCTTTACCGAAAGTAGCCTTGTATCGAGGAGGGGTCTGGGCCACCCATTGCTTGCAAATTTCTCTGCGTGCCCGTAATATTGAATAGAATATCAACTTCTCATAATTTTTGCCAATTTTTAGTTGCGAGTCCAGACATCCAAAAATAATCAGCAAAATGCTTACCTTCATTTGGATCTTCAGAGAATCAGACAAGGCTCTACTCACGCCCTCCCAAAATGTCTGGATCTTTGGACAATGCACAAACATATGCACGTCATCTTCTTTCATGCTACCGCATTTCGGGCACGCCACCTCACCTCCTTTTCCAAATTTCGAGAGCCTTTGTGGGGTCCAATATGCCCTATGGATGGTGAAAAGATGGTTTCTTCTTAAATAGGCAGGTTTTACTATTTTGTACATCATAGACATAGATACTTGCCATTGGTACTCCAGCGAAGTCTCCGGCAAGCATCCTCCCCACAACTCCACCAGCAAGGTGAATTCTCCGTCTTCCAACTCGATCATCAACCAGTACCAAACAGCCGTTTCTTTCTTCATCACAGTTTCCGACATCAATCCTTCTTCAAATTCATTCCGATCACCTATAGTTACACCACGAGATTGGTACCAGCTCTGTATCTGAAGGAACTTGAATCTGGAGACCTTATGATGCGTCTTTTGTTTGCACATCTCCCAAGTTATCAAGTGTCCCTCAAGGAGTAAATGTTCCCATCTTGTTATACCAGCCTCACGCAGTGGAATCGCCAACATATCCTTTGTCCATTCTGGAGAGCCCGAAGAGTCCCAAATGGGGGCTAGATGATTGAAGTACGGAAGTTTTAGAATATTTTTAATATTGTACCAAGTCTCAGCCATACCCCTTAAAACTTTCAGCCTGACCTTCTTGAAGTATTTAGGGTGGGCATATTTATACATAAAGCCACATTCCCCTCCTTCTACTTCTATTTTATATTGTCATACATATGAAGTAGATATGTACATGTATATCTACTTATGAGGATATCTATTAGTCATTCATATGATACCCGCCATCCTCTAAGATTAAAATTGTATAACTGCTAGCTATTCTGATTCAAGCATGTGAATCTATGAAAGATTCAATGCTGGATAAGAAAACGAGTTACTTACCTGTAACTCCAGTTATCCAGTATTGGTAGCTTTCATAGATTCACATGCGACCCACCCTCCTCCCCGGAGAGGCTTCCCTTATTACTGATATATCAGTCTTGTCACTTGTGCTAGAAAATCTGAGGGACTTGCCTCTCTGTGGAGTGTTCTAGAGGGTGCTAGAGCCTGATTGGCTGTGTTTCAACTTTGGTTCTTTTTTTACAAAAGGACAGGGATGAGCTACTGCAGTGGCTGTGCAGTGAATTATAGCATATTATGATATGTATCTGAAAGAGACACGTTAGTGACAGATTCCTTACCTTAGAATATCCCCAGGCGTCAGGCTGGATCCGGAAAGTTTTGCGTAGCAGTACCCCTGCGCGTCGGTAGGCGGCGTCGTGCGGCTCAGCGTCCGTCGTCGGCGTCGTGATCGCCGGGATGACGTCGCGGCCAGTACTTAGACGCCGCCCATGCGCGCTGGCGTCAGTTCTTTCTTTTTCCGCGCCAGTAAGCGCAGATCCGGATTGAGCAGTGCCCCAGTCATTTTTTGACTGAATATTTTTGAGACTTTTTGTCCAAGTTTTTCGAGTCGTTTCGACTCCAAAGGTGTCAGTAGGGATGCCCGGCTTCAAGCCATGCGAGGTCTGTAATCGCATGATGTCGATTACGGATCCGCACCGTGAGTGTCTCTTCTGCCTGGGGCGCGGCCACGACCCCCAGTCGTGCCCCGAGTGTCGGTCCGTCGCTCAGAAGGCTTTGCGAGAGCGGTCTCGAAAGCTCCTCGAGGCCCGGCACTCGGCTCCGCGCCGCTCGAGGTCCCGGTCCCGTGAGAAGTCGAGGGGCCGGTCGCGGAGCCGTCGTCATTCGTCGGGGTCAAAGTCTTCGTCCTCAGGTAAGGCGAAGCACAAGAGGTCTAAGAAGCGTTGCTCTAAGACCTCCCCTCGCCGGTCTCGCGACCCGGCCGAGTGTCCAAACGGTGCCGCCCCCGCGGCTCCGGGGGTGCCCGCGCAGCCGACGCCGGCCTACCCGCCTGTTCCGGGTCCGACGTCGACTCCGGCCGAGATACAGGAATTCCTGTCGCCCATGGTCCGCCTCTTCGGGCCTAAGGGTTCCCCCGGTCGCCTTCGGGCCCTGCGGGCCCCAGTGGGAGTCCTCCCTCGGCACCACCGGCGGCTCCGGCCCCGGTGTCTCCAGCGGCTCCGGCCCCGGCGCCGCAGGACCCCCTCAGATCCAGGCGTGGATCCCGGTCGACGCCGGTTGACCTAACGACACCTCCACCGGCGCCGACCTCACCGGTACCGTTCACGGCGCCGTCCGAGGCCCCGGACGGTGCCGTCCCCAGGTTCTCCCCGGCACCGGACACGGAGCCGGATCGACGTCGCTCGACGCCGATTCCGACGCCGATGGAACCTTTTGTTCCTTGTGTCCCTCCTCCTTACTTTTCACCTGTTTTGGAGGACGAGGAGGAGTGGGAGGGGTCGGAAGACCCTCTCACAGCTCAATGTGAGCCTTATCAGGACTGGGCTGAGGAACTGGGGGATGCCAGTGGTCTGGACACCTCTCCTGACCTTGGCATGCTGTCTCCTCCTTCCGTGGCTACGGAGGAGGGAGCAAGTTATGCAACGGTGTTGCGTAGGGCGGCTGAGGCCCTGCACCTCGAGCTCCTTAAGGTTGCTGTCAGGACTAACCTCCTGACGGAAGTGCTTCAGCCGGCGGCTACCTCTTCGGAGCCACTGCTGCCGTTCAACGACGCACTTTCGGACGTTCTTTTGGGCACCTGGTCCAGGCCCACCACAGGGGCTCCTGTGGACAGGAACGTAGCCCGACGCCATCGCCTGGCCCCGGGCGACCCTCTGTTTCTCTCCCAACACCCCACCCCCGAGAGCTTGGTTGTCCAAGCCTCTGCCTCCCAGAGCGCCTTCCCTACCTCTCCGCCGGATAGGGAATCCAAAAAACTGGACCAATTTGGGAAGAAGGTTTTTTCTTCCTCCATTGCTGGCTTGCGGTCCGTGAACACCGCTTGCCTTTTGGGCCGTTACTCCCACTCTCTGTGGGATTCGGTGGCGCAAGTGCTGCCCAAGTGTCCTGAGGAGGTCCAGGCACTTCTCTCCCGTGCTGTTGCAGAAGGGAGAGACGCAGCGAAGTTCACCATCAGATGTGGCCTAGATACCGCTGACTCGCTAGGCAGATCGCTTGCTACGACAGTGGCGCTTCGCCGTCACGCCTGGCTGAGGACCACTGGTTTCTCGGGCGATGTCCAAAACACCCTTTTGGACATGCCCTTTGATGGTATCCGCCTTTTTGGCAATAAGGCAGACAGCGCGCTGGAGCGCTTTAAGGACTCGCGGGCTACGGCCAAGTCCTTGGGCCTCTCCGCCTTGCGCCCTCCGCAGCAGTCTGCTTTTCGCCCCGGGGCGCCCAGTCACGTCCACTGCCCAGCCACCGGCCCGCGCAGCAAACGCCTTCGCGCGGCCGAGGACGTGGCTCCCGCCGAGGCGGGTCGGGTAACCAGCGAGCGGGTCAGGCCACCACCTCCGCCCCGTCCGTGGCCTCCAAACCCTCCTAGTCCGTCCTTTCCGGTCCACAGCACGCCAGTGGGGGGCAGGGTCCGCCATCACCTTCCCCACTGGTGCACCATCACATCGGACAGGTGGGTTTTGGACATTGTCCGAAGGGGCTACTCCCTCCCCTTCGAGACTGCCCCTCCAGCCATGCCACCTCAGCACCACCGCATGTCAATCAATCATAGCATTTGTAGAGCGCACTACATACCCGTGAGGGTCTCAAGGCGCTGAGGGGGGGGGGAGGGGTGCTGCTACTGCTCGAAGAGCCAGGTCTTCAGGAGTCTTCTGAAGGTCAGCAGGTCTTGGGTCTGCCGTAGGCGGATGGGGAGGGTGTTCCAGGTTTTGGCGGCGAGGTGGGAGAAGGATCAGCCGCCGGAGGTCGCTCTTCGGATGCGGGGTATTGTGGCGAGGTCGGCGGAGCGAAGCTGGCGGGCAGGGGTGTAGAGGCTGAGTCGTCTGTTGAGGTACGCAGGTCCGGTGTTGTGCAGTGCCTTGTGTGCGTGGGTGAGGAGCTTGAAGGTTATCCTCTTGTTGACGGGGAGCCAGTGCAGGTTTCTCAGGTGAGGGGTGATGTGGCTGTGGCGAGGGATGTCGAGGATCAGGCGTGCAGAGGCGTTCTGGATGCGTTGCAGCCGTTTCAGGAGTTTGGCAGAGGCTCCAGCGTAGAGGGCGTTTCCGTAGTCCAGCCTGCTGCTGACGAGGGCCTGGGTGACCGTTCTTCTCGTTTCGGTGGGGATCCACTTGTAGATCTTGCGCAGCATGCGGAGGGTGTTGAAGCAGGCGGAAGAGACGGTGTTGACCTGCTTAGTCATGGAGAGGGTGGAGCCGAGGATGACTCCTAGGTTGCGTGCGTGGTCGGTGGGAATTGGGGCTGCTCCCAGTGCGGTCGGCCACCAGGAGTTGTCCCAGACCGAGGGGGTGGATCCGAGGATGAGGACCTCCGTCTTGTCAGAGTTCAACTTCGGTCGGCTGTTCCTCATCCATTCGGCGACGGCCTTCATTCCTTCATGGAGGTTTGTTTTGGCGGTGTGGGGGTCTTTGGTGAGGGAGAGAATCAGCTGGGTGTCATCGGCGTAAGAGATGATGTTGAGGTCGTGCAGTCGGGCGACGTGGGCGAGTGGTGCCATGTAGATGTTGAACAGCGTTGGGCTGAGGGATGAGCCCTGGGGTACGCCGCAGATGATCTCGGTGGCCTCGGAGCGGATGGGGGGGGAGGCGGACGCTCTGTGTTCTGCCGGAGAGGAAGGAGGTGGTCCAGTCCAGGGCCTTCTCTTGGATTCCGGCGTCGTGGAGGCGTGTGCGTAGTGTGTGGTGGCATACCGTGTCGAAGGCGGCTGACAGGTCCAGGGGGATGAGAGCCGCGGTCTCTCCGTTGTCTAGCAGGGTCCTGATGTCATCGGTGGCGGCAATGAGGGCAGTTTCGGTGCTGTGGTTGCTGCGAAACCCGGACTGGGACGGGTCCAGGATGCTGTTCTCCTCGAGGTAGTGGGTCAGTTGTTTGTTGACGGTCTTCTCGATGACCTTCGCCGGGAACGGGAGTAGGGAGATGGGCCGGAAGTTCTTGAGGTCCTTGGGGGTCCGACTTGGGTTTCTTGAGTAAGGCGTTGATCTCGGCGTGCTTCCAGCTATCCGGGAAGGTTGCTGTCTCGAAGGAGATGTTGATGGCTTTCCGGAGATGGGGTGCGATGGTGGTGCTGGCTTTGTTGAAGATGTGGTGTGGGCATGGGTCTGACGGAGATCCGGAGTGGATGGTGTTCATGATCTTGATGGTGTCGTTGTTGTTTATGTTGGTCCAGGAGAGCAGGCGGTTGGTGCGGATGTTGGTCGTGGGGGCGGGGATCTCAGTGGTTGTCGGGGCGATCGTGGTGTTGAAGCTGTCGTGGATGTCAGCGATCTTGCGATGGAAGAAGGCGGCCAACGAGTTGCATAGGTCTTGCGAAGGTGGGATGTCGTTGGTGTTGGAGCTGGGGTTAGAGAGTTCCTTCATGATGTTGAAGAGCTCTTTGCTGTTGTGTGCGTTGTTGTCTAAGCGGTCTTTGAAGGAGGCCCTTTTGGCGGATCTGATGAGGTGATGGTGTCTGCGGGTGGCGTTCTTGTGGGCTGCGTAGCTGTCCGGTGTTTGTTCGCGGTGCCAGTTCTTCTCTAGCTTTCGGCAGGTTTGCTTGGAGGCCCGGAGGTCTTCAGTGAACCAGCTGGCTTTCTTGCTGGTGTGGCTGTTGGGGGTTTCTTGAGCGGGGCGAGGGTGTTGGCGCAGTCGTCGATCCACTGTCTGAGGTTGCGGGCGGCGGTGTCGGGGTCGGTGGGGTCGGCTGGTGGGCACCGGGCTAGGGGTGGTGGTTAGCTGGTCTTCGGTGACTTTGTTCCAGCAGCGGCGAGGCATCTGTTGGGTGCGGTGGTGCGTGGTGGCTTTCTGGAAGGTGAAGTGGATGCAGCGATGGTCGGTCCAGTGGAGTTCGGTGGTGTGACTGAAGGTGGCATGGGAGCTTGCGGAGAAGATGGGGTCAATCGTGGGGCCGGCGGAGTGGGTGGGAGTTGTGACGAGTTGTCTGAGTCCGAGGTTGGCGAGGTTGTCGATCAGGGTGGTAGAGTTGGTGTCGTTGTTGTTCTCGAGGTGGAAGTTCAGGTCCCCAAGGAGGATGTAGTCCGTGGAGGCGAGGGCGTGAGGGCTGACGAAGTCGGTGATGGAGTCGCTGAACTGTGGTCGAGGTCCGGGGGGTCTGTAGACGAGGGTTCCTCTGAGGGTGGTGTTGGGGTCGGTGTGGATCTGGAAGTGCAGGTGTTCGGCGGTCCTGAGGGTGTCGTCGTTGTTGGTCGAGACTCTGAGAGTGTTCCTGTGGACGATGGCGATTCCTGCTCCTACTCCGTTGTTGCGGTCCCTGCGGGAGATCTTGTAGCCTTCCGGGATGGCAATGGCGATGTCGGGTGCCGAGGAGGGGTTCAGCCAGGTCTCCGTCAGGAATGCGACGTCAGGGGAGGTTGAGTCGAGTAGGTCCCAGAGTTCGACGGCGTGTTTGCGGGCGGAGCAGGTGTTGAGAAGAATGCAACTGAGGTGGTTGGGTTTGTTCCTGGTCGGCGGGCTGGGTGCTGGTGAAGCTGCAGTTCCGGCAGGAGAAGGGTCCTTGGGTGCTCTTCGGGGCGGCCAGGAAGCAGGTGCGTGATCGTTGTCCAGTGTTGAGTGCTTGGAGGGTGCTGGAGTCGTAGCGGAGCCGGGCATCGTGGCGGGTGTGGGGACCAGGGGTTCTGGCGCTGGGCGCGGTCCAGGCGCGGACGGGCGCAGACGGGCTTGCCTTAGGCGCGCCTTCGGCGCGCCAGCGGCGTGCCCGCCGCCATATATGGGGAGGTGGGAGGGAGGAGCAGCTGGGAGGCGGGAGGCAGGGCAGGGCAGGGGCAGCGAATGGGCGGTCAGGGGGGCGGGGACGCAGCGGCGGGAGCGGTGAGGGGCAACGAGGGGAACAGAAGGCAAAAATGGGCAACGAAGGGAGCAGAAGGCAAAAATGGGCTCAAAAACACGGGGGCAACGAGGGGTACAGAAGGCAAAAATGGGCACAGAAATACAGGGGCAACGAGGGGAACAGAAGGCAAAACGGGCTCAAAAACACGGGGGCAACGAGGGGTACAGAAGGCAAAAATGGGCACAGAAGGCACAGAAATACAGGGGCAACGAGGGGAACAGAAGGCAAAATGGGCTCAAAAACACGGGGGCAACGAGGGGTACAGAAGGCAAAAATGGGCACAGAAGGCACAAATACAGGGGCAACGAGGGGAACAGAAGGCAAAACGGGCTCAAAAACACGGGGGCAACGAGGGGAACAGAAGGCAAAACGGGCTCAAAAACACGGGGGCAACGAGGGGAATAGAAGGCAAACAGTAAAGGCAAAAAAGGCAAACAAGGATACACTAGGAGGCAAACAAGGATACAATAAGGCAGACAATAACGGCAAGCAAAGAGATACAAACCTACGGCCTACCACTGGCCACCAGGGATGAGGCGCAGGTGGTAGCCTGCGGGTGGAGGAGGGCCTCGAACTTCCTCAGCAGCGGCAGCTGGGGCAGGGACACACAGGCGGAGCTGTGCGGAGGGGGAGCGACCTACCAAGCAGGGTCAAGGGTCGCATGTCGGGGGACCATTTGGCACTTCTTCAACAGGAAGTTGCGGCCCTCTTGGCCAAGGGGGCCATCGAGCGCGTTCCGACCCCAGAAGTAGGGCGTGGTTGTTATTCCCACTACTTTCTGGTGCCCAAAAAGGACAAGGAGGACATGCGTCCTATCTTGGACCTCCGGAACGTCAATCGCTTCCTCCGGAAGGAGAAGTTCAAGATGCTCACCCTAGCTCAGGTCTTGACTGCCCTCGACCCTGGAGACTGGATGGTAGCGTTGGACTTGCAGGACGCATATTTTCACATCCCCGTCTTGCCGGCACACCGGCGTTACCTGCGGTTCACGGTAGGCCTCGAGCATTTTCAGTTCACCGTGCTCCCCTTTGGCCTTACCAGTGCCCCTCGGGTGTTCACGAAAGTGATGGCGGTGGTCGCAGCTCATCTGCGCCGGGCAGGGGTTCCAGTCTTCCCCTACCTCGACTGGCTGCTGAAGGCGGGCTCGTCCCAGGCAGTCGTCTCCCACCTCCAGAATACGGCCGAACTCCTGCACTCGCTGGGGTTCTCCATCAATGTGCCGAAGTCGCATCTGATTCCTTCTCCACAGCTCCTTTTCATCGGAGCAGTTCTGGACATGATGCAGTTTCGGGCCTATCCTCCCGAACGGCAAGTCCGGGATATTCAGGCTATGATTCCGATCTTTCAACCTTTATCCTGGGTTTCGGTACGGATGACCCTGAGGCTGCTGGGCCTCATGGCCTCCTGCATCCTGCTGGTCGATCATGCCGGATGGCATATGCGGGCTCTGCAGTGGGACCTGAAGTTCCAGTGGGCGCAGCACCAGGGCAACCTGTCCGATCACGTCCAGATCTCGGAGGGGACTGCAAAACAGTTGCAGTGGTGGCTCTCGAACCGGCAATGGGTCATGGGCAGATCCCTCTCCCTTCCCCAGCCAGAGCACACAGTTGTGACGGACGCGTCCCTTCTGGGATGGGGCGGTCACATGGGAGAGGCGGAGATCAGAGGCCTCTGGTCTCCGGGCGGAGTCCCGGCTCCATATCAACCTTCTGGAGCTCCGGGCGATCCGACTTGCACTCAAGGAATTCCTTCCCTCTGTCAAAGGGAAGGTAGTGCAGGTGTTCACAGACAACACCACCGCCATGTGGTACTGCAACAAACAAGGCGGGGTGGGGTCGTGGACCCTCTGTCAGGAGGCTCTGCGCCTCTGGACATGGCTGGAACATCAGGGCATGTTCCTGATGGTTCAACACCTGGCAGGTTCCCTGAACGCCAGGGCGGACGAACTCAGCCGCAGGTGCATGATGGATCACGAATGGCGTCTTCACTCGGAAGTGGCGCAAGGACTCTTTCTACAGTGGGGAGAGCCTTGGTTAGATCTATTCGCCACCGAAGAGAACGCGCAATGTCAGCAATTCTGCGCGTTGGAATTTCCAAGGCGGCACTCGCTTTTTCGTCGCGAGTGGAGTTGCGGTCTGTTGTACTCCTTTCCGCCTATACCACTTCTACCCAGAGTGTTGAAGAAGATTCGGCGCGACCTGATCAGCCCTCCCTTTTCAAGTCCCCTGTTGTTAACAGGTTCCTAAAAGGCATTACACACCTCTTCGCTCCTGTTCCGTTTGTGATGCCTCAGTGGAACTTGGTTCTTACCTTTCTTATGTGCGCTCCCTTTGAGCCTCTACATAACTGTCCTCTTCGTCTTCTAACTCTGAAGACAGCCTTTCTGGTGGCCATCACCTCCGCTCGGCGGGTGAGTGAGCTCCAGGCTCTATCATGCAAACCTCTCTTTTTGTCTGTCCATCCAGACAAGGTTGTTCTTAGGACGCGTCCGTCCTTCTTGCCAAAGGTGGTTACTGCCTTCCACATTGGGCAGACCATCACTTTGCCCACCTTCTTTCCGCCTCCGCATCCTTCCAGAGAGGAAGAGAGGCTCCACCGTCTGGACCCAAAACGTGCGCTTTCCTTTTATATCAACCGCACACAACACTTCCGGGTGGATGACCAGCTCTTTGTTGGCTACGTGGGCGCCAAAAAGGTCGGGCGGTGCACAAGAGAACCATCTCCCGCTGGGTAACCTTGTGTATCAAAGCCTGCTATTCTTTGGCTAAGAAGGAGCCTCCTGTTGGGCTGCGTGCCCATTCCACCAGGGCAACGGCTGCTACCACGGCTTTAGGCCGCGGTGTTCCGCTGCAGGATATCTGTCAGGCAGCTACGTGGGCCTCGCTGCACACGTTTACCAAGCATTACTGCCTTGACAGTCCGGTCCGGAGGGACGGCTTCTTTGGCCGTTCTGTCCTCCGGGACTTCCTTGTCTGATCTTTGTTCGCAGACCCACCACCGGGGTTGGTATTGCTGGGGTATCTATTCTAAGGTAAGGAATCTGTCACTAACGTGTCTCTTTCAGATGCACAAGTTACTAACTTGTGTAACGATATATCTGTAAGAGACAGTAGTTAGTGACAGATTCCTACCGCCCACCATCCTCCCCGTTCTGCGAACTGATTTCTAGGGTTAAGGACATCCCTTTCAGGGTCCTAGTATTTTTCAGACACCTATGTCAGCTTCTTGCATGGCTCTGCGTTCCTGGCGCGGAAAGTCGTGTACAGAACTGACGTCAGCGCGCAGGGGCGGCGTCTAAGTACTGCCCGCGACGTCATCCCGGCGATGCCGACGACGGACGCGGAGCCGCACGACGCCGCCTACCGACGCGCAAGGGTACTGCTACGCAAAAACTTTCCGGATCCAGCCTCACGCCTGGGGATATTCTAAGGTAAGGAATCTGTCACTAACTACTGTCTCTTACAGATATATCGTTACACAAGTTAGTAACTTGTGCATCAAGGCTTTTGAAGAGACCATGCTGCAGATTTAAGGCCCACCTCCAGCCCCAAGGAATCACAAGGGTCTTCAGTCAGGAGGTCTGTCCATGTCTGATCCCTTAGACCCATTCTGAATCCTGTATCGACTCTAGTTCATACATCCACTCCGGCGACACAATCGGCACCAGAAGAGAATCTGGTGGTGATTCCAATGTCTGAACCCAAACCGACTTTGGCCTATTCTCTACCGATATCGCGCTACGAAATTACTAAAGCACATTCGGTCGTAATGCAGCCTGATTTTGTACCAATGCCTCAACCAGGGCAGACGCAACAGCAGAGGCTCCATTTTGGCTCCAGCTCTGAACTAGGTACACCACCAGAGGGAGATGGTGGTCTCCCCCCTTATGACAATTTTTACATGGCTAGTGGGCTTGATACCTCCTCTGATACAGGGTTGAGTCTACTTGGATCACCAACAGAAGAGGGAGCATCATTTGAAAAAGTAGTCCGATGACAGCTGAGGTCGTGGAATTGCCACTGCCTTAAGTTAAAGACAAGGTGAACCCGTCCTCCATCTTGCCCGCAACAGAGTGTCGGCCTTCGACTGCGGGAGGAGCGGGAGTCGCTGATCCTTGGGCGGAGGAGGCCCTGTGTGGGGTCGCTCGGCCTCGGAGACCTTGCCTGCGACGGTGGGCTGAGCTGGGGAGTCTGCCCCCTCCCTCTGGGAGCGGACGCTGGCCGGGCTCCCGAGGCACCACAGGCCCGTTGGCTGAGACCAGGGAAGAGCTGAGAAACAGACGGAGGTGAGGAGGGGGGTCGCGGTTGGCCCGGGGGATGGAGCGGCGGCCCTGAGGGGGCTGAGGACTATCGTGTGGACCTGCGGCAGGTAGCGGACTCCCCCCCCCTGGGCCCCCGGCTGTGCCTGAGGCTTTGGGCCTCGTGTGCCCCTCCCCCACACAGAAGCGGCCCGGCGGGGTCGGAGGAGCGGCGCTCGCGGAGCTGGAGGCCTGGCGGGACCCGGCTCCTTCGGGCTCATTACGCACAGCGCTCTGAGAACCGGCGTGGATACTGGCGCCTGTGGACACTGACGAGGCCGGGGGCTGGAGGGCGGCAGAGGTCCCGCGGCCCTATGCCTGGAGGCTCACACGGGGGAGACCACGCCTGAGGGACCGGAGGCCTTGAGAGCACCCTGCGCGTGCGGAGGGGAGCTAACAGAGAGACGGGGGAGTAGTGGAGGACCCCTGCGGAGGCACCGGATAGCTAGGCTCTGACGCTGCTTGCTGCCCCTCTGAGACTGCCCTGGTGGATGGACAATACTCATGGTCAGAGATCCCCGCTCCTGAACCTCTGACTTTGCGTGCACTCCCCTGCGAGTAGAGGACCCTGAGAAGTGGAGAGAGCTCGGCCTGGACGGCGGTGAAGGGCGGCGGGGCGGGCCCCGGTTGCTGGGCCGGACTGGCAGTGGGGGTGCCCTGTGCTACGCTCGGGGGGGCTGGAGCGACTCGGGGGCCGGATCGGGCTCCCTCCGGTGCCCGGGCAGATCTGGCGTGGGGCTGCCCTAGGCTCCGCTGAAGCTGTTAAGGCCCCGCCAGGGGGTGACGGAGGAGAGTGGCCCCTCTGACTTGAACCGACTGCGGCTGGAGAGTTTGGACCCCCCGGGACAGTACCTCCTGCCGGGACCGGCAACGAGGGGGCCCGTGTTGGACTGGCGGGCGGATCCTGCGGTAGGGCCTGCGCCGTCCTGTCCTGCCGCCGGACGGACCTGCGGAGCATCGACTGGGTGGAAGTGAGGAGGCCCCGGTTTGGAACCGAAAGGGGGCAGGTGAGATCTACACCCCCGGCACTGAAATCATGACCAAGCCCAAGACGGGAAAGGCCGCAGCCCAATTGGCGCCTAAAGATACCTCGGTAGCGGACCTGTGGGGCAAGCAAGCCCCGGTACCCTCAGGGGACGACACAGCAATGACCTCCAAGCTGGATATGCCTGAGTCAGGCGCCATTACGCAGGCATTTATGTCTAGTTTTCTTCAGGAAATCAAATCAGAGATCTCTTCTCTTAAGTTGGAGGTCAAGTCCTACCTCACGGACATTAGACGAGATGTCACCGAAATTGGCACCAGGGTGGACGACTTGGAGCACACCCTCGACACGCGCACAGAAGAGCAGGAAGATCTCAGGCGCCGCGTCCTAACTCTAGAGGAGCAACATGTGGAACTCCAACTCAAGCAGGAGGATTTAGAGAACAGGAGCCGCCGGAACAACCTCCGAGTCCGGGATGTGCCGCGGGGCGCAGAGGGACAGGACATAATGACGTATGTCGCCGAACTACTACATGCGGTCAGGGGAGATGAGGACTCCTCCCCACCCACACTGGATCGAGCGCATAGGGTAGCACCCCCACGGGGAAACACCAACCTGATCCCCGACATCCTGACCAGGGTACACTTTTTTACAGAAAAAGAGGCAATCCTCCGAGCGGCCAGGGCGACCGAAAAGTTGGAACACGAGGGACACGCCATCCAAATCTTTCAGGACCTATCGCCCTTCACCCTGCGCCGCCGTAGGGACTTCCAGCCAGTAACTGCTAAGCTGAGAGAAGCCAACATTAAATATCAATGGGGCCATCCGTTTGCTCTGATTTTTCACTGGGAGGGGAGGCGCAGGTCTCGGAGATCTCTTCGTGAAGCCCTCCAACTGCTGAACATCTCGCCTGGATCGAGGCCTTCCTCTCCCGGGCCCGCTGAGTCGGCATCCCAGATCTCTCTCCACCCCGAGTGGTCGAGGGTCAGGCGCCCCAGGGCTGGGGCCTCCGGAGCCGGTGGGACAGACCTTCAAGCCAAGCAAGACATTATCCAACACCTAAGGAAAATGGAGGCTTCACAGTCTTCAACGAGAGAGGGCCTGCGATCAAGCCCGCCTTCCCCCCCCTGGCTCCAGCGGTGGCACCTGTTAACCAGTTGAGAGGCCTCCACAGACACGTAGACTGGTAGAACTCACCCCTTACGCTCCATTGATAGAGGCTTGAGATGGGAGAGGGCGTTAGATCGCCTTGACTGCTTGGACGAAGTGCTGGAGCAACCAGGCGTCCATACACTTATCATGATTTGCCTTAGATGCGTGCCAGGGGAGGCACTGTCTGGTTGTCCTTTGGGGTGGGGGATCATGCCTGCAAAGCACTACACTCCCTTGAAGGGATGGGTCTGTCATTTGTGGGCTTTTGGGAGGGCTTACTTATGCGTGTTACTTTCGGCCACCGTATCCACACCAGCTTTACATTGTTGAAAGCGCGACGGGGGCGTGTTGTCCCTCCCCCACACCTGTCAGCCACTCTAAGGGTGGCCGAGTTTCTAGATCGCCCAATTGCTTGGAGGGCGATGGTACCCGGATGTGTTTTTAGGCTCCGGGTCCATTCCAGAGGGGGCCCCCCTGTGGCTCCATCTTGGGCGTGTCCCTCCCCGTCGTTACTGCGACGGGCCGCCCCTGGGGGGCGGACGACTCTTGCTCCCAGGGAAATCCGAGGCCCACCCCGCCATTTCCTTAGTCCCCAAGAGGAGTGACTTCCTCAGAGCCGCCCTGGTTCCCACCATTGGGCCGCTCCTGGACTGGAAAGGTCCTGTTGGGCCCAGTTGGCCCCTTGGTTATTTGGTACTTTCTTCATTTTGGGAATCTTCCCCTCTTCTATTCTTTCCCTTACTTCCTCTCTTTTTCTGGACTCGAGGGGAGGACCCCGAATCGCAGCGAAGGGCCATGGCTCTGAGACCGGCAGCTTTGGGGATCCCGGGTACTACATCTCACACTCCTCCCCTGGGGGGGAATCCACGTTTGCTCCAACTCCCACAGCGGTTGACGCTTCAGGCTCTGACCAGAGAGAGATGGGACACCTTCAGATCCGGCCAACGCATGCCTCTTCGGGTACAGATCAATGGCTCAGCTTAAATGTCTCTCCCTTAATGTCAAAGGCCTGAATGCCCCGAATAAGAGAAGACAGATCTGGCGCTACCTCCAACTTCAGGATCCAGACATTGTCTTTCTCCAAGAGACCCACCTTTTACGGGCCGATACTACCCGCATGTCTCATCCTAAATTCCCCTTACAACTATGGGCGTCTGCACCATCTAAGACAGCAGGGGTGGGGATCCTTTTTAAAGTAGGTCTCTCGGTAAACATAGAGCGCACCATTCGTGACGCGGAAGGTAGGTCTCTTAAGCTCCAGCTATCATTACAGGGCAGACAGCTTACCCTCCTTAACTTATACGCACCCAACCAGGCGCAGGATGCTTTCATCCGCCACCTCCTCCAAACTTCCCTTTCCAAGGAAACTAATCCTATCATCCTTGGGGGGGATTTTAACCTAGTTTGGGACCCCACCATGGATCGCACCTCCCCTTCCTATCAGGGGGCAGGGGCTATGTCCGCCACTCTTAAACGCGACCTGGAAGCCCTGGGTCTAGTAGACGCTTGGCGCTATAGGGAACCGGACACACAGGACTACACCTTCTACTCCCATGTGCATCGTTCGCACTCCCGTATAGATTACTTTTTTCTATCCCACGCACTCATCCGCTCCCTAGAAACAGTAGGGATTTCAGATATATCTATCTCGGACCACGCTCACTTGGAGATAACCCTGTCCACCTTGGGCCGTCCCCCGAATTCCGCCCTGCGCTGGCGACTACCCCCGCAGGTTCTCCGCGATCAGGTGGTTGTGGCCGAGCTCAGACAGGCTATACAATCATATTTTACGGCCAATGACCTCCCGGAGACCACAATACCCATGCTGTGGGACGCCTTCAAGGCCACGATCCGGGGCATTATCACTTCCATCTCTATAGCCCGCAGGCAGGAGTCTCGCCTGGTGGAGGACAACCTCACCCGTGCTCTTAAAACCGTGGAACAACAAAATCGTAACGCGCCTTCTATCGTAACACGTAAGAGACTTGCCTCTCTTCGGGGTCAGCTCAAGGCTCTCCGGGTGAACAAAGCAGAGCGTTCCCTCTTGACTCTCAAGCAGAAGTTATATGGGGGGGGCAACAGGGTGGGATCCATGCTGGCGCGTCGCCTCAGGAATCAGATTTCTAAGGGCCATATCGCAAAAATAGTCCAGAGTGGGGGGGGCTGGGCTACCTCCGAACACGCTAAACAACAGGAGTTTCATGCTTTTTTCTCCGAACTATATGGTCAGGGAGAGACTTGTGGAGACCAGACGGATCCCTTTTTAGCAGCTTGCTCCTGGACGCCACTCACCCCCTTCTTTAAGGAACAATTGGAGGAACCTATTATAGCAGCAGAACTTCAAAAGGCCCTAAAAAGTATGCCCGTGGGAAAGTCCCCAGGGCCTGATGGCCTAACGCTGGCTTTCTATCGCCTCTTCCTCCCCGAACTACAGGCCCATCTATTGCGTCTTTTCAATTCATTTGCGGAGACAGGGTCAGTAACGCCGTCGATGGCGGAGGCGGAGATAATCCTTATCCCTAAACCGGGGAAAGACCCCACGGCATGCGCCTTCTTTCGGCCTATCTCCTTATTGAATGTAGATGCCAAACTATATACCAAAATACTCGCCCAAAGGATAGGCCCTCACCTCCCGGGCCTGATCGAACCGGATCAGGTGGGCTTTGTGAGGGAAAGACAGGGAGCGGATAATATTCGCCGAGTAGCCCATCTGGTGCAAAAGACACAGCATTATAATATACCGGCCTTCCTGCTCTCCCTGGACGCCGAAAAGGCATTTGACCGGGTTGACTGGTCCTTTTTGCGGGCGGTCCTCCATCGCGTGGGACTCAGACCGACCATGATTGCGCGCATCATGGCGCCGTATGCGGCGCCCTCGGCGCGGATCCGAGTAAATGGTCTTCTCACCCCGTCCTTCTCCATCTGCAGGGGTACGCGCCAGGGGTGCCCGCTCTCACCCTTACTGTTTGCTCTAGTGGTGGAGCCCCTGGCGATTGTTGTCAGGCAGTCGGCAGAAATTCGGGGACTGCGCATAGGAGGCGTGGAACACAAAATTGGCCTTTTTGCAGATGACCTTCTCCTGACACTAACTGAACCAGCAAGCTCACTACCCGCATTACTGGACATTCTCTCTCAATTTGAGTTTATATCGGGCCTTAAAATTAATCTCTCCAAATCACAGGCACTCAATCTCACTCTTCCCCAGCCACAGCTGGATAGCCTGGGTTCAGTTAACCCTTTTCAATGGGCCCCACATTCCATACGCTACCTAGGGATTAACGTTACTGCTACCCTAGACACCTGGACTGGGGCTAATTGGCCGGCATGTAGGACGGCTGTCCGGGCTGAGCTTCGCCGCTGGAAATCACTCCCAATCTTGTGGCTGGGCCGCTTGAACGCAGTTAAAATGGCAATCTTGCCAAAGGTACTGTACCTTTTCCAGGCTCTTCCCACGCCGATCCCCCAGCGAGATATCCAGAACCTCCAACGGGATCTTACTGCGTTCATCTGGGGAGGAGGCAGGCCGCGTTTTTCCCCACGGGACCTGTTGCTACCTCGCGACAGGGGTGGTCTGGCTTTTCCCGATCTGCTCTTCTATTACTGGGCCTCGCACTTGCGATACATATCGGAATGGTCGGTTCGCGAAAGCGAAAAACACTGGTTCCATATGGACAGGGCAGTGGCGTGTCGTCCACTGTGGGACCTGGCCTGGATTAGGAGTGGGGCCAGGCATCGTAGTGCATACATTGCTACTCCAACCAAGACGGTCTTGGAGATCTGGGACAGGATTGCAGTATCCCGTGGTCTCACTACATTCCCCTCTCCCAACACATCACTAGCGCTCAACCCGGATTTCCCGCCGGCTCTACCCCCAACGTTGTTTCCGGCTTGGTCGGCCGGGGAGTGCCGTGTCATAGAACAACTTTTTGAGAAGGGTCTTTTTAAATCGTTCGACCAGTGCAGACGGGACTTCAACCTCCCAAAAACCACGCGCATGGAGTACTTTCAGATCCGGCACTGGCTCCGTGCCCCCTCGTACATGGAGGGGGCCACGAGGCGCCTAACGCCTTTTGAAACGCTGGTCCGTGCTTTCGATGGGTCCCGGGGGCTGATTTCCCGGACCTACAACGTGCTTCAGCATTCACACTCAGTGCCCCCACACACCTACCAGCGCCAGTGGCAGTTTGATATCGAAGGAGACATAGATTCAGACCAATGGGAGCAGTTATGGCGCGATATCCCCCGCATCTTTAAAAGTATAACACAACAGGAATCGGCCTATAAAGTAATGACTCGCTGGTATTATACTCCTCTCAGACTCCAGAAGATGTTCCCGGGCTTCGACCCTCTTTGCTGGCGCTGCCAGGCGGCCCAGGGTTCTTTTCTTCATATATGGTGGACCTGTCCACTCATTCTTACCTTTTGGAGAGAGGTGCTGGGCCACGTTGGGGAGGTAGTGGGCTTCCCCTTGCCAAATGACCCGAGGGTGGTTATTCTGGGGCTCCGGCCGACGTCTCTTAGAGCAATGAAGCACACAGACTGGCACCTGATTTTTCACATGTTCACTGCCGCTAAGCAGGTCATTGCCATACATTGGAAGAAAACGTGCTCCCCCTCGTCCTTGATTTGGCTTACTCGTCTTTGGCATGTCATGGCGATGGAAATCCTCTCTCATAGGTTGGCATGTACGGATGCTAAATTCGACCGCATATGGCAACCACTGGTCTCACATCTCTCTCGGTTGGAGCATACACGATCTGTGCCCCCCAGGTTGAGAGCCCTCCAACTCTTTGCGGACCCCATGCTCACACGGGGGGAACCTTACGAGGAAGACACACGGTAAGGAGAGCAGGGAATCCGGCCCCTCAAATAAGCTCACAACCACACCACGGGAGAGCCCTGGGCCCCCTCTATTCCGAAGAACTGCTGCACTGTGATATCTCCCCATACTATCCTCTCGTCTCCTCTTTTCTATCCTTTCTCACTTTCTAATCGCCTCTTGACTATCCTTTCCTCTTAGTTATCTCTCCCGGCATAGACAGAACTATGGCCTCCTCAGCTCACTGGCCACAGACACCGCAGCTACCGCCTTCGAATGTAGAGCTTAGGTAAGGCCACTATGAGGGCCATCTTATCTAGATGGGGTGCTCTGCCGAACACATGCCGCTTCTAAATGCGCTAGCGTCTTTTGGACCCCCTGAGTGATACACTCTCATACTTTATTTGCGTATCTGGGGAACAACGACCTTATTAAGTATAACATGTACCGGGATTAAGGGCTTGAACTGGAAGATAACAGTATGAAGTAGACTGCCTGTTCCATGCTATTGTTATATCTCTAAAACTCCGGCTGTTGTTTTTGATGCCTTAGCATGTTACTTGAAATTGATCTCTTGCATTGCACCCGGACATTTGCTCTGGTAAACTGCCCACTATAACAGATATCGTGCGACTGGTCTTACTATCGACAATGTTTTGTTATTCTGTGATGTCATATATTATTCCATGCTTGTTATCTGTCATATTAACGGCTTTGGTTATATGAAAACTCAATAAAAGAGATTTAAACAAAAAAACAAGGTGAACATTGTTAAAAAAGGTTGCAGCCTGGGCCAGCAACATCTGAACCCTTGCTTCCCATTTACATAGTCCTCACTGATACCCTGAAGGGCACTTGGTCAAATCCCTGTTCTTGCCCAACGGTGAATAGGCAGGTGGCTATGCATCACAGACCAGTGCCTGACGATCTTGATTTTCTCAGTAAACACCTTACCCAAGAGAACCTGGTGGTTCATCGCTTCAACCAGCAAGGTAAACCTCACTTGATTCCCAATGACGCCTCCAGTTATGAAGGACTGAGGCATTTGGAAAACAAATGTTCTCTTCAGCTAGACTAGCATATTCTGTTGAAGGCCTGCTTGCCACAGTCTGTTGAAGAGCACCTCAAGACGATGGCAAACCTGTTGACACTGTTGGGATTCATGATCAACAAGCAAAGTCCCCCCTGACTTCTTCCCAGAGTCTGCCAACTATCCTGGATACAGTGCAGCTCAAGGCCTTGGCTCTGCCACAACGATTCCAGGATATTTGGGTTATGATCCCAATGTTTTAGCCTCAGTCCTAAATCTCGGTGAGAGCAACTCTGAGGCTTCTTGGCCTCTTAGCCTCCTACCTCTTCCTAGTCGACTGTGTGGGCTTTGCTATGGAATCTGAAGTTCCAGTGTGCCCCGCACTAAGAAATCTATTGGGGCAGTCCATAGTTCGGAAGAGACAGCTTACAATTTGTAGTGGTGGTTGCTCAAATGTGGTTCAGGCCTTGAGAAATCTACTCACCCACTTGCTAAGGTGAGTCGGGTTTTATCAGGGAGAGCTCTTTTTAGAACCTACTGTCCTGGTCTGACCAAAGAGCTCGAACTCGCAAAGGACAGGTGTTCTGTTCATTCTGAAAGTTGATGAGCAATAAAGATGCCTTTAAATCTTCTTTTTACCTTGTCACATTTTCTGTGCATTCAAAGGCAGGTCAAATATCAGCTTATGTCTTATTACAAATTGCTGCTTATTTTATCCTGAAGTTTTGTGTTTACAAAATCCTCTCACTTTGCCGTCCGAGAAAGAAAAGTAAATGAACTGTCTGACAACTCTGCTGGAGTACAGGCAGTGTGAAATTAAAGGCTCTAAGATGTCAGGTTTTTCTAGCATACAACATTTAAATAGCTTGTAAATGAACTCTACATATATTTCAAAATATATCAAATATATTTCAGTCATTAGGGAAGCACTAAAGTGTGATCAAAACAAAGGTTTTAATAGGATCAAATCAGAACACTTTACTTGATGATGTTCAAATGATAAATATTTGCAGACACCAGATTTCCACACATTATCCTTTATGCTATATCATTTTAGCAGTAAAACTGCATGTCGGCGGGACAGTTTGTGCCCATTTCAATGGATATGTGCGGTCTTTAAATGACAGTGTGCTACCACATCACACTCTAGTAATATATTTATTAAAAGTGAGAGTTTTCAAACATGAACTGAGAAACATTTCTGCACTACCCTGATGACAATGCTAATATTGAACTAAGAGGCAAGTCAAGGGGTCATGTGTATCCTATATGTGGGCTTGATTTTTATCATACAAGGAGCAAACATTTAGTGTTTTTGTAAAGCAGATTTGCTGAACTCACATTTTTAAGGTGCTCTAATGTTAGGATAAAGAAAAAGGCGACTTGGTGAGATAAAATATTTGCTTGGGATCACACAATTTGAGGCCAGTTTATGGGTCAAGCGCATTATAGTTAGGTCAAATAGATTATTCAAGTCACTAGACCTTGAAGTCTGGTAACATTTTTATGATTTTCCAACGCCTGCTCTTTTTCAGCACCCTTCAACGCAGATCCAGTAGTCTCTGAGTTTTGTCTCAATCTGTTTTTTCTCAAATCCTTTTTCAAACAGACTACTTTGGCTGCCTCTCCTGAAGATTCCTGGTTTCAAAGAATACCATGACTGCTGTACCCAGATTTTAGTCTTGGCTTCATACAACATCTGCATTTGGTGCCTTGGTACCAAACATTACTCCAAGCCCTGCGATAAAAGCTTTCTGATGCACCTGAAGGCCATTGGGGAATGCGAAACAAAACTTTACGCCATGCAACAAACCAGTCCTTTCGATTCTGAAGCATCGCAGCATAGAGTCCATCGAATGTCAAAAATGGCGCCACCTGGGCATGACAGTCTTTTGGCTCTGATACAGCGCCTCTGTCTCTGCAAGCTAAATTCAAAGAAGAGGCGAAGTATGGCGTCTTTTGCCTCACTGATATTGCTCAGGGGTTTCCCAAAGGGAACTGGTATGAGGCATTGGGCGACGCTAGTGGGCTAGCCACCTCTCCTGACACCCTCTCCTGATACCAGTATAGTCACTACACCTGGTCTGGCCACCGAGGAGAGTGCATCTTTTGCGATGATGATCAGATAGACCGCTGACACCCTCAACCTAGTTTCCCGTGGTAGAAGTGAAAACCAGCTTATGTAATGAGGCACTTGCTTACGTCATCCTAGGGGCCTGATCCAAGCCCTGTTCAGAGGTTTCAGTTAATAGCCATGTGGCACACCGATATCGCCCAGGTTCGGGGGACCATACATTCCTGACCCAGCATCCCACAAGTTTGGTGGTGCAAGCTTCCTCAGAGAGGGTCAGTCCAGTGGCTTTCCCCACTGGCCCCGCCCCACCCGGACAGAGAGTCCGATAGGCTGGACACATTCGAGAAGAAGATCTTTTCCTCCACCAGCTTGGCCCTTCAGTCGGTTAATACCGGTCATCTTTTGAGCTGCTATTCCCACACATTGTGAGATTCAGTGGCACAAGTGTTTGGTGACAAGGCGGATGCAGTGCTGGGGCTCTTTAAGGACAGCCAAGGTCAGAGCTCGCTCTTTGGGATTTGTCGCTGCCCTTCACTAGCCACAGCATTTTTTTTCCGTCCCACCTTTGGCTACGGTAGAGGATTCCAGTCTCACCAATATCATCCATATCTGCAAGGCCAGCAGGCTTCTAAGCCGTTTTGTGGCCGATGTAGAGGCTCCCAAAGGAAGCGTGAACAGCAAGAGCACCATTCTGCCCACTCCTCCACCACTCCCACTGCCGCCCCCGCCAAACCTCTTTAGTGCGCCCTACCCGGCACGCAGCTGCCCTGTAGGAGAGACAGCATACAGCACTTTATACCGGCATGGCAAGCAGTCACCTCGGACAAGTGGTTTTGCAGATTGTGCAATGAGGTAAACACTTCCATTCCTTGAGACACCACCACCAATGCCACGTCTGTAGAGCAAATGTTGGAGGATCATCTGTCCTTGTTACATCTGGAGCTGCAGGCTCTTTTGGCCAGAGGAGCCATTAAGAGGGTTCCGACACCACAAGTAGGTGGTGGTTGTTACTTCTACCACTTTCTGTGTCTCCGTCCTATTCTGGATCTTCGCCCTCTCAACGCCTTTCTAAACAAGCATTGGCATAGCCAATAGGTCTCGCCTTTGGGACCTTATAAGTGTTTAGCCATGCAACAGTTGATGTTGTTGCACCAAGGATATTGTGCTGCATAACTAAATACTTATAAGGTCCCAAAAGCGAGACCTATTGGCTATGCCAATGCTTGTTTTTGGGTCAAAATTTGCATGCCAAATAGGAGCAAAATATAGGATGAAAAACGAAAGAGAAATAATGTATTTAGGAATGGCTGATGAATGTGAAGTGGGAGAGTGATTCAGAGAGAAGAGAGAGTGAGAGGATAGACAATGAAGGTGAGAGAGAGAGATAAAGAAGGAGAGAGAAAGTGAGTAAAGGGGAGAGAAAAAGAGAGAGAAAGGGTGTACAGAGAATAAAGGGTGGAGCGAGAGATCCGCGAGAGAGAATTAGATAGGGTGGAGAGAGTTTAGGAGAGAAAAAGTGTGTACATAGAATAAAGTGTGTAGCAAGAGAGGAGAGAGAATTAGAGAGGGTGGAGAGAGAGAAAGAGAGAGAAAGGGTGTGCAGTGAATGTTGGGATTCATGATCAACAAGCAAAGTCCCCCTGACTTCTTCCCAGAGTCTGCCAACTATCCTGGATACAGTGCAGCTCAAGGCCTTCGCTCTGCCACAACGATTCCAGGATATTTGGGTTATGATCCCAATGTTTTAGCCTCAGTCCTAAATCTCGGTGAGAGCAACTCTGAGGCTTCTTGGCCTCTTAGCCTCCTACCTCTTCCTAGTCGACTGTGTGGGCTTTGCTATGGAATCTGAAGTTCCAGTGTGCCCCGCACTAAGAAATCTATTGGGGCAGTCCATAGTTCGGAAGAGACAGCTTACAATTTGTAGTGGTGGTTGCTGAAATGTGGTTCAGGCCTTGAGAAATCTACTCACCCACTTGCTAAGGTGAGTCGGGTTTTATCAGGGAGAGCTCTTTTTAGAACCTACTGTCCTGGTCTGACCAAAGAGCTCGAACTCGCAAAGGCTAGGTGTTCTGTTCATTCTGAAAGTTGATGAGCAATAAAGATGCCTTTAAATCTTCTTTTTACCTTGTCACATTTTCTGTGCATTCAAAGGCAGGTCAAATATCAGCTTATGTCTTATTACAAATTGCTGCTTATTTTATCCTGAAGTTTTGTGTTTACAAAATCCTCTCACTTTGCCGTCCGAGAAAGAAAAGTAAATGAACTGTCTGACAACTCTGCTGGAGTACAGGCAGTGTGAAATTAAAGGCTCTAAGATGTCAGGTTTTTCTAGCATACAACATTTAAATAGCTTGTAAATGAACTCTACATATATTTCAAAATATATCAAATATATTTCAGTCATTAGGGAAGCACTAAAGTGTGATCAAAACAAAGGTTTTAATAGGATCAAATCAGAACACTTTACTTGATGATGTTCAAATGATAAATATTTGCAGACACCAGATTTCCACACATTATCCTTTATGCTATATCATTTTAGCAGTAAAACTGCATGTCGGCGGGACAGTTTGTGCCCATTTCAATGGATATGTGCGGTCTTTAAATGACAGTGTGCTACCACATCACACTCTAGTAATATATTTATTAAAAGTGAGAGTTTTCAAACATGAACTGAGAAACATTTCTGCACTACCCTGATGACAATGCTAATATTGAACTAAGAGGCAAGTCAAGGGGTCATGTGTATCCTATATGTGGGCTTGATTTTTATCATACAAGGAGCAAACATTTAGTGTTTTTGTAAAGCAGATTTGCTGAACTCACATTTTTTAAGGTGCTCTAATGTTAGGATAAAGAAAAAGGCGACTTGGTGAGATAAAATATTTGCTTGGGATCACACAATTTGAGGCCAGTTTATGGGTCAAGCGCATTACAGTTAGGTCAAATAGATTATTCAAGTCACTAGACCTTGAAGTCTGGTAACATTTTTATGATTTTCCAACGCCTGCTCTTTTTCAGCACCCTTCAACGCAGATCCAGTAGTCTCTGAGTTTTGTCTCAATCTGTTTTTTCTCAAATCCTTTTTCAAACAGACTACTTTGGCTGCCTCTCCCGAAGATTCCTGGTTTCAAAGAATACCATGACTGCTGTACCCAGATTTTAGTCTTGGCTTCATACAACATCTGCATTTGGTGCCTTGGTACCAAACATGACTCCAAGCCCTGCGATAAAAGCTTTCTGATGCACCTGAAGGCCATTGGGGAATGCGAAACAAAACTTTACGTCAAACACAAGAAGAGTGGTCGATCCCACTCAAAGTCCTGGGGACATTTACGTTCCTGGCCCCGTTCACCGACCTCTCATAAGACTAAGATGAGGTTGGAAGACAAGTCAACATATAAGCGATTTCAACTCCTCCCTGCTTCTACCTTTCCAGGTAGAAGTTGCGCAGCCCCTGCTCCAAGGTGACTGGCTGCGTCTTCTGACTCAGCCCCAATGACGGTCCTGGAGCTGATGTGCCAAAAGTTTCCCAGACTAGTATAGATACTGCAGCATACAGAGGCCGTCAAAGCTATGCTGCAGTTTTTTATTGTAGTCCTGGATCCCTCTGGAGGAACTTCAGACTCCCTTATCTATAAGGGGCTCCAGTTGGAATTCGGCTAGCTGGTCTTTCCCAGTGCCATGTGACCCCATTTGACCTCATCCCAGCCCAACTCCAAGGCCGGCCCATTCCTCTACATTTATGCCATAGGCACCACTGGTTTTCCCTAGTTCCACAATGGCCATGGCACCAGTAGGCTATTCTAAACTCCGATGTCACATCTGAAACCATCTTCAGCTCGAGCCCATCGTATGTTAAACCATGAAATAACAAAGCCCAGCCTATGGTGTTGGATAATTCCCTTGTTTCTCGCATGCCTCAACACCAATATCAGCAGAGGTTGAAGGATTTTACTGGCTCTGACTCCGACACTTTCCAGGAGCTTGAACTAGTATCCCATGATAATGAGTAGATGGGTCAACTTCTCCCCACGCTGCTGAAGGCCTGTTCCTGGAAGAGACTTCTAACCACAGATTCCTTACCTTCGAATATTCCCCAGGCGTCCGACTGGATCCGTAAAATCTTGAGCAGTACCTCTGCGTGCCAGTAGATGGTGCAGATGGCTCAGTGTCGATACCATCCGCACCGTGAATATAGGCGCCGCCCCAGCGCCCTGACATCATTACCCTTCTTTCCACGCCAAAAGCTGCAGATCCAGAGAGCTACTGTGATCATTTTTTTACCAACTTTTCTTCACTTGTCTCGACCCATTTCTTCTGTTTTTTCCAGTGTGCAGGCAAACATCTCCCCTTAGAAAGTTACGGGTTTCAAGCTTTGCAGGGAATGTCACAGACGAATGTCTGTGACTGAAATCCATATGGTCTGCCTGTGGTGCTTGGGTTGGGCCACAACTCCAAAGGCTGTTGAAATGGTCTCTCGACTCACCCAAAGGCAGTTCGGAAATGGGCAGTGAAGCTTCTCGCGGTACAAAGCCAAAAGTTTCCATGTCATTACCGCTCCCGAGGACGGTCTCGATCCCACAGACGTTCACTGCAGTGTTCCCCTGATGAGTCATCATCAAAGTCCAAATCTTCATTAGGTAAGTGCACGAAGAAAAAGAACAAGTTGAACCCCCATTCAACATCTCTGCGTCCTTCCAAATCCCTGAATGGAGTGCAAGACTGCCCCGCTCCTCTAGGCCCCGCTCTCACACACCGAACCGGGTGCTGGAGCGACTCCTGCCCTACTTCAGAAGTTTTACCAGGCTATGTCCCTCGTCTTTGGGAAACTGACTCCCTCTGAAGTGCTTTCCAAGGAATCAAGAGATATTTCAACTCAGTTACCGTCTGCATGCCCTCCTCCGATGCCAGTTGGACCCTCAGGATCCACCCCCAGATCCCGATCCGGACCAACCCAGTCCTGAGCCCTATCCCAAGTCCACAACCCTTGCTGGAGTTCGATCCTTTGGCGCCACTACTGGCATCAGCGACGCCATGCAACAAACCAGTCCTTTCGATTCTGAAGCATCGCAGCATAGAGTCCATCGAATGTCAAAAATGGCGCCACCTGGGCATGACAGTCTTTTGGCTCTGATACAGCGCCTCTGTCTCTGCAAGCTAAATTCAAAGAAGAGGCGAAGTATGGCGTCTTTTGCCTCACTGATATTGCTCAGGGGTTTCCCAAAGGGAACTGGTATGAGGCATTGGGCGACGCTAGTGGGCTAGCCACCTCTCCTGACACCCTCTCCTGATACCAGTATAGTCACTACACCTGGTCTGGCCACCGAGGAGAGTGCATCTTTTGCGATGATGATCAGATAGACCGCTGACACCCTCAACCTAGTTTCCCGTGGTAGAAGTGAAAACCAGCTTATGTAATGAGGCACTTGCTTACGTCATCCTAGGGGCCTGATCCAAGCCCTGTTCAGAGGTTTCAGTTAATAGCCATGTGGCACACCGATATCGCCCAGGTTCGGGGGACCATACATTCCTGACCCAGCATCCCACAAGTTTGGTGGTGCAAGCTTCCTCAGAGAGGGTCAGTCCAGTGGCTTTCCCCACTGGCCCCGCCCCCACCCGGACAGAGAGTCCGATAGGCTGGACACATTCGAGAAGAAGATCTTTTCCTCCACCAGCTTGGCCCTTCAGTCGGTTAATACCGGTCATCTTTTGAGCTGCTATTCCCACACATTGTGAGATTCAGTGGCACAAGTGTTTGGTGACAAGGCGGATGCAGTGCTGGGGCTCTTTAAGGACAGCCAAGGTCAGAGCTCGCTCTTTGGGATTTGTCGCTGCCCTTCACTAGCCACAGCATTTTTTTTCCGTCCCACCTTTGGCTACGGTAGAGGATTCCAGTCTCACCAATATCATCCATATCTGCAAGGCCAGCAGGCTTCTAAGCCGTTTTGTGGCCGATGTAGAGGCTCCCAAAGGAAGCGTGAACAGCAAGAGCACCATTCTGCCCACTCCTCCACCACTCCCACTGCCGCCCCCGCCAAACCTCTTTAGTGCGCCCTACCCGGCACGCAGCTGCCCTGTAGGAGAGACAGCATACAGCACTTTATACCGGCATGGCAAGCAGTCACCTCGGACAAGTGGTTTTGCAGATTGTGCAATGAGGTAAACACTTCCATTCCTTGAGACACCACCACCAATGCCACGTCTGTAGAGCAAATGTTGGAGGATCATCTGTCCTTGTTACATCTGGAGCTGCAGGCTCTTTTGGCCAGAGGAGCCATTAAGAGGGTTCCGACACCACAAGTAGGTGGTGGTTGTTACTTCTACCACTTTCTGTGTCTCCGTCCTATTCTGGATCTTCGCCCTCTCAACGCCTTTCTAAACAAGCATTGGCATAGCCAATAGGTCTCGCCTTTGGGACCTTATAAGTGTTTAGCCATGCAACAGTTGATGTTGTTGCACCAAGGATATTGTGCTGCATAACTAAATACTTATAAGGTCCCAAAAGCGAGACCTATTGGCTATGCCAATGCTTGTTTTTTTGGGTCAAAATTTGCATGCCAAATAGGAGCAAAATATAGGATGAAAAACGAAAGAGAAATAATGTATTTAGGAATGGCTGATGAATGTGAAGTGGGAGAGTGATTCAGAGAGAAGAGAGAGTGAGAGGATAGACAATGAAGGTGAGAGAGAGAGATAAAGAAGGAGAGAGAAAGTGAGTAAAGGGGAGAGAAAAAGAGAGAGAAAGGGTGTACAGAGAATAAAGGGTGGAGCGAGAGATCCGCGAGAGAGAATTAGATGGGGTGGAGAGAGTTTAGGAGAGAAAAAGTGTGTACATAGAATAAAGTGTGTAGCAAGAGAGGAGAGAGAATTAGAGAGGGTGGAGAGAGAGAAAGAGAGAGAAAGGGTGTGCAGTGAATGTTGGGATTCATGATCAACAAGCAAAGTCCCCCTGACTTCTTCCCAGAGTCTGCCAACTATCCTGGATACAGTGCAGCTCAAGGCCTTCGCTCTGCCACAACGATTCCAGGATATTTGGGTTATGATCCCAATGTTTTAGCCTCAGTCCTAAATCTCGGTGAGAGCAACTCTGAGGCTTCTTGGCCTCTTAGCCTCCTACCTCTTCCTAGTCGACTGTGTGGGCTTTGCTATGGAATCTGAAGTTCCAGTGTGCCCCGCACTAAGAAATCTATTGGGGCAGTCCATAGTTCGGAAGAGACAGCTTACAATTTGTAGTGGTGGTTGCTGAAATGTGGTTCAGGCCTTGAGAAATCTACTCACCCACTTGCTAAGGTGAGTCGGGTTTTATCAGGGAGAGCTCTTTTTAGAACCTACTGTCCTGGTCTGACCAAAGAGCTCGAACTCGCAAAGGCTAGGTGTTCTGTTCATTCTGAAAGTTGATGAGCAATAAAGATGCCTTTAAATCTTCTTTTTACCTTGTCACATTTTCTGTGCATTCAAAGGCAGGTCAAATATCAGCTTATGTCTTATTACAAATTGCTGCTTATTTTATCCTGAAGTTTTGTGTTTACAAAATCCTCTCACTTTGCCGTCCGAGAAAGAAAAGTAAATGAACTGTCTGACAACTCTGCTGGAGTACAGGCAGTGTGAAATTAAAGGCTCTAAGATGTCAGGTTTTTCTAGCATACAACATTTAAATAGCTTGTAAATGAACTCTACATATATTTCAAAATATATCAAATATATTTCAGTCATTAGGGAAGCACTAAAGTGTGATCAAAACAAAGGTTTTAATAGGATCAAATCAGAACACTTTACTTGATGATGTTCAAATGATAAATATTTGCAGACACCAGATTTCCACACATTATCCTTTATGCTATATCATTTTAGCAGTAAAACTGCATGTCGACGGGACAGTTTGTGCCCATTTCAATGGATATGTGCGGTCTTTAAATGACAGTGTGCTACCACATCACACTCTAGTAATATATTTATTAAAAGTGAGAGTTTTCAAACATGAACTGAGAAACATTTCTGCACTACCCTGATGACAATGCTAATATTGAACTAAGAGGCAAGTCAAGGGGTCATGTGTATCCTATATGTGGGCTTGATTTTTATCATACAAGGAGCAAACATTTAGTGTTTTTGTAAAGCAGATTTGCTGAACTCACATTTTTTAAGGTGCTCTAATGTTAGGATAAAGAAAAAGGCGACTTGGTGAGATAAAATATTTGCTTGGGATCACACAATTTGAGGCCAGTTTATGGGTCAAGCGCATTATAGTTAGGTCAAATAGATTATTCAAGTCACTAGACCTTGAAGTCTGGTAACATTTTTATGATTTTCCAACGCCTGCTCTTTTTCAGCACCCTTCAACGCAGATCCAGTAGTCTCTGAGTTTTGTCTCAATCTGTTTTTTCTCAAATCCTTTTTCAAACAGACTACTTTGGCTGCCTCTCCTGAAGATTCCTGGTTTCAAAGAATACCATGACTGCTGTACCCAGATTTTAGTCTTGGCTTCATACAACATCTGCATTTGGTGCCTTGGTACCAAACATTACTCCAAGCCCTGCGATAAAAGCTTTCTGATGCACCTGAAGGCCATTGGGGAATGCGAAACAAAACTTTACGTCAAACACAAGAAGAGTGGTCGATCCCACTCAAAGTCCTGGGGACATTTACGTTCCTGGCCCCGTTCACCGACCTCTCATAAGACTAAGATGAGGTTGGAAGACAAGTCAACATATAAGCGATTTCAACTCCTCCCTGCTTCTACCTTTCCAGGTAGAAGTTGCGCAGCCCCTGCTCCAAGGTGACTGGCTGCGTCTTCTGACTCAGCCCCAATGACGGTCCTGGAGCTGATGTGCCAAAAGTTTCCCAGACTAGTATAGACACTGCAGCATACAGAGGCCGTCAAAGCTATGCTGCAGTTTTTTATTGTAGTCCTGGATCCCTCTGGAGGAACTTCAGACTCCCTTATCTATAAGGGGCTCCAGTTGGAATTCGGCTAGCTGATCTTTCCCAGTGCCATGTGACCCCATTTGACCTCATCCCAGCCCAACTCCAAGGCCGGCCCATTCCTCTACATTTATGCCATAGGCACCACTGGTTTTCCCTAGTTCCACAATGGCCATGGCACCAGTAGGCTATTCTAAACTCCGATGTCACATCTGAAACCATCTTCAGCTCGAGCCCATCGTATGTTAAACCATGAAATAACAAAGCCCAGCCTATGGTGTTGGATAATTCCCTTGTTTCTCGCATGCCTCAACACCAATATCAGCAGAGGTTGAAGGATTTTACTGGCTCTGACTCCGACACTTTCCAGGAGCTTGAACTAGTATCCCATGATAATGAGTAGATGGGTCAACTTCTCCCCACGCTGCTGAAGGCCTGTTCCTGGAAGAGACTTCTAACCACAGATTCCTTACCTTCGAATATTCCCCAGGCGTCCGACTGGATCCGTAAAATCTTGAGCAGTACCTCTGCGTGCCAGTAGATGGTGCAGATGGCTCAGTGTCGATACCATCCGCACCGTGAATATAGGCGCCGCCCCAGCGCCCTGACATCATTACCCTTCTTTCCACGCCAAAAGCTGCAGATCCAGAGAGCTACTGTGATAATTTTTTACCAACTTTTCTTCACTTGTCTCGACCCATTTCTTCTGTTTTTTCCAGTGTGCAGGCAAACATCTCCCCTTAGAAAGTTACGGGTTTCAAGCTTTGCAGGGAATGTCACAGACGAATGTCTGTGACTGAAATCCATATGGTCTGCCTGTGGTGCTTGGGTTGGGCCACAACTCCAAAGGCTGTTGAAATGGTCTCTCGACTCACCCAAAGGCAGTTCGGAAATGGGCAGTGAAGCTTCTCGCAGTACAAAGCCAAAAGTTTCCATGTCATTACCGCTCCCGAGGACGGTCTCGATCCCACAGACGTTCACTGCAGTGTTCCCCTGATGAGTCATCATCAAAGTCCAAATCTTCATTAGGTAAGTGCACGAAGAAAAAGAACAAGTTGAACCCCCATTCAACATCTCTGCGTCCTTCCAAATCCCTGAAAGGAGTGCAAGACTGCCCCGCTCCTCTAGGCCCCGCTCTCACACACCGAACCGGGTGCTGGAGCGACTCCTGCCCTACTTCAGAAGTTTTACCAGGCTATGTCCCTCGTCTTTGGGAAACTGACTCCCTCTGAAGTGCTTTCCAAGGAATCAAGAGATATTTCAACTCGGTTACCGTCTGCATGCCCTCCTCCGATGCCAGTTGGACCCTCAGGATCCACCCCCAGATCCCGATCCGGACCAACCCAGTCCTGAGCCCTATCCCAAGTCCACAACCCTTGCTGGAGTTCGATCCTTTGGCGCCACTACTGGCATCAGCGACGCCATGCAACAAACCAGTCCTTTCGATTCTGAAGCATCGCAGCATAGAGTCCATCGAATGTCAAAAATGGCGCCACCTGGGCATGACAGTCTTTTGGCTCTGATACAGCGCCTCTGTCTCTGCAAGCTAAATTCAAAGAAGAGGCGAAGTATGGCGTCTTTTGCCTCACTGATATTGCTCAGGGGTTTCCCAAAGGGAACTGGTATGAGGCATTGGGCGACGCTAGTGGGCTAGCCACCTCTCCTGACACCCTCTCCTGATACCAGTATAGTCACTACACCTGGTCTGGCCACCGAGGAGAGTGCATCTTTTGCGATGATGATCAGATAGACCGCTGACACCCTCAACCTAGTTTCCCGTGGTAGAAGTGAAAACCAGCTTATGTAATGAGGCACTTGCTTACGTCATCCTAGGGGCCTGATCCAAGCCCTGTTCAGAGGTTTCAGTTAATAGCCATGTGGCACACCGATATCGCCCAGGTTCGGGGGACCATACATTCCTGACCCAGCATCCCACAAGTTTGGTGGTGCAAGCTTCCTCAGAGAGGGTCAGTCCAGTGGCTTTCCCCACTGGCCCCGCCCCACCCGGACAGAGAGTCCGATAGGCTGGACACATTCGAGAAGAAGATCTTTTCCTCCACCAGCTTGGCCCTTCAGTCGGTTAATACCGGTCATCTTTTGAGCTGCTATTCCCACACATTGTGAGATTCAGTGGCACAAGTGTTTGGTGACAAGGCGGATGCGGTGCTGGGGCTCTTTAAGGACAGCCAAGGTCAGAGCTCGCTCTTTGGGATTTGTCGCTGCCCTTCACTAGCCACAGCATTTTTTTTCCGTCCCACCTTTGGCTACGGTAGAGGATTCCAGTCTCACCAATATCATCCATATCTGCAAGGCCAGCAGGCTTCTAAGCCGTTTTGTGGCCGATGTAGAGGCTCCCAAAGGAAGCGTGAACAGCAAGAGCACCATTCTGCCCACTCCTCCACCCCTCCCACTGCTTCCCCCGCCAAACCTCTTTAGTGCGCCCTACCCGGCACACAGCTGCCCTGTAGGAGAGACAGCATACAGCACTTTATACCGGCATGGCAAGCAGTCACCTCGGACAAGTGGTTTTGCAGATTGTGCAATGAGGTAAACACTTCCATTCCTTGAGACACCACCACCAATGCCACGTCTGTAGAGCAAATGTTGGAGGATCATCTGTCCTTGTTACATCTGGAGCTGCAGGCTCTTTTGGCCAGAGGAGCCATTAAGAGGGTTCCGACACCACAAGTAGGTGGTGGTTGTTACTTCTACCACTTTCTGTGTCTCCGTCCTATTCTGGATCTTCGCCCTCTCAACGCCTTTCTAAACAAGCATTGGCATAGCCAATAGGTCTCGCCTTTGGGACCTTATAAGTGTTTAGCCATGCAACAGTTGATGTTGTTGCACCAAGGATATTGTGCTGCATAACTAAATACTTATAAGGTCCCAAAAGCGAGACCTATTGGCTATGCCAATGCTTGTTTTTTTTGGTCAAAATTTGCATGCCAAATGGGAGCAAAATATAGGATGAAAAACGAAAGAGAAATAATGTATTTAGGAATGGCTGATGAATGTGAAGTGGGAGAGTGATTCAGAGAGAAGAGAGAGTGAGAGGATAGACAATGAAGGTGAGAGAGAGATAAAGAAGGAGAGAGAAAGTGAGTAAAGGGGAGAGAAAAAGAGAGAGAAAGGGTGTACAGAGAATAAAGGGTGGAGCGAGAGATCCGCGAGAGAGAATTAGATAGGGTGGAGAGAGTTTAGGAGAGAAAAAGTGTGTACATAGAATAAAGTGTGTAGCAAGAGAGGAGAGAGAATTAGAGAGGGTGGAGAGCGAGAAAGAGAGAGAAAGGGTGTGCAGTGAATAAAGAGTGGAGCGAGAGAGAAGAGAGCGAATTAGAGAGTGTGGAGAGAGAAAAAGAGAGAGAAAGGGTGTATAGAGAATAAAGGGTGGAGCGAGAGGAGAGATAGAGAATTAGAGAGGGTGGAGAGAGAAAAAGAGCGAGAAAGGGTGTACAGAGAAGAAAGGGTGGAGCGAGAGAGAATGAGATAGGGTGGAGAGAGAGAAAGAGAGAGAAAAAGTGTGTACAGAGAATAAAGTGTGGAGCAAGAGAGGAGAGACAGTAAATTAGAGAGTGTGTAGACAGAGAAAGAGAGAGAAAGGGTGTTCTGAGAATAAAGTGTGTAGCGAGAGAGGAGAGAGAGAGGATTAGAGAGGGTGTAAAGGGAGAGAGAGAGCAAAAGTGTGTACATAGACTAAAGTGTGGAGCGAGAAAGTGTGTACAGAGAAGAAGGTGGAGCGAGAGAGAGAATGAGATAGGGTGGAGAGAGAGAAAGTGGGTAGAGAGAATAAAGTGTGGAGCAAGAGAGGAGAGACAGTAAATTAGGGAGTGTGTAGACCGAGAAAGAGAGAGAAAGGGTGTTCTAAGAATAAATTGTGTAGCGAGAGAGGAGAGAGAGAGAATTAGAGAGGGTGTAAAGGGAGAGAGAGAGCAAAAGTGTGTACATAGACTAAAGTGTGGAGCGAGAGAGGAGAGAGAGATTTTGAGGGTGTAGAGAGTGAAAGAGAGAAAAAGGGTGTACAGAGAGTAAAGGGTGGAGCGAGAGAAAAGAGAGAGAGCAAATTAGAGAGGGTGGAGATAGAGAAAGAGAGAGAAAGGGTGTACAGAGAATAAAGGGTAGAGCAAGTGAGGAGAGAGAGAGAATTAGAGAGGGTGTAGAGAGAGTAAGATAGAGAAAGGGTGTCCAGACAATAAAGGGTGGAGCGAGAGAGGAGAGAGAGAGAATTAGAGAGGGTGGGGAGAGAAAAAGAGAGAGAAAGGGTGTACAGAGAATAAAAGGTAGAGCAAGTGAGGAGAGAGAGATAATGAGAGCGGGTGGAGAGAGAGAAAGTGTGTACATAGAATAAAGTGTGCTTATGTTGCCTTGCCCTGTAGTAGCTGTTTGTTTTATGAGAGAGCAGTGCACGAGGTAATAACGAGACAGAGAGGAGAGTTAATTAAGGAGAGAGAGCATTAGAGAGGGGTGAGAGAGAGAATGAGAGAGACAATAATCGTTTGGGGATTGTGGGGTTGAAATTGAGTGAAGAAGTGTTTTTGAAAAAGTCGCACCCAATATTGCTTTGTCCTGTGCGTGATGAAAATAAACAATCAGAGTGAGACATAAGCACAGTTAATTAGCCTATACCTCGTAATATAATCATAAATGCGACATAAGGTGAAAGCAATACAGCAAAGCAAGTTCTCTAACCATCCCCAAAAATTAGAGAGCACCAGTTTAAATTTAACGTAAAAAGTGGCACAGTAAAGCCAAAAGCCCTAATCAAATAATAGCCGTTCCCATTTTTAGAACGAATAGGTCCTACCGTTTATTTTGTTTATATCCCACGCATTTATTAATGTTGCAGTTCAAATAGGAGCAAAATTGAGGATGTAAAAGTTAAGAAAAATATTATTTCCGTGTACACAGGGATTGATTTATCGTATGCTGCTGTGGGGAGTACGGTGTAATCGTTTTTGCAGCGCTAGCGACGCTGTGAATTTTCCTTTTTGAAATCTGTATTTTTGGCATGGACAAAAGTAAGTACAGTTAAAGCGTGCAAAAGTTTTTATTTCGCAGGTATAATATTTACGTTTACACCGGGATTGGTTAATCGTATGCTGCTCTGGGAAGTGCGGTGTAATCGTTTTCCCAGTATTAGCGATGCTGTAAATTTTACTTTGTAAAATCTGTGTTTTTGTGCATGGGAAAAAATAATTACAGTATAATCGTGCAAAAGATCGTATTTCGCCAGTTATAATAACGTTTACTCGGGGATTGCTTTAGCGTATGCTGATTGTGGGTAGTACGGTGTAATCGTTTTTTTGCAATGATTGCGACGCAGTAAATCCTGTTTTAGCATAATGATGCATGCGTGCAAATACATAATGACTAAGTGCCCATTTAAACTCCAGTGTGTTGCGACTTGTGTGCGTCGATTTTTTTTCTTTTTTCTTTTCTTTGAACGTACTGTTGCAAGATGGTAGATGGCCATCGTGGGTCGGTATTTTTTTAAAGTAAAATTAGCAACTGCAGAAACGCATTTAGTGAAAGGTGTGCGTCATTCGCAAATTGGGGGTGTCAGGCCCTGCTAAAAATTCTAAACTTGCGTATATTGTGATGTGAAAGAAGCTATTTCCGAAAAGTTGCGAACATGCGATATGCTGATGCGATATGCTGGCATAGCAGAGAGCGGGGGAGGGAGAGATGGGGTGAATGCACAGCAAGAGGGACAGAGAGAAAGCAATATTTTTTTGTGTATTTCCCACGCATTTACGCATATTGTGTATAATTTTTCTTTCCGCTAACAACACTATGTAAAAGATAAACCATTCCAAAGTACAGGCTTATGGGGAATCAAATAGTTTTAAACTAATCGTAACCAAAGTTTCGGCTGAGGGGCAACATCAATCAAGGAGGATGTCTCTGTCTGGCTTGTGCCCCAGTGGCGCCTCTGGTCTGTTTCCTGCTGGCACGTGTTAATGTCTCATTGTAATGTAAGTGCAAAGAAGCCGCACTGTCTGCATGCTCCAACCAAAAACACCAACTATTGGTTTTTCCCAAAGTGTATGTGTGTTGTCGTTCAACTTTGATCGTTTGTCATAAACGTAGCGTTTTCTTTGTAAATAAAGTTTTAAATAGCGCAAAATGGACATCAAGGGATTGTACCCTTGTTTATGATCAACAGTTATACCCGTTTGTTTTTTTGGTGGTATAAGTACATAAGTGCATTAAGGATGTATTTTGTAGAAACGTAACCAGTCCATGTAATTGTTGCAAGCGTTAATTAAAGCGTGAATTTATTTTGAACCTCCACAGCACTTTAATGAGAGCGCTATAGAGGCTACAATAAGAAAATAGAAAGAATGGTAGAGAAAGTGAATAAAGGATAGAGAAAGTGAATAAATGGGAGAGAGAGAGAAAGGGGATAGAGAGTGAATAAAGAGGAGATAAAGAGAGAGAGAGAGAAAGGGGGAGATAGAATGAAGCTGGGAGACAGAGAGAGAGGAGAGCGAATGAAGGAGCAAGAGAATCAGATATGGTGGAGATAGAGAGAGTGCAGTGAGCGTCAGAGAGGGAAGATATAATATCCCAAAAACATTAGGCAATGTTGCGTTTTAGGAAACGTTAAAAAAAAAAACAGGCAATGTTTCCTTGTCCTGCCACAGCTGCTTGTTACCGGCTATAGGCGTGCACGTTTATAAAAGTAAAGCTGCTGCCTTAGAAAGCACCCATGTAATAACTAATGTGGGACAGTAAATAGTATTAGAAAACTTCAATAAATGTTTTATTGAATGGAGCGAAAGAAAGAAAAAAATGAGTGATATGTCCTAAGTGCACAGTACTGTAATGAGACAGTTGGCGAGTCTCCTTGTTTTGTGCGTTATTTTGTTCATTTCGCAGTTCAAATAGGAGCAAAATAAAGGTTCGAAAAGTTAAGAATATTATTTCCGTAATGTGTAAGCAAGAGTAAACAATAACCCTGCAAAGCAGAGCAGTGAATTTACAGAGGAATACCCGCCCCGAGCGCACCACTGGTACGGGCAAGCCAAAAAGAAGACGCGCGGCCGCGAGACGCGCGTTGTGATGGGGGAGGAGCGGGAGAGCAAATGAGAGGAAAGCCAGATGGCGCCTGAGCGATGCGAGGAATGCGCATTACTGTGCGCGTAACCGCACGCTCTAGGCCAGCAAAAGCTTGTGGTAGGATTTCTAAAGCCCACTCACTAAATGTCTCGCCAGCCCAGCGCATGCGCTGGCTCAGGCGAGACCTAAAAAGGACAAGTTCAAGATGCTCACCATTGACCAGCTCGTATCTGCCCTGGACCCTGAAGACTGGATGGTAGCATTGGACCTACAGGATGCTTTTTTTCCTATCCCCAACTTGCAGACCCACAGGCGTCATCTGTGGTTCACAGTGGGCTCCGAGCTATTTCAGTTTGCTCTGCTCCCTTTTGGACTTACCAGTGCCCCTTGGGTGCTCATGAAAGAGATGGCGGTGGTTGCTGTTCACCTTCCGAGGTTGAGGATCCCGGTGGTTCCATACCTCAATGATTGGCGGGCTAGCCCCAGGGCAGTTGTCACCCAGCTCCATACGACGGCGAACCTTCTTCACTCAGGATGCACTGTCAACATGCCAAAGTCACACCTGACTCCTTCCCAAATGCTCCCTTTCATCAGAGCTATGCTGGACACGGTACAGTTTCGTGCCTACCCTCCGGCATGCAAGTACAAGACATTTGCGCTATGATCTTGATGTTTTGACCTTAAGTCTGGATTTTGGTGAGACTGATTCTGGGGCTACTGGGTCTGATGGCCTCTGGCATTCTGCTGGTGAAACAATTCAGATGGCATATACGGGATATACGCACAAGTTACTAACTTGTGTAACGATATATCTGTAAGAGACAGTAGTTAGTGACAGATTCCTTACCTTAGAATATCCCCAGGCGTCAGACTGGATCCGGAAAGTTTTTGCGTAGCAGTACCCTTGCGCGTCGGTAGGCGGCGTCGTGCGGCTCCGCGTCCGTCGTCGGCGTCGGGACCACGGGGATGACGTCGCGGGCAGTACTTAGACGCCGCCCCTGCGCGCTGACGTCAGTTCTGTACACGACTTTCCACGCCAGGAACGCAGAGCCATGCAAGAAGCTGACATAGGTGTCTGAAAATTACTAGGGCCCTGAAAGGGATGTCCTTAACCCTAGAAATTAGTTCGCAGAACGGGGAGGATGGGTGGGGCGGTAAGGAATCTGTCACTAACTACTGTCTCTTACAGATATATCGTTACACAAGTTAGTAACTTGTGCATCTGAAAGAGACACTTTAGTGACAGATTCCTTACCTTAGAATAGATACCCCAGCAATACCAACCCCGGTGGTGGGTCTGCGAACAAAGATCAGACAAGGAAGTCCCGGAGGACAGAACGGCCAAAGAAGCCGTCCCTCCGGACCTGACTGTCAAGGCAGTAATGCTATGTAAATGTGTGCAGCGAGGCCCACGTAGCTGCCTGACAGATATCCTGCAGCGGAACACCGCGGCCTAAAGCCGTGGTAGCAGCCGTTGCCCTGGTGGAATGGGCACGCAGCCCAACAGGAGGCTCCTTCTTAGCCAAAGAATAGCAGGCTTTGATACACAAGGTTACCCAGCGGGAGATGGTTCTTTTGTGCACCGCCCGACCTTTTTTGGCGCCCACGTAACCAACAAAGAGCTGGTCACCCACCCGGAAGTGTTGTGTGCGGTTGATATAAAAGGAAAGCGCACGTTTTGGGTCCAGACGGTGGAGCCTCTCTTCCTCTCTGGAAGGATGCGGAGGCGGAAAGAAGGTGGGCAAAGTGATGGTCTGCCCAATGTGGAAGGCAGTAACCACCTTTGGCAAGAAGGACGGACGCGTCCTAAGAACAACCTTGTCTGGATGGACAGACAGAAAGGGAGGTTTGCATGATAGAGCCTGGAGCTCACTCACCCGCCGAGCGGAGGTGATGGCCACCAGAAAGGCTGTCTTCAGAGTCAGAAGACGAAGAGGACAGTTATGTAGAGGCTCAAAGGGAGCGCACATGAGAAAGGTAAGAACCAAGTTCAAGTCCCACTGAGGCATCACAAACGGAACAGGAGGGAAGAGGTGTGTAATGCCTTTTAGGAACCTGTTAACAACAGAAGACTTGAAAAGGGAGGGCTGATCAGGAAGCCTGAGTAAGGCCGAGATGGCACAAAGATAGCCCTTGATGGTACCCAGGGCAGAACCCTGTTGGGCCAGGGAAAGAAGGAACAGAAGAACCTCAGAAAGAGGGGCAGAGAGGGGATTCACAGCCTTTGCTGTGCACCATGCCACAAACTTGTTCCACCTGCAGGCGTATACCACCTTAGTGGAGGGACGCCTGGCTGCCAGAATCACATCACAAACTTCGGGAGGCAAGTCGAAAGGAATCAACTGCCGCTGCTCAATCTCCACGCAAGCAGGTGGAGGCTGAACAGGTTCGGGTGGAGGACCGTCCCCTGCTGCTGCGACAGAAGATCCTCCCGAAGAGGCAGACGGATCGGGGAATCAACGCTCATACTGAGTAGCTCGGGATACCAAACTCTTCGAGCCCAGTCCGGAGCCACAAGGATGACTTGGGCCCGGTCGCGCCGAATCTTCTTCAACACTCTGGGTAGAAGTGGTATAGGCGGAAAGGCGTACAACAGACCGCAACTCCACTCGCGACTAAAAGCGTCGCCGAGTGAGTGCCGCCTTGGAAATTCCAACGCGCAGAACTGATGACATTGCGCGTTCTCTTCGGTGGCGAATAGATCTAACCAAGGCTCTCCCCACTGCAGAAAGAGTCCTTGCGCCACTTCCGAGTGAAGACGCCATTCGTGATCCATCATGCACCTGCGGCTGAGTTCGTCCGCCCTGGCGTTCAGGGAACCTGCCAGGTGTTGAACCATCAGGAACATGCCCTGATGTTCCAGCCATGTCCAGAGGCGCAGAGCCTCCTGACAGAGGGTCCACGACCCCACCCCGCCTTGTTTGTTGCAGTACCACATGGCGGTGGTGTTGTCTGTGAACACCTGCACTACCTTCCCTTTGACAGAGGGAAGGATTGCCTTGAGTGCAAGTCGGATCGCCCGGAGCTCCAGAAGGTTGATATGGAGCCGGGACTCCGCCGGAGACCAGAGGCCTCTGATCTCCGCTCTCTCCCATGTGACCGCCCCATCCCAGAAGGGACGCGTCCGTCACAACTGTGTGCTCTGGCTGGGGAAGGGAGAGGGATCTGCCCATGACCCATTGCCGGTTCGAGAGCCACCACTGCAACTGTTTTGCAGTCCCCTCCGAGATCTGGACGTGATCGGACAGGTTGCCCTGGTGCTGCGCCCACTGGAACTTCAGGTCCCACTGCAGAGCCCGCATATGCCATCTGGCATGATCGACCAGCAGGATGCAGGAGGCATTGAGGCCCAGCAGCCTCAGGGTAATCCGTACCGAAACCCAGGATAAAGGCTGAAAGATCGGAATCATAGCCTGAATATCCCGGACTCGCCGTTCGGGAGGATAGGCCCGAAACTGCGTCGTGTCCAGAACTGCTCCGATGAAAAGGAGCTGTGGAGAAGGAATCAGATGCGACTTTTGCACATTGATGGAGAACCCCAGCGAGTGCAGGAGTTCGGCCGTAGTCTGGAGGTGGGAGACGACACCCGAGGGGCACTTGTAAGGCCAAAGGGGAGCACGGTGAACTGAAAATGCTCGAGGCCTACCGTGAACCGCAGGTAACGCCGGTGGGCCGGCAGGACGGGGATGTGAAAATAAGCGTCCTGCAAGTCAACGCTACCAACCAGTCTCCAGGGTCGAGGGCAGTCAAGACCTGAGCTAGGGTGAGCATCTTGAACTTCTCCTTCCGGAGGAAGCGATTGACGTTCCGGAACCGATTGACGCATGTCCTCCTTGTCCTTTTTGGGCACCAGAAAGTAGTGGGAGTAGCAACCACGTCCTACTTCTGCGGTCGGAACATGCTCGATGGCCCTCTTGGCCAAGAGGGCCGTGACTTCCTTCTGCAGAAGCACCAAGTGATCCCCTGACATGCGGTGGAATTGAGGTGGCATGGCTGGGGGGTGGTCTCGAAGGGGAGGGAGTAGCCCCTTCGGACAATGTCCAAGACCCACCTGTCCGAGGTGATGGCACGCCAGTGGTGAAGGTGATGGCGGACCCTGCCCCCTACTGGCGTGCTGTGCACCTGAAAGGAAGGACTAGGAGGGCTTGGAGGCCGCGGACGGGGCGGAGTTGGTGGCCTGACCCGCACGCTGGTTGCCCGACCCGCCACGGCGGGAGCCACGTCCTCGACCACGCGAAGACGCTGCGCGGGCCGGTAGCTGGGCAGCGGACGTGACTGGGCGCCCCTTCCGTGGCCACGAAAGGGGCGAAAAGCAGAGGTTAGCGGAGGGCGCACAGCAGAAAGGCCCAGGGACTTGGCAGTAGCCCGTGAGTCCTTAAAACGCTCCAGCGCATGGTCTGCTTTGGAACCAAAAAGACCGACTCCATCAAAGGGCATGTCCATGAGTGTATTCTGGACATCACCCGAGAAACCAGTTGTTCTCAGCCAGGCGTGGCGACGCAGCGCCACCGTCGTTGCAAGCGATCTGCCCAGCGAGTCGGCGGTATCAAGGCCACAACGTATGGTGTACTTTGCCGCATCCCTACCTTCCGCAATGGTGCGGGTAAGCAGTGTCTGGACCTCCTCAGAACACTGGGGCAAAACGGCCGCCAACGAATCCCACAGAGAGTGGGAATATCGGCCCAAAAGGCAAGCGGTGTTGACGGACCGCAAGCCAGCACTGGAGGAAGAAAAGGCCTTCTTCCCAAATTGGTCCAGGCGTTTGGATTACCTATCCGGAGGGGCGGTAGGGAAGGCGGTTTGGGAGGCAGAGGCTTGGACAACCAAGCTCTCTGGGGTGGGATGTTGAGAGAGAAACAAGGGGTCGCCCGGAACAGGGCGATGGCGTCGGGCCACGTTCCTATCCACAGGAGCCCCTGTGGTGGGCTTGGACCAGGTGCCCAAAAGAACGTCAGACAGTGCATCATTAAACGGCAGCAATGGCTCCGAGGAGGTAGCTGCAGGCTGAAGCACTTCCGTCAGGAGGTTAGGCCTGACAGCCACTGTAGGCAATTGGAGGTGCAAGGCTCCAGCTGCTCTACGCAACACCGTTGCGAAATTTGCTCCCTCCTCCGTAGCCACGGAAGGAGGAGACAGCATGCCACAGTCAGGAGAAGTGTCCAGACCACTGGCATCCCCAAGTTCCTCTGCCCAGTCCTGATCATACTCACACTGCTGTGTGAGAGGGTCTTCCGACCCCTCCCAGCTCTCCTGGTCCTCCTCTGATTGAAAATAAGGAGGAGGGGGGACGTCAGGGACCCAAGGTCTCATTGGCGCCGGCGTCGGGCGACATCGGTCCCACGCCGCATCCGGCTCCGGAGAGAACCGGGGAACGACGCCGCCCGGAGCCCCGGACGGCGTCAGGAACGGCACCGGGGACATCGGCGGAGGCGTGGTTAGGTCAACCGGCGTCGATGGGGGTTGCGGTACCACCAGAGCCGGGATCGAGGCCGGGGCCGGGGCCGGGAGCGAGGCTGGTGAGACAGGCGGCGCTGGGACCGGAGTCGTCGGCGGCGCCGGGGCAACCCCATCAGGGCCTGCGGGGCCCGGAGGCGCACCGGAGGGGCCTTGAGGCCCGAAGAGGCGGGCCATGGCCGACAGGAATGTCTGTATCTCGGCCGGAGTCGCCCCCGAACCCGGGAAGGACGGGTAATGCGGGGGCGGCTCCATAGGCACCTCCGGAGCCGCGGGGACGGTGCCGACAGGGGCCTCAGCCGAGTCGCGAGACCGGCGAGGCGAAGTCTTAGAGCGATGGTGCTTCTTAGACTTTTTGTGCTTCGACTTACCCGAGGAGTGCGAAGACTTGGACTCCGACGACCGGCAAGGACTCCGCGACCGGCCCCTCGACCTCTCCCGTGACCGGGGCTTGGTGCGGCGCGGAGCGGACTGCCGGACCTCGAGTAGCTTTCGAGACCGCTCTCGCAAAGCCTTCGGGTGTAAGGCCCAGCAGTCGGAACACGACTTCGTGTCGTGGCCGAGGCAGTAGAGACACTCTAAGTGCGGGTCTGTGATCGACATCATTCGACCAGAGGCGTCGCATGGCTTGAAGCCGGGCATCCCTACCGACACCTCGGAGCCTAGATGACTCGAAGAAAAACAGTGAAAAAATCACCAAAAAGTTTAGTCAAAAAATGACTAGGGCACTGCTCTTCCCGGATCTGCGCTTACTGGCGCGGAAAAAAGAAGAACTGACGTCAGCGCGTAGGGGCGGCGTCTAAGTACTGCCCACGACGTCATCCCGGCGGTCCAGACGCCGACGACGGACGCGGAGCCGCACGACGCCGCCTACCGACGCGCAAGGGTACTGCTACGCAAAAACTTTCCGGATCCAGTCTGACGCCTGGGGATATTCTAAGGTAAGGAATCTGTCACTAACGTGTCTCTTTCAGATACTGGGATTCGAAGTCCCAGTGGGTGCAACATCAGGGTAATCTCTCCAACTAGGTCCAGATTTCGGAACAGATAGCAAGAGATCAGCAGTGGTGGCTACTGAACTGGGTTCTGGTCAGCGGCAGACCCCTTTCTATACCCTTCCCAGACTTGACAGTGGTGACAGATTCATTACTTCTGGGGTGAGGTGGCCATCTGGGAGAGGTGGCGATCAGAGGACTCTGGTCTCAGGCAGAATCCTGCCTCCAAATCAACTTGTTGAAAGCCTTCCTGCCATCCATCAAATTGAGGGCGGCTCAGGTGTTGACAGACAACACCAAAGCAATGTGGTACTGCAACAAGCAGGGCAGGGTGGAGTCGTGGAGCCTATCGCTGAAGGCTTTACGCCTCTGGAAATGGCTGGAACTTTAGAACATCTTCCTGGCCGTACAACACTAGGGCAGGCAAACTCAGCCATTGACGCCTTGTGGACCACGAATGACATTTACACCTTGAGGTGATGGATGGTCTCTTCTGAAATTGAGGAAAACCTTAGCTTGGTCTATTGGCCACTGCCGATGAACATGCAGTGTCAGCAATTCTGCGTGTTGGAGTTTCCAAAGAGGCTCTCGCTAGAAGGTGCATTCTGCTTAGAGTGGAACTCCTGTACATCTTTTTGCCGATACCTCTCCTGCCCTGGGTCCTCAAGAAGATCAGAACCGACTAGGCCCAAGCCATCCTAGTGGCTCTAGACTGGGCATGGAGACATTGGTATCCAGAACTCCTGGGTCTGAGCATCTGTCCTTCAATCAGGGTGCCCCTTTGGGAGGATCTCCTGTTCCAGCAGCAGGATTAGTTCTCTACTCCAACCTGCACACTCTCTATCTTCATGCTTGGAGTTTGAGCAGCGACAACTGAACGCTTTTGACCTTCCTCCCAAGTTTATAGAAGTTACTCTGACAGCCAGGCGTCCCTCAACAGAGTCCATATACGCCTGGCATTGGGACAAATTTGTGGCTTGGTGGTCAGACAAGTGCATTGACCCACTTCATGCCCATCTGTCTGAGGTGTTGCTGTTGGCACTGTCCCTGCCCCGGCAGGGCCTGGCCTGGGCACTGTTAAAGGTTATTAGGCGACTATCTTGGCTTTTTTAGGTTGCCGGATCAGCCTTCCCTGTTTACGTCACCTGTTCTGGCTCTGTTTTTTAAAGGTTAGCAGGATATGTTCCCACCTTCTCCTTTCATTATGCCCCAGTGGGACTTGAATCTGGTCCTCACCTTTCTGATGGGCTTCTCTTTTGAGCCCATGCATAACTGCTCCCCCAGGCTTCTGAGCCTCAAGACTGTCTTCTTGGTGGCCATCCCATGGCCCAGAGGGTGTGCGAGCTTCAGGCACACTCAATCCAACCTCCGGAAACTGCGTTTTTTTCAGGATGAACTGGTTCTCCGAACGTGTGCCTCCTTCCTACCCAAGGTGGTGACTCCCTTCCACATCGGTCAAGCAGTCACCATTCCGGCGTTATATGCTCTGCCTCACCCCTCTAAGGAGTTGTAGAGGCTCCTTCTTTGGACCCAAAGAGGGCCCTTAGTTTTTTATATCGATCGTGCCAAACTCCCCCGACAGGACAATCAGATTTTCGTTAGATTTGCTGGATCAAAGAAAGGTAAAACAAAGCAGAAGAGGACCATCTCTCGATGGATTATACATTAAAATCTGCTACCCATTGGTGAACAAGCAGCCTCAAGGAGGCTCACTCTATCAGATCCAAGGCAGTGTCTACTGCGTTGGCATGCTGAGTCCCTATTGTTGACATTTGGGCCTTGCTTCATACCTTCACGAAGCACTACTGCCTGGATGGTTGGTCCGTCGAGAGGGGCACATTGCCTGCTCGATCTTGCATGATGTCTTAGTTTAAGTTAGTCTGCAGCCCCTCTGCCGGGGAGGTTATTGCCGTGGTATCTATTCTTTTTTTATTTTTTATTGAATCATTGTCAATTAGTTATGGCACATCATACAGCAAAATAATACATTCACATTCTGAGAGACCTTAACACAAGTTTCAAAAGTAAAAAGCGAGAGAGAGAAAAGACTAAACATAAGCAAAAACACCAATCCCTCGGGCCACATTACCCCTAGCCAGAGGAGAACGAAAAAGAAGAGAAAAAGAAGAAACAAGGCTGTAGGTTGGCAGACGCAATAATAAAAAAAAGGAGAAAGAAAAGAAAATCATACGGGGAAAAGAGAGCATTAAACAAGGGGAGCCAAGATAATATACAAAGAGCCGGTACCAGAGGTGTTTACCCTATCCAGCTAGTAATTGGCACCCATATTTTCCTCCCCATTTCTCGTCTCCTGCGCCCTTTCAGTCTAAATGCAGCCGATTCCATGTTGTAAGTAACTAACAACCTAGCCCTCCAATTTATGAATGTATGAGAATCAGGGCTAATCCACTGAGAGGTGATGCATGTTCTTGCAATGGCCATTGCAATGAATACCAGTCCGATTTCAGATCTAGTCCGGGCCATACTGCCCTGACTCCCTTCTATCTCCAGAATGATTAAATCAGGTGTTATTGATATCGGCGTGGCGAGGATCTGGTTCAGGAAAAATTCAATATCTTGTAGGTATTTGGCAAGATTGGGACAGGCAAAGAACATGTGAATCGTATCGGCAGCCCATGCCCCACACCTACTGCATGAATTGCCCCGTGGGCCAGCCCATTTAGAAACATTCCCCGGGGTATAATATAAGTCAAAAGCCGACATAAAATGTTGAGTCCTCAGGCTGCCAGTTATTAGAATCTGGTTGGCTAATTCCAAAGACGCCTCTAAGTCAATACCTTCCTTGCCAAACTTTCTCACCCATCTGTCATTCTGGATACTCAAATCATCAGGGAGACCGGCCAGCAGCGTTTGGTATATTTTTCAAATCCGGGATCTATTCCCTATTATGCCGACCAGGGGTATTTTTCCCAAATTTGCGCCCGCTTGTAGCATAGTTTTACCCAAGAAACTCCTGATCTGCAAAAACTTAAAAAGTGTCTCATAGAGAGCCCAAACTTCTCTTGTAGATTAGAAAACGAAGCAATTTGGCCATCGCAGCAAACATCCCCCAGAGCATTAATTCCTAAATCCCCCCAGCTAGAAGTGATTTGGTCTTGGAAAATTGGCGGTAGAAGCCCATATGCCGAGAAAGGGGTGTAAGCATTAATGTTCGAAATACCAAACCTCCATCGTATCTTTTTCCAGATAGAGTAAGCTGATTGAATGATTTTAAATTTAGTCTTTTTATAATAGCTCGGTTCTAAAATTTTAACTAAACATTGCCCAGCATCCTCGCCAAGTGCTACTTCATAAATAGTTGGTCTAACAGCTTCGGGAACTACTGCCTTAGCCCCGACCAACAATATCCCCATATATTGTAATAGTGCTGCCCAGTGATATAGGAGAAGGCTGGGTAAACCCCATCCCCCCTGAGTCTTGGTAAGATCATCCATTTGACTGCCCTTCTGGCTCTACGATACCCCCATAGAAATCTAACACATGCCCTTTCAGCTCTGGTGATGCAAGATGCCGGAAATTCTAAAGGTATGGTCCGAAACAAGTATAAAAATTTGGGGGAAATCATCATTTTGATGACATTGCACCAACCGTGCATTGATAGATGTAAATGGTCTAATCTCCCGAGTGTCTTATTGATGTTCCTTATTACGGGCAAGATATTTAGCTCAGGTATATGCTCCACTGATGCCGTAATCTTCACTCCCAGATAAGTTGCTACAGAAACAGTTGGATTATCTTCCGGGAGCGAGGTATCCGAGTGTAAAATCTGGGTTTTGTCGATATTTAATTTATATCCCGAGACGGAGCCAAATTGCTCCGCTGATTCGTTTACTGACGGAAGAGCTGATCTTATATCGGTCGTGAAAACAGCAATGTCATCAGCATACGCTAATGATTTATTCCACTCAAAGGACCGGGGGTGAGGATAAATACTCCCCGTGTAGTGCAGTGCTAAAATGTGAGAGTATCCAAAGACACTATCCTACTTACTCCATGGGAGGTCGAGGGTGGAAGGGCCTACTGTGACATTTTGTCATCTTCAGCGCTTCCAGCAGTCTCATCTACAGTCGTCCGCTTCGCCTCCCCGCCGGTCCTTTGAGTGGTCATTCTTTCATACATATAGTGTAGAAAGGTAGAGCCCATTATTCATTCCGGTCCTGACGAATGCTATGTACCCATCAGAGACGCAAAGCAGAAACATGTTGACCTTTTTTACGGTGAAGGGATAATGAACTCCCATATCACCGCTCACTTCTTTTAATACCATACATTTGCTCTTTAATTAAATTACCTGGGGACAAATGTAATGGTTTTTAGAACACTTTTCACTGATTCACGGGCCACCACTTAGCTTTAGAAGTGCATCCCTGTCTCCAGGTGTATGCCCGCCCTCTATCAAACTGAGTTTTTAGAGGGCGAGGACGGCCTATGATGAAGCATGACACCAGGTGGTGTGTGAGGCCAGTCCTTCACTTTTTGTGAGATGCCCCCACTGGACTTGCATCTCTAGAGACCCTGTAGGAATCTGTAGGAATCCCAACTAGGGACAGCCCCATTTGTGTTCATATGACTTCAGTGAAAGCATAAAATCTTTTGCTTGAATTTCAGACTGAAAATAATGCGTTTGCCCCTGAGAAACCACCTTCAATTTAGCAGGATTGAGCAAAAAGACCTGAGCCCCCTTTGCCTGGAATGCCGGGATTAATTGACGCAATAGCCATCTCTTTTCGACTGTCAGCTGGCAGAAGTCAGGCCTCACAAAGAAATCGCACCGCTTACCCGCCCTTTTCCGATCTGGCCTGGCTAAATCGTACAAGGCCTCCCTGGCCAAAACATTATTGAGACAGATCAGGATAGCACGTGGTCGGCTATCAGCTTGGCCCCCTTTTTTTCGCTGATTAAAGGGGAAACGGTGGGCCCTTAGCAATTGCATTTTCCAGTCCCAATGTCGAAGTTCTGGGAAAGCCTCCTCAAAAAGTTCGATCACGAACTGGCGGACATCTGCACCCTCCTTACCCTCAGGAATACCCAGAATTCGCAAATTGTTCCTCCTTGACCGATTTTCAAGGTCAGTCAGTTTCAACAATGTATCATCCTTCATGGATTGCATAGACTCAGTCAGATTTTTCTGTGCGGCCAACTCGTCTTCCTACTGAGAAATTCTGGTTTCTGCCTCTCCAATTCTTGCCGCAAAATCAGAACACGTCTTTGCAATCCTGTGTATAGAGTTCTGAAGTTTCCGACACGCACCTTGAGTCCGGGAACTCTCGGCTCTTGTTTCCTCACGATGGGCCATAATAGACTGATATATTGTAGAGTGTGTAATTTCTTCAGGGTCATTAGGGTTGAAGCTAGCCACTCAAGGTAATGCGGCCCCTTCCGGAGCCTCCTTTCCTTCCAGATTTGGTGAGAAAGAGTAGTCCCAGGTCATTAAGCCGGCCGCACCCTCGGCCTGCACAGAAAAGGTAGATTGATCTTTCAGTTTTCTAACTGTTCCAGGATTTAGCAGGGATTTATCACTCTCTTCCTCCCAATGTAGGCTGCTGGTATCACTTTCTTCCCCAGCCCAGTCTTTGCCGCAGCTGTCCTCACCAGAGGAGATAGAGTGGTCTGACAAGGAGTAGAATTTGTCAGCTACGTCCTCCACCCTACATGTTGGTAGGTTATCTTCCATCCAGCCAGCCTCCCTATCTGGGTGAATCCGATCCAAAGCCCCTTTTGCCTGGCCATTGCTTGAAGGAACTCCATCTACCAGAATGCACTGGCCTTGCTGTTCAAGCATTGTATCGTCTACCATCTCCGGGGGGAGCACACCTGTCATGCTGCCAGCTTCCCTGCTCCCACCTGGGAGGCTGTCTGCACTTGTACGATCAAGCCCTCGATCCAATATCCCCCCATCAGTTTCCCTTTCTGCAGTCTCACCCCGGGTCGGCTCTGTCAGCAGTATTGCAGCATCCAGAGACACAGGGACAGTTTCAGGAACGAGCAGAGGGGTACCGATTCTCCCAGTAACTTTAGCCCCTGCTGCCGATTTGTTTTTCACGGTTTGCGCCTTAAACAAAGCAGGAACCGTCTGCTTTCCACGAGTGACGGCGCCATTTTTCCCCCCCTTGGGTTGTTCCCCGGAGCCCGGCAATCCGACCGGCGTCTCCATGGCAGAGCGACATCTCCCGGCATCAGGACTTCCTACGTCTCGGTCCGGAGCAGATTTCCCCAGACTGCCAGAGCCCGCCGGTGGCCCCCGCACCTTGATACTCTTAGCGGTTGTCTTCGGCGGCATTAGTGAAGCGGCGCCGGTGAGCAGAGCAGGAGAAGCTGTCGGAGTGTAGGTTTTATGAGTCGCCAACCTACAGGGCAGCGGGACCCCCCACAGCCAAAGCCACGATCGCCAAATCATCAACAAGGGGCACCAAAACTGGTAAGTTTTACTCCCCCATCAGCTTCTTGCACACAAATCGGGCCGAAGTCAGAAAGGGAGAGGTTTTAGCAGGGAAGGAGTTAGTGGTCAGCTCACTCAGCCGCTGGTGCGACCGCCATCTTGCCTCCTAACCAAGGTAGGTCATGGTATCTATTCTAAGGTAAGGAAACTGTGGTTAGAAGTCTCTTCCAGAAGAACAAGTTGCTTACCTTTAGTAACGCCTTTTCTGGTATAGACTGTCCAACCACAGATTTCTTACTGACCCGCACTTCTTCCCCGCATTGCGAACTGCGCATCCTCAAATAGTAGATACTTTTAGATCCAGCACGCTGGTACCAAATCTTCTGATGTGGCTATGCGTCAGTGGATGCAGAATGTGTCACAAAAGAAACTGTCAGCGCTCTGGGGTGGAGCCTACATAGGCACCGCGCACATCACATTCTTCGCGGACAACGTCGATGAGGGCGCCATCTACCGGCATGCGGAGGTATTGCTCAAAATTTTCCGGATCCAGTCTGACGCCAGGAGAATATTCTAAGGTAAGGAATCTGAAGTTAGATAGTGTCCCCCAGAAAAGGCACTACCGAAGGTAAGTAACTTGTTTATTTGGCATCTAGTGTCCTCAATACTCTTCAAAAACTGAACTTTAGGTCCCACAACTGAGGAGAGTGCCTACTTTGTTGTGGTTGTATGCAGGGCCTCTGGAGTCTTGAATTTGTAGTTGCTTACAATGAACACTAATGCTAATTTACTGGTGTAAATTCTGAAACTGGGGCCATCTGCCTCAGAAAGACAGCACAGGAGGTCCTCCTGTACTGCCTTTCTGTGGCATGTTCAAAACTTTGTTGTGGGTTCCTGGTGAGCCACCTGATTTCACAGTGCATCGGGCCTGCTCCTGAAAAGCCCACAATCGTGACTCGGCACCTGACTCTGGAAAGCCTTTTGATGCAGGCTTCCACCTCGCAGGGACAATCCCAACGCATTTCCCATTACCTGCAGTTCACGGTTAGCCATGAGCACTGTCAGTTTGCTGTACTCCCTTTCAGCTTTATCAGTGCCCCTAGGGTATTCACCAAGGTGATGGCCAGTGGTTGCAGCTCATCTGCAGAGATCAGGGGTGCCAGTCTTCCCCTATCTCGACGACTGGCTGGCGGGCTCGCCCCAGCCAGCCAACTCCGACCTCCAGACTATGGTGGCCCTCCTGCACTCGCTGGGTTTCACTGTCAATGTGCTGAGTCACACCTGACTCATTTCAGATGCTGCTTTTCATCTGAGCTGTTCTGGACACAATGCAGTTTCGGGCTTATCCTCCTAAACTGCGTGTCCAGGATATTCAGGTTATGATTCCGATGTTTCAGCCTCTGTCCTGTGTTTCGGTGAGACTGACTCTGAGGCTGCCAGGACTCATGGCCTCCTGCATCTTGCCTGTGACACATGCCCGCTGGCATATGCGGGCTCTGCAGTGGGACCTGAAGTTCCAGTGGGCGCAGCATCAGGGGAATCTTTCCAACATGGTCCAGATCTCGAAGGGTACTGCAGAAGATCTGCAGTGCTGATTAACGAACCGCAATTGGGTCAGCGGCAGACCCCTCTCCCTTCCCTAATCAGATCTGACAGTAGTGACAGATACGTCACTCCTGGGATGTGGCAGCCATGTGGGAGAGGTGGAGATCAGAAGCCACTGGTCTCCGACGGAATCTGGACTCCATATCAGTCTATTGGAGCTCCGAGCGATCCAGCTGGCATTGAAAGCCTTTCTACCTTCCATCAAGGAAAGGCTAATGCAGGTGTTTACAGACTACACGACCGCCATATGGTACTGCAACAAGCACGACAGGGAGGGGTTGTGGACCCTTGCTCAAGAAGCCCTGCGTGTCTGGACATGGCTGTAACATCAGGGCATTAGCCACAGATGCCTAGCGGATCACGAATGGCGTCTCCATTCACAGGTGGTGCAGGGGGTCTCTTTCAGCAGTGGGGAGAGCCTTGGTTAGATGTGTTCTCCACCGCCCAGAATGCGCAATGTCAGCGGTTTTGCACACTGGAGTTTCCAAGGCAGCTCTCGCTCGGAGACGCTTTTCGTCTCGAGTGGAGCTCAGGCCTCCTGTATGCCTTTCTGCCCATACCACTCCTGCCTAGAGTTCTCAAGAAGATCAGGAACGACTGGGCCCAAGTCGTCCTTGTGGCACTAGACTGGGCTCGAAGAGTTTAGTATACCGAGCTGTTGAACATGGCCATCGGTCCTCCCTTCAGGCTGCGCCTTCGGAAGGATTTTCTGTCGCAACGGCAGGGGAGGGTTCTCCACCCGAACCTGTCAACGCTCTGCCTTCATGCGTGGAGATTGAGAGGCGACAGATAACAGCTTTCGACCTTCCACCCGAAGTCTGCAATGTTATCTTGGCAGACTAGCTTCCCGCCACCAAGATGGTATACGCCGGCCGTTGAAATAAATTTGCGGCATGGTGTGCTGAGAAACAGAGTGATCCCTTATCTAACCCCCTTTTTCAGGTCTTGTTGTTTATCCTTACCCTTGCCCAGCAGGGTTCTGCATTGGAGACCACAAAGAGTTACTTATCTGCCATCTCTGCTTTCCTGCCGCTGCCAGATCAGCCTTCCCTCTTCAAGTCACCTATTGTAAACAGACTCTTTAAAGGCCTCCAACACGTTTCCACTGACTTCATTTGTAATGCCTCAATGGAACCTTAATTTGGTTCTTACTTTACTAATGTGCGGTCCCTTTGAGCCGCTTCATACCAGCCCTTTTAGGCTTCTCATCATCAAGACGGCCTTCCTAGTGGCAATTACATCTGCCTGGGGGATCACTGAACTGGAGACCCTGTCATCTCAGCCTCCATATGTGTCTTTCTTCCCAGACAAGCTGGCCCTTAGGACTCAAGCGTCCTTCTTGCCGAAGGTAGTCATTCCGTTCCATGTAGGCCAGTCCATCGCTCTGCCTACCTTTTACGCCCCACCTCATCCTTCTAAAGAAGAGGAGAGACTCGACCAGCTGGACACAAAAAGAGCATTTTCGTTTTACCTTGACTGCACAGACCAGTCCGGGTGGACGATCAACTCATCATGGGGTATGTCGGGGCCAAGAAAGGGAAGGCTGTGTAGAAGTGAACCATCTCCAGATGGATCGTGCTCTGCATTAAGATCTGCTACGCTCTGCTCAAGAAACAACACCTAGAAGGTTTGCATCCACCAGAGCAAAGGCTACGACCACTGCGTTAACATGCAGAGTTCCAGTCCTGGACATCCACCAGGCAGCTACGTGGGCCTCGCTGCGCACTTTCACCAAACACATCTGCCTCGACAGTCAGGTCTGTCGGAATGGGCACTTTGCCCATTCGGTCCTGCAGGACTCTCTGGTTTGAATCATGTTCGCAGACCCACCTCTGGGAAGTTATTGCTTGGGTATCTATTCTACAGTAAGGAATCTGCAGCTAGAAGTCTATCAGATGAACAAGTTACTTACCTTCTGAAACACCTTTTCTGGTAAAGACTCAGTCTAGACACAGATTCCTTACCGATCCTCCCCGCTCTGTAAATAGATTTCTAGGGTCAAGGCTGTTTCCCTTTCAGGGCCCTAGTTTTCCACACCATTGGTTAGTGCTCTTCGTGACTCCGCGCTCCTGGCGTAAAAAGTAGTGAAAAAAATTACAACGCGCTGGGGTGGCACCTATATAGGCACCAAGCACGTCACTTCCGACGACATCACGCGGAGCCGAACTACGCCACCTACCAGCGCGCAGGGGTACTGCTCACGAGAAAAATTCCAGCTCCAGTCTGATGTCTGGGGAAAATTCTACGGTAAGGAATTTGCGGCTAGGTAGTCTCTACCATATAAGGCATTACTGAAGGTGAGTAACGTGCTCATCATCCCCCGAGCCTTGGGCACAAGCACGGTTGTTCTTCATAATGCCTGTATGTGCGCCACTGGCTTTTCCGGTGATGTCCAAGCTTCTTAAAGAATATTCTCTTTGAAAGAGCTAGGCTCTTTGGTAAAGTCTGACTTGGCTCTAGACCATTTTAAAGACAATACAGCTTTGGTGTGGTCTCTAAGCCTGCTTTTTTCTACTCATCAGTGCCACCAGCAATTCAGTGATATTCAAGTTGTTTTGTCTTATCGACAGAAGCAGCCCAAGCAAACTGTCCTTCAGGCTATCCATCCTTTTTTTTGGGTATAAAGGACATAGAGGTGGCAGAGGTCATGACCACAACAAGCCCAGCATTCCTCTTCCTCCTCTTCACCTGCCACAGTTGCTGCCAAGCCACTTTATTTCCCCCACCAATGGCCATTTGGGGCAATTTGAGGGCAGAATTTTTCCCAACTGGCATCCATATGGCTACTTCGGATTAGTGGATCCTCCATATTATTTGTTTGATTTGTCCACCCTTTGTTTCACCCCCCACCATGTTCTTTCAGCTGATACTCAAGACATCTGAAAGAGACACGTTAGTGACAGATTCCTTACTTTAGAATATCCCCAGGCGTCAGACTGGATCCGGAAAGTTTTTTGCGTAGCAGTACCCTTGCGCGTCGGTAGGCGGCGTCGTGTGGCTCCGCGTCCGTCGTCGGCGTCGAGAGCGCCGGGATGACGTCGCGGGCAGTACTTAGACGCCGCCCCTGCGCGCTGACGTCAGTTCTTCTTTTTCCGCGCCAGTAAGAGCAGATCCGGGAAGAGCAGTGCCCTAGTCAATTAGTGACGAAATTTTTGGTGATTTTTTCACTGTTTCTTTTCGAGTCATCTCGACTCCTAGGTGTCGGTAGGGATGCCCGGCTTCAAGCCATGCGACGTCTGTGGTCGAATGATGTCGATCACAGACCCGCACTTAGAGTGTCTCTACTGTCTCGGCCGAGACCACGACACGAAGTCGTGCCCTGACTGCCGGGCCTTACACCAGAAGGCTTTGCGAGAGCGGTCTCGAAAGCTCCTCGAGGTCCGGCAGTCTGCTCCGCGCCGCACCAAGCCCCGGTCCCGTGAGAGGTCGAGGGGCCGGTCGCGGAGCCCCCGCCGGTCGTCGGAGTCCAAGTCTTCGCACTCCTCGGGTAAGTCGAAGCACAAAAAGTCTAAGCAGCATCATCGCTCTAAGACTTCGCCTCGCCGGTCTCGCGACTCGGCTGAGCCCCTGTCGGCACCGTCCCCGCGGCCCCGGACGTGCCTGTGGAGCCGCCCCCGCATTACCCGTCCTTTCCGGGTTCGGGGGCGACTCAGGCCCAAATACAGGAATTCCTGTCGGCCATGGCCCGCCTCTTCGGGCCTCAAGGTCAGTCCGGTGCGCCTTTGGGCCCCACGGGCCCTGATGGTGTTGCTCCGGCGTCGCAGACGACTCCGGTCCCGGCGTCGCCCGTCCCGCCAGCCTTGATCCCGGCCTCGGCTCCGGCTCCGGTGATACCGCAACCCCGATCGACGCCGGTTGACCTAACCACGCCGGCGCCGATGTCCCCGGTGCCGTTCCCCGGTTCTCTCCGGTTCCGGACATGGAGCCGGACCGACGTCGCTCGACGCCGGCCCTGGCGCCGATGAGACCTTGGATCCCAGATGTCCCTCCTCCTCCATATTTTGAGCCAGAGGAGGACCAGGAGAGCTGGGAGGGGTCGGAAGACCCTCTCACACAGCAGTGTGAGTATGATCAGGACTGGGCAGAGGAACTTGGGGATGCCAGTGGTCTGGACACTTCTCCTGACTCTGGCATGCTGTCTCCTCCTTCTGTGGCTACGGAGGAGGGAGCAAATTTCGCAACGGTGTTGCGTAGAGCAGCTGGAGCCTTGCACCTCCAATTGCCTACTGTGGCTGTCAGGACTAACCTCCTGACGGAAGTGCTTCAACCGACAGCTACCTCCTCGGAGCCATTGCTGCCGTTTAATGATGCACTGTCTGATTTTCTTTTGGGCACCTGGTCCAAGCCCACCACAGGGGCTCCTGTGGATAGGAACGTGGCCCGACGCCATCGCCCTGCTCCGGGCGACCCCTTGTTTCTCTCTCAACATCCCACCCCCGAGAGCTTGGTTGTCCAAGCCTCTGCCTCCCAAACCGCCTTCCCTACCGCCCCTCCGGATAGGGAATCCAAACTCCTGGATCAATTTGGGAAGAAGGCCTTTTCTTCCTCCATTGCTGGCTTGCGGTCCGTCAACACCGCTTGCTTTTTGGGCCGATATTCCCACTCTCTGTGGGATTCAGTGGCGGCCGTTTTGCCCCAGTGTTCTGAGGCGGTCCAGACACTGCTTACCCGCACCATTGCGGAAGGTAGGGATGCGGCAAAGTACACCATACGTTGTGACCTTGATAACGCTGACTCGCTGGGCAGATCGCTTGCAACGACGGTGGCGCTGCGTCGCCACGCCTGGCTGAGAACAACTGGTTTCTCGGGTGATGTCCAGAATACACTCCTGGACATGCCCTTTGATGGAGTCGGTCTTTTTGGTTCCAAAGCAGACCATGCGCTGGAGCGTTTTAAGGACTCACGGGCTACTGCCAAGTCCCTGGGCCTTTCTGTTGTGCGCCCTCCGCTAACCTCTGCTTTTCGCCCTTTTCGTGGCCATGGAAGGGGCGCCCAGTCACGTCCGCTGCCCAGCCACCGGCCCGCGCAGCAAGCGTCTTCGCGTGGCCGAGGACGTGGCTTCCGCCGTGGCGGGTCGGGCAACCAGCGTGCGGGTCAGGCCACCAACTCCGCCCCGTCCGCGGCCTCCAAGCCCTCCTAGTCCTTCCTTTCAGGTGCACAGCACGCCAGTAGGGGGCAGGGTCCGCCATCACCTTCACCACTGGCATGCCATCACCTCGGACAGGTGGGTCTTGGACATTGTCCGAAGGGGCTACTCCCTCCCCTTCGAGACCACCCCCCCCAGCCATGCCACCTCAATTCCACCGCATGTCAGGGGATCACTTGGTGCTTCTGCAGAAGGAAGTCACGGCCCTCTTGGCCAAGAGGGCCATCGAGCATGTTCCGACCCCAGAAGTAGGACGTGGTTGCTACTCCCACTACTTTCTGGTGCCCAAGAAGGACAAGGAGGACATGCGTCCTATCTTAGACCTCCGGAACGTCAATCGCTTCCTCCGGAAGGAGAAGTTCAAGATGCTCACCCTAGCTCAGGTCTTGACTGCCCTCGACTCTGGAGACTGGTTGGTAGCGTTGGACTTGCAGGACGCTTATTTTCACATCCCCGTCCTGCCGGCGTTACCTGCGGTTCACGGTAGGCCTCGAGCATTTTCAGTTCACCGTGCTCCCTTTGGCCTTACAAGTGCCCCTCGGGTGTTCACGAAAGTGATGGCGGTGGTCGCAGCTCATCTGCGCCGGGCAGGGGTTCCAGTCTTCCCCTACCTCGACGACTGGCTGCTGAAGGCGGGCTCGTCCCAGGCAGTCGTCTTCCACCTCCAGACTACGGCCGAACTCCTGCACTCGCTGGGGTTCTCCATCAATGTGCCGAAGTCGCATCTGATTCCTTCTCCACAGCTCCTTTTCATCGGAGCAGTTCTGGACACGACGCAGTTTCGGGCCTATCCTCCCGAACGGCGAGTCCGGGATATTCAGGCTATGATTACGATCTTTCAGCCTTTATCCTGGGTTTCGGTACGGATGACCCTGAGGCTGCTGGGCCTCATGGCCTCCTGCATCCTGCTGGTCTATCATGCCAGATGGCATATGCGGGCTCTGCAGTGGGACCTGAAGTTCCAGTGGGCGCAGCACCAGGGCAACCTGTCCGATCACGTCCAGATCTCGGAGGGGACTGCAAAACAGTTGCAGTGGTGGCTCTCGAACCGGCAATAGGTCATGGGCAGATCCCTCGCCCTTCCCCAGTCAGAGCACACAGTTGTGACGGACGCGTCCCTTCTGGGATGGGGCGGTCACATGGGAGAGGCGGAGATCAGAGGCCTCTGGTCTCCGGCGGAGTCCCGGCTCCATATCAACCTTCTGGAGCTCCGGGCGATCCGACTTGCACTCAAGGCATTCCTTCCCTCTGTCAAAGGGACGGTAGTGCAGGTGTTCACAGACAACACCACCGCCATGTGATACTGCAACAAACAAGGCGGGGTGGGGTCGTGGACCCTCTGTCAGGAGGCTCTGCGCCTCTGGACATGGCTGGAACATCAGGGCATGTTCCTGATGGTTCAACACCTGGCAGGTTCCCTGAACGCCAGAGCTGACGAACTCAGCCGCAGGTGCATGATGGATCACGAATGGCGTCTTCACTCGGAAGTGGCGCAATGACTCTTTCTGCAGTGGGGAGAGCCTTGGTTAGATCTATTCGCCACCGAAGAGAATGCGCAATGTCATCAGTTCTGCGCGTTGGAATTTCCAAGGCGGCACTCGCTCGGCAACGCTTTTCGTCGCAAGTGGAGTTGCGGTCTGTTGTACGCCTTTCCGCCTATACCACTTCTACCCAGAGTGTTGAAGAAGATTCGGCGCGACCGGGCCCAAGTCATCCTTGTGGCTCCGGACTGGGCTCGAAGAGTTTGGTATCCCGAGCTACTCAGTATGAGCATCGATCCCCCGATCCGTCTGCCTCTTCGGGAGGATCTTCTGTCGCAGCAGCAGGGGACGGTCCTCCACCCGAACCTGTCCAGCCTCCACCTGCTTGCGTGGAGATTGAGCGGCGGCAGTTGATTCCTTTCGACTTGCCTCCCGAAGTTTGTGATGTGATTCTGGCAGCCAGGCGTCCCTCCACTAAGGTGGTATACGCCTGCAGGTGGAACAAGTTTGTGGCATGGTGCACAGCAAAGGCTGTGAATCCCCTCTCTGCCCCTCTTTCTGAGGTTCTTCTGTTCCTTCTTTCACTGGCCCAACAGGGTTCTGCCATGGGTACCATCAAGGGCTATCTTTGTGCCATTTCGGCCTTCCTCAGGCTTCCTGATCAGCCCTCCCTTTTCAAGCCCCTGTTGTTAACAGGTTCCTAAAAGGCATTACACACCTCTTCCCTCCTGTTCCGTTTGTGATGCCTCAGTGGGACTTGAACTTGGTTCTTACCTTTCTCATGTGCGCTCCCTTTGAGCCTCTACATAACTGTCCTCTTCGTCTTCTGACTCTGAAGACAGCCTTTCTGGTGGCCATCACCTCTGCTCGGCGGGTGAGTGAGCTCCAGGCTCTATCATGCAAACCTCCCTTTCTGTCTGTCCATCCAGACAAGGTTGTTCTTAGGACGCGTCCGTCCTTCTTGCCAAAGGTGGTTACTGCCTTCCACATTGGGCAGACCATCACTTTGCCCACCTTCTTTCCGCCTCCGCATCCTTCCAGAGAGGAAGAGAGGCTCCACCGTCTGGACCCAAAACGTGCGCTTTCCTTTTATATCAACCGCACACAACACTTCCGGTGGATGACCAGCTCTTTGTTGGCTACGTGGGCACCAAAAAAGGTCGGGCGGTGCACAAGAGAACCATCTCCCGCTGGGTAACCTTGTGTATCAAAGCCTGCTATTCTTTGGCTAAGAAGGAGCCTCCTGTTGGGCTGCGTGCCCATTCCACCAGGGCAACGGCTGCTACCACGGCTTTAGGCCGCGGTGTTCTGCTGCAGGATATCTGTCAGGCAGCTACGTGGGCCTCGCTGCACACGTTTACCAAGCATTACTGCCTTGACAGTCAGGTCCTCCGGGACGGCTTCTTTGGCCGTTCTGTCCTCCGGGACTTCCTTGTCTGATCTTTGTTCGCAGACCCACCACCGGGGTTGGTATTGCTGGGGTATCTATTCTAAGGTAAGGAATCTGTCACTAATGTGTCTCTTTCAGATGCACAAGTTACTAACTTGTGTAACGATATATCTGTAAGAGACAGTAGTTAGTGACAGATTCCTTACCGCCCCACCCATCCTCCCCGTTCTGCGAACTGATTTCTAGGGTTAAGGACATCCCTTTCAGGGCCCTAGTATTTTTCAGATACCTATGTCAGCTTCTTGCATGGCTCTGCGTTCCTGGCGCGGAAAGTCGTGTACAGAACTGACGTCAGCGCGCAGGGGCGGCGTCTAAGTACTGCCCGCGACGTCATCCCGGCGCTCCCGACGACGGACGCGGAGCCGCACGACGCCGCCTACCGACGCGCAAGGGTACTGCTACGCAAAAAACTTTCCGGATCCAGTCTGACGCCTGGAAATATTCTAAAGTAAGGAATCTGTCACTAACTACTGTCTCTTACAGATATATCGTTACACAAGTTAGTAACTTGTGCATCAGTGTCATAAGTCACCATATTGTTCAGAGAACTTCAGTCTTTGCTTGACTGAGGGTGCAATCAAGGTGATGAAGAGGACACAGGATATTAACTCTAAATACGTCTTGGTTCCCAAAAAGGACGGGCCGTTGAGGCCAATCTTGTATCTCAGACTTCTAAGTTTTTCTTGAAAAGGGACAAATTTAAAATGCAGATTCTGGCTCAGGTTCTGTCAATATTGGATCCTGATGACTAGATGGTATCCTTCAACTTGCATATTGTTTATTTTTCATATGTCGATTCTGCCATTCCAGTAGTGTTACCTCCAGTTTGTGGAGGAAACGGAGCATTACCAATCCACCATCTTGTCTTTTGGCCTTACTTCGGCCTCTTGGGTGTTCACAAAAGTGATGTTGGAGGTTGCAGCCCTACTTTGCTTGTAGGGAATCCATATATTGCCGCACCTCAACAACTGGCTCGGGAAGGCATCATCACCTTAATTAGTCTCCAAGCCCCTGCAGGCAATGGTTTTGTTGCTTTTCACCCTAAGATTCTTAACAAATCAAAATCCCATCTTTGATCCGTACAGGGGATTCCTTTCATTGGGGCCCTTCACCCCTCTGCAAGTTTGGGATATTCAGGCTGTGATCTTGATTTTTTAGGTAAAAGTCTTTGTTCTGGCTTGGAGGTTGCTCCCTGGCATGTGCAAGCTCTGCAGGGGAACTTTCAGCTGCTTTTGGCCTGACACTGGGGATGACTGTCGAACAACATCCACATCTCTCACGAGGTGGTCCGAGACCTTGAGTGGTGGATGACCGATGCCATTCTGAAATAGCAAACCATTCTCCTTTCTCCAGCCAGAGCTGGTTGAGACAGATTTGTGGACCGAAGGCTGATGAGTGGGGGACACTTGGGCCTCGTGGAAATCAGCGCTGTTTGGTCTCCGATGGAGCAGCAGCATCATATCAGTTTTCTGGAGCTGCATGCCTTCCAGCTGGCCTTCAAGGCCTTTCTGCCTTCTATCAGGTTCAGGTCGATTCAGATCCTGATGAATAACATGACTTCCATTTGATACTGCAACAAGAAGGGCGGTCTGTCTGGAGGCTTTTTGTCTGGAGGCTCTGTGACTACAGCAGCAGAGGGATCTCTCTGATGGTCTGTTATGTAGCTGGCTCTCTCAGTACCAGAGCTAAGTGCTTATCGGGCATTATCTCTGAAATGGCTATGCCAAAATACCATGGCACAGACCCAAGGATAGGAGACTGTGTGCCTGGAGGGTAGTGCTCAAACGTACCCACCTAAGACAACCAGGAGGTCAGATGGACTTACAAATTGCTCTCAGAATGTCAATCCTCAGACAAAGGAGTCTCTGTCAGTGACAGTTTGCAAGGATTACCTAAGCCTCCCTCTCAGTAAGTCCTAGTAGCCCTACATGGTCCACAGATGAAGGAAAATAGTTCCCTTGAGGACAGCCGACTTACAGCATCTCCACCCATATCAACCAACAAGCAACTGACACTCGTCTCAAACCAGCTTAGATTGTGAGCACGAAGAATTGTAAGTATCAAGAGAAACACATCAGCATGTTCTCCACTTCCCTGATTCACAAAACTAAGGAACGTATTATGAAGCAAAACTTTTGAACTCGCTACTGCAGAACAGAAACTGCGCCAAGGCTACATTATTTTGACACCTGAACTACTCGCAGTTATCCATGGCTGTAGTGTGTTACTGTAGCATGGGAAACCCAGGGCAGTCAGACTGTCCCCAAATGATATTTTGGGTAGGAAAAATGCAAAGCTATGTTTACATTCATCATGCTACTGAACCATAAAGCGAATGAAATTCTTATAATACTAATAAAGTCCTAAGACTAACTACATTTTCAAATTACTGCAAGCCATATACGTATTGTCTATAGCTGCATGTTTAAACCAACATAACTCTACCAGGAGAAAGCCTTGTTTGCTCGCCCTCACCACCCCTGCGAATCAAAGTCTAAAGAGGAGGACCTTGCATTGCAGTGAGCTCGCAGCATTATCTGTTTTTTAGGCGTCCATGAGTAGCTGGAGATACTTGCTACACAGATCAACTATTTGCCCCAGTTTCTTCCCAGCCTTAATTCTACTCTGGTGACAGTACCTAAGCCCCTTCTCTATTCCCCTTCTCTATTCTCTTGCCTCCCTATCCCCCACCTCTGCCCACTGGTGGTCTTTCGCTGCTCGCTCTTTTTATTGTTGTTTGTACCTTGGCTAACATGCCCACATACTGAATTTGCTGCAATACGTTTCATATTGACTTTTCTTCCCTGTTACATTGACTTCACAGTTGCTGGGATTGGTTCTTTCTACATAGAGCTCCAGATGGTATGTTAATTAATATGTTTTTTAAATACTAAAGATCAGTTGTATGTTGAGTATGTCGAATTTTGATAAACGTTTGAAATTTGTAAAGCCATACACTTCAAACAAAATCACAGTGTCCAATAGAAAAAGGCAAAATAGGGAGATAAATAGAAATGTAGATCGGTTGCTCGTACTATTATACCGTGGCAATCCAATGTTAACTTCAAAGCTTGAAAGTACGCGAGCCAAAAACTATGCTTCTTATTTCCTACAGATATACTGACTCAGATGAATCTTCAGCTTTCTCTGACTCCGACAACCACAGATACAAAAAGAAAAAGAAAAAAAGGAAAAGGCATGAGAGAAAATATGAGGACTATAGTGGAGACTCGGATCACCTTACAAAGCTAACTTCCTACTCGGGGCCAGAGAAGAATGCTCTCATCACCGATGTTCATCATCTAGGATATTTTGGACCTCTCATTAAAGATCACCGAAATTATGACGATGAACGGCATCACAAGGATGAGCAGTGCTTAAAAACAAAATACATTCCATTAAAATGTGAGGAAAACGGTTATTACAGGGAAGATGAGTGTGATATCGGTAAGACTAGACTGCTTTTTTCTCCCTAAACAAATTCTGAAAGTCTTCCATCATGTTCTTTATGCTGACACCAATGGTCCCAGTACCCTATTGCTTAGTGCATGTTTTATGGTAAAACATATGCTAAACACAAATGTTTATATTTGAAATTAGAGGGGCCTGCAGTCTGTATCCCCTAAATTTTGTGACAGGACAAGCATGTGTAGGTGAATTACCTTATATGAACAAACTTCATCCATTCTGTGTTTGTGTTTTTCGTAGATAGCTTTTATCCTCCGCCATACCGACATGGGCCAAGAGTAGGTTCTGAATATAGTCACATTGACATACCTAGATTTGGACATGAATGTTTACATCCCTGTAAAGATGCAGAACCAAGTAAGTTGAGTGCTAACATTTATTCATTCATTAGTTTTTCTTACCAAGGAATACGTTCCTTCAGTTTTAATGCTCTCCCTATCAATCACGTGAAAAAATTAAATGGATCTACTTTACTTCTTCGTTAATGTGAAGTCTTGATATTGATGCGGAGACAAGAGCCCCTTTCTTCAACTTCACAGTTTGAGGAGCCCAGTGACAATCGTATTAGTCCAGCAGCACAAAGGAGACCCATGCTTCCTATGCACCGTCTCACCTCAGTTTCTCAGTTCAGTTCATTTTGAGTCAAACTGAAAAATGCAGAGATCAGTGCATTTGTTGTGTGTCTTTCTCTTATAGAATGTACTCCTTTGCCTTTTCTCTGTAGTGTTTTCCCCTACTTATGTCTGCAGTAATATCCTTGCTGTCTAAGAGTAAGCTGTCTTGAAAACAGCTACAAACTTGATTGTTACTTATCTCGTTATGAAGTTTGCAATGTTTAAAACCGAATAGTGGCAACCTCTGCTAACAAACTTGTGAGAGGAAAACCTCCCACCTTTAGCAAAAGAATTGTGTTGCACAAATGTTTCTGGGAGAAAATTAGTTTGTAATGATTTTTATTTTTTAATTAATTAATTTATTTTTTTGCCAGACAACTTTTCCTGCAAGCAATAGTGGTACACTCAGCACAAAAGCGAGGTGCAAAGATTGCCAGTTACGTTCAATATCAAGCACAGATTCTAAAATTTGACTCATTCTTACTTTTGGTCCTTTGATCCCCTTCCATTAGCTCCATAATAATTATTTAAAAAAATGTAACAGACCTTAGGTATGTTTTAACATCAGAGTTAAATACTCTGGTAAGTGTGGCCTCTGATATGTTTTATTTATTACATGCAAAGAGTTGTAAAACAGTATTGCATAGCTCCATACCCCCTTCTTCGATCAGTAATATTTTTTTATTTAAATTTTTTTACTATGCACTGAGGGGAGCCAAATAGACATATTTAAGATAACTTAGGGGTACCTGATGCAGTGTCCTCCAACTTAAGAGCTTTTGACTGATGGCTGCAATAGCTCCCCTTTGTGCTGGGTACTCGCTTGGATGCTGTGTGCCCATTTATCCCTGTGCTGCTGGCTGAGCTGAGCATTGGTTGCAGGACTGACTTAGAAAGTGTTAAATTAGTGGTGAAATGCATGAGAATATCTCAGTGAGATTGTATATTTATAGCCACCACGTTTCGTCCCCGTCGACCCAGTAAGGCTTCTACTGTTTTTTTCTGTGCCGTCTTTTGGCTCAGAGATATTGATAGGACTGAATTTTATAGATTCTCTGTATAAGGTAATGACATACAGTGAGCACGAGGGTTAAGGGTAACAGGCAGAATATGTAGAGTCACTACCATTGCATTCACCTGCATGTGCAGACCAGTATTTATCTCCACCAGACTCAAACTAATGGTTGACCAGCAGTTACGTTATAATGATTTGTATAGCGCACTAATCACCTGAGAGAGTAGCCAGGCGATTGGGCAAGTGTGTAGGTGTTTAGTCCTCAAGGTGCTTATACAAAGAGCCAGGTCTTCAGCTTCTTGCAGGACTCCAGAAGTGAGGAGGAGGCTCTGATGTGTTGAGGGAGGTCGTTCCACGTCTTAGGTGTGATGTAGGAGAATGAGCAACCTCCCGTTTTGCTTTTGCGGATGCAGGGAATGTGTGTGAGTGAGGCAAAGCATAGGTGTCTGGTGGGGTGGTGAAAATGTATGCAGCTCTTTAGGTATTCTGGTCCCGTATTGTGTAGGGCTTTGTATGTATGAACTCACTAAATGATACCTGTCTGTTGAACTCACTAGATGATACCTGTCTCTGCATTGAACGTGGTATCAGTCAAAGCAGTATATCCTTGAGAAGAGTAGCACACAGCTTAATCCACCAAGCGCATTAGTTTCTCCACTTGTGAATTGTCTGTCTTGGCATTTGTTATAAAGGTTATTACATTTTTTCTGGTGGCCTTGGTACTACCGTATTATAGAAGATAGCATCTTGTCAAGCCAGCAAGAGAGCCCTTAGGATTGATGTCAGATTTGGAGTTTAGAGTGTGGGTAGTGCCCTCCTCCAAACAGTTGCACACACCTTCCTTTAAAGAATTTACCGTCAGCTGCTTTGAACAGTTTGTTTGGCAGTGTTTAAGACGAGCGTGTGATAATGCGGTTTGTCTCGTTTAAAATGTTGTCTTTAAGCTGACCTAAAGAACATCTAGAAAGAGTTAGAGCAGAGGGCATGAGATAGAGCATGCAAGGACTGACGCTGCAATAGCAGCAGAGGTGTCAGCAAATGCTTAGCTAAATTAATATAAACATGCTGTTGCATTTTGAGGTACAAATTAATGAATTTAGCTGAATTGCACTGATGAACTAAACATTTCACAACATCTCTATATGCCCATTTTTTTAAAAAGTAGTTTATTTATGCATTTTCCATTACAGAACAACACGACAGCATTGCCATCAATCGACATCCATCACTTTCACATTAGCAACATCAGTACACATTGAGTAAATAAGTAGTACAGTGCCTATTTCTTTTCCTGGTATCAGTTAGAGAAACAATATGTTTCACATTTCATTTTTCCTTGTTAGCAAGTATGTGGTGAAGGGACCCCATATATCTTTGGGTCGAGATGCACAAGGTAGCTCTTGAGCATAGTGTTCAAGTTTATCCCGACAATATGCCATGCCTTTTAACCAGTGTTGGTGCTTCAGAGACAATTTTTTCCACCAGTGTAGTGAGACCCTCAGCTTTGCAAGCAGTAGTGCTTTGGTCATCAATTTACGATTGGTAGGCTGCAGATCTTTAACAAGACCTAATAAACATATCTGAGGAGCACATTCTACTTTCTCCATCACTATTGCTGTGAGTGTATGTGTTACTTGTTCCCAGTATTGATTGACTAGGGAGCAGTTCCATGCTAAGTGCAAGGAATCAGCTGATGGCGTCCCACATTGAACACAGTTCGCCTTCTCTCGGACACCGAAATTGCATAACTGAACCGGGATATAGTATATTTGGTGTAGATATTTAAAATGGATGATTCTGAGGTTACAGTTTGATGTTAATTTGCCTGTGAGTGTACAACAAAAGTCCCAGTCCTCTGTACTAAGCATAGTAGCAAGTGTGGTGTTCCACCTGTCAAGCGGTCCTGTTAGTATCGACCGACTATCCACTTGGGACGCATTATACAATTGTGTAATTAAGTGCCTACGTGTGTCGCTCGTGAGCAATAGCTGGAGTGCCCCCAAAGCTTGTGGTTCTGCAGGAAACTGTGGATATAAACTTCAGAGTGCTGCCCTAAGCCTACTGTAAGTAAATGTTGGCATTGGGGCCACCTCACCACCACCTTTAGGTCCGCCAGTGTGACAAAGGTTCCTCCCGGGTACGCATCGCCCAGTGTTCTCAATCCTGCATCCCCCAGAACAATTAGAGATCCAGGTTCTCTTGTCACCGAGATTGCCGGGTGATTCTCTAATGGTAGGGCTGGTGCATAAAGGGGCTCTGCCCGCGCCCTCCGCCCAAGTGCCCTCCATGCCGGTGTAGTACAAAGTATGGTATTAATTTCATTGTGTGGGACACCAGGGTATATATGTGGTATCATAGCTGTGAACGGAATGGGATAGGCACTGTCGCTTTCTGCTGCCACATGGGGGGGTGTATTTTGGCGGATGGATCCAGTAGTGAGCAAAGTGCGCCTGTGCACATAGGTAATATAATTGCGGTCTGGAGCTCCAAAGCCCCCTTGACAATATGGTCTCATCAGTATATCCCAGCCGATCCTTGGTTACTTACCTGACCATGCCAGCTTAATTAACAGTGAACATAACGTTTGGAAGAACGTCTGCGTCAGGTATAAAGGGATATTCATAAACAAGTACAGAAACTTTGGTAGCACTATCATTTTCATAAGTGCTATCCTGTCTGCCAGAGATACCGGTAGTCTTGACCACCATGCTATCTGATCCTCAAGTCGTGAGATAGCCTTTCCATAATTATAGCTCAAAACCAAGTGTGGGTCCCTATGTATCCATATCCCTAAATACTTTACAGGGTCATCACACCATTTGAGGGGGTATTCCATTTCATATGGCACCGTGGCTTGTGTTAAGGGAAATATCGATGACTTCACCCAATTGATACCCAGTCCTGAGTGCAAATCATATCTGAGGTATTCTCGAACAAGGGGCTCTAATTTAGAACCAGGGTCCTTCACATAAAGCACCATGTCGTCTGCATACATCAATATCACCAACGGACGCTGGCGAAACTGTAGTTCTGCGTTTGCATGTCATTGCCGCAATATACACGCCATTGGTTCCAGTGCAATCGCAAATAAGAGAGGCGATAGCGGACACCCTTGGCGCGTACCTCTAAAAATCGGGAAGGCGTTAGATGTGCGCTGATTCACCCTTGCTCTAGCCACCGGAGTAGTATATAATAGCTTGATCCAGCACGAAAAGGCTTGTGGTACTCCCATTCAATGCAGTATCCCAAACATATACCTCCATTGGATCGAATTAAACGCCTTTTTTACCCCCGGAGTTTTATATAGCGCAAACTTGACCCGAAGGTATCAGAGCGCTTTACATGAGCACCATTTGCGTTACATAAGGACACATTCATTTTTGTTAGGCACGAGGAGAAGGAAGGAAGGAAGGAAGGAAAAAACATTTATAGAGCGCATGGCTACCCGGAAGCATCCCAGCGCTAATAACTGACACGGGGGGGCAGAGGGCTAGGGGAAGAGCATGGTCTTTAATTGCTTCCGGAAAGCCAGATGGTCATGGATTGTGCGGAGGTGGAGAGGCAGGGAGTTCCAGAGTTTGGAGGCATTATAAGAAAAGAGTCTACCGCCACTCCTAGATTTCTTGATCCTGGGGATCTCTGCCAGGTACAGATCATCTGATCGGAGATTCCGGTTAGCTTTATATGGAGGAATCATGCTGGAAATAATAGGTGGACCAAGTCCCTTCATTGACTTATGTACCAAGCACAGAGCCTTGAACCTGATCCGTTCCTGAACCGGGAGCCAGTGAAGGGAGCGGAGGGCCGGTTTTGCTGAGAGTCTATTGGTAGTACCCATCAGGAGTCTTGCTGCACTATTTTGTACTGATTGGAGTTTTGTGACCGCAGAGATGGGGGCACCCAGATACAGAGCGTTTCCATAGTCCAGTCTCGAGAGTATTAATGATTGGACCAGTACTTTTCTGGCCTCGAAAGGAAGGAGGGGCAGGATTTTTCGGGCCATTCTGAGTAGACCATAACAGAGGGCTGCCGTTTTTCTGGCCTGGGTCCTAAGACTTAGGTCTTGCTCCATCCATACACCAAGGCTCTTAATCTCTGCTTTCAGGACTGGGCCCATGCTGGGGGGCCACATCATACTAGGGTTGAAACTGAGAGTGTTGCCCAGAATCATAATCTCAGTTTTTCCTCCGTTAAGCTTCAGCTGGGATGGATTAATTGATTTGCCCAGAATCACAGGATGTTGAGTGTTGTTGCCGAGACTTGAACCCGGTTCCCCAGATTTGAGATCGACCGCCCTAACCGTTAGGCCAAATCCTCTCCCCATTTGCGGTGTCTAAAAGAACCGCTGCAGCTGGGAGGGTAGGTTCCAACTGATGCAGTACCACAAATAACGTTCGCAAATTGTGTGCCGTGGACCGCGCTGGCATAAAGCCAGAGTGATCTGGCAAGACCATGTTCGGCAGCAGCAGTCTAAGTCTAGTGACTGGTATTTTGGCTAGTATCTTAGCATCTGTGTTTATGAGGGACAGCGGCCTATATGACTCACATCACTGCGGAGGTTTGTCAGGCTTTAACAGAGGGATTATAAAGGCTTCCCTGAGCGTCGATGGGAGAATCTGTTTTTGATAGGCTTCTAGGTACATGGCATGCAGGTGTGGTGCTAATATATTGGCATATTCTTTAAAAAAACTCCCCTGGCAATCCATCGCTCCCGGTTCCCTTGCCGTTGGGCAGTGCCCTGATCGACTCCTTTATTTCGTCAACTGTGATTGGTTGTTCCAGGAATTCTTTTTGACCCTGAGACAGCCTGACCAATGCAATGTCTTCAAGATAGGTTGCCGTTTCCACATCCTCGGCCGATCTGCGATCAGCATACATGCGCTCATAAAATTGTACAAAAAGTCCAAGGACCCCCAGTGTATCATAACACACTGTTCCATCCTCAGACTCAAATTCCACTACATGCGACCGCGCCCAAGGCTCCTTGATTTTAGTGGCTAATTTATGGCTTGGTCTGCCCCCCTCGCCATACACTCTGCCCGTCGATCTCCTTGAAATATGTTGCAGTTCCTGCTCCGCTGTGTCATTATATTCAGTGATCTTCTCCCGTATCTCTGCCAGTGTGACTTGGTGCAGGTTCATTTAATAGCCCCTTCTATTTCCAAAAGTGAGGATTCTATGCTCCTTAGCCGGTCGCGTAGAGATTTTAACACCCCAGGTAGAAGACTTCTACATGCACCCCTTATGCCTTGTACCCCTTATGCCTTACCCCTTATACCCCATGAATCCCTCCCATAGAGTTTTGGCGCCCTGCACCGAGCCCACATTGCTGTCAAAGTATTCAACTATAGCTCTCCTCACTCTTCTTTAAAGGCCTGATCTAGTAAGGATGTTGCTTGTTATCGCTATTGAAATGGCGGAGGGGCATATGTAGGAATGTTGGCCACCAAAAGAACCGGTGCATGATCAGACAAGGTTTTATGCACATGCTTAATGGAGGTCGCCCATGCGATCACCTTTCTTATTACCAACCAGTAATCTATTCTTGACCAGGAGATGTGAACTGTGGAGTGAAAGGTGCACTCTCTGACCTCAGAGTTTCTCACTCTCCAAAGGTTGATGAGTCCAAGCTCTCGCATGCCCTCCCTTATCATTTTTGCTGCCTGCTTACCATCCTCACCTGTTGTAATTGAGTGGTCCTTGTGTTGGTCTAAATGAATGTTTAAATCCCCTCCTCAGACCTTGACGGATGATGGCAACATGTGCAGACGATTTCCAATCCGTATATAAAAATCTGTATCGACTATTGGGACCATACACATTGACAATAGTAAGCAAAGTGCCATATAGCTGACCCTGTATTATTACATATCTTCACTGGTCATCCGCCTCCGAGCGCGTCAGGCTAAAGGGTACACCTTTCCTAATTAGAACCATTACCCCGCGTGAATACGATGAATAAGACGAGGCCACCCTCATCACGGCCCATCGAGTCTCAATAGCATGTTTCGTGTGACGCGTGAGGTGTGTTTCTTTTAAGAGCGCTTTTTGAATTTTGTGTCTGTCTAAATATGCCAGTACTTGTCTTGTTTTCTTGGGGTTGTTTAAGTCCCTTACATTCCACATGACCCAGGATAGGCAACCTGCATTCAACTCTAGTGTGGTATTACTCGTGTGTTCAACCATCGTCAGTTAGCGAATATTGCGTCAATGTGTCTGTAACCATGAAATAATCTATGCGATCAGTCGGCATCGAGGCATAACTGTTTTTTAACACAAACCCCCAACCCTTCCACTTCAGCATCCCAACCATGCCAAGGTCATTCCCTTTCAATATCTTAAATTTACAGGTAACATGGTAAACAGGACTACATGTATACATGCAGATGTTTAAAACATAGTTCATTAACATTCGGGGTGCTTCCTCTGAGGGCCGATAGTGGCCGGTGCCCCTCCATGTAGTGGAGGTGGTCAGGGCTTCGTTTCAGCGACTCTGAAAGGACCCGGCGGCTGAGTGCTGCATAGGAACACATAATCAGTGTGTCAACGTCTGCCCCGTCATATGCCATCTCTTACAGTTAACTCAGGCTGTCAATCAGTTATATCAGTTTTAGGGCATTGACTCATCACTCAACACATTTTCTGTTATATTGATGAGCCCCATGTCTGCAGTACATTTTGTAATCAACATCATCATCCCACTTCCCCAATACCTCACTGGGAACATGCATTCAAGTTCGCCAGCATCATCAGAGCCCACCGTCTATCATTCTAGGTTGCATTGTCCGAATCTCAGTGGCTCCTGTCTCTAGGCACTGCGAAGATCTTTGGCTTGCCCTTATATTGAATTTTCAATCGAGCCGGATACAGCATTGTGTATTGCATATTCAGGGTCTGTAGCTTCTTTTTCACTGGTAGGAACTGTTGGTGCGCTGCTTAAACCACTGCTGTAAAATCGGGATACAGTGCCACCTAATTTCCCTGATACTTTGTTGTGCCAGCCTCGCGTGCCAGTCTCAGTGCCGTATCCCGATCTCGATAGTTCAAGAGCTTGGCGATATTGGGCCTCGGTGGCGCCCCAGGGACCAGTCTTGCAGCCAGCGACCCAGGGGCAGGTTCAACAATCAACACTGCAGAAAAATGTTCTGCTCCAAACATCTCTCTGAGCATGTTTTCAACATACTGTTCCAGTCTGCCAGTATTTGTGGACTCTGGATATCAGTGATGCGTAGATTATTCTGACACAATCTTGCTTTCAAGTCTTCATTTTTTGCTTGTATGACCGCTAACACTTTTTCCATATTCAAACACTTAGCTCCAACTGTGCTTAGGCCATCCTCGGCTGTAGTTATGCGCTGCTCCGCTTCCGTTATACGTGAGCCCTGTTTGTCCAATTTTGTGGTCACGTGGTCCATGCGCAAATTTAAAGCATCAATTTTGCCGTCAATGGGCTGCAGGCTTTGCTGCATTGCTAGCAACGTGTTTTTCAGAGTGGCACTTCTACCTGTTGCTAAGTCTTGCTCCGAGTCCGATAGTGCATGCTGTTGGGTCTTCGTTGATCGCCGGGCTTCAAACATTAGTCAGGATTGCTGTTTGTCTGTTTTCCCTGTGGCTAAGTTTCTCCAATTCAGAGGTAAGTAGTTATCGGCGACAAGTAGTCAGCAGCAGTCCGTCTTTATTATCCAGCACTTTTACTCCTGGCGCCTATATTCCTTTCCAGATGCCCCATGTATGTCCCAGTGTTGCTTTCCACGTGGGGGTAGGCCCGCCTTGTATCAGTAGTAACCACGCCATTGCCAGTAAGCCAATATCCCAGAATCCACTCCTACACTTAGTCTTATCCCAGTGCAGTCCTCCATATATTGAGTCAGTGGTGAATGTGACAGTGGTGAATTAGACACTGGTGAATGCCAGGCACAATGGTTAAGGTAGATTTTTTGTTTTTGTTTTTTTCCCTTCTTTTTTCAGAGGCTGCAATACCCTCTTATAGCCCCTGACACCTAACTTGTTTGTTCTCAATTGTTTCAGGCCCCACTAGCAGTCTCCTTCTCTCCTTTCCACTGTGAAGGCCAATGCAGTTTCTGTCTGCTGCACCAGCCAATCTACCATTAGGCCCACAGTACTGGCAGCCAACGCATTCAGGGTAGTACTATGCAGCAGGGCTCCTCCTTACCTTCTCCTGCTGCATTCGCAGCATCCAATTGGCATACGGTTCTCTCAGGCCTTCAGCACTAGCTTACAGCCCCTCTCACTGGTCCCAGCTTCTCACTCGCTCGGCGTTCGGGCCGCCTCGAACACTGCCAGCAGGCCCGCGCCACAGTCCCCTTCCAGTGCAGCCTGTATATCAGTGTTCCAGCAAGCCCGCTCCGTAGCTCGTGCGGCCTCCGTGGTCAGGTCTAACAGCGCGAAACACCAGCCTGCAGCGGCACTCGCTGACACCCCGCAAGCCGCTCAAGCCTATTCCCCAGGCCTGCCTCCAATCACAGACGCGTCTCTGATGGGGCTCTGATAGTCGCGCTCCGGTCGCGCTTTGTCATCACACGCCTGCTTCTGGCTTACCGGTTGCTCCTGGTGGTCCCGTCTCCTCGGCCTGCAGGATGAAGGATGTGCAGTCCGGCGCCTGCCGCCACCACACTGATCCCGTTTGCTGCAACTGGATGGTAGGTTCCATGCTTACTTTCTGCTCTGCTTGTTCAGGTGCGTGCTGCTCCCGGCCGATCAGTAGCCATGGTTGACAGCCGCCATTTTCTCTCCGCCTTGATCGCTCTGCGCTCCGAATAGGAGCCGATTCTTGCCCCAGCACAGCTCGCCCGTGGGGTTGCCAGCACCACAGCACTCGCCAGTTATTAGGGGATCATACATACCCCTACATTTGCGACAATGGTGTCTCCATGACAGGATTTTGGGCGGATCTTTAGCCCCGACCAGCAGAGCTGCACTAGGGTGCAGCCTTCTTGCTGCGGGCTCACTATCTCCCCCTGCATGAAAACAGATTGTGCATTATTCCAAGATCAGATTGTCTATAACTTTACTGTCTACTAGCCTCAAAGAACCCCAGTTCACGCGTTGTTTTAAGTCACTTGTTCCGTTTGACAGTAAAAATTTCATTGCATGGATTCCATTTCAGATTTCTATGCAGTTAAAGCCATATCTGCAGTTGGAGAGGGCCAAGAACACTTGAAAAGAATTTTATAACAACTTTAATTTTATAGCACTTATGTACTTGCAGTGTATTTCAGTGTTTCCCAAAAAGTGGGTCCCGAAAGGACAAGTAATAAATAAAGATGCCTTTAAATTCTAAATTTATATTGTCACATTTGCTGTACTTCGAAGGCAGAGGTCAAATGCCAGGCTATGTCTTCTGACAAATTGCTGCTTATTTTGCAACATGAAGATTGGTGTTTTCAAACTCTTTTCATTTTGCAGTCAGAGAAAGAAAATTGAACAATGTGACAATCTTACCAGGGTACAGGGAGAGTGAAAAGAGAGGCTTAGGGCTGTCATTTTTTTTGTAACATGCAATTAAATGCAAATACTTGGTCTATACACAACCACCATTTAGGAAGGCAAAAATGAAGCACATTCTTTTTGTAATGATAAAGTGAGACAAAGATTTTAATGGATACAAATTGAGACATTTTACTTGGTGATGCACAAATTATAAATATTCACTGAAATCCGATTTCCACACATCATTTGTGTGCAGTATAGTTGTAGCACTAAAACTGTGTCTGTGCAAATTTATTGGCCATTTAAATGAAAAATGTACTGTCTTTATATGACAGCGCTGTACCACAGGATGCTTTAGTTACATTAAAAAATTGCCCACCTCAGGTCCATTAGAGCTAGGGGTTGCAAACGTTTGTCGTTCTAAAAATTGGTCCGTGGTTCTAAAACGTTTGGGATGCACTGGTGTATTTTATGTGTAAACACTGAACACCTAGCCTTTCTGCAAGTTCCGCCCTGTTTTGCCTTTTTTTTAAATGTTTCTGTTTCTTTTTCTTCCCATAGAAATTTGTATTCCTATATGAGGGCGCTTTTGTCACTATTATAATTCTTTTTATATATATTTTACTAGAGCATATTATAGCTAGGGACACTTCACCTTGCAACTTGTTGATGTCAGTCAATTGCTGCAGCATCTAGTGTAATCCAGCAAAAAAGAGGAAGATGTCTGCAGTGAAAAATGAGTTTTCTTTCTAAAGGCAGCTGCTTTCTCTGCAGCCCACCCAAAGGCACAATGATTTAGTCCCCAACTCCCAGTTTATTTCACTTCAACAGGTAGTTGTGAGCCCCAGAAACTCACTTCAGACAGATGGGTCTTAGATACCCCCATATCTGAAAGAGACACGTTAGTGACAGATTCCTTACCTTAGAATATCCCCAGGCGTCAGACTGGATCCGGAAAGTTTTTGCGTAGCAGTACCCTTGCGCGTCGGTAGGCGGCGTCGTGCGGCTCCGCGTCCGTCGTCGGCGTCGGGAGCGCCGGGAAGACGTCGCGGGCACTACTTAGACGCCGCCCCTGCGCGCTGACGTCAGTTCTTCTTTTTCCGCGCCAGTAAGCGCAGATCCGGGTAGAGCAGTGCCCTAGTCAATTTTTGACTAAATTTTGGGTGATTTTTTCACTGTTTCTTTTCGAGTCATCTCGACTCCTAGGTGCCGGTAGGGATGCCCGGCTGCAAGCCATGCGACGTCTGTGGTCGAATGATGTCGATCACAGACCCGCACTTAGAGTGTCTCTACTGTCTCGGCCGAGACCACGACACGAAGTCGTGCACTGACTGCCGGGCCTTACACCCGAAGGCTTTGCGAGAGCGGTCTCGAAAGCTCCTCGAGGTCCGGCAGTCGGCTCCGCGCCGCACCAAGCCCCGGTCCCGTGAGAGGTCGAGGGGCCGTTCGCGGAGCCCCCGCCGGTCGTCTGAGTCCAAGTCTTCGCACTCCTCGGGTAAGTCGAAGCACAAAAAGTCTAAGAAGCATCATCGCTCTAAGACTTCGCCTCGCCGGTCTCGCGACTCGGCTGAGGCCCCTGTCGGCACCGTCCCCGCGGCCCCGGACGTGCCTGTGGAGCCGCCCCCGCATTACCCGTCCTTTCCGAGTTCGGGGGCGACTCCGGCCCAAATACAGGAATTCCTGTCGGCCATGGCCCGCCTCTTCGGGCCTCAAGGTCCCTCCGGTGCGCCTTCGGGCCCCGCGGGCCCTGATGGGGTTGCTCCGGTGTCTCCGACAACTCCAGTCCCGGCGTCGCCCGTCCCGCCAGCCTTGATCCCGGCCCTGGCCTCGATCCCGGCTCCGGTGGTACCGCAACCCCGATCGACGCCGGTTGACCTAACCACGCCGGCGCCGATGTCCCCGGTGCCGTTCCTGACGCCGCCCGGGGCTCCGGGCGGCGTCGTTCCCCGGTTCTCTCCGGTTCCGGACATGGAGCCGGACCGACGTCGCTCGACGCCGGCCCCGGCGCCCGATGAGACCTTGGGTCCCAGATGTCCCTCCTCCTCCATATTTTGAGCCAGAGGAGGACCAGGAGAGCTGGGAGGGGTCGGAAGACCCTCTCACACAGCAGTGTGAGTATGATCAGGACTGGGCAGAGGAACTTGGGGATGCCAGTGGTCTGGACACTTCTCCTGACTCTGGCATGCTGTCTCCTCCTTCCGTGGCTACGGAGGAGGGAGCAAATTTCGCAACGGTGTTGCGTGAGAGCAGCTGGAGCCTTGCACCTCCAATTGCCTAATGTGGCTGTCAGGACTAACCTCCTGACGGAAGTGCTTCAGCCGGCAGCTACCTCCTCGGAGCCATTGCTGCCGTTTAATGATGCACTGTCTGACGTTCTTTTGGGCACCTGGTCCAAGCCCACCACAGGGGCTCCTGTGGATAGGAACGTGGCCCGACGCCATTGTCCTGCTCCGGGCGACCCCTTGTTTCTCTCTCAACATCCCACCCCCGAGAGCTTGGTTGTCCAAGCCTCTGCCTCCCAAACCGCCTTCCCTACCGCCCCTCCGCGTAGGGAATCCAAACGCCTGGATCAATTTGGGAAGAAGGCCTTTTCTTCCTCCAGTGCTGGCTTGCGGTCCGTCAACACCGCTTGCCTTTTGGGCCGATATTCCCACTCTCTGTGGGATTCGGTGGCGGCCGTTTTGCCCCAGTGTTCTGAGGAGGTCCAGACACTGCTTACCCGCACCATTGCGGAAGGTAGGGATGCGGCAAAGTACACCATACGTTGTGGCCTTGATACCGCCGACTCGCTGGGCAGATCGCTTGCAACGACGGTGGCGCTGCGTCGCCACGCCTGGCTGAGAACAACTGGTTTCTCGGGTGATGTCCAGAATACACTCATGGACATGCCCTTTGATGGAGTCGGTCTTTTTGGTTCCAAAGCAGACCATGCGCTGGAGCGTTTTAAGGACTCACGGGCTACTGCCAAGTCCTGGGCCTTTCTGTTGTGCGGAAGGGGCACCCAGTCACGTCCGCTGCCCAGCCACCGGCCCGCGCAGCAAGCGTCTTCGCGTGGCCGAGGACGTGGCTTCCGCCGTGGCGGGTCGGGCAACCAGCGTGCGGGTCAGGCCACCAACTCCGCCCCGTCCGCGGCCTCCAAGCCCTCCTAGTCCTTCCTTTCAGGTGCACAGCACGCCAGTAGGGGGCAGGGTCCGCCATCACCTTCACCACTGGCGTGCCATCACCTCGGACAGGTGGGTCTTGGACATTGTCCGAAGGGGCTACTCCCTCCCCTTCGAGACCACCCCCAGCCATGCCACCTCAATTCCACCGCATGTCAGGGGATCACTTGGTGCTTCTGCAGAAGGAAGTCACGGCCCTCTTGGCCAAGAGGGCCATCGAGCATGTTCCGACCCCAGAAGTAGGACGTGGTTGCTACTCCCACTACTTTCTGGTGCCCAAAAAGGACAAGGAGGACATGCGTCCTATCTTAGACCTCCGGAACGTCAATCGCTTCCTCCGGAAGGAGAAGTTCAAGATGCTCACCCTAGCTCAGGTCTTGACTGCCCTCGACCCTGGAGACTGGTTGGTAGCGTTGGACTTGCAGGACGCTTATTTTCAAATCCCCGTCCTGCCGGCCCACCGGCGTTACCTGCGGTTCACGGTAGGCCTCGAGCATTTTCAGTTCACCGTGCTCCCCTTTGGCCTTACAAGTGCCCCTCGGGTGTTCACGAAAGTGATGGCGGTGGTCGCAGCTCATCTGCGCCGGGCAGGGGTTCCAGTCTTCCCCTACCTCGACGACTGGCTGCTGAAGGCGGGCTCGTCCCAGGCAGTCGTCTCCCACCTCCAGACTACGGCCGAACTCCTGCACTCGCTGGGGTTCTCCATCAATGTGCCGAAGTCGCATCTGATTCCTTCTCCACAGCTCCTTTTCATCGGAGCAGTTCTGGACACGACGCAGTTTCGGGCCTATCCTCCCGAACGGCGAGTCCGGGATATTCAGGCTATGATTCCAATCTTTCAGCCTTTATCCTGGGTTTCGGTACGGATGACCCTGAGGCTGCTGGGCCTCATGGCCTCCTGCATCCTGCTGGTCGATCATGCCAGATGGCATATGCGGGCTCTGCAGTGGGACCTGAAGTTCCAGTGGGCGCAGCACCAGGGCAACCTGTCCGATCACGTCCAGATCTCGGAGGGGACTTCAAAACAGTTGCAGTGGTGGCTCTCGAACCGGCAATGGGTCATGGGCAGATCCCTCTCCCTTCCCCAGCCAGAGCACACAGTTGTGACAGACGCGTCCCTTCTGGGATGGGGGTCACATGGGAGAGGCGGAGATCAGAGGCCTCTGGTCTCCGGCGGAGTCCCGGCTCCATATCAACCTTCTGGAGCTCCGGGCGATCCGACTTGCACTCAAGGCATTCCTTCCCTCTGTCAAAGGGACGGTAGTGCAGGTGTTCACAGACAACACCACCGCCATGTGGTACTGCAACAAACAAGGCGGGGTGGGGTCGTGGACCCTCTGTCAGGAGGCTCTGCGCCTCTGGACATGGCTGGAACATCAGGGCATGTTCCTGATGGTTCAACACCTGGCAGGTTCCCTGAACGCCAGAGCGGACGAACTCAGCCGCAGGTGCATGATGGATCACGAATGGCGTCTTCACTCGGAAGTGGCGCAAGGACTCTTTCTGCAGTGGGGAGAGCCTTGGTTAGATCTATTTGCCACCGAAGAGAACGCGAAATGTCATCAGTTCTGCGCATTGGAATTTCCAAGGCGGCACTCGCTCGGCGACGCTTTTCGTCGCGAGTGGAGTTGCGGTCTGTTGTACGCCTTTCCGCCTATACCACTTCTACCCAGAGTGTTGAAGAAGATTCGGCGCGACCGGGCCCACGTCATCCTTGTGGCTCCAGACTGGGCTCGAAGAGTTTGGTATCCCGAGCTACTCAGTATGAGCGTCGATCCCCGATCCGTCTGCCTCTTCGGGAGGATCTTCTGTCGCAGCAGCAGGGGACGGTCCTCCACCCGAACCTGTCCAGCCTCCACCTGCTTGCGTGGAGATTGAGCGGCGGCAGTTGATTCCTTTCGACTTGCCTCCCGAAGTTTGTGATGTGATTCTGGCAGCCAGGCGTCCCTCCACTAAGGTGGTATACGCCTGCAGGTGGAACAAGTTTGTGGCATGGTGCACAGCAAAGGCTGTGAATCCCCTCTCTGCCCCTCTTTCTGAGGTTCTTCTGTTCCTTCTTTCACTGGCCCAACAGGGTTCTGCCCTGGGTACCATCAAGGGCTATCTTTGTGCCATTTCGGCCTTCCTCAGGCTTCCTGATCAGCCCTCCCTTTTCAAGTCCCCTGTTGTTAACAGGTTCCTAAAAGGCATTACACACCTCTTCCCTCCTGTTCCGTTTGTGATGCCTCAGTGGGACTTGAACTTGGTTCTTACCTTTCTCATGTGCGCTCCCTTTGAGCCCCTACATAATTGTCCTCTTCGTCTTCTGACTCTGAAGACAGCCTTTCTGGTGGCCATCACCTCCGCTCGGCGGGTGAGTGAGCTCCAGGCTCTATCATGCAAACCTCCCTTTCTGTCTGTCCATCCAGACAAGGTTGTTCTTAGGACGCGTCCGTCCTTCTTGCCAAAGGTGGTTACTGCCTTTCACATTGGGCAGACCATCACTTTGCCCACCTTCTTTCCGCCTCCGCATCCTTCCAGAGAGGAAGAGAGGCTCCACCGTCTGGACCCAAAACGTGCGCTTTCCTTTTATATCAACCGCACACAACACTTCCGGGTGGATGACCAGCTCTTTGTTGGCTACGTGGGCGCCAAAAAAGGTCGGGCGGTGCACAAGAGAACCATCTCCCGCTGGGTAACCTTCTGTATCAAAGCCTGCTATTCTTTGGCTAAGAAGGAGCCTCCTGTTGGGCTGCGTGCCCATTCCACCAGGGCAACGGCTGCTACCACGGCTTTAGACCGCGGTGTGCCGCTGCAGGATATCTGTCAGGCAGCTACGTGGGCCTCGCTGCACACATTTACAAAGCATTACTGCCTTGACAGTCCGGTCCGGAGGGACGGCTTCTTTGGCCGTTCTGTCCTCCGGGACTTCCTTGTCTGATCTTTGTTCGCAGACCCACCACCGGGGTTGGAATTGCTGGGGTATCTATTCTAAGGTAAGGAATCTGTCACTAACGTGTCTCTTTCAGATGCACAAGTTACTAACTTGTGTAACGATATATCTGTAAGAGACAGTAGTTAGTGACAGATTCCTTACCGCCCACCCATCCTCCCCGTTCTGCGAACTGATTTCTAGGAGTTAAGGACATCCCTTTCAGGGCCCTAGTATTTTTCAGACACCTATGTCAGCTTCTTGCATGGCTCTGCGTTCCTGGCGCGGAAAGTCGTGCACAGAACTGACGTCAGCGCGCAGGGGCGGCGTCTAAGTACTGCCCGCGACGTCATCCCGGCGCTCCCGACGACGGACGCGGAGCCGCACGACGCCGCCTACCGACGCGCAAGGGTACTGCTACGCAAAAACTTTCCGGATCCAGTCTGACGCCTGGGGATATTCTAAGGTAAGGAATCTATCTGAAAGAGACAAATTAGTGACAGATTCCTTACCTTAGAATATCCCCAGGCGTCAGGCTGGATCCGGAAAGTTTTTGCGTAGCAGTACCCTTGCGCGTCGGTAGGCGGCGTCGTGCGGCTCCGCGTCCGTCGTCGGCGTCGTGATCGCCGGGATGACGTCGCGGGCAGTACTTAGACGCCGCCCTGCGCGCTGACGTCAGTTCTTCTTTTCCGCGCCAGCAAGCGCAGATCCGGGAAGAGCAGTGCCCTAGTCATTTTTTCACTAACTTTTTGGGTGAATTTTTTCACTGTTTCTTCGAATCGACTCCAAGGTGTCGTAGGGATGCCCGGCTTTAAACGTTGCGACGCCTGTGCTCGGATGATGTCCATCACAGACCCGCATCTGGAGTGTCTCTTCTGCCTCGGCCGAGGCCACGACACGAAGTCGTGTTCCGACTGCCGGGCCCTCAACCCGAAAGCTTTGCGAGAGCGGTCTCGAAAGCTCCTCGAGGCCCGGCAGTCGGCTCCGCGCCATTCCAAGCCCCGGTCGCGTGAGAGGTCGAGGGGTCGGTCGCGGAGTCCTCACCGGTCGTCGGGATCCAAGTCTTCGTCGTCCGGTAAGTCTAAGCACAAGAAGTCCAAAAGCATCATCGCTCTAGGACTTCGCCTCGCCGGTCTCGCGACTCGGCTGAGGCCCCTCCCGGCACCGTCCCCGCCCCGCGGCCCCGGACATGCCTGTGGAGTCGCCCCCGCAATACCCGTCCTTCCCGGGTTCGGGGCGGATCCGGCCCAAATACAGGAATTCCTGTCGGCCATGGCCCGCCTCTTCGGGCCTCAAGGTCCCTCCGGTGCGCCTTCGGGCCCCGCGGGCCCTGATGGGGTTGCCCCGGCGTCGCCGCCCGACTCCGGTCCCGGCGTCGCTCGTGCCTCCAGCCTCGATCCCGGCTCCGGCTTCGGCCCCGGCCTCGATCCCGGCTCCGGTGGTACCGCAACCCCCATCGACGCCGGTCGACCTGACCACGCCGGCGCCGATGTCTCCGGTGCCGTTCCTGACACCGCCCGGGGCTCAGGGCGGCGTCGTCCCCATGTACTCTCCGGCTCCGGACATGGAGCCGGACCGACGTCGCTCGAAGCCGGTTCCGGCGCCGATGGGACCCTGGGTCCCAAATGTCCCTCCTCCTCCTTACTTTGAACCGGAGGAGGACCAGGAGGACTGGGAGGGGTCTGAGGACCCTCTGGCACAGCAGTGTCAGTATGATGAGGACTGGGCAGAGGAACTAGGGAATGCCAGTGGTCTAGATACTTCCCCTGACACTGGCATGCTGTCTCCTCCCGTGGCTACGGAGGAGGGAGCCAATTTTGCAACGGTGTTGCGTAGGGCAGCTGGAGCCTTACATCTCCGACTCCCTACGGTGACGGTCAAGACTAATCTCTTGACAGAAGTGCTTCAGCCGGCGGCCTCCTCCTTGGAGACTGTGCTGCCGTTTAACGATGCACTTACTGACGTTCTTTGGGCGCCTGGTCCAAGCCCAACACAGGGGCTCCTGTGGATAGGAACGTGTCCCGACGCCATCGCCCAGCTCCGGGCGACCCCTTGTTTCTCTCTGTCCACCCCACTCCTGAGAGCTTGGTTGTCCAAGCCTCCGCTTCCCAAACCGCCTTCCCTACCGCCCCTCCGGATAGGGAATCCAAACGCCTGGATCAATTTGGGAAGAAGGGTTTTTCTTCCTCCAGTGCTGGCTTGCGGTCCATCAACACCGCTTGTCTTTTGGGCCGATATACCCACTCCTTGTGGGATTCGGTGGCGACTGTTTTGCCCCAGTGTTCTGAGGAGGTCCAGACACTGCTTTCCCGCACCATTGCGGAAGGAAGGGATGCGGCCAAATACACCATACGATGTGGCCTTGATACCGCCGACTCGCTGGGCAGATCTATTGCAACGACGGTGGCGCTGCGTTGCCACGCCTGGCTGAGAACCACTGGTTTTTCAGGGGATGTCCAGAATACTCTCATGGACATGCCCTTTGATGGAGTCGGTCTTTTTGGTTCCAAAGCAGACCATGCGTTGGAGCGCTTTAAGGACTCACGGGCTACTGCCAAGTCCCTGGGCCTTTCTGCTACACGCCCTCCGCTACCTTCTGCTTTTCGCCCCTATCGTGGCCACGGAAGGGGCGCTCAGTCACGTCAGCAGCCCAGCCACCGGCCCGCGCAGCAGGCGTCTTCGCGTGGCCGAGGATGTGGATACCGCCGTGGCGGTTCGGGTAACCAGCGTGCGGGTCAGGCCACCACCTCCAACCCGTCCGCGGCCTCCAAGCCCTCCTAGTCCCTCCTTTCAGGTGCACAGCACGCCAGTCGGGGGCAGGGTCCGCCATCACCTTCACCACTGGCGTCCCATCACCTCGGACAGGTGGGTCTTGGACATTGTCCGAAGGGGCTACTCCCTCCCCTTCGAGACCACCCCCAGCCATGCCACCTCAATTCCGCCGCATGTCAGGGGATCACTTGGTGCTTCTACAGAAGGAAGTCACGGCCCTCTTGGCCAAGAGGGCCATCGAGCATGTTCCGACCCCAGAAGTAGGGCGTGGTTGCTACTCCCACTACTTTCTGGTGCCCAAAAAGGACAAGGAGGACATGCGTCCTATCTTGTACCTCCGGAACGTCAATCGCTTCCTCCGGAAGGAGAAGTTCAAGATGCTCACCCTAGCTCAGGTCTTGACTGCCCTAGACCCTGGAGACTGGTTGGTAGTGTTGGACTTGCAGGACGCCTATTTCCACATCCCCGTCCTGCCGGCCCACCGGCGTTACCTCCGGTTCACGGTAGGCCTCGAGCATTTTCAGTTCACCGTGCTCCCCTTTGGCCTTACCAGTGCCCCTCGGGTGTTCACGAAAGTGATGGCGGTGGTCGCAGCTCATCTGCGCCGGGCAGGGGTTTCAGTCTTCCCCTACCTCGACGACTGGCTGCTGAAGGCGGGCTCGTCCCAGGCAGTCGTCTCCCACCTCCAGACTACGGCCGAACTCCTGCACTCGCTGGGGTTCTCCATCAATGTGCCGAAGTCGCATCTGATTCCTTCTCCACAGCTCCTTTTCATCGGAGCAGTTCTGGACACGACGCAGTTTCGGGCCTATCCTCCCGAACGGCGAGTCCGGGATATTCAGGCTATGATTCCGATCTTTCAGCCTTTATCCTGGGTTTCGGTACGGATGACCCTGAGGCTGCTGGGCCTCATGGCCTCCTGCATCCTGCTGGTCAATCATGCCAGATGGCATATGCAGGCTCTGCAGTGGGACCTGAAGTTCCAGTGGGCGCAGCACCAGGGCAACCTGTCCGATCACGTCCAGCTCTCGGAGGGGACTGCAAAACAGTTGCAGTGGTGGCTCTCGAACCGGCAATGGGTCCTGGGCAGATCCCTCTCCCTTCCCCAGCCAGAGCACACACTTGTGACGGACGCGTCCCTTCTGGGATGGGGCGGTCACATGGGAGAGGCGGAGATCAGAGGCCTCTGGTCTCCGGCGGAGTCCCGGCTCCATATCAACCTTCTGGAGCTCCGGGCGATCCGACTTGCACTCAAGGCATTCCTTCCCTCTGTCAAAGGGAAGGTAGTGCAGGTGTTCACCGACAACACCACCGCCATGTGGTACTGCAACAAACAGGGGCGGGGTGGGGTCGTGGACCCTCTGTCAGGAGGCTCTGCGCCTCTGGACATGGCTGGAACATCAGGGCATGTTCCTGATGGTTCAACACCTGGCAGGTTCCCTGAACGCCAGGGCGGACGAACTCAGCCGCAGGTGCATGATGGATCACGAATGGCGTCTTCACTGGGAGGTGGCGCAAGGACTCTTTCTACAGTGGGGAGAGCCTTGGTTAGATCTATTCGCCACCGAAGAGAACGCGCAATGTCATCAGTTCTGCGCGTTGGAATTTCCAAGGCGGCACTCGCTCGGCGGCGCTTTTCGTCACGAGTGGAGTTGCGGTCTATTGTACGCCTTTCCGCCTATACCACTTCTACCCAGAGTGTTGAAGAAGATTCGGCACGACCGGGCCCAAGTTATTCTTGTGGCTCCGGACTGGGCTCGAAGAGTTTGGTATCCCGAGCTACTCAGTATGAGCGTCGATCCCGATCCGTCTGCCTCTTCGGGAGGATCTTCTGTCGCAGCAGCAGGGGACGGTCCTCCACCCGAACCTGTCCAGTCTACACCTGCTTGCGTGGAGATTGAGCGGCGGCAGTTGATTCCTTTCGACTTGCCTCCCGCAGTTTGTGATGTGATTCTGGCAGCCAGGCGTCCCTCCACTAAGGTGGTATACGCCTGCAGGTGGAACAAATTTGTGGCATGGTGCACAGCAAAGGCTGTGAATCCCCTTTCTGCCCCTCTTTCTGAGGTCCTTCTGTTCCTTCTTTCTCTGGCCCAACAGGGTTCTGCCATGGGTACCATCAAGGGTTATCTTTGTGCTATCTCGGCCTTCCTCAGGCTCCCTGATCAGCCCTCCCTTTTCAAGTCCCCTGTTGTTAACAGGTTCTTAAAAGGCATTACACACCTCTTCCCTCCTGTTCCGTTTGTAATGCCTCAGTGGGACTTGAACTTGGTTCTTACCTTTTTACTGTGCGCTCCCTTTGAGCCTCTCCATAACTGTCCTCTTCGTCTTCTGACTCTGAAGACAGCCTTTCTGGTGGCCATCACCTCCGCTCGGCGGGTGAGTGAGCTCCATGCTCTATCTTGCAAACCTCCCTTTCTGTCTGTTCATCCAGACAAGGTTGTTCTTCGGACGCGTCCGTCCTTCTTGCCAAAGGTGGTTACTGCCTTCCACATTGGGCAGACCATCACTTTGCCTACCTTCTTTCCGCCTCCGCATCCTTCCAGAGAGGAAGAGAGGCTCCACCGTCTGGACCCAAAACATGCGCTCTCCTTCTATATCGACCGCACAAAACACTTCCGGGTGGGTGACCAGCTCTTTGTTGGCTACGTGGGCGCCAAAAAGGTCGGGCGGTGCACAAGCGAACCATCTCCCGCTGGGTTACCTTGTGCATCAAGACCTGCTATTCTTTGGCTAAGAAGGAGCCTCCTGTTGGACTGCGTGCCCATTCCACCAGGACAACGGCTGCTACCACGGCCTTGGGCCGCGGTGTTCCGCTGCCGGTTATCTGTCAGGCAGCTACGTGGGCCTCGCTGCACACGTTTACAAAGCATTACTGCCTTGACAGTCAGGTCCGGAGGGACGGCTTCTTTGGCCGTTCTGTCCTCCAGGACTTCCTTGTCTGATCTTTGTTCGCAGACCCACCACCGGGGTTGGTATTGCTGGGGTATCTATTCTAAGGTAAGGAATCTGTCACTAACGTGTCTCTTTCAGATGCACAAGTTACTAACTTGTGTAACGATATATCTGTAAGAGACAGTAGTTAGTGACAGATTCCTACCGCCCACCCATCCTCCCCGTTCTGCGAACTGATTTCTAGGGTTAAGGACATCCCTTTCAGGGCCCTAGTATTTTTCAGACACCTATGTCAGCTTCTTGCATGGCTCTGCGTTCCTGGCGCGGAAAGTCGTGTACAGAACTGACGTCAGCGCGCGACGTCATCCCGGCGATCACGACGACGGACGCGGAGCCGCACGACGCCGCCTACCGACGCGCAAAGGTACTGCTACGCAATAACTTTCCGGATCCAGCCTGACGCCTGGGGATATTCAAAGGTAAGGAATCTGTCACTAACTACTGTCTCTTACAGATATATCGTTACACAAGTTAGTAACTTGTGCGTCACTAACTACTGTCTCTTACAGATATATCGTTACACAAGTTAGTAACTTGTGCATCTGACGTGCCTTGACATCTTTCAAGTGGTCTTTCTTGTCAAGAGAACACTTCCTTTCAGCATTAACTGTTGCTGCAAAACACTTCAGCCTTACCAAAAGAAGGAGCCATGCAGAGGGTACCTAATTCACAAATGGGGTATAATGTATACTCATATGTCAAGTACTGATTGATGGAGGTTGCATGGCATCCCTTAGCGTGGAGGACTCGTACCTCTGCATTCCAATTAATTCAAACCATTGCAAGTAACTCTGATTTGGCATATGCTAATACCATTATATACTTAAAACAATGTTTTCCTTTCAAGTTTAGCTCTGACTATGTTGATCATAGTCCTGCTGGTGATGACTGATTGTACGTAAAAAAGAACGGCAGACTTCACATATCTGCTTGACTCAATGATCAGCTCCTAGTCTGCTCTGAAAGCAGCAAGAAAGCTACCCACAATAGAATGCCTTCATTACCTCTGATTATCAGTAAACTTTAAATACATCCTCACTTCTTTCACAAAACAGAATGTTGTTTTTAGATGCTGTTTTGAATACAGAAACCATTTACAATTCTCAGAGGAGAGAATCAATGCATGGAAGATAAAAATGCACCTCTTGTCACGGATCACTTGGCTGTCAAAGTGATTAAATCATTCCAAAGCCTGAATGTTTATACATTTATTGAACGCCAAATGAGTTTTATCTCATGTACAAATTATTGCAGTGGTAGAACTGGATCAAGGCAATTGAGATTTCTTAGTGAGGTTGTAACATGTTCATGTCAGATAACTGAAACAGTAATCCAAGGAGAATATACATATAGGCCTTCATTGTAAAACTACAGACTCTCCCCCAACAACCCCCCCCCCCACCCCTTCCCCCTGTGATTTCAAGTGCATCCATATTAGGATAGGGTTCCCATGTAGAGAAATTGTCCATTTAGGGCAAGAGTGTGCCCTCTCTATCTAAAAATGTCCTAGCAATGAGGCCTAGAAAACTAGCTGGCCATCTTATTGTTTTTGCATCTGTTTATCAAATGTAACACAAAAGCCAGATTTTTCCTACTAAGACAAAGATAAAACAATATGTGACTTTTATTGAAGGACGGTGAGACAGTTCTATTCCTGGTGCTTGTTGGACCCAATAAATGTTCAGAGCAGTATGTTTCATAGCTATTAAACCAGAAAGCAGTGTTCATAAAAAGAGTGGCTAAACTGAGAAATGGCCCTGCGCTAGTCTAACCCAAAAATGTAAGTTTACCCAACTGACAAACGTTACATAAGCTTTATAAGGATTGTGGGGAGTACAAGAACGACATTCAAAATAAAAATGATTGAATCACAAGCGAAATCATTGATATATTATTGCTGTATTTACTTGTTTCAAAAGATGTACATCATGGTAGCAATAAATTCAAATATCAAGTGATATGCCTCAATTTAAGGTTATATCAATTAATTACAGAAATGCTCATAAGACAATGAATCATTGATACATTTTTAAAAGTCAACTTGACATTTGAGTAACAGAGTTTAGTTATTGAACACAGCGATACCAAAGGGGATGATGGACGGAGAGTCAGAGCAAATCAAACACTCACCCCCAGTCAACTGATCTGGGTTTAATCCATCATCATTCTTTAGCTCACTCCACCACCCCAGTTCAGACAAGGCCATCTGCAAATCAGTCTGACCCTGTGCCTCATGGGAACAGTCCAGCCCGAACTGCCAAGCCATGTCTTCCCTGGACCGGAAACAAGCATCCTGGGACCGGTTTCGGGTTCAAAACCCTCATCAGCCAGGCTATCTTGAATCCAGTGGCAAAGTGAGCAAGGGACCCACGTCTGGGCATACCCTGCCAACTTAGGGCGAACAAAGCGATACCAAAGGGGATGATGGACGGAGAGTCAGAGCAAATCAAACACTCACCCCCAGTCAACTGATCTGGGTTTAATCCATCATCATTCTTTAGCTCACTCCACCACCCCAGTTCAGACAAGGCCATCTGCAAATCAGTCTGACCCTGTGCCTCATGGGAACAGTCCAGCCCGAACTGCCAAACCATGTCTTCCCTGGACCGGAAACAAGCATCCTGGGACCGGTTTCGGGTTCAAAACCCTCATCAGCCAGGCTATCTTGAATCCAGTGGCAAAGTGAGCAAGGGACCCACGTCTGGGCATACCCTGCCAACTTAGGGCGAACAAAGCGATACCAAAGGGGATGATGGACGGAGAGTCAGAGCAAATCAAACACTCACCCCCAGTCAACTGATCTGGGTTTAATCCATCATCATTCTTTAGCTCACTCCACCACCCCAGTTCAGACAAGGCCATCTGCAAATCAGTCTGACCCTGTGCCTCATGGGAACAGTCCAGCCCGAACTGCCAAGCCATGTCTTCCCTGGACCGGAAACAAGCATCCTGGGACCGGTTTCGGGTTCAAAACCCTCATCAGCCAGGCTATCTTGAATCCAGTGGCAAAGTGAGCAAGGGACCCACGTCTGGGCATACCCTGCCAACTTAGGGCGAACAAAGCGATACCAAAGGGGATGATGGACGGAGAGTCAGAGCAAATCAAACACTCACCCCCAGTCAACTGATCTGGGTTTAATCCATCATCATTCTTTAGCTCACTCCACCACCCCAGTTCAGACAAGGCCATCTGCAAATCAGTCTGACCCTGTGCCTCATGGGAACAGTCCAGCCCGAACTGCCAAGCCATGTCTTCCCTGGACCGGAAACAAGCATCCTGGGACCGGTTTCGGGTTCAAAACCCTCATCAGCCAGGCTATCTTGAATCCAGTGGCAAAGTGAGCAAGGGACCCACGTCTGGGCATACCCTGCCAATTTAGGGCGAAGAAAGCGATACCAAAGGCTGGGTTCAAACTGGAATGGCATGGTGAGCAAAAAAACGATGGATTTAGGCCCAGATCTCTGTACTGGGGTGAATGTATGACATTGTTCTGCATTCTGTCCATCAACTGTTGTTTTTGCATTTGTCACCCCGAGTGGGACGGGTATGCCCAGACGTGGGTCCCGTGCTCTCCATGCCACTGGAATCAAGCTATCCTGGCTGAAGAGGGGTGAAATCCCGAAACCGGTCCTAGGATGCTTGTTTCCAGTCCAGGGAGGACCTGGCTTGGCAGTTCGGGCTGGACTGTTCCCATGAGGCACAGGGTCAAGACTGATTTGCATATGGCTGGGTTCAAACTGGAATGGCATGGTGAGCAAAAAACGATGGATTTAGGCCCAGATCTCTGTACTGGGGTGAATGTATGACATTGTTCTGCATTCTGTCCATCAACTGTTGTTTTTGCATTTGTCACCCCGAGTGGGACGGCTATGCCCAGACGTGGGTCCCGTGCTCTCCATGCCACTGGAATCAAGCTATCCTGGCTGAAGAGGGTGAAACCCGAAACCGGTCCTAGGATGCTTGTTTCCAGTCCAGGGAGGACCTGGCTTGGCAGTTCGGGCTGGACTGTTCCCATGAGGCACAGGGTCAAGACTGATTTGCATATGGCTGGGTTCAAACTGGAATGGCATGGTGAGCAAAAAAACGATGGATTTAGGCCCAGATCTCTGTACTGGGGTGAATGTATGACATTGTTCTGCATTCTGTCCATCAACTGTTGTTTTTGCATTAGTTATTGAACACAACATCGAAAGTAGCCATGACACTGAAGTAGCCAACACGTGTTTCACAGAATCCCCGCTTCTTCAGGGCTCATTCTATCAATAGGGTCCCACAGAAAACCTCCAAGGTAAAGCAAAATTAGAAAACCAATGGCAAAGTTAGTGTATGAAATGCTGCATTTTGAATTCATCCCGTATTATATTTCACACATATTCACAGCCTTATTTGCACCTCATAGCGTTCCAAAATCTGGCAATCAGTTGAGACTCCATAGAGAAATTGCAGATAAAATGCTTTTACATCAGCAGTGACAGCACGTTCCCGTATGGACCATCGAGTTGGATCATCTAGACGTGATTCAACTAGATGGTCCATGCGGGAACGCACTGTCACTGCTGATGATGATGTAAAAGCATTTTTATCTGTAATTTCTCTATGGAGTTCCATTGGTTTTCTAATTTTGTTTTATCTTGGAGGTTTTGTGTGGGCCCTATAGCTTGAATGAGCCCTGAAGAAGCGGGGACTCCATGAAAACATGTGTTGGCTACTTCAGTGTCATGGCTGCTTTCAATGTGGTATCAATAACTAAACTATGTTACCTGAATGTCATGTTGGCTTTTAAAAATGTACCAATGATTCATTATCCTCATATGAGTATTTCTGTAATTGATATAGCCTCAACTGAGGCATATCACTTGATATGTGAATTTTTCGCTACCATGATGTTCATCTTTTGAAACAAGTAAATACTGCAATACAATGATTTCGCTTGTAATTCAATAATTTTTATTTTGAATGTCGTTCTAAACCAGAAAGCAGATGAGATAAGATTGCAAGTGGCCTGAGATTACAAGCGAGCTTCACACCTGTTATACAATTCTAATTGATACTTTAAACAGCAGATTCCTTACCTTTAAAATATCCCTAGACACCAGACTGGATGTGGAGAATTCTTCCAGCAATGTAGCACCATACCAGTAGGTGGTGCTGTATAGTGTTAAGGTGACTCCTTCCTGCCCTGGAAGTGATGAAGGGAAGTTGCATATCAGCTCCACCCCTGCGTGCTGACGTCAGTTTCTTTCCACTCACTTTTATGCAGATCCAGAGCACTTTTTCCGACTTTGTCGGGCTTCCATCAACACCAAACAACTTTCTACAGTGTGCTAGGAATCTATGTCCCCATTGAAAATGACAAGATTCAAGAAGTGCTGGGAAATATAGGAAGTCGATGTTGGTCACAGAACCGCATGCAGTATGCCTGTAGAACTTTGGCTCCGGCCAATACTGTATAAGGCATGCTCCCGAAAGGCATCACCGAATATAACAAGAGGTCGCAGTTGTAACATAGGGCCCACTATGACTGCTCCTGCGAAAAGTCCATTTCCTGCTCAACGTCTTCCTGGAAAGGAAAGTCAGAGTCTCTGAAATAAGCAGAAGAAGGCAAAGCTGACTCTACCCCATCCCACTATTCGAAATCTAGTGAGAAGGCACCAAAATATATGTTGCACTGCCTCAATGTCTCCTGAATATTAACAGATTTCACAGTTGGTCCCGGCAAACCCAGAGTTCCCTGGACTGTCATTGACCCCCTTACAGATAATAGCATTTAAAAAGTCTAAGCTGCAGATTTTTGGTGCAATTCTGTCACCATCTGGCGCACCTTTGGGTCCGCAGAAACAGAGGATGTCACCAGTTGGACTTCCTCAGGCAGGTCTGCCCTTGACACTGTCCCTTGGGAGGTGCTGCCAGGCCCCTATTAAGTCCACTTCTGACTTCTACTCCAGTGCTAAGGTCCACTTCAGTTCCTTCCATTCCATTGCAGACTCCTACTTTGTCAATCGAGTATCCGATCTCCCAAATCAGTATCAGCTCGCTCCAGGCCTTTGGTCGCTATGAAATCACAAAAGCGTAACCAGTGGTTATACATCCGAATTCCAATACAAGAGCTCTGCCTCGGCACCAGTACCAGCAGAGGATTTATGTTTTTTATGGCTCTGATTCAGACACATTACAAGAGGCACTCATCTCCTTCAGGCACTGATGATGATGGGGAAGGAGACAGATTGCTGCCCCCTCATTTCTTTTTTTTTGTTTTTAATATTCTTTATTGTTTTTATGCATACGAAAACCACCCCCTTCCCATACCCCCCACCCTTCTCAGACATTTACAAATAAGCATAACATTATTACAAACTTCATAAATATTATGATAACAAACACTTAATTCATCTGGTGCAACATTATCCATTGCGATCTAGACTTTCTTTACTTTGCGATCTATACTTTCAGATCGTGGTTATTTCATGTTTGGGTTTCACCATTATATACAATAAACAGACCAGGGTCTATCCTGTCCCGCTGTGGCTTTGCATCCACTGTATTAAAGGATCCCATAATTTCAACCCTTTTTTACGTTTGTTGCGCCCCTTTCTTTTATATATAGCTACCTCTAAGCTACATGTCGCCAATAATCGGGCTCGCCATTGTTGAAATGCCGGCGGGGTTGGATCCAGCCAAGCTGAAGCTATACATATCCTTAGAACAGCCATTGCCACACAGATCAATCCTTGCATATTTCTTGATCGATTTACTCCAGCTATACCTAGAATTATTTCTTCCACTGAAATTTCTATTCTTGCATTTAAAATCTCTGATAAAAAGCCTGCTATATCGGTGATTAGCTCCTGTAGTACATTACATAATGCAAATATATGCACAATATCGGCCTCATATAAAGCACAACATGGGCATACCGTTCCTTTACCAGACCCCCACTTGGCTATCTTGCTTGGTGTATAATATAATGAAAAAAAAGTCTTGTAGTATTGGGCTTGTAGTCTAGTGGACATTAAGAGAGACTGAGATAATTCATAAGAACAGTAAAAGGTTTCAGCTGAAACCCCCAATTTAGCCTGCCATTTTAAAAAACATTTATCCATATCATCTGGAAAAGAAGCATTCATATATTCGTAGACTTCTCCAATAGTTACTGTTCTATTTTTGATTAGGATTTCCAAGGTTTGGACTATTTGAAATTTGGATCCTCCACCCCCCTTTCTCCACAGAAAATCCCTAACCTGGAGAAATTTAAAGAAATCCCTATGGTCTAGTGTATAATAATTTTTTAATTCCTCAAAAGACTTCAGCCCTAGGGTCGAGTAAGAACAACCCAGCTGCGTGATCCTCGCCCGTATCCATCTATTCATACATGCATCCGTAAAAATCTCTGGTAGATTGTGGTTATTAGATAACGGTGTATAGAAAGATAGCCTCCCAATTCCCAACAATTTACGTACATTGTTCCAAACTTTGTGAATGCCGAAAAGGGTTTTAAAACTGACTTTCTTAAAATAACTATTGTGTAAATGCCGCCAAAGGCACCCTCTAGTTTCTTCACCCAATATAAGTTCCTGTGGTGTTGGAATACTAACATTTGTCCTGTTGTCTATATCTGTCGATATCTGAAAGAGACACGTTAGTGACAGATTCCTTACCTTAGAATATCCCCAGGCGTCAGGCTGGATCCGGAAAGTTTTTTGCGTAGCAGTACCCTTGCGCGTCGGTAGGCGGCGTCGTGCGGCTCCGCGTCCGTCGTAGGCGTCGTGATCGCCGGGATGACGTCGCGGGCAGTACTTAGACGCCGCCCCTGCGCGCTGACGTCAGTTCTTCTTTTCCGCGCCAGCAAGCGCAGATCCGGGAAGAGCAGTGCCCTGGTCATTTTTTGACCATACTTTTTGGTTAATTTTGTCACTGTTTTTCATCTCTCAAGGTGTTGTAGGGATGCCCGGTTTCAAACGTTGCGGCGCCTGTGCGCGGATGATGTCCGTCACCGACCCGCATTGGGAGTGTCTCTTCTGCCTCGGCCGAGGCCACGACACGGAGTCTTGTACCGACTGCCAGGCCCTTAACCCGAAAGCTTTGCGAGAGCGGTCTCGAAAGCTCCTCGAGGCCCTGCACTCGGCTCCGCGGAAGCCCCGGTCGCGTGAGAGGTCCAGGGGTCGATCGCGGAGTCCACACCGGTCGTCGGCGTCGAAGTCGTCTTCGTCCGGTAAGTCGAAACACAAGAAGTCCAAAAGCATCATCGCTCTAGGACTTCGCCTCGCCGATCTCGCGACTCGGCTGAGGCCCCTCCCGGCACCGTCCCCGCGGCCCCGGACATGCCTGTGGAGTCGCCCCCGCCATACCCGCCCTTCCCGGGTTCGGGGCGGATCCGGCCAAAGTGCAGGAATTCCTGTCGGCCATGGCCCGCCTCTTCGGGCCTTCAGGCCCCTCCGGTGCGCCTTCGGGCCCCGCGGGCCCTGATGGGGTTGCTCCGGCGTCGCCGGCGGCTCCGGCCCGGCGTCGCCCGTGCCTCCAGCCTCGATCCCGGCTCCGGCTTCGACCCCGGCCTCGATCCCGGCTCCACAACCCCCATCGACGCCGGTCGACCTAACGACACCTCCACCGGCGCCGATGTCTCCGGTGCCGTTCTCGACGCCGCCCTGGGCTCCGGGCGGCGTCGTCCCCCAGTTCCTTCCGGCTCCGGACATGGCTCCGGACCGACGTCGCTCGGCTCCGGCGCCGATGGGACCTTGGGTCCCAACTGTCCCTCCTCCTCCTTATTTTGAACCAGAGGAGGACCAGTTGGACTGGGAGGGGTCTGATGACCCTCTGACACGACACTGTCAGTACGATGAGGACTGGACAGAGAGTCTAGGGGAGGCCAGTGGTCTGGATACTTCCCCTGACATTGGCATGCTGTCTCCTCCCGTGGCTACGGAGGAGGGAGCCAATTTTGGTACGGTGTTGCGTAGGGCAGCTGGGGCCTTATGTCTCCAACTCCCTACTTTGACGGTCAAGCCTAACATCTTGACAGAGGTGCTTCAGCCGGCAGCCTCCTCTGCGGAGACTGTGCTGCCGTTTAACGACGCCCTCACTGACGTTCTCTTGGGCGCCTGGTCCAAGCCCAACACAGGGGCTCCTGTGGATCGGAACGTGTCACGACGCCATCGCCCAGCTCCGGGCGACCCCCTGTTTCTCTCTGTCCACCCCACTCCTGAGAGCTTGGTTGTCCAAGCCTCCGCTTCCCAAACCGCCTTCCCTACCGCCCCTCCGGATAGGGAATCCAAACGCCTGGATCAGTTTGGGAAGAAAGGTTTTTCTTCCTCCAGTGCTGGCTTGCGGTCCGTTAACACCGCTTGTCTTTTGGGCCGATATACCCACTCCCTGTGGGATTCGATGGCGGATGTTTTGCCCCAGTGTCCTGAGGAGGTCCAGACACTGCTTTCCCGCGCCATTGCGGAAGGAAGGGATGCGGCTAAATTCACTATACGTTGTGGCCTTGACACCGCCGACTCGCTGGGCAGGTCTATTGCAACGACGGTGGCGCTCCGACGCCACACCTGGCTGAGAACCACTGGTTTTCAGGGGATGTCCAGAATACTCTCATGGACATGCCCTTTGATGGAGTCGGTCTTTTGGGTCCAAAGCAGACCATGCGTTGGAGCGCTTTGAGGACTCACGGGCTACTGCCAAGTCTCTGGGCCTTTCTGCTACACGCCCTCCGCTGACTTCTGCTTTTCGCCCCTATCGTGGCCACGGTAGGGGCGCCCCTTCACGTCAGCAGCCCAGCCACCGGCGCGCGCAGCAGGCGTCTTCGCGTGGCCGAGGACGTGGATTCCGCCGTGGCGGATCGGGCAACCAGCGTGCGGGTCAGGCCACCACCTCCAACCCGTCCGCGGCCTCCAAGCCCTCCTAGTCCCTCCTTTCAGGTGCACGGCACGCCAGTAGAGGGCAGGGTCCGCCATCACCTTCCCCACTGGCGCACCATCACCTCGGACAGGTGGGTCTTGGACATTGTCCGAAGGGCTACTCCCTCCCCTTCGAGACCACCCCCCAGCCATGCCACCTCAATTCCACCGCATGTCAGGGGATCACTTGGTGCTTCTACAGAAGGAAGTCACGGCCCTCTTGACCAAGAGGGCCATCGAGCATGTTCCGACCCCAGAAGTAGGGCGTGGTTGCTACTCCCACTACTTTCTGGTGCCCAAAAGGACAAGGAGGACATGCGTCCTATCTTGGACCTCCGGAACGTCAATCGCTTCCTCCGGAAGGAGAAGTTCAAGATGCTCACCCTAGCTCAGGTCTTGACTGCCCTCGACCCTGGAGACTGGTTGGTAGTGTTGGACTTGCAGGACGCATATTTCCACATCCCCGTCCTGCCGGCCCACCGGCGTTACCTTCGGTTCACGGTAGGCCCCGAGCATTTTCAGTTCACCGTGCTCCCCTTTGGCCTTACCAGTGCCCCTCGGGTGTTCACGAAAGTGATGGCGGTGGTCGCAGCTCATCTGCGCCGGGCAGGGGTTTCAGTCTTCCCCTACCTCGACGACTGGCTGCTGAAGGCGGGCTCGTCCCAGGCAGTCGTCTCCCACCTCCAGACTACGGCCGAACTCCTGCACTCGCTGGGGTTCTCCATCAATGTGCCGAAGTCGCATCTGATTCCTTCTGGACACGACGCAGTTTCGGGCCTATCCTCCCGAACGGCGAGTCCGGGATATTCAGGCTATGATTCCGATCTTTCAGCCTTTATCCTGGGTTTCGGTACGGATGACCCTGAGGCTGCTGGGCCTCATGGCCTCCTGCATCCTGCTGGTCAATCATGCCAGATGGCATATGCGGGCTCTGCAGTGGGACCTGAAGTTCCAGTGGGCGCAGCACCAGGGCAACCTGTCCGATCACGTCCAGATCTCGGAGGGGACTGCAAGACAGTTGCAGTGGTGGCTCTCGAACCGGCAATGGGTCATGGGCAGATCCCTCTCCCTTCCCCAGCCAGAGCACACAGTTGTGACGGACGCGTCCCTTCTGGGATGGGGCGGTCACATGGGAGAGGCGGAGATCAGAGGCCTCTGGTCTCCGGCGGAGTCCCGGCTCCATATCAACCTTCTGGAGCTCCGGGCGATCCGACTTGCACTCAAGGCATTCCTTCCCTCTGTCAAAGGGAAGGTAGTGCAGGTGTTCACAGACAACACCACCGCCATGTGGTACTGCAACAAACAGGGCGGGGTGGGGTCTTGGACCCTTTGTCAGGAGGCTCTGCGCCTCTGGACATGGCTGGAACATCAGGGCATGTTCCTCATGGTGCAACACCTGGCAGGTTCCCTGAACGCCAGAGCGGACGAACTCAGCCGCAGGTGCATGATGGATCACGAATGGCGTCTTCACTCGGAAGTGGCGCAAGGACTCTTTCTACAATGGGGAGAGCCTTGGTTAGATCTATTCGCCACCGAAGAGAACGCGCAATGTCATCAGTTCTGCGCGTTGGAATTTCCAAGGCGGCACTCGCTCGGCGACGCTTTTCGTCACGAGTGGAGTTGCGGTCTATTGTACGCCTTTCCGCCTATACCACTTCTACCCAGAGTGTTGAAGAAGATTCGGCACGACCGGGCCCAAGTCATTCTTGTGGCTCCGGACTGGGCTCGAAGAGTTTGGTATCCCGAGCTACTCAATATGAGCGTAGATCCCCGATCCGTCTGCCTCTTCGGGAGGATCTTCTGTCGCAGCAGCAGGGGACGGTCCTCCACCCGAACCTGTCCAGTCTACACCTGCTTGCGTGGAGATTGAGCGGCGGCAGTTGATTCCTTTCGACTTGCCTCCCGAAGTTTGTGATGTGATTCTGGCAGCCAGGCGTCCCTCCACTAAGGTGGTATACGCCTGCAGGTGGAACAAATTTGTGGCATGGTGCACAGCAAAGGCTGTGAATCCCCTTTCTGCCCCTCTTTCTGAGGTCCTTCTGTTCCTTCTCTCTCTGGCCCAACAGGGTTCTGCCCTGGGTACCATCAAGGGTTATCTTTGTGCTATCTCGGCCTTCCTCAGGCTCCCTGATCAGCCCTCCCTTTTCAAGTCCCCTGTTGTTAACAGGTTCTTAAGAGGCATTACACACCTCTTCCCTCCTGTTCCGTTTGTGATGCCTCAGTGGGACTTGAACTTGGTTCTTACCTTTTTAATTTGCGCTCCCTTTGAGCCTCTACATAACTGTCCTCTTCGTCTTCTGACTCTGAAGACCGCCTTTCTGGTGGCCATCACCTCCGCTCGGCGGGTGAGTGAGCTCCAGGCTCTATCTTGCAAACCTCCCTTTCTGTCTGTTCATCCAGACAAGGTTGTTCTTCGGACGCGTCCGTCCTTCTTGCCAAAGGTGGTTACTGCTTTCCACATTGGGCAGACCATCACTTTGCCCACCTTCTTTCCGCCTCCGCATCCTTCCAGAGAGGAAGAGAGGCTCCACCGTCTGGACCCAAAACGTGCGCTCTCCTTCTATATTGACCGCACAAAACACTTCCGGGTGGATGACCAGCTCTTTGTTGGCTACGTGGGCGCCAAAAAGGTCGGGCGGTGCACAAGAGGACCATCTCCCGCTGGGTTACCTTGTGCATCAAGACCTGCTATTCTTTGGCTAAGAAGGAGCCTCCTGTTGGGCTGCGTGCCCTTTCCACCAGGGCAACGGCTGCTACCACGGCCTTGGGCCGCGTTGTTCCGCTGCCGGTTATATGTCAGGCAGCTACGTGGGCCTCGCTGCACACGTTTACAAAGCATTACTGCCTTGACAGTCAGGTCCGGAGGGACGGCTTCTTTGGCCGTTCTCTCCTCCAGGACTTCCTTCTCTGATCTTTGTTCGCAGACCCACCACCGGGGTTGGTATTGCTGGGGTATCTATTCTAAGGTAAGGAATCTGTCACTAACGTGTCTCTTTCAGATGCACAAGTTACTAACTTGTGTAACGATATATCTGTAAGAGACAGTAGTTAGTGACAGATTCCTACCGCCCACCCATCCTCCCCGTTCTGCGAACTGATTTCTAGGGTTAAGGACATCCCTTTCAGGGCCCTAGTATTTTTCAGACACCTATGTCAGCTTCTTGCATGGCTCTGCGTTCCTGGCGCGGAAAGTCGTGTACAGAACTGACGTCAGCGCGCAGGGGCGGCGTCTAAGTACTGCCCGCGACGTCATCCCGGCGATCACGACGCCTACGACGGATGCGGAGCCGCACGACGCCGCCTACCGACGCGCAAGGGTACTGCTACGCAAAAAACTTTCCGGATCCAGCCTGACGCCTGGGGATATTCTAAGGTAAGGAATCTGTCACGAACTACTGTCTCTTACAGATATATCGTTACACAAGTTAGTAACTTGTGCAATAGTTCAATACTGTATCTTAATGTGGTAGCCCAATAGTAAAGTTTAAAATTGGGAAGGGCTAAGCCACCTCTGTCTTTAGGCAATGTAATGAATCTTAATGCTCTACGTGGTCTCTTATAGCCCCATATAAACTGGGAAAACATGCTTTCTATTGACTTAAACCATTGAGGAGTAAACTCCAAACATATTGTCCCGAAAAAATATAGATATTTTGGTAAAAAAAAGCATTTTGATCACGTTACACCTGCCCCCAATGGACAGATGCAAATTATTTAGCCTAACAAGATCTTTTTTCGTGTGTTGTATTAATGGTTCAAGATTGTTATTAACTAGACTATCCAATTTTGCCGTTATGCTAACACCCAGATAAGTAGCTTTTTCCACTACTCGGTCATCTCTCAACCTGATTTTATGATTGAGAATTATCTGCGTTTTATCTTGGTTCAGCTTATAACCTGATACTCCTCCAAAGATTTTGGCCTCTTCTTCTATCGCCTTTATCGCGGTGACAGGATCGCAGGTGACTAGAGCGATATCATCCGCATATGCCAATGTTTTTGTGGGCCGTTTTCGTTACCATATTGGCGGTATTAACGTGTTATTCTCAAGTCTACGGATGAAAGGGTCAATGAACACCGCAAACAGAAGAGGAGAACATGGGCACCCCTGTCTGGTCCCTCTGGTAATGGCTTTCTTCTCTGACACCATCCCATTTACCATCACTATAGCTGATGGTTCGGTGTATAGCAGTTGGACCCCCTAATAAAATGCCCCTTAATGCCACTTCTTGACATAGCTGTCCATAGATATTTCCTGGAGACCCTATCAAAGGCTTTTTCAGCGTCCAATAATATAAGTGCCATAGGGTCTCCTGTAACATCAGTAATATCAAACAATGTAATCACTCTTTGGACATGGTCGGTGGTGGACCTCCCTGGGATGAACCCATGCTGACGATCAGATACAATTTTATGAATAACCAATGCCAATCGACTAGCTAATAATTTAGAATAAATTTTTGAGTCGCCATTAATCAGGGTGATAGGGCGATAAGACCCAAGTTCAGTAGGCTCTTTGTTTTTTTTCTCCAAAAAACCCACAATTTTGGCTAAGGACCATGATCCCGGGGGTCGCCCACCCTGAAAGATATGTGTAAATAAATCACAAATTATTCTCTTTAACTGCTTAGAGAATTTAGCATAAAACTCTGTTGGTATCCCATCCATACCGGCCGCCTTCCCCTTGGCTAAGCTATTCAAAGAGAGCAAAATTTCCTCCCATTGTGGTATATAATCCAAACTGTCCTGGTCCTCTACCTCTAATCTTAACGATGGACTTTGATCTAGATATTCCTCGATCTTTTCCTGTTCTGTACCAGTGTCATCATATAGTTTTTGATAATACCGTTGAAATGCTGCTCTTATTGCTTTAGACTCGGTCTTTTGCCCATACTCTGGATCTTTAATTTCCTGTATTAGATTGGCTGTATTTTGTTGTCTAGTACGTACTGCCAGTTGATGACCAACCTGCTAGCTTAATTCATAAGTAATTTCACTATGTGTTGTTGCCTTGGCAATGGCTTTTTCTGTTAAGATATCAATGATCGAATTTTTAGCAATCGCCACACATCTTAAATCACTTTCAATTTCCCGTCCCTCCTGAACAGCCCTTATCAGTCCTTCCTCGGCTACTCCCAAATTTCTCTGCAGTGCCGCCATTTTTTGTTTGGCCTCCTTATTAAAATTTTGTGAAAATCGTAACGTTTCCCCTCTGATCCCTGCCTTCAGGGCGTCCCAAACCACATCGATTGCAGCGCTGCCCATATTATCCTCCAAAAACCCTGGTATCCATTTACTCATATGTCGCCAACATTCCTTGTTTAGCAGCAATGCTCTTTCAAAGGTCCAAATTTTTGCATTGGGGTTTATTGCTCCCATTTCTATATTTAAAACTAGGGGATTATGATCAGATAGAACCCATGCTAATTTTTCTATCGAACAATTAGAGCTCACAATGTTCGAAGCAAACATATAATCCAGTCTCGCATGTGTTGAATGCGGATTAGAGAAGAAGGTAAATCCTGGATCATTTGGGTGCATTATTTGCCAACAATCTATTAAGCCATGGGTCTGACATAAGTTTTTAAGGGCCTGAAACACTTTTGGTTTCCTTCCCCGATATTTGTACCCAGGTTCCAATGACCAATCACAGGGAAGGTTCAAATTGTAATCGCCACAAACTATCAATGGGAGGGGCCAGTGAGCAAGCTCATTGGAAATATAATCCAGTACATTCGGATCATCACTAACACTTCCATATATTGTACATGATGTCATTTTCTTATCGTTGTTGTACTGACATTCTGTGATTGTCCACCGCCCATACTTATCGGATGAAGATCGAACAAACTGTATCCCATTCCCTTTCGCCAAGATGGCCACCCCCCTAGTCCTTACTCACTGTTTTGTTGCAGTAATCAGTCTATACCCTAGTGTATTAAGTAGATACCGTTGTGACCCCTCGACGTGTGTCTCCTGAATGCAAATAATATTAGCCTCTGACATATGCAGTCCCGCAGACACTCTTTGTCTTTTCTTTGCATCGTTAAGGCCACATATATTAACGGTGAGAATTTTCAACCTAGCCATGTTGATTCTTATCAATACCTGAATGTATATATTTCTCCTCTTGGACCACCTTCCGCCTAGATATTTCCTGCCATTTTCTATCTTTCTTATACCCTAATTCGCCTCTCTTAGTTGCACCCCTTATTCCTACCACCTGTCTGAGATTTCCCCCCTCACCCCCCTCCCACTCTCCCTGCACCCTCCCCCCACCATACTTTAGGCAATCAGGCTCAATCCTGAGCCTGCGTGATAGTGTCTGAACCGCACTTACCCACTCTCCACTTCCCTCCCCTCCACTGGTGCTCAAATATGATTTTAGCCATCATAATCACACTCAAAACCCCTTATATTAATAAAAAATGATACTGAAAAATCCATAGGAAAGCAAAGAATCAAGGAAAAGAAAACCTAATATCTAAAGAGAAAAGGAAAACACAGACTGGGGCAGGGAAAAACGGACAGCAGGGAAAGACAGACAATTCCTCATTTTGACAAAACATGTCCTGGTCACAACCTCATTATGCCTTCAATATTAACATATATTATTTGCTCTCCGCAGTCCCAGCTTTCCCCGCTGTGATTTCCTCTAACACTTTCTGAGCTTGTATTTCTGAAATAAAATGATAGTTCCGACCTTGAAAAATAACTTTTAGCTTAGCTGGATTCTGTAAAAAAAACTGTAGCTCCTGCTTTTTGAAAGGGTGCTATAAGTTGCCTGAGCCTCCATCTTCTTTCCTCTGTGGCATGTGCAAAGTCTGGTTTTGCGAAGAAGGAGAAATTCTCCCAATTCCTTTTCATGTTAGGCCTGGCCAGATCGTAAACGGCCTGACGGAGCAGAAAATTTCCAAAATAGATTAATATTACACGTGGCTACGACTGAGCGTTCGAGGGGCGTTTGGATATTGTTAAGGGGAATCTATGTACACATTGGATTTCTTTATCCCAATCCCAGTGTGCTAGTTCTGGCAGAGAGTTCTTCAGCATATTTATTGTGAACTTCCTGATGTCACTGCCTTCACTGTTCTCGGGTATCCCTAGCAGCCTCAGGTTGTTACGTCGTTTGCGATTTTCTGCCTCTTCTAGCTTCCACATCACATCCCTCAGTGTGCTCTCTTGTGAGGTAGCCTGTATTTTCAGTGTGTCTACCATATTTTCTAGCACCTCTGTGCGAGTTTCCACCATGCTTAGCCTCTCCGCTATCTCTGTACAGGTTTTCCCAATTTTGCGCATTGAGCCTTGTAGTTTTTTTGAGGCAAGCCGTGCTTGTCGATTTTCTATTTTGACCTCATCTTGGAACGATCTTAGGGATTGTAAGATCAGCGAGAGGGAAGGCTCTGCAGACTGTTCGCAAGTTTTCTGTACGGCCGTACCCACCGGTTGTTCTCTGGAAGTCCTCCCTTTCTCATTGAGCCATTAGGGGGTAATAACTGTGTGGCTGAGTAGTCCCAGCCAAGTTCTCCCTCTTCCTCTCCAAGAGTTCTCTTACGACTGCTCCTTTTTCCTTCCGATATCCGCTTTGTTCTCCTTGGCATCCTTCTCTCCCCTTGCTGGCTATAGTTGCTCGTGGAGGAGTCCCTACAGTCATCATCACTACTGCTTGACACCTCAATATCCGACTCGCCGGATTCCTCATTCAAAGAGAAGAATTTTTCCAAGGAATCGGGGGAGAGGTATCCCGCCTCCTGGCTCTTTTTCTGTATACACCCTTCTGTGGGAACATATTGTTTTATCTAGTTTGTCATCTCAGGTCTACTTATCGCCTTTGTTGCTATTGCTGGATTACAGATAATTTCCTTGGGGGAGCTATCCTTGTCCGGGATATTTTCCTTAATAATGAGTGGCAAGATGGCGTCTGAGTGAGACCGCTATCACTCACCTCCGCTTCGCTCTGGTCCTCGCCGGGTTCTCCTCCGATTATAAGCAGATTATGCGAGTGGGAATTGGTCGATGGACCCGATGGAATGAGGGAGGCCGGAGACAAGGTGACCACCGGCCCGAGGGAAAAAGCGAGGGCTGCTGTGCACGGTGGGAATCCCTTGCTCGGCTATTGCTGACTGCAGTTTCCGGGTTGGAAAACAGCGACGGCTGCTGGTTGGGGTTGCCTAGTGACGAGGACGCCGGTGGAGATTGCAGAGCCCGCTTCACAGAGGCTATGGCAGCACGAGGAGGACGAGGCAAGACGTGTTCGAGCACCCAGCCGGCACCAGCACGACGGGAAACTGACCCGAAAACTGACACTGACATTAAGAAAAGTGAACTTTGTACCGTTAAGGGAAGCAAACTGGACAGGGAAAAGACGGAGCTTAATAAAAGCACTGTCCAGAGAGGCATACCATCGGGGGAGCAGGGGAAAAAACAGGTTGCTATAACAAGTTTGTTCTCTTCCAGGGGATACTCATCAATAGTCATAAGCACTGAATTATCCCCGCCCACCTGCGGGATCCCGGAGCATATAGAAATATACATATATATATGTGTATGTTGGGGATCACAAGTGCATAGCACTTCCGCGACATACATATATACATGTATATAAATACATAAATATGCAGCCTAATAATTCCAATAAGGCAAAATGCCAAAATTACAAAGGTTTTCCCTGTACAGACAATCTCCTATATACACTCTGTAATAGAGAACATACACTGTAATAGTGTCATACAAGAAAACCTTTATTTTCAGAAAAGGAAAAAACATGTAATAGCAGGCAGTTGGCCCATAGGCTGCATAGCTGAATAAATATCACCGTACAGTAAAACACTGGCACCTTGCCTTTAAGGCTTCCAAGAACTTGGACACTTTGCCTTTAAGGCCTCCAGGAGACCCTGTGCTCCCATCATGCACCACAGGTGACAGTTAGGTCAGTTCTTATTTCCGGCTCCTTCTATGAGGATCCTGGAGCTTGAGCTCGACAGTTTTTCTGACTTTCCTGTCAGGAATTGTTTTCTTCTTTGGTTTTTTGTGGTTTTCCTGTGCTGGCAGTGGTTTATTACCATTCTCTGACAAAATTTCACTCTTTTTCTGTCAGAATGCCGGCTCTTTTCTGCAAATGTCCATCCTGTGGAAAGAAGATGGCCATCTCAGATCCACACTCCGTGTGTATCGCCTGTCTTCCTTCCAGTCACAAGCCTGACACTTGTTATCATTGTCAGAGGTTTTCTGCGAGGACTCTTCGCGACAGGGAGAGGATTCGCCTTCAAGCTGTGCTCGAGAGAGGAAAAGCCCGGCTGGAAAGTGGCCTTGCGTGTCAAGAGCCCTCCTCTCTTCAGGAACACCGACGTCAGCATCATTCTGCCTCTTCAACATCGAGGAAACTGCAGATTCCGGACTGTTCGCCGTCGACGTTGTTGCCGCCGTCGAAGAAGCGACCGATACAATCTCCGACGTCGAGACGGCGTGAGTCTCCGTCGTCGAGAAAGGCATTGACATCGAAGCATACTGCCTCGGGCTCGAGGTATGTTCATGGCGAAGGTCGATCGACGTCAAAACACCGACGTCGAGACATCCATCGACGTCAAGGCACTCTCCGTCGCCTCCCCGTAGGTCGACGTCGAGAAGTTTGCCGACGGCAAAGGTGCCTCGAGACCAGTCGACGTCGAAGACTTCGAGGCCATTGACGTCGAGGAGGCGAGCGTGTTCGACGTCGAAGTCACTGAGTAGACGGTCGACGTCGAGGACATCTTTGAGGGAGGTGAGGTCGCCGTCGAGGACAGCGAAGTCCTTAACTCCTCCTATCCATCATCCCACTTCAAGGGAGAAGTCGACGTCGAGGGAAAAGCACAGGTCGACGTCGAGGCGCTCGACGTCGAGAGCTAAAGAGCCTGCTGTTGACTCGGATGAGGTTAGAGCTGCATCTCTATCGTCCTCAAAATCTGGATCTTCTCCAGGACTGCATATTGTCCAGATCTCCCCGGAGGGCTCTCCGGTGGTTGGTGAAGATGCACGGCGTAGGAAGTCTAGGGCCCTCAGTAGCCCGGGGTCGGACCTTTCCCATACCTATTCTCCTTCACGTTTGTCCAGGGATTCTCCATCCCCTAAAACACCTCGAAGATCAAGGTCACCGACTGTGGTTTCTTCCAGAAGGAGGAGTCCAAGCAGATCACGATCTCCACATGCCCGCCATGCTCGATCAAGGGACAGATCTCGCTCTTATCATTCTTCTCCGAAGAGAAGACGGCATAGGTCTCCCACCTGGTCTTCTCCCACCAGGTCCTCTATCAGAGACTATTCTCCAACATTGACGGCTACACCTCCATCAAGAGTTTCTCCAATTGATGACCTCAGCACCTTTAATGAGGTTCTCTGTAGAGGAGCGAATAAGCTGAACATCTCTATGTCTGTTTCCTCCTCAGTGATTTTCGAGACTCTTCATCATCGCTCCTCGGCTCGGCCTTTGCTTCCTCTTGTCCCAGGCCTTCTCGAACCTGCTATGCAGACCTTTTTGACACCGGCAACGGTGGGAGCTGTTCCTTCCCGAATAGCTAAAAAGTACAAGGCTCCGGACCAAGATCCTTTGTTCCTTCGATCGGATCCTCCTCCGGATTCCATCATTGTGGCGGCGGCTAGAAAGACGCACTCATCTATGTCTTCCTTCTCAGCGCCTCCGGATAAGGATAGTAAACTGATGGACTCTTTAGGTAGAAGGATGTGCAACACTTCAGCTTCTTTCATGAAGGTCGCCAGTGCCTCCGCTCTGCTGGGGAGGTATGAAAGATCCTTGTGGGATTCACTGGGACGTTTTGCGGACAAACTCCCAAAAGAGGACCAGCAAGACTTTCGAGAAATACTGCAAGAGGGAGGTCTAGTGGCTAATCAGGTGATTAGTGCTTCCGCTGACTCATCCGATCTGGCTGCCCACGGATACTCCCATGGTATCTGTTCGAGGCGTTCTGCTTGGTTACGCTTGACTGGCCTCAAACCCGACGTCCAGCGGAAGATAACCAACCTGCCTTTCAATGGGTCTTCTCTCTTCGGGCCGCATGCGGACGAAGAAATGGCGAAGATGAAAGCAGAGCTGGACACGGTGAAAGCTGTGGGTCTCGAGAAACGGAAGGAATTTCGTAGGCGCTTCCGCCCCTACGATAAATGCCCGTTCCAACAGAGGGTTCAAACCCCTCAGTGGTCGGCTCAGGGTCAGCAGCAGCAGCAGCAGAGGTCTCACTTCCACCAACGGAGACCAGGAAGAGGAAGAGGGACCAATAGACAGCAGGCCTCTACCTCAAAGCAGCCATCAAAGCAATGAGGGAGTGCTTCCTCTAAACACGTGTGCCACTCCGGTAGGAGGAAGTATCGCATATCATCTGGAGGAGTGGAGAAACATAACCAACGACAAATGGGTGTTGAATATTGTTCAAAATGGATACTTGCTACGGTTCAAGATCCCACCTCCATCGGTTCCTCCGGACGGAGGAGTCCGCTTGTGTCATCACATTTTACACGAGGAAGTAAACGGTCTTCTACAGAAAAAAGCCATAGAATACGTCCCTGTTCATCAGAGGCGCCAGGGGATATACTCTCGGTATTTCCTGGTTGAAAAAAGAGGTCCGACAGTAGAATACAGACCAATTCTGGACTTGCGCATCTTGAACAAATACATCCGCAAAGAGAAATTTCGGATGCTTGCCCTGTACCAGATCTTCCCCCATCTACATCAAGGAGACTGGATGTGCTCCATAGATCTGCAGGACGCTTATTTCCACATTCCAGTGTCCAGGAAACATCGAAAATTTCTCAGTTTTCAAGTTGCTCTACGTCATTTTCAGTTCCGAGTCCTACCTTTCGGACTGAAGTCAGCCCCACAGACATTTTCAAAGTGCATGGCAGTGCTAGCGGCTTTTCTCCGCAGACGCAAAATATTCATTTACCCGTATCTAGACGACTGGCTCCTGAAGAGTTCAACTCCATCCCTGCTTCAGTCTCATCGTTCCTACAGTCTCCAGTTACTGAACAAGTTGGGTCTACGAGTCAATTTCAAAAAATCGATTCTCAATCTGACCCAGAACATTCACTACCTAGGGTCGTCGCTGGACACCGCGGAGGCAAGCGTCTGTCCTTCGGCGGAGAGGTTTTCATCAATCAGGATCAAATGCCGAGAACTCCTGCAGACTCACCACCCAACAGTCCGACAAATGTCCTCTCTCCTGGGGTCCATGGCTTCCTGCATCTTCACATGCGTCCCCTGCAGCAAGCTCTGGAAGACCAGTGGGTGCAAGCGTCAGGCAGCTGGGAGGATCGGATCACTCTGTCCCAGTCTGCCAGGGACTCCATCATGTGGTGGACAAAGCGGTCACATCTAATGAAAGGTGTTCCCTTCCATCAAGAGACTCCGACTCAAACTATAGTGACAGACGCCTCCCTGCAAGGTTGGGGGGCTCATATGAATCACCTTCAAGTGCAAGGGCTGTGGTCGGACACAGAAAGGGGATACCATATCAATTTTCTGGAGTTGAAGGCCGTCCAACTAGCCCTCAAATCCTTCTTTCCGTCTCTTCAGTCCAACTCCCTCTTGATTCAGACAGACAACACCACGACGATGTTTTATCTGAACAAGCAGGGAGGCAACAGGTCCAGAATTCTGTCCCAGGAGGCACAAGCCATTTGGAAGTGGCTTCTGGCACGGCATCTCACCATCACGGCTGTCCATGTGCCGGGCGTCCTAAATGTACAGGCGGGCTTCCTAAGCAGAGAGTTCGTAGAAGCGCACAACTGGGTGCTAAACACCGAAGTGGCTCAGGGTATCTTTCAAAGATGGGGTGTGCCGGACATAGACTTGTTCGCAGATGCAACAAACGCCAAATGCCCCGTCTACGCGTCCAGGTATCACCAACCAGGTTCAAGCGGGAATGCTCTGTTGATAAGATGGTCTCAGAGCTTACTCTACGCTTTTCCTCCACTGCCTCTCATTCCAGCAGTGATCACGAAGTTCTACAAGACCAACTCCAGGATGATTCTGATCGCTCCGGAGTGGCCACGCCAGTGGTGGTACCCGGATCTTCTACAACTTTCCGAAGTTCCGCAACAGAGATTGCCTTGCCGTCCGGACCTACTATCCAAGAGCCAGGGGAGAGTGTTTCACCCCAACCTTCCTTCCCTCAGGCTGACAGCATGGCTCCTGAAGTCTTGCAGTATGGACACTTAGACTTGCCAGCGGACTGTATGAACATCCTTAAGGAAGTGAAAAGACCTTCTACCAGGGCTTCCTACGCTTTCAAGTGGAAACGTTTTTACCTATGGTGTTTGAATAATGGTCATGACCCAGTTAGAGGGCAGGAACAGGTCATTTTGCTGTATCTCTTACACCTGGCTAAGTCGGGCCTGCAGTTTACATCTATCAAGGTACACTTAGCAGCAATAACGGCAAATAGAAAATCACCTTCACAGGGTTCTTTTTTCAAAATGCCAGTGGTGAAAGATTTTCTTGAAGGGTTAAAAGGTATATCCACCAGTACGAGCCCCTTCTCCTCCTTGGGAGCTCAACGTGGTCCTTACCAAACTGATGGGCGCACCTTTTGAACCAATACACAAGTCCTCCCTGCAGCACTTGTCCTGGAAAGTGGCGTTTTTGGTTGCTATCACGTCGGCTCGTAGAGTCAGCGAGATACAAGCATTATGTTGTAAGGAACCCTACACTGTTTTTCACTCAAATAGGGTAGTTCTCAGAACTCATCCAAGTTTTCTGCCGAAAGTGGTTTCAGATTTCCACATTAATCAGGTTATCACTTTGCCTACCTTCTTCTCTAATCCTTCTACACCTCCTGAAAGGGCCTTACACTCGTTAGACCTTAAGAGGGTGTTGAAGTTTTATCTGGATAAGACCAAGGTAATAAGAAAGACGGACCGCTTGTTTGTCAACTACGGTCCCATTAATACAGGATTGGCAGCCTCTAAAAGGTCTATTTAAAGATGGATAGTCTCCTGCATATCTCTAGCCTATCAATTAGCTAATAAGTCTCTTCAGGGAAAGCCTAAAGCGCATTCAACCAGAGGAAAGGCCTCTACTACGGCCCTCCTCAGGAACGTCCCTATAGCAGAAATCTGCAAAGCAGCTACATGGCGGTCTGTTCATACTTTCTCTCGCCATTACTGCTTAGATTCAGATGCTCAGGAGGATGCCCAAGTGGGGCAAGCTCACTGAGGAATTTATTTGCTTAATGTCATGTTAAGATGATCTGTTTTTCAATACTATTTGCTCGTCCGCGAGGTAGTGGGTATGGGCTTGCTACTCTATTCAGTGCTTATGACTATTGATGAGTATCCCCTGGAAGAGAAGGATTAGTTACTTACCTGTAATCCTAGTTCTCTTCCAGGGGTATACTCATCAAAGTCATAAGCAACCCTCCCTCCTCCCCAGACGAGCATTTTTAGTATATTTCGGTAGTGATTGCATTTTATAATCAGATTGCTACAAGTTAGTACACCGTGCAAAAAGAACTGACCTAACTGTCACCTGTGGTGCATGATGGGAGCAGAGGGTCTCCTGGAGGCCTTAAATGCAAAGTGTCCAAGTTCTTGGAAGCCTTAAAGGCAAGGTGCCAGTGTTTTACTGTACGGTGATATTTATTCAGCTATGCAGCCTATGGGCCAACTGCCTGCTATTACATGTTTTTTCCTTTTCTGAAAATAAAGGTTTTCTTGTATGACACTATTACAGTGTATGTTCTCTATTACAGAGTGTATATAGGAGATTGTCTGTACAGGGAAAACCTTTGTAATTTTGGCATTTTGCCTTATTGGAATTATGTTAGGTTGCATATTTATGTATTTATATACATGTATATATGTATGTCGCGGAAGTGCTAGGCACTTGTGATCCCCAACATACACATATATATATGTATATTTCTATATGCTCCGGGATCCCGCAGGTGGGCGGGGATAATTCAGTGCTTATGACTTTGATGAGTATACCCCTGGAAGAGAACTAGGATTACAGGTAAGTAACTAATCCTTCCTACCTTTGCACATGTGCGGAAATGAGAAGGAGATGGAGATGGGGGCACGAGGATAGCTGGGTGACCAAAGCGGTATATCTAATGGCGAGGGAACAGCCGACATAGCGAATCCTCAAAGCATTTCACAGGATACAACATCAGAATTACGGGAGGAGTGAGTCTCGTGGGGCTCAAACTGTGATAACACTGTGTTGGGAACTCCGGAGGTACTCGTCAGCGCCCAGCCAAAAGGGGCTGCCCCCTCATTTCTGATGATTCATTATATTTGGGCTTATATGGATTCATCTCTTGGGATATAGGTAGATTTGCACTTTGGGCCCCAATGGAGGATAGTGCTTCCTTTCTGGTGGTCGTTCAGAGCTCAGCTGAAATACTGGTTGAAAACAAATGTATTGGCTAAGATTCTCCAACTAGGTATATTGACATTTAATGGAGCCTTTATTGATGCCCCACTGACTACTATATTGAAGCATTCCATGCTCATGCCCTCCGGTCAGTCGTCTCATGGTTGGGTGACATAGATTATTTCCCATCGACCTAGACTTCCTAATGAAGCATCCTTCATCTGAGATCCCGATTGTTCAAGCTTCAACTAGCAAAGTCAATCCAAATCCCTCTGGATAGGAAATCAAATGAATTCATGCTTTTAGAAAGATTGGTTGCTTCAGCTAGTCTATCTTTAGAATTATCAGTACAGTTTGCCTTTTGAGTAGGTACACCCATGCATTATGATTAGGGCCTGCAACATATTGCTGACCATCCTGGAGGACCTCATGGCCTCATTAACCTATATGATACATGATGATCACGATGTGTCCTAGTATGTGCTCCAATCTGGTTTTCTGGAGACATGTAAGCATCCTTAATGGAAATGCCCTCAATGGCTCTATGCTGTTCGGAGACTTGTCTGATTCGGCACTGGAACGATTCAAGGACAGTTACGCCACAGCTTGATCTCTGGGGTTATGACACATTTTAAACAATTTTCCCACCAATAGCGAAAATTCAGAGGCTATTTTAGGTGGTTAGCCAGCCCTCCCACCGTGTTCTGCAACAACCATCCCAGTCCTTTTCAAGCTGGGGACATGCCACCAGTAGAAACCGTTCAAACTAGTCTGGGAAGCAATCTTCAAATTCTTCCCCCCCTGAGGCAGCAGCTACCAAGCTGCTTTAGTTCATTCATGCTCTTGCCTGGCCGTTACATGGCGCAATAGGCATTTTCTCCCAGGCCATTGAGACTGACTCTGAGCTGAGTGCTATTCACATTACTTCCCCATTGCGAAGAAGGATGGAAGGCCTAGGTCTATTCTGGGCATCTGCCCACTAAATACCTTTCTGAAGGAGAACAGGTTCATAATGTTTTTTCTGGCTCAAATTCTGTCGGTTTTGGACATAGGAGACTGGATGGCGTCCTTGGACTTGCAGAATGGATATTTCCATATATCTGTCCTGGAATCCCACTAGCATTACCTACGGTTCAAGGTCGGCCAGGAAGACTTTCAATTTACTGTGCTTGCCTTCAGCCTTACCTTGTCTGCAAAAAGGTGATGGTGACGGTCACTGGCCATCTTTGGAGGTCCAGAGTAGGCGTATTCATGTACCTCGATGACTGGTTGCCAATGGCAAGCTTGCCGCTGTCCATCATAGACCACCTTTCTGACATTGTGGAGTTTCACCATTAACAAGCCAAAGTCCTTCCTAACCCCCAAACAGAGTATTCCATTCACTGGGTACAAACACAGTGGTGTTTCAGGCCTTTCTTCCACTGCAACAGGTCTGGGGCATTCAGGGTATGATCCTAAATTTTTGGGGCCAGACCTGGGTTTCCGTGAGGACAGCTCTTAGCCTATTTGGTCAATTAGCCTCCTGAATCCTACTCATCCCGAGCTTCAGGTCTCACATTTGAACCCTGTAGTGAACCCTCAGATTCTAGTGGGCCCCAGCATCATGGTTGCCCCTCCAACTCCATTCAGATCTATAAGGAGATAGCACAGGATCTACTGTGGAGATTGGCAGACACTAATCTGACCTGTGGCAGCCGTTCTTTTTTCACCACTCAAAAGTCTCAGTGGTGAGCTTGGTTGGGTGTGTCTGCTGGGTTGAGGGGCCATTTGGGAGTAGCGGAAATCAGAAGCCTCTGGTCTCTGTCAGAGAGTCAACTCCATATCAATTTCAGGTGCTTCAGGCGATCCACCTGGTCTTAAAAGCTTTTCTGCCATCCATCAAAGGGTGGCTGGTTCAGGTCCTCAAACAACATGACTGTCATGTGGTACTGCAACAAGAAGGGTGAAGTAGGGTCCTGGATTTCGTGCCTCGAAGCTCTATGCATCTGGAAGTACCGGCATTATAACTTCCTGGTCGCCAACCAACTAGCGAGGTCCCTGAATGCTAGAGCAGGCAAACTGCACATGCTACGTCTGGTGAACCCATCCAGGGGTGGCACGGAGCATCTTCAATCAGTAGGTACTCCCTAGCTTGATCTGTTTTCCACCGTTGAACGTGCAGTCTCAATAAATCTACATTGGAGTTTCAGCTGAGGCACTAGTTAAGAGTCACCATCATGGAATGGAAGGACAGATTCTTGTACTCATTTAAATTGCTCCCTCTCCTGCCTCTAGTTCTGCAGAAGTTCAAGACAGAACGGACCAAAGTCATTTTCATTACTCCAAACTGGGCCAATAGAGTGTGGTACCCACAGCTCAAAAGCTTGAGTATTTGTTGATCAGTCAGGCTTGCACTTCAGAAGGTCTTCCTGTCGCAGCAACAGGGCTGATAACTGCATCTGAGTCTTCTCAACCTATACCACCCTATATGGAGATGAAACGGCAGCAGTTAAACATGTTTGACTTACCGACCTAAGTGGTTGATGGGTTTTTTTGTGGTCAGATGGCCTTCATTAGAGTCGATTATATGCTTGGCTCTGGGACAAACTTGTTGCTTTGGTGTAGTGCTCATAACACTGACCAAATACAAGGCAAACTTTCTGATGTTCTTTTGTTCATTCTTTTGTTAGCCTAGCAAGGCTTTGTGGTGGGCACGGTGATAAGGTTATTTGTCTGCCCTTACAGCCTTTCTGTGTTTACCTGACCAGCTTTCGTTTGTCACCGTTTGTGATCTGTATTATTAAAGGTTTGACACATGTTTACCCTCCCCAAACCATTTTTTATACCTCGGTGGAACTTGAACTTGCTCTTGACATTTCTCATGTGCAGTCTGTTCGAGTCTATGCACTGTGGTTGCTTAAGGGTCTCAACACTGAAATTGTCCTCATTGAGGTTACGTCTCCATACCACACAAGTAAACTGCAGGTGCTTTCGGTTCCACTGCCTCACTGTATGCATCACAGTCTGCTACACACTTGCTGAGAAAAGCCCCTTGAAGGCCTGCAGGCTCATTCCACCAGTGCCAAAAGTGCTACAAAGGCTTTGGCACGGGGATTGCCTGTTATATACATCTGCTATGCTGCGACCTAGGCATCAGAAAATATGTTCACAAAATACCACTGCCTTCGTGGTCATGTCCAGCGTGAAGGTCAGCTCAGTTCTGCAGTTCTTTCTGGTCTGAGTCAACTCCCCGGACTCTCCATCCTGGAAGGTATTGCCATGATATCTGTTCTAGCTTTTTGTTGTCTGCTCTGAGCACCGGGACGCTTCTGCTTGAAGCACCTGCGCGCTTTATCAAATGTTGATTGATTGGTTCTAAAGGCGAGGAATCATCAGTTAGAAGTGTTCATCAGAAGAATAAGTTACTTACCTTTGGTAATGCTCTTACAGGTAGAAACTTTATCTGGCCTCAGAATCCTCAATCCTTGCCCCTGCGTATTGGCTTCTTTAAAATTTAGAACTGTCCCAAGTGAGAAATTTAGCACAGTTTGTTCTGTACTCTCTGTCTGAGGGCATGGAAAGAGAAAGATACAAAAAATGGACGGCAGCAAACTGGTGTGGCACTTATATGTGGCTCCTCACCATCACTTTTCGGGGCATTATGGAGTCACCACAGAGCTTTAGGGTGCCGCCTTCCGGCGTGCAGGAGGATTGCTGGAAGAATTCTAGTTTGAAAGTATAATGGTGAGGACCCTGCAGTTTGATAGAGTATCCACCAGAAAGAGCGTTACCGAAGGTAAGTAACTTGTTCTTCTTGTTCAGTTTTGCTCGCGTTGCAAAGATCTGCCACAATGGCATGAAAAGCAAGTGTAAAATATCAAACATGCTATATATAGCAAATAAAAATAGAAACATGAGAAATTCATAAGTTTTCATTTTATTTTAGGTTTCCAATGATGAAGAACCTGTAATAAAGAATGCTATATTGAGGAAAATGTCATCACTATTAACCCTGCCCATATCCTAACCCGTAAACTACACCTAACATTGTCTTTAGATCTAGCTAAATTTTTCCTCACCCCTACCTTTACTCCTGAACCCTCTGCCTCTACAACTTCCATTGCCTCAAATGTATACCTACCTGTACATCCGCTTCTACCTATTCACCTAACTTTACCCCTTAGCCCTAGTTATTAACCTTACATTTTTGTCACTTTGCTATTCTTTTTTTTTAAAAGCAATAGTTTACTTTGTTTCAGTGTTCCTTAATTTTCCGGCAAACAAATGATGGACGGAATGCTGACAATGCAAACATTCTCCCCCAGTCAAAAGATCTGGGTTAAATCCATCGTTCTTTTGCCCACTACGCCACCCCAGTTTGGACCCAGCCATATGCAAATCAGTCTAGACCCTGTGCCCCATGGGAACAGTCCAGACCGAACTGCCAGGCCAGGTCCTCCCTGGACCGGAAACAAGCGTCCTGGGACCGGTTTCAGGGTATGTCACCCTTCTTCAGCCAGGCTAGCTTGAATCCAGTGGCACAGTGAGCAAGGGACCCACGTCTGGGCATACCCATCCCACTTAGGGCTGAAAAGTGTTACAGCAAACAAATGATGGACGGAATGCTGACAATGCAAACATTCTCCCCCAGTCAAAAGATCTGGGTTAAATTCATCGTTCTTTTGCCCACTACGCCACCCCAGTTTGGACCCAGCCATATGCAAATCAGTCTTGACCCTGTGCCCCATGGGAACAGTCCAGACCGAACTGCCAGGCCAGGTCCTCCCTGGACTGGAAACAAGCGTCCTGGGACCGATTTCAGGGTATGTCACCCTTCTTCAGCCAGGCTAGCTTGAATCCAGTGGCACAGTCAGCATTCCGTCCATCATTTGTTTGCTGTAACACTTTTCGCCCTAAGTTGGATGGGTGGCCCAGACGTGGGTCCCTTGCTCACTGTGCCACTGGATTCAAGCTAGCCTGGCTGAAGAAGGGTGACATACCCTGAAACCGGTCCCAGGATGCTAGTTTCCGGTCCAGGGAGGACCTGGCCTGGCAGTTCGGTCTGGACTGTTCCCATGGGGCACAGGGTCAAGACTGATTTGCATATGGCTGGGTCCAAACTGAGGTGGCGTAGTGGGCAAAAGAACGATGGATTTAACCCAGATCTTTTGACTGGGGAGAATGTTTGCATTGTCAGCATTCCGTCCATAATTTGTTTGCTGTAACACTTTTCGCCCTAAGTTGGATGGGTGGCCCAGACGTGGGTCCCTTGCTCACTGTGCCACTGGATTCAAGCTAGCCTGGCTGAAGAAGGGTGACATACCCTGAAACCGGTCCCAGGATGCTAGTTTCCGGTCCAGGGAGGACCTGGCCTGGCAGTTCGGTCTGGACTGTTCCCATGGGGCACAGGGTCAAGACTGATTTGCATATGGCTGGGTCCAAACTGGGGTGGCGTAGTGGGCAAAAGAACGATGGATTTAACCCAGATCTTTTGACTGGGGGAGAATGTTTGCATTGTCAGCATTCCGTCCATCATTTGTTTGCTGTAACACTTTCCTTAATTTTCCTACATTATAATTAAGGCTCCCTGTTTTCCGTTTTTACTGATTTTGACAGATAAATACAGACAGAAAAGCATTCATTTCCTTGTCTGTATTTATTTTTAAATGTGGATAGAAACGAAAATTGGGTTGCTTTTTGAGTGATTCTAAATACTCTCTGCCATGACTGCTGGGTTAATAGCAGTGTGGATTGATAGATAAGAGGCTTAAAAAAAGAAAGGAATTTTAGTATAGATGCTTAAACTGCAGTAGATATGCACAAGGTTGATACTGAAATTTGCATATTTTCATATAAGTGCATTGATTTATCTTCTGTGGGTGTTCATATCACTGAAGCATGGCTGGCATTCAAGCCTGAGTTTATTTTTATTTGTTAAATAAATGTGGAAATATACCAGTTTCAGCTTCATTTTTTCACAAAATCCAAATTAAATATGGATAAATACAGATAAAATTTGCGAAAAATAAATATGGATAAATACAGACAGAAATGCTAAAAAAAAAAAAATGCCATAATTATAAGCTCCAAAATTTCTTCATTTGTTCTCTTTCAATTGGTTATTATGATATTTCTTTATTGTGGTTTCTTTATTTTCACATAATGCTAAGCAGTAAATACTTTTCAGGCATAGATGTTATTGTTGAGCAGTGATCTTTTGATTAATTATTGTGAAAGATACATTTACCTTTTGTTCCCTTAATCCGCATGATACTTTAAAACTGTGCAGCTCTAAGGCTACCATAGCACTCACAATCCAAACCCAGGAGAGACAGATCTGGTACACAAACTAGTTGTGAATGTCTGTGGCACTTGCATTCAATTTCTTTTCAGTCAGATTCTATTTAGAAAATAGAAAGCATGTGTGACACCCCAATCTGGAGGTTTCCCCCTATTAGTACATTGAGGAATTGGATCCTCAGTATTGCCAAAAAATGTTGCTACCCATTTTTTTTTGTATTTAGCCATCGGGTCTTGGCTTTCTTGACAGTGGTCACAGTTTACAGTTGTAAAAACCCACAGCAAACTCCTTTTCCTCTAAGTTTCAGTAATCCAAACTTTTCTGGGGGGTATGAACAAACTTTAAACCAACTGTCTGTATTCAAGTGGGTGCTATGGAAAACAAACTCTGGGCCTCTCCTCTCTGACTGCCGGCAAACAGCAGGGTCGTATACAGTTGCTGCCTACTCTAGAGCCTTATACAGATGCTTTGAATTCAGACTGTGCATGTCTTCCCAAGATGTTACTTCCTTTTTTCTTTTCAATCTCTTGGATACGGAGGATTCTCCATAATCTAGGCTTGAGAAGGCATCTGAATTTCATTTAAAAAAAATATTTTTATTGAGAAATTAGATCCAACAGTTGGTAAAATAAGGCATTGTTAATACATTTAGTGCACAATATAATCCTAAAAGCCAATAATTTTGTGACTAAAAAGTTGTATTTTCAATCATAGGGCTCTGAAATTTTAATTTTAATGAGATCTTTAGGAGGCAGGTGTAAATTGGGTAGACTTTTCATCATCCATGTTAGTTAATTGCCGAACAGCTAGGTGTCAAAATTTCCATCACACACTGTTTCTCATGTACTCTTGAGTGGACTAAGTCGAAGAGATTGTGGGAGGTGGTATGTTGGGCTTGGAGGGAGAATTGTTTTTGTCCTGGCCTGCTCCATCCTGGGCCTTAACAACCAGCAGACCCACGTTGATGGGAATACCCAAGACCTAACAGGGGAACCTCTTGCTCTTCCTGACACCGCAACAACAAAAAGACGCTGACTTGTAGGGGTCAGCATGTTTCTGTCATCTTGCCAAGACCCAGCAGCACACTAAGAAAAGACCCTTTTGAGGGAGGCACCAAACTGGGTGCGGAGCAATGCGTGCCCAGTGAGGAAATTCAGACAGACACATTCTGACACGTACTAGAACCATCCGGTTCCTGCAAAAAATTAAGTACAAAGGAGTTGCATGAAGGAGCGTCATAAAGTTGTCACTGAGTTATGAAGGCTGCAGGGTAAAATACACTGACTGCGGCAAACCCACATATGAGGGAAAACCTAAAACGTCAAAGAGCAAAACATTGCTCCAACCACAGCAGGAAGATCTGGAAAACTGAATGAGGTGAAATAGCATAAGGTTCTATGAATATATATTCTCTGATTCCTCACCTTATGAATTCATCCTGACTGCAGATTGATATGGAAACCTTTTTTCGACTGACCCCACACAGGTTGAAGCCTTCTTGCAACTTCAGGATAATTCTGAAACCCTCTGAGCTGTTCCCTAAATGGGGTAGAGTGTCTATTCATGCATGCTTGCTGACTTCCGTGGCTCTGACGCCATGCCTCTGCTGGCTATGGCCACTTCCTCTGTGGCAAAGTCAAACCAGTTAGGAAGCCTTCCCCAGTTTACTCAATCCGATTTTGATGTATACAAAATAGTGATGGATGAAGTTCTTGAATTAATCTCAGCCACTGGCAATTACTCAGGACGCACCCAAATCCATTGCTGTTTTGCACACCATGCCAACCTCAGTTTGGACCCAGCTATATGTTAATCAGTCTTGACCCTGCTCCAGTGCGAACGGTCCAGCCCAAACTGCCGAGCTAAGTCCTCCCTGAACTGTAACACAAGCAACCCAGGACTGGTTTCGCCCTAGTTATGGGCTCATCAGCCGAATATAGCTTGGTCCCAGTGACACTTTGCACAGGACCTACGTCTGGGCATACCAGTCCCACTTAGAGTGACACAACAAAGTGTATAAAAAGTGATCAATGGAATGCTTGAATTGATCTCAGCCACTGGTAATTATTCAGGACTGCATCCCAGTCCATAGTTTGCACACCATGCCGGTTTCACCCTAGTTATGTGCTCATCCGCTGGATATAGCTTGGTTCCAGTGACAAAATGTGCATGGGACCACGTCTGACATCCAGATTCTGTAAGACAGCATCACTACCGTCCATTATATAAACAAACAGGACAATATTTGGAAGTGTACCCTATATTGGAATACTATTCACCTGGGGACCGGTGTGCAGCCACAGGGAGTCTTCCAAAGAGCATCCCATATCACAGGCTCTTTCATTGTGAGAGCCTCAGGCATCTCTCGCTTTATGGGCCAGAAGAGGGAGAGATGAGGCACTCTTCACCATATTATATTTTCCATTTATGGATCACTCGCTACTGTCCGAAATGGAAAGTGTACGCAGTTTTGTGCCATATCCCTCAGGATGGTTTCCAGGGAGGGAATGCCTTCAGGGTTAGTTGGTCTAAAGGTGTATGCATTTCTACCAATCCTTCTTCTATCCTAAGTTCAGTGGAAAATGCAGGAGGATCGCGCACAACTGATACTGATCACTCCATGCTATTCAGCATTCTCTTCTGCCCAGAGCAGACCTGCTCTTGTAGCAGAATAGTTAGGTCCTTCATTCCAGTCTCAAGACGCTGCCAATCACTCTTGGAGATTTAGGGGTGCCAACTAGAATCCTACCTGATGAGGTCACGGATGTCAACCTGATGGCCAGTAAACCTGCCGCCAAATCCACCTACCGCAGACATCTGGAGCAGGTTTGTCCAGTGGTGTGCTTTGGAAGGTATTATTAGTCCTTTTACATGTTGCATGTCTTATGTCTTGAGACTTACATTCCCCCTTTCACAGCAAAGGTCTGGTGGTGGCTACACTTAAAGGCTACCTGGCAACTCAGTCTGCGTTTGTGCCTTCCTTATTAACCACCTCCACGTTTAAATCATCACTAAAGGTGCATTTTCTTAAAGGTTGTTAACTTGTCCCTTCCCACACCTCTTAATGTTCCTCAGTCAGATTTAAACCTTGTTTTCACTCCTTGATAGCATCTCATTTTAGCTGATGTACAGTCGCCTGGTTTAACTTTGTACTCTAAAAGCAGTTCTTTTGCTGGTGATTACGTCTGCCTGCTGGTTAAGAGAACTGTAGGCCACTTTGGTTCGTCCCGCCCTTGACAACTGCCCCTCCTTCTTACCCAGAGTAGTTTCATATGGGCCATTCTATCACCCTTCCTTCTTACTTCCCTCTTCTGCATCCAGCCAAAGAGGAGGATTGTCTGCATAGGATGGACGCCAGGCAGCATTGTCATACTATCTCGACATGTGACAAGTCAAAGTTCAGGGCTAGCTCTTTGTATGCTTTGCTTGACTTAAAAAGGGCAGTGTGGTGACCAAAATCATGATTTTCGTTTTGGGCATGCTTTGTATCGAGGTCTGGGATGCCTGGGCCAACATAGATAAGAGCATCCGTGCTCATTCCACCAGGGCCATGTATACTTCCATGGCTCTTCCAGAGGTGACCATGTTGCCAGCAACTGCCAGGCGACTACGTAGTTATCTTTGCTTACTTTTTCAAAGCACTACTGCCTCACAACTGAGGCATGCAGTGATGGCTACTTTGCCAGAGTTATGTTTCATGCTATCCTTGGTTAAGCAGCACTCTTCAATCCTACTGTGCACGAAGGTACTGCTTTGGGACTCATTCGTAAGGTGAGGAGTCTGCATAAAGATGTATCCATCCAAAGAAACGTTTACTTAGCTTCCGAAATATATTTCTGGTGTATACATACCTAATTTTCCTGCAGATTCCTCACTGCATCTCTTTTACTTGATGTGCTAATGTCATGATTAATAAGATCCAAAGGTAAGCAAAAATGGCATGTACTGTATTAGTTGCTGTCGTGGCTCTTTGGGTTTCTCTCCAAATGCCTCGATGGGATGTGAAAATAAATTCCTGGAACTGTTGCTCATTGTCTAGGTTAACACCACATATGTTTCTGTGACATCAGTTTCAGAAGCGTAGTCACACCTTGAAGTGAGGAGTAAGCTCTGATGTGTTGAGGAAAGTTGTTCCATGTCTTGGGTGCGATGTAGGAGAATGAGCGATCTGCAGTTTTGCTTTAGCGAATGGGGGGAATGTGTGAGAGTGAGGCAGAGCGTAGGTGTCTGGTGGGTTGGTAAAAGTGTATGCAGCTGTACAAGTATACTGGTCCTGTGTTGTGTAGGGCTTTGTATGTGTGCATGAGAAGTTTGAATTGGCTGTGCTTGTGAATGGGGAGCCAGTGAAGCTTCCTGAGATGCAGTGTGATGTGGGAGTGGTTTGGGAGTGTCGTGTATGAGTCTTGCGGCTGCGTTCTGGATGGTCTGGAGTCTGTGTAGGAGTTGTTTGGAGATTCCGGTGTAGAGAGTGTTGTCGTAGTTCAGCCTGCTGGTAATGAATGCTTGTGTAATGGTCCATCTGGTGAGAACAAGTGACGGTCAATCTGTTCCCTGTAAGCATCCTTCTGCATCCAGAACTACACTGTGACACCATCCAAATTGGCACACAGTTGAGAAGGAAAGGAAAGAAGGTCCTCTTTTGAATGGTGACATCGTCACTGCTTGTGCTACTGGTCTCCATCATATTAAGAGGGTCAGCACCAAAAAAGATTCCAAAGCAGATTGTGAAGAAGACAACAATTTACATATTAATGTTGGTTGTGTTATGAGCGGAGGTGATGTCTCTGGGAGTTCAGACGGAATTAGTTGTTAATATATTGCTTTAACTCACGGGCGGAGTGGGCAAATTATTTATTGATTCAGGATAATGATTACTCCTATAGTATACATGGTTATGTCACGAGCTTTGTGAGAGAAGTGTGGAGGGCTGGGAAGATATGAGGTCTATTACCATTTGGCAGTTCAGTTTGGTGTTTGAGAAGAGACACTGGTCTGACATCGATATGGGAGATCCTTTCTCCTTCTCGCTAGAGGGAACACCATTTGTTGAGAATATTAGATGGTTAAAATTTTTAGCTTCAATGCTAGGGGCCTTAACTCCCCAGCAAAATCTCTAAATGTATACCTTATGGTGAAGGTGCGCCAATGGACACATCTGCCTGCTACAGGGGATGCATACTCCTAAAGTATTGGGAAAGTATACATTCAAAAAGATTCAGAGAGCAACACTTTTATTTCAATACAGCAAAGAATGAGGGAGCAGCAGTCTTGTTTGCAGTTTGGTGCTACTGTAAAGTAATTAGATCGTCCTTGGGATTCACTCATTTTGGAATTGGGATAATGTAAACTTATGCTAGCGACTCTTTAGGAGCGCTACCCACAAGTCTGACATAGATTTCACGTACTTCTGAGGCAAGCTCAAAACATGCACACATGGACCATTTTTACAATTGTAGATGGCCTAGCTCCATTGTACAGACCCCAAGATAGGGCAATTTGCCTTTTCAGATAATAGCCAAGTTCATTTTGTGATGGACCTACAGGATTTAAAGCAAACATATAGGGTGTTGCAATTAAACAACGTTTTGCTAGTGTAAAAGTATCTCAAAGAAAACTATTAGGAAGGTATGAGTGGTTTTGCCCTGGTGGATGTGCTCAGGTGTTTCTCAGGGTTCTTCCTTTCAGGTCATTACGGAAAGAGAAATTCTGCATACACCATTTTGACAAGCTGATGGCCTGAGAAAAGGCTATCACAGGAAGGACATCTTTGTAAGCTAATGGTGAACGTAACAACTCGGGATAGGACATGGTTAAGGCTGAGTTTGCTAACTTTAGAGCTAACTTTAGAGCTATAGTGGGGAGAGAAAACGTATTGACCTCTCAACTGCGGGCTGAAATAAAAAGATAAAGTCACTGTGATGAGAGATGATGGGCGCAAGAAGGTATATTTAAAGGGAAAAAAAATCCATATTTTGCATTACTTCTATCAAGGTTTACAGCTTAGTGATCGGCTAGAGGATCAGGATGATATGGTTTATTATTGGGACTAGAGCATATCAAAGCTGACTCTTGACCTATCCAAGGGCCTTGAACTTCCAAAAGAAATCGCAGAGGTAATATCTGGAAACTCCAAACTTAAGTTTGCCAAGACCCCGAGCCTGCATGGATTCTCCTCACTGTCTATAAGAAGCTACGCTGAACGCTATCGCCAAATCTCACAGATCTACAGAAGTCCTTCCTAGATTCCTAGGCAGTTACTGACGCCCCGCAAGAGGTCATATTAGGTCTACCCAGACTCAGGAAAGATCCTTCCTTGCAGCACCACCCTGCTAAAAGGCAAAATATGACAGTATGTGGCAACATAATACCTTCTATTCTTGCGTGGATTGTCACATGTCTTCTAGCTATCCTTTTCCCAATGCAAGAAGTCACCAATGAAGATCTTTTAATGTCCTGGATTACTATTGTGGTGGTAACTATGATCTGGAAAATGTAAACCATTTTGGGAAAGTGCTGTCATTTTCAGCACTGCTATACTCCCAATCCATGACCGAGTACTACATGCCACTTCGTCCACTTGTGCTGGATCTCCTTAGGCAAACGGAATAGTTTAACTGTAGTGTTTTAGAAATTGGGGAGGATAGCTGGATGCCTGTGACCCAGGGCAGGTAGACACGTGAGACCAAGGGGATTAGAGTCAAATGCGGTTTATTTAAATAACAAAAAGGATAGGAGTCTGTTGGTGGTTCCAGCGACGTCTTCTTCAGGGGGATAGCCGTCTCCCTCCTTGGCGTCTTACGGGACCAGGCTGACAGAGGCTCCCGGTGGATGGGGAAAGAAAAAACAAAGTAGAAAGGCACTCGGTTAGTGCTTAGGGATGGAGGAATCACAGAGGAAGGGAGTGATGGGAGGCAACACCGCCAGTCCTAAGGTAGTGCAGGGTAAGGGACCGTCACCGTGGAGAGGAAGTTTACGCAGCGCGTTCTGCTTGGAACAGACTCTCCCTGGCTAGGTTCCCTGTTCCCTCCCGGTAAAGCTACTCCCGACCTTCCTGGGCCCCGGAATCGAGCACGCACCTGTTCTAGCCACGTTCCTCCGGGAGCGTGGCTGGGCGCAGCACAGGGTCGTTGGCCTCCTGGCTTTTCCTCCGGTCTTCCGATCTCCTCTCCAGCCGCGGCTCTCGCCTCCAGTCGAGGTTCGTCCGTCTCGAGGCTCTGTATCGCTCCTCCTTCTTCCGCCTTCCGGTCCTGGAACCACGCTTCATTGGGGATCGGCTCCTTTTCAGCGGATGACGCTCTGTATTCCCACCACCAAGGGGCGGGGCTCCTGTCGTCCTGCAGAGGTTCTTTAAAGGGCCAGTGGCACGTCTCACCGATCGTCTCACCCCCTGGTAGGCACACCTCCGATTCCGGGAGCTGGAGGGGAGAAAAAGGGTCTATGCCATCAATCCGTTTGACACCGACGGTGTCCTCGAGGGGATCCCGACAATGCCTAAATATGAGATAGAAGTAGCGGTCCAACAAGGCGATAAGTGTGTCTGGTACTGTGCCCTTTACGTCCTGAGGGACCATTGGTTTTACAGCTTTTGATTTTTGGAGGTTAACCTTAAAATCTGAAAGAGACACGTTAGTGATAGATTCCTTACCTTAGAATATCCCCAGGCGTCAGACTGGATCCGAAAAGTTTTTTCGTCAGCAGTATCCCTGCGGGTCGGTAGGTGGCGTCGTGCGGCTCCGCGTTCGTCGCAGGCGCCGAGATTACGTCACGGAGACTACTTAGGCGCCACCCATGCGCACTGACGTCAGTTCTTTCTTTTTCTGCGCCAGCAAGCGCAGATCCGGTTAGAGCACGTACCTTAGTCACTTTTTGACTAGTTGTTTTTTGGGACTTTTGTCTCTAATTTCTATGTTTTGACTCCTGGTGCCACGTAGGGATGCCTGGTTTTAAAACCTGCGGGGCCTGCCGCCGTACGATGTCGGTGGCCAACCCCCATGGCGTCTGTCTCTACTGACTAGAGCGCGACCATGACTCCCGGTCATGTTCCGACTGTCTGGCCATGGCTCCGAAGGCTTTGCGGGAGCGGTCCCGAAAGCTGCTGGAGGCCCGACAGTTGTCTCCGTGCCGTTCCAGGTGTCGCTCGAGGGACCGACCGCGGAGTCGCCATCATCGCTCCTCGGGGTCCAAGTCTTCGCCCTCGGATTCGGGTAAGCGACGTCATAAAAAGAAGTCGAAGAAGCGCGTACGCTCTCCGACCTCCCCTCGTCGGTCTTCCGACGCGGACGAGGGGGCCTGGGGTCTTTCCCCCGCTGCTCCGTTGGAGCCTGTCAGTCCCGCGGCCTACCCGCCATACCCGGGTCCGTCGGCGAGTCCGGCCCAGGTGCAAGAGTTTCTTGCTGCCATGGACCGCCTTTCGGGCCTAAGGCTCCCGCCGGTGCGCCTTCGGGCCCCGCAGTCCCTTTTGGGGGCCCTTAGTTGCTGCCGGCTCCGCCGTCAGCGGCTCCAGCCCCGGCGCCTCGAGGTCCTCCGCCGCAGGGTCCTCCACCGGCGGCTCCGGCGCCCCCTGCGGCTCCCTTCCCGGCGCCGCCCTGGGTGCCGTTCGTCCCACCTCCACCCTTGCCCGCGTTTCCAGCTTGGGACCCCGATTGGGCCTTGGAGCCGGAGCGGTTCTTTTCCCCTGTGCCTCCCTCGCCATTGCAGCCTGTGGACTGGGAGGGGTCGTAGGACCCTCTTGCACGGCAGTGTGAGTCTGGGTAGAAGACTCAGACGATGCTAGTGGCCTTGACCTCTCCTCTGAGCCTGGGTTTGTGTCTCCTCCCTCTCTCATGGAGGAAGGCGCAACCTACACTGTGGTGCTGCGTAGATCAGCTGAGGCTCTTGGCCTTGAATTGCCTACTGTTGCCCTCCAAACTAACCTCCTTACTGAGGTGCTTCAGCCTACGGCAAGTTCTGTGGAACCTCTGCTTCCGTTCAACGAGGCCTTGACGGATGTTTTGATGGGTACCTGGTCTAGGCCAGCCACAGGGGTCCCTGTGGATAAAAATGTGGCCAGACGTCACCGCCCGGCACCGGGTGACCCTGCCTTTCTGACAACTCATCCGACACCGGAGAGCCTGGTTATTCAGGCTTCCACTTCCCAGACAGCATTCCCTACCGCTCCGCCGGATAAGGAATCCAAAAAGCTGGAGCAGCTTGGCAAGAGGTTGTTTTCTTCTGCCAGCCTAGGGCTGCGGTCGGTCAACACCGCATGCCTCTTGGGCCGCTATTCTCACGCTGTGTGGGACACGGTGGCGCAAACTCTGCCCCAGTGCCCCGAAGAGGTTCGGGCTGTGCTTTCCCAAGCTGTTGCACAGGGGAAGGATGCCGCGAAGTTCGCCATTCGGTTGGGTTGGACACCGCGGACTCTTTGGGAAGAGCCATCTCCACGACAGTGGCCTTGCGGCGACATGCCTGGCTGCGGTCCACAGGGCTTTCGGGGATGTCCAGAGTTCCCTCATGGACATGCCTTTTGATGGTACTCGCCTTTTGGCGATAAGGCAGACAGTGCGCTGGAGCGTTTTAAGGACTTTCGGGCTACAGCAAAGTCCTTGGGTCTCTCCACCACCCGCCCGGCCACGTCTACTTTTCGTTCCTTTCGTGGCCGCGGCAGGGGCGCCTCTCAACGTCCGTTCAGTCAAAGGCCTGCGCAGAACCAGCCTCAGCGCGGGCGTGGTGGCCGCCGTGGCGGCACAGGGGGCCAGCGTGCGGGTCAGCCCACCTTCTGCTCCCGCAGCATCTGCCTCGAAGCCTTCCTACTCCGCGCTTTGGGTGCACTCCACGCCGGTGGGCGGCAGGATTCAACATCACCTCCCCACTGGCGCTCTGTCTCTTCGGACAGTTGGGTGCTACAAATCGTCCAAAGGGGCTATTCCCTCCCCTTCGAGTCTGCCCCCGTCCATGCCACCTCGGTACCACCGCATGTCGGGGATCACTTAGCACTTCTCCAAAAGGAAGTCACGGCCCTCTTGGCCAAGGGGGCCATTGAGCGTGCTCCTGGGCCAGAAGTAGGACATGGATGTTATTCCCACTACTTTCTGGTCCCCAAAAAGGACAAGGGGGGCTTGTGCCCCATCTTGGACCTCCGGAACGTCAATCGCTTCCTCCGGAAGGAGAAGTTCAAGATGTTGACTATGGCTCAGGTCTTGGCTGCCCTCGACCCTGGAGACTGGATGGTAGCGTTGGACTTGCAGGACGCATATTTTCACATTCCCGTCCTGCCGGCCCTCCGGCGTTACCTGCGGTTCACGGTAGGCCAGGAGCATTTTCAGTTTACCGTGCTCCCCTTCGGCCTTACAAGCGCCCCTCGGGTGTTCACAAAAGTGATGGCGGTGGTCGCGGCTCATCTGCGCAGGTCAGGGGTGTCAGTCTTCCCCTACCTCGACGACTGGTTGTTGAAGGCGGGCTCGCCCCAGGCAGTCGTCACCCACCTTCAGTCTACGGCCGACCTCCTGCAGTTGCTGGGGTTCTCCATCAACGTGCCAAAGTCGCACCTGAGTCCTTCTCAGAAGCTCCCCTTCATCGGAGCGGTTCTGGATTCGACGCAGTTTCGGGTACGCCTTTCCGCCTATACCACTTCTGCCCAGAGTGCTGAAGAAGATCCGGCGCGACCGGGCCCAAGTCATCCTTGTGGCTCCGGATTGGGCACGAAGATACTGGTATCCCGAGCTACTCAACATGGCGATCGATCCCCCGATCCGGCTGCCTCTTCGGGAGGATCTTCTGTCGCAGCAGCAGGGGACGGTCCTCCACCCAAACCTGTCCAGCCTCCACCTCCACCTCCATGCGTGGAGATTGAGTGGCGACAGTTGACAGCTTTCCATCTTCCTCCCGAAGTCTGTGATGTTATTTTGGCAGCCAGGCGTCCCTCCACTAAGACGGTATACGCCTGCAGGTGGAACAAGTTTGTGGCATGGTGCACAGCAAAGTCTGTGGATCCCCTTTCTGCCCCTCTTTCTGAGGTCCTTCTGTTCCTCCTATCCTTGGCCAAGCAGGGCTCTGCTCTGGGCACTGTCAAAGGTTATCTTTCGGCCATCTCTGCCTTCCTCCGGCTTCCAGATCAGCCTTCTCTCTTTAAGTCCCCGGTTGTTAACCGGTTCCTGAAAGGCATTACACACACGTTTCCTCCCGTGCCTTTCATAATGCCTCAATGGGACTTAAATCTTTTCTTGACCTATCTGATGTGCGCTCCCTTCGAGCCCCTTCATAGCTGTCCTTTACGGCTTCTTACTCTTAAGACGGCTTTCCTGGTAGCTATCACCTCTGCCAGAAGAGTGAGTGAGCTCCAGGCCCTTTCTTCTAAACCTCCTTTCCTTTCTGTTCCTCCGGACAAGGTGGTTTTAAGGACCCGTCCTTCTTTCTTGCCAAAGGTTGTCACGCCCTTCCACATCGGGCAGACCATCACTTTGCCCACTTTCTTTCCGCCTCCGCATCCTTCAAAAGAGGAAGAGAGGCTCCATCGTCTGGACCCAAAACGTGCGCTCTCGTTCTATCTGAAGCGCACACAACAGTTCCGGGTGGATGACCAGCTCTTTGTTGGCTACGTGGGCGCCAAAAGGTCGGGCCGTGCACAAACGCACCATCTCTCGGTGGGTCGCTTTGTGCATCAAAGCGTGCTACTCCTTGGCTAAAAAGGAGCCTCCTGTGGGGCTGCGTGCCCATTCTACCAGGGCAACGGCAGCCACTACTGCCTTGGGCCGCGGCGTTCCCTTGCAGGGTATTTGTCAGGCAGCCACGTGGGCCTCGCTGCACACATTTACCAAGCATTACTGCCTTGACAGTCAGGTCCGGAGAGACGGCTTCTTTGGCCGTTCTGTTCTCCGTGACTTTCTGGTGTAATCTATTCGCAGACCCACCACCGGGGTTGGTATTGCTGGGGTATCTATTCTAAGGTAAGGAATCTATCACTAACGTGTCTCTTTCAGATGCACAAGTTACTACTTGTGTAACGATATATCTGTAAGAGACATTAGTTAGTGATAGATTCCTTACCGCCCCACCCATCCTCCCCGTTCTGCGAACTGATTCTAGGGTTAAGGTCATCCCTTTCAGGGCCCTAGTTTCATGGCACCAGTGGTCAGTTTCTTGCATGGCTCTGCGTTCCTGGCGCGGAAAGTCGTGGTACAGAACTGACGTCAGCGCGCATGGGTGGCGCCTAAGTAGTCTCCGTGACGTCATCTCGGCGCCTACGATGCCAGCGACGAACGTGGAGCCGCACGACGCCACCTACCGACGCGCAGGGGTACTGCTGACGAAAAAACTTTCCGGATCCAGTCTGACGCCTGGGGATATTCTAAGGTAAGGAATCTATCACTAACGTGTCTCTTTCAGATTTTAAGGTTAACCTCCAAAAATCAAAAGCTGTAAAACCAATGGTCCCTCAGGACGTAAAGGGCACAGTACCAGACACACTTATCGCCTTGTTGGACCGCTACTTCTATCTCATATTTAGGCATCCAGCTATCCTCCCCAATTTCTAAAACACTACTGTTAAACTATTCCGTTTGCCTAAGGAGATCCAGCACAAGTGGACGAAGTGGCATGAAGTACTCGGTCATGGATTGGGAGTATAGCAGTGCTGAAAATGACAGCACTTTCCCAAAATGGGTTTACATTTTCCAGATCATAGTTACCACCACAATAGTAATCCAGGACGTTAAAAGATCTTCATTGGTGACTTCTTGCATTGGGAAAAGGATAGCTAGAAGACATGTGACAATCCACGCAAGAATAGGAGGTATTATGTTGCCACATACTGTCATATTTTGCCTTTTAGCAGGGTGGTGCTGCAAGGAAGGATCTTTCCTGAGTCTGGGTAGACCTAATATGACCTCTTGCGGGGCGTCAGTAACTGCCTAGGAATCTAGGAAGGACTTCTGTAGATCTGTGAGATTTGGCGATAGCGTTCAGCGTAGCTTCTTATAGATAGTGAGGAGAATCCATGCAGGCTCGGGGTCTTGGCAAACTTAAGTTTGGAGTTTCCAGACGCGCAGGGGTACTGCTGACGAAAAAACTTTCCGGATCCAGTCTGACGCCTGGGGATATTCTAAGGTAAGGAATCTATCACTAACTAATGTCTCTTACAGATATATCGTTACACAAGTAGTAACTTGTGCTGCAGAATGCCATCTACATACATTGTAAGTTTAAAGGTACCTTGGTTAATCTTAATTATTTCTAGGATATTGTTACAGTACAAAGAGGTAGAGTTACAGGGCACAACATTGTGGTCTACGCCTCCTAATCGAAAACTGTTTTTGTATATTCATTCATTTATAGAGTGCATACTGAACTTTAACGGTTTGAGGGCACTTTACATTGAAACATTTCATAAATAGAACAGGGATTAACATCAAGAGGAGGGAAGGGAATGGCAAAAAGCATAAATTGCAGGATAAAACAAAGTGTTTTTTTTTTTCCATTAACTAATTCTGTCCTAGGTGTCTGGGAGCCAGCGGTAACCCATGTTCAGAAACTGGGACCTATGCCTACTGCTTTTAGTACCAGGTGTAAGGTCCAGCTAACTCATCATATGGTTCTTCGCATCATGCGACAGTAAAGTGCCCGGTTTGCAAGTGCAAGCCACTTTGTTAACTAGGTGAAATACTTTTTTATATTGTCTCCACCTTGTCTCTTTGAGATGGAGCTTGACTGGTCATGTTTAAATAACAGTGGCATATACTGATCTAGGTGAGCGCCTAGAATGCCTGTAAAACGTTTTACTTCCAGATTGAGTAATGGGATGGGTGTGTAGCTGGGTGGTGGTGCTAGAAAGTTCACAATCGTGCTTTATCATACGGCTAGAGTTTAAATACTGTTGTGTTCCAAAATCATCTGTGGCAATTCGGAACAAAGTAGGGACTGTGAGAGGATTAACACCATTTACCTCCATCCTCACTCTTATAGGATTCAGTGTGATTTTACTCCAGCCCTTGGAGATAGGGTCTTTAATGGTTAGGCATCCCTTTTTAGGTCTCGCGCCTAGCGTTGCAGTGCGTAGCATTGCTCGCACAGCGCGAGACCTCTAGAAAGGGCTTCTGAAAACGACCCACACGCTCGTGCGTGTGGTTTTGTTTTCAGAAGCCCTCATTGGCTGTAGCGTGCGTTGTTTTGGGAAAAATGGCACGCTATTGGGCAAAGGCGGGCGCATGTCCCGCCTTGCCGCGCCCATTCCCGACGGTGGCCAGAACGCGCAGCAGCGCGCGTTCATCTCGCTTTTGCTGCCGCGCTCTCTAGCCCCCGCTCCTATGTGGTGCGCGCGCGCTACGTTTACACAATGAAGCGAACGTGCGCTCGCCTCGTTGTCGCGGCCGAGCTCCCCATGTTAAGTATCTGATTCGTCTCACACGTTTATTTATTGAGTCCATTGTACAAACTAATTTACTTTCTACAGTTTTCTGCACTCCTGTAGCCTGGAACGCAAGTCGAATATTTATATTCCAAGATGTCTGCAGACGTACTCCACCCCCATCTAACCCACATTGCCTGGTTGCTACGATGCCATATAGACGATGAAGGCCCCCACGCCGCGCTACGGAAGTTTCTCTGCGTGCTGACGTTCAGTGTATTACGTCGATTGTACTGCAGGACCCAGATTTTGCGCTTGTGTCGAAGACTGAAGAAGATGTACGGGCGGGCCAACAGTAGCGGGTCTCAAGGAGGGTAAGAGTAGAGCATGTTGGAACGAGAAGTCCGAGGCTGGCAGGGAATGGGACCCGCTAGGGAGAGTGGCCTAGGTGGTAGGGTTCCGTGACCTGGTGTTGAGCCAAAACGGAGTCGGTGTTCACAAGGGTCCGAACAACCGGCCATAAGGGAAGGCAAACCCGATGAGTTGGAGGAGTTTTGCGGTTCTGGTGTTGACTGAGAGGGTCGATCCTGAGTGGGCAGAGGATATGTGTTGAAGACAATGTGTCTGTAATTTCGGCAGAAGGGGTGGTGGTGTGCACGAGAGGGTCCTTTTGAGAGTGGTCTGGTGGGCAAAGGACGTGCATCGGGGCGGGTGTGGTTTAACGGAAAGACCCTAGGAACGGTTTAAGATATAGACTTTTAATCCAATCTGTACACAATTTCAATTTTGGATTTCTTTTCCTTAAAAGTTTCAAAAGTGAAACCCCTCTTGTGTTGTGTGGTGTAATCAGATAAGACCATAACTTCTCAGCCCTGCCAAGTCCCATGCATAAGGGTAAGTTTAACACATTTTAGTGGGTGTTCCCCACTAAGATGCTCACGCTCACTCTCTCCCACACTCTGCCCACTTGGAAAGCAAGCTAAATATAAAAATACATTATTTGAGGGCTATGGGCTGGTGGAAACTGCTAATGTCTCGTGTATCTCAAACTGTGAAGCCTCGTTCTCCTATTTTGTTTCCTATATGATAAATGTGCAGTAAAGTGAAGAGTTTCGAGCCCGTCAGCCCAGCGAGGTGCTGATGTCTCTTTCCTGTAGCTTGAGTACCCTGCCAACTGCTTCAGTGCTCCCATAGTAGATAGCCTTCCAATGAAAACAGAGTCTATCATACTTTACAGTATAGTGCTCTGAGTTAAATACCTGTGAATAGTACTTAAAGTTGCAAGCAAGTACTCCAGGTACTCTTGATTCAATGTACGGTGATTAGTATGCCACGTTGGTTTGATGCAGCATATCCATTAAGCACAGAAGCTTTCAACAGACTTCAAGGGATTCCAGGTTGCAGAGGGAATCTGTGCAGTCCGATCTGAAATGAACATGTTGAGTTACAGCTCAGACACTAGCTAAAGATCGGAGCAATAGCCTGTGTGGGAACGAAACAGTCCTACATATTTTATGGAAGTATGCCGGCCCGCAGTCTAAACGCAACAAGGTCCATTCTCCTAGCAAAACGGTAAATGGTTATGGTGGTGCTGAATGGTCCATAACATGATAAAGCCTTTCACAAATAAAGGGATTTACTCTGGCGCTGTTTTTGTTCCTTACGAGTAGAAGTCCATAGTCTTGACCATCTGGGGTAGTTGTCGGCACTGATTGTGTGACTCAAGGTGAATGAGACGCAGTGCTTTGGATTAGACTATCCTGGGTTTAAAATGAAGCTGCGGACGTCATGCTATGTAAATCTACGAAATTCACAGTGCATTGTGTACTCTGTAACCACTGTCGACTGTTCTTTCAGTTGTCCTTGGATCTGATTTTATATTTGTAGTGCTGTTGATTGCTACGGATTACAAATAAATGTTACTGGCCGTTTAATCACTGAAAAGTGTTGTGCACACTAGTGGTTTGTTGCATATCCGAGTCTAAGGAGAACACCACACCCCTTCTGTCAGCTAGCAATGGACTCTTTCCCCACCTACTTTCTTTCATTTAAAGAGATGGTACATTTAGGTGCATAGGGAAATTTTTCAACAGCAAAATGCACAGTTCTAGTTTCTTTTTCTCTCAGCACTCAGTGGGAGGGCATGTATTTTATTGCTCTCTCTACCCCATGTGATGTTTCCTCCTCGTATCTCTGCACTCTGTGTTGCTTTATCCTCCCAAGCCTATCCGTTTATTCCCCTGTCCCTCCCCATCCTGCTCAGATTGTTTAGGGAAGAGGGTGTTTGTATTTATAACCCCACCCATCACCTCCATTGCTTCCCCACCTACTCCTCCTTGCAGGGTTTACTTGCAGAAACCCAACGTGCTGTCCACTCCATCACTGCTCCCCAGCCCCTCCCCATCTCATGATTTTTATGGTCTGGCTTGACAGCGCAGTTGTCTCCAGACAAATTATGTGAGTATTACCAGGAAGGGGCTTTGCCTCTGCCCACATGTTGGAAGCCAGAAGTACTGTGCAGAAGTTGTCTGCTTCAACAAACAAGCATTTGCAATGCAATAGGTCTCGCATTCACGCTGAGTTTGAGCTATTGACATTGCAAATGACAATGCCTATTATTTTTGTTTTCGTTTTTAAAACATAAATAAAAGGCATTGTCATTTGCAATGTCAATAGCTCAAACTCGCATAAATGCGAGACCTATTGCATTGCAAATGCTTGTTCTAGAAAGTAGAGACCTCTAAGATGACTGGATGATTAAGCCCTTTGTATAGCTTTAGAAATACACTGATTTAAAAGAAACTGAGAGATTCTCTTATTATTAGGTGTGCCGTTGGGTCACTCACCCATCCATTAAAGTTGGTGAAAAAAGATCTTATGCCATTAGTAAAGTAGTCAGTGATGGATGGATAAACGTAACTCCTGATTTTGGACACCTACAAGTAACTGATTTTGGGAGGGGGCTTAAATGCCAGGTTGGCAGAATTTCTTTCCACACAAGGCCACAGCATAACGTTTGGTGTCATAAAATAACAGTTTTCATGTTTATTGTGTCCACAGGGCAAGTAGGCCCAACCCACTACAAAACAAAACTTTGGCCTCCAGCTTACTGTCCAATAGAATGGATTTGTGAAAGAGTATTGTCTGCCTCTAAGGCAATATGTATATCTATAAGGTCATACTTGTATATATGATTTGATAATGCAAAACCCTTCACTATTACAGCATGAGTTTTAAGGAAATGCACTGAGCTGTGGGCTCAACATGTGTTACTGACTTTGGTTAAGGTATGAAAATGTGTTAACATGTTAGCAGAATCTAACAATTTGAGGCAACTGATAATGCTCCCAAGATTCTCCCTGATTATATGCAAACATATCCAGAAGCATGAAAGGAAGAATGGTCATTGTTTGCTTTAAAAAAAAAATGTACACACAACAAAGTCAATAATTGAGAATCAATGTAAAACTATTATGGGTAATATGAAAATGAATTAGGGGCCAAATTCTTAACGAAAAGTAAAAGCACACCAGCAAGGATGTGAATTTGCCTTGGTGATTTACAACTTACGTGAATTCTCAAGAGTTTACATAAATAGGCCAGGAAACCATACTCCTAGCAAATGTTGTGATTTCTATGTTCGTATATGCAGATGTATATTTTCTCACATGAAAACCTGCATTTTCCCTTTTCCTACAGCGCCTTTTTTCTCACAGTGAAAAAAGTTTCTGCCTTTGTCAGGAATACATTTGAAACATTCTCCAGTGTAGAAAGAGATTTGAGAGGGGTTTATAGAAACCCTTGAACGCATACTTTTGTCAGTAAGTACAGACTTACACGGCATTCCAACCAATTGTCTATTTCTAACACACAACACTGTCAAACTTTGTACTGTAAAGCAATGAATATGGTTCAAGGCAATTAGTCACGTTTTCACTATTTAGGCTGCCAGTCAGACCATGTTTAGCAATATCAGAGCATCTGTTGTGAGCAGTTTTGGAGCCTTACAAAGTAGTGCATTCTTTTTGTGTGAAATAGGTGAAGTTTCTAAATTATTTATGTATTGGTGGGCTTTGTTTCAAAAGCTAAAACATAATTTTAGAGGAGTAGTATACACTGGAAATTCTTTTCGATAACCTTTATTCTTATAGATCTCTTGTCTGTTTAGATTCTTTATCACCAAGCTCCCATTAAATGTACCTGAGAATATTCCTGGTCTTTCTGTGGTGAGAAATATCTTAGGGACTGAGAATGTAGGTACTGTGATACTATATAGTGTGCCCAGTGTCACTTCAGTTTGGTACAACAAGCTCCCTTTGAATGTATTAGAGCCCACAGGACTGCAGACATTTAAAAATAGGGTGTCAGAGTTTGGAGGCTTCGAGTATTGCAAGATGCAAAGATTTTGCAGAGGAGAAATGTCATTCAGAACCAACCTTACCAATTACTTGTAATTTGCTTATTTACAGATATTCTGCTAAAATAAGGAAACAATTAGGAAAAAGACATGCTACTTTGATTAGACCGGTCTTAAAATACAGATTTTATTTTTAATTACATGATTTTCTCTTTGTCTTTCAGATAGAGTGTTAAATTGAAGTGAGCTTCAGATCTAAATTATTTATGACTACGTAACCAAGAAATGGTTAATTCCAAAAGTGGTGCTTCTACGAATACTGTACAGAATTTTACCGTGGGATTTTTTTTACTGAAGACTTTTTTTTAATTTTATTTTAGTAGTCCAGATGGATGGATGGAAATGTTTTACAACTTTTAAATGTTGTAAAATGCAGTGTAAATATCACATTGAAAATAATGCCCTGGAATACAACATCTCAAGTGCTGCTTACAGACTCAGGTTGATTTCTTGTATTTCATGTAATGTAACTCCAAGTTGGTGCAAAGAAGATCATAAAACCATGGCTATTTAAAATGATGAATATACTGCAACTGACCGTGTGCATATTTAATTTAAGAAATTATTTAAAAATTCACAAACTCTTATATAGAAATTTGTAAGAACAGTGTTTTTGGTAATGTATGATACTAGACACCTATCAATATGATATATTTCACATTGTTAGTTGTAAGGAAAGCTTAAAATGCTACATGACAAGTATTTTCCAGACCGTTTCCTTAACTGCCTCTCTTGCAAAATTTGGAAATTACACATTTAAGAATAGTCAGGAAAGGTATCTCTGACACCTTGCCCATGTCAATGTCCGTTTCTAGTAATACACGGTTTCATACAGTGTCATTTGTCTTCTGTTATGGTGAAAGCGCTATCTTTCTTTCTGAGGTTTCTAGTTACTGACAATTATTCATACTGTGATTTTATTTAAATATGAAATGCTGTCAAACTGTGCTAAACATTCATAATTTACTGGTCCTGCATCAGGAGATAGAGTGGGAAATTGTATTTATGACAGTTAAAGACTAATTGTATGTTCATACAGTTTGTTCAAAGGTGTCAAAAATGTTGATCTTTGTTTTTCTAAAGATTAAAAACACATACCCCACTAATTTAGCATGTCCAATGTACATATTATATAAATACAAACATTTTGAAAACAAGCCTGGTCTGTTTTTGCATTTCTGCTAAATGTTTATTTTTTTATTATTATTTTTTATTTATTTATTGAAACATCAGTTACAGCAAGTGGCTTGACCAGTACCACAACATAACATTTGATTTTGGTGTAGTGTTTTTCAGTCATACAGCCGTAGTATATGCCTAGTCGATATATCTAGAACAATGAGTTACACATATTAATGCATGCCATTGCAGGTTTAGCACATTCACAATATCGATCTTGTCTTGTTAATACTTGGCAGTTTTTGCTCATCTAGGTCGGGGCACACATGGAGTGACGTGTTTACGCTTATTGTCCATACAGATCAATATACATCTTTCTACCCATATCCCACTATATTTGGTTTGTCCCGCCATTCTCCTCTCATTTCTCCTTGCTTACTAGGTATGTCTGGTATGGGCCCCAACATTTTTTTGGTCGGCTTGTCGGAGGGATTAGCTCATTGAATACGTCCGTTTGTGTGTTACAGTAAAGCATATCTGTATGCCAGTCTTCTAACTTCGGGTCGGGCCCTTTCCCCACCTCATAGCCACCCGTCGCTTAGCTAGTAATAGGCCAATAGCAAATAAGGGTTTGACAGTTTTCTGGATACCTAGGTCTTGTCCTAATGCCATTTTCGGGTCCGGCTTTAAAACTATGCCCGTTTTTGCTCCCAGGTCTTTAAATATGTTACACCAGTATTCGTATATTCCTGGGCGATACCAGGCTGTATGTATGAACCCTGCTTCTTCCCCACATCTCCAGCACTTCAAATCCTCCCTTAGACCATATCTCCATTGTCACTCAGGGGTGTAATAGACCCTATGTAAACATTTGAAATGTATGAGCCTGTGGCGTCCTTTTAGGGATATGGTTTTAGTCTTAGCCTGTTGATCTGACCTTACCTTCAGAATGACTGGCTTGCGTGCCTCCTGCGCACTAGTATAAAATTTGGTGATGAGTTTGAATGGTGTTTCCGTCTGTATCATTGTTGAAAAAACGTCCATAGTTTGAGGCTCTAACATATCATCTCCTAGCAGTTCTTGCCAGGTATGCCTGGCTCAGTGAGAATGGTATTTAACTATTGCCATCATCTGGGGGTATTTTTCCTGTGTCGTTTCCCAGCTGTTTACCACCCTGTCAGTGAAAAAGACTCCTAGCGTGGCTATCCCTAGGGTCCACAGTGCCTATCTTGCCCCTCCGTCTTGACCTATCGGAATCCACAAGCACCACTGCAATGGGATATGTGGGGAGTATAGTAGTGCACCTGCTTGCCTGTTCAGCTACGCGTGCCATGACTGTATTGTGGTCACAAGGGAGACACATGCTCCGCGTCGTCTAGATGGGGCGCGGAAAAGAGTTTGCGGTAAGGAGAGTGGAGCAGCTGCGTCTCTCTCTAAATATAGGTGTGGTGTGTCCCGTGGACCACGTATCCAATAATGCGCATGAGTGCTCTGTGCGGCTCCGTAGTACATTTCCAAGTCAGGTGCAGTAAGGCTTCCCGACTCGCAAGGCAACGTGAGTGAATCCCAGCGCACTCTGAGCTGTTTTCCTGCCCAGGCTAACTTGATCAGCAGCATGCGGAGGCGGTGGAATACGGTACTTGTTAATGAGATCGGTATGTTTTGGAATAGGAACAAGAATCTGGGCAGCACTACTATCTTCATTACAGCAATGCGTCCTATCAGCGATAATGGCAGTTTAATCCACCTATCCACATCGTTCAAGAGTTTCTGTGTAGTTACCCCATAGTTTTCGCACAGTACTTTTGAGGGGTCAGCGTGTATTCATATGCCTAAATAGCGCACCGAATCCGTGGTCCATTGTAGAGGGTATTCGAGGGTCGGAGGCGTGGGAGCCGGGGTGAGGGGGAAGATGGTTAATTCGTCCCAATTAATTTTTAAGCCAGAGTGGGTCCAAAATCGCACCACCTCCCTAAGCATTGGCGCAAGATTGCTGTCAGGGTCGCGAATGTATAGCAATGTATCATCGGAAGAAGCCGATATAAAGAGTCTGTATCCTGGGAAACGCAGTCCCCTATGACTATGGTACTCGTGCAGCGTGCAGGCCAGTGGTTCCAGCACAATCGCATATAACAGTGGCGATAGTGGGCACCCATGTCTGGTGCCCCTGGACACCGCAAAGGTGTCTGAGACAATATTTCCCACCCGCACATGGGCCACCGGTCTTGTGTATATTAGTAAGATTAACTTGACAAATAGGTCCCCCACCCCAATTTTTTGGAGCACCGCAAACATGGACCTCCACACCACTGGGTCGAATGCCTTCTCAGCGTCTAAGAATACAGCCGCCGCTCTAACTTCTGGGTCCACCCATTCCAGAACCCCAGAGTGCGCAAGTTATGTGTTAGATTATGGCTGGGCCGAACTCTGCCTGCTCTGGGCGCACTATACCCGGCAGCATCGGTGCCAATCTGTTAGCCAGTATTTTTGCAAACATTTTTGGCGTCGATATTGAGCAGGGACAGCGGTCTATACGATGAGCAGTTAATAGGTGTCTTGCCCGGTTTCAGTATTGCTACTATCATGGCCTCTCTCAGTGTGGAAGGCATTATACCGGTTTCAGCCATATTTTCATATAGTGTTTTTAGATGTGGTGCCAATAGCTCAGAAAAAGCCTTATAAAAACATACCGTGAAGCCATCGGAGCCCGGTGCTTTTTCAGCTGGCATGCTCCTCAGGGCCTCCGTGATCTCGGACAATTGCAGGGGTGCCATTAAGTGCTCTCTATGTTCAGGAGCCAGCCAGGGCATTTTGATGTGGGCTAAATAGTCAGCTAATTCGTCTTCGTTTGACTGTATTTGAGAGCTGTATAATGTTTTATAGTAACTGCGGAACGGTTTTACAACCTCTTCTGGAGTGCTTAGTGTTCTCCCCTCGTCATCTAATATGTCAATGATCTCGTCTGACATTCTCAGGGGTCTAAGTATGCCCGCCAAAACTTCCCCGCCCTATCCTTCTCCCCAAAAGCGCGTGCAGTAGCATATTCCCCCATATGCTTAAGCTTGTCGTTAGCTATCTCTTGAAATTCCACCAGCTTTTGCTTTATGTCAGCTCTTATTTGGGGCTCACTCTCTTTTTGCTGCAAACCCTCCATAGTAGCGATCTCTTTTTCCAGAGTATCCAGCCGTCCCCTAATGGCATGCAACACCAGCACATGTTTGGAGATAGTTATCCCACGAATATAGACCTTGAAGGCCTTCCACCCCATCACCAATGTGGCGACCGACCCCACATTGTACTTAAAAAATTTCTCTATTGCCTTTTGTAGTTCAGCCCTGAAGGCCTGGTCTAGCGGGGAGTATGGTGGGAATTGCCATGTGTATGCCGGAGTTCTGGGTGCTTCATATGTGAATGTAAGCTGTACTGGTGAGTGTTCTAAGTACGTTCTGGGGAGGGGGAGACAATCCGTCACTCGCGCACGCATCCCGCAGAGCCCCACCAGTAGTCTATGCGAGTGCGCGTGTCGTATGCTGCGGAGTAGTGCGTGTACCGCGGCAGGTCCGGAGAACGATGTCTCCATATATCCGTGAGTCGTTCTCTGTGCATCATGTCTAGGTTTGCACCCGCTGATGCTGAGGGGCGTCTGGGGGGACCCTTGGACCGGTCAATATTGGGGTTAAGTATACAATTGAAATCCCCACCCCAGACCTGCGGAATGCCCGCCCATTGGTGCGCTTTTGCTTCGACTATCTTATAGAACTGGGGGTCGTCGTAGTTGGCCCATAATCCCCAATAAGCAGAAACGTCAAGTCCTCCTTACGACATTTAACTATTGCCTCCCGGGTCCTTACATAGCACTGACAAATGCACCCCGGACCTCCTGCCCACCCAAACCAGAACACCTCTGGCATGTGATGTGTAGTTGGTGGCATAACATTGCCCCTGCATCTTGCGATATGTTAGTTCTGCCTTATCTTGTTGTAAGTGGGTTTTCTGTAAAATTGCGATATCAATTTTATGTCTTTTAAGATATGCTATTAGTTTCCGGATCTTTCTATTATCGTTGAGGCCTCTTAACATTCCAAGTAATCAGTCTTAGTTTCTGCACACTTCCTGCACCTGCCAACTCTGGGTCTACGTTTGTAAAAATTCCTCGTGTATTTCTGTACTGGCGTGGTGTCTGGTCACAAGTCTGGTCGTTTTTCCCCTTTTTTGAAACCAAATAACCTGCCCGTCTTCCTTTATCCCACCCACACTATGCGCATCCCCAACTGTCATAGCACTCAGTGTTCCCACCCCCCCTCCCTTAGAAGTACCCAAACGTAACAACATTACATACAACTTCGCATTTAGTGGAGCACACTGGGGGGCAGATGTTCCCAACCCTTGCTCCCCTGGCCTGCCCCTCCATCCAAAGGAGTATAAGTTGCATATCCAGTGCTTCAACATACTATACATAAGCATCGCCCCTTCAGTTTTGTTGGGTGAGCCACACTTTTATGGTGCCCGTTCTTAGCTACGCCGGTCTTGCAACTATATCTAATTATACCCAGCTAGTAGTGCTGCCAAAGTTACTAAACAAGCTGCAATCTCTATTCTCAGAAGTGTTACCAATCTAGCATTCTTTGTTGGTAGATGATCGCTCGTACACAGTCCCATAGTTGCCCACATTTCTTTTACTGTTCTTCAGAGTCCTGAACCTCCCCGCCGCTGCTCTGGGAGGCATGAGGGGAGCCCTGTCCACCCCCAGCACGCTCCACCTGCTTTATGTACTGCATAACCGACTTGGGGTCCACGAAGTGGCGTATCTTGCCCTTCGATTTAATCCTTAGTTTTGCGGGGTATTGCATACTGTACTCCACCTTTAGCTCACGGAGTCTCTTCTTGACAGGAAGGAATAGCCGACGCACCTCCTGGACCTGTTGAGTAAAGTCAGGCAACAGGGATATTTCAGACCCCTCTATGCGCAGCGAGCCCAGCTCCCGAGACTTGCGCAGAGCCGCATCACGCCCTCTAAAGTTTAGTAGTCTGGCTATGATTGGTCTTGGCGCTGCCCCCGGTACTGGGCGCGGTGCTAGGGAGCGGTGCGCCCTCTCAACTACGCACATTGTGGAGAAGGTGTCTCTGCCTAGTAATTCTGTCAATATACGCTCCACGTACTATTCAATGTTGCTGATATTGGTTGATTCCGCTACGCCAAGAATTCTAATGTTGTTCCTCCGTGATCGTGCTTCCAAATCCTCTGCTTTGGCCTGGAGCACTTTTAGGGTTTTATCCATTGCTTTGTGTCCCCCAATTTCCATTTGTAGGGTATCCTCTGTGTTCGATACTCTCTGTTCTACCGCATCTAGCCTATCGTGTTTGTCTAATCGTTCAGATATTCTGTCCATACGAAAGATGAGGGCGTCTATTTTACTATCGATTTTCGATAGACTTTGTTGCATGGCACGTAGGATGTGTTTGAGGTCTGTGTCCGTAGCTGCCTCAGGATCCTCCAGAGGTGTGTCAGTCTCTGGTGTGTTTATTTCACGAGACCTGGGGGTCTTGCGCTGTTCGAATTGTAGCTTTGGCTGTAATTTGTCTGGTTTGCCCATTTTGGGTGAGACCCTGCCGTCGAGTGTTGCCTGGTTGTCTCCATGCTTGTGTCTTGGCCCGCTGTGTAGCTAAAAGTGCTAGTGCCTAGTTTGTGTTAACAGTATTTCTTCGGGCTTATAGGTGTATATAGTGCGCAGGGTAAAGGTTCTTCTAAGTGCAAACCAGCCTGCTCCCTGCTGGGACTCAGCTGCTGTGTGCTTCGTTCCCACAACGGATTAGGCTGTTCTGTGCTGTTTAGCACCCTCTGGTACAGGCCTTAACCTTCTGCCGTTTGTTCCGTTCTGTGTTGGCTGTTTGTTTGGTTTCACTAGGGGTAATGCGCTGTTATCGTGTCCCACTTGTCTTGTTGTATGTCTGTGTGTCACGACACCACCCCCGCACTGCTTTCAGCTTGCTCTGTAAGCACTGTTCCCTTAGGTAATGATCCCCAGAAGCAGCCTACCACCAGCACGCCAGCGGTTTTGCACCCTGAGCCAGGGTCCCCACGCTGTAACTATGGCTGTCGCCTCGGGAGACCCTGCTCCCCCGCCTCCTCCGGGCCCAGTGCAGAAATTCCGTCATGTCCAGGTCCCTGCACTTTACTTAATGCTGATTCCCGTTATGCCCACCGTAGGGGGGGGGTGTCGCTGGACTTCAGTGTGCTGCTCTGTCTTCCCCCCCCCTCCGCACTGGGTCTGGGCAGCCGCAATCCGCGCCCCCTTAATGCTTCAGGCCACTTTGCGACACTCTTCTTTCAGCTGCCCGATCGGCACACACCTCACCTCTGTAGGTTCCTCGGCTCGGGTGCAGCACGGAGCTGGCAGGTAGGCTTGCATCGCCGCTTTGGCCTTAATACTGAGTTGTTAGGCTGCCGCCTTCTGGTTCATGCTAAGGCCCCCGGGGACCACCACAAGTGTCGCAATGGGCCAGGCTCTGTACCGGTCACTCACCGCCACCCATGTCTGGCCTCAGCGCACACACCCACACCTGTCGAGCGTGGGTTCGTTTACGGCCGCAGGTTAGTTGGATCCTCACCAAGTGTTCGGGATCATGGCCCGATCGCTCCTCTCGACTAGGCCGCAAGTCCCGGCACATGTCACCCCACGGCCATCTCACTCCAAGGGGGCCCTCATAAAGTGCTTGTATGTGTCAAGAAAGACGCAGTGCCCCGTCTCTCAGCACCGCGCTCACCTCGTCCGGCTGCACTGGTTCTATGTCAGCTTTCTGCGTTGCGGCGAGCGGGCACCCGCCTACGCAACTCCGCTGTCCGCCATGCGCTGTCGCTCATAGGCCTCCACTTCGCTCAGAGTTGTCGTGCTTCTATGTGCGTCGACATTTCGTAGTGCGCTCTGTTCCTGGCGTTGAGCGATAATTATTACTACTTCCCCAATGGGTTTTTCGGACACGAAGCCCAAGGATTATGCAGGATTGAAGTGGTGGCCACGGGAGCTCTCCTAATTAGCTGCCTTCTTAGATTCAGGCAAGCCCCCCCCCCTCATTTCTGCTAAATGTTTAGCATGTATCCCGACCATTAGCTTTCCTATAGATGAGCAGAAGTTGATTATTTTCATTTGCTTTAGGTAAGGCTCACACTTTATTGCCCAGTTCTACCTCTTTTCCCAGAACAGATCTCAAGTTCCTTGCTTGATTGTGAGACTCATACATGAGGGATTTAGTTTCAGCCTTCCCAAATGATAGACAGTGGGACTAAACGGACTGACTGATGGAGCCATTCTAATGAATATAGCAGAGCTTTTCAAGAATTACCATAGAAACCAGAAAAAAATAATGCCTTTTAATTTTTGTTCAACACAGTTTGAAAAGAACAAAGGACATCATTCACTTGTTTGAAAGTCAACAGTTCTAATAACAATTAATATATATAATTGTTTGTTACCGGTTGTAAACTTTTAAAAGAAAATCATTTCAGTGTATAAGACAGCAAGGTAAGAAATCACAAAATGTATCTGATAGAGATGTCTAGCCGCAGATTCCTTACCCTAGAATTATCCCCAGGTGTCAGACTGGATCTGGAAGATTTTTCTTGAGCAGTACCCCTGCTCGCCGATAGGTGGTTTCGGTCGGCTCCATGTCAGTCATCGGCATAGTCCACACCGGAAATGAAGTCACTGTACCTATATAGGCTTCACCCAGTCGTGCTGATGTTAGTTCTTTTTTTCCGCATCAACCAGCACTGATCCGGAGAAGAGCTACCCCTGTGACGATTTTTGATAGGCTTTTTTTGACATCATGTCGACTATTTTTGAGGTTTACCTCCTGGTGTGTCGAGGATGTATTCGCGCAATTAGGTTAAAAGCCCTGCGATGCCTGTCACCAACCGATGTCAGTGACAGACCTGCACCTCGTTTGTCTTTGGTGTCTGGAGCGCATCACGACACCGTTGTGCTCCTAATCCTCAGCCATGGCCCCGAAGGCTTTGAGGAAGTGGTCTCTGAAGCTGCTAGCGGCCCAACATGCGACTTCACAGAAGTTGAGATCTCGGTCGAGGGTGAAGTCCCAGGATCGTTTGCGGAGCCTGAAGTCTCCCTCAACCCATTCAAAGTCCTTGGGGCACTCAGGTAGGGGGCAAAAAAAGAAGAGCAAGAAGTTGAAGCATTCTTTGACTTCCCTTCGTCTGTCAGCCGACAGCTGTTGAGGAGGGAACTTACACAATGGTGGTGCGGAAGGCGGCTGAGGTCCTTGATCTTCAATTACCCATGGTGGCAGTCAAGACTAATCTCTTGACGGGGCTGCTGCAACCGGGAGTCTCCACGCCAGAACCCTTACTGACATTCAGTGACGCCCTCGCTGATGTCCTGTTGGGTACCTGGTCCAAATCCAACACAGAATCTCCTGTGAATAGGACCATTGCCCGCCGCACCTGCGGACCCAAACTTCCTCACACAAAACCCTGCCCCTGAGAGCTTGGTGGTTCAAGCCGCCACTTCCCAAGGCGCTTTCCCTACCTCTCCCCCGGATAGGGAATCCAAGAGGCTAGACTTGTTTGGGAAGATGTTTTCTTCCGCCAGCCTAGCATTGTGGTCCGTGAACACCGGATGCCTTTTGGGCTATTATTCCCACACTTTGAAAGGTACGGTTGCTCAAGTGCTGCCACAGGTCCCGGAGGCGGACCGGGCTGTACTCTCCCAAGCGATCACCAACGTAAGAAATGCTCCAAAGTTCACTATTCGATATGGACTTGAAATGACCTACTCGCCAGGCAGGGCGGTTTCCATGACAGTGACCGTTAGGCGCCACGCCTGGCTGAGGACGAATGACTTATCGGGAGATGTTCAAGCTTCCCTTATGGACATGCCCTTTGATGGCACCCATCTCTTCAGAGACAAGGCAGATTCGGCGCTTGAGCACTTTAAGGATTCTAGGACTATGGCCAGGTCCTTAGGCCTCTGCTGCTCCACGTCCCCCTCAGTCTGCCTTTCGCTCCATTTGTGGCTACTGACCGGGCTTTGAGCCGTGCCAATTCCCACCCAGCCACCATGTTGCAAAGGCTCCCCAGGCTCTGCGTGGTCGAGGGCGTGGTACCCACAGACCTCATGGGTTAGGTGGCCAGCTGTCTGGTCAGTCAGGCCCCCACTGCAACCATCTCCAAACCCTCCCAGTCTTCCCCTTCACCATGGGCACCCAGCTGGTGGCAGGATTCACCATCACCTGCCCCACTGGCAGTCCATAACATCGGACAGGTGGACTTTGCAGATTGTCCAAAGGGGCTACTCCCTCCCCTTCAAGACTACCTCTCCCTCCATGCCACCATCTCACGATCTGCTGACGGAGGATTATCTGCTTGTTCTCCGCAAGGTGGTCACAGCTCTCTTGGCCAGGGGAGCCATAGAGTGGGTTTCGGCTGTGGTTGTTATTCCAGCTACATTCTGGTTCCCAAAAAGGACAAGGACTTTCGTCCTATCCTCGATCTCCGAGCTCTTAATCTCTTTCTCAAAAAGGAGAAATTAAAAATGCTGATGTTAGCTCAGACCTCGTCTGCCCTGGACCCTGGAGACTGGATGGTAGCTTTGGACTTGCAGGATGCTTATTTTTACATTCCTGTCCTGCCTGCCCACCGGCGCTATCTGCAGTTTACAGCAGGTCATGAACACTTTCAGTTCACTGTGCTTCCTTTTGGCCTTACCAGCGCCCCTCCCGTGTTAACCAAGGTGATGGTGGTGGTTGCAGCTCATCTACAGAGGTCAGGGGTGTCAGTCTTCTTCTACCTCCACGACTGACTGCTTAAGGGGGGCTCGCCCCAGGCTGTCCTCTCCCACCTCCCCACTACGGCAGGCCTTCTGCACTCACTGGGGTTCACTATCAATGTGCCCAAGTCACACCTGACTCCCTCTCAGATGCTCTCTTTCATCGGAGCTGGATGCGGTGCAGTTTCAGACTTATCCTCCTGAGCGGCGAGTCCCGATATTCAGGCTATGATACAGGTATTTAAGCATCTATCCTGGGTTTTGGTGAGACTGACTCTGAGGCTGCTTGGCCTCATGGCCTCCTGAATCCTGCTGGTGACACATGCCAGATAGTATGTGCGGGCTGTGCAGTGGGACCTGAAGTTCCAGTGGCCACAGCATTAGGGGAATCTCTCCGACCTGGTCTTGATCTTATAGGGAACTGCGAACGATCTGCAGTGGTGGCTGACAAACCGCGATTGGGTCAGAGGCGCAGACCCCTCTCCCTTCCCCAACCAGATCTCTCAGTAGTGATAGATGCGTCACTCCTGGGATGGGGCGGCCATCTGGGAGAGGTGCAGGTCAGAGGACTCTGGTCTCTGGCAGAATCTGGACTCCACATCAACCTGCTGGAGCTCCGTGCGATCCGACTGGCATTGAAAACCTTTCTGCCCTCCATCAGGGAAAGGCTTGTACAAGTGTTCACAGACAACACCACCACCATATGGTGCTGCAACAAACGGGGCGGGGGGGGTCGTGGACTCTTTGTCAAGAGGCCTTGTGTCTCTGGACATGGCTGGAACATTGGGGCATATCCTTTGTGGTTCAACACCTTGCGGATTCTCTGAACGCTGGAGTGGACAAACTCAGACGGAGATGCCTAGCAGATCACAAATGGCATCTTCACCCGGAGGTGGTGCAAGGTCTCTTTCAGCAGTGGGGAGAGCCTTGTTAGATCTGTTCACCTCTGCCGAGAATGCGCAATGTCAGCTGTTTTGCGTGCTGAAGTTTCCTAGGCGGCTCTCGCTTGGAGATGCTTTTCATCTCGAGTGGATTTCAGGGCTTCTGTACGCCTTTCCACCCATACCACTCCTGCCCAGAGTTCTCAAGAAGATCAGGAACGACCGGGCCAAGTCATCTTTGTGGCTCCGGACTGGGCATGGAGAGTCTCGTATTCCAAGCTTGTGAGCATGGCCATGGATCCTCCGATCAGGCTGCCTCTTCTGGAGGATCTTCTGTCGCAGCAGCAGGGCAGGGTTCTCCACCAAACCTGTCAATGCTCCGCCTTCATGCGTGGAGATTGAGCAGTGACAGTTGACAGCTTTTTAGTTTCCTCCCGATGTCTGTAATGTCATCGTGGCAGAGAGGTGTCCCTCCACCAAAATGGTGTAGGCCTGCCGTTGAAAAACAATTGTGGCATGGTGTACAGAAAAATCTGTTCCGCTTTCTGCCCCTAAATCTGCTATTCATTTTTTCTCTTGCCCAGCAGGGCTCTGCTCTGGGCACTTGTAAGGGCTATCTATGTGCCATTTCTGCCTTCTTGCGGCTGCCTAACCAACCCTGATTGTTCAAGTACGCTATTGTACATATGTCCTTAAAAGGTCTTGTTCATCTCTTCCCTCCTTCACCATTTATTATGCCTCAGTGGGGCCTTCATTTAGTTCTAACATTTTTAATGTTTGCTCTTTTCGAGCCTCTCCACAATTGTCCCCTCAGGCTTCTATTATTGAAAATAAATAAAACAAAATGTACGGTTTTTAATCCCTGCCATACCACCCGCCCAAATCCCACTAGAACAGGTTCATGTCTTCGATTACCTGGGCATTAGGCTAGATGAAAAGATGAACTGGACTTACCATACAGCAAAGCGGAGAGTTAAATTAGAACAGCACAAAGGGGGGGCTGCAGAAGTTGCACAAGGGGAATGTAAATCTGTCTCCCGGTCCTCCAGTTGTAAGCTGCCCTGGCCCTTGCTGTAGCCCTTTATAGTGCTGCAATTTGAGGACATAAAGATCCAACATCTTTGGTAATGGTCGAAAATAAGTTAATGAGGTGTCATCTTTGTTTACCAGTCAGCACTCCCTTGATTCCGTTGAGATTGGACTTAGGGCTCAGGCTGATCTCTGAAAAGATAGAATTTCGACCTCTGGCTTTTCGGAGCCGTTTGTGGGTTACTATGTGAACTATCGCAGTACCATAGTGGTTTGGAGGGAATACTGAAATATCCCCTCGCCGTCAAAATCCCTTGGATCAAATATGTTAAAGACGCATTTGAGGGGATGGGTCTTGCCAGTTTCTGACTTGACGCTGAAGGCTATTGCTCTTCCATGAGTGCAAAAGAATTAAAGAATCAATTTAAAATATATAAGTATAATAATCTTTGAATACATGCACAAGGCTCTTCAACAAATACCTTTTTAGCAGCTAAGGATACTTACCTTTTATAAACTTTGCTTGATGAAATCGAGCTTAATCTTGCAAAAAAACTATCTTCAGTTTAGATATGGGACACTACCATTGCATGCTTCTACGTCAAGATGGACAGGATTATTAAATGCAGACGACCAAGGATGCCATATGTGTGGCTGTAAGAAAGAAAATGCACCCCATTTCTTATTCTTTTGCCCTGCATACAGCAGGGCAAGAACTAAGTGGTTCATCCCTATCTGTTGGAACTATGCACTAGAAGAAATGAGCAGGCGTATAGAATTTTCCAAACACACTTGACAAACCATATGGTTTTCGCTGTTTCCAGATTTTTATTGCATGCTTGGCTGATAAGGAAAAGACAGACCAATGTAGCAGGTTTAAAGGACATTGATAGTTAAGCTCTTATTAATATTTTGCAAATGTTAAACCATTAATTTGGTAGTGCAACCTTTTCAAGGCCCTAGATGTAGCATGGCCCTTGGCTCATAGACTAGGCACTTTCTTTCTTTTAGAAATGTTTTATGTATGTTTTTTTATGTATGTTTTTATCTCTGTTATTAATATTGTTATTTATTGTTTTATGTATCTCTTTTATGGTAATGTACCAAAATAAAGAGTAGGTATATGAAGATATGATATATGAAAACAGCATTCCTTGTGGCAATTACATCTGCCCGCAGAGTAAGTGAGCTGCAGGCATCCTCATCTAAGCCGCCTTACCTTCCTATCTATCTTGACAAACCGGTGCTTCGTACAAGGGGCCTCCTATCTACCGAAAGTGGTCACCCCATTTCATGTAGGCCAATCAATCACCTTGCCTATCTTTTTCGCTTCTCCACATCCCTTTAAAGGAGAGGAGCGACTCCACTGTCTGGACCCAAAAAGAGCATTGTCGTTCTACCTTGACCGCACACAAGAGCTCCAGGTGGACAACCAACTCTTTGTGGGTTATGTTGGTGCGAAGAAAGGTCAGGCGGTATAGAAGCGAACCATCTCTAGATGGGTCGTGCTCGGCATCAAAGTCTGTTACGCACTGGCCAAGAAGCAACCTCCTGAAGGCCTGCAAGCTCATTCCACCAGAGCTTAAGTTGCGACCAGTGCGTTAGCATGCAGATTTCTGGTCCTGGACATCTGCCAGGCAGCAATGTGGTTATATCTGCATACGTTTACTAAGCATTACTGCCTAGACCATCAGTTCCGTAGGGATGGGGACTTTGCCCGTTAGTGCCTGCAGGACTTCTTTGTTTGAAATTGGTTCGCAGACTCACCTTCGGGCGGTATTGCTTGGGCGGTATTGCTTGGGTATCTATTCAAAGGTAAATAATCTGTGGCTATAAGTCTCTATCAATTGAACAAGTTACTTACCTTCGGTAACTCTGGTAGATATTATATCTAGCCTCAGATTTCTTACTGCCCCACCAATCCTCCCTGCTCTGCGAACTGATTTATAGAGACAGAGATTATCCCTTTCAGCGCCCTAGTTTTGACACACCAGCAGACAGTGAACTTCATGGCTCCGCACTTCTAGTGTGGAAAATCGTGAAAACTAACTGACCTCAGCGCACCTTGGTGGCGCCTGTACAGGTACCGCAACGTAATTTCCGGTTCAGACGACGGGCGCGGAGCTAACCAACACCACCTACCATTGCGCAGGGATAACCGGTTGTACCAATTGTAAGTGTTTATTTCCTGCTGGAAGTGAATTGCTAAAAACTTAATAAAATGTGTTTTAAAAAAAAAAACATTGCGCAGGGATACTGCTCCTGAAAAATCTTCCGGATTCAGTCTGACACCTGGGGAAATTCAAAAGGTAAGGAATCTGCAGCTAGATATAGTCTCTCCCAGATAAGGCCTTACTGAAGGTAAGTAACTTGTTCATCGCGAATAGTGATTTCCCAAACTCCAAAACCCACTCTGTTGCATCTCTTGTTGAGAGAGCACGCGCTCCCTTCCAGATTATACATCATTTCAGGTGAATGGACTGGGGATAAACATGAAGTTAAACGTACGGACTCCAGAAAAGTGAGGACGAATCCCCATGTACAGTCTTAGCGGCTGCTTTTTTATGGAGTGTCAGCATGTCAGAGAGGAAGCAACCTCTTTCCCACGGGATGTATGCAATGCTATGAGGACACTGTACAAGGGTGCGGCATGGGTGGCCGATAAAAAGGAGGGAGACTACTGCTGTGGTCTAGTTACTTTGAAAGCCCCGAACCGACTGGAAGTCTCAAACAACTGACTGCAGGTAGAGCGAGTAGCCAGCAGAATGATTCTTTTAAAGGTAAGAAACCTATTCTTCTGACATTCTCGTTTGGTTCCCACTGACCATCTGATCTGAAACATGAGAATGTCATCCAGTAAAAGTTGAATCAGATCTCCGTCAATCACAGGTATTCCACTACCAGATTCATAAACTTTGTGAAGCACCAAAAGGTGACTAAGAGACAAATGTGTACATCTCTTCCTTCCAAATGAACTGAAAAACCTTTGTGAGGCCTAAAAATCTGTTCCATCAAGTAGGTGACATTCATGTCCGGTCTAACAATCCCCTCTAAATAGATTGATGCCCTTCATTTTGAAGTGCCTGTAAAGAAGCCATATGATTAATTCCTGCAGGTCTAGACTAGTCGTGAATTGTCTATCTAACATCTTGCATACCCACACTCTGCAAAAAATCACTTGATCACCATACATTTTTCTGCTAGAATGATCTAGTATTTTTTGTAAAGTTGAGATAACCTTTAAACATAAGAATTGCAAAATTTAAGACAAAAGTCAGTCCTCACAGCGTGTTCACGGGGACTAACTGTCCAGATCAAATTTTGCCTTTTTGATTCTCTGGGACTTGCATTGAGGTTCAACTATTGCCTTTTTCATTCTGAAATTCTAGATGAACAAGGAAAGGACCGTATCTAAAGTTGGTTACGAGAGCAAGTTTTTGTTCTTAAAAGTATTGTAAATAAAGTTTGTATGACTAAGGCATTTTATGGCAAAATGTGTATGGGCTATACACTGCAAAATACTGATCGCAAATTTGATTATTTATCGTTTGAGATTACAGATCATATAAAAACCCCAGACAAGGTTTGATTACTTCAAAATACATTGGTATTGACGATTATTCACGACTGGTGCTAAAATGATGGATTCCTTTGAAAGTCTTACTATGCATATATTTTGAACATGCAATTAGTGAAAAGTCCATCCACATCAAGAAGAAGCTAAGTGGTCTTGCAATAAATATTTCATCAAAAGGATATCTTCGTTTTGCTACAGGAGAATTTCTCACATTGTTTACATTGAAATTAGTGATTATAGTACTTACAAGATTGGCACTCAATAGTGGTGATAGATGGCACTAAATAAATCGCCTCCCTTGCCACCAAGATCAGGTTGTCTTTCATTACTATGTAATAATAATAATAATAATAATAATCTTTATTCAGCATATAAGAAAATAGGACCATAAAAGATACAATTTCATCAACACATCAATATAAAAACAGTGATCATAAGGGTAAAAAACTCTTGAGGAAAGATAATACAGTAAAAGCAGTACTCAATGGTTACTAAAAAGCATTAAAAGACTCTACAAGCTATCATAATTATTACACAGGTTAGATAGGAGGTCTTCTGCTTTTATGTTCCCCTGGTGTTTCTTAACTTTAAAGCAGATCTTAAAAAGTTCGAGACACAGAATAGGGTAAAAACATCTGGGGACTGTTTTAAAAACAGCAGAGCCACCCGGGCCTGCTTGAATCTGAGTTTCCTTAAAAGCCCCTTGAGGAACACTTTTCTCGGAGATGAGTAATACGGACATAGCAGAACAAAATGTAGGGTGTCCTGTGGAGACCTAGTGTCGCAGCCACAGGGCCCCTTTTGTTCAGGATGTGCCGTATACCCAGCAGGTACAGCCAGTAAATGATGAAACAAATTCAACCTAAACCGTGTAATTCAAAATCTATCGTGCACTGGCTATGAGGGTTAAGTACGGTTCTATACTTTGTGTTGACATGACTAAAATATAATTTCTAACCGTGGTTTTTTTTCAGTTCGGTTTCCTCCCTTTTCATTACTATGTATTGCATGCCAACATTTGGACATAGGGATAAGGAAGACATTGAGAAAGTATATTTGCCAAATTAATTAAAAATGGCATATAATAATTGAGTACAGGGTACATAAAGCAGGCCCTGTGAATACTCAACAGCTATATCCCCTGCCCTGTGTATTATCTTTTTAGCAAAACGCTCCAGGACCTGATTTGTTTTTATCAGGAACTGGATCATTTTCCACTTTTGCAGTGTCATTCATCTGTCATGTTACCCCCATATTATTTAGGTCACACCCAGTGGATTCCCTAAGCTCCAAAAGGAAAGTGCAACATTGGAGCACAGTTGCTCCGTTAGCAATTTGATTATTTGCAACATAGTCCTCACATAGGACATTACTCCCATGCCAGAAACATCCTCTTCTCCCCCAACCCCAAGTATAAAAACATTTCTCTTAATAGATGGATAGACAACTGCCTGGTGGGTTTAGTGGTGTGATTAAATGTTAACTGTATCTCACTGCTTAAGTGTATCGACTCCTACTTTTAGCAGTATGAGAAAATGTTCAGCGTCCTCAATCTATGCAGATACAACACATTCAGCAAGCCTCTAAATAAGTAGGTTTGAACTTGGTCCCACACCTTATTAAACTCATTGTAAGAATCTGACATTAACCAATTCAGCCTTTCCATGAAAATAACAGTCTGTAGATGCAGACAGCACTGGAATATGGTTGCTCTTTGCTTTTGCAGTTGAATACCTTTGATTGGTAATTTAAAGTCATGGAGCGTATGCTGAGTAGCACTGAGCCCATTTTGTTGAGTTAGGGTATGCTAATATTCTCTTCATTGCTGCAGTGATTTCTTCCCAGTAGGGCCTTATTTGTGGGTAGTTTTACCATATGTGGCGAAAGTCACCAAGGTGGCCTCAGGCCCTCCAACAAATGTAGGACACCTCTGGGTAATATCAGTATAAGTCAGTCTGCACCTGTACCAACCATATATAATCCTTATAGTGGGCTTCCTTGCTTTGTATACTTGTTGTCCCCTTTACTAGATCCTACCAGAGTTGCCTGTATTTCGAATAGACTATCTCCCTACCTGTATACCCCTCCCGATGTCATTTTGAGTAGGGTTGTGATTCTATCAGTAGCCCATAAATAGATAAATTAATGCCTTTTGATCCTGCTGCTGGTTTCATAAATCTCGTAAAGTGAGTGAGATCTCCTATCTACCCATGAGGTGTATCACCCAGTGTCTTATTTGCATGTTGTGAAATCACTCCTCCTCTGTCACTCCACCGTCTAATTTGCAGGCTCCAGAGGACTTTATCTTCCTTACCTTAAACATGTCAGAAGTCTTAATACAGCTCCTTCCCCCTGAAGGTTTAACTGCCCTGGCAGAATCACAGGAGAAAAGTTTGCATGAAAGTGGATCAGAGTATATGGAGAGGGGAACGTCATCAGACCTTGATGTCATCAAGCTGTGTTCCATATCTTTAAGAACATGCCCACTGGTGTACTGAGGTAGACATTGAACAAGTGATGTGTCCATGGTTGGTCCCATAGGTCTCCCCAAACTTGCCCTTTTTCCATGTGAAGCCATATTTTATGCCTACCTAAGTGACTAGTCAACTAACACCCACAAATGAGTAGCTTTGTAATACAAACGGACGTTTGGGAGACCTAGTAACAATATAATCTGAAAGAGACTATTAGTTATAGATTCCTTACCTTAGAATTACCTCCAGGCGTCAGACTGGATCCGGAGAATTTTTTCTCAGCAGTACCCCTGCGCGTCGGTAGGTGGCGTCGGTTGACTCCACGTTCGGCGTCGTGATCGCGGGGTGACCTTGCGGTATCTACTTAGACGCCACCCCTGCGCGCTCACGTCAGTTCTTTTTTTTTTCCGCACCATCCAGCGCAGATCCGGAGAGAGCGGTACCTTTAGTCACTTTTTGACTAGAACTTTTTCGACTTTTGTCGACATCTTTTTCGACTCCTGGTGCACGTAGGGATGTCCCATCGTCGGACCGGCTTCAAGCCTTGGGACTCCTGTCACAATCTGATGTCTGTCACGGATCCGCACCTCGTGTGCCTCTGGTGCTTGGAGCGCGACCCGAAGTCGTGCTCCGACTGTCGTGCCATGAACCCGAAGTCTTTTCGGGAGTGGTCCCGAAAGCTTCTGGAGGCCCGGCAGTCAGCTCGGCTCCACTCGAGGTCCCGGTCAAGAGGAAGGTTGCGGGACCGGTCGCGGAGCCACCAGCATCATTCCTCATTGAAGTCTTCGTCATCGGGTAAGTCGAAGCACAAGAAGAAGGCGAAGAAGCATCGTCGCTCTTCGCCTTCTCCCCATCCGTCGACCGACGCGGGACGCAGAAGGTCGTCGTCCTCCGACTCTGCCCTCGGAGCCTGCTGGGACGGCTCCGAGCTTCCCTCCATTCCCGGGAGCCGGAGCGTCCCCTGCCCATCTTCGTGCCTTTTACGAAGCCCTCCATTCCATCTTTGGGTAGCCCGACTCTGCCACCGCGCCCTCGGGCCCCGCGGAGTCGGCTGGGTGCTCTAGGCCTTCGACGCCAGCGGCTCCGGCCTCGGCACCGCAGGGCCCCCAAGGATCCAGGCCTGGATCCGGATCGGTGCCGGTCGACCTCACGGTACCTTCCCTGGCGCCGATCCCTCCGACAATGCCTCCAACGCCGGTTGCGTCCCCGGCCGGCGTAGACCCCAGCCTCACCCTCGACTTGGACCGGCATGGAGTGACGCCGGTACCAGTGCCAAAGGGTACTTTTGTACCACTGTTCTTCCCTGGCGTTCCTTTTTTTACTTTTATATATATTTTATTTATTCCATTTTATGCAATTGATACACAACTTGTATCAAAAATTCCCTTACTGTTATTTCCAGAACTAGAGAAACACAATAACGAGTAAACATCCCCACCTCCCTCCCCCCAAGGCGAGACAACACCTCTTCATGCAAGGCGTGCTATAACATTAAGCATCCCTTAGACGTTGGAGTAGCATGTTCAATTGTCCATGTCCGCTCAGTTCCATGTAAGCATAGGGGTAGTCACGGGGGGCGCACATGTAACACACCTCAAGAGCAGTAAGTTACATGATCTTGTTACACATTTGACAACCTAATTCCAGTGTCCAATCCCAGCCTTTTAATCCCACAATATTCTCGGACCCTCCCGATCCTGCCAGGTGTTGCTGCTTAGGTCGACACTGCGGAGGAAGGAGTTAATTGTATACATCAGATTGTGTACTGCAATATACCATATCCGAGTTCCAGTCTTTAATGAGTGGGGTAGGCCCTTTTGCCCAACACATTGCAATCCTGCGTTTAGCCAACAGCAGCCCTAAAGCAACCAATTTCCTGCAGTCAGACTGAATCTCCTTGTCATATCCCAACAGTGCCTCCAGCGGGTTAGGTGTGAGGTCATGCCCAACTATCTCGCCAAGAGTAGCAAACACGTTCTCCCAGAATGACAAGATTTTGGGGCAGGACCATGCTACGTGATAAAACCCAGCGTCTGGCTCTGTGAATCTGTCGCACTTAGCTGTGTCTCTTAGCCCATACCTCGCCAGCCTACTGGGAGTCTAGTACACTCTATTGATGTATTTAAAATGGATCAGACGGTGCCTGCTGTTCAGGGATACCTTTTTCGTGGCCTCACAGCAGTACCTCCAGCAATTGTCATCAATTATCATATCCAGGTCTCTTTGCCAGTCCACCCTTGCCTTATTTAACTGCAATTTCCTCGGTTCTTGGGCCATGGAGTATAGTACAGTAATAAGTTTCGCTGGCAAATTAGCCTTGATAATGTAAGAGAGCACCTTCCCTGGCGTTCCTTATCGCCCTGAGTGGCGGCCAGAGGAGGACTGGGAGGGGTCTGTTGACCCTCTGGCAGACCAGCTTGAAGAGCCGGACTGGAGAGAGGAGTTGGGTGATATCAGTGGTCTGGATACTTCCCCAGACCTTGGTATGCTTTCTCCCCCTACTGTGGCTACGGAGTAGATAGCTTCCTAAGCTGTGGTGTTGCGTAGGGCGGCTGAGGCCTTGGGCCTTGAGCTTGCTCGGTGGTGGTCAGGACTGACCTCCTGACTGAGGTGCTTCAGCCGGCAGCAGCCTCTTTGGAGCCCCTGCTGCCTTTCAATGAGGCCCTCACTGACGTCCTTCTGGGCTTCTGGTCCAAGCCCAGCACAGGGGCTCCTGTGGATAGGATGGTCACCCGATGCCACCGCCCAGCATCTCCCAACACCCTACCACCGAGAGCTTGGTGGGCCAAGCCTCATCAAGGCTGGACTGGCCGTTGCGGGCACCGGGCGTTTCCCCGGTGGGCCGCTAGGGTGGGGGCCGGTTTTGGACCCCTGGGGGGGCCGTTTTTGTTACCGGGGGTCGGCAATATTGGCCCCCTGTAACAAAATCGGCCGAAACCAGCGCTTGCAAACTGCTCGGATGCACCCCCCCCCCTCACCCCAGGGTGGGGCCGGCCAAGCAGTTTGCCAGGGCCGGTTTCGGTTGCCAGTCCGGCCCTGAGCCTCATCTTCGAAATGAAGCGCTTTCCCTACAGCTCCTCAAGATAGGGAATCCATGAAGCTGGACCATCTTGGAAAGATGTTTTCTTCCGCCAGCTTAGGACTGCGGTGGGTGAACACCTCATGTCTCTTGGGCCGTTACACACATTGAGTGTGGGACACGATTGCACAAGTGCTGCCACAGTGCCCAGAGGAGGCCTGGGTCGTGCTCACCCACGCTGTTGCTGAGGGCGAGAAGCAGCAAAGTTCACCATCCGGTGTGGACTGGATACTGCCAACTTGCTGGGTAGGACGATTTCCACGTCAGTAGCCCTTAGACGCTACACCTGGCTGAGAACCTCTGGCTTCTCTGGGGATGTCCAATCTACCCTTTTGGACATGCCCTTTGATGCCCGTCGCCTGTTTGGCGACAAGGCAGACAATGCTCTCGAGCGCTTCAAGGACTCTAGAGCTACGGCCAGGTCTTTGGGCCTTGAAGCGACTTCTCACCCCATGCAGTCTGCCTTTCGTGGCAACGGAAGGGGTGCCCCACCACGTTCCACCCAGGGCCACAGGCCGGCACAAGCCACCCAGCCTCTGCACGGCCGGGGACGTTGGACCCAGCGTCGTGGGTCCGGGGGCTAGAGGGCGGGCCAGTCAACCAATGCCGCCCCCCCCCGCAGCTGCCTCCAAACCTTCCTAGTCTGACCTTTCAGGGCCACCAGTTGCCAGTGGGCGGCAGGATCCGCCATCACCTCCCCCACTGGCACAACATCACGTTGGACAGGTGGATTTTGCAGATAGTCCAAAGGGGCTACTCCCTCCCTTTCGAGACTACCCTTCCCTCCATGACACCAACACTCCATTGCATGTCGGAGGATCACTTGGCCCTTCTCCATCAGGAAGTTACGGCTCTCTTGACCAAGGGAGCTATCGAGCGAGTCCCTGTGCCAGAAGTAGGTCGTGGTTGTTGTTCCCACTACTTCCTGGTACCCAAGAAGGACAAAGGCCTGCGTCCTATCTTGGATCTCAGGGACGTCAACCGCTTCCTCCGGAAGGAGAAGTTAAAAATGTTGACATTAGCTCAGGTCCTGTCTGCCCTCGACCCTGGAGACTGGATGGGAGCGTTGGACTTGCAGGATGCTTATTTCCACATCCCCATCCTGCCAGCCCACCAGGCGTTACCTACGGTTCACGGTAGGCCACGAGCATTTCAGTTTACCGTGCTCCCCTTTGGCCTTACCAGCGCCCCTCGGGTGTTCACGAAAGTGATGGTGGTGGTCGCAGCTCATCTGTGCAGATCAGGGGTTCCAGTCTTCCCCTATCTCGAAGACTGGCTGTTAAAGGCGAGCTCGCCCCAGGCCGTCGTCTCCCACCTCCAGACTACGGCAGACCTCCTGCACTCGCTGGCGTTCACTATCAACGTGCCAAAGTCACACCTGATTCCCTTACAGAAGCTGCTTTCCATCGGAGCAGTTCTGGATACAGCGCAGTTTCGGGCTTATCCTCCCGAGCAGCGAGTCCGGGATATTCGGGCTATGAGACTGCTGAGCCTCATGGCCCCCAGCATCCTGCTGGTGGATCATGCCAGGTGGCATATGCGGGCTCTGCAGTGGGACCTGAAGTTCCAGTGGGCGCAGCATCAGGGGAATCTTTCTGATTGCGTCCAGATCTCGGAGGGCACTGCACACCAATTGCAGTGGGGGCTAACGGACCAGGATTGGGTCAACAGCAGATCCCTCTCCCTTCCCCAACCAGAGTTCACAGTGGTGACAGATGCGTCACTCCTGGGATGGTGCGGCCACATGGGAGAGGCGGAGATCAGAGGCCTCTGGTCTCCGGCGGAGTACGGGCTCCACATCAACCTTCTGGAGCTCCGGGTGATTCGTCTTGCACTGAAGGCATTCCTTCCTTCTGTCAGAATAAGGGTAGTGCAGGTGTTCACGGACAACACCACCGCCATGAGGTACTGCAACAAACAGGGCGGGGTGGGGTCGTGGACCCTATGTCAAGAGGCTCTTCGCCTTTGGACGTGGCTGGAACATCAGGGCATGTCCCTGGTGGTTCAACACCTGGCAGGTTCTCTGAACGCCAGAGCGGACGAACTCAGCCGCCGGTGCATGATGGATCATGAATGGCGTCTTCACTCGGAGGTGGTGCAAGGTCTCTTTCGGCAGTGGGGAGAGCCTTGGTTATATCTGTTCGCCACCGAAGAGAACGCGCAATGTCAGCAGTTCTGCGCGTTGGAATTTCCAAGGTGGCACTTGCTCGGCGGCGCTTTTCGTCACGAGTGGAATTGCGGTCTTCTATACGCCTTTCCGCCTATACCACTTCTGCCCAGAGTGCTGAAGAAGATCAAGCGCGACGGGGCCCAAGTCATTCTTGTGGCTCCGGACTGGGCACAAAGAGTCTGGTATACCAAGCTCTTGAACATGGCCATCGATCCTCCGATCAGACTGCCTCTTCGGGAGGATCTTCTGTCGCAGCAGCAGGGGACGGTCCTCCACCGGAACCTGTCCAGCCTCCACCTCCTTGCTTGGAGATTGAGCGGCGACAGTTGACAGCTTTTGACCTTCCTCCCGAAGTCTGTAATGTCATCTTGGCAGCCAGGCGTCCCTCCACTAAAACGGTATACGCCTGTAGATGGAACAGATTTGTGGCATGGTGCACAGCAAAGGCTGTGGATCCCTTTTCTGACCCTCTTTCAGAGGTTCTCCTCTTCATTCTATCTTTGGCCCAGCAGGGCTCTGCTCTGGGCACCCTTAAAGGTTATCTTTCGGCCATTTCGGCCTTTCTTCGCCTTCCTGATTAGCCTTCTCTTTTCAAGTCCCCTATTGTAAATAGGTTTCTTAAGGGCATTACTCACCTCTTTCCTCCTATTCCTTTCGGAATGCCCCAGTGGGACTTGAATCTGGTCTTAACTTACCTTATGTGTGCTCCTTTCGAGCCACTACATATTTGTCCTCTCAGACTCTTGACTTTAAAGACTGCTTTTCTGGTTGCCATCACCTCTGCTCGCAGGGTGAGTGAGCTTCAGGCTCTATCTTCTAAACCTCCTTTCCTTGCTGTCCATCTGGACAAGGTTGTCCTTCGAACTAGACCTTCTTTTCTTCCCAAAGTGGTTACCTCTTTCCACATAGGACAGACCATCACTTTGCCCACCTTCTTCCCGCCCCCGCATCCTTCCAAGGAGGAGGAGAGACTCCACCGTCTGGATCCAAAACGTGCGTGATCATTTTATCTGGATCGCACAAAACAATTCTGGGTGGACGATCAACTCTTTGTTGGCTATGTGAGTGCCAAGAAAGGTCAGGCCGTGCAAAAACGGACCATCTCTCAATGGGTCGTCCTTTGCATTAAGATCTGTTACTCCTTGGCGAAAAAGGAGCCTCCGGTAGGACTGCGCGCCCATTCCACCAGGGCGACGGCAGCCACTACTGCTTTGGGACGTGGAGTCCCCCTCGGTGATATCTGCCAGGCAGCCACGTGGGCATCACTGCACACGTTCACTAAACATTACTGCCTGGATAGTCAAGTAAGGAGAGACGGCTTCTTCGGCCGTTCAGTTCTCCAAGACTTTCTGTTGTGAACTTAGTTCGCAGACCTACCTCCTGGATTGGTATTGCTGGGGTATCTATTCTAAGGTAAGGAATCTATAACTAATAGTCTCTTTCAGATTAACAAGTTACTTACCTTCGGTAACGATATATCTGTAAGAGACATATATTAGTTATAGATTCCTTACCGCCCCCACCCATCCTCCCCGTTCTGCGATCTGACTTCCAGAGTAAGGTACTCCCTTTCAGGGCCTTAGTTTTGTGCACCAGTGGTCAGTGTCTTGCATGACTCTGCGCTTCTGGCGTGGAATGTCGTGTAAAAGAACTGACGTCAGCGCGCAGGGGCGGCGCCTAAGTAGATACTGCAACTTCATCCCGGCGATCACGACGCCGAAGGCGACCGACGCCACCTACCGATGCTCAGGGGTACTGCTGAGAAAAAATTCTCCGATCCATTCTGACGCCTGGGGGTAGTTCTAAGGTAAGGAATCTATAACTAATATATGTCTCTTACAGATATATCGTTACCGAAGGTAAGTAACTTGTTCTTAAATTTCATGTGTGGCTGTAGATACACATGCTTAGCATAAGTCCGCCATCTTGTGTTGGGCTCGGCAGTGTGCAAGTTGTTTTTCTTCAAAGAAGTCTTTCGAATCACAAGGTATAGTGACTCCACCTCCTGCTTGTAGTGTGCATGGTCATCGACTCCATTGTTAGATTGTTTTTATCCGCCATTGAGTTTGGTTGTGTGTTCCTCTGCTCTGTTCGACACTGCCATTATGATCCTTTTCTAACACCGTCTGTATTGTTTTCAATCGAGATTCAATCTCTTCTTAGGCAAAAACTATTTTAGCGTCGAATTTTTCCGGGGGACTCTATTCCATCGCTCCCTTCGGGGTGGAAATTCTCTCATGCGTTTTTCATTAAAAAAACGACCAAAAGGTGATGGAACGGACACCTTTAAAATTTTGTCCTTCCTGTCATTCTAAATTTCCACATACAGACTTACACAAGGTGTGTAATTCCTGCCTATCTCCTGATCATCAGGAACAAACCTGTGAGGCCTGCAAGTCATTCTGGTAAAAGAAAACTTTGAGACCATAAGGCCAGAAGACTGCAAATGTATCCACGCAGCATCGCCGAAACACCGGACATTTTCGGTTCGGAGGAATCGGAATCAGAAATGGAGGCACATCCTTCAGCTGCAGATGAGGGTAATTACTCTCCGTAACCGAGCTCCGACTGAGACGCAGAACAAGATACCCTCACATCAGGGCAACAGACCGTGAGTAAATTGCCCATCCACTTCCAGCCAAACTACAAACATTACAACAGTCTGTTGTTGGGCCTCCACTGCCTATGGGCCATCGTCGGCACCGACCGGCTGATTCCGGAAAGTTTGCCCTCGGCTCAGTTTAGATAAAACAGCCTAAACTCCTCAGGCCGAAACACTCCCCTTTGGAATCTACAGTCTCGGCACCGAAACAACCTAAAGCATATGCTTCCACATCTTCGGAACCGAAACCCTCAGATTCGAAAAAGAGCTGCGACTCCGCATCCAAAACCAAAGCTTCAGAACCGAAACAATCTGCGGCGAAATCTGCAGGAGATAAACTAACGTTAGTGCCCAAAAAGCAGACAGTTGCGCACTCTCCACAGACTGTACAGCCAGCACTTGAGAAATTGTATCAGCAACTGGATTCTCGACAAAAGCACTTAGTTATCCATCCTTATACAGGAAGAATCCTCATAAGGCCCCCTTAGGAGCATGCACAACCTGCAAAGAGACAACTCTCTTTTCAAAAGACAATAGACATTCCTGCAAAAACCAGGAAGAAAGAGGATAAAGCCACCAGTCCACTTTGCTATAGCCCTCCTCCACTACAACATATACAAACTCCATCACCACAAAACTCCCCAGTTCATGAACACATATATTCACTAGAGGAATCATTGCATTCTTTTACAGGGGATGGGGATGGTAGGGACGCTGACCAACAGTCAATTCCCCCACAGGATGGCTGGGAAACAATTTACGCAGATCCACCAGATAACACAGATTCGATTTTTTTTCCATCTAAACCCTACCCACCTGATGATAACAGTATCTAGCATGACCTTATCAGTAGGGCAGCTAATTTCCATAAAGTACCTTTATATACTGAGGAAATAGAGGATGATTTTTTATTTGAAACTCTCCTCTACACAAAGATCTACACAATATCTTCCCATGTTAAAATGAATGCTCAGACATACTACTGATATATTCAATGACCCTGTCAGATCTAGAATTATCACTCCTACAGTTGATAAAAAAAATATAAGCCTTCCCCAGCAGACCCTATTTATATTAGGAGTCAACTTACACCGGATTCGTTAGTAGTGGCTACTGCTCGCAAAAGAGCAAACCCTCAGGCAACTGGTGAGGCTCCCCTACCAGACTAGGAGAGGAAGCATAATCAGCAAATCAATGGAGAATTGCACCCTCTATAGGTCTGTTATCGAGGTATGATAGGGCACACTGGAACGAAATGGAAGAAATTTTACATCTTCCAGAAGAACATAAAAAAAGGCATACCAAATTGCATCAGAGGGCAAACTCATTTCAAATACAAACAAAAGATGTGCGCTTGATGCTGCTGATACAGCAGCTAGAGGCATAAACACCAGCCTTATACTAAGGAGACATGCCTGGTTGAGAGTATCTGGTTTTAAACCAGAAGTCCAACAAAATTTACTAGGCCTTCATTTTGAGGGGCAGCATCGTTTTGGGCCACATGTGGATACTCTCCTAGAAATTCTTTTTACAAAAAGACAATGAAACTGCTAAATCGATGGGAGCCCTACTAACGCAATCTCAAATGGGTACTTTTAGTTGCTCCTCATATCGCAGATGATCAAAAACAACCTCAACTGACACATCCACCTCCTATAACAAAACACAAAATCAAACAGCCTCTCCTAGAGGATACTATAGGGGATCCTATAGAAGAAACAATATTAGAGGCAGATGTAAAGGAGGTTTTAACAAAAGCACTACCTCCACCAACACCAAGGCTTGACTCACCTAATATTCCCCCCGATCACAGAACACCTGTCGGGGGAAGACTACAACAGTTCCTTCCCACATGGATAAATATCACATCCAATCAATGGGTGTTGGATATTATCCAACATGGTTAATTTCTGGAGCTCACTTCAATCCCTCCAAACATTCCACCTCGCATTCAACACACCATCAAATTCTATTAACAGAGGAAATTCAATCTCTATTAAACAAAGGAGTAATAGAACCAGTACCATTACAACAACAAGGCACAGGAGTCTATTCCCTTGACTTGTACCCAAAAAAGATGGAGCTCTAAGACCCATCCTAAACCTCTAAACAGGTACATCCTTTCAGAACATTTTCATACGGTCACTCTTCAGGATGTCTTACCACTTCTCCAACAGGGAGACTTCATGACTGCATTAGACCTAAAGGATGCATATTTTCACATTCCAGTTTACCTAGCACCAAGGTAAAGCCTCAAGATTGCCTTCAACGGACAACACTTTCAATTCACAGTGCTTCCGTTCAGGGTTACCACAGCCCCCAGGGTGTTTACCAAATGTCTCGCAGTGGTAGCAGCCCACTTGAATAGACAAAACATTTTTTTCCATATCTAGACTGGCTTATCAAAAGTAGCACAAATTACAAATGTTTGCAACACACACAAACAACAATAAATTTACTGCACCAATGATGTTTTACAATCAATGCAGTAAGATCACACCTGTATCCTCGCCAGATACATTATTTAGGAGCCATCCTAAATTGTCACATAGGAGTAGCTTACCCAAATGCAGCCAGAATACAAACTTTCAAAACCCTGGTGCCACAGTTTCAGCCTCAGAAACAACTATCATAATGTGTCTCCTTGGGACCATGGCATCATGCATAGCTATAGTATCTTATGCCATACTCAATATGCGCCCTCTACAACAATGCTTAATGCAACAATGGTCTCAAGAGGAGAGTCAATTAGAGGATCTAGTGTTGCTCAGCGTCAAGTTTGCCACTCTCTGCAATGGTGGAAGTCCAAAAATCTGTTACAGGGACAGCCGTTTATAGACCCAGTTCTGCAATCAACTATAACAACGAACGCATCAATGACTGGATGGGGAGCGCACTTACAGGAAATGACTTTACATGGACACTGGACACACAGTCCGTCCCTTCTACATGTCAATCACCTAGGGCTGCTAGCTGTTCATCTAGCGATAAAAGCATCCCTTCCTCACCTCACAGGCAAAGTAGTCTTAATCAAAACAGACAACATGACTACCATGTATTATCTGCAAATACGGGGGGACCAAGTCTCCACAGTTGCCCCTCCTAGCACAAAAAATCTGTTTGCTCTACAACACAACATTCAGTTGTGTGCACAGTACATTCCAGGAGTAGACAAAGACTTGGCGGATCTCCTCAGCAGCACACACCAACAAGTCCACGAGTGTGAACCCAATACACAAGTCCTACACCCATTCTTCCAACAATGGGGAAAACCAGACATAGACCTGTTTGCAACCGCACAGAACGCAAAATACCAAAAGTTCGCCTCCAGGTTCCAACACCCATATGGATCAGTTGGTCAGGGATATTTGCGTACGCTTTTCCACCTGCTTCCATTTGAAATTCACAAACTGAGGCAGGCATCCCTGACACTCATCCTAGTTGCTCCCACATGGGCCAGGCAACCATGGTACACAACGTTACTAGAGTTGTCAGTAGTCCCACGTCAACTACTATCTAACAGGTAGAACCTCCTCACTCAGATCCAAGGAGCAGTAAAACACCCAAATCCCAGATCACTCAATCTTGCAATTTGGCTCCTGAGAATTTGAATACCTAAATCTACCAGAAGAATGTATGGATATTTTAAAAGAAGCAAGAAGACCCACAACACTGGCATGCTTTGCAGCAAAGTGGAAACACTTTGTTCATTATTACCACCAGTGCTTTAAATGGGAAAAAATAAGTGCAGGTACTCATTAAAATGCGCTAGAGGTGTAGTGAGGGGGCGGGGCTAGGGGCGGGGCTAAGGGTAAGACATGATGATACTTAACAACTTCTTTATTAGTTGCAGCACATACAAACAAACACATGAGAAATGTGTTTATATAAACAATGCAGGTTAACTCATTACACAAAATGAAAGAGAAATGGAATAATATGTTAACATTTCCTTTTTTTGCAATAGTTGCACCTTCTTAATGTCATACTGTTAATTGCTGTTAAGCACAATACTATATATTTTTGAGCACGCGAGTAGGAAGAAACTGCAAATACCCCCACGTCGAACCAAAGCTCTTATGGCACCAAGCAAATGAAGCAACTCATCATGACCCTCCCCAGAAGATATCTCTTGTCTCTTCCATCGATCTATCCATTCATCCTTTCATCCTACCATTTACCTGCTGATGTCCACCATTTAACATTTACATTCTATCGTCTATTCAGTCTTTCATCAATCATTCAGTTTTTCACCATTCCGTCTATCCACCCTTCATATCCAAACCTATCCATCCATCCATCTCCAAACCTATCCATTCATCCTTTCACTCATCCATCTCGTTATCCACCCTTTCCCTCATCCATCAATCCTTTCGCTCATCCATCCATCAACCCTTTCACTCCTTTATTCCATCCCCCCTTTCACTCAATTCCTCCTTTCACTCATCCATCATCCACCCTTTCATCCATCCTCCCTACCTTTCATTCATCCATCCAATCTTTCACTTATCCAACCATCATCCGCCCTTTTATCCAATCATCCACCCTCTTTCACCCATGCATGCTTTTACTCATTCATCCATCCATCTATTCATCCATCCATCCATCTATACATCTACCCTTGCTCACTCATCTATCCACTCACTCACTCACCCACCCTCCCTTTTACGTTATTTATGAATCTTTGTCGCCGAGCAGACATGTACAAACAAAGTGCCACCCATTTTCTTTAAAATACCTACTGAGAGTGTCTGGATTCTCTCTCTCTTTCTCTCACTTTTTTTCTTACAAAAACAGGCATACACACAAACATAGCAGACACACGAAAGACTAAGGTAGATGAAAGCCATCTTTTCTCTTCACCTACCATGGCTTTTTTAATTGCCACCAGGGCCGGACTGGCCCTGGCCTGATTGCCACTGCCAGGGCACTGACATGATTCCTGTGCTTGCAGGAATGCACAGGATAGTGTGAATGTGATTGACAGCACAGGGCCTGAACGGACCCTGCTCTGTCAAGCACAGCGTGATTGTGAGCACCCGACATTATTCAAATGAGCCCTGCTGAATAGCTCAGCTGGGGCTCAGATCAGGGGCTGCAGAAGCAGCACCTTGGCTGCCAGACACGTCCCACTCCTGCTCACCAGCACAGGCAATGAGCCTACCTCTCATGAGTACCGGTACTCTCCACGGCAGTAGAGAAGTGCCGGTACTCCGAGTTATAAATCTAAGAAGTGCCGGTACTCAGTACCGGTGAGTACCGGCCCATTTAAAGCACTGATTACCACTCAAACAATATTGATCCGCTAAATGCATCACCTCCAAAACAATCCCTGTTACCTGCTTCATTTACAAGCTGCAGGGTTAGCTTTTACTTCTATAAAAATACATCTTACAGCGTTAGCTGCATACCTTCAAAATAGAGAACAAACTTCTATATTCAGAATTCCTGTAATTAAAGCTTTTCTACAAGGCCTTAAGAGTTATTCCACCTAGAGCTCCACCTACACCAGTGTGGAATCTTAATATTGTTCTAACAAGGTTAATGGGTCCACCATTTGAACCATTGTGCACATGTCCACTACAATTTTTATCTTGGAATCTTGCTTCTCTCATTGCAATTACTTCACTCAGAAGAGTAGGAGAAATTCAAGCACTAACTTTAGAGGAACCACTTTCCAAGTACATAAAGACAAAGTAGTTTTAAGAGCTAATCCTAAATTTCTACCAAAGGTACTATCGCAATTTCACATGCATCAATCTATTGAATTGCCTGTATTTTTTCCTCAACCAGATCCAGTGGCAGAAAGAGCATTACACACATTAGATGTTAAAAGAGCACTAATGTATTATATAGATAGAACACAATCCTTCCATAAAATTCAACAACTATTTGTGGCATTCTCCAAGCCACATAAAGGTAAAGCAATTTCCAAATCAGGTATTGCACATTGTATAGTAAAATGTATCCAAACCTGCTATGCTAAAGCCAAAAGAACTCTTCCTATCCCACCAAAAGCCCACTCCACATGCAAAAAAGGGGCTTCTATGGCATTTCTAGGGAATATTCCAATAGCTGATATATGTAAAACCGCTACATGGACTACACCACATATATTTACAAAACATTACAGTGTAGATGTTCTGGCAAGACAACAAGCAAATGTTGGTCAAGCAGTACTATGCACATTATTTAAAACAAATGCACTGGGCACAAGTTAGTCAACGCTCACAAGGGGAACTGCTTTTTAGTCTATGACAAGGATGTGTATCTACAGCCACACATGCCATCAAATGGTAAATGTTACTTACCTAGTAAGCAACTGTTTGTGACATCTAGTGCTGTATTTACCTGCGCCCACCCTCCTCCTGGTGTCTTGTGCTCCTTGCATTTATATACATTATACATCTCATTCCGAAAAGCGCTTTGATGCCTCGACAGGGTTTAGTAAGCACTATATAAATGCAATTACAATGACATTATTACATGGTCATCTGCATAGGCTACACTATCCTTTCATTCTATCCTCACGCGCCGAGCGGTGAACAATCTAACAATGGAGTCGAAGACCATGCGTGCTACAAGCAAGAGGAGTAGTCACGATACCTCGTGACTCGAAAGGCTTCTTTGAAGAAAAACAACTTGCACACTTCTGAGCCCAACACTAGATGGCGGACTTATGCTAAGCATGTGAATGTACAGCACTACATGCCACAAACAGATGCTTACCGGGTAAGTAACATTTACCATATCCTTGTCCCCCTATATCTGTCAGTCCACAGTATGCCAATCTTGGGTGCGAACACTGCCATATAAATTTAAGGAGTGTCTGTTTTAGGTCAATAATTTTATTTTTGTTTCACCACCTCAGGGAGCCCTCGAAAGAAATACAACAGCCAAGGTAAAACGTTAATCTTTATAACTTTGATTTGTTCCAACCAAGATAAGCAAAAAGGGGGCCATTTCCTTAGGTCATCCCTGAGAGCTCAGAGGATTTCTGGATAGTTCGCTCCATAGAGGTTGGTCACAGAGGGGTTCATGTACTATATAAATTGGGCTCAACATGTGATGACAAAATATAAAGAGGCTCTTTAAAAATGAAAAATATGTGTTTGCAATGTGTGGCTGTAGATATACATACTCTGCATACTTCTGCCATCTAGTGTTTGGCTCGGATGTTGCAAGTTGTTTTTCAAAGCAGTCTTTCAAGTCATGAGGTCTTGGTGACTCCTCCTCTAGATGTAGATGCACATGGTCACCGACTCCTTTGTTAGATTGTTATTCTCCGCCATTAAGTAAGGAGTGATCTAGCTTGCTCCCTGTCTCGAAGAGTAAGTCAGTTTCCGTCATGACTCGAGTTTGTTGACCTACACCCCGTTGCGTCTCTTCAACACGTGTTTTTGGCCTGTGCAATTTGTACCTCTCGCCGGATGACAAGCACCGCTGCGACTGCTGCTCATTGTTCCGCAGCAAGAAGACATTACGTCAGCGCCAAGATCGACATGTGGCACACAGCAGGATGGCCCATTCTATTTCTGAAACGCCTGGCATCTTTAGCAAAGCTGATAGCTTGTGCGCTGAAGAAGAGCAGGAAGAGGTGTTAAGTGAGTCACTCAAGCTCCTGGCCCTCCAACCCAGTCCTGAATACATTGACTCCAATGCCTCTGAGTCTGGCGAGGAGTTCTTCCAGGCGGAGGATAAAAAACTTCAGAGGACGCTCCAACCACCTCGGTCAGTTCCGGTCTACGTGTGACGACCATGCCACACATAAATACTATCTGATAGAGACTTCTAGCTCCAGATTCCTTATCTTTGAATTTCCCAGGCGTCAGGCTGGACCCGAAAACTCTTGCTCGAGCAATACCCCTTGTGCGCGCCGTCGGGTGGCTCCATTCGGTCCTGCGTGATGTTGTCGGTATCATTAGCGTCGGTTATGATGTCGCAGTCACCTATATATGTGACACCCAGGCACGCGGACGTTAGTTCTTCTCTTTCTGCGCCAGTTAAGCGCCGATCTAAAGAAGAGCTACCCCTGTGCTGCTTTTGTACTGGCCTTTTTCGACTTGTCGACTTTGTCTTTTTTCATCGTGTGCGAGGATGTCTTTGAGGAAGACAGGGTTTAAACCGTGCTGTGCCTATCACCGCATGATGTCAGTAACCAACCCCCACCTCGTCTGTCTTTGGTGTCTCCAGCACAACCACGACTCGAAGTTGTGCTCGGACTGTTGGGCCATGGCTCTGAAGGCCTTACGGGAGCAGGCTATGAAGCTCCTTGTGCCCCGGCAGTCGACACCATCTGCGGAGGTCCAGGTCTCGTTCGAAGAAGAGGAGGTAGGAAGACCGCTCCCAGAGCCCCAAGTTTTCTTCGTCCCACTCAAGTTCATCGGGACACTCAGGGAAGAGGCACAAGAAGAGGTTCAAGCAGACTTCATCTTCACCTCGACTATCGTCCGTCGATAAACGAGGTAAGGAGCACTGACGCTCTAGGCACAGTTCACCGGAGCCAGGGTTGACTTTGCGCCTCCCTCCCTTTCCGGGTGCCGGAGTGACCCCCGCTCAAATTAAAGAATTTTACGAGGCCATACACCGCATGTTTGAGCGGGCCGACCCTTTTGGTGCTCTATCGGATTCTATGCCGTCGGCTCCGGCCACGGTGCCGGTGGGGCCTCGGGGATCCGATCCCAGATCTGGGACGGCGCCGGTCGTGCCATCGCGACCTTCTCCCGCGTCAGACCCGAAGTCGGTGCCTTTGGGACTGCCGGTGCCTACCAGTTGTTCCAGTCCCATCCTTATCCCCAACGACACGGAGTCGGAATGGTGCCGCTCTATGCCGATTCCGACGTCCATACAACCCAGGGGTTCTATGTTGTCACCTGAACATTTTGATGATGTTTGGGACACGGGAGAGGATTGAGAGGGGTCTATGGACCCTTTAGAACACCAGGATGTTTCTGTAGAGCAGATGGACTGGTATGGGGAACTTGGGGAGGCCAGTGGACTGGACACTTCCCCAAATACTGGCATGATCTCTCCGCCAACTGTGGCTACGGAGGTGGGGGCATCTTATGCTATGGTGGTCAAGAGAGCAGCCGATGTCCTCGGACTGGAGTTGCCCTCTGTGCAGGTCAGGACTAATCTCCTGACCGAAGTGCTTTAGCCTGAGGCTTCCACCTCTGACCCCTTTTGCCCTTCAATGAGGCATTTACTGATGTCCTTCAAGGCATGTCGTCCAAGCCTAGCACAGGGGCTCCTGTGAATAGGACAATTGCATGTCGCCATCGCCCGACTCCGGGTGACCCAAAGTTCCTCAGCCAACACCCCACCCCTGACAGCTTGGTGATGCAGGCTTCTACCTTCCAGGGCGCGTTCTCTTCTACCCTTCCGGATATGGAATCCAAGAGGCTGGAATCACTTAGAAGAAGATGTTTTCTTCCTCCAGCCTGGCATTCGGTCGGTGAATATCGCATGCTTATTGGCCGGTTTCTCCCACTCCCTTTGGGAGATGGTTGCGCAAGTGCTGCCACAAGTCCTGGAGGAGGCCCGGGCTGTGCTCTCTCAGGCGGTTAAGGACAGGAGAGATGCAGCAAAATTCACCATAAGGTGTGGCCTTGACACGACTGATTGGCTGAGCAGATTGATTTCATCGACAGTAGTCTTGCGGCGCCACTCCTGGCTTAGAACAACTGCCTTCTCGGACGATGTCCAGGCAAACTTGATGGACATGCTGTTTGATGGATCCCGTCTTTTTGTGGACAAAGGAGACACGGTCCTAGTGAGGTTCAAGGACTCTCGAGCTACAGCCAGATCCTTGGGCATCTCTTCTACACCTCGTAGCCAGTTAAGCTTCCGCCCCTTTCGTGGCAACGGAAGGGGCTTCCAGCCGCGGTTCATTCCGTCCAAGGAAAGGAAGCCAGAAGTCGTCGGCCACCCTGCCCTCGGCAGCCGCAGCCTCCAAGCACTCCTAGTCGGACTCTGCAAGACCACACCCCTCCAGTTGGAGGTCCATAACATCGGACAATTAGGTCTTGCAGATCATTCAGGAGGACTATTCTCTGCCTTTCCTTTCTTTTCCTCCTCCCATTCTGCCAAATCAAGAACGGCTGGTGGAGGATCATTTAAAATTGCTCCAAGAGAAAGTTACAGCTTTCCTGGCCAAGGGAGCCATAGAGAGGGTCCCAGATTCAGAAGTAGGCAGTGGCTGTTATTCCCGCTACTTTCTGATTCCGAAAAAGAACAAAGGGTTGTGGCCCATTTTAGATCTGCATTCTGCCAATCTCATCCTCAAGAAGGAGAAATTTAAGATGCTTACTTTATCTCAGGTCTTGTCACTCCTGTCAAAAGGAGCCATAGAGCCAGTGCCCCGCCAACACTAGTGCAAGGACATCTACTCCATATACTTTCTTATCCCCAAAAAGGATGGTTACCTCAGACCAATCTTTGACCTCCAGTCCTCTCAATTGATACATCCTGTTAGAATACTTCCCTATTCACCCTACAGGATGTCATGCCTCTGCTATAGGAAGGCAGCTTCATGGCAACCCTCGAGTTGAAGGACACCTACTTCCACATCCAGATTCATCCAGCTCATTGGCGCTACCTCTTCATGATAAGCGGTCAACACTACCAGTTCAAAGTGTTGCCCTGCGGAGTCACCCCGGCTCCAAGGGTCTTCACCAGGTGTTTAGCATTGGTGGCTGTCCACCTAAGAAGGAAGGGAATCCACGTTTTCCTTTACCTAAACGATTGGTGGATCAAGAGTGCAAGCAGACAAGATTGTCTGACCGACACCCAGGCCACAGTTTCCCTCTTTCACAGGTTAGGGTTCACAGTAAATGCCACAAAGCTCCACTTGAACCAACTCCAGGTCCAGCCTTTTTTAGTGCAGTCCTCAATTCTGTTGTGGGCAAAGCCTTTCCCAGCCCCTAAAGGTTGTAGGCGTTCCAACAGCTACTGCCACTCAGTCAACTCTCATTCTGATGGATACATCTACCTGCTGATTCCTCATCTTTTGAATATCTCCATGCGCCAGCTTGGACGGAAACTTTTTCGATAGCTCTACCACATTGACAGGAGGCGTCAAAATTGACATGGTTCCCCACTGCATTACATCAGTGGAGCCATAAAGCACCCCCGTCGGCGGGCTGAAGTCAGTTCCCTTTTTTCAATAATGTCACCTGCTTGGAAATCTGGGTTTAAATCCTGTAAGGACTGTCAAATGTCTATAACTGATCTACATGACATTTGCCTTTGGTGTCTGGGATCGGACCATGATGTCGACACCTGTTCTAATTGTCAGAGGATGAACCCAAAGGCCCTGAAAGAGAGATAGGCGAAGTTGTTCATGGCCAGAGCAAGGAATGAGAAGAGAGGTAGCCGTAAGTCTCAGCCTCGCTCAAGATTACCATCTCCTCCCTCTTCAAAGTCAGCGAAGAAGAAGTGACATCATAAGTCTCGACCTCGGTCACCTAATGACATGTCACAGAGGTCAGTGTCTCCACAATCGAATTGGGAGGAAGACTGTCAGCTTTTGCCTTCTTCAGCGCGCTTCCGAAGTCACCTTCAGTACTGGCACCTCTGCAGGCCTCGGAATCAGTGCCCCATCCTCAGCAGGAGTACCCAGCTTTTCCAGGTAGGGATCCCAGTCACTTCCTGAATGCTATGTTCAGCGTTTTTGATAGGGCGATGATTCCATTTGGTGCGCCAGCAAGTCCTACGGGACCTCTGGGTTATTCTTGGGAAGGCTTTTCAGCACCTTACCAGCAAGAGCCCTTTATGCCTTTCATGCTGATGGCCCAGATACCACAGCCATCTCCAGCATCGATGGAAGTTCCTAGAGGGAGGACACCATCTCCTTTGGTCCTTCCACCCATGAAGGTATTCCCATTGCCAACTACTTCCATGCAGACATCTCAGCCTTCGACTCTGGTGCCTCTTAAGACTTCTCTGGAACCATCTGATGTGTACCCCCTAAATGTCTGACTATACTGTCCTGTTTCCTCAAGTTTTGTTGTTGCAGTTGATGTTTTCGATTATTAATGGCAATAATGTGATATACGCTGCCAAACATGAGCAACCACAGAGATGTATGTAAGATTATTAAATGCCAATAAAGAAATTTAAAAAAAAGACTTCTCTGGAACCATTACCCACACCTCGGGCTCCATTGCTGACATCGCCGATACTGACGTCGTTGATGCCTCAACCCTCTCTATATATAAATCTAAAAGAAAAGCCCAACAACTCATAGAGGACGGACAATATTTCTTTGAGGAATGGGATTCCCATGAAGAAGAGGAAGGAGAGATTGTGGAGCCGTCAATGGATTCAGAATTTGAAGGACTAAGAGAGGCAAGTGGTTTGGACACATCTCCAGAGTGGGAGTTGCTGTCCCCAAACAGTATTCCACCTCCTGAAGTCGCTACATATCATTCTGTAATCAGAAAACCTGCAGAAATGTTGAATCTTTCACCCCCAACCACAGAAATGAAATCTAACATTTTGACTGAGGTGCTCCACTCTGCTTCAGCATCCTCTGACCCTTTGTTACCATTCCATGAGCCTTTGACAGAGACGATTTTAAACATTAGGCAAAACCCTGCTACGGGTATGACGGTGTCTAGACTAATAGCTAGGCGTTACAAACCAGCTCCAGGGGATCCTTCTTTTTGTCATTGCATCCGTCACAAGAGAGTCTAGTAGTCCAAGCCTCTTGTTCTTCTAAGCTAACTCCAGAATCATTCCCAACTTCACCTGCGGATATGGAATCCAAAAGATGGAGTAGTGAGATAAAAAGATTTTCTCTTCTCGGAGCATGGCTCTCAAATCATCTAATGCTACATGCCTTCTGGGGAGATACTTAATGCCCTTCTGGATTTTGCACAAGCAGTTATTCCCAAATTGTCTGAAGATGTACTGAGTCATTTCTCTGAATTGCTTAATGATGGGCAAGTTGCAGCCCGCCAAATAATATAGTCTGGTTTGGATACGGCAGATTCTGTTGCTCGAACAATGAGTACTTCAATTTCCACCATGGTTAAGGGGTTCTGGCTTCTCTCAGGATGTTTAGAGTATCCTTTTAGATTTTTTTATTTGATGACTCACGTCTATTTAGAGCTAACTCAGACTCTGCTTTAGAACGGTTCAAGGACAGTTAAGTCACAGCTCATTCCTTGGGTTTTGAGTCTGAGCCAAGGAAGGCTTTATAGACAATTAAAAAAGTTTCAAGTTCTATTTTGTGGACACCAGCGGTATGGCCAACATCACCAACATTAGTTGTCTAACCCCATCTATAAGCACTACAGAGAACATGGTACAGGTAGGCAGCGAGCCATACCCTTTACCCCGTCTTCCACTTCATCCTTTTCCTCCTCTGCTAACCACACAGTAGAGCAGCCCTAGTTTTTCTATCTTAGAGCATGCTTCACCAGTGGGAGGATGGGTGTCCCAGTTTCTAAACCAGTGTGGGCCTATAACATTAGACATTTGGGTGCTACATATTGTAGAAAAGGGGTACGCCAACCCCTTCCTGAAGGTTCCCCCACCCTGTCAATCTCACCAAATTCACTTTCTGCCGACGATCTTTAACTCTTCTAACAAGAGGTCCAATCCCTACTTTAAAAGGGCACAGTGGAGTTGGTGCCAGAGCAGTAATGGGGTCAGGGGTACTGCTCATGGTATTTCCTGATTCCCAAGAAGGAAGGTAGTTTACGTCTAATCCTGGACCTCAAGATTTTGGAACTGGTTTCACAAACAGGAAATGTTCAAGATGCTGACCCAAGCTCAGGTGCTTCTTGCACTGAAGAAAGAAGACTGGATGGTGTCAATCGACTTCCACATTCCTATTCTGCAGTTCCTCAGTAAGTATCTTCACTTCACGGTGGGATCCCAACCTGTCAGTACGTTGGCCTCACTGTTGGTCCTAGGGTCTTCACGCAAGTGATGGTGGTGGTTGCGGCCCATATCAAAAGGTCAGGAATTACCAGTATTCCCTTACCTGGATGCTTGACTCATAAAAGCCAAGTTTCTGATGGATACTTCTGCCTGTGGATTCCTCACCTTTTGAATACCCCCTTGCGCCAGCAATTCCGCTGAAATTCTTTCCCCAGCTCTCCCACGTCGACGAGGACGTCACAATAGCACGGCTCCGCTCGCGACTCCGTATGACGTCATCGGAGCCATAAGAAGACCTCGTCGGCGTGCTGACGTCAGTTCCCTTTTTTCCGCGCCGTCGACGCGTAACGGTTTTTCCAGGTACTCTCCATTTTCTACTTTGTTTCTTTGTATTGTTGGAATGGCTACTTCTAGGAAGTCCGGGTTTAAGCCTTGCAGGGAGTGCGGAGGACATATGTCTATCACGGATCCGCATGAAGACTGTCTATGGTGTCTTTCTTCTGACCACGACGTCGAAGAGTGTCGTTCCTGCAGGAAGATGAACTTGAAGGACCTTAAAGAGCGTGGGGCTAAACTTTTTATGGCCAGAGCCAAGAAGGAGAAGAGAGGTCGAAAGCGGGGGAAGTCTTCTTCGTCTCACACATCAAAGTCGAAGAAGCACAAGAAGTCGAAGAAGTCCCGACGTCATTCGTCGAAGTCTAGGGCTTCGAGGTCGACTCCACCTCCTGAGCGGCCTCGGAGAAAGGACTTTGTCTCTCCGTCTCCTTCTCCGAGAGCAGAGTCGGTTCATTCTCCGGCTCCGATGTCGCCGGCGTCGAAGGGCTCTTCGGCGTCGAGAGGATCACCGGCGCCTTGTAAGACTCCGACGCCGGGGGGAGTTGTCTCCAGTACCTGTGGCTTCGCCTGAGCGGGCGCCGTCTCCACCGGCTCCGCAGGACCCAATTCGGCCTCAGGAGATCCCCGGGCGAGAAGGTACGGATCCTTATCCTCCTTTTCCTTTGCCTGGTGCGGACCCATCGCAGTTCCTGAACGCGATGTTTGGGATGTTTTCAAGGGCCAGTTTTCCGTTGGGTGTGCCTTCAGGTCCTTTAGCCTACAATTTGGGTGTTCCCCACCAGTATGCCCAGGCGCCCTTTGTGCCCTTTATGCCATCGGCTCCGGCTTGGCATTTCCCGACGCCGCGGTCGTCCACTCCGGCACCTCGAGCTCCGTCGGATGTGGAGTCGGTGTCGTCTCGGATTCGGGCGACGCCGAAAATTGTTCCGGAGGGGCCGCCTCCTGCTCTGTTGCCATCGTCACCGGCGCCGCGTTCGGCGCCGTCGACTCCGTTTCCAGCTCCGCCGGTTCCGGCGACTGTGCCAAAGCTGCGCTCCAGGAGGGATGCACAGAGGCTGCTAGAAGAGGAGGAGTATAGGCATGAACAAGAGCAGGAGGAAGGAGAGATTTTGGATTCACTTGATGACTTTGAGGGTCTGCAGGAGGCCAGTGGATTAGACACTTCTCCTGAGTATGACCTTTCATCGCCAAAGGCTGGTCTACCTCTGTAAAATTTGCCCTACCATGTGGTCGTGAGGAAGGCGGCTGATTTGCTGGGTCTTCAGTTACCATCATCTGAAATAAAGGCCAACATCTTGACTGAGGTCCTTAATACTTCTTCTGTGGTTTCAGAGCCTCTTTTACCATTCATTGACGCTTTGACTGAGCCAATATTGGAAGTGTGGCAGAAGCCCCTGTCCGCTCCTGCTGTCTCTAGGGCTATTGTACGGAGATATAGGCCGGCCCCTGGGGATCCTGCCTTTCTGTCTACTCATCCGACACCCGAGAGCTTGGTAGTACAGGCTTCATGTTCGAAGCAATCTTCGGGTGCTTTTCCTACTACTCCGGGAGATAGGGACTCGAAAAGATGGAGCAAGCAGCTAAAAAGATATTTTCATCTGCAAGCATGGCGTTGAAGTCGACTAATGCTACTTGTCTTCTGGGGAGATACGTCCATGCTTTGATGGATTCTGTGAAACAACTAGCTCCTAAGCTTCCAGAGGATGATAGGGCAAACTTTATGGAGGTACTCTCTGATTCGCAAGCAGCTGCTCGTCAGGTGATTCAGTCTGGGTTGGACACGGCTGATTCTGTTGCACGGGTGATGGGCTCTTCTGTGGCAACAAGAAGACAGGCCTGGTTAAGGTCTTCTGGTTTTTCCCCTGATGTCCAGGCGACTCTGTTGGACTTACCTTTTGATGGCACGAGGCTGTTTGGATCCAAGGTTGACTCTGCCTTACAACAATTTAAGGACAGCAGGGCGACTGCTAGATCTCTGGGCCTTCAAACACAGTCCAGGGGTTATGGTTACAAACGCCTTTGTGGGTTTGGAAGGGGTTCTTCCTATCGTGGCCGTCAACAGTCTCAACAGGGTCAGCAGCAGCAACAGCAGAACCCTTTATATAAGTCCTACAGGGGCAAGAACAGAGGCCGTTTTAGGGGAGCCACACGGCAGCAGTCCTCCTCCTCCTCCTCTCCTCCCCTCACCATTGGTGCTTCAGGGAAGCAGCTCTAGATCCCCCATCTTAGAGCATGTTGGTCCTGTTGGGGGTCGGGTGTCCCATTTTCTACAAGATTGGAAACTGATTACAACAGATCGTTGGGTTTTGAATCTTGTAGAGAATGGGTACGCCCTTCCTTTTCTAGAGTATCCACCTCCTTACCCTCCTCGCCAAGGTGGTTGTTCAGAAGACCATTTGTTGCTTTTGCAACAGGAGGTTCTTGTCTTGTTACAGAAAGGTGCGATAGAGGTGGTTCCAGAGCAGGAAAGGGGTCAGGGGTGCTACTCCCGGTATTTCCTGATTCCCAAAAAGGACGGACGTTTGAGGCCGATCCTGGACCTCAGGGTTTTGAATTTTTACCTCAGGCAGGAGAAATTCAAAATGTTGACTCTGGCTCAGGTTCTTCTTGAGCTGCAACAGGAAGACTGGATGGTGTCCATCGATCTGCAGGATGCGTACTTTCATCTTCCCATCCTGAAGTCGCATCGGAAGTATCTACGTTTCACGGTAGGGTCGCAACATTACCAGTTTGCGGTTCTACCGTTCGGTCTGACTTCCGCGCCGCGAGTCTTTACAAAGGTGATGGCAGTGGTAGCAGCACATCTCAGAAGATCAGGGGTTCCTGTCTTCCCCTATCTGGACGATTGGCTGTTGAAAGCCAAGTCTCCGGAGATGGTGTTGCGTCACTTGCAGGTGACAACGCAGCTGTTGTTCAACTTGGGTTTTTCAATAAATGTACCCAAATCTGACCTGGTGCCTTCTCAGCGCAGCCTGTTCATAGGGGCAATTCTGGGCACTACTGTTTGTCGAGCATTCCCGCCTCCACAGAGGATTCTCGACATTCAGGAAATGATTCCCTTGTTTCACAAAGGAGCGGTTGTTCCGGTCCTGAAGGTCCTACGCCTGCTCGGTCTGTTCGCTTCCTGCATACTGTTGGTCAGTCATGCACGCTGGCACATGAGGGCACTCCAGTGGTGCCTCCGCAGGCAGTGGTTTCAGCACGACGGAGATCTCGGGGAGAAGGTCAGAATCTCCAGAGACGCTGCAGCGGAGCTGACTTGGTGGGGTGTGCAGGGCAACCTGTCTCAAGGAAAGCCCTTTCAACTTCCTCCACCGTGATCACGGATGCCTCCACTCTAGGGTGGGGGGCTCATCTGGGGGATCTGGAGATCAAAGGTCTTTGGTCTCCAGAGGAAAGGTTGCTTCACATCAACCTTCTGGAATGGCGGGCGATACGTTTGGCACTAAAGGCTTTCCTTCCTTCCCTTCGCGGTCGGTCAGTTCAGGTCCTGACGGACAACACGACCGCGATGTGGTATATCAACAAACAGGGAGGTGTAGGGTCGTTTCGTCTCTGTCGAGAGGCTCTGCGACTCTGGTCCTGGGCTCAGGGCCAACAGATTTGTGTGTTTGCAAATCATCTAGCCGGAGTGCTGAAGGTTCGTGTGGACAGTCTCAGTCGGCATTACTCGGCCGATCACGAGTGGAGGCTTCATCCGGAGGTGGTCCATCACATCTTGGAGATGTGGGGGTCTCCTCTTTTGGACCTGTTTTCCACTTGCGAGAACGCGCACTGCCCGTTGTTCTGCAGTCTCCAGTTTCCGATGCAGGGAGCGTTGGGGGACGCGTTTCAGTTGAGTTGGAGCTCTCAACTCCTTTATGCGTTTCTCCCATACCCTTGATTCCTCTGGTTCTGAGGAAGATTCGCCAAGACCGGGCCCAAGTCATCTTGATCGCTCCGGATTGGCCGAGAAGGGTGTGGTACACAGATCTTCTTCACCTCTCTTCGCACCCTCCGCTCCGTCTCCCTCTCAGGGCAGACCTCCTCTCGCAGTCGCAGGGGCAGGTTCTTCACCCCACCTCCAGAGCTTGCACCTTCATGCCTGGAGATTTAACGGGGCAACCTGAGTTCGTTCTCTCTCCCACCAGATGTGGTGGATGTTATTTTATCGTCCAGGCGACACTCCACCAAGTCCATTTACTCTTCCCGTTGGTCTAAATTTGTTAAATGGTGTGGGGAGAGATCTATTGACCCTTTGAAGGCTCGTTTATCTCATGTTTTGAGTTTTTCACTTTCCTTAGCGCAGCAGGGTTATGCTGTAGCTACTGTAAAAGGTTATTTATCTGCTTTGTCGGCTTTTATTTGTTTGCCGGATCAGCCGTCCTTATTCAAATCTCCGGTGGTGATGAGATTTATTAAAGGTCTTACAAACATGTTTCCTCCCACTCCTTTCATCATGCCTCAGTGGGATTTGAATCTTGTACTTACTTTTCTCATGGGTTCTCCATTTGAGCCTCTGCATAGTTGCCCTTTGAGGCTTCTTACTTTTAAAACGGTTTTCTTAATTGCCATTACCTCGGCTAGGAGGGTAAGCGAGTTGCAGGCTCTTAGTTCTAAGCCTCCTTTCCTGACCATTCATGCAGATAAGTTGGTTCTAAGGACCAGGGCTGCTTTCCTTCCCAAGGTGGTTACTCCTTTTCATTTGGGGCAGTCCATTACCCTTCCTACCTTTTATCCTCCCCCTCACCCTTCCAAGGAGGAGGAGAGGCTTCACTGCTTGGACCCAAAGAGAGCGGTCAGTTTTTATCTGGACAGGACCAGAGAATTGAGACTTGATGACCAACTCTTCCTGGGTTCTATTGGTCGGATGAAGGGTAAAGCTGTTCTCAAGCGGACTCTGTCAAGATGGATTATCCTCTGCATAAAGATCTGCTACGCCCTGGCCAACAAGGAAGCTCCTGAAGGTATCAGAGCTCATTCCACTAGAGCAAAGTCTACTACATCTGCTTTGGCTAGAGGTGTACCAGTGCTTGATATTTGTAAGGCAGCAACTTGGGCCTCCCTCCATACCTTTGCAAAGCATTATTGCCTAGACTCTGAGGTCAGGAGGGATGGCCATTTTGCTCGTTCTGTTTTGCAAGATTTTTTGGTTTAGTCAGGTGGACACCCTCCTCCGGGAAAGGCACGGCTTGGGAAATCTATTCAAAAGGTGAGGAATCCACAGGCAGAGTATCCATCAGAAGAACAAGTTACTTACCTTCGGTAACGCTTTTTCTGGTGGATAAAATATCTGCCTGTGGATTCCTCACTGACCCACCCGCCTCCCCATTGTCTACCTGTGTTTACCAAAAGAAATGCTCTAACAGTTTCTTGAATGTTTAGATTGCATTTTTCATATTATGCATTATTGATAAAATGCTATGTGTACTGCATTTGAAAAGTTATATTGTGTATACTGTGTATACGTGTGAAAATGTGTCGGTCCGCCCGTTTGCCTCGGTGGCACGGAAAAAAATGGGTGGAACTGACGTCAGCACGCCGACGAGGTCTTCTTATGGCTCCGATGACGTCATACGGAGTCGTGAGCGGAGCCGTGTTATTGTGACGTCCTCGTCGACTTGGGAGAGCTGGGAAAAGAATTTCCGCGGAATTGCTGGAGCAAGGGGGTATTCAAAAGGTGAGGAATCCACAGGCAGATATTGTATCCACCAGAAAAAGCATTACCGAAGGTAAGTAACTTGTTCATCTGGAGTTGGTGTTGCAATCACTTACAGGTGACAACTCAGTTGTTGTTCACTCTGGGCTTTTTCATCAACAAGCCCAAATTTCACATAGAGACCTCTCAGTGCACCCTGTTTATAGGGGCAGTACTGGACACAACAGTGATTTCAGTCTTCCCTCTTCCTCAAAGGATTCAAGACATTCAGGCTATGATTTTGATGTTTCAGAAAGGAGTGATTATTCCTGTCCTGAAGGTCTTACGCTTGTTAGCCTCCTGCATTCTGTTGGTCACCCATGCACGCTGGCACATGAGGGCTCTCCAGTGGTGCCTCCACAGGCAGTGAGTTCAGCACAACGGAGATCTACAAGCCTGTATCAAAATCTCTAGAGACACTGCAGTGGATCTTCAATGGTGGCTGTGACCGGCAATCTCCTTCAAGGGAAACCTTTTCACCTTCCTTCAACGGTGGCCACAGTCATAACGGATGCCTACACCCTAGGGTGGGGAGCTCATCTGGAGATCAGGGGCCTTTGGTCTCCAGAGGAACAGTTGTTTCATATCAATATGTTAGAATTGCGAGCGATACAGCTGGCTCTCAAGGCCTTTCTCCCTTCCCTTTGTGGTAATTCATTACAGGTCTTGACGGACACCACTACCGCAATATAAGCAAAGAGGTATAAAGTCATCTCTTCTCTGAAGAGAAGCTCTTCCTCTCTGATCCGGGGCTCAGGATCATCAGATTTCTGTGAAAGCAAATCACCTGGCAGATGTTTTCTGCGTGCGTACAGTCTCAGCTGGCTTTATTCAGCTGCCCATGAGAGGCGTCTCCTTCGGGAAGTGGTACTATATATGTTCCAGCTATTGGGGACTCCTCAAATAGACCTTTTTGCCACTCAAGAGAATAAAAACTGCCCATTGTTCTGCAGCCTCCAGTATCCGAGGCAGGGGGCATGTTTCAATTGAGCTGGAGCTCCCAGCTGCTGTATGGGTTTCCTCCCATTTCCTTGATTCCTCGAGTGATGAGGAAGATTTGCCTTGACCGGTCCCAAGTAATGTTGCTCACCCGGACTCCCATGAAGACTGAGGTATGCAGACCTCATTCTCCTCTCCCTCTGCCCTCTGTTCCGTCTCCCTTTCAAGGCAGACGTCCTCTCACAGTCACAGGGGTAGGTTCTAAACGCCCACCTCACGCCCACCTCCAGAGCCTGCACCTACGTACCTGCACATTGAACACGGCAACCTGAGTTCCTTTTCACTTCCCCCTGATGTGTTGGATGTTATTTTATCGTCCAGAAGACAATCCACCAAATCTGTTTATGGTGGCAGATGGGCTAGATGTGTTAAGTAGTGTGATGATAATTCTTTAGATCCTTTAAAGGCTCATTTGTATAATATTTTACATTTTGCCCTCTTTTTGGCCCAACAGTGCTGTGCAGTTGCCACTGTTAAGGGTTACTTGTCAGCACTTTCGGTTTTTCTCTGTTTACCAGATCAGCCTTTCCTGTTTAAATCTCCTATAATTTTGAGATTCATTAAGGGACTTACAAATAAAAATCCTCCTACTCCCTTTGTTATGCTTCAGTGGGATCTTAATTTAGTTTTAACTTATCTGATGTGTCCTCTGTTTGAAGACCTTCACAGCTGTTGTTTGAGACTTATAACAGTTAAGACAATTTTTCTTACTACCATAACATCTGCTAGGCGAGTTAGCAAGCTGCAAGCCTTGAGTTTAAAACCTCCCTTCTCAACTTTCTTTCCTGATAAGCTAGTATTGAGAACCAGGGCTGTGTTCCTGCTAAAAGTGGTTACTCCCTTACATCTGGGTCAGTCACATCACTCTTTCCACAGTCTATCCTCCTCCCCATCCAACCAAAGAGGAGGAAAGACTTCATCAATTGGACCCCATAAGAGCTGTCAGTTTCTACGTGGACAGGACATTTCAATTCAGACTGGATGACCAGCTTTTTGTGGGGTACATCGGGAAAATGAAGGGAAAGACAGTTTAACAAAAGGACTCTGTCAAGATAGATCATCCTTGGTATTATCATCTGCTACGCCAAGGCACACAAAGATCCCCCCTGAAGATATTTGTTCTCACTCTACTAGAGCTAAATCTTATACCTCTGCTTTAGCTAGAAGAGTTCCGGTAGCAGATATTTGTAAAGCAGCGACTTGGGCCTCCCCTCACACTTTTGCGAAACACTATTGTTTAGATTCCGAAGTGAGGAGGAATGGCCACTTTGCTCGTCCTGTTTTGCAGGACATTTTGGTATAGACTGACATGCTCTCACCTCTCGGTTTGGAACTGCTTGGGTATTCTTTTTCAAGGTGAGGACCCAGCAGGTATATGTATCCATCAGAAAAACAAGTTACTTACTTCCGGTAACACTTTTTCTGGTTGATACAGTATCTACCTGTGAATTCCTCACCGAGCCACCCTCTCCCCATTGCATGACTGTATATACCAAAGGAGCTGGTTTATGTATATTAAGTATGTATATCTGAAAGAAACACATAGTGATAGATTCCTTACCTTAGAATATCCCCAGGCGTCAGACTGGATCCGGTGCGCCTTCGGGCCCCGCGGCCCCGCATGGGTGTCCTCGCGTTTCCTCGCAGGCGGGTCCGGCGTCACTGTCGGCTCCGGCCCCATCGCCGCAGGACACCCTTGGATCCAGGCCTGGATCCCGGTCGACGCCGGTTGACCTTGTTACGCCTCCACCGACTTCTTCCTCGACTCCACCGGCACCGATCCTGACGCCGCCCGCTCCTCGGAACAACGTCGACCTCAGATTCAGCCCCAAAGTGGACGCGGCGTCGGCCCGGCGTCGATCGATGCCGTTCTCAACGCCGTTTGGGGATTTCTATCCCCATGTCCCTACTCCTTATTGTAGGCCTGTTGAACAGCCTGAGGAGCAAGGGGAGGACTGGGAGGGGTCGGACGACCCTCTCGCTGCAGCCTGCGAGTCTGAACAGGACTGGGCTGAGGAATTGGGGGACGCCAGTGGTCTGGATACCTCACCAGACCTTGGCATGCTGTCTCCTCCTACCGTGTCTACGGAGGAGGGAGCCAGTTATGCAGTGGTGTTGCTTAGGGCGGCGGAGGCCCTTCACCTCCAGCTCCCTACTGTGGCCGTCAGGACTAACCTCCTGACAGAGGTGCTTCAGCCAGCAGCTACTTCTGCGGAGCCGCTGCTGCCCTTCAATGAAGCCCTTTCGGACGTTCTTTTGGGTACTTGGTCCAGGCCCACCACAGGGGCTCCTGTGGATAGGACGTGGCCCGATGCCATCGCCCGGCTCCGGTTGACCCAATTTTCCTCTCCCAACATCCCACCCCGAGAGCTTAGTTGTGCAAGCCTCTGCTTCCCCAACCGCCTTCCCTTCCGCCCCACCGGATAGGGAATCCAAGAAGCTGGATCAGTTTGGGAAGAAGATTTTCTCTTCCACCAGCTCTGCGTTGCGGTACGTGAACACTGCATGCCTCTTGGGCCGTTATTCCCACTCTCTGTGGGATACGGTGGCGAACGTGCTGCCCCAGTGTCCGGAGGAGGCCCGGCCTGCTCTCGCCCAGGCTGTTGCAGAGGGGCGAGACGCAGCAAAGTTCATGATCCGTTGTGGTCTAGACACCGCCGACTCACTGGGCAGATCCATTGCAACGACGGTGGCGGTTCGCCGTCACGCCTGGTTGAGAACCACTGGATTTTTGGGGGATGTCCAAAACACCCTTATGGACATGCCCTTTGATGGCCGTCGCCTCTTCGGCGACAAAGCGGACAGCGCGTTGGAGAGGTTTAAGGACTCACGGGCTACGGCCAAGTCCTTGGGACTCTCGGCAGTCCGCCCTCCTCCGCCTTCCGCTTTTCGCTCCTTTCGTGGCACAGGATGGGGCGCCCCGCAGCGTTCGCAACAGAGCCACAGGCCGGCGCAGCAGTCATCCCAGCGCGGACGCGGGTTCCGCCGTGGCGGACAAAGGGGCCAGCGGACGGGTCAGTCCACCACCACCCCGGCCACCACTGCCTCCAAACCTTCCTAGTCTGAACATTCAGGCGCATCAAACGCCAGTGGGCGGCAGGCTCCGCCATCACCTCCCCCACTGGCGCACCATCACTTTGGACAGGTGGGTTTTAGAGATAGTGCAGAGGGGCTACTCCCTCCCCTTCGAGACTACCCCCCCAGCCATGCCACCTCAATACCACCGCATGTCGGGGGATCACTTGGTGCTTCTTCAGCAGGAAGTTGTGGCCCTCTTGGCCAAGGGGGCCATTGAGCGCGTTCCGACGCACGAAGTAGGTCGTGGTTATTATTCCCACTAATTTGTGGTGCCCAAGAAGGACAAAGGCCTGCGTCCTATCTTAGACCTCCGGAACGTCAATCGCTTCCTCCGCAAAGAGAAGTTCAAGATGCTCACTCTAGCTCAGGTCTTGTCTGCTCTCGACACACAAGACTGGATGGTAGCGCTTGACTTGCAGGACGCCTATTTCCACATCCCCGTCCTGCCAGCCCACCGGCGTTACCTACGGTTCACGGTAGGCCACGAGCACTTTCAGTTTACCGTGCTCCCCTTTGGCCTTACCAGCGCCCCTCGGGTGTTCACCAAGGTGATGGCGGTGGTCGCAGCTCATCTGCGCAGATCAGGGGTCTCAGTCTTCCCCTATCTCGACGATTGGTTGTTGAAGGCGGGCTCGCCCCAGACAGTCGTCTCCCACCTCCAGACTACGGCCGATCTCCTGCACTTGCTGGGGTTCTCCATCAATGTGCCGAAGTCGCATCTGATTCCCTCCCAGAAGCTCCTCTTTATCGGAGCGGTTCTGGACACGGTGAAGTTTCGGGTCTATCCTCCCGAACGGCGAGTCCGGGATATTCGGGCTCTGATTCCCATCTTTCAGCCCTTGTCCCGGGTTTCGGTCAGAGTGACTCTGAGGCTGCTGGGCCTCATGGCCTCCTGCATCCTGCTGGTCAATCATGCCAGGTGGCATATGCTGGCTCTGCAGTGGGAACTGAAGTTCCAGTGGGCGCAGCATCAGGGAAACCTGTCCGATCACGTCCAGATCTCGGAGGGCACTGCACGACAATTGCAGTGGTGGCTCACAGACTGGCATTGGGTCGACGGCAGATCCCTCTCCCTTCCCCAACCAGAGTTCACAGTGGTGACGGATGGTCCCTCCTGGGATGGGGCGGCCACATGGGAGAGGCGGAGATCAGAGGCCTCTGGTCTCCGGCGGAGTCCCGGCTCCATATCAACCTTTTGGAGCTGCGGGCGATCAGGCTTGCACTAAAGGCATTCCTTCCCTCTGTCAAGGGGAGAGTAGTGCAGGTGCTCACAGACAACACCACCGCCATGTGGTACTGCAACAAACAAGGCGGGGTGGGGTCGTGGACCCTCTGTCAGGAGGCTCTGCGTCTCTGGACATGGCTGGAACATCAGGGCATGTCCCTGGTGGTTCAACACCTGGCAGGTTCTCTGAACGCCAGGGCGGACGAACTAAGCCGCAGGTGCATGCTCGATCACGAATGGCGTCTTCACTAGGAGGTGGCGCAAGGTCTCTTTCAGCAGTGGGGAGAGCCTTGGTAGATCTATTTGCCACCGAAGAGAACGCGCAATGTCATCAGTTCTGCGCGTTGGAATTTCCAAGGCGGCACTCGCTCGGCGACGCTTTTCGTCGCGAGTGGAGTTGCGGTCTGTTGTACACCTTTCCGCCTATACCACTTCTGCCCAGAGTGCTGAAGAAGATCAGGCGCGACCGGGCCCAAGTCATTCTTGTGGCTCCGGACTGGGCTCGAAGAGTATGGTATCCGGAGCTACTCAGTATGAGCATCTATCCCCCGATCCGACTGCCTCTTCGGGAGGATCTTCTGTCGCAGCAGCAGGGGACGGTCCTCCACCCGAACCTGTCCAGCCTCCACCTCTTTGCGTGGAGATTGAGCGGCGGCAGTTGATTCCCTTCGACTTGCCTCCTGAAGTTTGTGACGTTATTCTGGCAGCCAGGCGTCCCTCTACTAAAGTGGTATACGCCTGCAGGTGGAACAAATTTGTGGCATGGTGCACAGCAAAGGCTGTGGATCCCTTTTCTGCCCCTCTTTCTGAAGTTCTACTGTTCCTTCTTTCTTTGGCCCGGCAGGGCTCTGCTCTGGGCACTATCAAGGGCTACCTTTCTGCTATTTCGGCCTGTCTCAGGCTCCCTGATCAGCCCTCTCTTTTCAAGTCCCCTGTTGTAAATAGGTTTCTTAAAGGCATTATACACCTTTTTCCTCCTATTCCTTTCGTGATGCCTCAGTGGGACTTGAATCTGGTTCTGACGTACTTGATGTGCGCTCCTTTTGAGCCCCTTCACAACTGTCCTCTTCGTCTTTTGACGTTAAAGATTGCCTTCCTGGTGGCCATCACTTCCGCCAGGCGAGTGAGTGAGCTCCAGGCTCTTTCCTGTAAGCCTCCTTTCCTTTAAGTCCATCCGGACAAGATTGTGCTCAGGCCCCGTCCTTCCTTTTTGCCAAAAGTGGTTACAGCCTTTCACATTGGGCAGACTATTACCTTGCCCACCTTTTTTCCGCCTCTGCATCCTTCCAGAGAGGAAGAGAGGCTCCACCGTCTGGACCCAAAACGTGCGCTTTCTTTTTATCTCAACCGCACACAGCAGTTCCAGGTGGATGACCAGCTTTTTGTTGGCTACGTTGGCACCAAGAAAGGTCGGGCGGTCCATAAGAGAACCATCTCCCGCTGGGTTGTCTTGTGTATCAAAGCCTGTTACTCTTTGGCTAAAAAAGAACCTCTGGTGGGGCTGCGTGCTCATTCCACCAGAGCTACTACAGCCACTACTGCATTGGGAGGTGGTGTCCCCCTGCAAGACATCTGTCAGGCATCCACGTGGGCCTCGCTGCACACGTTTACCAAACATTATTGCCTGGACAGCCAAGTCCGGAGAGACGGCTTCTTTGGCCGTTCTGTTCTCCGTGACTTTCTGGTGTGATCTTAGTTCGCAGACCCACCCCCGGGGTTGGTATTGCTGGGGTATCTATTCTAAGGTAAGGAATCTATCACTATGTGTTTCTTTCAGATGCACAAGTTACTTACCTTCGGTAACAATATATCTGTAAGAAACATTAGTAGTGATAGATTCCTTACCGCCCCACCCATCCTCCCCGTTCTGCGAACTGATTTCTAGGGTTAAGGTCATCCCTTTCAGGGCCCTAGTTTCAATGCACCAGTGGTCAGAATCTTGCATGGCTCTGCGTTCCTGGCGCGGAAAGTCGTGTACAGAACTGACGTCAGCGGGCGTGGGCGGCGTCTAAGTAGCGCCCGCGACGTCATCTCGGCGACCACGAAGCCAACAACGGGCGCGGAGCCGCACGACGCCCCTACCGACGCGCAGGGGTACTGCTGACGAAAACTTTCCGGATCCAGTCTGACGCCTGGGGATATTCTAAGGTAAGGAATCTATCACTACTAATGTTTCTTACAGATATATCGTTACCGAAGGTAAGTAACTTGTGCATTAGTTAAAACTTTTGTTTTAAATTAAGAAACTCCACATACAATTTTGAAATTAATTCAATCCACTCGCCTCGAAGGAACATAAAAATGGATGGAAACTGACGTCAGCTCACAAACGGGCCGCTTTATGGCTCTAGTGATATCACGCAGTGCCACATGCGTAGCTGAGTAGATTCTGACAACCCCTCTCGACATGGGAGAGCAATCAAATCAGTAATTCTTTCTACTTGCATGGTCACTATGTTTCCTGTACACTACTCCGTACTCCGTTAGGCGAAAAACAATCTCACAATGGAGTCGGTGACCATGCACATCTGCATCCAGAAGAAGTCACAGAGACCTTGTGACTCGAAAAACAACTTGCAACGTCCAAGCCAAACACTAGATGGCAGGAGTATGCATATGTGAATATTCCCACATTTCTTATTCTAGGACATCATTGTATTTTATTTGCCATCCAATAAAAAAAATCAACAAGGTTTTATTTTGCCACAATGCTAAAAATGTTCAATCCCATACTGCAGTGGGAAGATGTAGCGTAACGACCAGAGCTGCCAACTTTGGAGCCTGGGAACCAGATTCGAGTCTCGGCTCATTTAAAGTTCATAAATGTGAAAAGAACAATTAATCCAACTCGATGGCCATGTTGTGGCCTACATAAATCAACACATTGGTTTTAGATTAGGTTTCCAAACATATTGGAGTGAATTCCATATATGACATAATGGAGCAGGGTGAGTGGAATCTTTGGCTAGTAAAGTTTTCATATTTTATTTTTTATGTTGTTAGCGAGTAGTAAGCATGCGAAGAATAGAATGTGATGCCTGTCAACTGTACTGCATGCGAACAATGGAAAATTACCAAATGCAGTCTGCAGTACAAAAGTGTGCATGGGTTTTCTGTTATGACTCGTTATAGACACAGAATATATAGAAGGTGTTGTGTACCATGTGTATGCACTGCTCTGTGTGAGTCCGGGTAGTGGCACACATACTGATAGCTGTGGGAGCATTGCAAGTTCAAGATCTAAGGTGCTGCTTTTTTGTTTCAGGGTACTATAAAGGGCAGGTGTTGCTACCACCCTTGTAATGGTACACATGTTATCAAACTCAGAAGGATAAAAGCTAAGATTTGAATGTGTGGCTTGTATATCCATACCAGATACTACCATCAGGATGTTAGCTTGCTGAAGTCGTGTTTAGATATGCAATCCACCTCTGACTTTGATCATTAGTTTTGCTGAAAGTCAGCATAGCAGCAACTCTGACTTGAACCCAATCTAGTCCTATTGACTCCAGTTCTACTGGCCCCATTCATGATCCTTACTCTACAGTGTTGCACAAAGGGAATAGTGGGCCACTGATTTTCTAGTTTTGAAATGCTGAAAAACACTGATAAAAGCCCAACAGAAATAGCAACAAACAGAAACTGAAAACAGGAATCCCTATTTACATTATACAAGTTCTGGTCAGCATTGACATTCCCTAAATTTATAAAAGTGGCATTTAAAGTGATAAGTACTCCCCTGGTGTGTGACAGACTCTTCTTTACCGTTACCATCCTTTGGTAAACATCAGTTTGGCACGAAAACCAAAGCCTCAGACCCTTTCAAGCAAGATATATATATATATATATATATATATATATATGTTTATATAGCATGAAACTGACCCAAAAGGGTATCGGAGCAGTTTAGAAATGATCAGGAACAAATATGACAATATAACACATGTTCATGAGGGATACAGGAAATCACAAAGACAAGCTGGTGGAGGGGGACCTATCCAAGGCAAAGCAGAAAGTCTATATGTAAGAATATAGATAGAAAATACAAACATGGTTGAGGAATTCATTATAATCGGGAACGATGTAGGAAGTCGCAACAGCAAGCTGGGGACGTAGTCCCACCAAGGCAAGGCCGATGAGTCAATATATAGGGGCGTAGAAGGAAGTAAAAAGACAAGTGTGAAGAGGATGTATCGAAACTTAAGCCAGGGGCGTAGTTCATAAATATCTAGTTCAGAAAGGTTAAAAAAATGTATCAGTAGTACTTTCACTTCTTTTTTTGAAGGACGCGGTTGAGGAATTCAGTCTAATTTACAGAGGCAGTGAGTTCCAGATACTCGGGGCAACACTTGAGAAAGCACGGTTATGTTTTCTTTTTTCTGAAATTTTTAGGTTTCAGCAATAGGGTGCTGGAACTCCTGGAGGATCTTCAATCGCCGGATAATTCCAGTTTTTGCACAAGGTACAGAGGGGTGCTGAAGTGTTGGGCTTTGTGGGTCATGCAGGCAATTTTTAATTGAAGCAAACACAAGGAGATGATTCGAATTCAAATCTTTATTGTTTGATTAATTAAAATCATACAATGTAAAATCATCAATTACACAGCTATAATAAAACAATGCTTCAATTCCAAGGACCAAATGAAACCATAAGTAGGAAAGTAACCTACTGTGAGAGAAGAAAAAAGAATAAATAATGTGGGCAAATTTAATTCCTTCATATTACAAATCTACAATTCATATCTTTATATAAAAAGGACAAGTTACAACCAATAAGATCATAAATTATGTGCAAATTATCCTGGAGATGATGGACGAAGCACTGAAACTTTTCAGACACTCTCCCCCAGTCACAGATCTGGGTTGAATCCATCATCGTTCTTTAGCTCACTTCGCCACCCCAGTTCAGACCCAGCCATACACAAATCAGTCTTGACCCTATTTCTCAGGGTTGGGTTCATCATCTCCTTGCCTTTGCTTTAATTAAAAATTGCCTGCATGACCCACAAAGCCTGTGCCTGGAGTGGTAAAAGGCTTTTGTTGTTTTACAGCTCAGCATGGATAACACTTGCTAATCCTATGCTTAAAGATTTTGCTGTAAACATGGCAAAAGGCTTTGTCCCTTTCTAGCTCGGTGTGGATGGCACTGTGCTAGTCCTATGCTTAAAAACTTTGTTAGAAAAACAGACATTTGAGGTGAGCAGATTCAGTGTCGCTGGTGTTTCGGGGTGGTCTATATAGGAGCTGCTCTCCACCTTAATTTGGGAACTACCCAGAGTTCTCTGCTTCCTATTTTACATAATTTATTCAGCACTCTAAGCATGAAAGGGTACTGTTTTGACTCATATGTGTGTGTGTATATTTATAAATATGTGTGTGTGTGTATATATATATGTGTGTGTGTGTATTACCTACTGGCGGTCGCCAGTAGGTAGTTATAGTTAGGACCTTGTTTCTATTCAAAAAGCGTTTTTTCTTTTGCCAATATCTTTGGCGCCGTTTGACGAATTTTCGCGAAATTTTCAAAACTAATAGAGCGCTCAGGTCAGCTCCTGTCTTGAAAGTTTCGGGGTGATTCGTCAAGCGGGGGCCGAGAAAAGATGGGGGTCCCAAAACGCGTTTTCCCCATGTTAATTTCCATAGGAAATTTTAGACACGGCTACAGCCCGAACTGCTGAACGGAATTACACCAAATTTGGCAAAAAGGTAGGTCTTGGTTCAGAAAGCGACCTTTTTTTTACAATGGTGTAAATCCGTTCAGTAGTTCCTGAGAAATTAAAAAAATAAAAATATCAATATCTGAGCACCGAGGAGGAGTCGCGACTCCTCCCGGGCACGAGCTTCACTCTGATTGGCTGCCAACACTCCAAACCAGGAAGTGTTGGCAGCCATCTTGTGACTCGGTAACCGAGTCACAAGAAAAGAGTTAAAAAAAAAAAAAAGGTGAAAAACAAGAAAAGGGGGCAGGGTACAAACACCCTGACCCCCTAGGCCTGCTTAGGGGGTCCAACAAGGACCCCCAGGGCCAAAAAAAGCATTTAAAAAAAAAAAAAATCTTCTGAATTCGTGCTGCGTTCGCGAATCCGGACGAAAAAGTTTTTAAAAAACGAAGCGCGGGTTCCCGTGCTTCGTTTTTGAAAGCCCCCGGGTGGGCCAGGTCCCGGGGGCACTCACCAATTAATTTGCGGGGGCCCCTGCAGCCCCGGGGACCGCCACCTCCCCGGGGCTTTTAAAATAAATGTGTGGGGGGGTCCCAATCCCCCCACGCTGCCCCGGGGACTGCCACCTCCCCGGGGCTTTGAGAATGAAACGTGGGGGGCACGCGGCCCCCCCCCGCAGCCCCGGGGACCGCCACCTCCCCGGGGCTCTGTTTAAAAAAAAAAAGATGTGTGGGGAGGCAAGAGCCCCCCCACACGCCCCAGGGACCACCACCTCCCCAGGGCACATACTCATTAAAAATGCGGGGGTCCGTAGTGGATCCCCGGGCCCTGGGGACCACCACCTCCCCGGGGCGTTGAAATGCTGGGAGGTGGGCCGCACGCGCGGCCCCCCTCCTGCAGCCCTTGATGGCCCTGGGGACCGCCACCCCCCAGGGCCGGCTCCTGCAATGTCCCACCCCCGGGACATTGCTGTTTGCTATGGCTCCCGCCCTGCCATAGCAAACTCTGCTTTGATTCATTGAAGCGAGAGCAGGAAAACCTGCTCTCGTTTCAATGAAGCAAAGCAGGATTGCTTTTGAGCAAGGGGAGCTGCATGTCAGCAGCTCCCCTTGCTCAAAAGCAGTGCCGGCTCCCGCAGGAGGCGGGGAGCCGGCGGGACCGTGGGGGACCGTGGGGGCATTGGGGCTCCCCCCACGGTCCCCAACAGTGAGGCCAGGCCCCGGGGGATGGGGTCCCCGGGGCCAGAAGTGGCCTGGGAGGGGGGCCACGCAGCCCCCCTCCCCAATAATTATTAAAAAAAATAAAAAATACAGAAAGACCGGCCCCAGGGGATGGGGTCCCCGGGGCCATAATTGGCTTTAGGATGGGGCCACGCGGGCCCCCTCCAAATATAAATAAAAAAAATAAAAAAATTCTGGCCATGCCCCGGGGATGGGGTCCCCAGGGCCTAAATTGGCCTCGGGAGGGGGGCCACGCGGGCCTCTTCCCGATTTTTTTAAATTTGTTTTTAATTTTGATAAAAAGGGGTCAGGCCCTGGGGTATGGGGTCCCCAGGGCCCCAAAAATGATAAAAGAAGGGGGGGCCACACAGCCCCCCTTCTAAAAAAAAATATTTTTAAAAAACCGGCATCTCGCCGGAGGCCCCGCCCCCTCCCTGCAACACTCTGCAAACACGCCCTGTGGCGCGTTGTAAGTTGGGGAAATAATTCCCCTTGAATACTGAGGGTCCCTGGGGGCCAACTAGCCCACCAGGTACCTCCAGTATGCGCCACAGAGCTGCGTTGCAGAGAGGTAGTCCGAGGCCACGCCCCTTTTTACACCACTCTGCAAACGCGCCTCACTGGTGGTGGGGCGATGAGGTCCTCTTGTGTCCTGAGGACCTCAGGACACAAGTGGACTTCATCCCCCGAGCAGCAGTGCGCCCGGAGCTGGGTTTGCAGAGTGGTGTAAAAAGGGGGCGTGGCCTCCGACCACTCTCAGCAATCCAGCTGTGTGGCGCTTACTGGAGGTACCTGGTGGGCTAGTTGGCCCCCAGGGACCCTCAGTAATGAAGGGGACTTAATACCCCAACTTCCAAAGTGCCAGGAGGCGCGTTTGCAGAGTGGTGGGGAAAGGGGGCGTGGCCTTTGTCTACCTCTCAGCAATCCCACTGTGTGGGGCTTACTGGAGGTAAGAGGTAGGCTAGTTGGCCCCTAAAGGACCCCCAGCTGCAAAGGGGACTTCAATCCCCATCCATGAGCGCGCCAGGGAGCGCGTTTGCAGAGTGGTGGGCAAAGGGGGCGTGGCCTGCTATGAGAACTTAGCAATCCTGCTGTGTGGGACTTACTGGAGTGAATAGGAGGGGTAGTTGACCCCCAAGGATGTCCTTGGGGGCCAACTACCCCTCTTGTTACCTTCAGTAAGTCCCACACAGTGGGATTGCTAATACGTCTAAGGAGGACATGCCCCCCTTTCTCCACCACTCTGCAAACGCGCCTCCTGGCAGACTACGGGATGGGGAATGAAGTCCAATTTACTCCTGAGGGACTTTGGGGCCAAGAAGCCCTCTTGGTACCTCCTCTAAGTCCTATGCAGCGGAATTCCTGAGCGTGGTCTGAGGCCCAGCACCCTTTCTCCACCACTCTGCAAACGCAACTACTACTTAAAAAAGCATCTTTCTGCACCTCTGACTTAGAGGTAGTTTTAATCCCCCTACCCTATTATGTACTAGGGCCTTACAGAGGTGGTCATGCCAATCACAGGGGTACCCCAACGCATAGTGTTCCCTAGTGTATGTAGGTGTTTTCACTGTATTCTTAGTGTCTTTTAGCATAGCACTGGCTCTAGGCCTGGTTAGTCAGAGTCAGTTACCACCAGTACCTGTCAGCAAAAAGTTGGGGGCACAGGATGACTTTGCAACAAGGCCTCTTTCTGCTCCTCTGTTGGTTCTTTGTGCACATCTCATGCTTCTTTCTGCACCTTTCTTCGTCTTTCTGGACTTCTGTTGCCTCTTTCTGCATTTCTCTTGTTTCTTTCTGCGCCTTTCTTCCTCTTTCTGCACATGTCCTACCTCTGTAGGCATAGTTAGAAATTAGCATTTAAAAACCTTTGAAATTCACTAAAAAAACACAGGTTTCAGGGACGTTATAATTAGAAATTATCATTTAAAAAACCTTTGAAATTCACTGAAAAAACCATAGGTTTCAGGGACGTTCTAGTTAGAAATTAGCATTTAAAAAACCTTAGAAATTCACTGAAAAAACCACAGGTTTCAGGGACGTTATAGTTAGTTGGACATTTCACTCGTACAAAACCAGAGAAATTCGGCCATTATAGTTAGTTCAGCTAACTATAACTCGCGCCCCCGCAATGCACTGCTGATGACGTCACATATTACATCATTCATGACATGGTCAGTGACATCACTGATGACATCTCAAATGACATCATCCACAAGATAATCTGATGCACCTCCTCATACCCTAATATAACCTTTGATACACCCACTCTAAAATACAGACTACCATTTTCAAAACCATAGACACACCAATACCAGTTAGTACATACCCACTCACTGATTCCTAGGTCTACACACACATCCACTCATTCACCCATACAGTCACTCATACATGCAGTCAACCATCAATATGGCACTATCATATGCACTCACATACCTATACAGACACTCACACACCGCCACTCATCCATAGAGTTACTCACACACCGTCAGTCATGCAAAGAATCAATCACACTCCCATTTACTCACCTATACAGTTATACACACACCACCTCACTTATTCAAACATATACTAACACATACTTACACTCTTATACAATAACTAATACAAGCACACACTCATCCATACAGCCACTCTCACAATCACTCACACATATAGTCGTTTATATACTCCAACACTCACATATGCTGCCTTTACATATGTAGTAACTCACACATGTACCACTGACACATCTAAACACTCACCAACCCACCCATACATACACTCACACACCCATACAGCCCTTCACAGATGTACTCTTGAACCCATACACCCAGTGAATCACCCACTCACACATATATGCACAAAGTCACACACCCCCCACCCACCCACACAGACACTCAGGCACCCATACAGATACTCAGACAACCAATCAATAACCCATATAGACACTCATTTAGCTACTCACCAACCCATGCAACCCCTTACACACCAACTGACAAACTAAACTGTGTGAATATTTGTATCAGTCACTAACCCATGCATTCAGTAAGACACATTTAATCACTCACTTATACAGTCAGTCACGCACCTACTAAATCATCCATTCAGACACTTATACACCCACTCATTCTTCAATACACCTTGGCATATATATATAAAAAAACATATTTAAACTTTACAGAAACACACAGTCACTGGATGATGTCATCAGTGATGTATTCAGTGATGTCATTTGAGATGTCATCAGTGATGTCACTGACCATGTCATAAATGATGTAATATGTGACGTCATCAGTAGTGCATTGCGGGGGCGCGAGTTATAGTTAGCTGAACTAACTATAACGGACAAATTTCTCTGGTTTTGTACGAGTGAAATGTCCAACTAACTATAACGTCCCTGAAACCTGTGGTTTTTTCAGTGAATATATATATGTGTGTGTATATGTATGAGTGTATATATAGGTATATATGTGTGTGCGTATATATATATATATGTGTGTGTAAGTGTGTATATATATATATATATTATCTGCTTTATACATTTTTCCATTAAGGTTTGGTATTGCCTCCTGCCCAACTGAATGCATTGGAAGCAAGAGTCTTGCTATCTCATCCTTCGTGAGATGGAGAGGATGGGCCTGGACATGTACAAGATCCTCAGTAGCAACATCATCTTAAGTGCTGTTATCCTGTCCACCCACGATAATGCATGATTACATCAGTAGGATAGGGTGGCCTTAGCCTCTTATAAGAGTGACTTGAGCACCCTCTCATGCTTAAATGGAGGTTACGTGTCAAGTGGATTCCTAGATAACGATCATTCCTTATTTATTAGTAGACTATATTACCCAAAAGGGGCTAGAATATGTACTAAGTATTATATTTATATTTTGCTTTAGAGTCAAATTGGGACCTCTAGCATTGTCCAAAGAAGTGAACCAATATAGCAATATAAATTTAAAAGGAAAAACATTATTGTTGAACCGAAAGTTAGCCGTTGAATATGTTAGGAATGTCTCAATTATAGATGAATGAATTCCTCTTGTCGTCTTTAATTATTTTTGAAGACTATACGCAGTAATCAACCCCTCGTCCAGGGATCTCTAGTACTGCCCACAGAAGTGAATCAGGTTCCGCAATATGTCCCTTAAAGGGTATCACATTAATGCTGATCTGAGCGAGTGATCTTCAGTCCAATATGATAGTGATGTCTTATTAATACCCATTCTTTTGTAGTTATATGGCATAGTTAACCTGATAGGGAATACATACGTTAATAAACTCCTTCATCTACCTATGACAAAATAATTGGTACAAAAACCTGTATTGAAATTACCGACGATATATGGTATATCCAGTTTAGTAGTCACAAGATCACTATATGGATAGTGCATTGTGCAATTTTATTACCTCAGAATTGCTGAAATGGGATAAAATCAAATGTAGAACCAAATGAAAGGATTAGAAAATTGTAAATGATAGGGCTACTAACAATATGAGAATGCTAATGCATGCTGTCCTCTTTCTTGCAGTTCTGTCTATTTATTCATTCTACATGGAAATGTAGCATTCACATTCTTATAAATGATCACCGAATATAATGGAAACTTAAAATGCTGCTGATAGCATTAGAATGGTTAGTCATGCTGTATTCTTTTAAAGTCTCCCCTCTTCTGCTGTTTTCCTTTTCCCTATTATATGTCAAGGTCCACTTATCTGAATTTCAGGCTTTCTGTAGGAGTTAAGAGATTACACCAATCCCCCAAGAGACTAATCCTCAACACACGATAAATAACGGGTGGTGGTAATTAATCCCTATGGGAAGTAGGCTGGGATTGAACAGAGAGTGAAAGATATTGCCACCAACTGGTTTCTTCCCTCCATGAAGAGTTCTATGGAAAGTGCTTATTCTCAGATACTTTTCTGCTTCTGGTTGGTTCGTTTCACCGAAGACCGTTATCTTGTTGTCACCTGCAGATCAAAGGGTATAATGCATAAAGGAAAATGTGAACCCATTCAATTCATACATCAACAGACTTTAGATATCACATTGATCGTTATTGACAACTGCTCACGTATCACGTAGAGTTATGGTAAAAGAACGTATTCAATCCTGTACTATCCTTTTCATCTCTATTAGGTAGGTAGAGGCCAAGTAATGATGTTCCAGTAGTATTTGTTCACAACCTCTTCTGCTTAGTTTGTTTTCTCTGTAAATTATTTTTGTGATCCTTTTCTCTTTAAGAATCTTTTCTTGGTACGTCTGTTCTTTCCGTGTGCTTTAAAGAAAAGTTCACTAGAAACTTTATTTTGCTCACTTGAGGGCATATGTACAAGCCCCTATCGCCACCACAACGACACTTTTATCGACGCTGTGGGTGCTATAAGGGCTGCGCCTTATGTACAAGGCAGCGTTAAGCCACTTAACGTGGCTTAACACTGCCTTGTAAATAAGGCCCCCTTTCACGCTATGGTTAGCGTGAAAGGGGTGGGCAGTGGGTGTTGCGGTGGGCGTTCCACCGCAACACCCATTGTTCTTTACGCTGCCCCCTATGTACAAGGGTGGCGTACATAGGCGGCAGCGCCAAAATTAAGAGCAGGTAAAACCTGGTCTTAAGTTGGCGAAACAAGGAGAAAAGCATTATTTGTCCTCGTTTTTGCTTTTTCCATGTGTGCTGCCTTGTGAAGCACACATGGAAAAAGCAAAATGCCATGGATTGTTTATATACAGGAAGGTCCCTCTTCCTGTACATAAACAATCCTTTAAAAAAAAATACCATTTTGTGACTTTCATGTGTGCTGCATGAAGCAGCACACATGGCAGTGACAGAATGGCATTTTAGGATTGTTTATGTGCAGTTAGGGACACCTTCCTGCACATAAACAATCCTCCCCTGCACGCAGACACCCTTGCACTATGGTGCAAGGGTGCCTGCATTGGCGCTAAGTTGCTAAACTTAGCGCCATCTCAGGGGGAAACGCAAGGCTGCACCACTTTCTTGTAAATATGGTGCAGCCTTGCATTTCAGAAGTGGCGGAGAGAGGCGTTAAGCCATGACGGCTAACGCCTCTCTCCGCCACTTCCTTGTACATATCCCCCTTTGTTTTTAAATCAATGACTTTGTAACACTACTTTCATGTAGGATAGATAAAATCATGGGCACATTTCAAAGGTTTTTGAGATTAGGGCACTAACCTGAAAATGTTCTTTTGTTCTGGAAACATCGGTGGCACCATGCTCTTACTGTAACTCTTGTTTGCTCTTTTTCTCTTTAGGAACGTTGTATGAGCGGTACCATAGCTGACAAATTTTCAGATTGCTTATGTGTGACATTTTTATAGTTTCAGTGTACTTATGAGTGGCATTCAACTGCCAAATGTGATACGAAAATAAATGACTTACCTGTAACTAGTTCTCCAGTATTGGAATCTTTCATAGATTTGCATGCTTAAATCATTCCCCGTCGTCGAAATGGGAGTCCCACGGCACATTAAAATAGCTATCCAAAGTTTAACATAGACCAGAAATGCCCTAAGCCCTTTAGTTTTGTAACATATCATAGTCTTTTTTTTTAAAGAGACCAAAATTAGGTTTCAACCAATCAGGTTGCCCTGCCCTTTAGAACGCCACTGTGAGGAGCTCAATTCCCTTAGATTTTCAAAGCACGAGTGTAAGAGATATACCCAGAAAAAAGAGAGAAAGGTGAGCTTCCTCAGGGGAGAAAGGTGGGTCGCATGTGAATCTATGAAAGATTCCAATACTGGAGAACTACAGTTACAGGTAAGTAACTTTTTTTCTTACTCCAGTATTGAAACTTTCATAGATTCACATGCTTGAATTAGATAAGCAGTTATGAAGCACATTTTAAATAGAAATGCCAAACATGCACTTGCAGATAAGTAAACATAGATATACTTATATAAATACGTATATTGTTTTCAAAAGCATGGACCCTAAGGGCACATTAAAAAAAAAATATATATATAGACACACACACATCTCTATAAACAAGAATACAATGCAAAGAAAAAAATTTGCATAACCAGTAAAAGGATGGTAGGGAAAAGAAGAAAGCTCAGTCACTGAAAAAGATGTCAGAGCACTACCTTGCTCACTGCTGCATCGCTGCGAACTGTAGAGTCCAAGCAGTAATGCCTGGTAAAAGTGTGTGTACTTTTCCAGGTAGCTGCAAGGCAAATGTCCTGAAGTGACACACCCGCAAATTGCTCAGTTGAAGCAGATATAGCTTTTGTAGAGTGGGCATGGACTGATGTCTGCAACGGTTTGCCTGCAATTCAGTAGTGAATTGGGCTGGATATCCACCTAGCAATGCTTTGCTTAGAAAGAGGATAACCTTTCTGTGCTGTAAGCCACGAATAGTTGATTAGACTTGCGAAAACCTTTGGTTTTGTCTATAAATTTCAAACACCTCTTAATGTCCATAGAATGAAGAGCTCTTTTGGCTGGTGTTGCAGGAGCTGGAACAAATGTTTGCAGGATAAGAGGACCATTAAGATGAAAGTCTGAAGGGACTTTAGGAAGGAACTTTGCGTTTGTGCGAAGAACCACTCTATCATCCTAAAATTGCAGGAAATGTTCCTGAATGGTGAGGGGTTGAATTTTGCTAACTTGTCTGGCAGATGTTAAAGCTACATGGAGAGCTACCTTCCAGGAAATTAATTTTATATCAGCTCTGTGAATGGGTTCAAACGTTGTTTCATAAGCTGTAAGAGCACAATATTCAACTGCCAGGGCGGAGGTCTTACTGGTGGAAAAACTCTAAATAATCCCTTGAGGAATTGTTTTAACTATTCTAGCAGATCATAATGAGGGTGAAGTGGGTGATCTCTTGAATCAGGAGATGGCTGCCAATTGGACCTTGATGGAAGCGTGAGCCAATCCTGATGTTGCTAAGTGCAGGAGATAAGGGAGAATCTCTTCAGGTGAAGAGGAGAATAGGTGCACATTAGCTTGCTGGCAACATATGCAAACACGCTTCCACTTAAGGCAATAGGTTTTGTTAGTACTCTCTGCACAGGCTCTGGACAGTATTTCTCTGCAGTCTGAAGAGATGTTTAGATGGGCGAACTCACTGTGTATAGGAGCCAGGCCGATAAGTGTAGGGATCTGGAATCCGTAAGCAAGACCTGCCCCTGAGACATTGTTAGGAGAGATGGTATCGGCTTCGACTGGATGTGAGGTTTCTCCGAGAAAACCAATGCTGGCATGGCCAGGTTGGGGCTATGAGAATCATCCTGCATGGTTCGACCTTCATCTTCAAGAGGACCCTTGGGTGGAGAGGAATGGGAGTAAAGGCGTAAGCAAAGATGCCGGACCTTGCAAATGAAAATGCATTCCCCATGATCCCTGATGGTGATGCCAACTTGTGAAGAACTGGAATTTCTTGTTCTGGGGGGTTGTAAAGAGGTTGAGGTTTGCCTTGCCCCACTTAAGAAAGATGTTGAGAGTTTTTTGATCCAGTTCCCATTTGTGGCAAGATGATCTCAGCCTACTGAGAGTGTCTGCTAATTTGTTCTGCTTTCTGGGGACATGTTCTGCCCGCAGGTGCACTCCGTGGTTGATCAACCTCTCCCAGATGCATTGCCCTTCTTGGGAGAGGAGGCGTGACCTCGTACCGCCCTGCTTGTTGATCTAGTGCGTCATGGTCGTATAGTCCGTTGTGATGAACACCGCTGAGTTTGTATCCTAGGAAGAAAAGCATGCAAAGCTAGATGCACTGCCTTGAGCTTTAGCAGATTGATATGAAAGTGCAGATGAGGCTTTTGCAACCTGCCGCTGACCTGCAGGTCTTGAAGGTAAGCTCCCCATCCTTCTAGGGAGGTGTTGGTTATTATGACCAGTGGAGAAGGTACACGTAGGAAAGACAGGCCGACTGACAGATTTGCCTGTTTCATCCACCATGATACGGCATTGATCATGGCTGGAGTGATGTTGACAAGATCATCGAAAGACCGCACTGCCTGTCTAATTCCTCCTGAAGCCGGTGCTTTCTTAGGTGGCAGAACAGAACTAGGGAATGCATGATGACATCATCCCCAATAGGGATTTGTAAAGGTGAACTGAAAGAGACTCTTTTATTCTTATGAATTCTGCTTAGGACTTCAATTTCAATTGCCTCTCCGTTGTAGGATACGCTTTGTTGAGCGTGGTATTGAGCGTCTTTCCCACAAATGTGATTTTTCTTGATGGGTGTAAGACTGATTTCTTTGATTTCAGTGTAAGGCCCAGCTTGCTGAACAGGGTTGTACAGGCAGCCGTTGAAGTCTGCGCTGCGCGACTGGACAGTGCCTTGACTAACCAGTCATCTAAATAGGGGAATACTTGATGTTTTTATTTTCTGAAGAAAGCTGCCAATGGTACTAAGATCTTCTTGAATATTCGGGGGCAGACTTCAGGCCAAAAGGAAGGACCCTGAACTGGTAATGGCTCCCGGCTAGTGTAAATCGTAGGAACTTCCTGTGGGATGAAGGGGGATGTGAAAATACGTATCCTGAAGGTCGAGGATTGTCATATAATCCCCTTGATTCAGCAGTAACAGAATATCTTGCAATGTTACCATCCAGAAGGACTGTTTTTTGAGATAGGTTTTGAAATTTCTGAGGTCCAGCTTTTTGCAGACCGAAAAGAAACAGGAATAGAATAATTCCCTTGTTGTGATGCGGGACTCTTTCTATCTCCCCTTTCTTGAGCATTGAGATGGCCTCCAATTTGAGAAGGTGTTGATGCTTTGGAATGGAGGGTTGAGGTGGGGTGGGCGGAGGGGTTTGGATAAATTCTAGTGTATGGCAAAATTGAATAAGGTTTAGGACCCATTGGTCTGTAGTTATGTCTTGCCAGTGATGAAGATAGCTGGATATTTTTCCTTCTAAGTTGGGTGATGAGAAAGAGGAATAGCCGAAGACTGTAAGGAGTCATTGGGGATGGCCGATGTCCTTTCCTTGGCGCCATGCTCTACCTCTTGGTGCAGGTCTATTGCAGGCTGCTTGTGGTGGTTGGCGCTGAGAGTACTTGGGACAAAATTACTGTGAGGAAGATGTATATGAGGGGTAATGATATTGGGGGAAGCTCAAAGCTGCGAGGCGGAGAGGCACCGGGCATCAGGGACTCAATATCCCGGCATCCTTTGCGGCGCGAGTGCCGCTGATGATTTCCTGCCGCGCCAGGAGGCGCTTAAGAGGGTCAAACGCTCCGGCAGTGCGGGAAGCTCAAAGCTGCGAGACGGAGAGGCACCGGGCATCGGGGACTCAATATCCCGGCATCCTTTGCGGCGCGAGTGCCGCTGACAATTTCCTGCCACGCCAGGAGGCGCTTAAGAGGGGCCAAACACTACCGCAGCGCGGGAAGCTCAAAGCTGCGAGGCGGAGAGGCACCGGGCATCGGTGACTCAATATCCCGGCATCCTTTGCGGCGCGAGTGCCGCTGACGATTTCCTGCCACGCCACGAGGCCCTTAAAAGGGGCCAAGCACTCCCGCAGCGAAGCCCAGGGGAGCCCGGAGGAGGCTGGGCTGGGCCCACTCTCTGACATCAGGATCGTGGGACCCTAAGGAACTTCATTTTGAGGTACTGTTTTATTTAACATTGCTCCTTCTACAAAGTATATCGTATGAACAATGGTTAAGCTCACAGGCATTAGCGAACATCCGGGGGGCGGAATAGCAGAGACATTAGACGCTTTCCTAACGAGGGCTGAGTCGGTCTTGACCCATCAGATTGAACTAACCGAGAGGCAACTGTCTCTGGACTCTGATCGCCCAGATGCGCTCTTCCCTTGGCTGTAAAACTGTAGATAGTCCCCCTTTGACTTCTCCGCCTGCGCCTGCCCCTCCAGTACCGTCTACAGCCCCTGTGGCGCCTGTTGTACCTGCTCCCTGCTCCGCTGAAGTCACAACCAGATCAATAATAGTCACAAGGGGCCAGGTTGCAACCGCCTCACTAGATACTAACAGTGAGCCACCAGTAAAAAGAAGAAGGGGTGGTGGCTCTCAAAAGCAAAAGATACGACCTACTAAACAAAGAGGAATCGGAGATACTGAACCTGGCCTAAGTTCAAACCTGCGTCCTACGGTTATTATCTGAAAGAGACACGTTAGTGACAGATTCCTTACCTTAGAATATCCCCAGGCGTCAGGCTGGATCCGGAAAGTTTTTTGCGTAGCAGTACCCTTGCGCGTCGGTAGGCGGCGTCGTGCGGCTCCGCGTCCGTCGTCGGCGTCGTGATCGCCGGGATGACGTCGCGGGCAGTACTTAGGCGCCGCCCCTGCGCGCTGACGTCAGTTCTTCTTTTCCGCGCCAGTAAGCGCAGATCCGGGAAGAGCAGTGCCCTAGTCACTTTTTGACTATCTTTTGTGAAATTTTTCACTGTTCTCTTCAACGAGTCTTCACGACTCCTAAGGTGTCGTAGGGATGCCCGGCTTTAAGCCCTGCGAGGTATGTGGTCGTATGATGTCCATCACGGACCCCCACCTCGAGTGTCTCTTCTGCCTCGGCCGAGGCCACGACACGAAGTCGTGCCCTGACTGCCGGAAACTTCATCCGAAGGCTTTGCGAGAGCGGTCTCGAAAGCTCCTTGAAGTCCGGCAGTCGGCTCCGCGCCGCAGCAAGCCCCGGTCCCGGGAGAGGTCGAGGGGCCGGACGCGGAGTCCCCGCCGTTCGTCGGAATCCAAGTCTTCGCGCTCCTCCGGTAAGTCGAAGCACAAGAAGTCTAAGCGGCGTCATCGCTCTAAGACTTCGCCTCGCCGGTCGCGCGACTCGGCTGAGGTCCCTGTCGGCACCGTCCCCGCCCCGCGGCCCCGGACGTGCCTGTCGGAGTTGCCCCCGCATTACCCGTCCTTCCCGGGTTCGGGGCGACTCCGGCCGAAGCTACAGAAATTCCTGTCGGCCATGGCCCGCCTCTTCGGGCCTCAAGGTCCCTCCGTGCGCCTTCGGGCCCCGCGGGCCCAGATGGGGTTGCTCCGGCGCCGCCGTCGACTCCGGTCCCGGCGTCGCCTGTCCCACCAGCCTTCGTCCCGGCCTCGGCTCCGGCCCCGGCCTCGACCCCGGTTCCGGTGGTGCCGCAACCTCCATCGACGCCGGTTGACCTAACCACGCCTCCGCCGACGCCGATGTCCCCGGTGCCGCTTCCGACGCCGTCCGGGGCTCCGGGCGGCGTCGTTCCCGGTTCTCCCCGGGTCCGGACATGGAGCCGGACCGGCGCCGCCCGACGCCGGTTCCGGCGCCGATGAGGCCTTGGGTCCCTTATGTCCCTCCTCCTCCATCTTTTCAACCTGAGGAGGACCAGGAGAGCTGGGAGGGGTCTGACGACCCTCTCACACAACAGTGCGAGTTTGACCCGGACTGGGTTGAGGAACTTGGGGATGCCAGTGGGCTGGATACCTCCCCGACTCTGGCATGCTGTCTCCTCCCGTGGCAACGGAGGAGGGGGCTAATTTTGCAACGGTGTTGCGTAGAGCTGCTGGAGCCTTAAATCTCCAGTTGCCTACAGTGGCCGTCAGGACTAACCTCCTGACTGAAGTGCTTCAGCCGGCGGCCTCCTCTTCGGAGCCTGTGCTGCCGTTCAACGATGCACTCACTGACGTTCTTTTGGGTGCCTGGTCCAAACCCACCACAGGGGCTCCTGTGGATAGGAACGTGGCCCGACGCCATCGCCCGGCTCCGGGCGACCCCCTGTTTCTCTCCCAACACCCCACCCCTGAGAGCTTGGTTGTCCAAGCCTCTGCCTCCCAAACAGCCTTCCCTACCGCCCCTCCGGATAGGGAATCCAAGCGCCTGGATCACTTTGGGAAGAAGGCTTTCTCTTCCTCCAGTGCTGGCTTGCGGTCTGTTAATACCGCTTGCCTCTTGGGCCGATACACCCACTCCCTGTGGGATTCGGTGGCTGATGTTTTGCCGCAGTGTTCTGAGGAGGTCCAGACACTGCTTACCCGCGCTATTGCGGAAGGGCGTGATGCGGCTAAGTATACCATCCGCTGTGGCCTTGATACCGCCGACTCGCTGGGCAGATCGCTTGCAACGACGGTGGCGCTGCGTCGCCACGCCTGGCTGAGAACCACTGGTTTTTCAGGGGATGTCCAGAATACTCTCATGGACATGCCCTTTGATGGAGTCGGTCTCTTTGGTTCAAAGGCGGACCATGCGCTGGAGCGTTTCAAGGATTCACGGGCTACTGCTAAGTCCCTGGGCCTTGCTGTTGTGCGCCCTCCGCAAACGTCTGCTTTTCGCCCCTTTCGTGGCCACGGAAGGGGCGCCCAGTCACGCCCACAGCCCGGCCAACGGCCCGCGCAGCAAGCGCCTTCGCGTGGCCGAGGACGTGGATACCGCCGTGGCGGTTCGGGCAACCAGCGTGCGGGTCAGGCCACCACCTCCAACCCGTCCGCGGCCTCCAAGCCCTCCTAGTCCCTCCTTTCAGGTGCACAGCACGCCAGTCGGGGGCAGGGTCCGCCATCACCTTCACCACTGGCGTCCCATCACCTCGGACAAGTGGGTCTTGGACATTGTCCGAAGGGGCTACTCCCTCCCCTTCGAGACCACCCCCAGCCATGCCACCTCAATTCCACCGCATGTCAGGGGATCACTTGGTGCTTCTACAGAAGGAAGTCACGGCCCTCTTGGCCAAGAGGGCCATCGAGCATGTTCCGACCCCAGAAGTAGGGCGTGGTTGCTACTCCCACTACTTTCTGGTGCCCAAAAGGACAAGGAGGACATGCGTCCTATCTTGGACCTCCGGAACGTCAATCGCTTCCTCCGGAAGGAGAAGTTCAAGATGCTCACCCTAGCTCAGGTCTTGACTGCCCTCGACCCCGGAGACTGGTTGGTAGCGTTGGACTTGCAGGACGCCTATTTCCACATCCTCGTCCTGCCGGCCCACCGGCGTTACCTTCGGTTCACGGTAGGCCTCGAGCATTTTCAGTTCACCGTGCTCCCTTTGGCCTTACCAGTGCCCCTCGGGTGTTCACGAAAGTGATGGCGGTGGTCGCAGCTCATCTGCGCCGGGCAGGGGTTTCAGTCTTCCCTACCTCGACGACTGGCTGCTGAAGGCGGGCTCGCCCCAGGCAGTTGTCTCCCACCTCCAGACTACGGCCGAACTCCTGCACTCGCTGGGGTTCTCCATCAATGTGCCAAAGTCGCATCTGATTCCTTCTCCACAGCTCCTTTTCATCGGAGCAGTTCTGGACACGACGCAGTTTCGGGCCTATCCTCCCGAACGGCGAGTCCGGGATATTCAGGCTATGATTCCGATCTTTCAGCCCTTATCCTGGGTTTCGGTACGGATGACCCTGAGGCTGCTGGGCCTCATGGCCTCCTGCATCCTGCTGGTCACTCATGCCAGATGGCATATGCGGGCTCTGCAGTGGGACCTGAAGTTCCAGTGGGCGCAGCACCAGGGCGACCTGTCCGATCACGTCCAGATCTCGGAGGGGACTGCAAAACAGTTGCAGTGGTGGCTCTCGAACCGGCAATGGGTCATGGGCAGATCCCTCTCCCTTCCCCAGCCAGAGCACACAGTTGTGACGGACGCGTCCCTTCTGGGATGGGGCGGTCACATGGGAGAGGCGGAGATCAGAGGCCTCTGGTCTCCGGGCGGAGTCCCGGCTCCATATCAACCTTCTGGAGCTCCGGGCGATCCGACTTGCACTCAAGGCATTCCTTCCCTCTGTCAAAGGGAAGGTAGTGCAGGTGTTCACAGACAACACCACTGCCATGTGGTACTGCAACAAACAAGGCGGGGTGGGGTCGTGGACCTTTGTCAGGAGGCTCTGCGCCTCTGGACATGGCTGGAACACCAGGGCATGTTCCTGGTGGTTCAACACCTGGCAGGTTCCCTGAACGCCAGGGCGGACGAACTCAGCCGCAGGTGCATGATGGATCACGAATGGCGTCTTCACTCGGAAGTGGCGCAAGGACTCTTTCTACAGTGGGGAGAGCCTTGGTTAGATCTATTCGCCACCGAAGAGAACGCGCAATGTCATCAGTTCTGCGCGTTGGAATTTCCAAGGCGGCACTCGCTCGGCGACGCTTCGTCACGAGTGGAGTTGCGGTCTATTGTACGCCTTTCCGCCTATACCACTTCTACCCAGAGTGTTGAAGAAGATTCGGCACGACCGGGCCCAAGTCATTCTTGTGGCTCCGGACTGGGCTCGAAGAGTTTGGTATCCCGAGCTACTCAATATGAGCGTAGATCCCCCGATCCGTCTGCCTCTTCGGGAGGATCTTCTGTCGCAGCAGCAGGGGACGGTCCTCCACCCGAACCTGTCCAGTCTACACCTGCTTGCGTGGAGATTGAGCGGCGGCAGTTGATTCCTTTCGACTCTGCCTCCCGAAGTTTGTGATGTGATTCTGGCAGCCAGGCGTCCCTCCACTAAGGTGGTATACGCCTGCAGGTGGAACAAATTTGTGGCATGGTGCACAGCAAAGGCTGTGGATCCCCTTTCTGCCCCTCTTTCTGAGGTCCTTCTGTTCCTTCTCTCTCTGGCCCAACAGGGTTCTGCCCTGGGTACCATCAAGGGTTATCTTTGTGCTATCTCGGCCTTCCTCAGGCTCCCTGATCAGCCCTCCTTTTCAAGTCCCCTGTTGTTAACAGGTTCTTAAAAGGCATTACTCACCTCTTCCCTCCTGTTCCGTTTGTGATGCCTCAGTGGGACTTAAACTTGGTTCTTACCTTTTTAATGTGCGCTCCTTTGAGCCTCTACATAACTGTCCTCTTCGTCTTCTGACTCTGAAGACAGCCTTTCTGGTGGCCATCACCTCCGCTCGGCGGGTGAGTGAGCTCCAGGCTCTATCTTGCAAACCTCCCTTTCTGTCTGTTCATCCAGACAAGGTTGTTCTTCGGACGCGTCCGTCCTTCTTGCCAAAGGTGGTTACTGCTTTCCACATTGGGCAGACCATCACTTTGCCCACCTTCTTTCCGCCTCCGCATCCTTCCAGAGAGGAAGAGAGGCTCCACCGTCTGGACCCAAAACGTGCGCTCTCCTTCTATATTGACCGCACAAAACACTTCCGGGTGGATGACCAGCTCTTTATTGGCTACGTGGGCGCCAAAAAGGTCGGGCGGTGCACAAGAGGACCATCTCCCGCTGGGTTACCTTGTGCATCAAGACCTGCTATTCTTTGGCTAAAAGGAGCCTCCTGTTGGGCTGCGTGCCCATTCCACCAGGGCAACAGCCGCTACCACGGCCTTGGGCCGCGGTGTTCCGCTGCCGGTTATCTGTCAGGCAGCTACGTGGGCCTCGCTGCACACGTTTACAAAGCATTACTGCCTTGACAGTCAGGTCCGGAGGGACGGCTTCTTTGGCCGTTCTGTCCTCCAGGACTTCCTTGTCTGATCTTTGTTCGCAGACCCACCACCGGGGTTGGTATTGCTGGGGTATCTATTCTAAGGTAAGGAATCTGTCACTAACGTGTCTCTTTCAGATGCACAAGTTACTAACTTGTGTAACGATATATCTGTAAGAGACAGTAGTTAGTGACAGATTCCTACCGCCCCACCCATCCTCCCCGTTCTGCGAACTGATTTCTAGGGTTAAGGACATCCCTTTCAGGGCCCTAGTATTTTTCAGACACCTATGTCAGCTTCTTGCATGGCTCTGCGTTCCTGGCGCGGAAAGTCGTGTACAGAACTGACGTCAGCGCGCAGGGGCGGCGCCTGAGTACTGCCCGCGACGTCATCCCGGCGATCACGACGCCGACGACGGACGCGGAGCCGCACGACGCCGCCTACCGACGCCGCAAGGGTACTGCTACGCAAAAACTTTTCCGGATCCAGCCTGACGCCTGGGGATATTCTAAGGTAAGGAATCTGTCACTAACTACTGTCTCTTACAGATATATCGTTACACAAGTTAGTAACTTGTGCGACGATACCGTTACTTCGTTGGTTCAGGGGAGCGACGACGATACATGGAAAAGACTAGAGACATTGGTCACTGTACTTTTGAACCCCATGTTAACTAAACTATCTCAAATTGAGGAGAGGCTGTCGCACATTGAAGGGTTGGGTAGATCGACTCCCCACCAAGGTGCATGCCCATGCTCATGCCCTGGAGCAGCTGTGGGGCCTCCAGCACTTCAAGGGGGGGGGGCCTGCCTAAGGGAGTTTAATAATGAGGGGCACCATCCACGCATGGATAGTAATGCGTGCAACACTGTAGCTACCTCTCGTCACAATCATCAATTGCCCCCTTCTTATCCAACTGAGCATCCTTCGAACCTGGCTCGAGATACAAGTCCCCAGTCGCATCTTACTATCATTCCAAATGGGTCAGCTATTAATGCACGTCCGCTATTACAGGGGGTCGGAGGGAGGAGCCCCTTTTTAGGCAGCACAGACCTAATATGGGGAGACCCGTTAATGCATATCAGTCTCTGCACCTTCCACAGGCCTCATCCCCTCTTGTACTGATCCTGGGAAATGTCCCGATCTTGAGGGAGGATCAGGCTGAAACCACTATTGAACTAAAGGATAAATCCCTGCACTGGCTGTCCCGCCAAACATCTAGTAGGGGAAACAGGGGTGTTCCATTGGCCAACCAAATCACCATGGCCAGAAGGGTGGAGTGGCCGGGACCGACCAAAAAAACAATGGAGGTTGATTGTGTGATCATAAATTTTAACAACCACCATGCATCAAGATCTCTTCTAGGTCATTTATGCAGGGACCCACCTAGACAGATTGATCAGATCTACCGCTCTGCGATGCTGAGACACGCACTATAGATCTCTTCTATTCAACTTTAAGAAGATACCAGGACACGGAGTCACGATCCAGTACCCGTGTCAGCCAACCGTGCCAGTTATTCACAAGCCACTACTGCACCACATGTGCAGTCTTCCTCTGAGATCTCTCCACTCAAACCACAAGCGGAGCACACCTTCTTCCTTACCCTGCAGCACCGACCGCGCCCTACATCCAATTGGTTGCCAGCCCCTCACCCCGATACACACGAAGGGTACCCGGCTGGGTCGCTTGTGAGTAGCTTTCATTCCTTTTTCACTAAACCGGTGTGTCACACTCTTCACGTAGCTGCGCAACCGCAATTCAGATGTCCCTACACCCATAGGTCCTGAAGAGACCCTGTATTGTGTAAAAGGGTCGAAACGTCGTCGACAACCTAGCAAAACGAACCAATTCAATCAGCCCTGATTACTGTACACAGTGGCTGTGATTATTGTACAATTGCTTATGGTCGTTTTCTTACGGAAACCAAGTCACATTTGTCACTAATTTAAAAGTTTTATGCTTTATGTTTGGTTCTAACTTCACTGGGGACACCTAGCACTATTGTGTTTTTTCTTTTATGTACATATTGATACATTGTTTGACATATAAAAACATATTGCGAATACAGTCATCTGTGTCCTTGCTAGCTTTTCTTTCTGACGTCATTATAACCCTTTATCATTGCGATTGCGCATATTATTATCAAGATGTCTTCATTGCCCCGCAGGAACCGCTGTTTCTGTTACATACCTAATTACCCTGGTTCCTAGCGAGTAGGGTCTCCCTTGTTCCTGTTTGGGACCCACCTAAAGGCGCACAAATTAGAGCTTTACCCTATGAGGTTTTTTTTAGGCATTCTCTTACGCTGACAAAAGAAACTAGTGCTTTCTTGGGGGGGGGGGGCAAATGAGGGACGAAGTACCATGTAATATAGGTAATCCAGGGGTAACCCTTGAGAACAGATTTGCCCCTCTCAGCGACCTGGAATAATGTGATTGACTATATTCATCCGGTCGCTGGCCATTTCCCAGCGACAGTGGATTAGCAATCACCCACATAGACAAAGAAAGTAAGGATGGCTTCCCTTGCGAATCAATAGGAAACACAGACTTGTCATCTTCCTTGGAACCAGCCCAGCTATCATATATTTCATGGAACATTGCGGGCTTACAGTCAAAACTAGAATCCTGGGACTGGTCTGAATTAATTGAAACCCACGACATCTGCGTGTTCCAGGAAACATGGTCCTTAAACCCATTACACCGTCCAGGCTATCTTAACTTCCATAAACCGGCAACCCAAGGACAGAGGGGTAGACCTTCAGGAGGGCTAACAATTTGGGTGAAACAGGACCCACGCTATAGAATCCAGGAAGTCTATATTGATAGCCCGGATATCATGGCCATCTGCTTACAGATGAGCCCCCACGCCCAGATAATAGTCCTTAATGTTTATGCAAGAGGTCTTACAGGTGGAAGCCTGTCGAACACAGTTTCCATTCTAGAGGACTTCTTGGAAAGTAAGACTGGAACTCAAGACTTTGTAATTGCAGGGGACTTCAATACTACCTTTGAGCCCCTTGACCGAGACGATAGCAAACTCACTGAAGAGGAAGATGCACAATGGAGCATCCTCACTATAGAGCTGCCTCCGATCACGAGATGGACGAGGCAGCACTACAACTTAAAGCACTGTGTATGGAAAGGGGTCTCAAGGCAGTAAATGGACGAACTCCATCAGATAGGATGGGCTCTAATACATTCAACAATGGCGTGAGTATGAGCCGTATTGATTATATATTCATCAACCAGGAATATTGGGCTTCCCTCGTTGACATGGAGGTTCAAGAAAGAGTAGAAAGTGATCACAATCCCCTAATATAAAAAATGAAAGCCCCAGGACTTAATTTGCTCCCAACTCTGACAATGCAATGTACTACTACCATTACCTTGCTCTGTAATGACATGAGGAGGGTAAAATGGAACAAGATAGTGGAAAATGAACAAACACTCCTAGTAATAAGGGCAGATGTTACCAATACTCTGGCAGAGTTACAAACCGCCACCACCCAGACACAGCTAAATAAAAACATAACTAGGGCTCATGAAGACCTATTCGGAAAAATAAAGACATATTTTTTTAAAGCCTCTCAGACATCCCAGCAAGCAGAAAGAAAAACAAGCTATCTGGTATAACAAGGCTTGTAGAGAAGTATATAAGTCACTGGTGGCAGCAATCAAACTAAAAGATTTGGCCACTTTAAAAAAAAAATGTCAGAAGTACAAAGCCACACAGCTGGAAGCCAAAAAAGACTGGGACGCAGAGATGGCAAGATCTTTTTCAGGCCAGCTCAAGGAAAAACCTCCAAAACGTCTGGCAATTGGTCAAATGGGGGAGAGGTGGGCAAGTACCGTCCCCGCAAAACCATGTAGCTCCAGATATGTGGGTCTCACATTTCTCTAAGCAATTTGCTGTAGATCCGTGGTACTCATAGTATGGCCCACGGGCCGCCAGCGGCGCGACAGGCATTCCTTGGCGGCCCGCGGACCTTGCAGGTAATGTAAACCCAATATTACCAGTGACAGAAGAGAGTAGAGAGAGAGAGAGAGTGGAGAGAGAGAGAGAGAGTGGAGAGAGAGAGAGAGTGGAGAGAGAGAGACTGACTGACTGACAGAGAGACTGACTGACAGAGAGACTGACTGACTGACTGAGAGAGAGACTGACTGACTGACCGAGGGAGATAGAGACTGACTGTGAGAGAGATCGAGAGAGAGTGAGAGACTGAGAGAGAGAGACTGAGAGAGAGACAGAGACTGACTGACTGAGAGAGACTGACTGACTGAGGGAGAGACTGACTGAGAGAGACTGACTGACTGATTAAGAGAGAGAGAGAGACTGACTGTTAGACCCGGAAGGTCCCAGGGACCTCCGACGCGGTAGCTTGGCGCGAGGCGGGAAGGCTCGCCGGAAGCTAAGTGTTAAGTAGTTGTGCAACACACACTCACACTGACCCAGTGAAGCACACGCAATAAAGTGACACCACTCCAGGTTCATTTACAAAACACAAGTATCTTTATCTTTTTCTGGTTAACGCAGATAACATATAGTTTCCACAGTATGCAGGGTAATTGGCTGGTGACCTCAGGTCAATACACGTAACATTTCTTAGGCAGATATTCACTGCAGGTAAACACTCTTAAACCACTAGGCAATATGGGTGAACATACTTAAGCCCCCATTGAATGCAGGTAATCGGGCTCAATCAGGTAGATAAAGCAGGGAACACTGCGCCTTCAAGCATAACATTTCGGTAGCTATACTAGTGCAGATGTACTTTCCTTACAGGTAGCAATCCTTAGACAGATCTTCGATACATGCCGTATTTCCTAGGCAAAGATTCTCTACATGACATATTTCCTAGGCATCTATTCAATACAGGCAATATTTCTTAGGCATCTAGTCAGTTCAGGCAACATTCTTTAGGCATCGAGTCAGTACAGGACATAATCATTAGGCATCTATTCAATCCAAGCCCTGTTCTTTAGGCAGGGGATCGCTACCGATGACTCAGGGACATTCCAGCAGGGGCGGTTCCCCGGCAGGGGGTGCTGGCGTATGGGCGGCTAGGATTATGGGTGCAGGCCCCCAGTTCCCCTTGTTGACCCTGCTGGCAGTAAAAGGGGGCCTCCGCGCGAGCGTAGGCCCCCCGACCGCCTGGACTCACCAGTCAGTCCTCGCGGGGGGGGCAGTCTGTCACCGATGCAGTGCCGGCCGCCGTCTCCCCAGTCAGCCCTCTCCTTCCTACTCGCGGGGCCTTTATCTGGGGGACGGGCGTCACGGCAGGCGGTAGGCTTCCTCTCTGCAGGGGAACCGGACCGGCAGGCTCAGAGCTCCTCTCTCTGAGGGCGGGCTCCGGGGCTTCCTCTCTGACGCTGGGCCCAGGAGCCAATCAGAGTGCGGCTTCATAGGGGCGCGGCCGATGACGCGGCCGGCGCCCTGGTTACCCGGCAACTCTCTCTCGCGCTCTCCAGGCCGAGCGCGGCCTTGGCGGTAGCTGCGGCGGCCCTCCCTTGGCTTCGGGGGCCGCGGCGGCGTCCTCGTCCCCACGCAGTCTTCTCCCGCGACAGCGCCCGGGCAGCAGCAGTGATTTCGGCCACAGCGTCTCTTCCCTCAGCGGCGCCTGGGCAGCGGCGGCGATCTGGACCCACAGCGCTTCTCACCCAACGGCGCCTGGGCAGCGGCGGTGATCTTGAGCATACAGCGCTTCTTCAGGGCAGAGCGCCCACGCACAGGTACCAGGCCAGCGGCGGTGATCTTGGGCAGCCGCAGCGCACCAGCCCAGTGCCAGCAGCAGGAGACAGGTTCTTAAGATATAGCGCTTAATTGGCACAGCGCTAGCGGAAAGTGGTAGGTTCTGGCGATATGGCGCGTGGGGGGGCACAGCGCTTTACCTCGCGGTTCCCAGCAGCAGTAGCGCTCGCAGGTTCCTCAGCACTCAGGGACTACAGCACTAGTTGGGGAGTTTCAGGTGCCAGGTACCTAGCGCTTCCCAGTCTTGGCACTGGCAATCGATGACCGGTATTCTTTGCAAGAATTGAATGTAGGAGTTGGTAGTTTCAGGCAGGCACACTGGAGTTGGTACCCCGGGCTCCCCTCCCACTGGGCAAGGTCAGCAGGCTGGTAGGATCACTCAGCTAACTTGGGGACAGCAGGGCCTAAGCTCAGTCAGCCTCAGTAGTGTAGCTTCCCCCTGGCGCAGCAGCCTATACTCCGGCGGAGGGTCCCCAGGTCCAGTAGTGCAACAACTAACTGTCAGATTTCCCTCCCTTCCTTTTATACGTCTAGGTCAGGTGACACTTCCAAAAGGCGGCAAGTTCTGGCGCCAACCTGGGGGGTTGGAAGGTTCTAGAAGGCTCTGGGGACTCTGTGGTGGCTTCTTGGTGACAAGGGGCGGGACGGTCAAGGTTACAATATCACTAAGTCCCAGCCTTATCCCAACTACTAGTATGCAAGCAGGACAATGGCCACTCCGCAGTAGCAGGGGCCTGTGGCAACCATATTGTTAGGAGAGAGCACCTGCGCCTCAGCACTGTTTAGCAGCGGTAAGGCGCCCAGAGTCCTATGTCCAACAAACAAGATGGCGGAAAAACAGAGGCAGAAAGGGAAAAATGCAGGGTAAGACCACCCTAGGGCTGACAGGTCTAACACGCGTCCCCCCAGCCGAAAGTGGGGAGAGCTACCCAACCTCTAGGGAGTTCTCATCGCTAAGGCGGAAGAACCGAGAGAGACCGTCAGCGTTGGCGTGGTCTACTCCGGGTCGGTGTTCCACCCTGAAGTCCATACCCTGGAGGGAAATGGACCACCTCAACAATTTAGGGGTTTCGCCCCTCATTTGCATGAGCCAGCGAAGGGGTCGGTGGTCGGTTTGAATCAGGAAGTGAGAGCCAAAGAGGTATGGCCTCAACTTCTTCAAGGCCCAAACCACAGCAAAAGCTTCCCGTTCAATAGTACTCCACCGCTGTTCCCGGGGGAGTAACCTCCTGGAGATGAAGGCCACAGGTTGGTCTAGGCCCTCCTCGTTGAGTTGTGACAGGACTGCCCCAATGCCATGCTCAGAGGCGTCCGTTTGAACAATGAATTCTTTGCTGAAGTCCGGAGTCCTAAGCACCGGAGCAGTGCACACAGCCTGCTTGAGGGTGTCGTAGGCTTTCTGGCAAGCATCCGTCCAAATTACTTTTCGTGGTTGCTTTTTGGACGTGAGTTCGGTCAGGGGGGTCACGATGGTGCCATACCCCTTGACAAACCGGCGGTAGTAACCCGTGAGGCCCAGGAAAGCCCTGACCTCTGTCTGGGTTTTGGGGGGCTCCCAGGCCAGGATGGTCTCGATTTTGGCCTGGAGGGGCTGCACCTTACCCCCGCCCACCAGGTGCCCCAGATAGACGACAGATCCCTGTGATCTGGCATTTGCTGGCCTTGATGGTCAGGCCAGCCCGCTGCAGGGCCTGCAGCACCTCCTGGAGATGCTCCAGATGGTCCTCCCAGCTGCTGCTGAAGACAGCTATGTCATCCAGGTAGGCAGCAGAGAAGGCCTCTAAGCAAGAAAGTACCTGGTTTATCAACCGCTGAAAGGTGGCAGGAGCGTTTTTTAATCCAAAGGGCATCACTTGAAATTGGAAGTGGCCCTCTGGGGTGGAGAATGCAGTCTTCTCCTTGGCTCCGTCCGCCATGGCGATCTGCCAGTATCCTGACGTGAGGTCAAAAGTGCTTAAGTATTGGGCTGCCCCTAGCCGGTCAATGAGCTCATCCGCCCTAGGGATCGGGTGAGCGTCCGTCTTGGTTACGGAGTTAAGTCCTCAGTAATCCACACAGAACCGAAGCTCAGGTGTGGTGCCCGGTGGAGCCGCTTTTGGTACCAATACCACCGGACTGGCCCAGGGGCTTCTGGAAGGCTCGATCACCCCCAGCTCCAGCATCTTAGCGACCTCACTCTGAATGCTGGTCTTCACTTTGTCTGACAGCCGATAAGATTTAGTCTTGACAGGTGGGCTGTCTCCTGTGTCCACATCATGGGTACACAGGTGGGTGATACCCGGAACAAGGGAGAACAAGGAAGAGTACTGCTCCAATACCTGGCGGAAGTCCCTCTGTTGCTCCGGCGTCAGGGACGGGGAGAGAACCACTCCCTCTACCGATCCATCTTTCTCCTGGGATGCCAGAAGGTCTGGGAGAGGCTCGCTCTCCTCCTCCTCGCTCCCATCAGTTACCATCAGGAGGGTAAGTTCTGACCTCTCCTGGTGTGGTTTGAGGCGGTTGACATGCAACACTCGGTGGGGTTGCCTTGGGGTCCTAAGATCCACCAAGTACGTGGTCTGGCCCTTCCTCTCCAGTATCTCGTACGGCCCAGTCCACCGGTCCTGGAGGGCACTAAGCTCTCCGGGCTCCATGACCCACACCTTCTGTCCAGTATCCAGTTGCACCGGATGGGCATTCCTGTCGTACCACTCCTTCATGACTGCCTGACTGGCCTCCAGGTTGTCGGATGCCTCCTTCCACAACTTGGCCATCTGGCTGCGGAATGCCAACATGTAGCTCACCACATCCTGGGGAAGCCTCCTAGGAGACTTCTCCCACCCCTCTCTCACGAGACTGAGGGGTCCCCTTACAGGGTGTCCGTACAGGAGCTCGAAGGGGCTGAAGCCTACCCCTTTCTGCGGCACCTCCCGGTAGGAGAACAACAGACAGGGCAAGAGGATGTCCCACTTCTTCCTCAAGTCCTCAGGCAGACTCCTGATCATTCCTTTCAGGGTCTTGTTAAAACGCTCCACAAGCCCGTTGGTCTGGGGGTGGTAAGGGGTGGAGAACTTGTACGTCACCCCACACTCCTTCCACATGGCCTGCATATAGGCGGACATAAAGTTGGTGCCCCTGTCCGACACCACCACCTTGGGGAAGCCCACTCGGGTAAAAATCCCCATCAGGGCCCGCGCCACCGCAGGTGCAGTGATGGTCCTCAGAGGAATGGCCTCCGGGTACCGGGTGGCGTGGTCCACCAGAACTAGGATGAACCGGTGTCCAGAGGAGGTCGGCGGATCCATAGGCCCGACAATGTTGATGCCCACCCTCTCAAAAGGGGTACCGACCACCGGTAGGGGTTCCAAGGGGACCTTCAACTTGGTCCCGGTCTTCCCACTCGCCTGGCAAGTCACGCAGGTCTAGCAGTAGGTATCAGAGGCGTTCCTCATCCTGGGCCAGTAAAAGTGTGGGACCAACCGCGCAAAAGTTTTATCTTGGCCCAGGTGTCCCGCCAGGGGGATCTCGTGCGTTGACTCCAGTAAAAAGGATCGGTAGCATTGGGGGACCACTAAGGCCCTTGAGGACCCATGCACCGGAGCCTTAGGCTCACTGAAAAGAAGGCCATCCTCCCAGTAAATGTGATAGTTTCCAGCAGCATTTCCAGCTGCTTGGGCTTCGGCATGTCGCCGCATGCCCTCAAGGTTGGGACACTCCTTCTGTGCCCGACAGAATTCCTCCCGGGTAGGCCCTCCTTCCACCTGCCACTCCGCAGGGGTCGGCAAGTCCCCCCCGGGACCAACGTAATCCTCCGTGGACTCCGGGGCCACCACCGCGGGTGCCCTATCCATCTCACGGGATGCATCCTCCAGGACATCGTCCTGATCAACGGTGGGCTGGGCCATTGTTCCAGGCACCAGCCCCGGTTGGTTCCCTTGCCGGGCAGCCATGGACCGTGTGACCGCACAAGTCCATCCTGGTAGTCCCAGCATCTCAGCGTGTGCGTTAAACTCCACTTCCTTCCAGGCGGTATGCTCCAAGTCGTTTCCCAACAAGCAGTCGACTGGCATGGCAGGGCTCACCGCGACTCTCAACAGGCCTGACACCCCTCCCCACTCAAAGGGAACTTCGGCCACAGGGTAGTGACCCACACTGTTGTCAGCCATCACAACTCGGTGGAGTACATCAGAAATCACTTGCTCCGGGGACACCAGCTGTCTCCTAACCATCGTCATGCTGGCACCTGTGTCCCTCAGAGCTTCCACCTCCTCCCCGTTAACACGGACCCTCTGCCGGTATTTGGCAGTATTCGAGGGTACCTGAATCTGTGGGACCATCTCCCTGTCTCCCAGGGAAACTAGGGTCAAACCTGCCCACTCACCCCCCTTATCTAGGGACAACTCTTCCCCCAGCGCTACACTCGCCACCCCGGGGTTCTTACCTCCAGTAGGGGCTGGGGCCCTTTTACGACACTGGGGATCCCCCTTGTAGTGTCCAACCTCCCCGCACTCATAGCACCGGACAGTTTTGGGCTGCTGACTTCTGTCAGGATAAGCAGGCTTTTGATAACCCGATTGGGGCTGGGATCCAAACCCTCTCCCTTGCGGTCTGTTTTGGGGGCCTCTGGAGAACTCCTTCTTTTTATCTCCCCCCTCTCTCTTCTGGGGAAAACCCTGTCCACCCTTCGGGGGGTCTCCCCCGGATCCCTTGTTGGACACCCTGGTACTGATCCAGGTATCCGCCTCCTCCGCAAGCTCCCTCGGACCGGTCAGCTTGCGGTCCACCAGGTGTTGGCGCAGCTCTGGAAAACATTTATCAAGAAGGTGCTCTCTTAGAAACAAATCGTATAGCCCTTCGTAGTCGGTCACCTCGCTGCCCCGTACCCAACCCTCCAATGCTTTGCGGGCGTAGTCTAGGAAATCCACCCAGTTCTGTGTGGGAAGCTTGTGGCTATTTCTAAACTTCTGTCGGTATCTCTCAGGGTTCAGGCCAAACTTTTTAATCAATGCTTCCTTCATAACAGAGTAGTTGGTCTGATCTGCCTTGTTTAGTGTCAAGAGTGTGTCCCTCCCCACCGGAGGCATGTACCTATACAGGCTACCCCCCCCCAGTAACTCTCGGGGACCCCATGGGCTGTCAGGGACACCTCATAGGCCGCTAGCCACTTGTCGATGTCGTCCCCCACATTGAAACTGGCCACCACATGTTTGGGCAAGTAGAACCTAGACTCCCGTGGAGCTTCAGCGGGTACGCTGCCACCATTTGTGTTGTTCTGCGTCCCTATTAGTAGGGCTCTAATCTCTAGTTCCTTCAAGTTAAGCTCATGGAGAAGCTTTCTTTCCTCCATGGCCAGCCTCTTCTCTTCACGTTCCTTGTCTAACCTAGCAAGCTCTAACTTGAGATGTCTCTCCTCCCTCCTGTCCTCTAACTCCTCCGCCGATAAGCTCCTCACTGACACACTACTGCCTGCCCTGGAACGTCTTTCCGGCAACACATTCTCCCTCGTGTCTATGTGCAGTAGGTCCAGCTCTCCTGGAGCGTCATGCTCTCCCTGCCCCTCGTCCCCTCTCCCTTCCGGGTGGGCCAATGCCCATGCTCTTAAGCTCTTCTGAAGCTCCTCTCTCTTGGCGCCTCGCTTAAAGAACACCCCCTTCCCCTGGCAGAGCTCCCTAAGCTGCGCCACCGTGTACATTTCTAGGTTGGCCAGCTCGAACTCCATTCTGCTAGGTAGGGCCTCGGACAATTCCTGGGAAAACCACTAGGACCTAGGTAACAGGTTTAACACCAAAGCATTTACAATCGGGCAATCAGGGAGAATTTCAAGCTTGCATCTACACAGGTGTCAAATTGCGGCGCACACTGAGTCCCTGTAGGGTGCTGCACAAGCACAAGTCCTAATCCCACCGCTGCCACCAATGTTAGAGCAGGAAGGTCCCAGGGACCTCCGACTCCGACGCGGTAGCTTGGCGCGAGGCGGGAAGGCTCGCCGGAAGCTAAGTGTTAAGTAGTTGTGCAACACACACTCACACTGACCCAGTGAAGCACACGCAATAAAGTGACACCACTCCAGGTTCATTTACAAAACACAAGTATCTTTATCTTTTTCTGGTTAACGCAGATAACATATAGTTTCCACAGTATGCAGGGTAATTGGCTGGTGACCTCAGGTCAATACACGTAACATTTCTTAGGCAGATATTCACTGCAGGTAAACACTCTTAAACCACTAGGCAATATGGGTGAACATACTTAAGCCCCCATTCAATGCAGGTAATCGGGCTCAATCAGGTAGATAAAGCAGGGAACACTGCGCCTTCAAGCATAACATTTCGGTAGCTATACTAGTGCAGATGTACTTTCCTTACAGGTAGCAATCCTTAGACAGATCTTCGATACATGCCGTATTTCCTAGGCAAAGATTCTCTACATGACATATTTCCTAGGCATCTATTCAATACAGGCAATATTTCTTAGGCATCTAGTCAGTTCAGGCAACATTCTTTAGGCATCGAGTCAGTACAGGCCATAATCATTAGGCATCTATTCAATCCAAGCCCTGTTCTTTAGGCAGGGGATCGCTACCGATGACTCAGGGACATTCCAGCAGGGGCGGTTCCCCAGCAGGGGGTGCTGGCGTACGGGCGGCTAGGATTATGGGTGCATGCCCCCAGTTCCCCTTGTTGACCCTGCTGGCAGTGAAAGGGGACCTCCGCACGAGCGTAGGCCCCCGACCTCCTGGACTCACCAGTCAGTCCTCGCGGGGGGCAGTCTGTCACCGATGCAGTGCAGGCCGCCGTCTCCCCAGTCAGCCCTCTCCTTCCTACTCGCGGGGCCTTTACCTGGGGGACGGGCGTCACGGCAGGCGGTAGGCTTCCTCTCTGCAGGGGGACCGGACCGGTAGGCTCAGAGCTCCTCTCTCCGAGGTCGGGCGGGCTCCGGGGCTTCCTCTCTGACGCTGGGCCCAGGAGCCAATCAGAGCGCGGCTTCCTAGGGGCGTGGCCGATGACGCGGCCGGCGCCCTGGTTGCCCGGCAACTCTCTCTCGCGCTCTCCAGGCCGAGCGCGGCCTTGGCGGTAGCTGCGGCGGCCCTCCCTTGGCTTCGGGGGCCGCGGCGGCGTCCTCGTCCCTACGCAGTCTTCTCCCGCGGCAGCGCCCGGGCGGCGGCAGTGATTTCGGCCACAGCGTCTCTTCCCTCAGCGGCGCCTGGGCAGCGGCGGCGATCTGGACCCACAGCGCTTCTCACCCAACGGCGCCTGGGCAGCGGCGGTGATCTTGAGCATACGGCGCTTCTTCAGGGCAGAGCGCCCACGCACAGGTACCAGGCCAGCGGCGGTGATCTTGGGCAGCCGCAGCGCGCCAGCCCAGCGCCAGCAGCAGGAGACAGGTTCTTAAGATATAGCGCTTAATTGGCACAGCGCTAGCGGAAAGTGGTAGGTTCTGGCGATATGGCGCGTGGGGGGGCACAGCGCTTTACCTCGCGGTTTCCAGCAGCAGTAGCGCTCGCAGGTTTCTCAGCACTCAGGGACTACAGCACTAGTTGGGGAGTTTCAGGTGCCAGGTTCCTAGCGCTTCCCAGTCTTGGCGCTGGCAATCGATGACCGGTATTCTTTTCAAGAATTGAATGTAGGAGTTGGTAGTTTCAGGCAGGCACACTGGACAACGTACCCCGGGCTCCCCTCCCACTGGGCAAGGTCAGCAGGCTGGTAAGATCACTCAGCTAACTTGGGGACAGCAGGGCCTAAGCTCAGTCAGCCTCAGTAGTGTAGCTTCCCCCTGGCGCAGCAGCCTATACTTCGGCGGAGGGTCCCCAGGTCCAGTAGTGCAACAACTAACTGTCAGATTTCCCTCCCTTCCTTTTATACGTCTAGGTCAGGTGACACTTCCAAAAGGCGGCAAGTTCTGGCGCCAACCTGGGGGGTTGGAAGGTGCTAGAAGGCTCTGGGGACTCTGTGGTGGCTTCTTGGTGACAAGGGGTGGGACGGTCAAGGTTACAGTATCACTAAGTCCCAGCCTTATCCCAACTACTAGTATGCAAACAGGACAATGGCCACTCCGCAGTAGCAGGGGCCTGTGGCAACCATATTGTTAGGAGAGAGCACCTGCGCCTCAGCACTGTTTAGCAGCGGTAAGGCGCCCAGAGTCCTATGTCCAACAAACAAGATGGCAGAAAAACAGAGGCAGAAAGGGAAAAAATGCAGGGTAAGACCACCCTAGGGCTGACAGGTCTAACACTGACTGACTGACTGACTGACTGAGAGAGAGAGAGACTGACTGACTGAGAGAGAGACTGACTGACTGACTGAGAGAGAGACTGACTGACCGAGAGAGACTGACTGACAGAGAGAGAGAGACTGACTGACTGACTGACTGAGGGAGAGAGAGACTGACTGAGAAAGAGACTGACTGGCTGAGAGAGAGACTGACTGACAGAGAGAGAGAGACACTGACTGACAGAGAGATAGAGACTGACTGAGAGAGATAAAGAGACTGGCAGAGAGATAGAGAGAGAGACTGACAGAGAGAGAGACTGACTGAGAGAGAGACTGACAGAGACACTGACTGACTGAGAGAGAGACTGACTAAGAGAGAGAGACTGACTGTGAGAGACTGACTGAGAGAGAGACAGACTGACTGACAGAGAGAGAGACTGACTGAGAGACAGACTGACTGACTGACAGACTGACTGACTGAGAGAGACTGGCTGACAGAGAGAGACTGACTGACAGAGAGAGAGAGACTGACAGAGAGAGAGAGACTGACATAGAGAGAGACTGACATAGAGAGAGACTGACTGAGAGAGAGACTGACTGACTGAGAGAGAGACTGACTGACCGAGAGAGACTGACTGACTGAGAGAGACTGACTGACTGAGGGAGAGAGAGACTGACTGACTGAGAAAGAGACTGACTGACTGGCTGAGAGAGAGACTGACTGACAGAGAGAGAGAGAGACACTGACTGACAGAGAGATAGAGACTGACTGAGAGAGATAAAGAGACTGGCAGAGAGATAGAGAGAGAGACTGACTGAGAGAGAGAGAGAGACTGACTGAGAGAGAGACTGACAGAGACACTGACTGACTGAGAGAGAGACTGACTAAGAGAGAGAGACTGACTGTGAGAGACTGACTGAGAGAGAGACAGACTGACCGACAGAGAGAGAGACTGACTGAGAGAGAGACAGACTGACTGACTGAGAGAGACTGGCTGACAGAGAGAGACTGACACAGAGAGAGAGAGAGAGAGAGAGACTGACAGAGAGAGAGAGACTGACAGAGAGAGAGAGAGACTGACTGAGAGAGAGACTGACAGAGACACTGACTGACTGAGAGACTGACTAAGAGAGAGAGACTGACTGTGAGAGACTGACTGAGAGAGAGACAGACTGACCGACAGAGAGAGAGACTGACTGAGAGAGACAGACTGACTGACTGAGAGAGACTGACTGACTGAGGGAGAGACTGACTGAATGAGAGAGAGACTGACTGACTCAGAGAGAGAGAGAGAGACTTAATGGCAGAGAGAGAGAGACTAAGAGAGAGAGAGAGAGACTGACAGAGGGAGAGAGACTGACTTGACAGAGAGAGAGACTGACAGAGAGAGAGAGACTGACTGACAGAGAGAGACTGACTGAGAGAGACTGACTGACAGAGAGAGAGACTGACTGACAGAGAGAGAGACTGACTGACAGAGAGAGAGACTGACTGACAGAGAGAGACAGACTGACTGACTGGCTGAGAGACTGACTGACAGAGAGAGAGAGACTGACTGACTGAGAGAGACTGACTGAGAGAGAGATTGACTGACTGAGAGACTGACTGACTGAGAGAGACTGACTGACTGAGAGAGAGAGAGACTGACTGACAGAGAGAGAGTGACTGACTAGGAGAGAGACTGACTGAGAGAGAGACTGACTGAGAGAGAGAGACTGACTGACAGAGAGAGACTAACTGACAGAGAGAGAGACTGACTGAGAGAGACCAACAAAGAGAGACAGACTGACTGACTGAGAGAGAGACTGACTGAGAGAGACTGACTGAGAGAGAGAGACTGACTAGAGAGACTGACTGACAGAGAGAGAGAGACTGACTGAGGGAGAGAGACTGACAGAGAGAGACTGACTGAGAGAGATTGACAGAGAGAGACTGACAGAGGGAGAGAGACTGACTGACTGGCTGACAGAGAGAGAGACTGAGTGAGGGAGAGAGAGACACTGAGAGAGACTGACTGACTGACTTAGAGAGACTGACTCAGAGAGAGAGAGACTGAATGACTGAGAGAGACTGAGAGAGAGAGAGACTGACAGAGAGAGAGACTAACAGTAAGAGAGAGAAAGACTTAGAGAGAGAGACTCAGAGAGACTCAGAGAGAGAGAGAGAGAGAGAGGGAAAGACTGACTGACAGAGAGACTGACTGAGAGAGAGACTTAGAGAAAGACTGACTGACTGAAAGAGAGTGAGAGACTGACAGAGAGAGAGAGACTGACTGACTGAGAGTGACTGACTGACTCAGAGAGAGAGACTGAATGACTCAGAGAGAGACTGACTGACAGAGAGAGACTGACTGAGAGAGAGAGACTGACAGACACTGACTAAGAGACAGAGACTGACTGAGAGAGACTGACTGACTGAGAGAGACTGACTGACTGACTGAGAGAGAGTGACTGAGAGAGAGACTGACTGACTGAGAGAGAGAGACTGACTGACTGAGAAATAGACTGACTGGCTGAGAGACTGACTGACAGAGAGAGACTGACTGAGAGAGAGAAAGATAAAGAGACTGGCAGAGAGATAGAGACTGACAGAGAGAGAGACTGACAGAGAGAGAGAGACTGACAGAGAGACTGACTGACTGAGAGAGAGACTGACTAAGAGAGACAGACTGACTGTGAGAGACTGACAGAGACAGACTGACTGACAGAGAGAGACTGGCTGACAGAGAGAGACTGACAGAGAGAGACTGACTGACTGAGGGAGAGAGAGACTGACTGACTGAGAGAGAGACTGATTGACTCAGAGAGAGAGAGACTTAATGATAGAGAGAGAGACAGAGAGAGAGAGAGACTGACAGAGGGAGAGAGACTGACTGACTGAGAGAGAGAGAGACTGAGAGAGAGAGACTGACAGAGAGACTGACTGACAGAGAGACTGACTGACAGAGAGACTGACTGACTGAGAGAGACTGACTGAGAGAGAGAGACTGACTGAGAGAGAGAGACTGACTGAGAGAGAGAGACTGACTGAGAGAGAGACTGACTCGGAGAGAGACTGACAGAGAGAGAGACTGACTAGAGAGACTGACTGACAGAGAGAGAGAGAGAGACTGACTGAGGGAGAGAGAGACTGACAGAGAGAGACTGACTGAGAGAGATTGACAGAGAGAGACTGACAGAGGGAGAGAGTCTGACTGAGAGAGAGAGAGATTGACAGAGAGAGACTGACAAAGAGAGACAGACTGACTGACTGACAGAGAGAGAGACTGACAGAGAGAGAGACTGACTGACTGAGAGAGACTGACTAAGAGAGAGACTGACTGACTGAGAGACTGACTGAATGAGAGAGAGAGAGAGACTGAATGACTGAGCGAGAGACTGAGAGAGAGAGAGAGAGAGACTGACAGAGAGAGAGACTGACAGAAAGAGAGAGAAAGACTGAGAGAGAGACTGACTGACTGAGAGAGAGACTGACTGAGAGAGACTGACTGACTGAGAGAGAGAGAGAGACTGACTGACAGAGAGAGAGAGAGAGACTGACTGAGGGAGAGAGAGACTGACAGAGAGAGACTGACAGAGAGAGACTGACAGAGAGAGTCTGACTGACTGAGAGAGAGAGAGATTGACAGAGGGAGAGAGTCTGACTGACAGAGAGAGAGAGACTGACTGACTGAGAGAGACCGACAAAGAGAGACAGACTGACTGACTGACAGAGAGACTGACTGAGAGAGAGAAAGACTGACTGACTGAGAGAGACTGACTGAGAGAGAGACTGACTGACTGGCTGAGAGAGAGAGTGACTGACTAGGAGAGAGACTGACAGAGAGAGAGAGAGAGACTGACTGAGAGAGAGAGACTGACTGACAGAGAGAGACTAACTGACAGAGAGAGAGACTGACTGAGAGAGACCAACAAAGAGAGACAGACTGACTGAGAGAGAGACTGACTGAGAGAGACTGACTGAGAGAGAGAGACTGACTAGAGAGACTGACTGACAGAGAGAGAGAGACTGACTGAGGGAGAGAGACTGACAGAGAGAGACTGACTGAGAGAGATTGACAGAGAGAGACTGACAGAGGGAGAGAGTCTGACTGACAGAGAGAGAGAGAGACTGAGTGAGGGAGAGAGAGACACTGAGAGAGACTGACTGACTGACTTAGAGAGACTGACTCAGAGAGAGAGAGACTGAATGACTGAGAGAGACTGAGAGAGAGAGAGACACTGACAGAGAGAGAGACTAACAGTAAGAGAGAGAAAGACTTAGAGAGAGAGACTCAGAGAGACTCAGAGAGAGAGAGAGAGAGAGGGAAAGACTGACTGACAGAGAGAGACTGACAGAGAGAGACTTAGAGAAAGACTGACTGACTGAAAGAGAGTGAGAGACTGACAGAGAGAGAGAGACTGACTGACTGACTGAGAGTGACTGACTGACTCAGAGAGAGAGACTGAATGACTCAGAGAGAGACTGACTGACAGAGAGAGACTGACTGAGAGAGAGAGACTGACAGACACTGACTAAGAGACAGAGACTGACTGAGAGAGACTGACTGACTGAGAGAGACTGACTGAGAGAGAGTGACTGAGAGAGAGACTGACTGACTGAGAGAGAGAGACTGACTGACTGAGAAATAGACTGACTGGCTGAGAGACTGACTGACAGAGAGAGACTGACTGACAGAGAGATAGAGACTGGCTGAGAGAGAGAAAGATAAAGAGACTGGCAGAGAGAGAGACTAACAGTAAGAGAGAGAAAGACTTAGAGAGAGAGACTCAGAGAGAGAGAGGGAAAGACTGACTGACAGAGAGAGACTGACTGAGAGAGAGACTTAGAGAAAGACTGACTGACTGAAAGAGAGTGAGAGACTGACAGAGAGAGAGAGACTGACTGACTGACTGAGAGTGACTGACTGACTCAGAGAGAGAGACTGAATGACTCAGAGAGAGACTGACTGACAGAGAGAGACTGACAGAGAGAGAGACTGACAGACACTGACTAAGAGACAGAGACTGACTGAGAGAGACTGACTGACTGAGAGAGACTGACTGACTGACTGAGAGAGAGACTGACTGACTGAGAGAGAGAGACTGACTGACTGAGAAATAGACTGACTGGCTGAGAGACTGACTGACAGAGAGAGACTGACTGACAGAGAGATAGAGACTGGCTGAGAGAGAGAAAGATAAAGAGACTGGCAGAGAGATAGAGACTGCCAGAGAGAGAGACTGACAGAGAGAGAGAGACTGACTGAGAGAGAGACTGACTGAGAGAGAGACTGACTGAGAGAGAGACTGACTGACTGAGAGAGAGACTGACTAAGAGAGACAGACTGACTGTGAGAGACTGACAGAGACAGACTGACTGACAGAGAGAGAGACTGAGAGAGAGACAGACTGACTGACTGAGAGAGACTGGCTGACAGAGAGAGACTGACAGAGAGAGACTGACTGACTGAGGGAGAGAGAGACTGACTGACTGAGAGAGAGACTGATTGACTCAGAGAGAGAGAGAGACTTAATGATAGAGAGAGAGACAGAGAGAGAGACTGACAGAGGGAGAGAGACTGACTGACTGAGAGAGAGAGAGAGAGACTGAGAGAGAGAGACTGACTGAGAGACTGACTGACTGAGAGACTGACTGACTGAGAGACTGACTGACTGAGAGACTGACTGACAGAGAGACTGACTGACAGAGAGACTGACTGACAGAGAGACTGACTGACTGAGAGACTGACTGAGAGAGAAAGACTGACTGAGAGAGAGACTGACTGAGAGAGAGACTGACTCGGAGAGAGACTGACAGAGAGAGAGACTGACTAGAGAGACTGACTGACAGAGAGAGAGAGAGAGACTGACTGAGGGAGAGAGAGACTGACAGAGAGAGACTGACAGAGAGAGACTGACTGAGAGAGATTGACAGAGAGAGACTGACAGAGGGAGAGAGTCTGACTGACTGAGAGAGAGAGAGATTGACAGAGAGAGACTGACAAAGAGAGACAGACTGACTGACTGACAGAGAGAGAGACTGACTGAGAGAGAGAGACTGACTGACTGAGAGAGACTGACTAAGAGAGAGACTGACTGACTGAGAGACTGACTGAATGAGAGAGAGAGAGAGACTGAATGACTGAGCGAGAGACTGAGAGAGAGAGAGAGAGAGAGACTGACGGAGAGAGAGACTGACAGAAAGAGAGAGAAAGACTGAGAGAGAGACTGACTGAGAGAGAGAAAGACTGAGAGAGAGACTGACTGAGAGAGAGACTGACTGAGAGAGACTGACTGACTGAGAGAGAGAGAGAGACTGACTGACAGAGAGAGAGAGAGAGACTGACTGAGGGAGAGAGAGACTGACAGAGAGAGATTGACAGAGAGTCTGACTGACTGAGAGAGAGAGAGATTGACAGAGGGAGAGAGTCTGACTGACAGAGAGAGAGAGACTGACTGACTGAGAGAGACCGACAAAGAGAGACAGACTGACTGACTGACAGAGAGACTGACTGAGAGAGAGAAAGACTGACTGACTGAGAGAGACTGACTGAGAGAGAGACTGACTGACTGGCTGAGAGAGTGACTGACTAGGAGAGAGACTGACAGAGAGAGAGAGAGAGACTGACTGAGAGAGAGAGACTGACTGACAGAGAGAGACTAACTGACAGAGAGAGAGACTGACTGAGAGAGACCAACAAAGAGAGACAGACTGACTGACTGACTGAGAGAGAGACTGACTGAGAGAGACTGACTGAGAGAGAGAGACTGACTGAGAGACTGACTGACAGAGAGAGAGAGACTGACTGAGAGAGATTGACAGAGAGAGACTGACAGAGGGAGAGAGTCTGACTGACAGAGAGAGAGAGACTGACTGACTGGCTGACAGAGAGAGAGACTGTGTGAGGGAGAGAGAGACACTGAGAGAGACTGACTGACTGACTTAGAGAGACTGACTCAGAGAGAGAGAGACTGAATGACTGAGAGAGACTGAGAGAGAGAGAGACTGACAGAGAGAGAGACTAACAGTAAGAGAGAGAAAGACTTAGAGAGAGAGACTCAGAGAGACTCAGAGAGAGAGAGGGAAAGACTGACTGACTGAGAGTGACTGACTGACTCAGAGAGAGAGACTGAATGACTCGGAGAGAGACTGACTGACAGAGAGAGACTGACTGAGAGAGAGAGACTGACAGACACTGACTAAGAGACAGAGACTGACTGAGAGAGACTGACTGACTGAGAGAGAGTGACTGAGAGAGAGACTGACTGATTGAGAGAGACTGACTGACTGAGAAATAGACTGACTGGCTGAGAGACTGACTGACAGAGAGATAGAGACTGGCTGAGAGAGAGAAAGATAAAGAGACTGGCAGAGAGATAGAGACTGACAGAGAGAGAGACTGACAGAGAGAGAGACTGACAGAGAGAGAGACTGACAGAGAGAGAGACTGACTGAGAGAGAGACTGACAGAGAGACTGACTGAGAGAGAGACTGACTAAGAGAGACAGACTGACTGTGAGAGACTGACAGAGACAGACTGACTGACTGAGAGAGACTGGCTGACAGAGAGAGACTGACAGAGAGAGACTGACTGAGGGAGAGAGAGACTGACTGACTGAGAGAGAGACTGATTGACTCAGAGAGAGAGAGACTTAATGATAGAGAGAGAGACAGAGAGAGAGAGAGACTGACAGAGGGAGAGAGACTGACTGACTGAGAGAGAGAGAGACTGAGAGAGAGAGACTGACTGAGAGACTGACTGACAGAGAGACTGACTGACAGAGAGACTGACTGACTGAGAGAGACTGACTGACTGAGAGAGACTGACTGAGAGAGAAAGACTGACTGAGAGAGAGACTGACTGAGAGAGAGACTGACTCGGAGAGAGACTGACAGAGAGAGAGACTGACTAGAGAGACTGACTGACAGAGAGAGAGAGAGAGACTGACTGAGGGAGAGAATGACTCGGAGAGAGACTGACAGAGAGAGAGACTGACTAGAGAGACTGACTGACAGAGAGAGAGAGAGAGACTGACTGAGGGAGAGAGAGACTGACAGAGAGAGACTGACTGAGAGAGATTGACAGAGAGAGACTGACAGAGGGAGAGAGTCTGACTGACTGAGAGAGAGATTGACAGAGAGAGACTGACAAAGAGAGACAGACTGACTGACTGACAGAGAGAGAGACTGACTGAGAGAGAGAGACTGACTGACTGAGAGAGACTGACTAAGAGAGAGACTGACTGACTGAGAGACTGACTGAATGAGAGAGAGAGAGAGAGACTGAATGACTGAGCGAGAGACTGAGAGAGAGAGACTGACAGAGAGAGAGACTGACAGAAAGAGAGAGAAAGACTGAGAGAGAGACTGACTGACTGAGAGTGACTGACTGACTCAGAGAGAGAGACTGAATGACTCGGAGAGAGACTGACTGACAGAGAGAGACTGACTGAGAGAGAGAGACTGACAGACACTGACTAAGAGACAGAGACTGACTGAGAGAGACTGACTGACTGAGAGAGAGTGACTGAGAGAGAGACTGACTGATTGAGAGAGAGAGACTGACTGAGAGAGACCAACAAAGAGAGACAGACTGACTGACTGACTGAGAGAGAGACTGACTGAGAGAGACTGACTGAGAGAGAGAGACTGACTAGAGAGACTGACTGACAGAGAGAGAGAGACTGACTGAGAGAGATTGACAGAGAGAGACTGACAGAGAGAGAGAGACTGACTGACTGGCTGACAGAGAGAGAGACTGTGTGAGGGAGAGAGAGACACTGAGAGAGACTGACTGACTGACTTAGAGAGACTGACTCAGAGAGAGAGAGACTGAATGACTGAGAGAGACTGAGAGAGAGAGACTGACAGAGAGAGAGACTAACAGTAAGAGAGAGAAAGACTTAGAGAGAGAGACTCAGAGAGACTCAGAGAGAGAGAGGGAAAGACTGACTGACTGAGAGTGACTGACTGACTCAGAGAGAGAGACTGAATGACTCGGAGAGAGACTGACTGACAGAGAGAGACTGACTGAGAGAGAGAGACTGACAGACACTGACTAAGAGACAGAGACTGACTGAGAGAGACTGACTGACTGAGAGAGAGTGACTGAGAGAGAGACTGATTGAGAGAGAGAGACTGACTGACTGAGAAATAGACTGACTGGCTGAGAGACTGACTGACAGAGAGATAGAGACTGGCTGAGAGAGAGAAAGATAAAGAGACTGGCAGAGAGATAGAGACTGACAGAGAGAGAGACTGACAGAGAGAGAGACTGACAGAGAGAGAGACTGACAGAGAGAGAGACTGACAGAGAGAGAGACTGACTGAGAGAGAGACTGACAGAGAGACTGACTGAGAGAGAGACTGACTAAGAGAGACAGACTGACTGTGAGAGACTGACAGAGACAGACTGACTGACTGAGAGAGACTGGCTGACAGAGAGAGACTGACAGAGAGAGACTGACTGACTGAGGGAGAGAGAGACTGACTGACTGAGAGAGAGACTGATTGACTGAGAGAGACTGAGAGAGAGAGACTGACAGAGAGAGAGACTAACAGTAAGAGAGAGAAAGACTTAGAGAGAGAGACTCAGAGAGACTCAGAGAGAGAGAGGGAAAGACTGACTGACTGAGAGTGACTGACTGACTCAGAGAGAGAGACTGAATGACTCGGAGAGAGACTGACTGACAGAGAGAGACTGACTGAGAGAGAGAGACTGACAGACACTGACTAAGAGACAGAGACTGACTGACTGAGAGAGAGTGACTGAGAGAGAGACTGATTGAGAGAGAGAGACTGACTGACTGAGAAATAGACTGACTGGCTGAGAGACTGACTGACAGAGAGATAGAGACTGGCTGAGAGAGAGAAAGATAAAGAGACTGGCAGAGAGATAGAGACTGACAGAGAGAGAGACTGACAGAGAGAGAGACTGACAGAGAGAGAGACTGACAGAGAGAGAGACTGACAGAGAGAGAGACTGACTGAGAGAGAGACTGACAGAGAGACTGACTGAGAGAGAGACTGACTAAGAGAGACAGACTGACTGTGAGAGACTGACAGAGACAGACTGACTGACTGAGAGAGACTGGCTGACAGAGAGAGACTGACAGAGAGAGACTGACTGACTGAGGGAGAGAGAGACTGACTGACTGAGAGAGAGACTGACTCAGAGAGAGAGAGACTTAATGATAGAGAGAGAGACAGAGAGAGAGAGAGACTGACAGAGGGAGAGAGACTGACTGACTGAGAGAGAGAGAGACTGAGAGAGACTGACTGAGAGACTGACTGACAGAGAGACTGACTGACAGAGAGACTGACTGACAGAGAGACTGACTGACTGAGAGAGACTGACTGAGAGAGAGAGACTGACTGAGAGAGAGACTGACTCGGAGAGAGACTGACAGAGAGAGAGACTGACTAGAGAGACTGACTGACAGAGAGAGAGAGAGAGACTGACTGAGGGAGAGAGAGACTGACAGAGAGAGACTGACTGAGAGAGATTGACAGAGAGAGACTGACAGAGGGAGAGAGTCTGACTGACTGAGAGAGAGAGAGATTGACAGAGAGAGACTGACAAAGAGAGACAGACTGACTGACTGACAGAGAGAGAGACTGACTGACTGAGAGAGACTGACTAAGAGAGAGACTGACTGACTGAGAGACTGACTGAATGAGAGAGAGAGAGAGAGAGAGACTGAATGACTGAGCGAGAGACTGAGAGAGAGAGACTGACAGAGAGAGAGACTGACAGAAAGAGAGAGAAAGACTGAGAGAGAGACTGACTGACTGAGAGAGAGACTGACTGAGAGAGACTGACTGACTGAGAGAGAGAGACTGACTGACACAGAGAGAGAGAGAGAGAGAGACTGACTGAGGGAGAGAGAGACTGACAGAGAGAGATTGACAGAGAGAGTCTGACTGACTGAGAGAGAGAGAGATTGACAGAGGGAGAGAGTCTGACTGACAGAGAGAGAGAGACTGACTGACTGAGAGAGACCGACAAAGAGAGACAGACTGACTGACTGACAGAGAGACTGACTGAGAGAGAGAAAGACTGACTGACTGAGACTGACTGAGAGAGAGACTGACTGACTGGCTGAGAGAGAGACTGACTGAATGAGAGAGAGCGAGACTGAATGACTGAGCGAGAGACTGAGAGAGAGAGAGACTGACAGAAAGAGAGAGAAAGACTGAGAGAGAGAGACTCAGAGAGAGAGAGACTGACTAAGAGAGGGAAAGACTGACTGACTGAGAGAGAAAGAGAGACTGAGAGAAAGACTGACAGAGAGAGACTGACTGAGAGAGAGTGAGAGACTGACTGAGAGTGAGAGAGCCTGACTGACTGAGAGAGAGAGACTGACTGACAGAGATAGAGAGAGATTGACTGACCGAGAGAGACTGACTGAGAGAAAGAGAGAGAGAGAGAGAGAGAGACGTCAGTACTTTATGAAGTCAGTACTTTGTGCCACAGGAAGGAAACAGCAAAATATTACATATGGGGAGAAGCAAGGGAAAGAGCATGAGCTAGAAAAGGGCAAAGCTAAATAAAGAGAAAAATATAGGGGAAAGAGCAGGACATGCACTTGCCTGGAGTGGTAAACACAAATGGTAAAGAAATAAAAGAAAAATTGTTCGCTGATATCAGCATTTCAAGTAAACAACTCATTCAATCAGGGTAAAGCCAAATTCCTCTAGGAGTGGGACCAGCAGAAGAATAGAGAAAAAATAATTAAAATCAGGATCTGGCAATGGAATGGACAAAAAGCCTTGCAATCATGAGCAAGGGGCTGAACCAAAGCCCACTCTATGTAATATTGTATGCAAAGCTGTGAAAGACGTCTGAAGCCGTCCATAGCGAGCCCACAAAAATGATCAGAACAGTCAGCTACACTGATAGTGCCTATGGGTAATAGATCCAGGGTGTGTGATGGCAGCACTCTAGCCCCGTCCCCCCACTGACCCAACCCCCCACTGACCACACCCCTACCGGTGCGGCCCTCGGCCACAAACCACACTGTAATTTTGGCCCGACAGAAAGTTTGTGAGTACCCATGCTGTAGATGAAGAGGGGGAAATCGAAGAACTATTTCAAATTCCACCATATGACGTAGCATTGCATTTTAACATAGGGGAGGTCGAAATAGCGCTCGGTGCAGTTACTAGCGGAAGAGCCCCGGGCCCAGACAGTATCCCGGCCGATTTATTCCTGTATGACAGGGTCACCTGGCAAGAGTATATATTGCTGTTAGCCAACGCAATAGCTAGTGGAGCTTCCATTCCCGAATCCTGGCAGGGCGCAGAGATCCTACCAATTTATAAAAAAAGTGATCGATCAAGCCCCAGCAATTATAGGCCAATAAGCCTTATTGAGTCTATACAAAAGATAATGGCGAGAATGGTGTTGAATAGAATCCAGGAATGGATCGCTGACAATGATATATTGACACCATTCCAGGCAGGATTCCGTACCCATGTGAGCATGGTTGATCAGGTCTTTCGCTTTGTATTAATATACTGGCGTGTTGTAGTGCTAGCGGGAGGTACTATTTACGCTGCCTTTGTGGACTTAAAGTCTGCATTTGATTTGGTCCCCCGTAACAAACTTTGGTGGGTCCTCAAGGACCTAGGGATGCCATTAGACCTACTGTCCATAGTTGTGAGGCTACACGAGGAGAACTTCGCCCAGGTGCGATGGGGCATACAGGGCAACAACACAAATCGATTCCCTGTATCTAAAGGGGTCTGCCAATGGTGTGTCATGGCCCCTACACTATTTTCATTATTCATCAATGGGGTCGTTAACTATTTTACCACCTACCCGACCGATGCACCCAATCTTACAGGCATAAAAACACCTATACTCATATTCGCAGACGACACACTTGTCATCTCGAAAACGCAGAGCGGCCTGTAGCGGGCATTAACGCGGTTTGAAGAATTCTGCAATGCTCGCGGTCTTGAGATAAATACGAACAAAACCAAATTCATGGTTCTCCACAAACATAGGGCAATTAAGGGGGGTGTATCCTTAAACAATGAATATCTTGACCAAACGGACGTTTTTAATTATCTAGGAACCACACTTGGAAAAAAACTTAACTGGAAACCCCAGATAGAAACCATGGCCTTAAAGCATTGCCAATTAGCAGGTGCAATGCTGAAAGAACACAAGTCCTCACTAACCAAGCCTATAAGCCCAGTCTTGAAGATTTATAACAACAAAGTCATAGCTTCTGTACTCTATGGTGCTGAACTATGGGGTTATGACAACCTGAGGCCACTAGTTTTAGCCCAAAATAGATTTATGAGAGGCATCACCGGTCGCCCTCAAAATACTCCACTCAAGCCCCTATACTATGACCTAGGCTGTAATAGATTGGATGAGATAGCAAGGTTTCGCCCGATAGCATTCTGGCGAAGACTATGGAAAACTCCTGAGCTATCGCACTACGCTAGTGCCCTCAAAGATGTCTGGGAAGCCGACACCTCATGTAAGATAACTTGGCTGCAAAAGGTGAAGAGCACACTGGTTAACATGGGTTTGCGACATTTATGGGATGACCCAGAGGGTCAACAGTTCCCCGCTAAAAAAGAAATGAAGGAGCTCTACAGGTCCATAGTCGTAAATAATAGTACCCAAGCCATTGAGAGTGCTACGCTGACAGGTAAATTTATAGAGTTCAAGCCTTGTCCACAGTACGAACCATTCTGGGATGTTATATCTAAGCCCAGAGACAGACGACTCTATTTTCGATTTCGGGTGGGTACATTACCATTGAAATCTTTTACCCGCAAATGACATAACTTAAATGACAACAAATGCCAATTGTGTGTAGAATATGAGGAGACTTATTCACATATCCTATTTGTCTGTCCGGCTTATGAGGCCCCTTGGGGAAAATGGTTAAAAGCATTATGTAGAAACATGGGCACCAGGCTTAGCACCATTGCATTGGGAATATTGTTGACAAACACAAACGACCTGTGTGTAATAGCAACTGCCAAATTCTTAAGCTGGATATGGCCATTTGTGACAAAATGTCAAAGACCTCTGTGGCCATTCAATCCAGTTTTCAACAAAAAGAATAAAGTTGATGTACAAAATGGTTAGGCCAATGTATCTGACAGACATCATGTTGCTCATTCTATGGCCCATTGGTCGAAGCACATTTTATACTATCCAATCAACTGTTCATTTTTTTGATTCTTTTATGTAATAGATATTTTAAAATCTTAAGAACAAAATGAATGTTTTATATATGAGAATATAATAGTTTTATGTTTTTTTCTTAACTTCTTAATCTTTATATGGCCCTGAAGCCCTCGAACTCCAATCTTGAACTTTTGTATATATGCCAAGTACTATGGCTAAAAGGGTGTATACACCCCCAATCGAAATGTCGAGTGTATTGTTGTGAATGTCTTTTGTGATCTCGGTGATCTAAATAAAGATTATGAATTGAATTGATATTGTTGATAACCTCTACTGTAGGAGGGAAGAACCCTTCCTCAGGCACCCCTAAAGGGCACTTTTCTATATTGTAGTCTAAATTGTTTGGAGTGCTTCGTCAACGTGCTTGCCGAAAAGGACTTCCCCATCGAAAGGGACATCCAGTATTTTGTTTTGGACCTCTGGCCTAAACAAGGTAGCTTTGAGCCAGCCCTGCCTCCGTAGCACCGCAGCACACGGAAGTTGTCTGAATTTGGTAGAAGCAATATCTATTGCACAGTCTATCACCTCTGATGATATGCTTTCTCCTTCCTGTAGAACCTTATTGGCCTCCTGTTTAATGTCCCAAGATCGGTTGTTTCAAGTCTTTGAGGACAATGCTGCCTCTGAATGGATGCCGCTGCAGTGTGGGGTACCTCAAGGCTCCTCCTTGAGCCCCACACTTTTTAATGTCTACATGCGCCCTTTGGCTGAGGTTGTTGAGCCTTTTGGGGTTAAGATTGTCACGTACGCTGATGACACTCAGCTTGTTGTGTCCCTCAATCTTTTAGACAACAATAAGTCTATTCTGGCCAATTGTCTGGAAAAGGTCTCAGCATGGATGGACTCTTCTTTCCTAAAGCTGAATGCTGCTAAAACAGAACTGATGTTTTTAGGCAAGCCTACCAACTTGGAGAGTAGTGCACTATGGCCTAAATGTCTCGGGCCATGCCACCCCCTAAAGACCAAATAAAAAGTCTCGGAGTATGGTTGGACCATAACCTGAACTTTAAGGTACAGGTGGGTAGGGTGGCAGGTACCTGCTATGGCATCCTGAAAATGATTAGGAGGATTTTGCCCCTTCTGCCTTTTAATGCCAGGAAACTGCTGGTACAAGCCCTGATTCTCTCGAGGCTTGACTACGCCAATGTGCTCTATCTTGGCTCCCCCTGTTCGACTATAAAGAAACTTCAAACGGTTCAAAACTGTAAACTGTGCGGCTCGACTCCTTATGCAGGCCCACAATAGGGAATCTGCCAAACCATATATTAACTCTTTGCATTGGTTGCCAGTAGCCGAAAGAATCCAATTTAAGGCCTTGTGTATCGCCCATAAATCAATGTCGGATTGTGCTCCGCCAATTCTCCGTTCCATTATTTCCCCGTATCTTTCTAAAAGATCCCTTCGCTCTGAGAAAAAACACCTTGCTACTGTGCCCAGAGTCAACCGAGCTCGGAGCGGTGGCCGTCTATTTTCTGTCATTGCTGCAAAGTGCTGGAATCAGTTACCAGATCATATTCGGCTCGAGGCCAACCATCTTTTATTTCGCAAACGTCTGAAGACTCTGCTGTTCTCCTGATTTTCCCGATTTTGCGGTTTAGGCTCTGTCTTTAGCACTGGGAAGCCTTTGGTAGCCATGCGCTTTATAAGTGTCTACTCATTCATTGGTCCAGATATGGGGCGATGTCGGACCACATTTGGCGGTCATATCATCCAATAACAGCAAGGGAATTTGCTGCCCTAACTGTAAGCGCCGACATCGAAGAAAACCTTTTCCAGATATTATCATGGTGCCTACCATCCTTGTCAGGAGACGCAGTGATTGGTGCCGATGGGTTCTTTGATCTGTGCTGAGCTGCCTGTGTTACGACAGAATCAGGCTTTGGGTGGCAGGTCAAACATGCAGGCGCATCCTCTGTAGCTTTGTATTTTTTTTATCTAGGCAGGGAAGGACCGCAGTAACCGAGGCTGGAGTCTTCATGACTTTTAAGCTCTCCTCTCATATGCAGCTCACAATGAGCATCGCTCACACACTCTTTCTGAATGGCTTCTTAAAGTCATTAAGGAAAGCAGCCCGTCTGCTTAGTGGGCATGGGCAGGTCGAATCTCTTGCTGCCCTTTCGAGCAGGTTGTGAAAACCCCCAATGTCTTCAGGAGGAGAATCCACTGGAGTTGGTGAGGGGGATGATGGCGTAGGTATCAAATAATCAACCCATTCTGCATGGGTGTCGCAAAGCTCACCCTCCTTTTTATCCTCATCGGAAGTTGCAGGGTCTTGGAGAAGAGCTGCTTCCGGAGTGTGTATTACTGACGTAGGCAGCAATAAAGGCCTTTGCTGTGGAGTAGAAGGCTGCACAGGTGGAAATTTTGCAGGTGAGGAAACCGCTGCTGTGATCGTAGAAAATAGAGGAAAACACTGTTTTTAATCTGCGAGCATACAGTGCAAGTCAGTAACTAAGGAGGAAGGAAAGCATACCATCTCTTCCTGGTATTGATGGTGGTATTTCTCCTGAGAGGCGTAATAAGCCTGTTCATCATATTGTTCCTCCTCGTAATCATCTTCCTGGCACTCGACAAGGAATTGTGTTGGCTGTGCGCCACCCGAATGGGCCCGTCATTATCCGAGTCCTCCTCTTCCAACAGATGGGTTGGCAGCAATGGTGACACCTTGCTTGGAGAGGTTTGCTCAGGGGTCAAATCCCTTATGTTTTCATATTTGTCAGTTTTTTCTCCCTTTTCTCTCGTCAACTGTGTTGTTGACGAGAACGTCAATGAGGTTTTAAGCGTTAATGACGCGAAAGATTTCTGCTAACGGAATGGGTGTCGTCGACTTCGGCGTCGTCATTGTCGATGTTGTAATTGTCATCATTGACAGAGGAGTTGCCTTCACTGACGACGACGAAGTAATGGAAATTTTCAATGTTGACAGTCTAGAGACTAGAATCGTCGTAGAGGGTATTGTCGTCGAAGCAGGCAATGCTGCAGATAGCGTAGCAACAATGCTAGAGGTAACCGTCGTCGATGTTGCAGTGCATGTCTTTGTTGTTGACGACAATATTCTCATCGACCTGGAGATGCTCAATGTTTTTTCAGTGAATGACACTGAAGAGGGTTTTTTGAAAGAGAGCTGAACCTTAGTAGGTGGTGTAGGTGCCTCAGACTTTGATTTTTCTAATCTTTTTGAGGAGGTAAAAGATCCTTTTTCCTCCTGTCGCCTTTCATGAGGAGATTTGGAAAGACTGCCTCCCCCCGTAGACCCAGGAGCTGTCTTTTGTTAGGCTTTTTTAGGCTGCTCTAGAGAGGAGTGAGAATGGGATGACCTCTCTCTTTTTTAAGACCTTCTGGAGGATGAAGGTGAATCCTCACTGTCATCATTAGACACTGGCTCTTTCCTTTTTTTTAAGCTTCTGTAGCCATATTAGCAGCCGCCCCGCACGGTCTTTCAAAGTCTTGGTAGAAAAGGTACGACATACCTTACAATCCTTGGCCTTATAATTTGGATAAAGGCAATAAATACAGTCCTTTTGAGGGTTATCTGAATGAAGCCTCTTCTTAGCAAAGGTACCACAGGCTCTTAAACAGCTCTTCTTCTCCTTAGCTGACATGACGAATTCAGAATAAAAAAAAGACAGAAATACAGACCCAAGCAGATGTTAAAGTGCAATCTGCATATTTCCTGAAGCAGAAAAGGGGATTTAATCCTTGAAAAAGTGTAGAAGGATAAGTTACTTACCTGTAATCCTACTTCTCTTCCAGGGGTATCCTCATCAAAGTCATAAGCACTTGAATATTCCCGCCCATGCGCGGGACCCCGGAAAATATATAAAAATATATGTGAAAACATATATGTAGCTATATATATATATATATATATATATATACATAAAAAAAATTCTTTTAAAAAAATTTTTATAAAACAATCAATGCAGCCTTTCATACACCACAGGCTGAGCAATGCTGTAAAATCTTTCTTTGCACGCGTACAAAAATAAAGCAGGAAAAAAACAAAGGACATTTGAACTGCTTTTAATGCACAGTAGAAATCATAACCCTGCAAAGAGAAAAAGCAGGCATTGTCAGCTCATAGGCTGCATTGTAATTCCAATAGTATAGAAAGCTGAAAAGCTAACCCAGAGAAACACAAAGAAACTGGCACCGTGCCTTTAAGGCAGCCATGACCCCTAGCTTCCCATCATGCCTCAGGGGTGACAGATAGGTCAGTTGTTCTTTGCGGACACCCGGAGGTCAGGGCACAAAGAGATGACACTTTTTTGATCATTTGCCCGGGGAATGGCGGGAGGGTTGCTTATGACTTTGATGAGGATACCCCTGGAAGAGAACTAGGATTACAGGTAAGTAACTTATCCTTCTCGTCCAGGGGATCCTCATTAATAGTCATAAGCACTTGAATCGAGTAGTAAGCCCATCCCTTCTTCCTGCAGGCAAATGAGAATCATAAAAAAATGCAGAACACATCCAAAAATACCAATTCCAACAAACTTAGCATTGGAACACATTTTCAAGGAGGCTTGGCCTAATTGGGTATCTGCTCTGGAGTCAGAATCGAGACAATAGTGTCTCGTGAACGTGTGTACCGATTTCCAAGTTGTGCCTTGCAAATCTCGGCCATCGGTACATTATGTAGAAAAGCTATCGTAGCTGCTTTTCCCCTAGTGGAGTGAGCTTTGGGAGAAACCAATAGGGGTTTGTTTGCCAATTGATATGCCAGCTTAATGCAGGACACTATCCATCTGGAAATGGAACGCTTGGAGGCTGAGAAACCTGTCCTGATGGCACCATAGTTTAGAAACAATTGATCAGACTTTCTGATGGACTTAGTTTTATCTAAATAGAATTTGAGAACCCTTTTGAGGTCTAGGGAATGAAGAGACCTCTCTGCTGGCGTAGCAGGATTGGGAAAGAAAGAGGGTAGAGAAATTGTTTGATTGACATGGAAGTCAGACACCACCTTTGGAAGGAAAGTGGGGTGAGTCCTTAAAACCACTCTGTTGTGGTGGAAAACCGTGTACGGCTCTTTGGAACAGAGTGCTTGGTAAGGTGCTGCAGTGTGGCCTTATGAATGGGTTCAAAAGGAGGACCCATCAGTTTTGACAGAACCAGATTCAACTCCGAAGGAGGTCAGACAGGGGGAAAACTTTCTTCAAACCCTGAAGGAAATCCTTGACCACCTGGAGCTGAAAGAAAGAAGGTTGGTCAGGTGACTTTCTGTAGGCTGTAATGGCCGCCAAGTGAACTTTTATGGAGGTATACTTTAAACCTGATTTGGCCAAATGTAGAAGATAAGGCAAGATTACCTCCTCTTGCCCACTAGTAGGGTGAAAACCATTACGCATACACCACAAGAAAAATCTCTTCCATTTAAAAGAGTAAGAGTTTCTTGTGGACGGTCTTTTTGACTCCCTCAAAATGTTCATACAGTCCTGAGGGAGATTCAGGTGGCCGTATAGCAGGACCTCAGGAGCCATGAGGGAAGGTTGGGGTGAAGTATCTTCCCGTTCATTTTGGTCAGAAGGTCCGGTCTGCACGGAAGCTTCCTGTGTGGACACATTGAAAGCTGCAACAGGTCCGGATACCACCATTGACGTGGCCAGTCCGGTACTATTAGGATCATTTTCATCCTGGAGCGAATGAGCTTGGTTACCACCTTCGGAATGAGAGGAAGGGGCGGAAAAGCGTACGCAAATGTTCCGGACCAGTCGATCAAAAGGGCATTCCCTCTCGATCCTGGTCGGTAAAATCTTGACGCGAAGGCGTGGCATTTTTTGTTTAGTTCGTCTGCAAAGAGGTCGATGGATGGATGACCCCATTGATGAAAAATGTCCGCCACCACTTCGTCGTTTAGCACCCAGTCTTGCTGCTCTTCGAAGTGTCAACTTAGAGCGTCCGCCTGCAAGTTCTGTACTCCTGGCAGATGGACTGCTGTGATTGAGAGATGTCTGGCCAGAAGCCAGTGCCAAATCGCCTGAGATTCCAGGGACAGTGGGCGAGAGTGAGTTCCACCCTGTTTGTTTAGGTAATACATGGTGGTCGTGCTGTCCGTTTGTATTAATATCGAATTGGACTGAATCGATGGATGGAACGCTTTGAGAGCTAGATGAACTGTCCGCAGTTCCAGCATGTTTATATGATAGGTTTGTTCTTTGCTCGACCACTTGCCCTGAGTTTGTAGACAACCCATGTGTGCCCCCCATCCTTGAAGTGAGGCATCCGTGATCAAGGATTGTGTTGGAAGAGATTGATGGAAAGGGAATCCCACTAGGAGATTTTTCGGACGAGTCCACCAGAGAATGGACGTTCTCGCTGATTGGGAAAGAAGAATCAGATCCTCCCAACGTCCTGAGGATTGGTCCCATTTGTCCTCCAAATCCTGCTGTAGAGGTCTCATTCTCAACCTGGAGTTGGGGACGAGAAAAATGCAAGATGCCATCGACCCTAGAAGTGATGCCACTTGTCGAACTGATGGTTGATGCACTTGAAGGAGGAGACTGCATTTCCGTTTGATTGATAACAGTCTCTCCTTCGAAGGAAACACTTTTCCTGCGCTGGAGTCCAGGGTAGCCCCTAGATAATGAATTCTTTGAGTGGGCTGATGGACCGATTTCTCCATATTTACATGAAGGCCCAAGTGACGTAGTAAGTTCAGGCAGATCCGGAAGTGGTTCTTCACCATTTGGGGAGACGAACCTTTTAGCAGCCAGTCATCCAGATATAGATATATGAACAGGCCTTGGCGATGTAAAGCTGCGGCTACCACAGCCATGCATTTCGTGAATACTCACGGTGCAGATTTCAGGCCGAACGGCAGGACTCTGTACTGATAATGTTTGGAGTCCACCATGAAGCGCAGGAACTTCCGGTGTCGTGGTGCAATCGGGACGTGGAAGTACGCATCTTGGAGGTCTATCGAACACGTCCAATCCCCTTTCTGAAGATGTGGGTATATTTGATGAAGCGCCAACATACGAAATTGTTCCTTCTGGATGACCTTGTTCAGTGAACGAAGATCCAGAATAGGCCTGAAACTTTGCTTTTGATCCTTCTTTGGAACCAGGAAGTATCTGGAGTATACCCCTTTTCCTCGTTGTGATGGAGGAACCTCTTCTATGGCCAATTTCTGCAGAAGGATAGAAACCTCCCGACGCAACAATTTTAGTTGGTGAAGATTTGTCTTTACTGGAGGAATGTTCTTTGGGGGTGCACGGAAAAGTAGTGCATACCCATTCTTTAGTATATTTAGCACTCACTGATCTTTGGTTATGTTGCGCCACTCTTCTACATGTCCGGAGATACTTCCTCCCACTGGAGTGGGCAACGGCGTCAGAGGAAGCGGAAACAAATTGTTTGCCGGTGTTTTTGGCTGTTGTAGAGGATTGTTGTGCTCCTCTACCTCTGGAGGGTCTACGTCCTTGATAATGGGATTTGGATTGGTGGTACTGCCTCTGGGACCATTGAGGGGTTTGAACCCTCTGATGGTAGGCTTTGCGATTGTAAGGCCTGTACCGATGTTTGAACTCTTTCTTCTTCTCCAAGCCTACGGCTTTAAGCGTGTCTAGCTCAGTCTTCATCCTGGCCATCTCCTCGTTGGTGTGGGAGCCGAAAAGAGAATTACCAGAGAAAGGCAGATTCATGATGCGTTGCTGGGCTTCCGGTTTTAAAGCCGTAAGACGTAACCAAGAAGATCTCCTTGCGCATATCCCATGCGAATATGAATGCGCAGCTAGAGAAGCCCCATCAGCCGCTGCACTGATCATTTGATTGGCCACTAGTGCCCCTTCTTGAAGAATCTCCTCTTTTGGTAGTTTCTCTTTAAAATGTTCTAGTGAGTCCCACAAAGATCTGTCATAGCGGCCCAACAGGGCTGCAGTACTAGACACTTTTAAAGAAGCCGCTGCAGAACCGCATGCTTTTCTATCCCAAGAATCCTGGGCTCTACTCTCCTTGTCCGGAGGAACTGAGGATGAAGAGGAGACTGCATGTGTTTTCTTCGCTGCTGCGATAATCACCGAATCCGGTGTAGGGTCTGACCTTAGGAATAAGGGATCCTATTCCGCTGGTTTGTATTTTTTAAGAATTCTCGCAGGAGCTGACTTTATAGATGCTGGAGTAAGAAAAATGTCCATGACTGCTTGAAGGAGACCAGGCACCAGTGGTAGTAAAGGTCTAGACGCAGACCTTTGGTGTAGAGTTTCAAATATAACTGATGTGGATGCCTGAGGCGCGGACATCTCTATATTAAGTTTCTGCGCTCCTCTTGAGAGGACATCATGGAAAGTATTGATGTCATCGATAGGTGACACTCTCGAGGGAGGACTGTCCGTGAGAGTAGGAGAATAATCCCTCTTGGAGGAGTGGGTCGAGGAGGATGTCCAAGAAGGAGATCTTCGTCTTTTATGATGACCATGAGAAGATCTACATGGAGGTGACTTGCTACGGCGATCTCTGGGTGGTGTGGTTGGTGAACGGTCAACAGCTTGCACCAACCGTGCCAGAGGAGATCTATGTAGAGGACTTGAATAGTCCATAGGTCGCTGCACCTGTGCTGAAGGTTCTTTCTGCCAATGATGGCTTGGAAGAAGCCCTCTGGGAGAAAGGTGAACAGAAGGAGATTTATGTCCTTGCGCCGGTGAAGCCGTGATCTGCGGGGATTTCTGTACCTGCCGCTCTGGAGATGGAGAAGATGAGCTTCTCGACGTGGAGATCACTTGTGGAGAACCTGCAGCTGAAACTGAAGGCTCTGAGAAGTCTTTAGAAGTGGAATGGTGTCTTGAGGAATGATGCGACGTCGATGATAAATGCCTCGACGTCGAGCGGCTATGCGCCACTAGGACCATCGAGTCCTTTGCAGGGGATCTTGGTTTTGACGCCGACTGTGCAGATTCTTTCTGTCTCGACGTCGACCGGTGCTCCGTCGACGGAGATTTACGTTTTGAGGCCGGAAGATGAAGATCCCTCGGAGTACCACGATTTGGCGTCGAACGAGTAGAAAGTGACGGAGAAATCCTTCTCGACGTCGAACCCTTCAACCTCACGGATCTCGTTCTCAACGTTGAGCGTCTCGTGGACCCCAACGGAGAAGTTTGCCTTGACGTCGGAGGTCTTCTCGACGCCATAGGGGATCTTTGCCTCGACGTTGAGCGTCGTCTCGAATACTTCAACGTAGGTTTCGACGACGAATCCTTCTTTGACGACGTCGCAGATCTAGGCCTCGACGTTGACCGCCGCCTGGTTGACGTCAACGGAGGTCATCGTCTCGACATCGAACGCCGTGCAGACGGCGACGACGGAGAATTATGTCTCGATGCCGAACGCCGTACCGACGGCGACGACGGAGAGAGATGCCTCGACGTTGGGCGATCCCGCACCAACGGAGATCGACTCCTCGACGCCGATCGTCGCCGGGTTGATGACGGCGGAGGATTAGACAATGACGTACCTCTATGTTTGGTCTTCTTTGACGACGACCGATGTTCTCGCGACGGCGAGCCCGCCGTCGATGGTCTTTTTGTCGACGTTTCCCTCGCTGGTGGAGGCATTTACGACGCCGAGCCCGACGCTGATGGAGAGCAGATCGGAATCTTGCTTCTGGAGGAATATCTGGCTCTCTCCTTCCTCTGCCTCACCGGAGACCTGCCTCTAGAGGAAGATTTTCCTTTCTCAGCCAGTCCATAGAGGTGAATCCTCTCTCTTTCCTTCAGAGTACGTTTGGATAAAGACTGACAGTGCTGGCAAGTCTTAGGAACATGAGAATCAGGAAGGCAAATAATACAGACAGGATGTGAGTCTGATTTAGCCTTCTTTTTGCCGCAGGAAGGGCAAGGATCAAACAGAGAGGGCATTTCTGAGTGAAAAAAAATGCTAAACTCTCTGAAAAATAGCAAAAATGTACTCCAACAGGTAAAAAATGTCGAAGTAAAAAGGTTTTGATGAAAAAACAGGAGATAATTTCTGACGTAAAGTCAAAAATGTGAGAGCTGATTAACCAGGGTATTGACTGAAGGAGCCGGAAAGAACAACTGACCTAACTGTCACCCCTGAGACATGATGGGAAGCTAGGAGTCACGGCTGCCTTAAAGGCACGGTGCCAGTTTCTTTGTGTTTCTCTGGGTTAGCTTTTCAGCTTTCTATACTATTGGAATTACAGTGCAGCCTATGAGCTGACAATGCCTGCTTTTTCTTTTTGCAGGGTTATGATTTCTACTGTGCAATAAAAGCAGTTCAAATGTCCTTTGTTTTTTTCCTGCTTTGTTTTTGTATGTGTGCAAAGAAAATTTTTACAGCATTGCTCAGCCTGTGGTGTATGAAAGGATGTATTGATTGTTTAATAAAAAAATTTTAAAAAAGAATTTTCTTTTTATGTATATATATATATATAGAGCTACATATACGTTTTCACATATATTTTTATATATTTTCCGGGGTCCCCACGCATGGGCGGGAATATTCAAGTGCTTATGTCTATTGATGAAGATCCCCTGGAAGAGAACAAAGATAACTGAGCAGAGGTCAGGAGAGACTCCCTAACACAACATGCAGTGGAAAATCTGAGGGAATGGAGCTCCTCACAGGGGTGTTCTAGAGGGCAGGGCAACCTGATTGGTTTCTTTTTTTTAAAAAAGACTATGATATGTTACTAAACTAAAGGGCCTATGGTCCTTCTGGTCTATGTTTAACTTTGCATAGCTATTTGAATTTACTGTGGGACTCCCATTTCGACAACAGGGAATGATTCACGCATGTGAATCTATGAAAGTTCCAATACTGAAGTAATTAAGAGTGACACTTTCTCCCGAATAGAAAGGAGCAGTCCTTGGAAAGAGATAAATATCAGAAATGACACTGTTTTAAGCAATAAGAAGCTCTAAAAAGATCTTAGAACTTCTGCAAAACCCCTGAATTGGAAGGTCACTAACTTACTGCCCCTTTCTAAGAAGATTGTTACAGAGAGGGCATTCAAGCAGTAACATGTCATTTATATGATAGTAAGAGGCTTGGCCTTACACCTGCACGGAGGTGCAAATTGCAACACAGATGATCATTCATCTTAATTAAGATATACAATTTAGAAACATTTAAATGTGAACTATAAGGCCCAAGTGGACTGTTTTCAGGGAGAAGTGGTCCTTTTTCTGTTGTCATACTACTTTTCAAAAAATAAAATTTGGGGGCGTTTATGAAAACAGAAGCTTACTGTTCCTAAACAAAAATGGACTGAGAAATTGTGTTAGGCTGTGATCAGCAGATGCATACCCCTGAGGAACGGGACTATGGGGGCATGATTAGCCTGACAAGGCCCTGAACCCATACTATGCCATTAGCACACCTTGCAATTAAAAGGCAGTCTAAACAAGCAGATTATAATTTTTGTAGTACAGAGTAAGTGCTGTACTCACTCACCTGTGTTCCCAGAGGTTCTCCCCCACAGAGTGATGCAGTTGAGGATCACCAGCGTCTTCTTCTGCCAGGGCTGGTCAATGGGTAGAAGGAGGGGGAAGGAAGGGGTCATCGGGCTGCAGCAGGCCAGGGCAGCAGTGCTCAAGGTTGATTGTAGCGAATATTCATTGCAGCACTAATGAGGAGCAGGCCTACAGCTGAAGATTCATTGACGGGGTCCTTAATCGGCTTTAGTGTGGTCAAGGCTGTTGAAGTAGCTGTCACAGATGGCCAACGCTGAGGGCGCTTTTATGAGTGCGCTCTACAGGGTGACCACGTCAGCCAGACCAGACAGAGTACTTGAGGGACACCCGCCCTCTACATGTGTGCCAATTGTGGTTGACCCAGGTGACAAAATCATAGTATCCGGGGAGATGCAGGGTCCAAAGAGAGTGGTCAGTCTCCCCACGGCAAACATTCTGCAGCACCATGCATCTCTCCCTCCTGCCCTGATAAGTACCACACACATGACACCGCTATGCAGGACTCAAGTCCTAAAAAAAGAAGTGGGGGGACTCACCAAATCAGGGAAAATGGGTGTGACATCACACGGGTGACACCACAGGAAGTGACATCATTGTGCGTGACATCGCATTTGGCATCACAGGAAGTGGCATCACAACTCATGACCTCACAGGAAGTGACATCAGATCTTAAGACCTCACATATGTTTAGAAGGTCTATCATGAGTACATTTGAGCGCATTCCAATATTTAACAAATTAGATTTTGCATTCGGGTTGCGCCAAAATATTGACCCAACGCAAAATCTTGGCCTCACCTAATACATTTATTTTTTTTAAACCATGTCACAAAGAAATTGGCAATAAGGAGAAATGTGTTCTACTTAATTGGTTGCAATGTCTGTACTTTAAAATATTTTATGGGGTCAAGACACGTGCTGCAGAGATCTTTGTGTTCCAGCTAAATCTCAGGGAATAATAATAATGGTAAGATAACTCTGGAGGATAATATATTTGCTGGAGAGGTCTGTGTTTTGTCTAATCCCAGTTTTGAATTAAAGTAGAATAGAGGGTTAATATGCTCTTCTGCAAAGCACATTATCTAACACGCAGATGACAAATTTTTAATTTATGTAAACAGGTAAGTGCGTTACTTCTTTATTTTTTTGATAATCAATTTTATGATTTTTGAATAAACAAAGAAAACATTACAGCACTTGTAAGCATTAGCAAATTGGTATAGTGGCAAATTGTTATTTTTGTTATGCGCAAACATACATGTCGATCCATTTTTAACATATTATCATATACAATCTGAGTCCAAGAAGAGACAGAACACACTTTCATCTCAATTGGTTCAGCCACTTGCACCAGACCTTTGAGTGTTTGGCTGGACAGCCCCTAACCTCGAACAAAGGCTTCTCTTGTGCTGCACACCAGTCTACACCCTTGCGCCATTTAGATAAACTTGGGGGGGTAGATTGTACCCATGCCGCAGCGATGTCTCGTTTGGCCACAATGGTGGCAGTACCTAGGAAGAGCTTGTCAGCCCTGGACCCGTCTAGGCCGTCCATGACACCCAGGAGGAGGTTCAGGGGTTGTGTGGCACCTCCCAACCCAGGACACCCGTGAGTTCGAATTCCAGTGTTTCCCAATATAGGGTGATATGGGGGCAGGACCAGACCATATGATAAAAGTCAGCCGGTTCTTGCCCGCAGCGCGTGCAGGATGGCAAGGATCGCAGACCTGCCTTATAAAGGCGATCAGGGGTTAGGTAGGCATTATGAAGATAATATAGCTGGTTTGGGTGAAGCTTAGCTGAGGTGGTAATGGTCTTGGGGGCCATTAAAGCATCACACCAGTCCTCGTCTTCGAGAGGACCCAGCCACCCCTCCAGCGGTGTCTGAGCGAGTCAAGCGTTGTTGGGCCATTGTTGGTTAAGGAGCGGGGTTACTGCTTTTAAGACAGAGATCCTTTCGTTACTAGCAGTTCATAAATTGTAATTAGGGCTCCCGGTTTTATGGTATTTATTTTTTTGACATTTCCGTCTGTATTTATCCATATTTATTTTTTGGTCATTTTATCTGTATTTATCCACATTTATTTTTGTCGCAAGCAAAAGAAGACGCTGCAGCCAGTATTTTTCCACATTTATTTAAATAGGCACTGCACACTTGCACTCAGTTGTAATAGGTTTAGATATATTTATATATACATCAAATTAAGTAAACACAATATATTCATCTGAAAACTTTGCCAAAATAATTTAAAGAGAACATAGGCCTAAACAGACCTTGAGTAACTTGCATGAGGAAACCTTTACTGTGGGGCTGTACATATAACTTGCTAAAACGCAAGGTGAGTGTTCATATTTTTGAGGGGAGGAGGGTGCAAAATGCTTTGTGTCAGCATCGGAAACATTCTTCCCCGGAGCCAACACAAAGAATAATGGAACTGGGCCCGAAGGTATTGGAGAGCTTTACCCGAGCGTCAGTACAATTTTACCTGTTCATATGCATTGTTTACAGGCATGTGGAAATGAAGTGATATGCTCAGAATCACGATTGTTTTCCGATGCAGCGTCCAGGATTACCTACTGAAAGCATTTAAATTTATTAACTGGCCCTAAGTGTTTCCCCTTGCAACAGTGGGGCTGCGAAAATGTGTACACAATAAAGCAATGCACTCCTCCCCCTCCCCCTCTGGAGTGAACCTGAAGACAAGGGGCCGCTGAAAGCGCGGACCCAAGTAAAGCAATGCACATTCCATAGGGGAAGGCACCCGGAGGCAGGAGCAACAGTCTTCAACACTGCCCAAGCTCACCTTAATAAAGCGAAGCACTCTCAGACAATGAGACGCTTCACACACCCAGAAGCAGGCGTGCAACACAGCCACCCCCCCATCACTGTCTTTTCCTCACCCTGGCCACCAGAGCCAGATGTTCACACTGCCCATCCCAGTTCTTCCCATTACCCAACAGTGCCACATTCTAACACTGTTCACCAGTGTAACTTTACTTTTCTGAACCCCACAGCCTCTTTCTCACAATGTTCATTGTGGCAGCTTCTTAAACTGCCCATCACTTGCAACTACACACTTTGCCCCCACTGCACGTTCTTCATACTGCCTACTTGGGGAGATCCTCACATGCCCCCAATTGCCAGTCCCTCATGCTGTCTATCAGTGGCAGCATCTCACACTGCCCGACAGGGTCGGTTCGTCACATTGTTTACGTATGCCAGTAGCTGACACTGCCCATCAGACTCCATGCCCATTTAGTCCTAGGACTCTTTGCTGTGACTAGAAGCTGTAAGACCATGTTTGTGCCAGCTGTGCATGAGTGAAGTGGGGGAACGCAAGGAGAAGTGGGGTGTAAGGCTGAGAGTGGATTCGGTGGGTGAGTGTAGAGTACGTGCAAGGGTGGAGGCGGGGAGTACACGTGAGGTTGAATTGTAAAGTTGAGAAAAGAGATTGTGTGAAAAGGTGAGAGTGTAGGGGTTGCAGATTGGAGTAAATGAGAGAGTGGAGCACGTAGGGGAGTGGAGAGTACGCAGTGGAGAGTACGCGGCGGGAGAGTGGGACCTCATCGCCCCAGCCTTCTCCGGGTTGCCCTGGCAGGCCTTCCAGGCTCGGCCCCTCTCCAAACCCTGCAGCATCAGGTACAAGGCGGCTCCACCCGGCCTGGCCGACAAGATGAAAGCCTTTCGGAAGTCGGGGGCCTCCAGAGGCCCAAACCTGCTCCAAATGACCAAGAGACAAGCATCCCCCATCTGTGCGCCAGGATGTCGAAAAGGCCCCTCTCCAGAGAGGCTCTTCCGACCCCTAAAGCGGCCAGATAGGAGCCGAGGGGGCGCCGCATCACCGAGTACCTAATGCGCCATTGACACGGGTTCTCGGCCCCTCACCCCTCCCTGTGGCTCCGAGTCCACAGCATGTACTGGCCTAGCAAAGGTAACATACAGTACTGAGCAGGGTATAGGCGAGGCACTGTAGCGAGCCGGGGGGAGGCTCTGAATTCTGCTGGCTGTGCCCTCTTCACCGCCTCTGCTGGAACCAGCGCCTCCTATGTACTCTTTACCCTTCTCATTACACCGTCTCTCGTCTCTTCCCGGTACTCTCTCCCCGTGTCTTTACCCTCGGCTGTTACCCGCCCTCACTTCTCTTTCCGTACCCTTTAATCTTGGTCTCTTTCACTTCCGTCATCAGGTCTCTGGTCCATATCATCTTTCTTTACTGTCCGATCTTACCTGTCCTATGCAGGCGCGCAACGCCCATTGGGCTCAACGGGCTTCATCCCCCCTGTTGTGTGTGTCTGCCCGGGCTGAGACAGGTTCCCGGGCACACACAGACAGTTTTTGAGCTGCCAGCCGCACCCGAGTACTTCACAGGTCTTTAAAAGACCATTCACTTGTTAAGGAGGCTTTGTTGTTTTTTTCACCCCTTCGGCTGGAAGAATTAGCCCCCTCCCCGAAATTTTTATCAGCCCCCCCGAAATTTGGCTCTAGTTGCGCCTCTGCCCAGAAGTGATATGGGGGAGAGCATGCCGGATGAGGATGTCTACCCCAGGCTCCCCGATAAATGACCTGTGAAGGGAGAGTGCCAAATGCGGCGCTAAGAGTCCGCCCTCTTAGTAGGGCGCCTTTCATGTGCAGAGAGCAGCCTGCATTCCTCTATGCATCAGATCAGGCAACCCTGAGCTGAAGCACTTTGTCTGATTTGTCAGTATTTTTCCGTTTATATTTATAAATACAGACGAAGAACAAAAAGTTTTCCGTCTGCATTTATAAGTAAAAATCCGTTTAAACGGAAAACCGGGAGCCTTAATTGTAATCCTTCTGATATTGCACAGTGAGGTATGAAGGACATGTGGTTCCTCCACCTTGTAACCCTCACTGTCCTATGTAGCACATTCTTTAAATTTATGTACACACATATGAATATTGTCAATGTATAATCTGTACGTTGATTTAAAGCTCTCTTGCACGTTGCATTGGGTTGAGCAGTGCTAAAGCGCTATAAAAGAAATAAAACAATTAGTGGTATTTAAGTTGTTAATTGTGTAAATAATACTGGGGCGACCAACACATCTGACATTCTTACAGTGCAAGTATATCTCTCATATACAGGGACTGAACAAAGTCAAAAGCATTTCTCTCTTAAGTACTTGTGAAGTGATAAGATGTGAACCTTTGTTTCCTCTTCATTGCATTTGGGGTAAGGCTCCCAATAGCTCCCAGCCAGGATACTCCAAGAAAAACACTTCAGCTTTTGTTATGGGCGAAGATGGATCTTCCTGCCTGCACGTTACTGCTCAGAACAAACGCAGACAAACCTGCAGGCACTGCTGAAAGTGTCTCGATGTCAGAAAATCATACCGGGACGAGTTCAGCATATTTCTGTGAATTCCTGGAGAAGTAGTAAAGGAACATGGCACTCCACTGAATGTGGCCAGCTTTGCAGCAGGGTAGACCGCGTCTACCCTTGACTTGAGCCCTGCCACTATGGGATCGTGCACAGCACCACTTGTCTAGGCAGGCGCAGCAGGGTACGCCCTGTGCCACGAAAACAACAGAAGGCGCTGCTAGATCCACTTGCTAGCTGGGCCCGATGGCACTTCTGCTTGTTTGTTTTACTGAGCAAAAATGCTTAATTCTGTGACTGTGAATGAATGACTCCACCTACCGGATCTACATGACGTGCCCAAGAGAGTTCAGGTTTGTTTTAAAATCGCAGCGGAAACAATGTATCAGATAAATTACTTGTGTGGTCACCATGAACTAATACAGGCCAACAGCGGCCATGTGAATTCATTGCCTTCGGTAGGCTGTGGTACAGTAAACAGCTGAACAGTGCGCCCACCCTCCTTTTTTTTTTTAATTAATTCCTGCAGTGCCTCATAATCGCACATTCACAGAGGAGCTGTAATGCTTGACTAATGCATTTTATAATATTATATTATGTGGTGTGGTGGCTCAGTGGACTAAAGCATCCACTGCAGGGGCCTGTGTTTGGCCTCATGGTCACAGGTTCAAATCCCGGCGGGTCCACCCAGCCTTTCATCCTTTCTGAGGTCGATAGAATTGTTGTATTCCTCTTAGGGTGTCCGTACATGGGTTTTCCTGTATCATGTCCTTATATAGGCACAATTCGCCCTGCCCTTATATAGGCATAAAATCCCAGTCCTTATTTAGGCATTAAACCGTGCACTCCAAATACAGGCATGGTCTCCGACATCCGTCCACCCTAACGTCACAACGAGTTCTTGAAGAACAGACCCTTAGGCTTCGGGAGTTTCCCTAGCACAGGACTATTGATTTCTTCAAGGACTCATCTATTATGCATGAACCATTATACCTTGAGGGTTCATTCATGACGTCTTCCGCTGTCCAATTCACGTCAATGCTAACATTCTGAGGTACCTCTCAGGTATAAATATACCTTCCCTAGCCCTTGTAAATCAGAGGAGACCTCGACTTCAGAGGAGCCTGTTTCCCGGCCTGACGCACTGAGAAGACGCCTTCATCCCTGCACGCAGAGAGTCCAGCTTCCAGTGATCTGACTTCCCTCGCGGGGTGTTGGAGTTCGAGTCTGGCAAGAGATTCCCACCTCTCTCATTCTTAAGGTATGGAGCTGACTAGAAACCTAGAGGGACTCTTGGCATACTAGGCATACTAGGCGTAACATACTCTTAGTATACCATAGTAAGGAATACTCCACCTACTTCATACCTCTCCCTACACCTAGGTTAGGTACATTGGGGTAGAACTAGCTTAGAAACGCATCGTATGAGTACTCGCATTTTTAGTCTATGTGCCTTATGTAAATGAATATCTGCTAAAGATCATGCTAGCGCAGTATTATTTCTTTCTACTGCTTACGCTGTACATTATTTATCTTGCATACTGTCTTGTGATCGTAACAGCACATATTACTTACACAAGAAACAAGAATGTTCAATAAATCTCTTATTGAAACGCCCGTCTATTCTTTCTGTGTAACTTTGAGGAAAACTAAGCATGCACGATTGAGCTGAGTGAAACGGTTATCTATTGTTTCTACGACTCTGGGACACGTTCTGATTCTAAAGGGAAACAAAGTTGTCATGTTTTGCGGCTGCCAGAAACTACTCCCTTCTTGTTTATCAAGGAGTTTCTAGTGGCCTCTGAGCTAGCTGTCACAAGTAATTAAGTTTAATATACTCGATAGGGACATACCGACCTCAGTCCTATGTCAAGCCTATAGGGTATATTATTCCAATGCGCAGAGCCTATTAGGGAAATAGGAGCTACACTACATGGCGCCCAACGGTTTGGTAAGGCGGTAATTTAACGTTAGATACTGAGTAACTCAGCCGTGCTTTTTCTCTCAGAGACCCCTACCCATATACTCCAAAAGACGTCTGGAGTGGGCAGGGTTAAGTATCCGCCACAGCTACATAGGGAAGCACCCTATATATTAGCTGTTTGGTTTGCTCAACGTTGAAGGATACAGTGTTCCAAAATATTGTGCACCTTATCTTTGTTTCCTTGAAACTTGTTCTACATTTTTCAAAAAAACAAAATGCCTGACTCCGACAACGATGAAGTTACGGGTCAACCAGCTTTAAGAGCTTTTAACATTACCGGTTTAGATGGAACAGAGGAGGGTGTTATAGACATCCCTCAAAACTTAAGAAGAGCCATCACTCTAAAACTCAGTTTTCGTGATAGAGGCACACGAATCCTTTCAGACAGAGGTATTCTATTCATGGGTAATATTTCCGGAATCCAATCCAGTTACAAAACTGTTTCACTTCTACAAAGAAGATGATCCACCAGAGGAATATATTCCTTTCGAGGATATTGAAATTCCACTAACATACCAGGAGCATCAGCTCTGGTTTAAAGGCGCCCTAAAACATCACAGAAACATTACCAGGCTCGGTCCACTAGGCAGACCAAGAGCAACATGGCCGATTCTAGCCAGCTACATACCTCATCCTGAACTGGATATAATGTCAGATGAGGAGTTACTTACTCAAATAACAGAGTTAATAAAAATCTACAGACAACTAGTCCAATATGTCATGCGGACTTTCACAGTCCAACCACCATTGACACTTCCAAATCAAACTCCTCAACAGGGGAATACACTAAAAATTACACCACAGACTCTATACGCAGTCATGGGTAAAATGCCCACAAAACGTGAGCAAATTCCATTCTGGATAGCTCAAAATTTTACTCAAATCGAAGCAGTATTTCCAAATACTAGCCCGTATGAGAAACACAGAATCCTAACAATCAGTTTACCAATGGGGATCACACCACAACTGGAAGACTGCACCACTTGGGGCTCAGTCTTTGCTGCCATCTATACTAAAACACATGGTATTCCATCAATTGCGGTAATACCAGATGTCCTGAAACAAATTCAAAATGAATACGGGGCAGAGCCTGCTCTGAATTTAGGTATGAAATTACTGAAAAATTTCGACCAGGTCTCAACAATAATATTATCTAATATTAAAGGGGAGGCAGCAGCAGTGGCGATCCGCCAACGATTGAGGGAATTCGATGTTACAGAACATCAAACTGAGCTACCCAGAATAATTGAACAATCTTATGCAGAATTAGGCAGAGATAGTTTGGGTGGAAGACCAGTGAAGCCAAAACTATCTGAAAGTCCTGAGAAGGACTCTATTAAACAAACTCCTACATCTTCTAAAAAGAAGTGGGAAACTAATAAAAATAATTCAGAGAAACGTTCTCAATCCCGAGGTAGGTCTCCTCAAAAGGAGCCCTCTGAAAGGAGGTATAACCTCAGGAATAGGGATAATTTGAAAAAGCCTGACAGGTATCAAGATACTGATACACGTTCCTCTCGTACCTTTCAGATCTCGTCACAGACTTCGGAAAGAAGAGGACGGTCAGAACATAGAGAAGAACGCGTGAAATCCAAGGAAGAAAAACACGTTACATAAAATAAAACAAAACCTCAATTCTCCAAAAAGAAAGTAGCAGGTCTGAAGATCAGACATGCCGAGAATACTGAGAACACAACTCAAGAACGGAGAATGGGCTCAGACAATGCTGGACAGTGCAGCAGAAGTCACAATAGCTCGCCAGAACCTGAAGGAACTTCTGGAGATAGTGGATTTGAATGAGTACATTACAGTTGAGACTGTAGACACCAGGGTTAGTACTGCACAAAAGTTATATGAAATAACACTCCGGATGGAGGGAGACATACCTAGACAGGTGAAAGCACTTTTTGGGGAAAACTTTTGAGGGGTATGACATACTTCTAGCAGAAAAAGACTGGCCACCACAATTTGTCAGGGAGTGCCCACATGGCGAGGACATTATTATGCCTGCCTTCTCCAACCATATTCCAATTCACCTCAAATATACATATGCCAGGAAATGGGCAGTAGCCCAGGCCCCAGCTTTATATAAAAATCATGTAGGATGGGATGAGGACTCACCTCACCATAAAATACATCTGAAACATGAACCAACTGCACAAAGGCAGTACCCAATAAAGCAAGAAGCTAAAAAACAGGTCAGGGAGATCTTAGATCAACTTGAATACCAAGGGGTGATTCAAACATGCACCTCTTCAATGAACAATCCTTTGTTTCCTGTCTCCAAACCAGACAATACATATAATCTAGTTTTGGATTAAAAGACACCTAAACACTTGTTCAAAAACCTTTGCAGTGCAAAATGCACATAGCACAGCATTAATGAATAACATTGTGCGTAAAAAATACAAAACCACATTAGACATCTCAAATGGTTTCTTTTGTCAAAACATAGCACCTGAAAGCAGGTACTTAACAGCCTTCTCCATAATGGGGACCCAGCGTCAATTTTGTCGACTCCCACAAGGGTTCAAGAACAGCCCGGGTTATTCTCAGCGAGAGTAATGGAGTTACTACAAATTTATGATAATGAGGCATTGTCATATGTCGATGACATCTATCTGACAGACGATGACCTGGACAAACACTTGAACAGGGTGAGCACCATTATACTGGGCTTCGCCTCTGAGGGCTACAAATTCAACTTCAAAAAGTCCAGAATTGCCCATCTCAATGTCCTATTTTTAGGATATGAGCTTTCAAGTGAAGGCAAGAGCTTGGCAGCTAACTTTCTAGAGAAATGTGCGCTGCTCCAACCTCTAAAAACGCTAAAAAACTTACAATCCATCCTGGGTTTCCTAAATTTTGGAAGAACATACATTCTAAATTACGCAGAAAGGGTTAAACCTCTCTACGCATTAATCAAACCTGATTTTTCAATCAAAAATTGGACACATGAACACACAGAAGTCTTGCGTTCACTCCAGGCTAACATGTTAGCAACAAATCACTTACAAACACGCGTAAGTCAACCCAACCTGGTGATCCGAATAATTTCGGGTCAATGCGGATTCACCTACTTAACATTTAATGAGGGTGAGAAAGTACCATTTGCATACAAATCTCATTTGTATACACAAGTGGAAATGCGCTTCACTTCAACTGAAAAAATTCTGACAGCAGTTCAATTCGCTGTAGCAAAAGAAAGAGCCTTAGCCCAAGGGAAACGCATTATTGTCGTAACCCCAGTACCAGCTTTAGAAGCGGTCACAAAAGCAAGCATTCCAAATGCTAAAGCATTACATCCAAAATGGATACAATGGGTTAATTCTCTTGCTGCAACAGATGTTGAATATGTTTTTGATCCCGATTTAAAAACACAAGAGTTCCTGCAATATGAACAAGAATGTCCTCTGCCCACTGAAATTCTGCCTCTCGATCAGTATGAATTCATAATTTACACTGACGGATCCGCACAACCCGCAACAGGGGGTAAGCAAGCTTACAGTGCAGCATGTGCAATCGTTAAAGGTTGCATGCGAGATGGCATCTTCAGACCTATGGTCACAAAAACTCAGTCTCTAGGAGATTGTACAGCTCAGCGAGCTGAACTACAAGCATTCAAACTGACACTTGAAAGTACAGATCGAGAATTCCCCACACTTATAGTGTGCGATTCCTTTTACTGTGTTCAGTCGTATAATGAATATATACAAAACTGGCTTGAAAATGGTTTCAAAGATGCGAAAGGTGGCACAATAAAGCACAAAACGCTTTGGGAACAAGTAGTTCAGTTGAAAAATGAACCACCAAAGGCTCACGTGATCCACACACTGAGTCATCAACGTGATGGCGTTCACGTTGCAGGGAATTCATTGGCTGACGAAGCCGCAAAGGGGGCTGTTCAGACGGCTTCCGTAGCTGCGATCACTCATTCAAAAACAAAAATAGACAGTGAGATAATGTTGGCTGTCAATGCTACAAGCAAAGGCAGTGGTGCAGCGTTACCAAAAAAGTTTCCACTCAAGTACTCTTATGTAATTGATGCGAACAACGTTCCTTTTGCTCGAATCCCTGGAGTGGGGGATAGGGTAATTCCAAACATGGAACGTAGAGCAGCTTTGATTTATGAAGCACATTTGGGGGAGGGTCTGTCACATCAAGGGATCTCTAAAACAATTTTGGCATTAAAAGAGATGTACTGGTGGCCTGGGATGAATACAGAAATCCACATCTTCATCAAAAACTGCATAGACTGTAAGGTACCGCGTGATGCTGACCGCCACCAGACACCATGCTACGAATGTAGCTGCCCAGTACAGACACCATTGTTAGACAGCATTAGACTATCTACGCGCATGCGTCCTTCTGGACAAATGCAATCCCACAAATACTGAATCAAGGTTCCTATGGATATGGCCTCAGCGCTCGACTGACGCTCGAACTGTTATAAAAGATTTGCGAGTCTTTATCGGCACATACGCAATAGGCACGCTACATTCTGACCAGGGCCCTGCGTTTAGCTCTCGGGCTTACAAAGAAGCCATGGCCAGTCTGGGCGTTGCATTGCGGTACTCCTCTCCATTTCATCCTGAGGGAAATTCTGTTGTGGAAAGGAAAAACCGGGACATAAAGCAGTCTATAACAGCTAGGGTATTAGGTACGGGTGATGGGTGGGTCAAACATCTTTATGGGGTCCAACGCTCATTAAATAATTTGCCTAGATGTTCTCTAGGGGGGGGTCACTCCATCTGAGGTCCTATTTGGGACAAGAATGTGGGTACCAGACCTCGATCACGTAGGCACAGTGGTGGAAAATAAACCGTTTGATATCAAAGATCGTTTGGCTGTTTTACAGGAACTCAATGAACGTATTCCTGCAGCCAACCACCACTGGGGAAAAACTGGCGGCCCCAGCAAGGCCTGTCTGGATTCCAAAAGTTGGGGATCTAGTCAGAGAAAAGATTGCGGACAAGAAGGAATTTGGACCTTCTTACAGACAACCAGTACCTGTCCTAGCAGTTCAAGGAACTAGAACAGTACTTCTGCCATCCCTTGCTGGAAAAAAGGAGAAATGATTTGTGTCCATCGACCTCATCAAACCACAGTATGTGGCCAATACTAAATAGTAGGCCTCGTGGACTCCGACCTAGTAGCAGACGCACTCCTCTCGCTACTATCCAAGAGGTTCAGACTGAAAGACTGATAACCATCGAGAATTCAGCAGTAACAGATGAAGGACTAAGCAACAATGCAATGGAACTCATCCCTCTTGAAAATCAAGTAACAGTTCGTCCAAATACACCTGTCTACACTAATGTAGCAAGTGATCAACTGGTTCCAGCGATTTCTACAAATCCTGATGCAATTTCAACAATTGACAGAACTGCTTCTGGCTATTTCATTAACTTTGATACGTTCTCAGAAGATCCGAGTGAACCTGAAACGACGCCAGCATCACTAACATTCAAGCAGCAAGTACAAGACTTTCTTCACTTTCTGAAAAAGACTTATCTGGTTTCCCCATGGATTGAACTCTGGATTATTTCTGGAATATTTGTTTTCCTGCTTTGGCTAGCTTTGGTTATGACTATGAGCGTGCTTCTAAATGGCAGATATATCCATGTGAACACTGAAGGAAAAGAGGTGAACTTACTTTTGAAACCTCATAAATCTTCCCATCGTGAAGCAAGAGACTTGTCAACAGTGAACATCACAGCCGTTCCTATACAGGATGGTATAGTGTGGGACAAAACAGATTTTGATATTTTTGGCCCGACGGAACAATTGAACATTCCACATTTGTTTAAAATTTTACTAAGTGATCTCATTTCGTCCAGTACCTATTCTGATGATTGGGACTTTGAGACTGTTAACGACTTAATGTTTGACCTAGAAAAATCTGCTGCATTTTCTAAAAATGAATATTTAGAGGGTTCATCAGACTATGAACAACTGTATTGCTATAACCACTATGGTCATCATTATTTGCATAAATCTGCTAACCCTAGAAATGTGTTTATGTTTAACCAATGGGAGCATTGTCCTACACCACCAAAAGGTAGTTCAAAATCATTTGCCAACAAGTTTCCATATTTTTCAGGTTACAATACATCTGATCCAGAAACGTTTTACTATAAAAATGTAAACAAAACAGGACTGAAAATTATGTAAACAAATACAAAACAGATTTATTCGGCAGCATTTATTGCCCAACTGTCTAGACAGGGTTTCGTCTTATGGAAAGACACAATAGACACAAAAACTGTCTGGGGTACTAAAGATTGGCAAGTGCAGGGGATAGAAGCTTTATTTAGAGCCTGTATCATCCCTGAACAAATAATGTTTTTGAATGAAACTGTCCAACAAACATCTTGTCTTGGAGTAGCCAAGATCAAAGAGATGAAAACACCTTCTGTACCAACACCTGCAATTGATAACAATACACAGGCAGCGGTTACAGTTGACCAAATACTACAACTCAACAGATCTAATACTGATTGGAGAAAATGGTTGATCTGGCCCACAGACACGAACAACTGTCAGGAAAGATTCCTGAATATAACTCAGGGCTTTACTATTCATAGGCCAGACCCAAGATACGTCCAAAGACAGCATCCGGGGGTAGTAACAACATACAGTGTAGGAAAATTATGCCTCGATTGGCTGCAAAAATCTACACTACAGGATGTGAAACAACACTTATCCTTACTTAAAGAAGACGCAGACCGTAGGGAATTCTTGCTTGGACCAAGAAAACCGCGTCAGAAACGTTTCATATATGCCGGCATTTATGCTGCCTATAATGAAGCAAGGAAAGTGTCACAGATGGAGGCCGCAGAACGAATACGTGAACTTGATCGTATTAATTTAGAAAAAACACTCACTGTGGTCGACAATGGGTTAACAACTTTGTCCTCCAGAATATATTCATTGGACAACATTGTATCCTCTGCTATCGACATACTAGAACAAGATTTGGCGATGTTACAGCAAGGCCAATCTCAATTACGTTCTATTGTGTTACTAAGTTGGACGCTGCAATATTTGCGTGCGGGCTATGTGCCTTGGCATTTTATCAACACGTCAGCTCTGTTTGCAGGATACAATCTAACTGATAAACAGATCGAACTGGCACAAAGAGGAGCAAAGTATACAGTGCTGAGCATTGAAAAACTGGAAAAGTTACCATTCACAGTGGCAGAAAAACCAGCTACAGAATGGCTCATTCATGGCAAAATCACACTACCTGTGACTACTTTTCAGTTTCAGTATTGCCTCAAACAAATGCAAGCAGGCAAATATGAAAGGTTGGGTAAGGAATACATTAAGACATCTTGGAATTTCCCGTATACATATAGATGTTGGAGTGGGGATCGTGAAGTGTTTTTGAGCGGTACACACTGTAAAGGTGCACTGAGCGGTTCACTTATATGTCAGGACAGTTCTTTACACGGGGCTTGCAATGGTTCTGTGGCAAATTTGTCTTGCCATCAGCAGGGTACACCAGCTGCTGTGATTAATCCAACGTTTGGACAACTTTCTAATGGGAGTTACCTCATGTTGAATGATCAGAGTTGCTGCGGCATGTTGCCAGGCATCCCATATCTAGTAACGGTCAACTCCAGGGTCACTTGCTGTATGCAAGTATTGTTTGCCCCAATAGACACAGTCAGGGAGTCGCCTTTGTGGCCTTCGCTGAACGTCTCTTTTATAAGATTTGATACTTTAAGCAGAATGAAAGCCATGCTTTTACAACAAACAGTGCCTTTGACCTCGGCCAAAGAAACCTATGATCTACAAGTAGCAAGGACTTCGGCTGAGATACAGACTTTAATACGTACAAACTGCCCTATACATTTCGTGGAAATGATAGGACGTATCTTTAACATGTCTGATACAAGCGGAATTGTACATGTATTTAAGAGCATCTATTCCGGTCTGTTAGCACCTTTCCAGGCAATACTCGGAATCATCCCGAACTTTGCACATTCGGTGTTTGGTGGCATACCATTAATTCTAGCACTTGTTGCCGGAATTCTATTTCTCTTCCTGCTATTACGCTATGGCCAGCCTATTCGCAGACATCACTCCGAGCGAAGTGGAGAAAGCTCTCCTTGAACGAAAGTGCTGTGAGCGAATAGTACAGCTTTTGGGCATGACTCGTCTACGGGAACTTAATACCACATGGTTCCTGTCATTCAGACCAGTCTGGCAAGATTGCATCTTACCTGACCTACGATGCCTGCTATGCGGTGAAGAATGCGTGTTAGACACCTGTCTAACATTTCCATCAGCAACGCCAACGGATATCGATACTCTGCTGGACCCGATAACGGCCCATGCTCTGTGTTGTCCCCAGAGGCTACCAATCCTGATGACTGCATTCATTGAGATCTCACAGACGCTTCCGGCTGCTGCTGAGGTACGAGATGGATCTACAGGCACACAGGTAACAACGGACGCGAACATTGCTGAGGCATCCTATGCTGAAAGCGATGCTTCACATCTCTGTGCAATTAATCTACTACACGAGGTGTTCCAAATGTCACCAACTTCAGTGGACGATATTTTGTCTACAGAAATAGATGATCTCATGTTTACACCAGACCCGTACACTGACTCTGATTCAACCCACAATGTACCAGAGACGCAGTAAAATTTGGCCTTCATATTTCAAAAACTTGGAACTCGTTTTTCAAACTGAATGGCAATTCAATCTGCTTGAAGTAGAACTGGTCTTATAGTACGGACTTCGCAGTACTTCCTCAGACACTTTGTCATCTTATTTGTCTAAAAAGTTCATTAATTTTCATGGCATGAAATGACTGATTTTTGAACAACTTATCAACCATTTTCTGTCACATGTAAATATTACTGCTTATTTCATTCAAATTGCATTTTATTTCCAAATATATGCCTGAAATGAAGAGCAATGCTTAAAATGTACAGTACCTTTTGCAATTTAATAGGTTTTTTATATGCTTTTTAATGCTTTTAAGAAATATTTTTAGCAATATGCGGTACTCCATTTTATGTTTAGCATATTAAATGTTTAGCATTTTATTATTATCGTACAAACACGAAAGTGGAGTGGGTGTTGTATTCCTCTTAGGGTGTCCGTACATGGGTTTTCCTGTATCATGTCCTTACATAGGCACAATTCGCCCTGCCCTTATATAGGCATAAAATCCCAGTCCTTATTTAGGCATTAAACCGTGCACTCCAAATACAGGCATGGTCTCCGACATCCGTCCACCCTAACATCACAACGAGTTCTTGAAGAACAGACCCTTAGGCTTCAGGAGTTTCCCTAGCACAGGACTATTGATTTCTTCAAGGACTCCTCTATTATGCATGAACCGTTATACCTTGAGGGTTCATTCATGACGTCTTCCGCTGTCCAATTCACGTCAATGCTAACATTCTGAGGTACCTCTCAGGTATAAATATACCTTCCCTAGCCCTTGTAAATCAGAGGAGACCTCGATTTCAGAGGAGCCCGTTTCCCGGCCTGACGCACTGAGAAGACGTTGTCATCCCTGCACGCAGAGAGTCCAGCTTCCAGTGATCTGACTTCCCTCGCGGGGTGTTGGAGTTCGAGTCTGGCAAGAGATTCCCACCTCTCTCATTCTTAAGGTATGGAGCTGACTAGAAACATAGAGGGACTCTTGGCATACTAGGCGTAACATACTCTTAGTATACCATAGTAAGGAATACTCCACCTACTTCATATCTCTCCCTACACCTAGGTTAGGTACATTGGGGTAGAACTAGCTTAGAAACGCATCGTATGAGTACTCGCATTTTTAGTCTATGTGATTTATGTAAATGAATATCTACTAAAGATCATGCTAGCGCAGTATTATTTCTTTCTACTGCTTACGCTGTACATTATTTATCTTGCATACTGTCTTGTGATCGTAACAGCACATATTACTTACACAAGAAACAAGACTGTTCAATAAATCTCTTATTGAAACGCCCGTCTATTCTTTCTGTGTAACTTTGAGGAAAACTAAGCATGCACGATTGAGCTGAGTGAAACGGTTATCTATTGTTTCCACGACTCTGGGACACGTTCTGATTCTAAAGGGAAACAAAGTTGTCATGTTTTGCGGCTGCCAGAAACTACTCCCTTCTTGTTTATCAAGGAGTTTCTAGTGGCCTCTGAGCTAGCTGGCACAAGTAATTAAGTTTAATATACTCGATAGGGACATACCGACCTCAGTCCTATGTCAAGCCTATGGGGTATATTATTCCAATGCGCAGAGCCTATTAGGGAAATAGGAGCTACACTACAGAATGAATACCATTGAGTTGGGTAACAATAAACATTTGTTATTCAGCGCCAAGATGCCCCTTTGGGGGTGAACGTGCGCTTTACAAATACACATGTTATGTTATTGTTGTGATGCGGACTGCAGCAGTAGAATGCTTTATTACAACCCCTTATGCGTGGTACTTGGCACGACTGCAGGACGGATGTGTCTACCGAGATATGCGTGAAGGATAAGTTTCTTACCTGTAATCCTAGTTCTCTTCCAAGGGTATACTCATCAAAGTCATAAGCACTGAATAATCCCCGCCCACGTGCGGGATCCCGGAGCATATAGAAATATACATATATATGTGTATGTTCGGGCCCACAAGTGTAAAACACTTCTGAAACATATATATGTATATATACATATAAATATGCAGCCTAAAATCGTTCCAATAGGGCATAATGCCAAAATTACATAGATTTCTCTTGTATGACAATAATCTCCTAAATACACCTTGTAATAGAGAACATACACTGTAATAGTATCATACAAGAATCCTTTATTTTCAGAAAAGAAAAAAGCAAGTAATAGAAGGCAGTTGACCCATAGGCTGCATAGATAAATAACATCACAGTACAGTAAAAAAAAACTGGCACCTTGCCTTTAAGGCTTCCAAGAACCTGGACACCGTGCCTTTAAGACCTCCAGGAGCTCCTCTGCTCCCATCATGCACCACAGGTGACAGTTAGGTCAGTTCTTTTTTACGGTGTACTAACTTGTAGCAACCTGAATATAAGATGTAAACAACACATTAACGTACCATAAATGCTCGTCCGGGGAGGCGGGAGGGTTGCTTATGACTTTGATGAGTATACCCCTGGAAGAGAACTAGGATTACAGGTAAGTAACTTATCCTTCTCTTCCAGGGGATACTCATCAATAGTCATAAGCACTGAATAGAGTAGCAAGCCCATACTCACTACCTCGCGGACGAGCAAACCAGTACATAAAACAGTTAACAGCACATCTTAAAATGGAATCAACCAAATAGATTTCTCAATGAGGCTTGCCCAAATTGAGCATCCGCCTGCGTATCAGAGTCCAAACAGTAATGGCGAGTGAAAGTATAAACTGAACGCCATGTAGCTGCTTTACAAATTTCTGCTATAGGAACATTCCTAAGGAGAGCCGTGGCAGAGGCTTTTCCCCTGGTAGAATGTGCTTTAGGTTTGCCCTGAAGAGTCTTGTTGGCTAGTTGGTAGGACAAAGATATGCAAGAGACTATCCATCTAGAGATAGATCTTTTAGAAGCTGCCGAACCAGTATTTATGGGACCATAGTTAACGAACAACCAGTCTGTCTTTCTCAAGGACTTAGCTTTGTCTAGATAAAACTTCAGAACCCTCTTGAGGTCTAGAGAATGGAGGGAACTCTCAGGAGGAGTCGTGGGATTGGGAAAAAATGTGGGCAGAGTGATAGCCTGATTGATGTGAAAGTCCGAGACCACTTTAGGTAGAAAACTCGGATGGGTTCTTAAAACTACCCTGTTTGCATGAAAAACAGTATAGGGCTCTTTACAACACAAGGCCTGGATTTCACTTACCCTGCGGGCAGAAGTGATGGCGACTAAAAAGGCAGCTTTCCATGATAAGTGCTGCAGAGAAGCCCTGTGAATCGGCTCAAAAGGAGCACCCATTAACTTTGTAAGGACTATGTTGAGCTCCCAAGGTGGAGAAGGAGATCTCACTGGAGGGTAAACCTTCTTTATCCCTTCAAGGAAATCTTTAACCACTGGCATTTGGAAAAAAGAAACCTGTGTTGGGGATTTTCTGTATGCAGTGATCGCTGCTAGGTGAACTTTAATCAAGGAGAACTGCAGGCCAGATTTGGCCAAATGTAGTAGGTACGGCAGGATCACCTGCTCTTGACCCCACACCGGATCATGAGCATTGTCCATGCACCACAAGTAGAACCGCTTCCATTTGAAAGCATAGGACTTCCTGGTGGAAGGTCTCTTGGCTTCCTTGAGGATGGTCATACAATCCACTGGTAAGTCTAAGTGTCCGTATTGCAGGACCTCAGGAGCCATGCTGTCAATCTGAGGGATGAGAGATTGGGATGAAACACTCTCCCCTCGTTCTTGGACAACAAGTCTGGACAGCAAGGCAATCTCTGGTATGGCACCTCTGATAGTTGTAGAAGGTCCGGGTACCACCACTGACGCGGCCACTCCGGAGCTATCAGGATCATTCTGGTGTTGGTCCTGTAAAACTTGTTGATCACTGCTGGGATGAGAGGCAGTGGCGGAAAAGCGTACAGTAATGTCTGAGACCATTTTATCAAAAGGGCATTCACCCGTGACCCTGGCTGGTGAAACCTGGACGCGAAGACGGGGCATTTGGTGGTTGCCGCATCTGCGAAGAGATCGATGTCTGGCACTCCCCATTGCCGGAAGATGTCTTGCGTGACTTTGCTGTTTAGCACCCAGTCGTGAGCTTCTACGAAGTCCCTGCTTAGGGCGTCTGCTTGGACATTCAGAGACCCTGGCAGGTGAATGGCTACAATGTTGAGATTTCTTGCAAGAAGCCACTTCCAGATGGTCTGTGACTCCTGAGAGAGAGGTCTCGACCTGGTGCCCCCCTGCTTGTTCAGATAATACATCGTCGTGGTGTTGTCTGTCTGAACCAAGAGGGAGCTGGACTGAAGAGAAGGGTACAGCGACTTGAGAGCTAGGTGCACGGCTCTCAACTCTAGAAGATTGATGTGATACCCCCGGTCTGTCTCTGACCAGAGACCTTGTACTTGAAGATGGCCCATGTGAGCTCCCCAACCTTGTAGGGAAGCATCCGTGACTATAGTCTGAGTGGGAGTGTCTGGGTGGAATGGGACTCCCTTTAGTAGGTTTGATCGCTTCATCCACCATGTGATGGAGTCTCTGGCCGATTGAGGTAGAGTCACACGGTCCTCCCAGCTGCCTGACGTCTGCATCCACTGGTCCTCCAGAGACTGTTGCAGAGGACGCATGTTCAATCTGGCATTGGGGACGATGAAGACACAAGAAGCCATTGACCCCAGTAGCGAAGACACCTGTCTGACTGTGGGAAGAGGAGAGCTGAGGAGTTCGAGGCATTTCTCTCTGATTGATGATAACCTCTCCTCCGAAGGACACACGCTTGCCTTTACAGTATCCAGTGAAGCACCCAGATAATGGATTTTCTGGGTCGGGTTGAAGACCGACTTCTTGTAGTTGACCCGCAGCCCCAGCATGTTCAGTAGTTGAAGACAGTAGGAGAGATGACTCTGAAGCAGAGAAGGTGTGGTGCTCTTCAGGAGCCAATCGTCCAGATAGGGGTAAATGAAAATCTTGGTTTGCAGACAAAACGCTGCCACCACTGCCTTACGCTTTGAAAATGTTCGGGGGGCTGATTTGAGCCCGAACGGGAGGACTCGGAATTGGAAATGCTGAAGCACCACTTGAAAGCAGAGAAACTTTTGATGCTTTTTGGACACCGGGACATGGAAGTAGGCGCCCTGCAGGTCTATAGCACACATCCAGTCCCCCTGATGGAGATGAGGGAAGATCTGGTGCAGAGACAACATCCGAAATTTCTCCTTGCGGATGAATTTGTTTAAAAATCGCAGATCGAGAATTGGTCTGTATTCTCTGGTCGGGCCTCTTTTTTGGACCAGGAAATAAGGGGAATATATTCCCTGTCTTTGTTGTTGTGTCGGAACATATTCTATGGCCTTTTTTCGTAGAAGACTGTTCACCTCTTCCTGTAACATGCGGTGGCATTGGCAGAATTTTCTTTGTGGAGGAACTGGTGGAGGTGGGGCTTTGAACCTCAGCAAGTATCCATTTTGCACAATATTCAGCACCCATTTGTCATTTGTGATTGATCTCCACTCTTCCAGATAAAAAGCGATACTTCCCCCTACCGGAGTGGCTAACGGGCACGGAGGAAGCATGTGCTCATTGTTTGGCTGGTTGTTTAGTAGTTGAAGCCTGCTGTCTGTTGTTTCCTCTTCCTCCACCAGGTCTTCTCTGGTGGAAGTGCGACCTCTGCTGTTGTTGATTTTGAGAGGACCACTGAGGGGTTTGAACCCTCTGTTGGAAGGATCGCCTGTCGTAGGGACGCAACCGTTTGCGGAATTCCTTCCGCTTCTCCAGTCCAACGGCCTTCACGGTGTCCAACTCAGCCTTCATTTTAGACATCTCATCATCCGCATGAGACCCAAACAACAAAGAACCATTGAACGGTAGGTTGACGATCTTCCGTTGTACGTCAGGCTTAAGACCTGTAAGACGCAGCCAGGCCGAGCGTCTAGAACAGATGCCGTGCGAATAGCCGTGCGCGGCCAGATCATATGAGTCCGCAGCAGCACTTATTACCTGGTTTGCCACCAAGCCCCCTTCCTGTAGTATCTCCTGAAAGTCCTGTTGGTCTTCTTTCGGGAGTTTCTCAGTAAAACGTGACAGAGAGTCCCAAAGTGACCTGTCATATCTCCCCAAGAGAGCTGAGGCGCTGGCAACTTTCATGACTGAGGCCGAAGTATTACACATCCTCTTGCCCAAAGAGTCCATAATCTTGCTGTCCTTCTCAGGAGGGACTGAAGAAGAGAATGTCGCAGAGTGCGTCTTCCTGGCCACCGCCACAATTACAGAATTTGGGGGAGGATCAGAACGTAGGAACAACAAATCTTGATCAAGGGCTTTGTATTTTTTTGCAATGCGTGAAGGTACTGCACCTACTGATGCAGGAGTTAGAAAAGTCTGCATGGCAGGTTCCAAGAGGCCTGGGACTAGCGGCAGCAGAGACCTAGCTGACGATCGATGATGTAAGGTCTCAAAAATAACAGAAGTGGAGACCGTTGGAGCCGACATACTTATGTTTAGTTTGTTGGCCCCCCTGCAGAGAACCTCGGTTAAAGTACCTATGTCATCAATCGGGGACACTCTGGATGGAGGTGTTGCCGACAGAGTTGGGGAATAGTCCCTTATCGAAGACTTGGTGGACGTGGACCAAGTTGGTGATCTTCGTCGCCTCCGTTTTGGAGAGGAAGGATGTTGAGAACGTGATCTCTCCCGTGACCGTGTGCGGCGGGAGGACGGGGATCTAGATCTTCTCAGGGTTCTTCTCGGAGACCCTCTCGATGAAGCCGGTGGAAGAGGATCTCTTGAGACTCTTGAAGGAGAATAGGTTTGAGAGAAATCCGAGCCCGGACTTCTATGACCAGCACCCCCTGCTTTCTTGCGTCTGACACTTTCCAGCCACCTTGGCGAAAGGTTAAAAGGATGCTTTTTAGCAGCCACCGGAGAGCCCTCCGGGGAAATTTGGACAATGTGAATGCCAGGGGATGATGACTGTTTCCTCGACGTCGAACGTCTTGACCTCGACGTCGACTTTGGCCTCTCTGTCACCTCCTCCGAGACGACGACAGGATTTTTGTCTCTCGACGTCGAACGTCTTGACCTGGACGTCGACTTTGGCCTCTCTGTCACCTCCTCCAAGGAGACGGCGGGATTTTTGTCTCTCGACGTCGACACAGACTGTGCCGTCTTCGACGTCGACCCCCTCTGCGGAGAGATGCTGGAAGACTCCTGTCTCCGCGATGCTCTCGACGTCGATCGCCCATGAGATCGAACTGGGGAATTCGACGTCGATCTTCTATGGCGCTTCTTTGACGTCGACTTCTTCGATTGCGAACGCCGCAACGGCGACAGTGATCTCGACGTCGCCAGTCTGTAGGCTCTTGGCAGAGTCTTAGCCGGCGAACCCCTCGACGCCGACCCTCGGGAAGGTGGCGGAGTGTGCCTCGCCGTCGATGGATGTTTAGACGTCGACGGGTGCTTTGTCTTAGGCCTCTCGGGGCCAACGTACTTCGCGCCCGAAGTAGTAGGCCTCGACGTCGATCCCCTTCTCAGTGATGGAGGCTCTCGCCGTCTCAACGCTGAAGAATGCCTTGCCTGCTTCTTCGACGTCGATCCCGACGCTGACGGCGAACAATCAGGAATCTGCCTCTTTCTTGACCCTGGAGAGGCAGATCGACGTTGTTCTTGGTGAGAGGAGGGCTCTTGACTCCCAAGGCCACTTTTGGGATGACTTTTTCCTCTCTCCAACATGGCATGGAGTTTAATCCTTTCCCTGTCACGAAGGGTCCTTTTAGAAAACTGCTGGCAGTAGTAACAAATATCAGGCTTGTGGGAAGTTGGAAGACACACGATGCACACTGAGTGTGGGTCAGACTTAGCCATCTTTTTACCACAAGACGGGCATTTATAAAATAAAGGGGGCATTCTGACAGAAAAAAGGATGGTAATTTGTCAGAAAACAGTAGAAAACAGCTACCAGCAGACAAAAATGAATATTAAGAGAAGAAAATCAATTTCTGACTAAGAAAGTCAAAAAATTGTTGAGCTCAAACTCCAGGATCCTCACAGAAGGAGCCGGAAAAAAGAACTGACCTAAATGTCACCTGTGGTGCATGATGGGAGCAGAGGAGCTCCTAGAGGTCTTAAAGGCACGGTGTCCAGGTTCTTGGAAGCCTTAAAGGCAAGGTGCCAGTTTTTTTTACTGTACTGTGATGTTATTTATCTATGCAGCCTATGGGTCAACTGCCTTCTATTACTTGCTTTTTTCTTTTCTGAAAATAAAGGATTCTTGTATGACACTATTACAGTGTATGTTCTCTATTACAAGGTGTATTTAGGAGATTATTGTCATACAAGAGAAATCTATGTAATTTTGGCATTTTGCCCTATTGGAACGATTTTAGGCTGCATATTTATATGTATATAGTTCCCTCCCTGGATTCCCCTCTATCACATTCAGGAAATCAGTATCTATGGCAAATGTTTTGGTCACGAGTAGTCCAGAATATAAGAAAGTAGAAGGTTGGTTGACTGCTAGAAAAGGGTTCTTTAAATGTAGAAATTGTAAGGCATGTACACATGGAGAGAATAGAACCACATACATGACAGCGTTCAACGATAAGCCCCAAAATATCACATTTCATCTGACTTGTAAGACTGAATTTGCAGTCTATGTCTTAGAATGTAGCTGTAATTTGGCTTACGTGGGGAGTACTAAGCTGCCGGTGCACAAACGGGTTTTACAGCATATTAGGGCAATTAGCAATAATGACCCTAATTACCCGGTAGCTCGACATTTTAAAGAACATCATAATAACAACCTCAAACATCTCAAATACTACGTCATAGATACTGTCCCGGTACAGAGAAGGGGTGGTGACAGAGAAGGGAAACTTAGAAGATTAGAAACTCACTACATTCTAGAGCTCGACACTAAACAGCCAGGGGGGCTTAACATGAGTGAGGACTTGTACACTTACCTATAGAACATCTAGGCCCCCTGAGATATCATATGATTTAACTCTAGAAAATGTGAATCAAAAAATAGTTCCCTTTCAATGACAGATAACGGTATCGGTTTTAACAATCAGTCCCCGCATCTTTGCACATTTTGCACGGTTTGTACTTTTTCCTCACCGAACTTAATCATGAGTTTTTTATGTATAATTGAATTTTATCCCTTTTAACATTTGGAAATGTATTTATTGTTATTTATTGAAAAATGGGTGATATGTATATTTATAGAATTTATATGTATTTATTTAGAATTATTTATTTACATATGTATAAATGTATTTATGATTGTGGGAAACATTTGGAAATTAATACAAAAATACTCTTTAAGAAATCAAAAAATTCCTATACAAGCTCGATTTTTGCACATGCTGTTTTTGCACAGGAGAGAATACAGTCGCTGTAAAAATAACACCAATAGAGTAGAAGGTGTACTATACAGGCAACTTAAAATACAAGGTTTTTTAGAAACATTTGCACTGTACAATTGGAGACACGGGCTCACCTAGCTCACTTTGCACTTTATAACTTATTGCACTTCATTAGCACCTTATCTTTTAACACTTTTCTTACTCCTTTTATTCAAGTCTGTTTTAAAGTATAGATCCAGGTATTTAAAATCCAGACAATGGACATATAGCGCATTTATGCATTAAAAAGTGATTTTCCAAGAAACAACATAAACGAATAGTTATTAACTATTCTCGTAATGGAGTTGTTTGGGTTTTACATTTTAAAAATATGGAATGTTTTATGCATTTATGCATGTATTGAGAATCAAGAGATTTGTTCCATAATACTTTGTCTATGTCTATGGATCAATTACTATACTGTGACTTTAAAAAGGGAGTAGTCACAAAGCAATGTTGTCATGTGATCAAGGCAGGGATCTGCCGAAACGCGTCATGGCGGCTGGCTGGCGGTGTGTTCAACTAATAAACTAATTGCACCAAATCTGGGTCTACGCTCGTTCTTTCATTCAGGAGAAGGCAGCGGTAAACGAGCTTTGCGGCATACATATATATATATATATATATGTATGTTTCGGAAGTGTTTTACACTTGTGGGCCCGAACATACACATATATCTTTCTATATGCTCCGGGATCCCGCACGTGGGCGGGGATTATTCAGTGCTTATGACTATTGATGAGTATCCCCTGGAAGAGAACCTTGATTAACAGCGATAGCAGGCCATTGCACATCTTTGTATGGTATTTAGGGAATGTTTTTCTCTCATTACCTAATCGTTGTCTTTTACATGTGTGTAATCCGGTGATTAATAGTGTTGGCAGGCTATGATCTTACTGGTACTGTGTACATTACCTGTTCTTCTCCATTATTGGATCCGTCCGGACTCGTTTTTAAGTGCTCTGAATCGCGCCGATATCATGCTCATGTCTTGAACCTAATTGTAACGATTGCTCTTGTCCCACTTTTGTATCCTACCTACCCCAACTGTGAAGCGCTCTGATACCCACCTGGGTCATGTTCGCGCTATACAAAACTTTATAAATAAATAAATAAAATAAAATGTATCAGATATGGTCAATGAACTGACCTCAACGTACAATGAGAGCTATAAATGAAAGAATGAAGTGGCATAGTTTCTATTTTAGGCCTGGAAATTAAATAAAGATACATAAAACAAAACATGTTCACAGAGGTAAGCTCAACTAATTGATTGAGTGAATGGGATATGCCATAATAGAGGTGAAGAAAAATAAGGTGCTGACTTTGATGACAAGACGAAACCTGATTGGTATATGTAAGATTTGAGGGGCCTTTAACTCTATGTATGATTACTTTGCTTGGTTCTGCTAGGGACCTGCGTTCACATTTGCTAGATGTTCTTACCTGTGCATTTGTGGTGCACAAAGAGATGGCCTATACCCCTCTGAAAACCTCTCATTTTGTTCCGAAATGTCAACATTTTGTATTAATAACAACTCTCTCATTTACATGTATCTTTCAGTCAAGAAAATGATGATTAATCCACTTCCCCATGCAGAAAATGTCTTTATACTCCTACAGTGACTTATCAACCAATTCTCTCTACAATTCAACACTAATGCCCATGCAACATAAAGTGCCACCTGGCACACTCCACTTAATGGTTAATGTACCATATATATCTGTGCCAATTTCACTTCGCAATAATTTAGCACACAACTGATTAAAACCAAAAAGGCATCCTCCATTTGTGGCATTATCACCAAACACTAAAGATGAAGAACTGAAAAGCATTCAGGACCTCAGACCTCACAATGACATTAAGATTGTCTTTCTTCCCTCAATATATTTTAAGGGATCAGGGTCAAGCTCCTCAAGAAATCTCATTTGATGAAATATAGTTGTTTTCACTATTGCAGACATTAAATGTGCTGTATTGAAAACACCATACAGTGTTAAAATAATGAATTAAAAAATATCCTATAGTTATTTAAGAAAGAAAGAACGACTTGTATGTTCCTCAGCTTCACACACCTAACGTGGTGTGAAAGTAGATATGTATTACATAGATCATAACATTCAAACACTATTGCATTCAAGAAAAAGTACTTTTTTGCTACACAGAATATGCAGACTTGACTTTCACATCAGTTTCTTCCCAGATTACGCTCATTTAGCCTTAACATGTGTGCTAAAGTACAATAACCTTTAGAAATATTGTTGCCTGCATCAACAAAATGCCCAGCCATTACTGCAGGGGACAGTGATGTGCGTTCACCTCTATTTGCCCCTTTGGCAGACTCAGCATCCCTGAGCTAGGACACTTGACGATAGAGTTCAAACCCCCTATAGCTTAGCTTAAAAATACAGCATTGTGAGTAAAATACAAAGAGGCTCTTCACTACAGGAATAATTTGTGTATACTAGGAGTACCGGATAAGGTGAAATAGACACCCAAAAAAAGTCTCTTTGGAAAGTCTCATTCATAAGATATTAAAACTGCTACAGTTAAGGGTAATTCTGATTAGAGTACTCATAGAAGCCTGGCACAGCAAACAATGCCTTGCAACAACCCCAGCCCTTTACTTAATAGTATTCTCAAATATAGGGGCTAGGGCAGTTTACTGAGGACTGCCTTGCGAATGCAAGATGTTACTCTAAGTACGCAAAATAGATGATGAAAATCTACAAAGATTACAAAATGTGATGGAAAGCATTCTGAACAGGAAATAGCAAGACCATTTAGCACAGGAGTTTTTTTTATCATTTACTGGACCAATGCACCCTCCTACTGTGGTCACCAAGGGGGACACCCTCCCATTTGCGAAACCGTTACCACCTCCTTTTAGGTAGTGGAAACTGGTTAATGGTTTGAAAGCACAAATTGCAGTTGTAAACCAATACCATTGCAACTCACGCCACTTTCATGCCCCTTCCATATTAAGAATCGGAATGGGTCGCAATACCTATTTTTTAAGTCAAAGAGGCTTTTCTGAGAGAATCGCAGGATTTGTAATCGCAAAATGGCTTCGTTCATCAGGCCCTTCATTTTTTCTATTTCTGCAGCATCCACTTAACGTGGCACCAAGTGTATTGCTTTTTAAAGTGTTTTTCAAGACCTTTCACCAACTATATGATGTCGTCTGACCCAAATGATTCTTTAAGTTTAGCTTGAACATAATATGGTATTCATTATCTCTGTGGTGCAATACGAGGTTATAGTAATGTTCAACGAGACTCTCGTAAAATCATGTATTCTTGCTGTATTAATAGCCTCTCAGTAGTTAGCTGTGCATCAGTCATTATCTCAATGGAAAAGAATTTCACAAGGGGCATAGCCAAGTGGGAGGTTTCTAAACATTATATTAATGAAGCTTGAAAAAAATGTTAGGCCAGAAGGATAAGTTACTTACCTGTAATCCTAGTTCTCTTCCAGGGGTATCCTCATCAAAGTCATAAGCACATGAATATTCCCGCCCATGCGCGGGGACCCCGGAAACATATAAAAATATATATGTGGAAAAACATATATGTAGCTCTATATATATATATCTATATATATATATAACAATAAACACAATGCAGCCTTCCATACACTAAAAAGCTGAGCAATGTTGAAAGAATTTTCTTTGCACATATATACAATTCCAATAAAGCAGGGAGAAAGAAAGCACATTTGAAAACTGCTTTAATGCACAATAGAAATCATAATCCTGCAAAGAGGAATGAAAAAACATTGCCAGCCCTTGGCTGCATTGCAGAAAACATAAGTGTAGAAAGCTGAAAAACGAACCCACAGAAACACATAGAATAAAACTGCCACCGTGCCTTTAAGGCAGCCATGACGCCTAGCTTCCCATCATGCCTCAGGGGTGACAGTTAGGTCAGTTGTTCTTTGCGGAGACCCGAAGGCCAGGGCACAAAGAGATGACATTTACCTTGATCATTTGCCCGGGGAGGCGGTGGGTTGCTTATGACTTTGATGAGGATACCCCTGGAAGAGAACTAGGATTACAGGTAAGTAACTTATCCTTCTCTTCCAGGGGATCCTCATCAATAGTCATAAGCACATGAATAGAGTAGCAAGCCCATCCCCTCTTCCTGCGGGCAAGTGACGAGCGTAAAATAAAGTAGACATTGTTAAAAAACATCAATGACTCCAATCAAGCTAGCATTGGAACAGATTCCTCAAGGAGGCTTGGCCTACTTGGGTATCCGCTCTGGAGTCAGAATCCAGACAGTAATGCCTAGTAAACGTGTGTACCGACTTCCAAGTTGCAGCCTTGCAAATCTTGGCCATCGGTACATTGTGTAAGAAAGCTATTGTAGCCGCGTTTCCCCTAGTAGAGTGAGCTTTAGGGGAGACCAACAGAGGCTTGTTCGCTAATTGGTAAGCCAATTTAATACAGGACACTATCCACCTCGAAATGGATCGTTTGGAGGCTGGAAAGCCTGTCCTAACAGAGCCATAGTTTACAAACAATTGGTCGGCCTTTCTAATGGATTTCGTTCCCTCCAAATAGAATTTGAGAACCCTCTTGAGGTCTAGTGAGTGAAGAGACCTTTCTGCTGGTGTAGCAGGATTGGGAAAAAAAGAGGGGCGAGAAATCGTCTGGTTGACATGGAAGTCAGACACCACCTTTGGTAGGAAAGAAGGGTGAGTTCTCAAAACCACCATATTGTGATGGAAAACCGTATACGGTTCCTTAGAGCAGAGTGCCTGGATTTCACTCACTCTGCTTGCTGATCTGATAGCCACCAGAAAAGCTACTTTCCATGTAAGGTGCTGTAACGTGGCCTTATGAATGGGTTCGAAAGGAGGACCCATCAATTTGGACAAAACTAGATTCAACTCCCAAGGAGGAGAAGGAGGTCGGACAGGGGGATAAACCTTCTTCAACCCCTGAAGGAAATCCTTGACCACCTGAAGCTGAAAGAAGGAAGGTTGGTTAGGTGATTTTCTATAGGCTTTAATGTCCGCCAAATGAACTTTTATGGAAGTGTACTTCAAACCAGATTTGGCCAAGTAAAGCAGTTACGGCAAGATTACCTCTTCTTGCCCGCTAGTCGGACTCCAACCATTACGCATACACCACAAGTAAAACTTTTCCATTTAAAAGAGTAAGAGCTCCTTGTGGATGGTCTCTTTGACTCCCTCAAAATGTCCATACAGTCCTGAGGGAGATTCAAGTGTCCGTACTGCAGGACCTCAGGAGCCATGCTGCCAAGCTCAGCGAGGGAAGGCTGGGGTGCAGAATCTTCCCGCCCATTTTGGTCAGAAGGTCCGGCCTGCACGGGAGCCTCCTGTGCGTACAGATCGAGAGCTGTAATAGGTCCGGATACCACCATTGGCGAGGCCAGTCCGGTGCAATCAGGATCATCTTCATCCTGGATCGGATGAGCTTGGTCACCACCTTTGGGATGAGAGGAAGGGGCGGAAAGGCGTATGCAAACGTCCCGGACCAGTCTATCAAAAGAGCATTCCCTCTCGTTCCTGGTCGGTAAAATCTGGACGCGAAGGCGTGGCATTTTCTGTTTAGATCGTCTGCAAAGAGGTCGATGGATGGACGACCCCATTGTCTGCCACTACCTCGTCGTTAGGCACCCAGTCTTCTTGTTCTTCGAAGTGCCGACTGAGAGCTTCTGCTCGCACGTTCTGTTCTCCTGGCAGATGCACCGCCGTGATCGAGAGGTTCCTGGCCAGCAGCCAGTGCCAGATCGCTGGCGATTCCAGTGACAGAGGGCGAGAGTGTGTTCCACCTTGTTTGTTTAAGTAATACATGGTGGTTGTATTGTCCGTTTGTATATTGTCCGTTTGTATCAGTATCGACTCGGTCTGAATCGATGGATGGAATGCCTTGAGGGCCAAATGAACCGCCCGCAGTTCTAACATGTTGATATGATAGGTCTGCTCCTTGTTCGACCATCTGCCCTGAGTCTGCAGTTGACCCAGGTGCCCCCCCATCCCTGAAGAGATGCATCTGTGATCAGGGATTGTTTTGGGAGAGGTTGATGGAATGGGACTCCCACTAGAAGATTCTTTGGCTGAGTCCACCAGACAATGGACTTCTTCGCTGCTTGAAAGAGGAGAATTCGGTCTTCTCAATGCCCTGAGGATTGGTCCCATTTGTCCTCCAGATCCTGCTGTAACGGTCTCATTCTCAATCTGGAGTTGGGTATGAGAAATATGCAAGAGGCCATCGACCCCAGTAGAGATGCCACTTGTCTTACTGATGGTTGATGTGCTTGAAGGATGATATTGCATTTGTTTCTCATTGATAACAGTCTCTCCTCCGAAGGAAACACTTTTCCTAGGCCGGAGTCCAGGGTGGAGCCCAGATAGTGGAGCGTTTGAGTGGGCTGTTGAACGGATTTTTCCATGTTCACATGAAGGCCCAAGCGGTGAAGTAGATCTAGGCAGGTGTGATAGTGGTTCTGCACCATGTGAGGGGATGACCCCTTCAACAGCCAGTCGTCCAGGTATGGATACACAAACAGGCCTTGGCGATGTAATGCTGCCGCCACCACTGCCATGCACTTTGTGAATACCCATGGGGCAGACTTGAGGCCGAACGGTAAGACTCTGAACTGGTAATGCTTCGCGCCTACCATGAATCGCTGGAACTTGCGATGTCGTGGAGCAATTGGAATGTGGAAGTACGCATCTTGGAGATCCACCGAACACATCCAATCCCCTTTCTGCAGATGTGGAAATATTTGATGGAGCGCCAACATACGAAACTTCTCCTTTCGAATGATCTTGTTCAGAGATCGGAGATCTAGAATAGGTCTGAAGTTGTTTGCTTGGTCTTTTTTCGGTACAAGGAAATATCTGGAGTAGACTCCTTTTCCCGGTTGAGCAGGAGGGACCTCTTCTATGGCTAGTTTCTTCAGAAGGGTCGACACTTCCTGACGTAGCAAATCCAGGTGTTGAGGACGTGATCTTACTGGAGGAATGTCTCATGGAGGCGCGCAGAAACGTAGCGCGTACCCATTGCGCAGTATATTTAGCACCCACTGATCTTTGGTGATGTTGCGCCACTCTTTTATGCAATTTGAGATACTTCCTCCCACTGGAGTGCGCAACGGTGCTAGAGGAAGCGGAAACTCATTGCTTGCCTGGAGTTTTAGCTGTGGAGGAGGAGTGCTGTTGATGTCCTTCTCTGCCTCTCGAGGAACGACGGCCTTGGTATTGAGATTTGGTTTGCTGCTTTTGCGACCATTGAGGGGTTTGAACCCTCTGATGGTAGTTCTTGCGGTTATAAGGCCTGTAGCGCCGCCTGAACTCGTTTTTCTTCTCTAGGCCAACGGCCTTCAGTGTATCCAACTCGGCCTTCATTCTGGCCATCTCCTCGTCGGTATGCGATCCAAAAAGGGAGTTACCAGAGAACGGAAGATTTAAAATACGCTGCTGAGCTTCCGGTTTCAAAGCTGTTAGGCGTAACCAGGAAGACCTCCGTGCGCATATTCCATGCACATACGAGTGTGCAGCCAAAGAAGCTCCATCCGCTGCTGTGCTGATCACTTGATTGGCTACCAGCGCCCCTTCTTGGAGAATCTCTGCGAAATCTTGTCGATCCTCCTTTGGCAGTTTCTCTTTAAAACGCTCCAAAGAATCCCATAAGGACCTGTCGTAACGGCCCAGCAGGGCAGCAGCGCTAGACACCTTCAGAGAAGATGCTGCAGAGCCACAGGCCTTTCTCCCCCAAGACTCCTGAGCTCTACTCTCCTTGTCTGGAGGAACTGAGGAAGAAGAAGCAACTGCGTGCGTCTTCTTTGCTGCTGCGATGATAACCGAATCCGGTGGAGGATCTGATTTCAGAAATAAAGGATCCGATGCAGCAGGTTTGTACTTTTTCTGGATCCGAGCCGGAGCTGCCTTAATCGAGGATGGGGTGAGAAAGATGTCCATTACTGGTTGAAGGAGACCAGGGACCAGAGGGAGCAATGGCCTAGCCGCAGACCGCTGATGGAGAGTCTCGAAAATGACTGATGTGGAGGTCTGAGGAGCTGACATATCTATGCTCAGCTTCTGCGCTCCTCTAGCAAGGACATCATGGAAGGTGTTAACATCGTCGATGGGTGACACTCTTGAGGGAGGGCTATCCGTAAGGGTAGGAGAGTAGTCCCTTTTGGAAGAGTGAGTCAAGGAAGACGACCAAGATGGCGTCCTTCTTCTTTTATGATGAGCATGAGTTGGTCTATGGTCCGGAGATTTGTCTCGGTGATCCCTGGTCGGAGTAGTAGGAGACCTGTCCACCTCCTGCACCAGACGTTGTAGTGGAGACCTGTGCAGTGGACTGGACTAGGCCGTAGGCCGCTGAGCTTGGCCAGAAGGTTCTTTCTGCCAGTGATGGATAGGCTGAAGCCATCTTGGCGAAAGATGAACCGAAGGACATTTCTGCCTCCATGGAGAGCCTCTTGGAGATCTTGTCTGCTCTGGAGACTGAGCAGAAGAGCTTCCTTGGGGAGAGCTCATAATTGAACGAGAGGACTCTCTGCGGTCTTTGGAGACTGATCGGTGTCTTGATGAACGATGTGACGTCGATGGGGAGTGTCTCGACGTCGACCGACTATGTGTCACCAGAACTGGTGAACCTTTAGAGAGGGAGCTTCTCTTCGACCTCTCCTTGTGTTTCAACGTTGAATGTTCCGATGTCGAACACCTGGACCTTACAGACTTCGCCCTCGACGTTGAGCGTCTTGGAGAACCCAACGAAGTGCGAATCGATGGAGAAACCCTTCTCGACGTCGTGTCCTTGGGCCTCTCGGATCTCTCTCTCGACGCTGAGTGTCTAATGGAAGCCAGCGGAGTCGAGATCGGGGCACTTCTCGACGTTGATGGAGACCGCCGCCGTCTTGACGTCGAACGTCGCTTTGTATACTTGACACTAGGTCTCGACGACGAATCCTTCTTCGTCGTCGGTGAAGATCTAGCCCTCGACGTTGAACGTCGCCTGGTTGACGACAACGGAGGAGACCGCTTGGACGTTGAATGCCTTGCCTCTGGTGACGAGGCACGTCTCGACGTTGACCACCGCCTAGTTGACGGCAACGGAGACGCCTGCTTTGACGCCGATCGCCGATGCACCGGCGACAGCAGAGCATGTCTCGACGTCGAACGCCATACCGACGGCGAAGACGGAGATCTATCCCTCGACGTTGGGCGTGCCCGCACCAACGGAGAACGACTCCTCGACGCCGGGTTGACGACGGCGGAGGATCCGACGTACCTGTAGTCTTCGTCGACGACCGGTGTTCTCTCGACGGCGAGCCCACCGCCGATGGTCTTTTCGTCGACGTTTTCGCTGCCGATGAAGGTATTTTTGGCGCCGAGCCCGACGCCGATGGAGAGCAGACTGGAACCTTACTTCTAGATGAAGATCTGGCTCTCTCTTTCCTCTTCTTCACCGGAGACCTGCCTCTTGAAGGTGTTTTCCCCTTCTCAGCCAGCCCATAGAGGCGAATCCTCTCTCTGTCCTTCAGAGTTCTCTTGGACAAGGACTGACAATGCTGGCAAGTCTTGGGAGCATGATCATTAGGAAGGCAAAGGATACAGACCGATGGGAGTCTGTTTTTGCCTTCTTTTTGCCACAGGAAGGGCAAGAGTCAAAAAGAGAGGGCATATTTGTGGAAAATTATGCTCAACTCTCTCAAAAATAGTAGAAAACTACTTCAACAGCAAAAAGACGTTGAAGTAAAAAGCTTTTGACAAAAAATAAGTAGTAATTTCTGACAGAAATCAGAAAAAAAAACCTGAGAGCTGAAGTTACCAGGGTCTTGACAGAAGGAGCCGGAAAGAACAACTGACCGAACTGTCACCCCTGAGGCATGATGGGAAGCTAGGGGTCATGGCTGCCTTAAAGGCACGGTGCCAGTTTTATTCTATGTGTTTCTGTGGGTTAGCTTTTCAGCTTTCTACACTTATGTTTTCTGCAATGCAGCCTATGGGCTGGCAATGTTTTTTCATTCCTCTTTGCAGGATTATGATTTCTATTGTGCATTAAAGCAGTTTTCAAATGTGCTTTCTTTCTCCCTGCTTTATTGGAATTGTATATATGTGCAAAGAAAATTCTTTCAACATTGCTCAGCTTTTTAGTGTATGGAAGGCTGCATTGTGTTTATTGTTATATATATATAGATATATATATAGAGCTACATATATGTTTTTCCACATATATGTTTTTATATGTTTCCGGGGTCCCCGCGCATGGGCGGGAATATTCATGTGCTTATGTCTATTGATGAGGATCCCCTGGAAGAGAATTGCGGAGAATATCTTGATAAATGAACGTTAATTTTGTTGTATATTGGTAACAGTCAAAAAAGCTAAGAGTGATGTTACCTTTATTGCATCATGTGGGGTGAATACAGATCGTTACTAAGACAGTCAAGTTTCTCTCTCCACAAGGTCTCAGCATACGGGCTTTTTTTAAGATAAAACAGATGTTAATGTTTATGACTTCACAACCTACTAAAAATGGCGGTTTTACTTTGAACAATAACTTTAGTGGAACAACTAGAAGAATGCATCTCCAAACATTCATCTTGCAAAATGTAAAATCTGATACATTTTAAAATGAATTCAAATTTTCATCCATCACAGCTTTGTGCAAAATCATTGAAAAGTCTTATCTTGAAAAAAATACAATCAATTCACTCTTAAACGTTACTGAAATCTCCCCACCGACACATCGGATGTCAGGCCAACAAATGGCTCTTCTTCGAAGGTTAACAGAAGTGACTTTAAAAAATAAATGGATTTTAAATTTGCAAGGTGAAAGATTGGATGTGTGGCTGTGGCCATTGCTGGAAATTAAACCAGCCTTTTGGAGTAAGTTAATTTAATGGAATCCAACAGTCATAGTCATAACCAGCACCGTGGTTTTGAACAGTGATTTGAGCAGAGGGGTTTTGCTTGAGACTATAACTCTAAGGCTCTCTGATAAGCCAATGGGAGAACATGCAGAATTGCTTCACATGAGAAGAATTGCACCTTATTGCCTATTCTGGCTGAGCTTTCCAGTGCTGGGACACAATGCCATGGAGCAACAAAATTAATTTCACCTTGGGAATGATGCTGCAATGCTTGCAGGGGATGGAGCGGACAGAAGGATGTCATGCTTTCCTGTACACTGCAACACCACAGTATGGAAAAGCCCAGACACTTCCTTATATACCCAAAAAATAACTCTTGTCTGTTATGTACGCAGACTCTCACACTGTAGGAAAACTCCAATGTCTTTATCAAATCTCTAAGCATCCTCTGTCAAAATCAAAGGGAGATGTAGTTAAAGCCGCCATGATCTGCCTATAAAACATTATTTGTCCTTCCTCCGCGCCACATGATTTGTGTGTAGTCTATCTGTGTAGTCTATCTATGCACAGCGTCTTCATACTGCTATCACACTTCCATATTCCGGAGGACCATACATCTTCATTGCTTGGGTTTCCTCTTAATCAGTACCTGTCAATCTTGGGCTCATTGACGCATAATAGGTTGCTCATGACTACTAAGATATAGTGGGGCAGATTTACTAAGACTTACAAAAGTGACAAAAATTGGCGCAAAATCTTTTTGTCCAATTTTCTTTTGCATGAAAGTAACCCGAAGCAGCGCATAGCGCTGCTTTGCATTACTTAGCGCCAAGGGGGCGTACCATGGGTGGTGCATGGGTGTTCCCATGCAACCATCCAAGGTTTCTGAGTTAAACCCAATTTACTAAATAAAGTAGACAGGGTTTAGCGTCAGAAAATAGTGCACCCTTCAACCAGGAGCTATGAAGGAGAAATGCTTTTTTTCTCCTTTATTTTCAGACTTTGCATGTGTGCTGCACTGTACAGCACACATACAAAGTGGGAAAATGTTTAAAATTAGTCTAAGCATAGTATTTTGTACTGGAAGGGTACCCTTCCAGTACAAAACCTATGCTTGACTCATGGAGACACCCTTGCACTATGGCCCAAGGGTGTCTCCGTGGCACACAGCAGCTAATTTCAGCACCAACGCAAGGGAGAGGGGAGAAGAGTGCCACAGTTCAGTAAATATGGTGCTCTCCTGCTCTTTCCTCCTCAGGCAGCGCATCATTTGCGGCTGCTGCACTGCGCTGCATGAGAAATTGGTAAATCTGGCCCATAGAGTTAGCTTTTAATTTACTCTCCATTAGCTGCTGTTCTCAAAAGAAGTAATGATATGGATTTGGTGACCATTAGTTAGGAACCTTCAGTAAACATTGTTATATTGCTAACTCACTTTTCTGTACTCTCACCGTTTTCTTATAACATTACAAAATAGCCGTCATAGGAAGATCCATATCACTTAAAATATCTTAACTGGATAATCAATGAAATGATTAATCATTTATTAGTACTCAAGAGATTTGTTTTGAACAGATGTCATTCCAACCCTTCCATTTCCACATGTGAGAGAGATCTGATACACAGACACGCACATTATACCTATATTTCAAGTAACAAATGCATTGTATGATCATAGAACATACTTCAGTTCTATAAAGGACACAACTGGGAAGACTCCAAAACATTCCGAGATGCTAGACACTTCACATTATTATTAATGTTCTTAATTTTTCACATTTTGTTTGAGGAGGTCAGAGATATCCTCATGACCTAGTTCATGTGCCAATTGTGCTGGTGTAACTCCTTCCACAGCACTTTCTGCATCAGCGCCTGCTTCTATCAATAAATGGCAAATGTCCAAATGTCCTAAAAAACAAGAATGCAAAAGGTGGTCTGAATAACACATTCTAGCAATACACTTTCTACTTTCTTATTGCTTCAGTAGGACAATCCAAAATATCTTTAGGTTTGGTGCTGTACTTAGTACTGCACACCACCAACTTTTGTTGCACATAGTCCCCATGGTACCTTTACCCTTTTTTTAATAAAGCCTGTTGTTTAATAAAGCCAACATATCAATCAGATGCCCAAAACAAGGTCTTTTTAGGTGTGGTAGATTATATACCAATTTATAAACCGAAGGAAAACTTACTTGCAATCCTACTTCTCCATGATGGCACTCTTTGTTGAAGTCATAAACACTTAATTGTCCCACTTGTCCATGTGTGGGATTCCAGAATGCTTATAACAAGCGATAAAAATATCTCCTAAAAATGTTCATTTTATTAATTTTTATATGTACCTATCTAGACGCTGTACTAGCTGAAATTCTTTTCTATTTTCTATTTCTATTCTGCGGGCAGAATGCTGTTCCCTCAAAAAGTAATGCTTTTGAAAAGGACAACATATCAAGAATGAAGATAAATGCAACCAGATGAACAAGTTACTTACCTTCGGTAACGCTTTTTCTGGTGGATACAGTATCTGCCTGTGGATTCTTCACCGTTTGAATTACCCCTTGCACAGCATTCTACTGAAACTTGTTTTTTCATAGCTCTCCCACGTCGACGAGGACGTCACAATGGAACGGCTCGTGACTCCGCGTGACGTCATCGGAGCCATAAGAAGACCTCGTCGGCGTGCTGACGTCAGTTCCACCCATTTTTTCTGTGCCTTCGAGGTGAACGTGTGAACCGACAACCTTTCACAACTATACAGCGTATACAACATTTCCACAAGTATACATAGAATACCATATAAAAATGAAAAGAAAACTGGAAATACTAAAATATAGACATTTCCTAGTGACAAGCATCACAACAATTTGAATAGCAATGAAATACAAGAATTTCATACCAAAATCTTTTCGGTATAAATAGGCAGGCAACGGGGAGGCGGGTGGATCAGTGAGGAATCCACAGGCAGATACTGTATTCACCAGAAAAAGCGTTACCAAAGGTAAGTAACTTGTTCTTCTGATGGATACATCTGCCTGTGGATTCCTCACCTTTTGAATTGAATCCCCAAGCTATCCCGGAGGAGGGTGCCCACCTACCTATACCAAAAACTCCTGCAGCACAGAACATGCAAAGTGGCCGTCCCGCCTCACTTCTGAGTCTAAGCAGTAATGCTTCGCAAAAGTGTGTAGGGAGCCCAAGTTGCATCCTTGCAGATGCCTAGAACAGGGATACCTCTAGCCAAAGCCGAAGAAGGCCAACAGGCGCACCGGAAGGTTAGCTGCCCTGGCAAACATGCCATACATCGCATTTAAAAAATGCGAAGTATCCGTACCTGGAGTCGGAAAAGGTGAGTATGGATCTGGTATCACCTGCTCAGGAACAACCTGAGGCCGTAAGCCTGGACCTGGCTGCGGCGCCGGAGACACCGGAGCCGGGGGCAGAACGGTCAGAGGCAAAGGCGACGCTTCGCTGGGCGTCGGAGATCCCCCCGGAGTCGGAGAATAAGCTGGAGTCACCTGCGGTGAAGGGGAAGGCAAGATCTCATCCTTCCTGTGACGCCGTAAAGCTGGGGACCCCGACTTTGGCAACTTGTCTTTAGAAGAGCGACGTCTGGAGCCATGATGCTGCTTCTTCTTGTGCTTCCTCAATGACTTCAAGGTGTGCGGCGTCGACGACTTGGACCTCGACTTTGTCCTTTTCCGACCCCTCTTCTGCTTCTTCGCCCTGGCCATGAACAGTTTCGCTTCACTCTCCCTGAGGGCCTTCGGGTTCATACAGCGACACGAAGAGCATCCCTCGACGTTGTGGTCAGACGACAGGCACCAAAGGCAACCATCGTGGGGGTCTGTGATGGACCTATGACCACCACATTCTCTACAAGGTTGAAATCCAGACTTTTTCTGAGCAGCCATCGTACTGCTACAATTACAGACAACTGTAACAATGTTAAACTACAAAGAAATGGAGAGTCCTAGAAAAACCGTTACAGGTCGACGGCGCAGAAAAAAGGGAACTGACGTCAGCACGCCGACGAGGTCTTCTTATGGCTCCAATGATGTTACGAGGAGTCGCGGGCGGAGCCATTCCATGGTGAAGTCCTCGTCGACATGGGAGAGCTATGGAAAAAAAAGTTTCTGTGGAATGCTGTGCAAGGGGTAATTCAAAAGGTGAGGAATCCACAGGCAGATGTATCCGTCAGCATTCTGCAAATGGAATACTGTCCCCTTAATGGAATCAGCACCTTCTGCATTCCAAAATGCCCTTCATCTTAAGTTGGTGTCCGAGTTCATTTATAAGGGACTGCAACATCTTAAATTCTCTCCAATAACATATAAACGCTGCCAGGGAGGCGGGCCAAGTATTTCGGACTGTAGTTTCTCATGATGGAGAACCAGGATACCATGTAAGAAACTTTCCCTTCTCCATCATTGGATTTTAATTATTGTCATAAACATGGAATAGAATATTAAGCAAACCCTTAATAACAGCAGCAGTGTTAATAAGACTAAGGACCTGATTTAGAGTTTTACAAGTGTGACATATATTGCAATTGCCTAATTACAAGTGCCACTGGATATAATGCACTTGCAATTAGGCGGACAGGATATCCGTCACGTTTGTGACAGAGTAACCCATCCACCAAACTCTAAATCAGGCCCTAAATTATTTTAGAAAATAAAACAGAATATACCCTTATCCTCCAGTGACACCCTTGATGGTGAGCCTGTAATGGAAGTAGGTTTGTAAGAGCAACTACTATTCTAACAATCCGAGGCTCTGTCAGGATACGGAGATGGCATTCTTGTACAACTGCTCTTCTATGGTGAACAGTCTTACTCCAGATCCAAAGCAGGCTGCAGAGGTGGATGAGGTGCCTCTAATGGCATATGCTCTTTTGGAGAAAGATAAGGCAGTTGTGCCTCTTTTTGATAGGCAGCATTGACGTTGACCTGAGGATCATGGCCTTTTGTGTTGGTTGCGGAGAATAGGCCTCTGAATTCTGAAAAGGAACTTCTGCAAGTATTCTAAAAGACAGAGGCCTTAGAGGAGCTGGTGTGTCTGTTGGTAGCATGCGTAGCCTCTTACTCTTATGTTTTCTACTGCTGAGGAGTGTGTCGATGTTGAAAATCTTGATGCTGATCTCCGCAACATCCAATGATGTTATGATGCTAAATACTCAATGTTGAAAGACACCTTGACAGTAAGTAACTTCAAAATATTGGTTTAGGAGAGCACCCCCTTTCAATAATACTTATACTTACATATTTAACTAGTACATGGAAAGAATATTATTAAACTTTTCAATGTATTACTCATCATATTAAAGAAGAAGCTTTCAATCCTGCACTTAATCCCAAGCAATGCATGTTGGCTGTAAACTTCATATACTGTCACTTCTTTCATGGAACACTATATTGGATGGATGAAAAATGGATTCCAATAATGACCTGTCACCTTCATATAACTAAACGCTGGTTGTATTGAGATTTAAAACATTTAGGACCAACAATTTAAACAAGAACAGAGGTGAACATGCACTTCCACATAATTAGGATTTTATATGTAAATAGAATTTTGCATTGCTTAATTTTTACCATTTCTTTGTGATGTTTAATCATTTGCAATGTTTAATAATTTCTTTCTAATGTATTCAGGCTGAAACATTAAGCTTAAAAGCCAGAAAATGCCTTAAATTGTTTTTGCAAAATCAACATGATCCTTGAAGATTTCAGACGGAAAAAAAACACAGAAAAAATGATTTAAAACACCCAAAGTATATCAAGAATCCTCTCTTAAAAAAGAACTGACGATGAGAGGCAACTGCCAGTGCCAGTCACGGTGGATGGGAGGCCTCTAGATCTCTTAAAGGTACAGGGTGCTTTATAACTCTTCTCATGCTAGGCCTAGCAGGCCTTCTTTTCCAATCATTTTAGACAGACTCAAGCAGTAGTTTAAACTTAAGGTAGAGTTTTGAATGCAGTATAGTTTTGAATGTAGTATAGTTTTGAATAAGGATTTTGTTACATTTGGAATAGTAAACATTTCAGGAACAATTTGGCCTTTGTGTTTTGGAGGGGTCTCTACAGCATTGGGTGTGCTGGCATTAGCAGTCTTTTGTAAATAAGTATACAGATTAAGTGTTCTGGGTCCCCCACGCAGCAGGGAATCAGTCTAACGTTTATCATCATCCATGAAGATCCTACAATGCAGAATGGTTGATTCTCATAACTATCATATTTTTGTTTTGTACAAAGTCTGTATGATTCTTGAATACATAATAACTGCATTTTACAAAGTTTAAAAGCTGAGGTAAAGGCTAAAGGGAAAGAAAAGTTTACCGATTTGTACTCCAAAGTTCTCTACATCATAGATATCTTCAATGAAGTCATGCATGTTAAAATGATTTCCATCTGCATGCAGGGATCTGGGAGCACTTTAATTTTCATAAGGGACCTGTTCACAAACTGCATTTTGTAGTTTATATAGAAGTACTAAGGTAGTGCTACTTACGTTCTACAAAATGCTTTTCAGAAAACGATGCACTGAGATCTCCACCTCATCTATCTTTTCTCTCTGATCTCTGCCATGGTGGTTGTGAGCTCCACATACGTAGGTATACGTTTCAGGAATAAATGTGAGGCCCACAAAGGGGACTGATTGGAAAATTACAAATACTTGCAACTAAATGTAAGGAGGGGCTTATGGAGGAACATGCTAATACAAACACAAAATCAAACCCACCAAAGATTAAGACCCATTTCTATTCACAAACTACACTTCTAAAGTTGCTACAGACTAAGGGTGTGACATAGGTGTAAATGCATTACACAGTGACGGTCAGACCAGGTTAGGACCAGGTTTCCATAGGAAACAGATTTTTTGGTTTGCTAATAACATTGGCTCCATTTGATGAATCTTCACACAACCTTTTTTGAAAAAAGTTCATCTACCTAAGCTCCTTCCTGGAAAGTTCCAGCGTAATCCGTCAAGAGGGGGCTGTGAAAACACCTTTTCGCCCCATGCAATTTCCCATAGGAACTTTAGACAAAGCTAAACACAAAACGGCTGAAGCGAATTATCACAAATTTGCAGAAAGTTAGATCTTGATCCAGAAAGCATGCTTTTTGTGATTGCTTGTAAATTCCTTCAGTAGTTTTTGATAAATTAAGGATCAAAATGTATAGATATCTACCAACACTGTACTACTGCAGAGCATTGCAGTACTGTGAGCTCAAAACACGCAATTTGATTGGCTGACCACAACATGAAGAAGAAGTTGCGGCTGCCATTTTTGGGCTTGAGAACTCTGTCCCCATTCAACTGTGCGTGGCAGAATATTGGTTGCCCGCATAGAGTTGGGCACAGGGACTGGGGGTTGGCATAGTTATGTATGGAAATTAAATCTTACTACACTTAAAACGCTAGAAATTCACAGAACACAGCAAGCTTAAAGTGACATTATAGTAGTTATGTTTAGAATATCTTATTTTACATTTAAAAAAACCTTAGAAGTTCATTGGAAAAAACAAAGGTTACAGTGACGTTATAGTTAGTTGAAAATGTCAGTTAAAATGCTACATTTTGAACTCATAAAACAACTGAAATTCAGCAGTTATAGTTAACTGAAGTAACTATAACTCACATATAACTCAGTTAAATTTTTAAATGAAAAGCAAAATTTTTGGGAAATAAACAACTAGAATGGGCTTCTCGTTTGTAGTATGTTGACAATATAGGATTCGTTTTCTAGACTGAAAATGGGAAAATAAAGTGCAACGTTGAATAGCATATTTAACCTTTTGTGAGTTTCTGCTTTAGCAATATTATTATTTTCACAAACTGGGCAGGATTAATTGATACATGCTTGCATCAAAGCTTGGCCTGCAAAGGTGAGTTTGCCATGTATACTGATTAATGCCCCCGTAAGCAGCACTGTAATTGTGAAAGAAAACAAGTTACTTACCTGTAACTTTGGTTCTCCAGTATTGGTAACTTTCATAGATTCCCATAGCTTGTATCATTCCCCGTCGTCGGAATGGGAGTCCCCGGTAAATAAAAATACCATAGCAGTAGGTACAAAAAGAAACAAGGCCTAGGCCTCATCTCATTTTGTAGCATATCCACTTCTTTGTAAAAGAGACCAAAAACACTGAACAGCCAATCAGAACAGCCTCACCCCATAGAACCCTCCTGAGAGAGCCTCAGAGCCTCAGATTTTCGTAGCCGTTGTATAACAGTATAACAGAAGATGCTAGAGGCTGAGCTTTCCCAGGGAGGAGGGTGGGCGCATGGGAATCTATGAAAGTTACCAATACTGGAGAACCAAAGTTACAGGTAAGTAACTTGTTTTCTTACTCCAGTATTGGAACTTTCATAGATTCCCATAGCTTGTATCAGAATAGCTAGCAGTTAGGAGAAAAATGCACATTTTGTGAAATAGTACTTTGTATAACCTTGCAAGATGTATATCGTCACAGGGATAACAGTTACCAAACAGTAGTCAGAAAGAAAACATCATTAGATACAAAATGTGCAAAAGCGGTAATAGGAAGGAGGGTTAGAGGGGAAAGCTCACCGCTTATTGGAAGAGATTCCTCAGGACCGCCTATCCCACTGCAGCATCACTTCGTGTGGAAGCATCTAAGCAGTAATGCTTTGTGAAAGTATGGGCACTGCTCCATGTTGCTCCCCTGCAAATGTCTTTGATAGGCACTCCCGCGAAGAGAGCCACAGAAGAAGAGACGGATCTTGTAGAATGCGCCCGGACCTGCCCTTCTAGGGGCTTACCGGCCGCTTGGTGACAGTATTGGATCGCGCTGGCAATCCATCGTGCAACCCCTTGCTTCGAAAGAGGGAAACCTTTGCGAGGGGCACTGAAAGCAACGAAGAGCTGTGTAGATCTTCTGAAATCTTTGGTGCGCTGGAGATAGAATTTTAAACACCTTTGAACATCCAAAGAATGAAGAGCCCTTTCCGCTGGAGTAGAGGGTCTAGGAAAATAGGATTTGAGAATGACCGGCTCATTGAAATGAAAGTCAGAAGGGACTTTCAGGATAAATTTGGGATTGGTCCTCAGAATCAGAGTGTCCTTTTTAAACTGCAAGAACGGATCTTCGATAGTAAGAGCGTGTAGTTCACCTACCCTCCTGGCTGATGGTAAAGTGAGAAGGAGGGCCACTTTCCATGAGAGGAACTTAAGGTCCGCCCTATGAATTGGCTCAAAAGGCGGCCTCATGAGTTGAGTAAGGACTAAGTTGAGCTGCCACAGAGGTGGTGGAGGTCTAACTGGTGGGAAAACTCTAAAAAGTCCTTTTAAAAATTCCTTCACAATTCTTGCCGACCAGAGGGAAGAACCAGAAGAAGTTCGTCTGAATCTAGAGATAGCTGCCAGGTGCACTTTGATAGAGGAATGCGCGAGACCTGACTGAGCCAAAGTCAAAATGTATGGCAAAATTTGATGAGGAGCAGAGGAATAAGGATGAATGTTCTCTTGCCGGCACCACAGGCAGAAACGCTTCCACTTCAAGCGATAGGTCTTATTCGTACTTGGTGCGCGGGCTTGAGCTAACACCTCTCTGCATTCTTGAGAGATATGTACATTTTGAAACTCTCTGTGCTCAGGAGCCACGCTGTTAACTGAAGTGAGCTCGGATCCGGATGTACCACTTGGCCCTGGGACATCGTCAACAGAGAGGGAATTGGGCATAGATGAATTGGATGGTCCAGGGAGAGCAGGAGAAGCTCGGTAAACCAAAACTGGCGGGGCCACCAGAATCATCCTGCAGGGTTCCGCTTTGAGCTTCTTGAGAAGTCTTGGAAGAAGTGGAATCGGAGGAAAAGCGTAAACAAAGGCGCCTGACCAGGCCATGGAAAGCGCATTCCCTAATGATCCCTGATGGTGTTCCCTGCTTGCGTAGAGTCGGCATTTCTTGTTCTCTGGGGTGGCAAATAGATCTATGGACGGAGTGCCCCAGAGATTGAATTTTTTTTTTTTTTTTTTTCCAGAGTGCGATCGTCTAGTTCCCACTCGTGGCTCACCGATTTGAGGCGACTTAGTGTATCCGCCGTCTTGTTGAGGGCACCCAGAAGATGCTCCGCCGAAAGAAAGATCTGATGTTGGATACTCCACTCCCAAAGCTCCTGAACTTCCTTTGATAGCAGACGAGACCTTGTTCCTCCCTGTTTGTTCACATAATGCATGGCCGTCGTGTTGTCCGTACGGACCAGGACGGTGGATCTGCGGATCCGCGGAAGGAAAGCTTGTAAGGCCAGACGAATCGCTCTGAGCTCCAACAGATTGATGTGGAAAATGCTTTTCTGGGGTTACCAGCGGCCGCTTACCTGAAGGTCTTGTAGAACCGCTCCCCAGCCTTCTAGAGAGGCGTCTGTTGTAAGTATTAGAGGAGCTGGGCTGACAGTGAAGGTGAGACCCTGAGAGATATTGTCTCTGATCGTCCACCAGTTGGCAGCCTGTATCATAGGCTGAGTTATCCTTATTTTGTCGTCGAAAGAGCCTTCCGCTTGGCGCCACTGCAAATCCAGTTGTTATTGGAGAGGGCGCATTCTTAGCCTGCAATGCGGAATTAAGGGAATGCAGGATGAGATCGATCCTAGAAGGGACTTGTATAGGCGAACTGAAAGTGACCTTTTTTGCAACTGACGGGCAGAGGCCATCAGTTTTGTTTGCCTTTCTTTTGATGGAAACGCTTGCAACAAGTTGTGTCCAGCACAGCACCTAGGAACTTGGCCGATTTGGACGGGCACAGGACTGACTTTTCCTTGTTGAGCTGAAGCCCCAGGTGACTGAGTCCGAAAGGCAGGACCTTGAAGTGGCTCTTGGCTACTGTAAAGCGTAAAAACTTCCTGTGGGCCGGGTGGATGGGAACATGGAAGTATGCGTCCTCGAGATCTAGGGTGGCCATGTAATCTCCTGGATTGAGGAGCCGCAAGATGTCTTGGAGGGATACCATCCGAAAAGAGAGCTTTATGAGATAGGTGTTTAGCTCCCTCAGGTCTAAAATTGGGCGCCATTTTTCTACGGTCTTCTGAACGAGAAAGAACCCGGAATAGAATCCCTTGCCCCACTGAGATAGAGGCTCTATTGCTCCTTTGAGAAGTAGTTGGTGGGCTTCTATACGTAGAACGTGTAGCTGTTTGGATTCGGTGGCGCGAGGGGCTCTGGATGGTGGTTGGTGTTGAAACTCCAGTGTATGGCCTGACAAGACGATATTGAGAACCCACCGGTCCGATGTTATAAGTTGCCAGTTGTGGAAGCATTGTGATATCCTGCCCCCCACTGGTGTAACAGGGGACGAAGGAACAGTAGGAAGAGCCGGGAAGCCGCTACTGGCGCTTAGAGGAATCCCTCCCCTGGCGCCCTTGTCGTCCTCTAGATGACAGTCGAGAGAAAGACGACGATTGGCCTTGACGCTGTGAATATTGTGGCCTGTAGGACTGAGAAGATTGCGAGTAGGAGGAATAGCGCTGCTGTTGGTATCCGCCTCTGTATGAAGAAAAACCTCTTCCTCGCGCTCCACGGAAAGGAACCTTGCGGTATTGCAGTGTCCCCAGGGACTTCGCAGTGTCCGTGTCCTTCTTTATATCTTGTAGCGCATCGTCAATGTGCTTTCCAAATAGCATTTCACCATCGAACGGAAGATCCAGAATTTTGTTTTGGACCTCCGGACGAAACCAAGTGGCCCGAAGCCAGCCTTGCCTTCGAAGGACTGCTGCTCCTGCGAGAGAGCGGAAAGCCGTAGTAGCAATGTCCATTGCACAATCAATTATTTCAGAGGATAAACGTTCCCTCTCTTGCAAGATCTTTTTGGCTTCTACCTTTGCTTCCTCGGGTAGCTGGTCTAAATATGGGGATAGATCACACCACATCTGGCGATCATACCACCCAAGAATAGCCAAGGCATTGGCCGCTCGGACCAGGAGGCTGGACATGGAAGAAAACCTCTTCCCAACATTATCTAGCCGTCTTCCCTCTTTATCAGGTGGCGTGGTAAGAGGTGCCGCCGGATTCTTCGATTTTCTTTGGGCCGCTTGTGAAATTTCAGAGTCCGGCTTCGGCTGGCTGACCAGACAAGCAGGGCTATCCTCTGGAGCTTTGTATTTCTTCTCCAGACGAGGAAGCACAGGCACAACCGTTGCTGGAGATTTCATGACCTTTATCCCTTCATCCCAGACATGGCCCACTATTGGGATAGAGCAAACAGACTTCCTGTAAGGTTCTTTGAAGTCATATAGGAAACATTCGATGGTACCGATGGAATGGGCAGCTGGAAACGTTTAGAAGCCCTTTCCATTAAATTGTGAAATCCTCCTATATCGGCTGGAGGAGAATCTACCGGATCAGGAGTTGGAGAGGCGGGATCCGGAATAATGTAGTCATCCCATTCCCTATCCGGGTCTGGGATTGTGATAGTGCCCTGGTCATCGTCCGATGAGACGTCCTGGACAGTGACCACATTCTGTCGCGGTTCTGACAGATCCTGTACCTGAGTTTGAGGGAGCTGGGGTGTAACCGGACAAGGAGGTTGCGTTGGATGTTGAGTTGGAGGCATTTGCCCTGACTCTTGGCCGGAGGACTGAGTCGGAAATCTCCTCCTGTAGTCCGACAGCATGAATTGTAGATCTGTAACAAGTGAGGATGGCATGCAGACCATGTCCTGCTGATACTGATCCTGGGACCTAGATTGCGGCCCATATTGTTGTTGCTCCATATAATAGTCGTCAGAGTCCGAGTCCTGATACTTCACATGCAGTTGAGATGGGCTATCTGCATCACCATAAGGTCCGTCATCATCCTCAGAAAACTCCTCTTCCAAAAGGAGTGCAGGAGGCAGGGGTGTTACATTCCTTGGGGAAGTCATTTCTGGAGTAATGCGTCGCCTCCTTATAGAAATTGCCACATTGTGTATCGTCGACGGAGTCGTCGACGAGGTCGGAGCCGCCGCCGACGAAGAAGGAACCGTCGACGACGAAAGAGCCATCGTCGACGGGATCGTCGTCGAGACCGTCGTCAGTATTAAGCTGGAAGCTGTCGACGTCGTCGTCGACGTGGTCGCCGTCGACACCATCATCGTTGACATCCTCGTCGACGTGGAAGTAGTCATCGTAGACGTCGATGACATACTAAAAGGTACCTCACTCCGTGGCGTCGTCGTCGAAGTCGTCGTCGACAAAGTCAATGGAGACGAAGAATCTCTCGTCGACGAGCCCGTCGACGGAGCCAAAGTTGATGTTGGTGGAATTTTCGAAGCCGTCGTCGACGGAACCGATGTCGTCGTCGTCGACGAACGGATTTTCTTGTCAGCTTTAACCTCAGGTGGGACAGAAGCTGGTTTTTTGAAAAGTTTTTGTTTCTCAGAGGGTGGAGAAGAAACAGAAGACCCATGGCTCGTCTTCTTACTTGATGCCACCTCAGAAACTAGTCCTTCCCTCTCCTTTACACCTCGGTGAGGAGATTTGATGGGACTATGCCTGTCAGACCTATCAGAGGTCTTTTGTAAGGCTTTGGCAGGGGGGTCTGAAGAAATTGAAGGTGAAGACCTACCCCTTTTCTGTGATCTCCTCGAAGATGTCGCAGAGAAGGCATCATCACTGTCACTTGAAACAGGATCTTTCCGTGACTTCAATTTTTGTAGCCAGGTGAGCAGACGTCCCTCACGGTCACGCAAGGTTTTTGTAGAGAAGGTCCTACAAATCTTGCAATCAGCAGCCTTGTTGTCCGGATACAGACAATAAATACAGTCTTTATGTCTGTCCTCCACATAGTCTCTTTTTGGAGCAGGTGGCACAAGCCTTGAACAGAGCCTTCTTTTCCTTTTCAGACATTGTGTAGATTTGAAGAGTTGAGAAGTTGAAGAATGAAGAAAAACTGAGCAGAGCTCAGTGGAGACTCCCTTGCACAACGTGCGGTAGAAAATCTGAGGCTCTCTCAGGAGGGTTCTATGGGGTGAGGCTGTTCTGATTGGCTGTTCAGTGTTTTTGGTCTCTTTTACAAAAAGAGGTGGATATGCTACAAAATGAGATGAGGCCTAGGCCTTTTTTCTTCTTTTGTACCTACTGCTATGGTATTTTTTATTTACCGGGTACTCCCATTCCGACGATGGGGAATGATACAAGCTATGGGAATCTATGAAAGTTCCAATACTGGATTAAGTGTTTTTACCAGCACCGAAAGAAAGAATAAATGCTGTGTTAATCATAAAGGTAACTTTTGTATTTGTTTAAGAAAGCTACATTTCCTGCAAATGAAGTCAGCCCTGTGAATTACAGAAAATATTTTACAGTGAAGACCTCTCTCTTTTCTGTGAAATGCGAGCTTTGAAACCATTGGCAAACAGTCAATAAAAAGGTTTAACCGTTTAATATATGTATTTATACCATGACAGTGAATATAAATGTGACTCAATAACTCAAAAGGGGTGTCATAAAAGTGACTTTTACCATTTTAATGGAATTACACCAAACTTGCCATGAAAGTAGAATTTTACTAAGGAAAGTGTATTTTTCTGATACGGTGTGAACTCATTCAGTAGTTTAATAGGAAATAGCATTAAAAAAACATTTGGGGTAGGTTTCAGAGGGTAAAAAAGATGTAGGAATACCTGAATCATTAGTCTGCAAAGCAAAGCATGGACTAAATTAAAAAAAATAAACACGTCCCATTGGCTAAGACAGCTTTTTCTCCTTTCATGTATTTTGGGTCTGCAAACTCAATGATCTAAAGCTCTCTGTTTGGCTGCCCAAAATAGAGACATTCCCATTGTGGCCGCCATTAAAGAACATGAGGCTCCGTCCACACACCCTGAAAATAAAAACGAATAAAGACTCAAGCGGGAAGGGAAAGCATCCACCCCCTAGTTCAGGTAGGTGGTTCCCATAGGGATGCACCCGATGTAAAAAATAAAAAAAATACATTTTGTCAGTGAGTTTGTGGACCCCAAAGAAGTGTTCACAAACCCCAGCGCTACTCCAAGGTCTGTGAACACTTCCTCGGGGAACTCTAGTTCAGGATCCGTAAACTCACAGAGCCATGTGGGTCCTTGTTGGAACTCCTGCAGAGTCTGCGGACCTAGTAACGCTTCTGTGAACCCTTGGGAGGTCCAGCAAGGGGGTACAACTCTATGTTGATTCGCAGGCTCAAACAAGCATCTGCGAACTGGCGGCAAGCCTCTGCTCGGCTGCCCAGAGGCAGTGCGCAATGGATGTTGGCTGCCTGCGGTGGGTGGGTGCATGGCCTGGCTGCAGTCCAGGCCCTTCAGCCATCCTTTGCTATGCACAGACAAATGCAATGCTTATGACCTTACAGTACTTAAACCAATAGGAAACAACACCTAAAAGCACAAAGTAATAATAACCAGATATACTCAAACCAATAACAAATGATATATTCGTAGTCATCTCATTCATAGTGCTAAGGGTAATAGGATATGTATTCTCATCTTAAGGATTATTTACATTTGTAAATGCATCAAGGGTGAGGTCATGAGCCTTGCATTTGGCTTGCGAATTATGGTCTACATGGCAATTCGAAAATATAATTGCACTTTAACTGTGTTTCTTTTTCAGGGATTTTCGAGGATTTTCAAACATAAGTTTAGGTGTTATAACCAAAGCTAGCCATAACTTCATTTTTTTCATTGAATGTACAGAGTCGCCACTATGTAGTTATTGTTCTTTCGCATTTTCAATTGAAAAGGGATTTTTTTGATTTGCCCATAACTTTCAACGCCAAATCTGGCACTTGCTTATCCTACACACCTAAGGTCCACAATGCCAAAATTCATGTAGTTCCATGCAGGTTAAAAAGTTCATGGATGGGTCAAAAGCATTTGCTCGCATCTACAGCCAATACTAGTGAAGGGTTTTACAGAAAACCTGGAATGAGGTAGAACTTTACTTAAAAGGTGTGCTTTTGTTTGGTGTTAATCCTTTCAGTAGTTTTTGACTTTGAAAAAGGTGCCAAGTGGGATTCACAGAGTTAAAACTTTATTATATCTTGTTAGATGAATGTAATTTTTTAATAACTTTTTCACTGCATGAAATTTGGCGGATGCTTGAAAATATTACTTTCCTACTGGTATGTAAGTTTTGTGCCAATCCATTGGGGGCAGTAATATTTTGATTATAACTTTTGTGCTGGTTGATAAATCTGTGTCAAATGGGGATGTCTGTTGGCAAATTACATCGAGTGCAGATATTTTCCAATAGGGTGGGGAGACACAAAGTTAAAGAGGGGGTTCAATTATGTTTGATGAAGTAATAGATTGCACACCATTTGATGGATCTGCATGAAATTTGGCAGAGCCTTAGCACATTTAGCCAACTCTTGGCATTTTGAAATCCGTGCAAATTCATCAAGTGGGGGGGCTGTTAAAAAGGTGGGTACAATGTTCATTTGCTAATAACATTAGCACTGTGTAACAAAGCTGCACAAAATTGGGCAGAAGCTTGGAAGGATTGCTTTTCTATTGAGCTATCATGTTTTGTGCCAGTCCTTCAAGGGGACGCAAAGTTAAGAAGCAGAGCAATAAAATGTTCACTAATTTGTAACTTTAGCACTTTTTGTTGAACTTACACCAAATGTGGCAGGCTCTGAGCAAATACACCCAATGCAGACATTTCAGGTTTTGTGCGAATCCAATGGGGGAAAGCAAAGGTAAAGGTGGGTCTAAACATTTTTGATTTACTAACAACTTTGGCACCATTTACTAGATCTACACTAAATTTGGCAGAGACTTAGGCTAGTCTTGGCTTTTTCAGTTTTATGCAAGGATGGGTAAAGATTTAAAGAGGGGGGTCAAAGAATCGTTGACTTGCTAATATATTTGGTACTGTTTGATGAATCCACACAAAATTTGGCGACATTTAGAAGATATTGCTTTCTGCTGTTTATAACAGTTCCATCAAAAGGGGCAATGGGCAAAGGAAAATGAGGCAATAACGTTGGCAGTTTTTGATGGGTCTGTGTGAAAATTAGCACAGAGAAAACTGCAGACTGCAAGACCAGATAGGCCCTGCGACCAATCTCCACTTCAAATTTCCGAAGGGGCTTGGGTGCAGGACCTGGCCGAAGTTTGTATGAATCTCAGAATGGAGACATGGCAGATGAATGTAAAACATTAAAACAAACCATGACATTCACAATGAAATACACCGGTAAAGGTTAGATGTGGTTTTCTAAACACAATACTGAAAAAGCCTTTAACTTTGACAGTTACGCGTGCAGCACACAATGCACACCATAACTCACGCCCTTGCCTGCTCAGTTCACTCATACCAAATTCCGTGCAGATTAATGCAGGACAGAAAAATGTTAAAGGGGGGTGAAAAGATATGTGTTTTCCCACTTTAGCTCATATAAGAAATTTTGCTTGTGCCTACAGCCAAAACTGCTGAATGGATTTATACCAATCTGGGCATGAAATAGAATTTTACTTAGAAAGTGGGCTTTGTTGATTTGGTGTAAATCCATTCAGAAGGTTTTGAGATATAATTGTCTTAAAAAGTAGGGGCACCTAAACGAGTGGCTTCTACGGCCACATTTAACATTGCTCAGATTTTGCTGACGTGGGTGCGTCGGCTCGCAACATAAAACTGCCAGACGTACCCTAAAATCGTCATTGGTGTGCCTCCATAGCCGTTGCGGGGACTGTCTAGTCCAGGGGAACGAGCAGAGTGGAGAGAAAGCAACAAGTTGGCACCTGAGGCTTGGCGCTTCGGACTGAGGTGAGAGGGATGGATCGCCAGCCTTTAAAGACGTGGCTCCCAGTGCACGGCCGGAGGAGCTCCGCTGGACCAAGACAGCTGGATTCTCGGCCCCACTGTGGGCCTGTGGGTGGCATGATGCAACGGCTGGAGGTCACATGGCGTGGTTTGTGGTGCCCTATGGGGGCTTGAGTCACCACTGGATGGAGCCCTAAAAGGCATGGGGCATCCGACGGTCGCTGGAGTAATGCTGCATTTTGCAATTCATCACACCCTAATTCCCCTACCTGGCGGACACTCACTACTACTGCCTGGCTTAATTGCATGCGGTGTGAGAGATCTAGGTGGCACAGCAGACCGATGCATCAACTGGCCGGAGGCTACTCCCAATGAGTTGTGATAACTTATGGAAGGCAGGCTGGTGATACAGGTGTGTCTGGCCACGGATGAGAGATTGAGAGACCTCCAAAATATTGCTCATAATTGCAATAAATATTCACACTATGGTTTGAGCTTGTAGATTGGTACTGTCAAGTGGCGATAATCTTCTAGCGGCCTCTGTATCTGCATCAGCGCAGACTGACATAACAAAAGGATAGTGAAGGGGGAAAATGCACAAATGCAAACTCACATTTGAGCCTAAAAAACAACACATACCTGTGAAAGGAAACCCAATGGATCAAGCCATGTCCAACTTGACTATTACCGCTAAGCAAGATGATATGAGCACGATCTTGAAAGAAATGTGACAAAGCTTACAAACTATTGATGGCAAAATAGATGTCCTGACACACAGATTAGACAGAATGTCGGAACGCATAGATATGCATGCAGAAAACCTGGACATGGCTGAAAGAAGGGTGTTGAGCTTGAAGATGAGCAAACTACGCAAAGGAAAACTCTGTCAAAAATTCACAGATTACTGTCCAATTCAAAAATGAGGATTTAGATGTGTGCTCCTGGTACAACAACATCAAAATTATGGGAGTCCTGGAAACTACAAACACAGGCTATATAATTTGTGGAACACTTGCTGAAAAGCCTACTCTGGAGTGACACCTTTTCGAAAGGGTTCATTGTCGGTTCCTTATACCCTAGCTAGTCTCATGTGCATAGCCTGTCCTATAATAGTGAGATTATTGGGACCGAGATGCTGCCTTGAGTAAAGCACAAGAACTAAAGACACTACAATATTCTGGTGCACTCAATTCACTAAACCCGGACTTCACGCTTCAAGCCGCGCATTTTCACTAACCAACAACAGGTTCTCAAAGAACTGAAAAACCATGCTGCATCTCCACACTCAAACGCCGAGCAGAAGGCGAAAATTCGAGCCAATATGGTCTTGATGACAATGATTAATTGCATGCAGTAATATTCTCTTTTGCTGTGTTTGACTCATTTTGATACATGTTGCTCTCCTAATATGGTAAGAATTATGTATGAAAAGGGAGATGCTGCTTTTAATGTTGATCAACACAAAGGAGTTAGGCCCAAGTGGACAAAGTGCAGGTAGGGCCATATAATAGGAAAAAAGGGGTTTTTACCTGGACCTTGTATCATTAAATACACTTATGATTTACAGTGAAGGTCAAAGATAATTATTTTATTTGACCACGTTTTTATTTTATTTTTACTTATCAAAATTCATTTTGTTTTTCATATTCATTCAGTTGCAAACAAAGAAGACACACAAAATTATTAACAACTTTCTATACAAAAAGTCACAAAGACTCAATCATCAAATTAATAATGCATGAAATACTGTCATTAATGATAACCAACAATACATAATGTACAACAAATACACAAAAAGCAAAAGATTATGTGCAATCAAAATAATAAATCAAATGGTTAGCACGTGTAATCAAATAATGAATCAAATGATTATCATAGCTTATAATCACAAAGGGAACGAAACATAGTGTCCATAACAGGGAAAACAATTTTAAAACCCTCCGTATGGCGTGATAGTTGAATCTCAGTTCCTCAATGTCAGAAAAATGCCAACGCGTTTCAAGTCCTAGGCTACAAATACAAGGACTCTCATCAGGGCTTCTTAATTCATTGCACCTTGTTTCTGCGTGCGATGGTATTATCTGGCGAGAGGATATTAGTTTTTTCTTCAGGCAATTTGGAATCTCTTTATGGAGAAACCTGCAGAGATAAAATATGTTCCCTGCTTGAAAAGAATACTTCCGGTAGCGTCAGTATGCAGCGGAGTATCTCAATTAGGCATAGCCTCTCAGTGAATTTCTCCCTCCAAAAGTTGACTGACAGAAATTCACCAGCCAGCTGCAGGTTTCTCCATAAAGAGATTCCAAATTGCCTGAAGAAAAAACTAATATCTTCTCGCCAGATAATACCATCGCACGCAGAAACAAGGTGCATTGAATTAAGAAGCCCTGATGAGAGTCCTTGTATTTGTAGCCTAGGACTTGAAACGCGTTGGCATTTTTCTGACATTGAGGAACTGAGATTCAACTATCACGCCATACGGAGGGTTTTAAAATTGTTTTCCCCTGTTATGGACACTATGTTTCGTTCCCTTTGTGATTATAAGCTATGATAATCATTTGATTCATTATTTGATTACACGTGCTAACCATTTGATTTATTATTTTGATTGCACATAATCTTTTGCTTTTGTGTATTTGTTGTACATTATGTGGTGATGTTGTATTGTTGGTTGTCATTAATGACAGTATTTCATGTATTATTAATTTGATGATTGAGTCTTTGTGACTTTTTGTATAGAAAGTTGTTAATAATTTTGTGTGTCTTCTTTGTTTGCAACTGAATGAATATGAAAAAACAAAATGAATTTTGATAAGTAAAAAGAAAATAAAAAACTTGGTCAAATAAAATAATTATCTTTGACCTTCACGGTAAATCATAAGTGTATTTAATGATACAAGGTCCAGGTAAAACCCCCTTTTTTTCCTTTTTGCTTTTAATGTTGAGGCATTATCTATGTTAAATATTCTATTACTTCTTACCCAGCAAACTCTGAGAATGGCCTATAAATAAACACTGGAAAACAGGGGGCACCAAATTTAGTATGACATCTTTGGCACCCTTTTTTGTGTATAATACTGAGTTTAGCGAGCTAGCTGCCTACATAACACCTGGTTATGCGGCCACCACCCCTTCCGGTGGTTGGTAGTGGCTTCTTGCATGCCTCGCCCCAAGGAGTGCTCCACCATGTCAGAGTCATTAAGTTAAACAAGTTGGTGATGAGAGGAGTGAGAATGATTTGATGGTTTCACTGAGAGTTGGGGAATGTGGTGTGGGTATTTGGAGGAAGGGACATACTGCAGAGGTACTCAGGGAGAGAATTGTAGGCAACAGGACCAATTGCACTCATCATATGCATTTGATTGTTACACTAGAAATACAAGATGGAGGCTTTGATGATAAATGGTCAGGGCTAAGGACACAAATGGGCCTATATTGGGCATGATCATGTGGAATATGCAGGGACTAAATGACCACAGAAAGTTATGGAAAACCTGCAAAGGGCAGCTGATGTTCTTGACCTCCAGTTGCCTACGATGGAGGTGAAAACTCATGTTCTCACTGGAGTTCTCCAACCTGGACAGACCACAACTGAGCCCCTACTGCATTTTAATCAGTCCCTCAGGTACACCCTTCTTGGGACATGGGTAAAACCATGTGTGGACCGCTGGTAAATAGGTATCACCACTCTGCCCCAGGTAATTCAGTTCTCCTAACGCAGCACCTGACCCTGGAAAGTTTAGAGGTGCAGGCATTGCCGGGTAGGGTCAACCCACACGCTTTTTCTTCCACCCCACTAGTTAGATAATCAAAGCACCGCAAAACCTTTGGAAAAAATATGTTCTCATCCACCATTTAGTCTGTCAATGCCAGCTGCCTACTGAGCCAGTACACTCACTGCCTTTGAGACTCTATTGCTCAGGTACTACCTCTGCACCCCAGTCCCACACAATACATTCAAGATGGCTGTGATGGAGAAACATTCACAATTTGTTGTGGGTTAGATACCACTGACTGCCTTGGTCGGGCGATTGGCACCAGTGTGACACTCAGGAGACATGCCTGGATGAGATCTATGGGCTTCTCCAGGGATATCCAATCATCCCTTTTGGACAAGCTCTTCAATGATTTTTGCCTATTTTGCAAAAAAGCAGACTCAGGCCTCGAGCACTTTAAAGGGAGCAAGACCATAGCACACTCCTTTGGCCTGTCAGTTCCAAAGTGTCAGTTCCGCCATCAGTTTCGTCACCTCCATGACTATAGTAGAGGCTTTTAATACTGGCAGCAACTGCAGAGGCCAGCATACCCTGCAACCTTTTCATGGCTGCAGGCGCAGCAACCAGAGACACTGTGGACAGTAGGGGCAGCAAGCTGCCCAATCCACAGCCCACTATTCACTGCAGCCGCAAAACCTCTTCAGTGGGTTCTTCCAGATACACAGCCACCCTGTCGGAGGCAGGATCCAGCATTTTCGAACAAGCGGGTTCTGCAAATTATCTGGCAGGGTTATGCCCTCCTCTTTATTTCCACTCCACCGCACCTTCCACCAGCTTCAGGGCGGCTGATAGAGGGCCATCAGTCCATTCTACAACAGGAAGCGCAGGCCCTTCTGGCCAAAAGAGCCACAGAGAGGGTGCCAGCATCAGGTAAATTATTTGGCTATTGCCTGTGTCTAGATAAGGGACCATTGACCAGGCATTGATCATAGCGGGGCTGGACTATGGAAATATTTAGTACCTAGGAGCTTCTAAAGCTGCAGTTATAAGGCTCCAAACGATCCAGACAGCGGCCGCATGTCTCTTGGGCCACATCCCTAAATACTCTCTGGTCTTTACTCAGCTCAGCGACCTTCACTGGCTGCCTGTGGTTAAGCGCATACATTTCAAGGCACTTTGCTTTGTGTATAGAGCGCTCACACAAGTGGGACCTCACTACCTTAGGAAGCTGGTTACCCACTACTGACAGTCGAGGACCTTGCGCTCTACTGATCTTAGACTAGCCTAATTACCGATGATTCATCGTGCCAGTCAAGGAGGACATTCTTTTAGATACCTGGCTCCATGAGTATGGAACTTCCACTGTAGGAAAGTGTCCCTTTTTGACATGGTCACCCCCACTTTTTGCCTGGTATTCGATGCAATTTTGACTGGAAGTGCACTGGGTTCCTGCTATCCAGGTACCCAGTGCCAGATCTTTTACCCTAAACTGTACTATTGTTTCCCCAATTGGCAATACCTTTGGCACCCCTGTAAGTCCAGAGTAAATGTTACCCCAGTAACCTAGTGCATGGGTATTAAGGAGTGTCCTTAAGGACTGCAGCATGTATAGTGCCACCCTAAGGGACCCCTCACCTAACTCATGCAGACCGCCACTGCTGCGTGTCTCGGTGCAGATAAAAGTGAAAACACAACATGGCACACATCCCTGTGTGCCATGCCCACAGACACTGCATGAAGTATATATAAGTCAGCCCTACAGCAGGCCTTACAGCCATAAGGCAGGGTGTACTGTACTGCATGTGTGGACATATCTGCATGGCAAACACAAGGAGATGATGGACGGAGTGCTGAAACATTTCAAACACTCACCCCCAGTCACAGATCTGGGTTGAATCCATCATCATTCTTTAGCTCACTTTGCCACCCCAGTTCAGACACAGCTATATGCAAATCAGTCTTGACCCTGTGCCTCATGGGAACAGTCCAGACCGAACTGCCAAGCCATGTCTTCCCTGGACCGGAATCAAGCATCCTGGGACCGGTTTTGGGCTAACAGCCCTCATCAGCCAGGCTAGCTTGAATCCAGTGGCAAAGTGAGCAAGGGACCCACGTCTGGGCATACCCTGCCAACTTAAGGCGAACAAAGCAAACACAAGGAGATGATGGACGGAGTGCTGAAACTTTTCAAACACTCACCCCCAGTCACAGATCTGGGTTGAATCCATCATCATTCTTTAGCTCACTTTGCCACCCCAGTTCAGACACAGCTATATGCAAATCAGTCTTGACCCTGTGCCTCATGGGAACAGTCCAGACCGAACTGCCAAACCATGTCTTCCCTGGACCGGAATCAAGCATGAAAAGTTTCAGCGCTCCGTCCATCATCTCCTTGTGTTTGCTTTGTTTGCCATAAGTTGGCAGGGTATGCCCAGACGTGGGTCCCTTGCTCACTTTGCCACTGGATTCAAGCTAGCCTGGCTGATGAGGGCTGTTAGCCCGAAACCGGTCCCAGGATGCTTGTTTCCGGTCCAGGGAAGACATGGCTTGGCAGTTCGGGCTGGACTGTTCCCATGAGGCACAGGGTCAAGACTGATTTCCATATAGCTGCGTCTGAACTGGGGTGGCGAAGTGAGCTAAAGAACGATGGTGGATTCAACCCAGATCTGTTACTGGGGTGAGTGTCTGAAAAATTTCAGCGCTCCGTCCATCATCTCCTTGTGTTTGACATATCTGCATGAGCAGATATGCCCCTGTGCTGGTCAGTTCAATTACTGCCTGTACAAGTGACCAGGAAAACCATTTTAAGTACATGTTTGTGAAAGAGATTTATGCTGTTATATTAAAACATCATGAAACTATACACATATATAATTATACACATATATAATTCTCCTGGCCCCTTTTTTAAGTACAAGATGAAGAATTGGGCCATTGTAGCCTAGTCCTATAGGCTGCATAATATTTTTCTTTCTTAAGTGACTCTGCAGGCCTTCCTGAAGAAAGGCAAACATCTACACTTGTAGAAGATATATATTGAGAAAAAGTGCTTCAGGGTCCCTGCACGTGGGCAGCACTATTCAGTGATTAAGACTATAAATGGAAATCCCCTACGAGAGAACACTGTATTCCTTCTTATGCAGGAAGGTAGAAGGGTTACTTAGGATTATGAAGAGGATTTCACTGGAAGAGAACTAGGATTATAAGCAACTTTTCCCTTCTTTTCCAGGGCATCTTCCTCAATAGTCACAAGCAATTAATATAATAGCAAGCCCATCCCACAAAAGAGGCAGACAAGAAAGAAAACCAGCATCAACCATCGCCCAAAAAGATTCCTCAGGGATTCTTGCCCTACTTGGGCATCCACCTAGAAGCTCAGACCCAGACAATAGTGTCTTGTGACAGTATGCACAGATCTCCAGGTGGCAGCCTTACAAATCTCTGAAATTGGTCCTTTCTTTAACAGAGCTACTGTTGCGGCATTTCCTCTTGTGGAATGTGCTTTAGGTCTACCAGGAAGAGGCTTGTTCACTAGTTAGTAAGCTACTAAGATGCACAATTCTATCCGTCTAGAAATGGATTGTTTTGTTGTAGGTAAACCTGTCCTTATGGGACCATAATTAACAAATAGAAGATCAGACTGCCTTATCTGTTTTGTCTTGGTAGAACTTCAAACCCCTTTTCACATTCAGCTGGAGTTGAAGGATTTTGGAAGTAAGCTGGTAAGTAAACTATATTGACATGAAAGTCTGAAATCACTTTAGGAAGAAAACTGGGGTGAGTTGTTATGACTACTCTATTCTTATGAAAGACAGTTTCTGAGACCATAAGGCCTGAATTTTGTTCACTTTACAGGCTGAAGGCAGCCTTCCAGGAAATATGTTGTAATGAAACTCTATGAATTGCCACAAAGAGAGGGCCCATTAGCAAGGAGAACCTTGCCTGCTTATACTTCTTGATCTCTCCTCTGTGTTTGATACGGTCAAACATGACAGCATGATTGATCTTCTTGAGAAAAGGATGGGGTTATCTGGTCCCGGTTTAAGCTGGTTTGCCTTGTTCCTTCATAACAAAATGCAAAGAATCAAAGTTAATCAATCCCTTTCTGAGATTACGCCGGTCTCAACTGGAGTGCCTCAAGGATTCGCAGTCTCACCCACGCTTTTCAACTTGTTCATGGAACCTCTCACAGAAATTCTGAATCACTCAAACATAGATTATCACATGTACGCTGAGGATATCACATGTACGCTGATGATCCTCAATTGTACATGAAAATTTCCTCACCCGAAGATCTCAAAACTCCTAACTGCACCCTACTGAAAACCCAACAATGGTTAACACGCAATCACCTTATGCTAAACACACTCAACACGGAATTTATCCTGATCGCCCCCACAACCACTCTGCCCCCATTGAAAAATGGCTCAACTAATGGCACTCAACTGCCCCCCACATGCTGTTGACTCCACTATATCATTAAGCATAACTTTGGACAAATATCTGAATATGCAAGACCACATCAGTGCAACCACCAGAGGAGCCAATCACCAACTCAACACACTACGGAAAATCAAACCGTTCCTGCCTCCAGATGACTTGCAGTTAGCAGTCCAATCCCTAGTTATCTCCTGTTTAGATTAAGGGAGTGCAACCCTGGCAGGGTTACTCAAAGCTAGGCTGGCTCATTTAAGGGCTACACTGGACTCAGCTGCAAGACTCGTCACAGGATCCAGAAAACAGGATCACATCACAACAGATCTAATACAACTCAAGTGGTTCTCTCTCGAAGCAAGGATTCAGTTCGATAGCCTACTTGACACACAAAGCTCTTCATCATAACACTTCCGTATACCTGGCAAAAAAGCTATCTGGTATGAGTCGGTCCCTAAAAAGTTCTAACTCTCTACTGTTGAAACTACAGAAATTCAAAAAGAAGAAAACAGATAACCGCTCCTTCCCTGGTCTTGCCCCCAGAAAATAGAACGCACTTCCTTCTGAAACCAGATCTAACCCTTCGACCTCCTCATTCAAAAAAGAAGTAAAACTGTTGCTCCTGAATAAATACCTTCAACAAAAGTCCTGGAGTCACTCGAATTGACTATTATTTTGTGTATAAAGCTCTGGACTCGCAATCTACTATGCAATTTTGTCACATTATATCTACTATGTTTCTTGTTGTTCCTTTTCTCATTTTGGATGCCTAACCTGTTGTTAAATGTGCAGTATTTACTATTTGCATCTGTACTTGTTTAACATGTCTGCTTTTTGTACAGCGCTCTGATACCCATACGGGTCATTTTTCGCACTATATAAAACTACTCAAATAAATAAGGAGGATAAGGGTATCCAGGGGGAGGGAACACTTTCATAATACCCTCTAAGAGATTTTAACTCTCAGGCATTCTAAAGAAAGAGGTTTGTGAAAGAGATTTCTGTAGACAGTGATTGCCGCAAGATGCACTTTAAGGGCTAAAAAGTGTAGGCCAGGCCTTACGAGATGAATAAGATAAGGCATCACCACAACTTCCTGTCATCTGGAGAGATCGTGGTTGTTCTGAATGAGGCAAATGCAGAATCTCTTCCAATGGTATGTATTGGTATTTATATGGCGCAAATGTAGCTAAATGTAATTGAGCTGTACATTACTTGGGGGAATAGGAGACAATCTTGTAGATTGTATACATCAAGTAGGGATTACCCAAATTCAATTCATACATTAGACATTTTTAGACACAGGGAGATTAAGTGATTTGCTCAGAATCACAGGATGTGGAGTCAGGCACCCACGCCAGGATTCAAACCTGGGTGCCCAAATTCCAAAGTTGGCAGCTCTAGCCCCTAGGCCACATCTCCTTCTACATCAAGCCTAAGAATGTCTATGCAATCTTGCAGCGAGTTCAGATGTCCTTACTGTACAAATTCAGGACCCAGGCTGCAAAGTTCAACAATGGAAGGTCCGAGTGATGGACCCAGCACCTGAACTTCTTCAGGAGATCCTGTCTGCACTGCAGCCTCCTGTGTGGTTGCTCAGATGGATGTAGTGGGTCTGTGAACCACCACTGCTGCAGCCATTCTGGTGCTGTAATGATTATGCTGCAAAAACAACAATTGATGGACAGAATGCAGAACAATGTCATACATTCACCCCAGTACAGAGATCTGGGCCTAAATCCATCGTTTTTTTGCTCACCATGCCATTTCAGTTTGGACCCAGCCATTTGCAAATCACTCTTGACCCTGCGCCCAATGGGAACAGTCCAGCCTGAACTGCCAGGTCAGGTCCTCCCTGGACTGGAAACAAGCATCCTAGGACCGGTTTCTGGCTTTCAGCCCTCATCAGCCAGGATAGCTTGACTCCAGTGGCATGGAGAGCACGGGACCCACGTCTGGGCATACCTGTCCCACTCGGGGTGACAAATGCAAAAAGAACAATTGATGGACAGAATGCAGAACAATGTCATACATTCACCCCAGTACAGAGATCTGGGCCTAAATCCATCGTTTTTTGCTCACCATGCCATTCCAGTTTGGACCCAGCCATTTGCAAATCAGTCTTGACCCTGCGCCCAATGGGAACAGTCCAGCCCGAACTGCCAGGTCAGGTCCTCCCTGGACTGGAAACAAGCATCCTAGGACCGGTTTCGGGCTTTCAGCCCTCATCAGCCAGGATAGCTTGACTCCAGTGGCATGGAGAGCACGGGACCCACGTCTGGGCATACCCGTCCCACTCGGGGTGACAAATGCAAAAAGAACAATTGATGGACAGAATGCAGAACAATGTCATACATTCACCCCAGTACAGAGATCTGGGCCTAAATCCATCGTTTTTGCTCACCATGCCATTCCAGTTTGGACCCAGCCATTTGCAAATCAGTCTTGACCCTGCGCCCAATGGGAACAGTCCAGCCCGAACTGCCAGGTCAGGTCCTCCCTGGACTTGAAACAAGCATCCTAGGACCGGTTTCGGGCTTTCAGCCCTCATCAGCCAGGATAGCTTGACTCCAGTGGCATGGAGAGCACGGGACCCACGTCTGGGCATACCCGTCCCACTCGGGGTGACAAATGCAAAAAGAACAATTGATGGACAGAATGCAGAACAATGTCACACATTCACCCCAGTACAGAGATCTGGGCCTAAATCCATCGTTTTTGCTCACCATGCCATTCCAGTTTGGACCCAGCCATTTGCAAATCAGTCTTGACCCTGCCCCCAATGGGAACAGTCCAGCCCGAACTGCCATGATTATCCTGGCCTTGAAATGATACAGCTTGATCAGATCACTGGGTATCAGTGGAATAGAAGGAAATGAGTAAAAACTTTTCTTTGACCGGAGGCATAATCTGGGCTTTTCCTGCTTCTGGTGTCTGCAGACAAATCTATTTGGCGATAACCCCAATAATGGAAGATGTTTTGCAGAACATCACCTTGAGAAGACACTTTGGTTTTCAATGGAACAAGTGACTGAGTGAGTCTGCTTACACGTAATTGGCAATGTGATGGTCTCCCGCAGCACAACACAAACAACTCTCACAAAAATCAGAACACAAAATGCATAGTATAACATTATGCCTTTCTGTTGCAATAATCTCAAAGGTTATCACAAAAACTTCCCAACAAAGCTCCCACAACCTCCAGTACACAACACAGAACCAAATCTATACATATTAAAACGTAACGTTAACAAAATTACAATTCAACAATAACCGCTTGAAATGACAAATCAAACTGAATTCTTACAGCTCACTCAACCAAACAGAAAATTACTTGCCACAAAGTATAAAATATACTGAGCTTATCTTAACACAACAAGGCCACACATGGTTCTCCGTCAAACGGTGAGGTGCACCCTACCAACACAACACGAGGGAGACATAACACAGGCTCAGAGACCTCGGCACTTCACAACTAATCAAAGTTCTCAGCATACAAATACAACATACAGTGCTGCATAATCAGATTTTAGCAAAAAAAGTTTTTAGATCAAATGGATCAAACGCAGCCGTGGCCTGTCGTTAAGGGCAGATGGGCCCCCCTTCCCCTCTACCTAGTTCCGAGCAGGAAGAGTGTCTTTAAGTCTGAGCAAAGGTCAGCCAGACACTATTCAATGGTGGGTCGGGTAGCCAGGGGCTGTACATGTGCTAAATGCGCAGGCGCCTGGCTGCCTGAGCCGAAATTTGCTGAGCTGAAGATTTCACAGCCCAGTTGGAGTGACTTCCTCAGCCTGGCAAATTGGTTTGTGGGCTTTCCCCTCATGACAAGGGGAAGCGTCACTGATAGACTAAGACCTGGATGCTTCAGTTTTAAGCCCTTAAGTGCCGGGGGCCGATTTTCCATCGGTGATGTCATCAAAAAAGTGGGGTGTGGTCAGCAACTCTCAATGACCCCATCCCACTCTGTTACGAGGTGAGGAAGTTCTTCCTCTAATAGGCTGACCTTTGACAAGGTCAGCCAATGAGAGGAGGCAGGAGTATATTTCTATGCGTGTATGGTAACTGATCACCAAACCAATTCTGGTGTTCTTGGTAAGTTAAAGGGATTTCTAAATCTTGGTAACCCCTGCAGCGCCGACGGGTCTACCACTGTGTATTCTTGAATCTGTCCAGAGGCAGCATCAATAGGCACGTACTCCACCCATGAGTATAATGTCTAAAAGGCATATCCTGAATGCGCAGCTATTACAAAAGTAACTGCCCTCCCTCTCATCAGGGACACCTCCAACTTTGAGGTGCTGAGTAATTGCATCCCTGCTATTGACCCCTATCACAATAGATTCCGCCATAATGAATGGATTCAATTGAAAATTGGAATTAAAAAAATAAGAAAACTCACAGAATGGGAAATAACCTTTTAGGAGTCAAGCTTGAAAAACCTATGGAAATAGGTGCTCCCTTATCCCCAGTAGGATGTAACCATTATTACTACAGACAACTCCGTAATGACATAATAATGGTTCAAGTGTGTGTGTGTGTGAATAGTGGAGAAACCTACTCAAGGCGTAAGAAAACAAGTTACTTACCTGTAACTACAGTTATCCAGTATTGGTATCTTTCATAGATTCACATGCCTGAATCATTCCCCGTCGTCGAGGCGGGAGTCCCACGGTAAATTACAAAAGTAGTGCCATAAGTAAATAATAGTAGTAGGCTACAAAGGAAAAGCCAAAGGCCTAAATCTTAGAAGCCTATCTACATCATTATAGTAAAAAGAACCAAAGGTTAGCTCCAACCAATCAGCTACCAGCACCCTCTAGAACACTGTCAGCAGAGCCAGTTCTCCTCAGATTTTCTTAGCACAAGAGGGAAGTAAGATTCCCAAATCATAAAGAACTGACTCGCCGGGGAGGAGGGTGGGTGCACGTGAATCTATGAAAGATACCAATACTGGATAACTGTAGTTACAGGTAAGTAACTTGTTTACTTATCCAGTATTGGGGTATCTTTCATAGATTCACATGCCTGAGTCAGAGTAGTAAGCAGTAAGCCAAAAGTATTGTCGTTTGCGGATGGTGGGAGACAAGTGTTCGTAAACTCCCAAAACGCATCCATAATGGTTGAGAAATTTGTAACATACGCAAGCCTTTAAGGAATTAAAATGCATATTAAGAAACATTACCGAAATAAAGCAAGAATATTAACATAGAAATATATCTATATATCCAGCTATTAAACATATAAACAAGCATGTTACATGAAACATGGTAGCATATAAAAGAGAAAAATACCTGAATCTGACCTTAATGAAAGAGACGGCGTAGGACCGCTCGTCCAACAGCTGCATCATCTTGTTGTGCAGATTGCAGACAGTAATGCTTCGTGAACGTGTGGACATTTTTCCATGTCGCAGCACAACAGATGTTCTCCAGAGTCACTCCAGCAAACAATGCTGTAGAAGCTGCCACAGTCCTGGTAGAATGAGCTTTGACCTTTCTCTGCAAAGGTTTGTTGGCTTTGTCATGGCAGAAATGAATCGTAGAAGCTAGCCATCTGGCTATTGTTGCCTTCGTTACTGCAGTCCCAAGTGTCGCTTGACCATAGGCCACGAACAATTGGTTGGATCGCCTGATGTCTTTAGTCTTCTGTAAGTAGAATTTTAAACAACGCTTAACATCAAGAGAGTGCAGAGCTCTCTCAGCTGGAGTGGATGGATCCGGAAAGAAAGTTCTTAACTTTACGGGTTCATTCAAGTGAAATTGAGATGGTACTTTAGGGATGAAACTAGGATTTGTTCGAAGAGTTACGTAGTCCTTAGTGAAGCGTAAAAAGGGTTCTGTGATAGTGAAAGCTTGAATTTCACTAACCCTTCGTGCAGACGTAAGAGCCAGGAGAATGGCAACCTTCCACGTGATGAATTTGAGATCAGCTTTGTGGATAGGCTCAAATGGTCGTCTCATTAATTGAGCCAGCACGGTATTGAGTTCCCAGTCTGGAGGGGGTGCCCGCACTGGAGGAAAAGCTCTGAAAAGTCCTTTCATAAATTGTTTGACAAGTGAAGATGAACAGAGAGAAGGCAGTTTGGTGCACTTTCTGAATCTGGAGAGAGCAGCAAGATGAACCTTGGCCGATGAAAAGGTAAGCCCAGATTTGGCCAGGGATAGCAAGTAGGGAAGAATTTGTTCCACAGGAGCTTGAACTGGGTGGATATTATTTGCCTCGCACCAGTAACAAAATCGCTTCCATTTTAAACGATAAGTTTTGATTGTACTCTGGGCACGAGATTTGGCCAAGATCTCACGACAGTCCTGAGAGATGTTAAGGTCCTTGAATTCTAAGAAATCAGGAGCCATGCGTGCAAGTGTAGCGACTGTGGGTCCGGATGAACCACTTGGCCCCTGTCCCTTGACAACATTGTGAGTGTCGGAATAAGGCGAATAGGTTTGTCCTGAGATAGTAGAAGAAGTTCCTGGAACCAATACTGTCTTGGCCAACGGGGTGCAATCAGAATGAGACGGCAACCCTCCATCTTCATCTTGCGGAGCACTTTCGGGATCAATGGTATTGGGGGAAAAGCGTATGGACAAATCCCTGACCATCGCATGGACAGGGCATTCCCCCTTGAGCCCTGTTGAGGGAACCTGCTGGCATAATATTGGCATTTCTTGTTCTCCCTCGTTGCGAATAAATCCAGCGCTGGTTTGCCCCAAGCTTGGAAGACTCTGTTCACCTGCTTCTGCTCCAGTTCCCACTCGTGACAGTCCGATAGAGATCTGCTCAGCGTGTCGGCCAGAGTATTGTGGAGACCCCTGACGTGTTCGGCCCTCAGGGTTATTCTGTGGAATGTGACCCACTCCCACAACTCCTGAGCTTCCTGCGAAAGCGTTGGTGACTTTGTTCCTCCTTGTTTGTTGATGTAATACATGCTGGTCGTATTGTCAGTACGGACCAGCACTGAGGAACCCGCAATCCTCGGGAGGAACGCTTGCAGAGAAAGAAAGATGGCACGGAGCTCCAGCCTGTTGATATGCTGTTGCCGGTGCACTTGAGACCATTTTCCTTGAATCTGCAAGTCTTGCAGATGACCTCCCCATCCCTCCATGGAAGCATCGGTTGTTAAAACAAAGTCTGGAGTGGTTGGTAGGAATGTGAGACCTGGGGCCAAATTCGCTGTCTGAGACCACCAATGCAGAGAGTCTATCATGCGCGACGTGACCCTGATGGAATCGTCGTACGAACCCACGGCTTGTTGCCATTGAAGATGTAATTCCTCCTGAAGAGGTCTCATTTTGAGCCGTGCCAATGGTATGAGGTTTATCACAGAGGAACACATCCCTAGAAGGGAAGCAAACATCCGGACAGAAACTGACCTTCTTTTTGAAATTTAGATTGCCAATTTTTGGAGACGTAATTGGCGGTCTTGTGACAAGAATGCTTTGCACTGCACCGTGTCCAGCATTGCCCAGAGAAAAGGAATTACTTGTAGAGGACGCAACTGTGATTTGCTCTGGTTGAGAGTGAGTCCCAGAGAAGAGAAGAGATGGAGACATGTTGTTGTGGCCTCTTTGGCTGCTTGCTCCGAAGGACCTTTGAGCAGCCAATCGTCGAGATAAGGGAACACCTGTATTCCTCGAGATCTCAACGTCGCTGCCACTGGTGCCAAGCACTTTGTGAAGATTCTTGGTGCCGATTTCAGCCCGAACTGGAGCACCTTGAACTGATAGTGGACGCCAGCCACTGGGAAGCGAAGATATTTGCGATGTTTGGGATGAATAGGGACGTGGAAGTACGCATCTTCCAAATCCAGAGAAGCCATAAAATCTCCTTCGTTCAGACAGCTTAAGACCTCGGAAAGTGTGACCATCCTGAAACTTTGCTTTTTGAGGAATTTGTTGAGCTTGCGGAGGTCCAGAATCGGTCGCCATTCCCCTGACTTCTTCTTGATGAGGAAGAGAAGAGAATAGAAACTGGTTCCTCTTTGAGAGGATGGAACCTTCTCTATTGCATTCTTGAGGAGTATCTTTAAGGCTTCTTTGAACAATAAGTGAAGACGAGGGGGAGGGGGACCCCTGGGCGGAGTAGTAGGTGGCTGTTTGATGAATTCCAGGGTGTGGCCGTTGGTTACTAGGTCGAGAACCCATCGGTCCAAAGTAATTTCTTGCCACTTGTGAACAAAAGCTGAAATTTTCGCGCCCACGGGCAGGTGGGGTACTATGGCTGGCGCCCTGCGTAGATCATTGCTTCTTATTGGTATCGCGACCTTGATTGTTCGATCGCTTTCGACCACCCTGACGGGAGAAACTAGACGAAGAGGATTGGCGGTATGATGACTGGCTGTAAGGCTGTCTATACTGCGGTTGGTACTGCCTATTCTGTTGGTTTTGGTATCCTCCTCTTGAAGCAAAACCACGTCCTCTTGCACCTCTGAATGATCCGCGCCTGTATTGCAGGACGCCTAACGATCTAGCAGTATCCGTATCAATTTTGATAGCAAGGAGGGCCTCGTCAATGTGTTTTCCAAATAATGACTCTCCGTCATAGGCCATGTCTAAGATCTTTGTTTGAACTTCCGGCCTAAAAGAAGTGGCCTTAAGCCATCCCTGGCGTCTAAGCACTGCAGCACCTGCAAGCTGACGAAAGTTGGTGTTCGCAATGTCCAGCGCGCAATCTATGATCTCAGATGCGGCTCGTTCTCCCTCCAGAAGAATCTTCCTTGCGTCTTGTCTACGGTCCTCAGGGATGAGGTCAATAAATTCCGTCATATCTGACCACATCTGACTGTCATAACGGCCGATTATTGCCAGAGAATTCGCAGCTTTAATAGAGGCCGCTGCCATAGTGGAGAATTTTTTACCTATAAGGTCCAGTCTCCGTACTTCCTTATCAGGCGGTGTTGTTATAGGCGTCGCCGGATTTTTAGATCTTTGCTGGGCGGCTTGAGAAATCACTGAATCTGGTCGTGGATGACCAATCAGACAAGATGGAGTATTAGCAGGAGCACGGTACTTTTTCTCAATGCGAGGAAGTACAGCAGGAATGGACGCAGGCGTTTTCATGTTCTTAATTCCTTCATTCCAGATATAATCAATGATAGGAACAGATCGCGTGATCTTTCTAGACTCTTCTTTGAAATCATGCAAAAAGCAGTCTGTCTGCTCTACTGTAACAGGTAATTGGAATCTAGATGCTGCTCGCTGCATCAAATTATGAAAGCCCCCGATGTTCTCAGGGGGAGAATCAGAAGGCTGAGGAAGGGGTGGAGAAGGCATCAGTATGACATAATCGTCCCAAGGATCCGTGCGATTAGTCTTGTCAGGTAACTCACCCTCTTCAACCTCCTCTTCCAAGGATGTAGTGTCATGGTGCACTTGTTCAGATGGACCTGAAGGATGAGGCGGCGAAGCAGGAACCTCAGACTGAGGTAACGAATCAGGGATCCCCACTGGTGGAGGTGCATTTCCTGGGACAGCCTGTTGTGGGGGAAACCTTTGACGGTAGTCCGCCAGCATGGCCTGGAGATCTTGAATGAGCGTTGGAGGAAGATGGCTCATCTCCTTGTGACACGACTCCCTTCTAGGAAACCTATGGTATGGGGTCATAAGTTCCTCTTGATAATAGTGCTCCTGGTATTCTTCGTCATCATCATCTTGACACTTGATTTTAAGCTCAGAGGGATGGTGAGCTATGCCAAATGGTCCCTCCTCTTCTTCATCGTCATAATCCTCATCGTCAACGTAAGTTTCCAAGAGGTGAGACGGCAAGAGTGGAGATATTTTACAGTAATCCTGCCTTTGGAAAGTTTTCAATTGAAAAGATGCTGATGATATGGGCGGTGAATGTGAAGGCAAAAGTACCACTGCTGATTCCTGAGAAACTGGTAAAATCGTCGTCGTCGGCTCTTCGTCGTCGACGGGATTATCGTCGACGGGCTCTTCGTCGACGGGGTCTTCGTCGTCGACGTCGTCGTCGACGGGGCCGTCATCGACGGACTCGTCGTCGACGGGATCTTTGCTGATGCAGTCGTCGACGGGACAGTCGTCGACGATAACATCGTCCGACACGGCAAACGTCCGATGGAACCTTCGTCGACGCGGTCGTCGACGGGGACTTCGTCGATGAATTCCTCGTCGACGAGTCTTCAAGAACAGGTTTTTTAGTCGTGACAGAAATCTTGGTAGATAAAATGGGTGAATTAATGGCCGTCGTCGAGACAGTAGCCGTCGACGACGGGGCAGCAGAAGTCACAGAAACCATCGACGATGGAGTCAACGTGAGAGTTTTAACCTGGGTTTTACTCACGGTTTTTGAAGTAGATGTTCTCTTAGATTCCTTAGAAGGCGGAGACAGCGTTGACCCAGAGGAAAGCTTAGGTGACCTCTGTGGAGGGTCAGAATCATCATGGGAAGTCTTAAGCTGTTTTCTTCCCTCACTAGAAGAGCTGTCATGGGATCTAGCCCTTTTACTTGAAGTTGAGGCCCTGTCATCCTCCTCAACCGAGGAAGATTTGAGCCATAAAAGTAGTCCTGCCTCTCTATCCCTAAGAGTCTTAGTAGGGAAAGTACGGCAGATTCTACAATCCTTAGCAATATGCTTTGGATAAAGACAGTAAATGCAGTCCTTATGCTGGTCATCAACATGGACCCTCTTCTTCTCGCAGGTCCTGCAGGGTCTAAAAAGAGCCTTCTTGTCAGACATCCTGAAGAAATGAAGTATAGAACTGAGTAGGCACTCGGAGACTCCCTTCCACACGACGTGCGGTGAAAATCTGAGGAGAACTGGCTCTGCTGACAGTGTTCTAGAGGGTGCTGGTAGCTGATTGGTTGGAGCTAACCTTTGGTTCTTTTTACTATAATGATGTAGATAGGCTTCTAAGATTTAGGCCTTTGGCTTTTCCTTTGTAGCCTACTACTATTATTTACTTATGGCACTACTTTTGTAATTTACCGTGGGACTCCCGCCTCGACGACGGGGAATGATTCAGGCATGTGAATCTATGAAAGATACCCCAATACTGGATAACTATAAGATATGAGCCCCACATTTGGTGCCAACTGTTGCATAAGTTATGATTTGGGCGTAACTCTACAAGGTGTGCTGTTCCACCCAAGGATGACATCAGTGAACTTAGTTCAATGCACCAGAAATGAATGTGAAAGACAAGTTATTGTAGCCCTACAAAACACCATTCAATGTATAAATGAAATAGAGGCATTGCTTTTAGGTTACTAACATTCCCATGAAGGAATCAGGGGCACCGTGGAAACAGCAACAAACCTTATTTTGTCAATCACAGTATCACACACACTGTACTAAGAAGAATCAACCGTTAAGTTAAAAGTATTTATTAGTACAGGAACAATCTGTTTCTCAGTACATCTAAAACAACTACACAGATTATAATAAAACCAGCAAGAAGGCACATTATAAATAACCAGAATTAAATGAACATTTTTAGCATGTTAAAAATGTAATCTAAAACCTGACACCCTAATGCCTACTTCTATGGGCTACACTAAGAGAGCATAGAAGGCAGAGCAACTTGCCGTCTAGAGTTGCTTAAGGTGAAGTGAGTCACTGCATACCTTGTTGACAGTAAAGGATGTCTTCATCAGCGGAGGCGTGAAGACAGTGATTCCCATGAAGGGCAAACACACTCTGCGGTCTTCCTCAAAGACTGCTTTTATCAGGTTCAGGCAAAATGTACCATCTACGAAGTGTGCTGGCAGTAGGTGAGACAGTCTCTGGCAGTATCTTGGACGATAATCTAGGCGGAGGATTTCTCCTGACAAGTGGGAGAGTGGTAGTCCTTATATACTAAATCTTACCAGAAACTGGGATTTCTGACATAAGTTTAGGAATGTCTGACATAGATTTTGTGCATCAAGGTGTGCACCCCAGATGTTTCCTTATGAACATATATGGTAAAAGGAAGTCAATTCAGACTACACTATTTTGGTTATACATCACGGTATATGTTCTAACTTAACCCTGACATGGTGGAAAGTAGACTTTTGACCCTGGCGACTGTTGCATCAAGTGTTATATCTAAGTCATCAGTCGGATGGCTTGACACTTTCATAGTTCTTACAAAGATAAGGTCAGACAACATTTGCATCTGATGGCAGACATGACAATGATTCTGCATAATTTGGGTAAACATGGCTACTTCGATTGTTTAAGAGTCAGAAGATTGCAATCTCCATTAGCCAAGATGGAATTGGGCTTACATAAAATGGAATTGGACCTTAGAGGCTTTATGTCACTTCCTTCCTCCAGGAAACAACAGAGGCTTCCCTCCCCCCACCTGAGATCACTGCTGCAGCCCGGTAAGTCTCATTTTTTTATTGGGTGGGTGTATGTACGAATGTATATTTGTGCGTGCATGCATGCTGTGAATAGGTGTATGTGCTGGGTGTGAGTATGCATGTGTGCATGTGAACGTGTGTACCTGTGTGTGTGCCCGCACCACTCCTGCTGCACTTTACAGGACTCCACTGATCAAAAGTAAGTAAAAATACAGCAACACGTGCTGCCAAGCAGTGGAAAGCCGTTTGCAAAGGTTGACTGGTCACATTTCTGTTGCTTACTTCTATATTTGCATGTTAAACCAGTACTAATGTGGTGAAACCTATGCCCAGACGGTGTTAAAGAGTGTAAAAATGATAAAAGAATTATGTAATACTGTCACAAAATGTGCCACATTACACCGAATAACTTGCATTTTCTAGTCCATAATTTAGTCAGTGCTGCCACATAATTTGCCCCCCGCCACATAATTCGCCCCCCGCCACATAATTCCAGTGGCCCTGCCTATAGGAGATTGAAGAAATGAAAGATGTAGGGACAGCCTTACTGCACCGTTTTTCATGGCACAAGGGAATTCCCTGCATACTCCATTAAAACGGAGTGCAAAAAAAATTAAAACATCACGTATATATTAAGCAAAACACATTTGAAATTTTTGGGAAAACGCTAGTTCTCGAAAATAGTTTTTGAGAGAGCAGCGCTTTTCAGCACAACTCATTGTTGCTACGTATGCCAGGTTGGTGAACAGAACCTTCTGTTCCAAGTTTCACAACGCAAATCGTTGATATATTTGAGTGTGGTGAATTTAGAGGTTTTGTTCACAGACCAATATCGGTAAAAGTAGTTTACTTTCATATTCTTCTACACGTATTAGAAACATTACCGTATGTAACAGCCAGATGAAATGCGCTGGCGCCGCCACAGTCATGATTCAGCGCATTTACATGAATTCTGGGAAAGCTTAGCAACATGGACACGATGCGCGTGTTTCCAAAGGTCACGGCGGCGTGAAGGGGCGTGTTTCCGTTCTCTGCCATCTGGTTTATATCAGGCTTCTGAAAGAGCTAGAAAAAAATAACACGGTTACCTAATTGCCTGTCTGTTCGCTATAATAACAATATGTCAGAGCTCAGGAACCAGCAGGTGGAATTTGGGCGTAACTATACGTACTCGAGATCCCATGTGAGGAAATCCAACTCAGGGTGCAACAGCATAGCTGCCAAGGTTTCAGATTGCTTATGTGTGACATTTTCATAATTTCAATGTAATTATGAGTGACATTCAATGATTATGAGTAACACTTTCTCGCGAGCAAAATCAAAGCTATGAAGACGAGGGAAACATATAAATATCAGAAATTACAACTACTTGAGCAATGAGAAACTATAGGATCATCTTAAAACGGCTTCAAAAAAGCACCAGGAATGGAAGGGAACTGTGAGAAGGACTGACCCAAACAGGATGTGAGAGGCCTCAGTGCGCATGATCTCATTTGCCTGTTAATACATTATCACAATTAGTCAGTCTTGGTTTCAATCTGCAGCTGCCTGGTGTTCTGGAGGGCACTAGAATATTCTGCACATTGAAGCCTCAACTTTCGAAGAAAAGCTCATGAGTGTCCTGATTAAATGCACCCCCAGCTGCGCTGACTGACTGCACCCCCAGCAGTGTCAGCATCTAGTGCTCTGCCCTCAGCACAAGACTGTGCCTGCTGCGCCGATCACATGAGCTAAGCACTTCACGCCTCCCGCTGGTTTGCATCAACAACCTAGTGGCCTGTTCTATTGTCTCGTGATTGCTGAAGTGCGTACATGGACAGACTTGGAAGTACTATCACAAGACAATAGAACAGGCCACAAGGTTGTTGATACAAACCAGACGTGAACTGCTTGGCTCATGCGTTCACACTATAGATAAACTAATATTACATCTAAGATTATTGAGGCTCTCACCTGACCTTGATGGACCGAGTCTTCCGGGCTCAGGTTCCTGTGCCAGCTATTCCACATGGATGTGGTAGGCATCCTGCTCTGAGCACACCCCTTTCAAGGGTGGTTGACTCTCTGGCAGCGTAGTTTTATTTCCTTTGCAGCATGATAGCAGCACTGGCTGAGGCGGGTTCAAGGGCAGGCAGCCCTCGGTCTCCAGAGTGACCGAGAGACCCACAGCCATGACGAGGAGCCTCCAAGCAGCCTTGTCCGGGGTGAGACACAGCAGGGCATGAGAGGCACAGGCGGCGGTGCGAGCAGTGGGGGCTTCAATTGCTAAAGCGAAAGTTACAAACATAACTTCCGCCCGCTCGCACCGCCTATTTAATGTCTTAATTTTCTGTCTCGGGCGGGAAATGTACAATGTTTCAAACGCTGCCGTGGTGCTGCAGCCCCAGTGAGAGCTCAGCTGAGCCAGCCTGGCTGGCCGGCCGGCGCGACCGGAACCGCCTCCTGGAAGATGTCTGATAAGATGTACATTATAATTAAACAGTAGAGCAGTGCAGTAGCTGCACTGCACTGAGTGACAAGTTACAAGTTAATCACTCTGGTCGTCTCGGCTCCCCGCCGGTCTCTCTGGCAACGTGAACGCGGCACCGGGGGTTTAATTGCGGCGCTGCGCACCGCAGACAGTCTGGTCAGCAGTGCACCTGGCGAGGACTCGTCGACTCAGATTGAGTCCCCCGCCGCTTATGCCTCTGACTTCCAACTTCCTCCGGACGTGACGGAACTAGTACAGTCACATCCGGATTATAATCTTAACTATTTATGAACTTACTTACTGAGCCCAGCAAGCAGCTGCTGGCAGCACGTCTCGGAGCAGCAGAGCCGGGGCACAGGTGCACAACAGGCGCCGCCGGGGGTGCGCGCTGGCAAGTGGCATAAATGCGTGACAATGCATTTCAGTGCGGTGATGCAGAACACCACACTGAAATGCGTGAGCGTCACACCTGTTGCGTGATACTTGGCAGGCATGCAACAGCTGTGCTGCCGAAGTGCAAACTTATGCATGAATCCATACAGGAATGTGACCTCTGCTGGGGTATAACGTAATCCATCCTACTAAACTTCTAAAAAAGAGAACACCATTTGCTTTGGATAATAAAAACTGTTACGACTAGGGGGACCAACTGGCATGGATGCAAACTCAGGTCGGTAAGTGTAAAAATTCAGGACAGAGGGTCAAAATTCAGGACAAAAATTCAGGACAGAAGGTCAAAAATCAGGACAAAACTTCGGGACAAAAGGTACGTTTTACAGACACATCAGAGGAAGTTGCGCGATAGAATAAAAGTAAGTAAATAGACAACCACTTAAGTACAAGTCAAAATACGTTTTATATTAGGTTGAGACAATCGTGCACTTCACGGTTTTTCGGTATGCGTGCAGCTTTGAACAACTGTGCAGGTCTTTTTGTGGTATTTCATATGATAATAATCTATTTATATGGTTACTGCACTGGGTTGTCCAGTCTGATATTTTGTTTACAACTCATGTCCCTGAGCAGGCATGTTAGGTGAGAGAAGTGGTCAGGAAGATCTGCTCGGATAGACTTTGTTATTAGCATCTCATATCTGAGTGCCACGCATAGGTGAACTAAAGGGAGGATTGCTGTGATGAACCCACTTTAGGGAACGCATTCTGGGTGTTTCAGCAAGTGGAACTTAAAATATGGAATCTGACTTTGCTTATGGGGGCTTCGCAGAGAATTGCACAGGCTGACGGAAGTCACAAAGGTGCTTTTCCCTGCAGCTTTCTTAAAGAATGCACTGTCGATACACTATTACATGGTTTATTTTTGACGCCTTGCCTATTGCTACAAACACAATATACATCTCAAGCACAGCTCATGGCACTATGAGGCTCTCCCTAAAACCTTACACCTAAGAAAAAACATGCAAACATTTACAATTACTAGTATAACATTCAAGTAGCAGTTGTGTGTCACTCAAAATGTCATATGGGTGATGTATAGATCCCACACATAAGCACACAGCAAATACAGAATAGTAACACATAGGCAAGGGAGTAGCCAGAACATGTAAATCTCTCCCACTTTGAAATGAAGCTCTTATGGCACCAAGAAAGCAAAGTAAGTCATCACAACCCTCCAAAGAAGAGCTCTCTGGTCCAAGGATCTAGCCATTCATCCTTTCATGAAACCCCTGATATCCACTATTTCAAATTTACATTCTGTCATCTATTAATTCTTTCATCCATCATTCAGTCTTTCACCATTCATTCTGTCCTTCCATCTATGTGCCCATCCATATCCAAAACCTTTCAACCATTTGCAAACCTATCCATCATCTATCCTTCCATCCACCCTTTCACTCATCCATCCCTCCATCCACCCTTTCACTCATCCATCCACCCTTTCACCCAATCCATCCTTTCACTCATCCATCCACTCTTCCACCCATCCATTCATTCTTCCACCCATCCATCCATCCAACCAATTACCCTTTCACTCAAGCCATCCTTTCACTCATCCATCCACTCTTCCACCCATCCATTCACTCCTCCATCCAACCATTTACCCTTTCACCCATCCAGCCCTCCTTTCACTTACTCATCCATCCACCCAGTCACTCATCCGTCCACACATTCACTCTTTCACTCATCCATCCATCCATCCTTTCATCCAGCTCTCCACTCTCCCTTTCACTCATGTATGCATTCTTTCACTCATCCATCTTTACATTCTTCTTTTCACTCATCCATGCACCCATTCGCCCATACATTCTGTCAATCATTCATCCATGCTTTCACCCATCCATCCTCCCTTCCCTCTCCATTCCCCTTTCACTTAGCCACCCATCCTTCCATCCACCTTTCACCCATCCACCCACCCATCCACTCACCCATCCAGTTGCAGACAGAAGAGGCCCATCAAGAACTTCACCCACGCTGTTGTTCCTAAAGCAAGGGCTGGCGTGGGTGGGGTGGGGTAAGGTTCACTATGCCCCTGCACATAGGCAATCTGAAAACTTGGAAGTCATGAGTCATGCATGATGCACAATGCCAGGACGTGAGGTGACTGTGACATGGTGTTGTTTCCAGGGCTTTAAGTGGGATGAAAAAACTGCGGGTCTCTCCAAAGGGTCGTGTCTGATGTAATTAAGGGCGTGGCTTAAATCACCTCAGCTAAAAATATGTGCTGAGCATAATATGCCGCCCGACTGGTATTTTGCTGTTTCTATCATTGCATCCAGTAACATTAGACCTACAACAAGCCATGACTATTGGCTTTGTCAATGGATGTTAGTTACATAAAATAAATAAAAAAGCAGCAACTATGGCTTCGTTATATATAATAATAAAAATGCTTCAGCTCTGAAATGATGAGACTGTGTAAGAACTATAACCTCTTCTTTTTAACTTTGTACATTTGTTTTGTACATTTCTTACATCTAACCCTAACAGAGAGCCCTGCCCTAGACCGTGGCAGGAGGAGGCCCACAACATGCTGTAACACCCCAAACTGGCCCATTGTCATTATGTATGTGGCAGTCAGCCAGCAGACAGAATGACAATGGGTAGGGTGGGGCTGCTCTTGTGCTCCAAGGATGAGTGCGAGGCGGCCCCATTAGGGAGCTGAGGCCTCTCGCAGGGGAGCAGCTCTGCTCCCTGCAAGGCCCAAAATTATGGACAAAAGGCACCGTAAAAGGGATCCTCACGGACAGCGGACGTGAGGTCCAAATTACGGACGGTCCGTAAAATTTACGGACGGCTGGTCCCCCTGGTTACGACTGATTAGCGCCTCGTATCTGGATGCCCGCAGCTTGGAGGTGGATGTGGCTATGGGAGCAGTACTAATGATTCCAGTTCCTAACTCCCTGCCAGAACTCCGGCATTGTTGATTAAAGTCCCCTAAAGAGAAATACCTATGTAGACCCAGGGGCAGCTCCTCCATGACGGCGGAGGAGCTTCGCCCGAATGGTCGGTCAGTCACAGAAAAATAAAATGATATAAAAACAATATCATTTTATTTTTCTGTGACGGGCTCTGGCTGACGTTGAGTGCATGCGGGGCAAGCCCAGCCATGACAGACAGGAGTGGTGGGCACTTACAAGTGCACATGTAAGTTTGGCCGGCTGTCTTAGGCCGGCCAAACAGACATGTGCACTTCTCAATCTCCAACCCAGCTGGGTTTACAGCCAGGTTGGAGAAAAGCCACAGGCTCCCAGGCAGTGTCTGAGCGGCAGACCAGGCCACTCAGACCAATCCTGGCACTGCTCTCATAGCATTAGAGCAGCGTCTGGATTGGGTGGGGAACCTGTGCTTTCCCTGAGACTGCAGGGAGTGAAGCACCGAGGCGGCCATCGGCGTCGGGGCAGATATGTTTTTTTTATTTTTACCCTCAATTCCACGTCCTGTCCTCCCCCCCCCCCTGCCCTTTCGTTGTGCGGCAGCTGCCACTATGTGGACCCGAAATTACCAGGTTTAAATGTGCGTGTCTTCCCAATACTGTGAGCTTTCAGACACAGATTCATCATCTGCCCAAAAGATGGTAAATCTGAGCAAGTGAGCCAAAGCAGGTCTCGGGGTTCAGAAGCAGGGCCATACTTACCATTTGTGCAGCAGGTGCAGTGGTACCAGGGGCCAAAGCCCTGAAGGGCCCATTGAACAATGACAGTTGAGGTATTTACTACCCCAAAAGTAGACAAAGGGGGTATTTTCCTTGCTTGCATCAGGGCCCATGGCATCCTTGCTACACTACAGGAGGTGTCTGGGTAAGCTCTGTGTTGCCTTTTGTTGGGGACCACAACTAGAGGGTTTGGGTAGGCACTAGGCAGCGCCTGATTCTGCAGCCCAAGCCTGGGAGCCAGAGGTTCTTTTACCAGGTGCAGATCAGCACCCAGTAACAACAGGTTCTGGTGTTACAAAACCCAGTAATTCCGGGTCCTGCAAGCAAGGTAATATCCCCCTCAGGAATATTGTTCTGCTGAACTTATAACGAGGCTCTAGCCTAGACACCCATACTTGGATGTTAAGCACTGTGTCAATTTAGCACGTAAAGTAAGATACTAACTAAATTATTCTTCTCGTTCCCTTCTGGTAACACTGTCTCTCCCTCCACCGTGCTGAACATCAATCACCTTTTCTTCCTCTGCAGTGTGATGTGTCAGGCCACCATGGCAGACAAGCCCAGTACACATAAATTCTCCCAACTTTTGCAACGGCACAAACTTGTCAAATTGAAAATAGTACTGTAAAGTAGTGATGATCAGGCTCTGGCTTAGCACATTTCCTAATTTCGAAATTCTGATTCAATCCCAACAATGGACCCTGGTAAGGCAGAAACCTGGTCAAGCCACATCATGACTCATACAAGTGTTTCTACTGTATGGTGGCCTAGCAATTCAATCATTTTCAGAGTCACGTGTAGCCTGCAGGAATTTGTCCACCATACCAGTAGATTGGTTATCTCTCCAGCCAGCCATGCAGTATAATTAATTGCAAAAACCCATACTATCACCCTATAATGAATTATCCAGCTTCTCCAAACACAGGTAACAGTTGAAAAAAAATAAGTTACTTACCTGTAACTGCAGTTCTCCAGTATTGGAATCTTTCATAGATTCACATGCTTGAATCATTCCCCGTCGTCGAGATGGGAGTCCCCGGTACCTTATAAAAGCAATGTCACAATAGACATAGAACATAGACACCTAAGGCCCTATCAGTGCCCTTAATAAAAATGGGCCAAACTTAAAAGTCAACTAAACAGATGATACCACCCTTTGGAACCTTCATGAGAGAAGCTGCAGTGCCTTAGATTTTCAAAGAATTAGTGCATACCATACGTATAACACTGAGAGAAATAAAGGCAAGCTTCTCTGGGAGGTGGGTGGGTCGCATGTGAATCTATGAAAGATTCCAATACTGGAGAACTACAGTTACAGGTAAGTAACTTATTTTCTTACTCCAGTATTGTAGCTTTCATAGATTCACATGCTTGAATCAGAATAGCAAGCAGTAACAAGCACATTTTGTAGAGATTATATATATATATATATATATATATATATATATATATATATATATATATATATATACTGCTTCCTCCGTGTGCGTCCCTTCACTCACGGTCGGGTGCTTCATGCGCGAAGACGAAAGTTGCGCTTAATTAATCCACTACTAGGTAAAAAATTCACCAGCACTCACGGGAACATTAACCCAGAAGTTTTATTGGGTTATCAGTACGCTCAGACGCGTTTCGGCTGTCGCCTTTTTCAATAATGGCGGGCGCCGCAAAACGGCAGTTTTAAACAAACCTCATTAAGTGGACATCAACAAAAGACACCGGACATGCTTCTGTCCATAGGTGTCAGCCATCTTAAAACATGCAAAATATACTGCATTGTTCTTAATAAAACATATGGCAACATTCTACTTTCATACATTATTTACATCGCACGATTCCTGCCCTGAATGGGCAAGTCCCACATGTCAGCGTATTACTTCTGCAGTTATCCGCATATCATACGTTACAATACATGGAACCCCTGCTTAGGATAAGGCATAATCCACACATTATGTTGCCCTAGATGGGCTCCTATCGCAGAAGATTAGTGCTCTCTTATACCACCCTGAATGGGTTATTAGCACATAGATATGTGCTTAATGTGCCTTCATGTTCCTCTACTTTCTTTCCTCTGTCATCTTATGCCACATCCCATTCCCAATACTCATCCTTCAATTGCTAGTTACCAAAGTCAAGATTATAAATGATTAGCCAATTCCTCCCCACTGTTTAGACCCCCAGGTATCTTAGTTTGGGTGTCTATAATGTACCTGGACTCTAATCTACGAAGCTGCAATTGTCTATCACCTTCTCTTACGCTCAAGGGCACATGGTCCAGGCAAAAGAATTTCAGCAATTCCCTATTGCTGTGGTGATGTGTCTCGAAGTGTCTTGCCACAGGGTACGTAACGTCCCTGTTGGCAATCGCTCTAAGATGTTCTAAAATACGCACCTTAGTTTGGTGTATGGTGCTGCCAATATACTGCAGCACCGTGTGGCTGGTATTACAATTCATGAACTTCATGATTTTCTCTAGGCCAGGTACGTTGTAGGAAAGGACTTTGTGACAGTTTTTACACGCCTTACATTTTCCGCAAGGGAAGAATCCTGTTATTTTCCCAAAGGCGGATGGTCTACTCTCAGTGGGACAATGACTCTGAACTAAATAATCTCTTAGAGTCTTAGTTCTTCTAAATGACATTAGCGGTGATTTGGGCAAATCCTCACCAATTATGGCATCAGATTTTAAAATGTGCCAGTTTCTTCTCAATACTTTTCTAATGTCATTGACATTACTCGAATAATCTATGGTCATCCTGAAGTTGTTTAGAGCTGTGTCTCTTTCCCTTTTACTCTTTGCTCGCGAACTATCGTTGAGCAATTCCAATCTAGATTTAGTGTCCACCTTCTTTTTAGCTTGTGAGAGAATCCCTTCCTGGTACCCTCTTACCCTGAATCTCTGTATACTCTCTTTCGCTGCTGCCTGGAAATCGCAATCCCTGGTGCAATTCCTCTTAATCCGCAACAGCTCACCATACGGTATACCCGTTATGGTTTTCTCAAAATGGCAGCTGCTAGCATGTAGCAGCGAGTTCCCAGCTGTCGGCTTCCTGTGCAGAGAAGTGCACAGTCTTCCTCCAGCTGGGAATACAGTCAGATCCAAGAAATTCACAGATGTGTGACTTATCTCACCTGAGAATTTGAGGTTCAGATCGTTCTCATTGAGCACTTTCAGATATTCATTGGCTGATTGTTCTGTCCCCCTATAAATGATGAAAAGATCATCAATATACCTGTTCCAACTAATCACATTACAGGTCCATTCATCATTGTCTTTTGCCCAGGCCACCTGCTTCTCCCACCAGCCTACGAAAAGATTTGCATAACTGGGGGTGAAGCAGGTGCCCATGGCAGGGCCCTGTATCTGCATGAATAGTTGTTCCTGAAATAGAAAAATGTTGTTACTGAGACAAAAGTCAACAAACTCCATCAGAATCTTATTGTGCTCCATCAATTTCATTGGTCTCTCTTTCAGGAAGTGGTTCACAGCTTTGAGACCTTTCTTATGTTCAATGCTAGTGTATAGACTCGAGATGTCCAGTGTCATCATCACAAAGTTCGTCTTCCAGACGATATCTTCAATCCGCCTCAAAAAATCTTTCGTGTCCCTCACGTACGAGACCAGTTGGATCACGAACTGAAACAGAAAATGATCTATGAATCTGGACATCAATCAATCAATCACAGAATTTGTAAAGCGCACTACTTACCCGCGAGGGTCTCAAGGCGCTAGGGGAAAAAAAGGGGGGGGGTGCTGCTACTGGTCGAACAACCAGGTCTTGAGTAGCCTCCTGAAGGTCAGCAGGTCTTGGGTCTGTCGTAGGCTTAGTGGAAGGGTGTTCCAGGTCTTGGCGGCGAGGTGGGAGAAGGATCTGCGGCCGGTGGTCGTTCTTCGAATGCGAGGGACGGTGGCGAGGGAGAGGTCCGCGGAGCGGAGTTGGCGGTTGGGGACGTAGAAGAGGAGTCGTCTGTTGAGGTAGGCTGGGCCAGTCTTGTGGAGTGCCTTGTGTGCGTGGATGAGGAGTTTGAAGGAGATTCTCCTGTCGACGGGGAGCCAGTGCAGGTTCCTCAGGTGGGGGGTGATGTGGCTGTGGCGTGGTACATCGAGGATCAGGCGTGCGGAGGCGTTTTGTATGCGTTGCAGTCGCTTGATGAGCTTGGCCGGGGCTCCCGCGTAGGGGGCGTTCCCATAGTCAAGTCTGCTACTGACGAGGGCCTGGGTGACTGTGCTTCTTGTGTCTGACATGTTTTCTGTTAAGCTGCCCAGAGACGAAACAATAGGTAGGCCAGGAGGACATGTCTTGTTTTTGTGTATCTTCAGGAGGTGGTAAAAGGTTGGAAGATGTGGGTGCTTGCATTCCAAAAAAGCATACTCTTCCTTCTCTAGCATGCCTTTGTGATACCATTTGTTCAAAAGTATGCGGTAAGTCCCTATGCTGTTCGCATATTCCTTCCTTCCAATCTTTTTGTAACTCAGATTGTCATTGAGTTGTTTTAAGGCCTCCATTTGGTAGAACTCGGTCGTTAACAGTACTACATTACCGCCTTTGTCGGAAGGCTTGCAGACGATCATACGATCCTCTTGCAGACTTCTTATTGCCTCCCTCTGTTCTTCAGTAATGTTGCTTTTCATTCTCCTCCTGTTATTCATGGTTCTTAGTTTGGTCAATTCCTTAGTGACTGCCTCCGTAAACACGTCACTCGCATCCATTGGCATCTGCGGGATGAATTTAGATGGCGGTTTAAATGGACTTCCCGGACACACTTGGATAATTCCCATCTGGTCTGTTCTGCCCATAGGGATCAGTTCTCTAGGGTTCCCTTCATTATGCAGATCCTCCAAGACTGCCAGTGTCTCTAGGTCATTGACCATCAGGTTATCCGTATCAGTGTCTCTTGTCTTCACTCTTGTTCCTCTGCCTCCTGGGTTTCGTAGTTTAAAGTATTTGTGTAATTTGATCTTCCTGGAAAATTTAAATAAATCTATCCTAGTCTGAGTGTACTCCGACATTTTGGATGGACAAAAAGATAGTCCCAATCGTAACACTGTTTCTTCCGTTTGACTTAATTTTCTGGGTGTTAAATTTACAATCGTGAGCGTCTCAGGCACTAGCGTTTGGTGCCCCGTTTGCTCCGGGTTACCCGTGGTGAGGCGCTGCTGTTGCCTACTCCAGCCGCCCCTCCTCGTCCTACGTTTACTTTTTGTTCTGGAGGCTTTCCCCTTCCTCCTCTGCCCCACGTTTGCCTGATTAGGCGAAACTCCTCGTGAAAAGGAGTAGTGGGCTCCTTTGTTCCAGTACTTGGTCCGCTTTCTTCACTGGATAGTTCCTGATCTGTTATATCTGACTCTGATGTTTCTCTTTGTTCTGCGCTTTCCCGATTCTTTTTACTCAGAAGTTGTTTACGTGGGACATCGAATCTCTTCGCAAATGTAAGTACACGTCCCAGTTCGTAGTCTCTCGCTTCTCTTTCAAATTTGTCCTGCTTTCTTTGCTTTATTTTCTGCTCATAATTGATAAGGCGTTTTTTCATTTCCGATTTCATTTCCTCCTGTTTGTTCTTGTCATCATTTTTGGCAATGTTGCTTTCTAAGACTTTGATATCCTGTAATGCACGTTCCCTGTCACTCCAGGCGAACTTGACGAGAATGACTAGCATGCCCTTAGAAGAGCTCGCGGTGTGGTCTGCCCACTCTTCTAGCAGTTGCGGTTCTGGGTTCTCATACGCAGGAACCGTGTATATGCGCAGTCCCCGCGGTACCCGTTGAACATCAATATAGTTCTGGAGGGATGTTGCCTCCCACCATTTTCTAATCTCCCTTTTGTACAGTTTTTCCAATTTGTTAAACTGTACTTTCAGTTCATTTCCGCCCTGCACTGCTTGACTGCCGTCATTACTTCTTCCTTGGGAATCTATCTTTCTTTTAAATATGTCCACAGCTGCCTCCCGGCGCGCCGCCTCGCTAAACATATCACAATTGGTGAGTCCTTTCTTCACTCGATCTCGTACTTTTGCTCCCTGGACCGGCCGCCCAGTTCCCGTTAATTGTGTGTATCAAATACACAGAAATCGTCTTACCGGTGTTAGACGGCGCTTTGTGGTGAAGCTCGTACGTTGTCCCTCAGCTCCACTATCACCGATTGGATCGCCGGAAGATACTTTGTTGCACTGCATACTCAGCTGCGGCGGCGGTGAAGGGAAAATTACATACGCTGCTTCCTCCGTCTGCGTCCCTTCACTCATGGTCGGGTGCTTCATGGGCGAAGACGAAAGTCGCGCTTAATTAATCCACTACTAGGTAAAAAATTCACCAGCACTCACGGGAACATTAACCCAGAAGTTTTATTGGGTTATCAGTATGCTCAGACGCGTTTTGGCTGTCGCCTTTTTCAATAATGGCGGGCGCCGCAAAACAGCAGTTTTAAACAAACCTCATTAAGTGGACATCAACAAAGGACACCGGACATGCTTCTGTCCATAGGTGTCAGCCATCTTAAAACATGCAAAATATACCGCATTGTTCTTAATAAAACATATGGCAACATTCTACTTTCATACATTATTTACATCGCACAGGGACTTGCCCATTCAGGGCGGGAATAGTAAATGTTTATAATCCACATGGTAATCTGAGGCACTCAGACATTATAGTCCTTGTTGAAGCTACTATTGAGAGATTTAAGAATCCTTTTTATTCCACAGAATTGTGTTCAGGGGCAAAAGCTGCAGTAGTGGTGATGGGTGATTTTAATATCCACCCTTGTTCTGGTCCCTGCTTTTTGTTACAAGACCCCTGGGGGGTTGGGGGGGGTACTTCATCACCCCTTCATTTTGAACATACGGCTCAGGGGGAGCAATTGAATAATCAAATTCACTCGCAGAACTTAGTCATCCCTAGTGCTTAGGTTGCACTGACGTATGTAGGGTGAGGTTCCGAATCTATTGTGGATAATTTCTTAATCTCCATGTCTCTTCTCCATGTAGTAGTGGATTACGCGATCAAATGGGTAGTGTGGAGTGATCATAACCCTGTTGTGCTGGCACTTCTCCAACAGAGCAAACACAAGGCCACCCTAATACCCATAACCCAGGATTCAATGGCTGTCTAAGATCAGGGGAGACAGGTAAGGTGGTAGAACATTTTCCCCGAAAACTTTTCTGGGTTACATTTTAAGCACTATAGTTTTGAGGTGGCAAATTGCCTTAATCCCGATCTATGCCCTAAAGATATTCTCCTATCGTTTTCCAAATTATGTGCCAGTGATAAATCAGCCCTCAAGGTGATCATTGTGGGTCGCCCTGCTGCTACAAATCCGCTGTGGTTTAATAAGGCCTGCTCAAAGGCATGTGGGGCGTTAATGGTAGCACATAAATTGCGTCCAAGAGATAGGGAAGAGATACACCGTCTAAGAGCCAAGTACAAGAAGGTGTTAAAAGACAGAAAGGATTCCCTTAAGGAGGAAATTTAGGAAGAACTGGTAGATGCCAGTGAAAGTAATGACACAGCGGTATTCTGAACATTTTTAAACCACCCCTTTCTGTCGGGGGATCCTTTATCCGGTCTGGCTACGGTCATAACAGAAGCTCAATGGTATGCTCATTTTCGTCAATCTATCTCTTGCATGATAGTCAGAGTCAGTCTCTATCTAATGGTTGCCCTGAGGAAATTTCTATTGCTGGTCTTTCATATTCCATTTCTGAAGCTGCTAGCGCTAGTAGTCGTTTGTTGAGGCATAAGGCCCTTGGGCCAGATAATGTTCAGGCAGATCTATTGAAGGGATACTGCGCTATTTGTGCTCCTTTACTGACAAATATTTTGAATGCGGCAGCAGCCCTTGGACCCTTGTAGTCTTGGTCACAATCTATCATAATCTCAGTGTTCAAGAAAGGGGAGCGAGGGGACCCTAAATGTTACAGCCCTATCTCACTTATAGATACCACGGTGAAAGTGTTGGGACAGGTGGTTTTAAAGAGATTAGTGGATTGGGTGGAGGACAATATCTCTAATTGTCAGTACGGGTTCAGATCTGGGCTAAGTACCACGTGCCAATGCTTGAATCTTCATCTGTTGATCCAGCAATATACGGTGGCATAAAAGGGGTCACTGTATTTGGGTTTTATAGATTTTTCGACAGATTTCGATCGGGTGACCCGATCAAAACTATGGGCCCTCTTACCAGACCTGGGAGTGGAGACAGCGTTAGTTTCCTTTTTGGCTGATCTTCACAGGGACATGTCAGGATCTGTTATACGAGTGAGGGCACTTGTACGAAGAGTTTTCCTATTTCCCGTGGGGTTCGGCAGGGGTGTATTTTAGCCCCATTTTTGTTTACCATTTACATAAATGGCCTGGAATTGGAATGGAGGTCCAGGGTGGATCCCCCCAAGGTGGGTGTGAGGGCGACCCCAGTACTCTTTTTTTTAATCTTTTTTTTTTGTCCTCATTCGCCTCCAGCCACATTGAACATACAGTCTGTCCGTACCTTTACTCAACGATCTGAGGAGACAATGGCTTTATAATGGAATCTCTTGGTGCCTTCAACCTGTAAAGGTACAATATCAGACATGAATGTTACTTCCCCTTAAAAAGGGGAGAGGTTTCTCTCCGACTAGGTCCACAAGAACCTGATGAACACATTTGTTGGCACGGGGAGGCCCAACATGGTCCAGGGAGTAACCAGGAGGCATAATCATAGGACCCGCCCTTCTTGAAAGAATATATAGAACAAGAGTAGATGGATGGATACTTCACTTTCATTCATGCCTTACCCACTGAAGCAGCAAGTCCCAATATGCTGTCTTTTTTCTACTACAAGCTCTAGACAGGTCCATCTTAGATGACTCATACAGCGATGTCAGCCATTCTGAATGTGTGGGAGGAACAGAATCCGTCCAATGCTTACATATTTGCCTCCTGGCTAGCAACATACCATAAAATAAGAGAGATTTGGCTGGACCAGCGACTTGGTTGTTAAGACCAAAGATTATCAGGGCTAAGTCTATTTGGATTGGGGCTCTCAAAATGCTCTCCAATGTATTCCGTACTTCTTCCCAAAATAAGGCGATAGCAGAGCAATCTTTAAACATATGGATGTCTGAGGCTTCAACTAGGCCACACTTCTTACATCTAACTTGGGACCCATTTAGAAACTTAGATAGCCTAGGGGGAGATAAATAGGCCCTATGCACTGTGAATAAGTGGTTTCTCTTCAGCCAAGCGAGTTTTACTATGCTAAAGAGAGTTTTAAAAGAGTTCTGCCACAATTGCTCACACTGTGCGTTTGGGAGGTGTTCACTCCATGCTTCATTTGCAAGTTTGAATCTTTGTCAGGTGCGAATATCACACAGGGACAGAATGGGACGGGGCGGGTAGCTCCGGGATGCAACACCTGGACAACACCGGTCCAGATATATGGGGGAAGGGTTCTCCAAGGGGGGTGAGAGGGGTGGGTGGGGGCAAGGGGAGCACAGGGGCATAAAATATAAAAATACCTCATTCGCCTCAGACTTGTCAGATTCAGTCCATATAGTCCTAGTTAGATTGCGAGGAGTTAGATGTTGGTCTTTCCTTGGTCCAGGGCAGATCCGAAGTCTCAAACTTAAACTACCATGAATAAACTCCAGATATTGTCCTGGAATGTCAATGGTCTGCGCGTGAGGTCAAGAAGAGCGAGAATTCTGCAATACTTAAGAGACTCCCCAGCGCAGGTCATTGTCATCCAGGAGACACATCTTCTTAAGGAAGAGACTAAGGAAATTCTTAAAAGTCAGAAATGGGTTGATTCTTTTATTTGCACCAACCAGACGGCCAATATCAGAGGGATTTTGATTCTCTTTAAAAAGCAAGCCAAGGCTCAGATCTTACAGCACAGGGAAGACCCATGTGGCAGGTGGGTAATACTGAAGGTTACTTTAATGGGCATCCTCCTCACTTTGATTGGCTATTATGGCCCGAGCCAAGATGACCCTTCTTTCCTTAAATCTATCTTTTCACATCTTCTGGATTTTCCAGGACCGGTGATTTGGGCAGGAGACTATAATATAGTTCTCAACCCTAAACTTGATAAATCTCCAAACAGCAGAGCCGTAGCTCCCTCAAGATCCAGGACGTATCTCCAGACTATGATGTCCCAAACGGGCCTTTGTGATATATGGAGGGAAAGGTCAGGCCAGCAATTGGGAGTGTCATATAGAAATTTTAAGTACAGACATAAATCAAGAATAGATGATATCTTGCTCAGTCACATCCTTAGGGGTAAGGTTTAAAACATAATTTACTTGTCATCTCATTTGTCGGACCACTCAGGCATATTATTAGATCTCGACTGGGTTCAATCCCAGCAGACTAGAGCCTGGTCCTTTGATCGAACATTACTCCTTGAGGGGGAAGAGATGGCCTTTCTTTCTCGAGAGACTGAATTATTTTTGGGGACTAATCTAGGTACAGCAAATATTACTATGGTCTGGGATACCCACAAAGCTTTTCTGAGGGGTATCATTACTAATAGGTCGAGCTACAGAAGTAAAAAGTATAGGGAAGAGATTGCATCTCTGGAGGCGTAAATGATGGTAGTGGAGACAAAATTGAATGAAAGAAGATCTAGACAGACTTAATAAACTAAAGGAACAGCTGGAGGGTATCCTTCAAAAAAGGCTCATGCGCAGATGGGAGGCAAGTAAGATCGCTCATTTTGAGTACGGGGAAGGGGCAGGAAAGTTACTTGCTTGGAAAGTAAAAGCAGACCAGCTCCGTAACCAGATCAAGGAAATTATTGTGGAGGATGGTGCAGTTTCCCTATCCTCCGATGAAGAAATTGGGGAGGCCTTTTTTGAGTATTTCTAAGATACATACAAAGAACTCTGTGTAGAAGACAGGCCTAAAGTTAAGAATTGGTTGGATAGGACCACATTAACATCTATCAGTTCTAAATAACGGGAAGACCTAGAGCAAGATATTACACAAGAGGAATTGAAAAAGGCTATGGCTGCCTGTAAAAAGGGCAAAGCTGCGGGCCCCGATGGGCTACCAGTCGAATTATATAGATCTTTGGGGGAGGCGATAATCCCGGTATTAACCCAATTATTTAACAAGATACTATTAGAGGGAGTAAGCCCTCCCGGGTCTTGGAATGACGCTACAGTTGTTTTGATTCTGAAACCTGGTAAAAATCCAGCTAGCTGAGGGTCATATCGACCCATATCGCTCTTAAACGCAGACTATAAAATCTTTGCTTCGATTTTGGCAGCTATGCTGGGGTCAGTGGCAAATGACATCCTTCATTCGGATCAAAAAGGGTTTGTGAAAGGAAGACAACTATCAGACCTCACATATGATCTGGTCGGAGCAATAGATATTGCCTCCACCTATTCACTCCCTCTTGCAGCCCTAACTTTGGACGCCACAAAGGCTTTCAACAGGGTGAATTGGGTTTACCTGTCGGAAGTCATGGAAAAATTCAACCTGGGTGAAAAGTTTCGTCGTACCATCCAGCTGTTATATCAAGCACCGTTAGCTAGGATACTGGTCAATGGCAATCTGACCAAATCACTTAGGATGACCAGGGGTACCAGATAGGGCTGTCCTCTCTCCCCTCTCCTTTTTGATATGTACATAGAGCCTTTCGCTCAGAGGCTCAGAGAAGATCTTAGTATTGTGCCTTTTAGACATGGTGAATGGGAGAGGAAGGTGGCCCTGTATGCGGACGACATTCTGGTACTGTCGGCAGATCTGGAAACAACCTTTCCGGCAGTCATCAGACTGGCAGAGGAATTTGGGCAGGTTTCAGGCTATGAGGTGAATGCCGGAAAGACCGAGATTATGACCTGGAATATTATGTGGAATCAACATCAGGTTAGTCCTAGCATGAGATACCTGGGGGTCACAATTGTCCAGGACATAGCCAAAATTGCAGAAGTCAATCTAGAGCGAGTCTCAAGGGAATGTCAAAAACAGATGAAATCATGGGCCCATCTCCCTTTAACCATCCTTGGGAGGGTGAATCTGGTCAAAATGGTGGTATTACCCAAGATAACCTTTCTCTTTAATTCAATCCCCCTACACTTTGATAAATTAGCTATTGGTAAATTCCAGCAGGAAATAAATTCCTTTATTTGGGCATATAGAACTACTAGAATAGCCTGGAAAAAACTAAGGCGTAGGAGAGAGAAAGGGGGTCTTGCGCTACCTGACCTACAGTATTACGCTTGGGCATTTCAACTTTCACATTCCCGGATGCTGCTAAAAATGCCTGTAAGCACAGGGGCAGGAGGCATGTTCTTGGCCATGTTAAGAGGGGCTAGTCTACCGGAGGAGGGCTTTCTGTTTAAATTTGGGGACCAAAAATTCTTTAAGAACATCAAACTTAAGGTCCTCCAGGCAACAGCTAGAGCATGGGCTAGACTAAAACATTTTGTGGGCCTTAGTTATTTCTCAAGTTTGGCGCCACTGTGGGACTCACCGGGCTCGCCGGAATGCCTTCAGGACAGACTGGCTTTACCATTTAAAGAAGCAGGTCTGAAAGTATGGGGAGATCTTGTCAACGAGGACACACTCATCTCATGGGAAGAACTGAGAAAGAGAGTGGGTGTGGGTCTTTCAAAATTCAAGTACATCCAGCTACAGAGTTGGGTACAATCCCAGCGAAGACAGAAAAAACCCATAGGTGGGGGCAATAGTCTTGAGCAACAGCTAGTCGCTAGGACAGTGGGTAAGAAGGAGGTTTCCCACTGGTACTGGGCTATAGAAGAGGCTGTGGATGGCGAATTCAGACCCCAGTACTCTTATATGCGGATGATGCCATCCTCATGTCAAGGACGGCTTTAGGTCTCCAACTCCTCTTGCATGCTTATGTCGCCATAATGGATGGTTTGGATTTGTTGGTTAATTCCACCAAATCTTTTACAATGAGGTTGGGGGCCAAGCCCGTTAAAAAGAGGAGCCATATTTGTCAGAAAAGCCCAGGTGGGTTCTTTTAACTTCTTGGGTGTATTATTTACCTCAAATCCTCCTCGGCCCAATCTGTTCATTCAAAGAAGTTAACTCTGGCTAGGATGTCTAGGGCTGTGATGGACTTTAGTCAGCGGGTGGGCAAGAAACCTATGAAAGCCCTGATAACGATTTATAAGGCCAAGTGTGTGTCAGCAGCCACCTTTGGAATTTATCTCTGGGACTATCTGGATTGTGATCCGATTCAGATTGAGGAGAACAAATTCCTGAGGAGGCTCTAGAGGGTTCCCCTGGGTACCTCCACTTTTGCGGTTCATGAGGAACTGGGCATTTGTTACATATCAGATCTGCTTAAACGTAGGCCCTTACTGTGTTGGCTTTTTATCTGACTTAAGAAAGAGCCTATTTTAAATAGGCTGATTATCTAGGATTGTCTTTCCCTCGATAATCATAAAACAATCCCTTGGTTGAGCTACATAAAGTCTGCTTTTAATTCTTTGGGTCACCCTAGTTTGTTTACGCACCCAGAAGGCATCATTAAACAAGATTATCAATGGGTCAAATATCACTTCCTAATGCAGCTATCAGTCAATCGAGAGGAACTAGAATCTCATAAACCATCAGTGCGGGCATATTTTTTGATACCGACAGTTAGCTCCATGGCCCCATATTTTTTTTTTTTTAAACAAATTTTATTTGTCAAATGGCACATAAACAGCAGGGCCCTGTAACCCAGAGGCGTCTGCACAATCAGAGCATGTAATACTGACTTTGACATTTTTCATAATGATACCCAAGGAAAAAAAATAATTAAAAGTAAAACAATGAAAATCCAACTTTCCATGGCCCCATATTTAACCTGGGTAAATAACATCTATCATCGTCATCTTCTCTCTAGATTCAGGATGAATGCATTTTTGCCAATGGTTAGCTTCTCTAAGAATGGGCTGCAGGCGGCCATTTAGGGCTGTTTAGACGTGATGGTTCTTCTGAGCAGACTATGTTGCATGTTGTTATGTTTTGTGGTTATTACATTTTACCAAGGAACAAATATCTAACCCCTATTCTAAAGGAGGCTACATTTTGACAAGTAAGGCCGGCTATGCTTTTTTTGACCATGTTGGGAGATGTTTATATATGTGTTTGTATGGGGCATTTCTTAAGTTGTGTAGTAAAGATACGAGATGCTTGGCAGTAATACAGGCCCCCTTTTTAAGAAGTGCGTCCTCGTTTTTAAGCGGTTCGATGATGAAGCTTTTTACTCTTATTTATTGTAAATGGTTCTTGAATGATTTTATGATTTTTATATGTGGAATTAAGATTTCATGATAATTGTATTTGTTTTGTACAAATGTTATGTTCTATATCTTTTATGGTTAACTATTTAACCAGATAAAGACATCTATCTATCGATCTAATGTGTCAGCCATAGAATCTTCATCTGAACAATAATGTTTTGTTCACCAATTATGTACAATCTCCTTGTAACTTCCCTCTTTAAGATGGAGCTTCTGCAAGAGCCATGAGATAACATCCTTTTTTCAGTGGCATGGTCTTGCCTGTCCATCACGGCGGTACAAACCTGTTTAATATGGCTCCCTTGGGGAACGTGGCGGCCGGCTAGCAGCGGGTGGCGGGAGCTCCTCCAAAGTGTGCAAGCGGATTGAATTACGGGAGGCGTGAGGTGGATTATGGAAAACGTTTGTTATAATGTTGCAATGTTTATACATGTGAAGAAAGAAGGACTGCTGTAACATGACGGAATAGCTCCTTGATTAAAGTGAATTGCACTGTAACAATTCGGAGCCCGATCGTGACATACCTCGAACGCGGACGGAGGCGAAGAGTCCGTATTGAGTTTTCTCAGCGGGGCGGGGTAGTTTGGTGATTCCAGTTTCCAACCCCGAGCACCATGCCGAGGCTCTTTGTGGGTTTTTGCTATTGCTGGCTCTGGAGGCTCCAGAGGTCTTATCGACATTGTGAAGCGACGGCCAGGGGAGAGAAAGTAAGCGGCAGCCACGGCGGGTGTGGAAGGGCAGTGAGCAGCGCTGGTCGAGAGCCGCGCTGGGGGTGAGGAGAGGGAGGAAGGCTGCAGCGAGGATTTCCTTCCGGGGGAGAAGAGGCAGAGACGGCCTCAGAGAATCACCAAGGACTGACACGGGGGGCTCAGAAGACACGGAGAAAACTGCAGTATGGTGTCAAGAAGTGCTGCAGGGATTGAAGCTTAGAGGAGATGGGAAAAAGAGGTCTAAAGAGGCTCAGGGAGATCTAACAGAGTTAAGGAGTAGGAACATAAGTGAGCTCAATCAGCAGGGAGTGGGGAGGTACACGCTGAGGAGTGCAAAGAGGGAGAAAGCCCTGTTTGAACAAAGCTTAGCTGGAGGGCCCCTCTTAGGTGGAAGGGTAAAGGGAGAGAGTGCAGGAGGGAGAGCCCCAGTAGTAAGTAACCCTGTTGTAATAGAACAGACAAACTAGAAGGGTTGGTGAAGAAGCGTATGAACATATCTCAAAAGTAGAAGGTCACCCCCTCTCTTAGGACTTTTTTCAAAGTACTCCCGAAGACTCTAATATTAAGTGAGGCAGGGATGGTGGGGAAGGAGGCAAGGGCGGAGAGGGACAGCCAGATCTCCCGGTTGAAGAGGTACCGGCGGAGTTGGGGAGTGTTTGTAGCCCCAATAGGTTTGAGCCATTACGGGTAGATGACCCAGATGTTTTGGAGAGCCCGGAAAATTTAGAAAACTTAAACGGCAGTAGTGCCCCTCAATCAGACCCAGAGGTGGGGGAGGCCATTAAGAACGGGGTGGCTGGAAAGTCTGGTACGGAACATGGCTTGATCACGGAGGGTGAGGATAGACGGGATACAGTGCGAGCAGGCAGAAGAAAACCCAGGGGGTGCAGTCCTTGGAGAATTGATAGCAGCTCTTACATTGGAGATAAGGAGTAGGTTTGAAGTGTCCGAGGAGAATCAGAAAGAGATCAAGTTGGCTTGTGAGGCATTAGAGAAAAAATCGATGACCTGGCAGGGAGAACAACAGTCCTAGAGGCGACAGTGGAGGAGCTTAAGGGCGAGGTGCAAATGAACAAAGAGGATATAAAAGCCTTAAAGTTGAAAGAACATGGATGCCAGGAGTGGGAGGAAAGGATGGAAAACAATCAAAGGAGGAACAATTTACGGATCTTAAATGTGCCTGAAGGGGTGGAGGGGGGTGACCTGAAAAGCTTTGTAGTTAGGCTGATCAAAACAGGGTTACATCTGGAAGAGTCAGATCAGGAGATTGGTAGGGATATACAGAGAGTTCATAGGGACCATTTCAGGTTTAACCCAAACAGAAGCAAACCAAGGAAGATCCTGGTGAATTTCCTTACTTACTCCATGAAAGAGAAGGCTTTGTCCCGAGCATTGAAAATGAAAGTAGTTAAGGTAGATGGGCTCTCCTGCAAAATCAGGTCAGATATCTCCTACATCACTTCCAATAGACAGTGGGAGTTGGGGAAGAGAATGGACCAACTGAAGGAGTTAGGTGCCTCTGTACAGATTAAATTCCCGGCAGTGTTAAAAGTGGTGATGAACAACAAGATGCATAATTTCAGAGCGGTGAGCAAAGTTGATGACTTTATAGAGTCTTGTAAATAGGTAAAATGAATATAATGTAATTAAGCACGGTTTTTAAGAATAGTCCTCCTCAAGTGTATTCATTTATTTTTTGGGAGTAATGGCACACTTGGGTTACCCACAGGCTAAGGCCATTATGAAGGGGGGTAGGTTCTCCATGGGGGGGGGGAGGGATCACTGGGTGGGTAGCATTCAGGGAGAAAAGTAGAAAAAATTCCTTAGAAGCAGCTGATTTGCCATTAGAAAAGGGTAGCAAGAAAGGAGTATGGGTGAGGGGCAGAAGCTAAATCTTAAGATTCTATCCTGGAATGTAAATGGGTTAAGGGTGTGGGCAAGGAGGGAGCGGATCTTACAATATATTAAAGATTTCCCAGCCCAGGTTTTTATCCTACAGGAGACACACCTGACAGAGAAAGAGTGCAAGGAGGTATTTAAGTCTCAAAGGTGGGTGCAGCAACTGGTGTGTAACTAAAGGGGTGGCGATTCTGGTAAAACGAGATCCAAAGATCGCTATCATAGATAGTATCTCAGATTGCAGAGGTAGATGGGTTGTAGCAAAATTAAAAATTGGGGGGGGACAAGGTTTTACGTTGGTAGGGTATTATGGGCCAAACTTAAGACGACACAATACCTCTGAAAGAATTGTTGGTGGAGTTACCTTGCTTTTCTGATCCGATTATCTTGGCAGGTGATTTTAACGCGGTACTAGTTAGTACGTTGGATAGATCGACAAAGAGTAGAGCAATTGTCAATCATAAAATGGTGGCGCAGATAAAATTAATGATGAATCAACTGGGGCTGTGTGATATTTGGAGATGGAGAATGGGGGATAAAAGAGGGTATACATATTCCAATAGGAAGTACCGTCATCAGTCCAGGATAGATTACTTTTTGCTAGACTCTGGATTAAGAGAACAAGTACAAGTTATTAAACATATGGGGGCTCACTTGTCAGATCACTCTGCGGTTTTGCTGGAGATATCCCTTGTGGAGGATAGCATATCTACTAGGTGGACTATGGATCGCACTCTGATGCTGGATCAAGCAGTAGTGGAGAGACTGAAAGAGGAGACTGTTGAATTCTTTTAGTTTAATTGGGGCTCTGCCCCTGCCGGAGTAGTGTGGGACTCGTATAAAGCTTATTTAAGGGGGAAGTTATTAAGCTGTTCAGCAGCTAAGAGGAGAGTCTTTCGGGAAGAAACCGGGGAGATGGAGGAAAAGATGAGACTAGTAGAGGAAGAAATGGCAAGCACAAATCAGAGAGAGTCTAGAAAGCCTGAATTATCTGACTTGAAACTCAAACTTTCTACCATTCTCCAAAAGAGAGTCAGGGAGAGATGGGAAGTAAGTAAATCAGCGCAGTTTGAGTACGGGGAGAATTGTGGGAAACTACTAGCATGGCAAACCAAGAAAGATCAGGTGAAGAATCTAATACGAGAGATAAAATGCCAGAACACCGGGAGGGTGTTAACAAACAGAAAAGAGGTCGAGGGGGCTTTTTATAGTTACTTCAGTAATCTGTATAAAGAGGACCTGGTGACTTCAGAAGAAGAGAGGGATAATTGGTTGAATCAGGGCTCAGTAGACTCTCTGGATGAGGAAAAAACTTTGTTTCTAAATGCTCAAATCCAGATGGAGGAAGTGGAGCAGGCACTGAAGAAGAGCAAACGGGGGAAAGCCCCCGGTCCAGATAGTCTCCCACTGTAAGTGTACAGTGCATTAGCGGGCACATTGACTCCGATCCTAACCAAACTGTTCAACGAGATTTTTATGGAGGGGGCACCCCAACCAGAGTCATGGTCAGAAGCCACAATCTGTTTAATCCTGAAACCTGGGAAGAATGAAAATAGTAGTGATTCATACAGGCCGGTGTCACTTCTGAATAACGATTAAAGATTTTTGCTAAAATCTTGGCGGAAAGACTCAATGGGGTTATGGGGAACCTCGTTCATGAGGACCAGAAGGGTTTTATACAAGGAAGGGCACTGCATGAGCTCACCTACTCCCTTATAGGGGCGATAGATTTGGCTATAGTAAATAACGTTCCCCTAGCTGTCATAGCTTTAGACGCAACCAAAGCATTTGATCGATTGAACTGGGCCTTCTTGCAATCAGTTTTGAAAGTTGCTAATTTGGGGGATAGATTCTGTAGAACAATAGCGGGAATCTATAAGGCACCAAGGGCAAAAGTTCTTGTGAATGGTATATTAACATCAGCATTTAAGATCATGAGAGGGACAAGACAAGGGTGCCCTTTATCCCCACTATTGTTCGACCTGTATAAGGAGCCAATGGCGAGAAAACTGAGGGCAGAACAGAGGATTGCACCTTTCCAATGCAAAGGTTGGGTAAAGAAACTGGCATTGTACGCTAACGATTTGATGATATATACGGCGGATCTGCAGAATACAATGACTCAGGCAGTTAGAATTGCTAAGGACTTTGGAAGAGTCTCAGGATATGAGATAAATAGGGGGAAGACGGAGATTATGACATGGAACTTGGATGGCGGTGCAGAGAGGACTACAACTGAGATGAGATATTTGGGAGTTAGAGTGACACAAGATATTACGAAACTTGCGGAAACAAACTTTAATAGGGTAAAGAAAGAGGTATGCGATCTAATGGCAAGTTGGGCGCACCTTCCTTTAACGATCTTTGGGAGAGTAAACTTAGTGAAAATGGTCATACTCCCGAAGTTCATTTTTCTCTTTAACGCTATACCCCTGCCATTCAAAGAAGGATGGCTCATGAAACTACAGGGCAAGATTTGCTCTTTTATTTGGGCAGCAAAAGGGTTGCGTATTTCGTGGAAGAAATTGAGGAGGAGTAGGAGATAAAAAGGAGGGTTAGCTCTTCCGGATTTGCAATTTTATGCGTGGGCTGTTTTACTTAAAAATGGTAGGATGCTTATGGACAGACCCTCATGCTCGGAAATCGGGAGGCTATTTTCAGGAATGCTAAAAGGAGTAGAAGGAGATGGTTTGGGTTTCATGATGAAATTTGCATACCCAAGATACTTCAAAAAGGTGAGGCTAAAAATTCTCCAAGGCATGGCAGAAACTTGGTACAGGATTAGAAGGAAACTAAAATTGCCGTACTACAGCAATCTTGCCCCTATTTGGGATTCACCAGGATCGCCGGATTGGATGAAGGATGAATTGGCAGGGCCGTTAAGGAAAGCTGGCATTGAGAGATGGGAGGACCTACTAGAGGGAGAACAACTGATCTCATGGGAAGAACTCCAACGTAAAACGAATCATTAAGTTTCAAGGGTTAAATATTTACAGATCCAGAGTTGGTTCCAGTCATCGGACAACAGGATAGGAGGTTCGAACGAGTTTGAAGAAATTTTGACTTTCGATGGACCTAAGAAGAAGGAAACATCACACTGGTACTGGCGGATGATGGAAGAAGCGGATGGGAAGTTTACGTTGCCACAAGAGCTGTGGGGGAGATGCTTGCCGAGAGCAACGCTGGAGAAGTTATGGCAAGTATCTTTGTCTATGTTTTATTAAGTGATTAAGCCCGCCTATTTAAGGAGAAACCATCTCTTTTCAATCTACAGAGCCACATAAGCTATCAAAATTTGCGAACAGAGGAGTGGTGGCATGCCCCAAATGCGGTCAGAGGATGGCGGATGACCTGCATATGTTTTTGGAGTGTCCAAGGATTCAGGTATTCTGGGGTGATGTGAACAAGGCTTTGACCAACATTTTGAACATACAGCTTCAGGTAAGCCCTCTCCTCGTTTTCTTTGGTGTGGCCTTGGAAGTAAGGGAATCTGATAAGAATAAGCTAAAATTAATCTTCTACGCAGTATTGTTGGCATGAAGAGAACTATGCAAGAAGTGGACTAGCCCGAATCCCCCTACGTATATTGAGTGGAGGGTGTCCATGGAAAATACATTCAGATTGGATGCAGTTTCTCTAGAGAAGAAGAGGTGTGCCTTTTGGCTCCCTGTAGTGGAATGGCTGGAAAGTCAGGGATAGGGATAGGGATAGGAAGGGACTGTCCAATGATTGTGCCTAACCAGACCTCAGTACAAGCACATGCCACTCCTGTTCTTTCGCTTTTTCCCTCTTGGTCTCGTTCCTCTTGGTCTTCAGCTGGGAGAGCTGAATGGAAGGGAGAATGCATTGAAGTGCATCTGGTAGGTTTTGGATGTGGGGGCAGTATCAGAAGCTCCTGTCCCGGCACAAGGGCAAGTTATTCGGACGGAGGTGCTGTGGAAGGTGAATCTGAGGCTAATGAGGACAAAAATTTAAAAAAAAACTAATAATAATGTTTTGTTAAAGTGTGTTTTGACTTCCAGGCAGCTGCTTTACAAAGCTACGTTGAAGAAACATTTCCTTACCAAGCAGCATAAGTTGCTTTGCTGCAACTAGAATTAGCTCTTAGTTTACCTGGAAGTGGTTTATTTGAAAGTTGGTAGCAACATAATATACCAGAAACTATCCAGCTACCGATGGGCTGTTTAGAAGAAACCATACTGGTACTGTTTAGAAGAAACCATACCGGTCCTGAGCAGACCATATTAACAAACAATTGATTTGTTTTACATATATCTTTTGTTGGATCTAAGTTAAACCTGAGGACTCTTCTAAGAGCCAATAAATCCAAGGATCCTTCTGCTAGAGAAATGGGAAAATACAGGCAAAAATAATCTGAGTTATATGGAAATCCGATACGAACTTGGGTAAAAAAGTGGGATGTGTTCTTAGAACTACTTTATTGCTATGGAAAACAGTGTAGGGCTCATATTGCCTAAAGAGCTTTAATTTTAGTGACTCTTCTTGTAGATGTAATGGCTACTAAAAATGCTATCTTCCATTAAAGATGGGGCAAAGAGGCATTATGTGTGGGCTCAAATGGAGGAGCCATCAATTTTGATAAATCCAGATTGAATTCCCAAGAGAGTGGAGGTGGTCCTTTAGGAAGATACGTTTTCTTCAGTCCTTCTAAGAAGTGTTAGATTACTCCAATAGTAAGAAAAGATCTTTGATTCAGTCCTTTTCTGTCTGCTGTAAAGTAGAACCTTATATTGATAATGGGCCTTGACAACGATAAATCTGAGGACTTTTCTGTGTTACAGACATGTGGAAATACACATCTTGCAGACCCACAGAACACATTTAGTTTAACTTCATTAGTTGTGGATACATTTTGAATCACTCTTTTTTATCCATTTGTTTGCTTACTTCAGATTCAAAATAGGCCTGAATTCTTGCTTTGGACCTTTCTTGGGTACCAAAAAATATCTGGAATAGATGCATTTTCCACTTTGAGATAGAGGAATGGGATCTATTGCATGTTTTTGGAGGAGAGATAGTACTTTGTGATGTGTTTTGGTGCTAGTTTTGAAGGGATTGATGGATGTTTTGTATTGATGAGCATAGTCTGATTGAATGATCTCAATATGTCTGTAGTAATTGTCTTCCACTCTGTCTGGTGTTTTGTGGCACTCCCTCCCACTGGAGTGGGAAACAGGCAAGAAGGAGTAAGTTGTTCACTGTTTTGACTTCGAGCGAGGCTTTGAATATGACTTCTACTGTGTAGGAGAGTAGGATCTGCTTCTTATAGTTACCCCCACTTTTTGCTGATGTTTCACTGTTTTCGACTTAGTCTGACTGGGATCCTGCTATTCAGGACCCCAGTCTAGCTGCTTTCTCCTCTAGATTGATTGCATGTACTTTAGGTACACTCCAGATTGGATTCTGGGGTACCCTTATAAGTCCCTAGTATATGGTATACTATGTACCCAGGGCCTAGGTACCCCAGAGGCCTCCCCGGGGCTGCAGCATGTATTATGCCACCACTGAGAGACCATTTAAAATGACACAACAGGTCTGCTACAGCAGCCTGTGTAAGGTGGTGCATGCACCCATTACTTAGATATAGGTTCACTATATCTATCCTAATCACTGCACATATAAACCTATCAGTCACCCCTATGGCAGGGCTTATCAATCCTGAAGGCAGGGTGCTGGGTTTTATGTGAGAGGGTGCCCATGCATGAGCAGAGCCCCCTCTGCAGCCTTCGGAACCTATTCTCCGGGGTTGTTTGTGATGCAGCCAACCATATATACTTAAGTGCATTATAACCTCGCGGTAAATGCTAACTTTAAAACGGCTGCATGGAAACATGTCGTGTTTGGTGTCAAACACCTTGGAATCATACCTCCACACCAGTAACTGGTGTGGGAGGTATGATTCCACCCTCCTAGAGGGAGAAATATGACAACACCGGTACACCCGGTACCAGCTTTCTTGACCCTGGCATCACAAAATGGATGCTGCCAGCCACAGACACGAGTCTGCCCTCCTGCTGCTGGACGAAACTCTGGCAGGGGAAGGTTTGAGAATAGTTTTCCTGTCACAGGGAGGTGTGACCACCTCCCAGACAGGCTTTAGTGTATTGGGGCTGGGTGGGTGCACTCTGAGAGTGCTTTGATGTCTGCACTGGGGGCACATTTGGTGTCCCTGTGCATAGTCCAGCTCAAACCGGTTGCAGGAGCCATTTGCTCCTGCTCTGGCGCGAAACTGGACAAAGGACATGGGTGTAGCCACCCCTCTGTCCTGACCCTCCCAAAGGTGGGTCCCCAGAGTTTGTCCCACCCCTTCCTTGGGTATAAAGTAGGAACCCCTGACCACAGGACTTTAGATTTTACCTGGACTAAACTATGCTACAGAAACCAAGTACTTCGACTATCTGCACAATGCTGGATGACTGAAGAATCTCCCTTGGAGTAAAGGAGTTACTCCCCTGCTGAGCAGGCACCTGAACGTATCTGACCGGTTTGCATCTATGAAGCTCCTGAAGGACTCTGAAGATTTCTGCAACACAGGAGGTGGGTTCCCAAGGTCTCTGAGGTTGATCTGCGCTCTCAGCAATTCTGAGGCCCGTATCCCTTGTGGGGACCGTGTAACCCGTACCACTGGGCACCGTGTACATTTGCAGCAGCATATGCTTTTCGGAGATCCCTGAGGCTGTGCTTTGGGCTACTGGTAGTCCTGACCCCGAGCAGTAATTCCACCGAAGATTTCCGGCCTACACTCCACGAGTGTTCCGTGGGCTGGTATTTAGTGATTCAGCTTGAGGTCCCTTCGCGATCCCTGGTCCGTTGGCCTGTGGGTCCCTGTGAAGGTAACTTTGACTTTCCGTGGGCTTACCTGGTTGCTCCAGACGTGCCCTGACTCTCCATAGCTTGGAGAGTCCCCAGGATCTTGCTGGTCCTCACAGAAGCATCTTTCCTCTGACCGCGTGGGTTGCCGTTGCCAAGGCTTGTTGGTGTTCAATCCGGACACTGACCCCCCAGCACTCGACATCCTTCGTGGGACAGCTCACCTCCGGACTTTGGTCATCGTCAGCGCCTCCTGGTCCCCGTGGCTGCAGAGTCAAGCTTCACCTCTTCGCACCTGAAGCACCCGACATCGGTGGGCATTCGTCTATCGTGCCCCTGGTCACTGTGAAGTAACCCAGACTCTGTCCCCTCTGCTTTCAGGTTCTTCTCATCTCCGATCCAGGCTTGGATCACACCGGACACTTTTCATCTTCACGGCAGCAGCACTTTTCCGCATCACGCCATTGAAAACGACGAAGGTTTCCGACATCACTTGACCCCTATGCACCTGGCTCCTCTGGGATAGGTAACACGGGTACCTCGGTATTCTCAAGGGTGCTGGCCTTAGAACCTTCTATGTTTAGCTGGGTTTGCTTAAAGTCCTCTCCCAAGTGTCCTTAATCTTTAAATTTCCAACCCCGACTTTCCCATAGAGTTGTACGGAGCTCGCGTCTGTGTTCTCACACTGCACCCGTCCTCCGTGGGTCCCCTGTGTCACTACTTTGGGGTCCCAGCGATTCTACGTGCTCTAGGCACTGTGTCTAGTCAAGTCGTGGTTGTTATACCACTTTCTTAGTATATGGTTTGGTCTCCCCCTGGAGCCCACTGTGTATTGTGCTATTTACTGTCGTTCTAGTGATTTAATATTGTGTGCCTTGTTCTCTAATCTCATAAAGAGGTTAGTAGAGAGTGTTTAGTAATAAATACATATATTTTATATATTCCTTGTGTGGTTCTCCTTTCATTTGGTCATTCAGGAGGTTATGAACTGGTAAAACAAGCTGCTTTACATTCCTTCGAGACTTAGCCTGAAGGCTGCTCTCCATAGCTACCACTAGGATAGCTTTCAATAATGGTTGTCTTTAACCTAATCATCTTGGACTGGTGCAAGGTGCCCACTTTAGTGGACAGCATATACCAGCCCAACTTCTCACATACTGTTGTTGTTGCTCTCTTCCTCTACTATTTCTAAGACAGTATTGAGGGTGTTGTTGTGACTGATGACCTTGGAATTGGAAGTAAAAGGACCACAGAGAAAATTTGACCCTCTGTCTAGAGTGATTCCTGTAATCCCTTCCTCTGTCCTGAGATCTGAATATCTTTTCCTTTCCTCCAATCCAACTGCTTTTAATGTTGCAGATTTTTTTTTCATGTGTTCTGTTTCCTCATATGTGTGAGGTACAAATAGAACAGCCCCTGTAAAAGGTAAGTTCATAATCTTCAACCGTGCCTCTGTTTTTAAAGTCGTTAGTCTGAGCCGAGAGGCTCTCTGAAGTGCTATGCAGTGACAGTATGAAGGTACTGCCAAACTTTGTAAGCCGATTGCAGCACCGACTGATTGGTTGGATATTATTTGTCCTTCTTGATTGATTTCCATGAAGTCTTGTTTTCTTTCCTTCAGAAAGTCATTTGGGAAGGACTGGAGTAATTCTCCAAGTGCTCTGTCATACCAGCCCAGTAACGCTGAAGCATTTGATGTTTTAACAGCTGTAGTAGCTGACCCATAGATATTTCTTCCCACTGAGTTCATTCTTTCTACTCTCCTTTTCCGGTGGGATGGATGTCTCAGGTGCGGAAGAATATTTTTTTCTGACTGCTGACACGATGACTGAATCAGGTGTAGGCTATTGACTCAAGCATATGGATCTTGTTCTGCTTACTTGTTCTTGATGAGCCTTGGTGTTACTGATTTTAACATTGCTGGTGTTAGACATTTCTCCTCAGCTAATTCCTTAGAGCCAGACACCAGAGGTAGATTAGGACTTGGAAAGGCTCTGGACTGTATTATCTCCATGATGACAGATACCACTGTTTGAGGACTTCCATTTGGATGTTAAGTTTTGTTGCTACTGTTATCAAGACATATTGGAAAGTAAGTACATCATCAACAGGTGAAGGTCGAAATGGAGAAGCCGCTGGAGATGTTGAAGTATAGGAGTCCATAGATTGTGCCGAGACAATATTGAAAATGTTCACCTAGGCTGAAATGTTTTATTACCACTTGCATACACACTACCAGAACTAAGTGCATGCAGTATTTGCAAAAAAATCATAAGAACAATGTAAAATATTAATTTGAAAAATATGAAATTGTGCAATTGATTATGATTTTCCAAAGCTGTTATTATGATCTGTCTTTCATAATTTCTGTTTTTAACAAGGGCAAAGGAATTGTATTATGTGTTGATTGTGAAGTATAATGTTGTCTTTTTGTTTGTTCTTTGATGTTCTTAGTCATAAGTTAAATTATATGATTCAAATATTCAGCGGAAGAATTAATGTGTGAAAGTCGTGAAGAAGGTGGACCAAAAATTATTTTTCCCCCACACCAAACTTTGCCAACAAAGATACATTTACATAATCCTTAAGCACTGAATAACTGCATAGGCAAAAGTAACTCATAATTGTACAGTGACAGAAATGATGGATATGTATTGGTTTAATGGCTAAGGATTTTGGCCAGGTTTTAAATTCTCCCTTATTACTGTGATGTTTGTTTTTTATGTTGTGTGAAATACATATAAAATATCATTATAGAAAGCTTGTATTATTATAATAAATATATTACATATTTTTTTGTATTCATGTGGTTGTTCCACGGTGTTCTTATGATATCTTTCCAAATACTATACGGACTTATTTGTGGTAGTGTGAATATAAGTGGTAGTACAAAATTTCCGCCTTGGGGAACATTTCCTTTTTGTCTTGGTTTATAAACCCTGTCTGCTTGCTTAGAGGGGTAGCTCTAATTTACTTGTCCATAGATTGTGACCTTGAAGTTGTAGGAGACAAAGACGGGGACCGTCTTCTCTTGTGTCAGTCTTGACTACGTCAAGTTGATACTTGAGGAGCCGGCGTTATTGCTCGTGGTCTAAATGGATCAGACGACATGGCTGTTGCTCTTGGTACAACTATGGGACAACGTGGTGGTATCAAAGGAACTGGTGAAACTGTTTGAGGGGATTGTGTACCTTGGAGGTGGTAATAGATCAGTTTTCTACATGAGAATAGCCTCATGAGAGGACAAGGAATGAATAGATACCCAAGGCCCTCTTGATATCGATCTCCTCACGACAGATCACTGCTACTCCTTCTTTCGGGGCGCCAGCCCAGTCTCTGTGCTGTATCTTGTACCCCAGTAATGAGTTAAAAGGCTTGGACTAGAGTGTAGTCAGAACCAAGATTTGTTGATGAAAAAATATTTTCATTTTTCTGGTCGTAGATTTCCCAACAGTTTGCTCAGAGAGAGGAAGCACACAGTGCACACAGGCGTTGGAAGTAGGGATGAGGGGGGTGCTGCAACACCCACTAAAAGGCCAACAAGTGAAAGAGCAAAAAGATGCCATTACCAGGTTCGCGCGCACGCGGCAATCCAAGATGGCCGCCTAACTTCGGAGCTCCGCGGACCGCCGGAGTTCGAGGATAATTACGAGCGTTTTCATCACTCATTACCATCTGCAAATGTCACTTTCCTGAACCGGAGGATTGGCTCTCCTGGAGGCTGCGTTTATTTTTTGGAATTGCATCATATAAAAGGGGAAATTCGGCAGTGGACGTTTTCAGTCAGGTAACGGCCGCCATTTTAGATGTTTTACCTGCTGTTTTCCCCTCAACTTTTCCTTCACGCAATGCTTTGGAGAGCCTTTTTGACACCTTCTATGGCATATTTTGGGTGTTTAATTCACCATTATGCCGCCTTTTTAATACAGGCAATATTCATTTACTGACTTATTCCTGCTTTGGATGCCAACTGGATACGTTGCAGCTGGATATTGTGATGGAGTCGTCCAGTCCACGCAGCGCTATTTTTTTAGTTTCACGTTATCTCTTCTACCATCACTTTAAGAGTATTGCCTTACATCTATTATGCTTTTTTCTTGAATCGTGAGCGTGTTTCAAAGACTGCGTTACTTGTTTACTGTAAGGGATATATTGGACATTGCTGACGAATATTACTGGGATTTATTTTGTCCACTTGGGATGTACTTTCTTGCATATCTACGCTGCATATACTCTACGCAGACCCAGTGTTATTGATAGAGCGTCTCCTCTATTGATAGAGCGTCCCCTCCATGGATGTCCCTCTTTCTATCTCTCAAACATATCTTCTTGTGCTGGCGCAGCTTTGTGATATTGTGCTTACACTCGACGTAGTTGGTCTGAGACCTCTGTTTCATGGGTAGGAGTAAACGTGCACTACGTCACACTCATAATTTGAAAGTGAATGTCTCTAATCTCCCTGGATCCTACTGCACTGTTTCAAATAGATTCTCTTGTTTATCTGAGTCCTCGTCACATAGTGAGTGCTCTTATACGTCAGATTCATTTGCAGATATGGCTTCCAAAACTTCGTTACCTTCATCTACCGGCAAGAGACTGAAGCAGGATCCTCCTTCGCCTCCCAAGTCTACTTCCCCGGTATCCTTGGACATGGTCCTTGAGGAGATTCGTGCTATCAGACCGTTTGTGGAAGAGACTAATACCCGTTTGCAGTCAATGGATGCCAAGTGGGCCTCTATGGACTCTCGTGTAACTGTGGTGGAGCAACAACTTGCTCAGGTGCAGGACGCACCCACAAGAATTTCTTCTTTGGAGAGGGAAGTCTCACAGCTTCGAAAGGCCTCTGAAGACTTGGAAAACAGGAACCGTCATAATAATTTACGAGTGTATGGTTTGCCTGAAGGTCTTGAGGGTGACGACCCTGTTGCTTTCTTCACTTCCTTCCTTCCACAACTCTTGAATCTCCCACCTTCAGTTAACCTGAACTTACAACGAGCTCATAGACTGGGCCCTCGTCTCTCTTCCACTTCTGCGCCATCCAAACCTCGAGGAGTGATTATTCTTTTTCTACAATTTACTGATCTTCTGATGGTTCTTACTGCCGCTAAATCTAAGAAAGGTCTATCCTGGCAAGGCTCAAAATTTTTTATATCCCAAGATCTTTCTTCAGCCACAGCTAAACGGCGCAAAGAGTTTTTGGACCTTCGACCACCGCTACGCTCCATGGGAGCTAGATATGGATTGTTTCATCCCTGTATTTTCAAAGTTACTTTCCTCAACAAAACTTCTACCTTCGAAAACCCTGTGGATCTCAGAAGATTTATCCAGTCTCATACTCATGTCTCAATGGAGACTGCTCCATCTACTTCTGCAACGTGACTGTTGTGCTTTTTCTCTTGTATCTTTTGCAGTGATGACATTGTTATAACTAATCTTTTTACTTTTCTTATAGAAATCGTTTGTCTTGATGGTGCTTAATTTTTATCTTCTTTTGCAGGTTTCAATAATATTTATTCTTCTTTTGACTATCAATACCCTACCGCTCCTTCTCTTTTGTGATGTTTGGGTATGTCTGGTGTGTTGCGGTGCCTTCCCCGTTGGGCGTGCTGTCCGCTGTTGTCCGTCGCCGTCTCATCCCTTTGTGTTCCCCGTAAGGTACGTATTACAGTCGTCATTTCGACATGTACTGTCTACTTTTGCTGTTAATCTTCCTTTCCCTTTTTTCTCTTTTTCTTCTTGTATCCTCCCCTTGTTCTTTCCTAGAATCTTTCTTTTTTCTTACCGTTAATCGGTTCCGTTTCGCCATTTTCTTCTTATTTCTTAGCTCTTTATCATGTTTTCTTTTTGTCTTATCATTAGTGTTGCATATTCAACTTGTTATGTAATGTTGATAGCTCAAAGTTCAAAGTTATTTCATGGAATGTGAAAGGTGTTAATAGCCCAATTAAGAGACAGAGAATTCTTTCCCACTTGGCCTCTTACAACCCAGATTTGTTTTTTTTACAGGAGACTCATCTTTCAGAAGCTGAGGCGTTAAAAATGAAAAAGGTTGGGTGGGTGGGGTTTTGGTATCACCCACCTCTAACAAGAAAAATGGTGTGATTGTTTTATGGCACAAGAGATTGAAATGTAAAGTAATTTCGCAAGAAAATGACTCTGATGGTAGATGGGTGTTGGCTAAGCTATTAATTAATAATACTTCTTTAACTATTTTTAATGTATATGGTCCGACACATCCTGACTGCTCCTTTTGGCCCCTGATTACCCAGAAATGCATACAATATAGGGATGATTTGTTTATTTTAGGAGGAGATTGCAACCAGGTTGTTGACCCCTTTCTTGATCGTAAATCGCAAACACGTTTTGTGCCCCATAAGACACATAAGCACTTTCTTAACACTATCTCTCAGGTTCACTTAGTAGACGCATGGAGATTCACACATCCTGATTCTCTGGACTTCTCTTTTTTCTCTCCTCCTCATAACTCTCTTTCTCGTATCGACTATCTTTTTCTATCTCAAAATTTGCTATCCTCCTCTATCGAAGCTATTGTTATTTCGGATCATGCCCCAATTCTCATAAACCTAGATCTGCTCCCCTCTCATCCTATTTCATCTCCGCTGGCGCTTTAATAATTCTCTTCTTCTTGACTCTAATTTTTCTTCCTCTTTCACGACTTTTGCTGAGGAATTCTTAAACTTAAATAGTACCCCGATATTTTACCACATATACTATGGGACTCATTTAAAGCTACAGCACGAGGATTCATAATAGATTTTGTAGCCAAAAGAAAGAAACGTTTTCGTCAACAAAATAAAGACGCCCTACTAAAGATTAAATCACTGGAACACCAGTTTTACACCTCATCGACAGACTCTATTTTGCCAGTACTCATTCGTGCCAAGTTAGATTTTAATAAAACCACAACCGATAACGCTTCTTCGATACTGTTACGTAGTAGTGCTAGATATTACGGAGGTCGAAATAAAATGGGCAAATTCTTAGCAAATAACCTTAAATCCCGTAAAGAACGCACTATCATAGATATGATTTACTCCTCTGATGGCTCTTCTGTTCATAAAAATGAGGATATTCTTAACGAATTTAAGCTTTTTTATAAAGATCTCTATACACCTGACTTTCCTCCTCCTTCTTCCCTTATTCAGTCTTATCTTGACGCTCTTCCCATTCCGTCCAATGATCATCTTAATCTCTCACAATTGGAGACAGATCTTTCTCTTCAGGAATTATCCCACGCTTTATCCTCTTTAAAGAAGGGTAAATCGCCTGGTCCGGATGGTTATTCCGTTGAATTTTACTTGCACTTTTCTAATCTTTTACTTCCTAGACTTTTGCATCTTTTTCATTCTTTTCCCCTTGCTGAAGGGAATTTGGGAACTTTTCAGGAGGCCACAATTTATCTCATTCACAAAGAAGGACGCGACCCTAAATTCTGCAAGAATTACCGGCCGATCTCATTACTGAATGTAGACTATAAATTATTTGCCAAATCACTTGCTTTGCGCTTGGACTCTCTTATGCCACATTTGGTGGGTAAGGAACAATGTGGCTTTGTGAAGGGTAGGTTAACTTCAGACAACTCTCGTCTTTTGCTAAATGTTCTCAATAAAATTCCTGCTCCTTCCTCCTCCTTGGCTGCTATCTCTGTGGATGCAGAGAAGGCATTTGATAGAGTTGACTAGTCTTTCTTATTAGCTTCTCTGAAATGGCATGGATTCGGCCCTAAATTAATCTCGCTTATTTCTTTACTGTACACTGCCCCTAGAGCCTCTGTTTTAGTCAACGGTTCCATCTCCTCTTATTTTCCTCTTCGTCGTGGGGTTCGTCAGGGTTGTCCGCTCTCCCCTCTTCTTTTCATTTTGGCCCTTGAACCCTTTTTATCCTCAATTCGTAACAATGATTTAATTTCTAGGTTTTCCTATGGTGATCACAATTTAAAAATCTCCGCTTATGCTGACGATATTCTTCTTTTTATCTCCAATCCGCAGACTTCTATCCCTCCCTTATTACATGAATTTAATGCCTTTTCTCTTGTTTCCGGATATAAAATCAACTCTGATAAAACAGAAATTTTACCTCTCACGAAATCCTGTCTTCCACACTTCTTTTCGGACACGGGATTTGCTTGGTCTCCTGTTAAAATTAAATATTTAGGTATACTATTTTCTAATTCCATCTCCTCTTCTGTTAAATTAAATATGAATGCGGTTATTGCTCGGATAGATAATTTACTTTCCTCTTGGAATCCTTTATTCCTTTCTTGGTGGGGTCGGTTGGACTCCATTAAGATGATGATAACTCCTATCTTAATATATACTCTCTCCATGCTTCCAGTTCATATTCCTGTTTGTTATTTTAAAAAAATCGACTCCCTCCTCTCTAGATTTCTTTGGAAGGGCAAAAGATCCAGGATTTCCTCATCTGCTCTTCGTAAGACAAAATCTAATGGAGGTGTTAATTTCCCTGATTTTCGTCTCTATCACAAAGCCTTTTGCCTTCGTCAGGCTGCGAAATGGCTCCTAGAGGGTCAATCTCCCTTTACTCCTTTATGGTGTAATATTGAACGCATTCTAATTTCTCCCTTCTCTTTTACGGAAATTTTGGCTTTTTTGGTTAAGATACCTCTTACCTTTCTCCCTTTATTTAAACACACTTGTGCTGTTCTAAAACCTTTATTTCATAAGGATACCTTTTCCAGGGAAGCCTTTTTAGTCTCCCCATTATGGCATAATTCTCATATTACCATTAATAATAGATCTATCTTTTGGAGGTCCTGGAGACTTAGAGGGATAATCTGGGTTAAAGATCTTTTTGATGGTTTAGAGCCAAGCTCATTTCCCTATTTCAACTCAGGTTTCATTGTCCTCGTTCCTTTCTTCAAAGGTTTTCCACTCTCATGGCTATTATTCTTGAGTCATTTTATTTGCTTCCCTCTGTCCCTTCGCCTTTGGTTCAAAACCCTCTTCGTAAAATTCTTCTTTCTTTTCCTAAAGCCTCTCTTATTTACAAATTCTTTCTTTCTCCCTCACCTGATCGTCCTAAATCCAAGGTGGAAATTGCTTGGGAATCTGATTTCGCATGTGAATGGACTATTAATTTTTGGGATAAACTTTGGTCTCGCTCCCTAAAAATTTCTCGCTCTGCTTCTCTCACTCAATCTATGTTCTTTCTATATCATAGACTCTATCTCTCCCTATCTCTATTGCTAGGTTTACCCATTCTACTGATACTAATTGCTGGTCCTGTGGCTCACTTAATGCTGACCTCAGTCATCTTCTTTTTCTATGCCCTTCTGTTGCTACCTTCTGGGAAAAAGTTTGGACCTACATTTCTCGCATGTTTGATACACGTATTCCCTTATCTCTCCCTCTTCTTTTTGCAGGCAGTCTATTTCAGTCCTTAGATATTCCCTTATATATGCATGGCCTCTTTGATCTTATGATAGCCTTAGCTTTCCAACACATAACACTCAATTGGAAATCACTTTCACGGCTCTCTGTCCATCACTGGTGGAATAGCCTTTGTCATTTTCATCGGCTGGATGTTGCCTTTGCTTCTCCCTGTAAGCCAATAATTGACAGAGAACTTTTCTGGAACCCACTTACTACCTATTTAGATAAATTAGCAATGTTAAAAAAATCTCGTGTGAATGCTGAAAATTTTAAGCCTCCTTAGACATAATATTTTCTCTGTTTCTTGTTTCTATTTTAATTATTATGTTGGCTCCTATTCGCACATCATGATTATTGTTTATTGTCTTCTTTTCTAGTTCAATATGCAACTTTGTAAAATATTTGCCATATGAAAGAGTTTTTTCCCTTACCTTCTACCTACTCCCCTCCCGTTTTTCCTCGCCCCCCCTTTTTTCCCCTCTTTCCCTTCCCACCTCTCCCTCTTTTCCCTTTTCTACCTTTCAATCCCCTTCCCTCCCTTCATATACAAATAACCTTAAACAGCTTTCTCCTTTGAATTTGCGGTTATCTTTTTCTCCTTGCATATATTATTTTGTTGGTCACTTTTGTTTTGCTGACCTCTGTATTGTTATGAAATATTTAAATAAAGCTTTTAAAAAAAAAAAAAAAAAAGATGCCATTACCAGGCTATGTCTTTTGAAAAACTGCTGCTTTTTCTTTTAATATGGAAATTGGTGTTTCTTTTCTTTACCTGACTGAAACAGAGAGGATTTTGTAAAACAAACTACATGACAATCTTGCTGGTGAGAAAGGAAATGATACAGGATGTAACACACAACCACATTTAAATACCTATAAACGAACTGTACAAATATTTCAAACTATAACAGCAGGTCGGAAAGCACAAACAAAGTGCTTTTTTTAATAATCCTGAAGTGTGATGGAGACAATGCAATAGGATCAAAACAAATCAAAACACTTTACTAGGTGATGGAAAATATTTGCGACACTCGATTTCCACTCACTATCGTTTGTGCACCATATAGTTTTATTAGTACTTTACCTCTTTGCGAATTTAGTGGCCATTTCAATTGAGAATGTGCGGTCTATATATGACATTGAGCTACCACACTATGCTTAAGTAAAATATTTGTGACAGCGTGCTCCAAAATGCACCACAGCTACATACTACACCATTACCACTCTCCTGCCGAATGGGCACAACTCACTTGTAAAAAAAAATTCTTTATGTGACTTTAAGTGATTTTTCACAATCACTATGAGTTCAGTAATCTAACATTAATGGCAGCACCGCCAGTCTGAAATGTTCCATCACCACTGACAGCATGCCTGGTAGGTGATTTATGTGATTTCTCTGTGGCATAGCTTTCTGCCTAAACCATTTCTTATAACTTGGGATCATCAGACTCCTACGCCAAGGGGTCTTGAAAAGGCAATATGCTATAATTAAAGACTGCAGTGAATACTTTGGTCGAACAGACTGTGTTACTTTGATATATGGTGACTGAAATACTATCAGGTTCATGGGCATCAGATGAATTAGTAGAGTATATAATTATTACAATGTCATTATCTGTGTAGATATCTGGACAGTATCAACAAGCCCTTGAAGTTGATGATCATAAACATCCTTTATAAAGGTTAGAAAAATATAGTAACCAATCCACTTCTTGTATAGGTAGGGATAGTTCTCTTGAAGACTTCATTCTCTGTGACCCTGACAACAATGGACCAACACTTTCTCTTTTTCCTCCTTCAAAAAAGATTTGTGGACAGCAGTCAAACAAAGCACTTCAGTAAATCTTCTCTCTGGTATTTGCACACGTCTGCTAGTTATTTGCTGTCATTCAATATAGCTAAATGTAAGATTAAAGTCCAGTGAAATAAATAAGAGAATCCATGAGTGTCACAACGTTGGTTGTTCAGCTGAGGATTCCCCCTCATAGTCATCTGAAAGTAGTTATACTACAGTAGAATATATTTTGGTGGTGGCAAGAGCATTAAAGTTCTCTCTGAGACAACTCCTACTTTGCTATGCCTTTTAATTTTATTTTCCAAAACTACTATTGCAAAAGAGTTTCAATTTATTTTATTTACCACTCTTTTAGCACTTGCATTGGAGACTGTCTGATACCTGTATGCTCATCTTTTCAGCACTTTGTGATATAGTTGTATTCTCTCTAATTCTCTTACTGCTTTCAGGACTTCCATGTTTTCAAGTCAGATTATACAAAGGTGCATGAACCTTATTCTGTCCTGTTTTTGAATTTTGTTTAAATAAATTCCACAATTTAAAATTCCAAATGTATTTGTAGAGATTGATTCTAGTCAATAGCTGAATTGATTATCCGGACAATAAGAGAGTCCCAAATTCAAGACCTATTTCTTCAAGTCATTCAGGTTCTATCTGGAGATATTTAATATTGACAATGTAATATCTAATACCTCCAGCATTACTTTCGATTCTTGTTTATGCCTTGTCTTATCAAGCACACATGTAGTCTTTTCATTCTGTCTCATTCTTCTCCTGGTCCTCAGTTTGCTTGATTTTCTTTAGACAATTACCGGGCCCAACGGAGCCCACTTGGACCTTCTGGTTGAATATGACAATATGTAATCACCTAACTTTGAGTACTATCCACAGTACCATGAGATGACCAGCCCACTTGAGCTTTCAGCTTTAAGGGGCACATGCATCAAGCATTATTGCCTTCGGAAACGGGCCTTTGGGAAAAACGAAAAAAATGCGTTTTAGATGCAGCAAACCCTAATTTGCGATTCGGCAACCTGTTACCTAATCGCAAAATGGTTTTGCATTCTGTATTTGGAAGGGACGTGTTTAGGGCATCCCTTCCAAATAGCGAATCCTAACGGTATGCATGAATGTTTTGTGACCGTGAATGCGGTCGCAAAACATTCGCATATTGCCACCTACTTCAAGTAGGTGGTAACCCATTCGCAAATGGGAAGGGGTCCACAAGGGACCCCTTCCCCTTTGTAAATGATTGTAAAAGCATTTTTAAGAGCAAGCAGTGGTCCCACGGACCACTGCCTGGTCTTAAAAATAAATTCATTTTACTTTTTGTAAAGCATCTCGTTTTCCTTTAAGGAAAACGGGCTGCTTTACAAAAAAATAGATTGCTTTATTTAAAAGCAATCACAGACATGGTGGTCTGCTGACCTCAGCAGGCCACCATCCCTGTGATAGAGTAGATTCCTAATGGCTCGCAAATTGCGACCTACCTCATTAATATGCATAAGGTAGCTCTATTTGGGGGCGTGGCTTAGACCACGATCATGGCGGACGCTTAGCTGAGGAGCTCCGTCCCGGTCCCACATTAATCCTATTAAAAACGAGAGTGGGCAACTCCCTATGTGAGTTCATCGTTGCCGCAAGTGTCCGGCTGACCTTCGACGCTGATTTGAGTTGCGGACGGGGCGTGGGGCCGCAGTAAGACGGCGGGAGTACTGCTGAGATGAAAGCCCGGAGAAACCGAAACCAGCCCTGTCGCGGAACTGTGGCCTGGCTGGGAGCCCGGGAAGTATTTTTGCGCAGTTGCTGCCCTGGGTGCTGGCGAGGTAGAGTGGAACGGACGGCGTGTCGGGCAGCGACTGGGAAGTTGGTAGCAGAGGCACCGGGTCGACTGGGGCCTGCAGGGGCGGATCCCTAGCTTGGATCGACTGATCGGGAGCGGCCTAGAGTGGAGACCCGTTGCGACTGCCGGCCCGTGCTTGCTTGAGGTTGGGACCCGGCACCGGTGAAGAAGAGCCGCCGCGGTGCCCTGCCCAGGGCAGAAGACAAACACTCTGTTGGGCCCTGAGGTATGTGCTGAGCGGACGGCGGCGGCTGGAGTGACGGTGATGCAGCGCTGGACGACTGTGCACCCACAAGGGAAGCGCGGGGAGGCCTGTGGACCAGTGCGGCTGCCCTGAGAGCACACAGTGGTTGTGGTTGGAATGAGACCCCGGACGAATGCGGTACCTGCAGCCTGAAGAGCTGCAATGGTGATTGCTGCATAGTTGTGCACTGGCCGCGACGTGGCAGAGCAGCAGGGGGCATCCCCCTTTTGAGGACGGGAGTCACAGGCTGTAGTGTAGCTCCTATTTCCCTAATAGGCTCTGCGCATTGGAATAATATACCCCATAGGCTTGACATAGGACTGAGGTCGGTATGTCCCTATCGAGTATATTAAACTTAATTACTTGTGCCAGCTAGCTCAGAGGCCACTAGAAACTCCTTGATAAACAAGAAGGGAGTAGTTTCTGGCAGCCGCAAAACATGACAACTTTGTTTCCCTTTAGAATCAGAACGCGTCCCAGAGTCGTGGAAACAATAGATAACCGTTTCACTCAGCTCAATCGTGCATGCTTAGTTTTCCTCAAAGTTACACAGAAAGAATAGACGGGCGTTTCAATAAGAGATTTATTGAACAGTCTTGTTTCTTGTGTAAGTAATATGTGCTGTTACGATCACAAGACAGTATGCAAGATAAATAATGTACAGTGTAAGCAGTAGAAAGAAATAATACTGCACTAGCATGATCTTTAGTAGATATTCAATTACATAAATCACATAGACTAAAAATGCGAGTACTCATACGATGCGTTTCTAAGCTAGTTCTACCCCAATGTATCTAACCTAACCTAGGTGTAGGGAGAGGTATGAAGTAGGTGGAGTATTCCTTACTATGGTATACTAAGAGTATGTTACGCCTAGTATGCCTAGTATGCCAAGAGTCCCTCTAGGTTTCTAGTCAGCTTCATACCTTAAGAATGAGAGAGGTGGGAATCTCTTGCCAGACTCGAACTCCAACACCCCGCGAGGGAAGTCAGATCACTGGAAGCTGGACTCTCTGCGTGCAGGGATGACAGCGTCTTCTCAGTGCGTCAGGCCGGGAAACGGGCTCCTCTGAAGTCGAGGTCTCCTCTGATTTACAAGGGCTAGGGAAGGTATATTTATACCTGAGAGGTACCTCAGAATGTTAGCATTGACGTGAATCGGACAGCGGAAGACGTCATGAATGAACCCTCAAGGTATAACGGTTCATGCATAATAGATGAGTCCTTGAAGAAATCAATAGTCCTGTGCTAGGGAAACTCCCGAAGCCTAAGGGTCTGTTCTTCAAGAACTCGTTGTGACGTTAGGGTGGACGGATGTCGGAGACCATGCCTGTATTTGGAGTGCACGGTTTAATGCCTAAATAAGGACTGGGATTTTATGCCTATATAAGGGCAGGGCGAATTGTGCCTATATAAGGACATGATACAGGAAAGCCCATGTATGGACACCCTAAGAGGAATACAACACCCACTCCACTTTCGTGTGTACGATAATAATAAAATGCTAAACATTTAATATGCTAAACATAAAATGGAGTACCGCATATTGCTAAAAATATTTCTTAAAAGCATTAAAAAGCATATAAAAAACCTATTAAAATGCAAAAGGTACTGTACATTTTAAGCATTGCTCTTCATTTCAGGCATATATTTGGAAATAAAATGCAATTTGAATGAAAATAAGCAGTAATATTTACATGTGACAGAAAATGATCGATAAGTTGTTCAAAAATCAAAGTCATTTCATGTCATGAAAATTAATGAACTTTTTTGACAAAGTGTCTGAGGAAGTACCGCGAAGTCCATTCTATAAGACCAGTTCTACTTCAAGCAGATTGAATTGCCATTCAGTTTGAAAAACGGAAAAAAGTTCAATTTGGGAAGAGTTCCAAGTTTTTGAAATATGAAGGCCAAATTTTACTGCGTCTCTGGTACATTGTGGGTTGAATCAGAGTCAGTGTACGGGTCTGGTGTAAACATGAGATCATCTATTTCTGTAGACAAAATATTGTCCACTGAAGTTGGTGACATTTGGAACACCTCGTGTAGTAGATTAATTGCACAGAGATGTGAAGCATCGCTTTCAGCATAGGATGCCTCAGCAATGTTCGCGTCCGTTGTTACCTGTGTGCCTGTAGATCCATCTCGTACCTCAGCAGCAGCCGGAAGCGTCTGTGAGATCTCAATGAATGCCGTCATCAGGATTGGTATCCTCTGGGGACAACACAGAGCATGGGCCGTTATCGGGTCCAGCAGAGTATCGATATCCATTGGCGTTGCTGATGGAAATGTTAGACAGGTGTCTAACACGCATTCTTCACCGCATAGCAGGCATCGTAGGACAGGTAAGATGCAATCTTGCCAGATTGGTCTGAATGACAGGAACCACGTGGTATTAAGTTCTCGTAGACGGGTCATGCCCAAAAGCTGTACTATTCGCTCACGGCACTTTCGTTCAAGGAGAGCTTTCTCCACTTCGCTCGGAGTGATGTCTGCGAATAGGCTGGCCATAGCGTAATAGCAGGAAGAGAAATAGAATTCCGGCAACAAGTGCTAGAATTAATGGTATGCCACCAAACACCGAATGTGCAAAGTTCGGGATGATTCCGAGTATTGCCTGGAAAGGTGCTAACAGACCGGAACAGATGCTCTTAAATACATGTACAATTCCGCTTGTATCAGACATGTTAAAGATACGTCCTATCATTTCCACAAAATGTATAGGGCAGTTTGTACGTATTAAAGTCTGTATCTCAGCCGAAGTCCTTGCTACTTGTAGATCATAGGTTTCTTTGGCCGAGGTCAAAGGCACTGTTTGTTGTAAAAGCATGGCTTTCATTCTGCTTAAAGTATCAAATCTTATAAAAGAGACGTTCAGCGAAGGCCACAAAGGCGACTCCTGACTGTGTCTATTGGGGCAAACAATACTTGCATACAGCAAGTGACCCTGGAGTTGACCGTTACTAGATATGGGATGCCTGGCAACATGCGCAGCAACTCTGATCATTCAACATGAGGTAACTCCCATTAGAAAGATGTCCAAACGTTGGATTAATCACAGCAGCTGGTGTACCCTGCTGATGGCAAGACAAATTTGCCAGAGAACCATTACAAGCCCCTGTAAAGAAATGTCCTGACATATAAGTGAACCGCTCAGTGCACTTTTACAGTGTGTACCGCTCAAAAACACTTCACGATCCCCACTCCAACATCTATATGTATACGGTAAATTCCAAGATGTCTTAATGTATTCCTTACCCAACCTTTCATATTTGCCTGCTTGCATTTGTTTGAGGCAAAACTGAAACTGAAAAGTAGTCACAGGTAGTGTGATTTTGCCATGAATGAGCCATTCTGTAGCTGGTTTTTCTGCCACTGTGAATGGTAACTTTTCCAGTTTTTCAATGCTCAGCACTGTATACTATGCTCCTCTTTGTGCCAGTTCGATCTGTTTATCAGTTAGATTGTATCCTGCAAACAGAGCTGACGTGTTGATAAAACGCCAAGGCACATAGCCCGCACGCAAAGATTGCAGCGTCCAGCTTAATAACACAATAGAACGTAATTGAGATTGGCCTTGCTGTAACATCGCCAAATCTTGTTCTAGTATGTCGATAGCAGAGGATACAATGTTGTCCAATGAATATATTCTGGAGGACAAAGTTGTTAACCCATTGTCGACCACAGTGAGTGTTTTTTCTAAATTAATACGATCAAGTTCACTTATTCGTTCTGCGGCCTCCATCTGTGACACTTTCCATGCTTCATTATAGGCAGCATAAATGCCGGCATATATGAAACGTTTCTGATGCGGTTTTCTTGGTCCAAGCAAGAATTCCCTAAGGTCTGCGTCTTCTTTAAGTAAGGATAAGTGTTATTTCACATCCTGTAGTGTAGATTTCTGCAGCCAATCGTGGCATAATTTTCCTACACTGTATGTTGTTACTACCCCCGGATGCTGTCTTTGGACGTATCTTGGGTCTGGCCTATGAATAGTAAAGCCCTGAGTTTCATTCAGGAATCTTTCCTGACAGTTGTTCGTGTCTATGGGCCAGATCAACCATTTTCTCCAATCAGTATTAGATCTGTTGAGTTGTAGTATTTGGTCAACTGTAACCGCTGCCTGTGTATTGTTATCACTTGCAGGTGTTGGTACAGAAGGTGTTTTCATCTCTTTGATCTTGGCTAGTCCAAGACAAGATGTTTGTTGGACGGTTTCATTCAAAAACATTATTTGTTCAGGGATGATACAGGCTCTAAATAAAGCTTCTGTCCCCTGCACTTGCCAATCTTTAGTACCCCAGACAGTTTTTGTGTCTATTGTGTCTTTCCATAAGACGAAACTCTGTCTAGACAGTTGGGCAATAAATGCTGCAGAATAAATCTGTTTTGTATTTGTTAACATAATTTTCAGTCCTGTTTTGTTTACATTTTTATAGTAAAACGTTTCTGGATCAGATGTATTGTAACCTGAAAAATATGGAAACTTGTTAGCAAATGTTTTTGAACTACCTTTTGGAGGTGTAGGACAATGCTCCCATTGGTTAAACATAAACACATTTCTAGGGTTAGCAGATTTATGCAAAAAATGATGACCATAGTGGTTATAGCAATACAGTTGTTCATAGTCTGATGAACCCTCTAAATATTCATTTTTAGAAAATGCAGCAGATTTTTCTAGGTCAAACATTATGTCGTTAACAGTCTCAAAGTCCCAATCATCAGAATAGGTATTGGACGAAATGAGATCACTTAGTGAAATTTTAAACAAATGTGGAATGTTCAATTGTTCCGTCGGGCCAAAAATATCAAAATCTGTTTTGTCCCACACTATACCATCCTGTATAGGAACGGCTGTGATGTTCACTGTCGACAAGTCTCTTGCTTCACGATGGGAAGATTTATGAGGTTTCAAAAGTAAGTTCACATCTTTTCCTTCAGTGTTCACATGGATATATCTGCCATTTAGAAGCACGCTCATAGTCATAACCAAAGCTAGCCAAAGCAGGAAAACAAATATTCCAGAAATAATCCAGAGTTCAATCCATGGGGAAACCAGATAAGTCTTTTTCAGAAAGTGAAGAAAGTCTTGTACTTGCTGCTTGAATGTTAGTGATGCTGGCGTCGTTTCAGGTTCACTCGGATCTTCTGAGAACGTATCAAAGTTAATGAAATAGCCAGAAGCAGTTCTGTCAATTGTTGAAATTGCATCAGGATTTGTAGAAATCGCTGGAACCAGTTGATCACTTGCTACATTGGTGTAGACAGGTGTATTTGGATGAACTGTTACTTGATTTTCAAGAGGGATGAGTTCCATTGCATTGTTGCTTAGTCCTTCATCTGTTACTGCTGAATTCTCGATGGTTATCAGTCTTTCAGTCGGAACCTCTTGGATAGTAGTGAGAGGAGTGCGTCTGCTACTAGGTCGGAGTCCACGAGGCCTACTATTTAGTATTGGCCACATACTGTGGTTTGATGAGGTCGATGGACACAAATCTTTTCTCCTTTTTTCCAGCAAGGGGCGGCAGAAGTACTGTTCTAGTTCCTTGAACTGCTAGGACAGGTACTGGTTGTCTGTAAGAAGGTCCAAATTCCTTCTTGTCCACAATCTTTTCTCTGACTAGATCCCCAACTTTTGGAATCCAGACAGGCCTTGCTTTTTCCCCAGTGGTGGTTGGCTGCAGGAATACGTTGCTTTGTTTCGATCTTAGTTCATTGAGTTCCTGTAAAACAGCCAAACGATCTTTGATATCAAACGGTTTATTTTCCACCACTGTGCCTACGTGATCGAGGTCTGGTACCCACATTCTTGTCCCAAATAGGACCTCATATGGAGTGACCCCCCCTAGAGAACTTCTTGGCAAATTATTTAATGAGCGTTGAACCCCATAAAGATGTTTGACCCACCCATCACCCGAACCTAATACCCTAGCTGTTATAGACTGCTTTATGTCCCGGTTTTTCCTTTCCACAACCGAATTTCCCTCAGGATGGAATGGAGAGGAGTACCGCAATGCAACGCCCAGACTGGCCATGGCTTCTTTGTAAGCTCGAGAGCTAAATGCAGGGCCCTGGTCAGAATGTAGCGTGCCTATTGCGTATGTGCCGATAAAGACTCGCAAATCTTTTATAACAGTTCGAGCGTCAGCCGAGCGCTGAGGCCATATCCATAGGAACCTAGAGCATGAATCCACTGCAACCATGATATATTTATAGTTACCATCCCTTTGCAAGGGACCGCAGTGGTCCAGGTAAACACAAGCTAATGGTTTGTCTGAAATTAACAGGGGTGTCTGCGCAGGGCGTTTCACTGTGGAGACTTTCATCTGTTGGCATATATCACATTCTAAAACATAGTTCTTTGTTTGTTTTCTAATGCCAGGCCACCAATATCTTTGCTTGAGTAAAGATACTGTTGCAGAAACACCTGCATGAGCAGAAGCTATCCCTTCGTGTGCTGCTAGGATTAGTCCTAATCTACGTTCCTTGTTTGGAATTACCCTATCCCCCACTCCAAGGATTCGAGCAAAAGGAACGTTGTTCGCATCAATTACATAAGAGTACTTGAGTGGAAACTTTTTGGTAACGCTGCACCACTGCCTTTGCTTGTAGCATTGACAGCCAACATTATCTCACTGTCTATTTTTGTTTTTGAACGAGTGATCGCAGCTACGGAAGCCGTCTGAACAGCCCCCTTTGCGGCTTCGTCAGCCAATGAATTCCCTGCAACGTGAACGCCATCACGTTGATGACTCAGTGTGTGGATCACGTGAGCCTTTGGTAGTTCGTTTTTCAACTGAACTACTTGTTCCCAAAGCGTTTTGTGCTTTATTGTGCCACCTTTCGCATCTTTGAAACCATTTTCAAGCCAGTTTTGTATATATTCATTATACGACTGAACACAGTAAAAGGAATCGCACACTATTAGTGTGGGGAATTCTCGATCTGTACTTTCAAGTGCCAGTTTGAATGCTTGTAGTTCAGCTCGCTGAGCTGTACAATCTCCTAGAGATTGAGTTTTTGTGACCATAGGTCTGAAGATGCCATCTCGCATGCGACCTTTAACGATTGCACATGCTGCACTGTAAGCTTGCTTACCCCCTGTTGCGGGTTGTGCGGATCCGTCAGTGTAAATTATGAATTCATACTGATCGAGAGGTAGAATTTCAGTGGGCAGAGGACATTCTTGTTCATATTGCAGGAACGCTTGTGTTTTTAAATCGGGATCAAAAACATATTCAACATCTGTTGCAGCAAGAGAATTAACCCATTGTATCCATCTTGGATGTAATGCTTTAGCATTTGGAATGCTTGCTTTTGTGACCGCTTCTAAAGCTGGTACTGGGGTTATGACAATAATGCGTTTCCCTTGAGCTAAGGCTCTTTCTTTTGCTACAGCGGTTTGAACTGCTGTCAGAATTTTTTCAGTTGAAGTGAAGCGCATTTCCGCTTGTGTATACAAATGAGATTTGTATGCAATTGGTACTTTCTCACCCTCATTAAATGTTAAGTAGGTGAATCCGCATTGACCCGAAATGATTCGGATCACCAGGTTGCGTTGACTTACGCGTGTTTGAAAGTGATTTGTTGCTAACATGTTAGCCTGGAGTGAACGCAAGATTTCTGTGTGTTCATGTGTCCAATTTTTGATTGAAAAATCAGGTTTGATTAATGCGTAGAGAGGTTTAACCCTTTCTGCGTAATTTAGAATGTATGTTCTTCCAAAATTTATGAAACCCAGGATGGATTGTAAGTTTTTTAGCGTTTTTGGAGGTTGGAGCAGCGCACATTACTCTAGAAAGTTAGCTGCCAAGCTCTTGCCTTCACTTGAAAGCTCATATCCTAGAAATAGGACATTGAGATGGGCAATTCTGGACTTTTTGAAGTTGAATTTGTAGCCCTCAGAGGCGAAGCCCAGTATAATGGTGCTCACCCTGTTCAAGTGTTTGTCCAGGTCATCGTCTGTCAGATAGATGTCATCGACATATGACAATGCCTCATTATCATAAATTTGTAGTAACTCCGTTACTCTCGCTGAGAATAACCCCGGGCTGTTCTTGAACCCTTGTGGGAGTCGACAAAATTGACGCTGGGTCCCCATTATGGAGAAAGCTGTTAAGTACCTGCTTTCAGGTGCTATGTTTTGACAAAAGAAACCATTTGAGATGTCTAATGTGGTTTTGTATTTTTTACGCACAATGTTATTCATTAATGCTGTGCTATGTGCATTTTGCACTGCAAAGGTTTTAGAACAAGTGTTTAGGTGTCTGTAATCCAAAACTAGACGATATGTATTGTCTGGTTTGGAGACAGGAAACAAAGGATTGTTCATTGAAGAGGTGCATGTTTCAATCACCCCTTGGTATTCAAGTTGATCTAAGATCTCCCTGACCTGTTTTTTAGCGTCTTGCTTTCTTGGGTACTGCCTTTGTGCAGTTGGTTCATGTTTCAGATGTATTTTATGGTGAGGTGAGTCCTCATCCCATCCTACATGATTTTTATATAATGCTGGGGCCTGGGCTACTGCCCATTTCCTGGCATATGTATATTTGAGGTGAATTGGAATATGGTTGGAGAAGGCAGGCATAATAATGTCCTCGCCATGAGGGCACTCCCTGACAAATTGTGCTGGCCAGTCTTTTTCTGCTAGAAGTATGTCATAACCCCTCGAAAGTTTTTCCCAAAAAAGTGCTTTCACCTGTCTAGGTATGTCTCCCTCCATCCGGAGTGTTATTTCATATAACTTTTGTGGAGTACTAACCCTGGTGTCTACAGTCTCAACTGTAATGTACTCATTCAAGTCCACTATCTCCAGAAGTTCCTTCAGGTTCTGGCGAGCTATTGTGACTTCTGCTGCACTGTCCAGCATTGTCTGAGCCCATTCTCCGTTCTTGAGTTGTGTTCTCAGTATTCTCGGCATGTCTGATCTTCAGACCTGCTACTTTCTTTTGGAGAATTGAGGTTTTGTTTTATTTTTTGTAACGTGTTTTTCTTCCTTGGATTTCACGCGTTCTTCTCTATGTTCTGACCGTCCTCTTCTTTCCGAAGTCTGTGACGAGATCTGAAAGGTACGAGAGGAACGTGTATCAGTATCTTGATACCTGTCAGGGTTTTTCAAATTATCCCTATTCCTGAGGTTATACCTCCTTTCAGAGGGCTCCTTTTGAGGAGACCTACCTCGGGATTGAGAACGTTTCTCTGAATTATTTTTATTAGTTTCCCACTTCTTTTTAGAAGATGTAGGAGTTTGTTTAATAGAGTCCTTCTCAGGACTTTCAGATAGTTTTGGCTTCACTGGTCTTCCACCCAAACTATCTCTGCCTAATTCTGCATAAGATTGTTCAATTATTCTGGGTAGCTCAGTTTGATGTTCTGTAACATCGAATTCCCTCAATCGTTGGCCACTGCTTCTGCCTCCCCTTTAATATTAGATAATATTATTGTTGAGACCTGGTCGAAATTTTTCAGTAATTTCATACCTAAATTCAGAGCAGGCTCTGCCCCGTATTCATTTTGAATTTGTTTCAGGACATCTGGTATTACCGCAATTGATGGAATACCATGTGTTTTAGTATAGATGGCAGCAAAGACTGAGCCCCAAGTGGTGCAGTCTTCCAGTTGTGGTGTGATCCCCATTGGTAAACTGATTGTTAGGATTCTGTGTTTCTCATACGGGCTAGTATTTGGAAATACTGCTTCGATTTGAGTAATTTTTTGAGCTATCCAGAATGGAATTTGCTCACGTTTTGTGGGCATTTTACCCATGACTGCGTATAGAGTCTGTGGTGTAATTTTTAGTGTATTCCCCTGTTGAGGAGTTTGATTTGGAAGTGTCAATGGTGGTTGGACTGTGAAAGTCCGCATGACATATTGGACTAGTTGTCTGTAGATTTTTATTAACTCTGTTATTTGAGTAAGTAACTTTTCATCTGACATTATATCCAGTTCAGGATGAGGTGTGTAGCCGGCTAGAATCGGCCATGTTGCTCCTGGTCTGCCTAGTGGACAGAGCCTGGTAATGTTTCTGTGATGTTTTAGGGCGCCTTTAAACCAGAGCTGATGCTCCTGGTATGTTAGTGGAATTTCAATATCCTCGAAAGGAATATATTCCTCTGGTGGATCATCTTCTTTGTAGAAGTGAACCAGTTTTGTAACTGGATTGGATTCAGGAAATATTACCCATGAATAGAATACCTCTGTCTGAAAGGATTCGTGTGCCTCTATCACGAAAACTGCTCTACCGCCTCTTGGTGGTAGGCCGTGTTTTATGAGTTTTAGAGTGATGGCTCTTCTTAAGTTTTGAGGGATGTCTATAACACCCTCCTCGGTTCCATCTAAACCGGTAATGTTAAAAGCTCTTAAAGCTGGTTGACCCGTAACTTCATCGTTGTCGGAGTCAGGCATTTTGTTTTTTGAAAAATGTAGAACAAGTTTCAAGGAAACAAAGATAAGGTGCACAATATTTTGGAACACTGTATCCTTCAACGTTGAGCAAACCAAACAGCTAATATATAGGGTGCTTCCCTATGTAGCCGGGCGGATACTTAACACTGCCCACTCCAGACGTCTTTTGGAGTATATGGGTAGGGGTCTCTGAGAGAAAAAGCACGGCTGAGTTACTCAGTATCTAACGTTAAATTACCGCCTTACCAAACCGTTGGGCGCCATGTAGTGTAGCTCCTATTTCCCTAATAGGCTCTGCGCATTGGAATAATATACCCCATAGGCTTGACATAGGACTGAGGTCGGTATGTCCCTATCGAGTATATTAAACTTAATTACTTGTGCCAGCTAGCTCAGAGGCCACTAGAAACTCCTTGATAAACAAGAAGGGAGTAGTTTCTGGCAGCCGCAAAACATGACAACTTTGTTTCCCTTTAGAATCAGAACGTGTCCCAGAGTCGAAGAAACAATAGATAACCGTTTCACTCAGCTCAATCGTGCATGCTTAGTTTTCCTCAATGTTATGCAGAAAGAATAGACGGGCATTTCAATAAGAGATTTATTGAACAGTCTTGTTTCTTGTGTAAGTAATATGTGCTGTTACGATCACAAGACAGTATGCAAGATAAATAATGTACAGCGTAAGAAGTAGAAAGAAATAATACTGCGCTAGCATGATCTTTAGTAGATATTCATTTACATAAATCACATAAACTAAAAATGCGAGTACTCATACGATGCGTTTCTAAGCTAGTTCTACCCCAATGTACCTAACCTAACCTAGGTGTAGGGAGAGGTATGAAGTAGGTGGAGTATTCCTTACTATGGTATACTAAGAGTATGTTACGCCTAGTATGCCTAGTATGCCAAGAGTCCCTCTAGGTTTCTAGTCAGCTCCATACCTTAAGAATGAGAGAGGTGGGAATCTCTTGCAAGACTCGAACTCCAACACCCCGCGAGGGAAGTCAGATCACTGGAAGCTGGACTCTCTGCGTGCAGGGATGACAGCGTCTTCTCAGTGCGTCAGGCCGGGAAACGGGCTCCTCTGAAGTCAAGGTCTCCTCTGATTTACAAGGGCTAGGGAAGGTATATTTATACCTGAGAGGTACCTCCGAATGTTAGCATTGACGTGAATCGGACAGCGGAAGACGTCATGAATGAACCCTCAAGGTATAACGGTTCATGCATAATAGATGAGTCCTTGAAGAAATCAATAGTCCTGTGCTAGGGAAACTCCCGAAGCCTAAGGGTCTGTTCTTCAAGAACTCGTTGTGACGTTAGGGTGGACGGATGTCGGAGACCATGCCTGTATTTGGAGTGCACGGTTTAATGCCTAAATAAGGATTGGGATTTTATGCCTATATAAGGGCAGGGCAAATTGTGCCTATATAAGGACATGATACAGGAAAACCCATGTACGGACACCCTAAGAGGAATACAACAAGGCCGGGAGCAGTGAGCGGTGCAGCCAGTGGTTGGGGCTGTAAGGACTTTGCTGGGTGCATATCTCAGCGCTGGGAGTCTAGCGCGGGAGACCACAGACCAGACCCGACTGGTGAGAAGTGGCCTGAACGGCTGAACAAAGCCCCGGAAGGGAACACAGGTCACCCAGACCTGTAGAGTAACATTAACAATGACGCCCTTCTGCGGTGCTCCGTATTAGCTAATGCAATAGCCACGCATGACATATAGGTCACATACCAACTCCGGAAGTTGTGCGGCGTCAGCAGACGGGGGTGTCGTGAGGCTGGGAGCACTCTGAAGGATCGGCGCGCCTTGGTGCATATTTTCGTATCTACGCTCGCCTGACTCGGTATTCCCCGTGTGGCCCTGATCAACGATCGCTTAGCACCGCGGATGGCTGCTTTGCGTTGGCACACGCTAGGGGTGGGCGAGTTCTCCGTTGGGCGCTGCAACCCCCCTGCAGTGAAGAGCCGTCTGACGGAAACTAGCAGGGGTAGAGGCTGCGGAGTCTTGGCGCCCCGGTTGGAACGACCTGCGAGCGCCACACAAGCTGTGCCGGCCCTTTTGCTGTCTGACAAGATGCCCGGGCGGGGTTCGTCCGAGTTGAAGCGCCAGAAAACAAGGCAAGGGAATACACTACCCAATACTCGGGATCCTTCCCCCCAGAACAGTGGTCAGGAGGTTGGGGAAACGGCCGACAAAGATCTTTCCTTGCACCATCATCTGGATAAGATACTAGCGGCGATATCGGACACCAAGGCGGTGCTGCAGCAGGATATTGGGGCGGTGTCGGTGGGACTGGGTCTCCTGCAAGCCGAACATCATAAGTTGGCGGAGGGTTAGGGGGGCAGAGGAAGCGCTAACCGAACTGGTGCCGAAACATAAGCAGAGGGCAGCCCGTCTGGAAGATCTAACTGCTAGAGTGACGGAATTAGAGCGGAGGGCAGAGGACGCTGAAGGCCGAAACCGCCGCAATAATGTCAGATTCGTGGGGATTCCGGAGTCAGCGGAAGGGGCACACATGCTGTCGTTCCTCGAGAAGTGGATTACTGAAGTAATGCCAGATGGGAAGACCACCAGCGCCGGAGCGGCCCCCTAGACCTGTGGTCGCCAAACTGCTCCATTATAGGGACAGAGACGCTATCCTGCAGCAGTCTAGATCTTTAGGCCCGTACATTATGGATAACAGTAATGTCTCCATGTACCCCGATTTTACGACCAAAGTGCAGGCACAGAGAACCTCCTTCATAGCGGTTAAAAAAGCATTAAGGGAAGCAGGACTGCAATACTCTCTTATGTTTCCAGCGAAGCTCCGAATAGTACTAGATGGTGCCACGCATTTTTGCACCCCCCCAGACGAAGCATGGACCTGGCTGGAGGCATATGGGAAAGGGGCCCCTTTACCCCATTCGAAACCGGACTCTAGGGGAGAGAAGCGTGGTGCTCGGATCAGGGCACGCCGCCCCAAGAAGCCGAAAGCTTTGCAGAGGCCAACAGTTTCCCAGACGCAGCAGGAAAGGGAGGCCGCTTTGAAAGCGGTAGCACAGCTTCTGTCACCCAGTGTTCAAGATCAAGGTGGTGATTCCTCTTCTGATCCAGTAAATCCCTCGTCTAATTCGGATGACTACTCTGGGAACAATGCGGAGTTGCCGAAGCTAACTCCACGCACCGCTGATGACATTGCTTGACGGATGGACCCAGAGACACGCTAACCATAGATGCATGAAGACAATCCCTTGGTAACAGAGAATGATGTTCACTGAGCAACAGCTGGGGGGGAACCCCGGCAGTATAGATGGGACCAGGCGGTCAACACGCCATCTCTAAGCACTCTTGACTTTCCTACCACCCCCACCAGAGTGCACCGCCACTGAGCTGAGGGCGGCGTACTGCTTATAATGCAGTTTTTTTGCTTTTCTTTTCTTTTTTTGCAGGTTTGGGCAGCTGACCGTTGTCAGTCCGCTCGTGGGTTGGGGAGTTTTATTGTTGGGTTTGTTGTTCTATACCAGGGGGACCTCGTCAGTCATGGGGGCGGGTGCTCTGGGGGGGAGGGGGCGCTACTGGGGGGGGTTTCTGCGCTGAGAAATGGCCAATGCTTCTGGCTTTGCCGAGGAGTTTAAACTCCTGACCTGGAACATCCGGGGTATGGGCTCTCCCTCCAAACGCTACAGTATCCTGAATTATATACGACATAGGGGAGCCCATGTAGTAATGCTACAGGAGACTCACCTTACAGAGGTGGAAGTGGCTAGGTTGCGACGTAGGTGGCGAGGACAGCTATTTGCAACTACTTATTCGGCTTTTGCGAGGGGGGTGCTGGTGTGGATTAGGCCTGGGGTCCCCTTCCAGGTCTCCCAAAAAATCATAGACACAGATGGGAGATTCGTTGTGGTCAGGGGCAAGTTGAAGGGCAGGGAAATAACGCTGGGGAGTGTCTATGCTCCCAATCGGGATCAGATCTCCTTTCTCGAGCGCTTTTCTGGCCACTGGCAGGGGTGGTGGGGGACGATTTGATTCTGGGGGGCGATTTTAACTATGTGTGTGACATAGGATGGGATAGATCTACCCCTCCACTGAGAGGTACGACAGCAGCCACTATGGCCAAGGGACTTAGGAACTGGATTGGGGGTGGGGGTTGACAGATGCTTGGAGATTGCACAACACACAACAGAGAGAATACTCCTACTACTCCTCTCTGTACGACCTACACACGAGATTAGATATGTTCCTCTGTTCAGATAGGCTGGCTCCGATGTTAACTGGGGCTGAATACCTGGGGAGATCCCTCTCTGATCATAGTCCCTTGCTAATGCGGTTCGCCCCCACCCCTGAAAGGGCCTCCATTCCACTATGGCGTCTAGATCCCGCCTTACTGGAAGACGCCAGCTTTAAACAGCGCCTCTCTGATGCTATGGCCACTTATTTTGAGAAAAATCAACGGACAGCCAGCTCACTCTTGGTAGAATGGGATGCGTTCAAGGTGGTGATCCGTGGACAATGCCTAGGGCAGGAGGTGGGGGCCAGACGAGAGATTGCCCGAGAACTTGAGGCCCTGGAAGCTCGGATACTGGCACTGGACAGAGAGGTAGAGGAAGGGGCTGACGTGCAGAGTCGTTTAGCGGATGTGAAGAGTCTTTACAACTCCGAGTGGGACAGGTTACGGACGCTGGATTACCGAACATATCAAGAACGGCAACATGTAGAAGGGAGTAGAGCAGGGAGGCTATTGGCCTGGTTAATTAGACCAGAAAGCAGGGAAGCGCCAATTCCCGGTATCCGTACTACAGATGGGCACGTACTGTGCTCTCCCACGGACATTAATGGCTTGTTCCGGGAGTACTATGAGAAATTGTATGGGACCCCAGGAGATACACGGGGTGATGACCTAATGACATACCTGGAGGGGCTGGGACTGGAAGGACTAGACCGGGACTCTCAAGAATCACTGGCACTGCCGGTAAAAGCAGTGGAAATCAGAGCAGCCATTAAAGACCTGGCGCGGGGGAAAACACCTGGGCCGGACGGCCTCCCGGCCAAATTCTACTCCACCTTTGTAGACACATTGGTCCCGAGGTTGGAGCGGGTATACGCGACTGCCCTAGAAGAAAAACATCTACCGCCGTCCATTAGAGAGGCGCTGGTGATTCCTTTACCAAAAACAAAGAAAGAAGTAGCAGAGGTTACGGAATTTAGGCCATTGTCAATGTTAAACATTGACTTTAAAATCCTCAGCAAGGCGCTGGCGACTAGGCTGTTGCCTCAGATGCAGAGATTGGTCCATACAGACCAAAATGGTTTTATTCCCTCCCGCTCCACATCCAACAAGGAGATTGTATAATGTTCTGTTTCACAGAGACTTGGGAGAGTACCCCGAAGCCTTGGTGTTAGCTGTGGACCCGGAAAAGGCCTTTGACTCCCTGAGATGGGACTTTTTGCTGGCAGTGATGGGGGAGATGGAGATGGGAGATGGCTGGTCAAACTGGGTCCGCCTCTTGTACGAGAGTCCTAGGGCTAGGGTGCGTACGGGCAACACGGTATATGCCCAATATTCCATACATAGAGGGACCCGCCAGGGATGCCCCCTATCACCATTGCTTTTCGCTCTAGCCATGGAGCCTCTGGCGGAGCGACTCAGGCAGGAGGGTGAGAGGCTGGGAGTGGCTCTTGATGGGACTCACCATATTGTATCGTTATACGCAGACAACATACTGATCTATCTACGCAACGGATCTCGCGCGATCCCGACGGTGTTGCGCGTCTTGGAGCAGTTTGCTGAGTTCTCGGGACTACGCATAAACAAAAAGAAAACATATGTGTTCCCGTTGAATCCTGCCCTTATCAGACCACCGGACTTCCCATTGGACCTGGAATGGGCGTCAACATCCTTCAGGTACCTGGGAATACAGATTTACCATCGTCAGGTGGATCTGCTTGAGGGGAACCTTGGAGGTGCCCTACGAACATTGCGGGCAAATGTGTCCTTCTGGCGCTCACTCAAATTGCCGGTTATGGCTAGGGTGGCATTGTCCAAGATGGTGGTGCTACCACGGCTCTTATACTTTTTCGTCAACCTGCCTGTGGTGATCCCAAAGAGCTGGTTTAGGACCCTGGACATACTGCTGAGAGATCTGGTGTGGGATGGCGGACGTAACAGGGTATCCCTGCAGACATTGCAACTTCCACTCACGGGGGAAGGACTGGGTGCTCCCGATTTTGAAGCTTATTACTTGGCGGCACCAGTGGTTGGCTAGGTGGCTCGACGGACGGGGGCTGGCACCGCTCCAGTGGTCCTGCTCCCTAGAATGCTTAACCGTCGCTAGAAGATTAAACACATGGGGACATTACTCTCAGTAGTGGTAACGTGCTGGAATAGGTTTACGGCAAGAGCCAAAGATGCACCGCTCTATGCACCAAACATCCCACTCACGAGATTACCGCAGGCGGGGATGGGCCCACCTCTCACGCAGCGGCAGTTGCAGGGCTGGGAGGAAGCAGGAGTGTTGTCGGTTGGAGATTGCTACCGCGATGGTGAACTGCTGCCGTTAGCTGAGTTCCTGGAATATCATGACCTGCCACCGGGACAGTTTTTGAATTATCATAAGATATGGGGGGCGTTGACTGAGTTGTGGGGAGGTGACTTGAAAGAACCTGGCACTCATACGGCCCTTCAGGTGGTGGTGACTTTGGGGTCGGCAGGACACCTGGTAAAATGGCTCTACCTGGCAATAACGGGGATGACCCACCGGCCTTTGCCTCGTGTAAGGGAACAATGGGAGGGCACCCTGAATAGGCAGTTAACTGAGAAGGAATGGGAGAAGGCCCTATTAAGCCCCAAAAAAGTGTCCAGGAATGCAGCCTTTAAACTTATACAGTTTAACATACTCCATAGAACCTACATCACCCCACACAGGTTGAATGTAGTGTACGTTAGCGATGACCAGGCCTGCGCCAGATGCTCGCAAAAAGACGCCGACTTTGATCATATGGTATGGTCCTGTCCTGGGCTTAACGATTACTGGACCAGGATCGTAGACACTGTAAATAGGGTTCTGGCTCGTACTATGATGTGCTCCCCAGAGGTATGCCTTCTGGGACTATTCCCGAGACCCAAATCCAAACGAATGGGCCATAGGTTTGTGGACCTGGCATTCCTCTTGGCTAAAAGAAGAATAGCTCTCAGGTGGAAGGCAAAGATAAATCCCTTAATAGTAGACTGGGAAAAAGATGTTTCCTGTTGGGCCAGAGCGGAGGAAAAGGCCTTGCTTAGGGAAGATAAGATTACGAAGAGGCGCAAACCCCTGGCAGAACCATGGGCAGACATATTAAGGGCATGGGACACGAGAAATGCACCCGACCAGGAGTCACGGATAAGCGCAGATGAACCTGAGGGACCAGGGGAGACACATGCCCCCTAAACGTCGGGTGACCATTGTAGAACTTTTCTGTGATTCTGGGACCTCGGGGAGAGGGTTGGATCAGCCTTGTCCTATCAGGCCACTACTTGGATGACCCCTTCAGTAGATTGGCTGCCGGTTCTTGCCCTCGCCCACCTAGGGCTCTCCTTGCTTTATCCTTGCGTTTCCCCCCTCCCCCCTTGGGCCCCCTGACCTGACGGAAGCACCAACCATACTGTTTATAATGTTTCCACTGACTGAGGACCCCTGGTTGACTTCTATAAGTTTTAATTGAGCATGTAGTTCATGGATGCACTGAGTTTGTATCTTTCCTTTTTGCTTTTCTTTATTATTTGAGTTTCTCTATGGCAGTCATATACACATTTTCAATACATGCACATACGAGACGGTTAGTGCTGATGACAACCTAACCACTCCCTATCATACGCTCTTTCATAGCGGGGGTTTTATTCATTAATACTATAAGCTAGCAGAAAATGGACATCCTAGGGCAGAATAGTACTGGGTAAACAATGTGGGGCAACAATGTTTTAACTAAGAGGCACATAAAAAGTGTAGCATGGAGAACGACGTTTGATAATGTCCTACGGATTGTCTCACTGCTGTGACTATGAAACTGTATTGATTGTAACAATGTTCATTTTACAAATGCCAATAAAACAGATATTTAAAAAAAAGAAAAAGGTAGCTCTATTTGCGACCCATTAAGAATCGCTAATGAAACTGAAAACAGTTTCATACATTAGGATTAGCGATTACCTAATTGTGATTCGAAGAAAATTGCAATTAGGTAATCGCTACTTGTAATGATGATACATGTGGTCCTATATGCTGTCCGGTCTCACCTCTTCAATCTAATTGAAATTTTTTGTTACATTGTTAGGTGAACGTGATAACCACTACACTATGGAAACCTACTTTTTTTGTTACATTGTTAATGTTGTTTAATTTTCTTCAAATGGACTTCGGCATTGTGGTTTATGTCACCCGAACCCCTTCATGGCAATACAGGACCATATTATATGTTTACCTATTATGTATCACATATATTTCCTCTGAAGAAGAACATCCATTTTGAAGTATTCCCTGCCCACCACAAAGAACAACATCTCTTTCTGAGTATGTTGCCAAGGTCAGTGAGAAGAAGATCCTGCCCTGCATTGCTTCACTCTATCTTTACGCAGTAACACCAAGAACAGGTCCAATGGCATTTTTGTTCTCTCTCTCCATCTCCTGCATATTTGACCAGGGAGGATCCCAAGTTGGGAACAAGAGTGCGTGCACAGCTGCTGATCACTCATTTCACTTCTCATTTGCTGTCTAATTTATCTAATCTTTTGTTCATTCTTACTCTACCTTACACCTCCTAGTCTCTCTGCCTTACATCTGATGGCCATTCTCACTCTTCTTACAATCTGATGGTTAGTAGACCTCATATTGAGTGGTCAGTTTGCCTTACATCTGCTGATCATAAAGGCTGATATTTGCTAGTCAGACTGCTGTATACTTGCTGATCACCCTGTCTCACAACTGTGAGTGACTACTTTACATTTTCTAGTAATTCTTCCCCGTCTTATAATAATCATTCAACATCACGTCTTAGACTGATTGCTTCCATCTCCACATTACTGTAATATCCACCATTGCTACAGAACATGTTACTTACCTTCAGTGATGCTTTTTCTAGTGGATACAGTATCTACCTCCGGATTCCTCACCTTTTGAATATCCCAATGTGCCAGAATTCCACAGAAACTTTTCTTGACAGCTCTCCCACGTCGACAAGGACGTCACAATGCGCATGGCTCCACAGGTGGCACCACGCAACGTCCTTGGAGCCATAAGAAGCCCTTGTCGGAGTGCTGGTGTCAGTTTTCACCCATTTTTTTCATGCCTTCGAGGCAACAGGTGAAACCAACATCATGATTGCTATTACAGATTCTAACTTTAAATCGAAGATATATATATTCACTGAAAAAAACACAGGTTTCAGGGACGTTATAGTTAGAAATTAGCATTTAAAAAACATTAGAAATTCACTGAAAAAACTGAGAGATGTAATATGTGATGTCATCAGCAGTGCATTGCGGGGGCGCGAGTTATAGTTAGCTCTACTAACTATAACGGCGGAATTTCTCTGGTTTTGTATGAGTGAAATGTCCAGCTAACCATAACGTCCCTGAAACCTGTAGCTTTTTCAGTGAATTTCTAAGGTTTTTTAAATGCTAATTTCTAACTATAACGTCCCTGAAACCTGTGGTTTTTTCAGTGAATTTCTAAGGTTTTTTAAATACTAATTTCGAACTATAACGTCCCTGAAACCTATGGTTTTTTCAGTGAATTTCTAATGTTTTTTAAATGCTAATTTCTCTGTTGCTGCAAGCCGCAGTTCGCCCTCCAACGATGTCGGTGCCTGCTACGGCGGCAGCCGCCGTTTAACTTTGATTAACCAAGCGATGTCCTCCAGAATTCCGGAAGGAAATACGAAGCGGCACTCTGGGAGATTTTTGCACAAACCTTTATATAACTCACGCCCCCGCAATGCGATCCACGCGTTTCGGCTCGTCCGAACCTTGATAACGATACAAGATGTCATTGTAGCTTCCTTATTTAAATGTACAAATGCCTCCAGTTGCCAACATTAACAAAGGACTACATATTACTTTAATCCAAAAAGCTGGCGGCCATATTGGCCTGGTCACGATGTGAAAATTCAGGAATTGATACAATAAAGAAAAGAAAACAAGTGTTAATATGCACACAATGTCATTTCAGCATATCTTGCCCCGTGACTGCCGTACCTGTATGTTCATCAACGTGACTTGTTCATAATAAACATACTTAGGATTGCAAACATCAACATAAACAATGGACTGCACATTACTTTAAAGTGAAAGGCTATCGGCCATATTGATCTGGGCACATTGCGTATTATAATGGTTCTTACACGAAAGAAAAGAAAAAAAAGGGGTATTAATATACACACACTATCCATAAATAAAGTTCTATCGATTATAGTTCCATTCCATTCACAGCTCATTTGAGATGTCATGAGTGATGTCACTGACCATTTCATGAATGATGTAATGTCTGAGGTCATAAGCAGTGCATTGCGGGGGTGTAAGTTATAGTTAGCTCAGGCAACTATAACTGCTGAATTTCACTGGTTTTGTACGAGTGAAATCTGAGTCTAACTATAACGTCCCTGTAATCTTTGTTTTTTTCAGCTAATTTCTAGTTTTTTTTAACGTTCAGTAAGATGCCTATCACAATGGATGGTGGGGGGTTGGAAGCTGGCCTGGCCTGGCATTGTGCTGCCCCCACCCAAGCTTGCTGCTCCTGCCTCCCCTCCTCCTTGCCATCCATTGTCCAAGTCCATGCCCCTGCTCCCTCATTACAGCCCTGTGTGGCCGTTGTTCTGCCACTGGCCTTCCCGCCTTCTCTGAACAGTTAGCTTGCTGCCCCATCCACCTCCTCCCTATCCTCTGTTGTCTGAATCCATGCACTAGCCTTCTCCCTCCTGCCATGCATGGTCTGATGTGCTGCCACTGCCCTCCATTTAGCATGATGTCCCAGTCCACTCCTCCTGCCCTCCATTGCCCAATTCTATGCCCCATCATTGACCTCCTGCTTAGCCTCTGTGCTTAGCTTGCTGCCCCTACTCTCCTTCCCCCTGCCCTCCGATGTCTGTGTGCATGCCCCTGCTCCATCCTTTTTGCCCACCATGTTCCATGGACCTGCCCCTCCTATCTACTCTGAGTGTTCTGTTGAGCTGCCACTCCCCTCCCACCTGCCTAGCATTGTCAGATGACTGTAACCTGTCCCTGCCACCTCCACCCTGCCTGTCCACGTTCCATGCCCCTATCCCCTTCCTCCTGTCCTCCATGGTCCATTTTACTGCCACACCCTTCTGCCCTCCCTGGTCTGTTGTGCTGCAACTGCTCCTCCTGCCTGCCCCGCGTGGTCGGTTGTGAGGCCCCTTCCCCTGAACTCTCTTGTCTGTGCCCAGCTCCTACCCCTCCCTTCTATCCTCCATGGTCCTTTGTGCATGCACCTGCCCCCTCCTTCCCGCCCATCATGGCCATTGTGCTGCCACTAACCCTCCCGCTTGCCATGCATGGTCTTCTGTGCTGCCACGGCCCCTCCCACCTTCCCTGTGTTGTCAGATAGCTGCCCCTGACCCCCTCCCACCTTCCCTCCATGGTCTGTGTGTATGCCATTGTAGTCTCACAGTTGCTCTCCATGGTCTATCTTGCTTCTAGTGCCCATCCTGCCTGACCTCCATTGTCAGCTTGCTGCTCCTGCCCTGCCCCCTAGCCCCCTGCCCTCTGTTTTCCATGTGCAGACCCCTATTCCCTCCCTCCTGGCTTGTCTGTTACATTGTAATGCCCCTGATCCCTACCTCCTGCCCTTTATGGTCCGTTATGCTGCAGCTTTCTCTCCTGTCTGTCTATTATGGTCAGCTAGCTGCCATTGCCTCTTTCCCCTCTGTTCTCTGTTGTTCATGTGCATGGTCCTGTCCCCTTCCTATTGCTTTCCATGGATTGGTGTGCTACACTCCCGTCCCGCATGCCCTGTGTGGTGTATTGTGCTGCTGCAAACCCTGATGCCTGCCCTGTAAGGTCAGTTTGGTGCACCTGTCCATGTCCCTCCTGTCCTCTGTTATCTGAGTCCATGTCCCTACCCCAATTCCTCCTGCCTTCCATGATCCAATGTACCATACTTGCTAACATTTTGAACTTGGTAAGAGGGAGATTTTGGAGAAAAAAACTGGGGTATTGATTTTCCCCATTGACTTACATTGAAAAAGAGGAGATTGTAGACAGGAGACAGATCAAATAAAGCCCATTTGGGCTTAAAAACATTGGGCGTTTCCTGGCTGAATCGGGTCTGTTGGCATGTATGGTTGAACTACCACTGCCTCTTCCTTCTGCCCACAATGGTCTATTATATTGCCACAGCCTCTCTTGCCTGTCCTGCGTTGTTGGTTTGTTGCCCCTGCCCCCCTTTCCACTGCCCTCCATAGTCTGTTGTGCTGCCACTGCCCTTCCTGCCTACCCAGTGTGGTCAAATTGTTGGCTCTGCACCCTCCTACCTGCCTTCAATTTTCTGAGTCCGTGCCCCTGGCCTCTGCCTCTCAACAGTATCCTAATGAACAACTAGATTGCTAACATTCTATATTTATTACAAAAGTGTGGCACGCCTGACGTCATCTTGATGTAATCAAAACTGTAATACCTAGAGCATTTCCTTTAGAAATTACAGAAATGAAAGGGTCTTATTTGCATCGAAATTATGGTTAGTGCTCTAAAAACTAAAATGAGGACATATTTTCTGAGTTTTCAAATTGCAACAAAGCACTTTTAAATTATTTGTTATCTTTATGTTTTTTTATCCAGTTGACCACTTGATTAAATGTTACACTTAGGGGAGAGGATGTGGTATTACTTCCAGAGCTGCAGACTTTGCAACTGGGGAACCAGGTTGGAGTTTCTGCTTCAGCTCGACATTCTGTGATTCTGGTCAAATCACTTAATCTCCCCATGTCTACAACCAATATGAATTTGTCCTTGTGTGATGTAACCAATGCTCATGTAAAGCACTCCAATACCTGACCAGTCTGCACTATATAAAACTGCAAAAAAAAAAAAAGTGTTTTGCACACTTCTGTCATTGAGCTATACGTGGGCTACATCTGGGTGATATTTGTGCTACATTTGGGCTCTTTTGTTTCTGGTGGCCACCTTCGGAGATTTATTTGTTATGAAGTTTCCTGATTTCCTCATTTACTGCAGTCTCCTCAGTAGGAAATGCTTTCAGTTTTTTACTTTGATTGCATCAAGAAGGCATTCAGATGTGTCACACATTCGCCATAAATTCTGAATGTTAGCACTCTAGTTGCTCATTAGATCACTGTAGTAAAGCTACTGCTTACTAGGGAAGTCTGCTGCTGGTATTGAAAGTGCATGTTTCAGTCTGCATGTCAGAATTTTTTAATGAAATAGAAGAGGATTTGAGAAGTCACTCAAAATGTGCCCTAATTTTTCTTTCTTCAGCACTAATCATAATTTCTATGGCAAAATGAACCCCCTCAGTTTGTTCCTTTTTAAATTAAATGTTTTAAGTGTTACCAGTTTATTCCAATCAAGATGGCTTCAGGAGTGCCATACTTTTGTCATAAGTAAGACTTTTGGCGCTAGAGTTGTTCTTTAGAACACTCTGGGACATTCTGTCATTGGGCTATACGTGGGCTACATCTGGGTGATATTTGTGCTACATTTGGGCTCTTTTGTCTCTGGTGGCCATCTTGGGAGACTTATTTGTTATGAAGTTTCCTAATTTCCCCATTTACTACAGTCTCCTCAGTAGGAAATACTTTCAGTTTTTTACTTTGATTCCATCAAGAAGGCATTTAGATGTGTCACACATTTGCCATAAATTCAGAATGTTAGCACTCTAGTTGCTTATTAGATCACTGTAGTAAAGCTACTGCTCACCAGGGAAGTCTGCTGCTGGTATTGAAAGTGCATGTTTCAGTCTGCATGTCAGAATTGTTTAATGAAATAGAAGAGGATTTGAGAAGTCACTCAAAATGTGCCCTAATTTTTCTTTCTGCAGCACTAATCATAATTTCTATGGCAAAATGAACCCCCTCATTTTGTTCCTTTTTAAATTAAATGTTTTAAGTGTTACCAATTTATTCCAACCAAGATGGCTTCAGGTGTGCCATACGTTTGTCATAACTAAGACTGTTAGCACTCTAGTTGTTCTTTAGAACACTCTGGGAAGCTGCAGTAGAACACAAAGGAATCAACTGACAGTCTCTGCCCTTGTTGGATGTACATGTTTTACTGAGAATGTCAGACTTCATTCTCACATGACTGAGAAAGATAATGTGAATTTACAGAAAATATGCTCTCATTTTAGCTTCTGGAGCACCTTCCAAACCTCTATGGGAAAAGTATGAGAAAATAGTTTTCTCTCAAACATGATTCATGATATCCCAGCAGAAGGCTTTTTCACAGGGTAAAATCACCTTAGAACACACCACAATTCCTAAAATCAGTATGGTACCATCAACAAATGATTTATAATGTAACTAAAGTCTTGTCACCCTTTATACGTTCTCCTTTTGGTGACCCTCAAAACCTTCCATTCACTACAATGCATTTTAATGGGGTGCTATCATGTATATTGGTCCCAAGATGGCTGCCAACACTTCTTGGATGAAGTGCTGACAGCCAATCAGATCTCACGATGAGATGTGTGGTTAGGCTCCGCCCAGATATATAAATTTCTTTTTCCTTTAATATTTAAAAAAACTACTGAACGGATTTACACCATTTTAAAAAAAGGGCGCTTTCTGAACCAAGAGCTACCTTTTTGCCAAATTTGGTGTAATTCCGTTCAGCAGTTCGGGCTGTAGCTTTGTCTAAAGTTTCCTATGGAAATTAACATGTGGAAAACGCGTTTTGGGACCCCCCTTTTTTCTCGGCCCCCGCTTGACGAATCACCCCAAAACGTTCAAGAAAGGAGCTGACCGGAGCGCCCCATTAGTTTTGAAAATTTCGCGAAGATTTGTCAGACGGCACCAAAGATATTGGCAAAAGAAAAAACGCTTTTTGAATAGAATAGAGGTCCTAACTATAACTACCTACTGGCGACCGCCAGTAGGTAATATATATATATATATATATATATATATATATATATTCACTGAAAAAACCATAGGTTTCAGGCACGTTATAGTTAGGAATTAGCATTTATAAAACCTTAGAAATTCACTGAAAAAAACCACAGGTTTCAGGGACGTTATAGTTAGCTGGACATTTCACTTGTACAAAACTAGAGAAATTCGGCTGTTATAGTTAGGTGAGCTAACTATAACTCACGCCCCCGCAATGCACTGCTGATGACGTCACATATTACATCACTCATGGCATGGTCAGTGACATCACTGATGACATCATCCAGTGACGGAATGTTTCTAAATAGTTTAAGAATGTTATGTATATATACGCCAAGGTGTATTGAAGAATGAGTGGGTGTATGAATGTCTGAATGGATGATTTAGTAGGTGCGTGACTGACTGTATACGTGAGTGATTAAACGTGTCTTAGTGAATGCATGGGAGACTGACTAATCTGAGTGAATGTCTGTATCAGTCTGTCAGTAAGTGTGTAAGTGGCAGCATGGGTGCTTAGTAGCTGCATGAGTGTGTATATGGGTTAATGATTGGTTGTCTGTGTACCTGTATGGGTGTCTGAGTGTGTGTGTGGGTGGGTGGTGTGCATGACTCCCTGCAAGGATGTGTGAGTAGGTCTTTCAGTGATTGTATGGGTTCATTAGTGCATGTGTGAGCGGCTGTATGGGTTCATGAGTGCATCTGCAAGAGGCTGTATAGGTGAGTGAGTGTGCGTATGGCTGTGTCGGTGAGTGAGTGGATGTCTCAGTGGTATATGTACGAGTAACTACATACGTGAAAGGAAGTATATGTGAGTGTTGGAGCATATAAGTGACTATATGTGAGAGTGACTGATTGTGAGAGTGGCTGTATGGACAAGTGTATGCTTGTGTGAATGATTGTATAAGAGAGTAACTATGTGTTAGTATCTTATGAATAAGTGAGGTGGTGTGTGTATAACTGTATAGGTGAGTAAATGGCAATGTGATTGATTCTTTGCGTGACTGAGTAGGTGTGTGAGTAACTCTATGGATGAGTGGCGGTGTGTGAGTGTCTGTATGGGTATATGATAGCATATATCAGTGGCTGTATAGATGAGTGATTGCGTGAATGAGTAACTATGGGTTAGTGAGTGGACGTGTGTGTAGACCTATGAATCAGTAAGTGGGTATGTACTAACTAGTATTGGTGTTGAGATTAGTAGTCTGTATTTTAGAGTGGGTGTATGAAAGGTTATATTAGGGTGTGATGAGGTGCATCAGAGATTAGGTGGATGATGTCATCAGTGATGTCATTTGAGATGTCATCAGTGATGTCACTGACCCTGCCATGAGTGATGTAATATGTGACGTCATCAGCAGTGCATTGCGGGGGCGTGAGTTATAGTTAGCTCAGCTAACTATAACAGCCAAATTTCTCTGGTTTTGTACAAGTGAAATGTCCAACTAACTATAACGTCCCTAAAACCTGTGGATTTTTCAGTGAATTTCTCTGGTTTTTTAAATGCTAATTCCTAACTATAACGTCCCTGAAACCTATGTTTTTTTCAGTGAATTTAATAGGTTTTTAAAATGCTAATTACTAACTATGCCTACATAGGTAGGACATGTGCAGAAAGAGGAAGAAAGGCGCAGAAAGATGCAAGAGAAGTGCAGAAAGAGGCAAGAGAGGTGCAGAGAGAAAGAAAGGTGCAGAAAGAAGCAAGAAAAATGCAGAAAGAGGCAACAGAGGTCCAGAAAGAGGAAGAAAGGTGCAGAAAGAAGCAAGAGATGTGCAGAAAGAACCTACAGAGGTGCAGAGAGGCCTACTTCGACTGTACCTTACAACAGACTCATACAAAGTAGCCTAATCACTAATCCTTCTCCCAAGAGGTCTTAAACCTCACTTTCCTCTTGAAGGTTCACTATTCATCGACTGCTCAGAATGTTAGGCGTACCAAATATAAAACAGCAATTCTAAGCATGTCACTGTTGTAAGTCTGACCAAGTTTGTGAAGGTATGCATGCGTGTGTCTCTGCTTTTACCTAGTGACATGTTACATAAAAATAAACATACAAATGAACAAGTTACTTACCTTCGGTAACGCTTTTTCTGGTGGATACAGTATCTGCCTGTGGATTCCTCACCTTATGAATATCCCCTGCGCCAGCATTCCGCGGACATTTTTCCTAGCTCTCCACGCCGACGAGGTCGTCACAATGCTATGGCTCCGCACACGGCTCCGCATGACGTCACTGGAGCCATAAGAGGACCACGTCGGCGTGATGACGTCAGTTCGACCCATTTTTTCCGTGCCACCGAGGCAAACGGACGGACCGACCAAGAGACAATGCATACATAGTACACAGTATTCACACAAATAAACACAGTGTAAAGTGAAAAAAGGAAAGCAAAAGAAAGCAAGCATTTCCTATAAGCCTCCACAGAGGCAATACAAAATGACAATATGAAACAACCATATTAACCAATACCTCTTTTAAGGTATAAAAGGGTGGACAACGGGGAGGCGGTGGGCCAGTGAGGAATCCACAGGCAGATACTGTATCCACCAGAAAAAGCATTACCGAAGGTAAGTAACTTGTTCTTCTGATGGATACATATGCCTGTGGATTCCTCACCTTATGAATAGAATCCCACAGCAGTCCCTCTCCCGGAGGAGGGTGTCCACCCTTCTATACCAAAAAGTCCTGCAAAACAGAGCGCGCAAAATGGCCATCCCTCCTCACTTCGGAATCCAAGCAGTAATGCTTCGCGAAAGTGTGGAGGGAGGCCCAAGTTGCGGCCTTACAGATGTCCAACACAGGAACACCCGTGGACAAAGCAGACGTAGACGATTTAGCCCTGGTAGAGTGAGCTCTAATGCCTACAGGAGGCTCCTTACCAGCCAGAGCGTAGCAGATCTTGATGCACAAGATGATCCACCTGGATAAAGTGCGCTTGTGCACCGCCTTGCCCTTCATACGTCCAACATAGCCCACAAAGAGCTGATCATCCTGACGGAAGTCCTTTGTTCTATCAAGATAGAAACTAATCGCCCTCTTAGGGTCCAAACGGTGCAGCCTTTCCTCCTCCTTGGAAGGGTGAGGGGGAGGATAGAAAGTAGGAAGGTTAATGGACTGCCCTAGATGGAAGGGAGTTACAACCTTAGGCAGAAAAGCAGCCCTGGTCCTGAGTACCATGCGTTCAGCATGTATGGTCAATAACGGAGGCTTTGAACTCAAAGCCTGAAGCTCACTCACCCTCCTAGCTGAAGTGATAGCCACAAGAAAGACCGTTCTGAAAGTCAGCAGTCTTAAAGGACAGCTATGCATAGGTTCAAACGTGGAAATCATTAAAAAAGTTAACACTAAATTCAAATCCCACTGGGGCATAATAAAAGGAGTGGGCGGGAACATGTTAGTAAGCCCCTTAATGAACCTTAAAACTATTGGAGACTTAAAAGAGATGGCTGATCAGGCAGACAAAGAAATGCCGATAAAGCCGACAAGTATCCTTTAACAGTGGCTACAGCACAACCCTGCTGGGCCAAATGAAGCGAAAAACAAAGAACATCAGAAAGATGGGCTTTCAAGGGATCAACAGACTTCTCTCCACACCATTTAACAAATTTTGACCACCTGTAGGAGTAGATAGACTTGGTGGAGTGTCGCCTGGCCGATAATATAACATCCACCACGTCAGGCGGGAGAGAAAAAGAATTCAGGTTGCCCCGTTCAATCTCCAGGCATGAAGGTGCAGGCTCTGGAGGTGGGAGTGAAGAACCTGCCCCTCCGACTGCGAGAGGAGGTCTACCCTGAGAGGGAGACGGAGCGGAGGGTGCGACGAGAGGTGAAGAAGGTCTGTGTACCACACCCTTCTTGGCCAATCCGGGGCGATCAATATGACTTGGGCCCGGTCTTGGCGAATCTTCCTCAGAACCCGAGGAATCAAGGGTATGGGAGGAAACGTATAAAGGAGCTGTGAGCTCCAACTCAACTGAAACGCGTCCCCCAACGCCCCCTGCATCAGAAACTGGAGACTGCAGAATGACGGGCAGTGCGCGTTCTCGAGAGTAGCAAACAGGTCCACCTGAGGAGTCCCCCACGTCCGGAAGATGTGTCGAACTACCTCCGGATGAAGCCTCCACTCGTGGTCGGCGGAGAACTGCCGACTGAGACTGTCCGCACGCACGTTTAGCACCCCGGCCAGATTATTTGCCATCAAGCAAATCCGATGGTCCTGAGCCCAGGACCAAAGTCGCAAAGCCTCCCTGCAGAGACGGTACGACCCTACTCCTCCCTGCTTGTTGACATACCACATCGTGGCAGTGTTGTCCGTCAGGACTTGAACCGACTGACCGCAAAGGGAAGGGAGAAAGGCCTTGAGCGCCAAACGAATCGCCCGCAATTCCAGAAGATTGATATGAGACAACCTTTCCTCTTGAGACCAAAGGCCCTTGATCTCCAGATCCCCCAGATGAGCACCCCACCCTAGGGTAGAGGCATCCGTTATCACTGTGGCCACCGATGGAAGAAGATGAAAGGGCTTTCCTTGAGACAGATTGCCCTCCACACTCCACCAAGATAGATCCGCTGCAGCTTCTCTGGAGATCCTGACAGACTCCCTGAGATCTCCGTTGTGCTGATACCACTGCCTGCGGAGGCACCACTGGAGCGCCCTCATGTGCCAGCGTGCATGGTTGACCAACAGAATGCAGGAGGCGAACAGACCGAGCAGGCGAAGGACCTTCAGAACCGGAACAACCGCTCCATTGTAAAACAAGGGAATCATTTCCTGGATGTCGAGAATCCTTTGCGGAGGAGGAAAAGCTCGACACGCAGTGGTATCCAGTACCGCCCCTATGAACAGGTTGCACTGAGAGGGCACTAGGTGAGACTTGGGTACATTTATCGAAAAACCCAAATTGTACAACAGCTGAACTGCTACCTGCAGATGATGAAGCACCATCTCTGGCGTCTCTGCCTTCAGAAGCCAGTCGTACAGGTAGGGGAAAACCGGAATCCCCGACCTCCTGAGATGGGCAGCCACCACTGCCATCACCTTGGTGAAGACTCGAGGTGCAGTAGTAAGACCAAACGGAAGAAACGCAAACTGGTAGTGTTGCGACCCAACCGTAAACCGGAGATACTTCCTGTGCGACTTCAGGATTTGGGATGTGAAAATACGCATCCTGCAAGTCGATGGACACCATCCAGTCCTCTTGCTGCAGCGCCTGAAGAACCTGCGCTAGGGTGAGCATCTTGAATCTCTCCTGCCTGAGATAAAGATTCAAAATTCTGAGATCCAGGATCGGACGTAACCTGCCATCCTTTTTGGGAATCAGAAAATACCGAGAGTAGCATCCCTGACCCCTTTCCTGCTCCGGAACCACCTCTATCGCACCTTTTTGTAACAGTGCAATAACCTCCTTTTGAAGGAGAAGTAAATGATCCTCCATGCAAAACCCTTGGCAAGGAGGGTAAGGAGGAGGGAATTCCCTGAAGGGAAGGGTGTACCCATTCTCTACGAGATCTAGAACCCAAAGGTCCGAAGTGATCAATTTCCAATCTCGTAGAAAATGGGTAAGCCGACCTCCCACAGGACTTACATGATCCGGGATGGCGGATCTAGGGCTGCTTTCCCGCATTACCAGGAGGGGCTGGGGAGGTAGAGGAGGAGGAGGAGGAGGAGGAAGGATGACGCCCGGCTCCACGTTGGCGACCTCTGCCTTTACCCCTATAGGACTTATACAAGGGGTTTTGTTGTTGTTGCTGCTGCTGCTGAGGCTGTCTGACACTTCGAAAGGAAGACTTCCCGAAGCCTCTGTATCTTTTATAACCATAGCCTCTCGATTGTGATTGCAGACCCAAAGATTTAGCCGTGGCCTTACTGTCCTTAAATCTTTGCAAGGCAGAATCCGCCTTTTCTCCGAAAAGTCTAGACCCATCAAAAGGCAGATCAAGAAGGGCAGCCTGCACATCGGGAGAGAACCCAGAAGACCTCAACCACGCATGTCTTCTCGTTGCAATGGACGAACCCATCACTCTGGCAACAGAATCCGCCGTGTCCAAGCCAGACTGGATGACTTGGCGAGCAGCAGCCTGAGAGTCCGCTAACACCTCGCTCAGATTTCCCCTATCTTCCTCAGACAACTTAGGAAGAAGCTGTTTGGCAGAGTCCATTAAGGCATGAATATATCTACCCAAGAGACAAGTTGCGTTGGTAGATTTCAGTGCCATGCTAGCTAAAGAAAAGACCTTTTTCGCAGACTGTTCCAGCTTCTTGGAATCCCTGTCGGCGGGAGCTTGCGGAAAAGCCCCTGTAGACTGCTTCGAACAAGAAGCCTGTACCACCAAGCTCTCAGGAGAGGGGTGAGATGAAAGGAACACTGGATCTCCAGGAGCAGGCCTATACCTTCCGGAAACTGACCTTGAAACCGCAGGAGCAGAAAGAGGGTTGCGCCAAACATCAAGTATTGGCTCAGTCAGAGCATCATTAAAGGGTAAGAGTGGTTCAACCACCGAGGACGGAGAATGGAGCACCTCCGTAAGAAGATTAGGCTTATACTCAGCCATAGGAAGCTGCAAATCCAAAAGATCCGCAGCCTTCCTGATCACAGAATGGTACGGAACCTCCTTCGAGGGGGAAGCCTTCTGAGAAACAAAGTCCCACTCAGGAGAAACGTCAAGTCCACTTGCCTCACACAATCCTCAAACACATCCTCTGTGTCATACACTTCTCCTTCCTCCCTCTCATCCACTTGGTACTGGTCCTCCTCCAACAACCTCTGCGCTTCTCTCCTCGAGCGCATCTTCGGCTGCGGCGTCGGCGGCGCCACACGCGGAGTCGACGACTCCGGGAGCGGCGTCGAAGAAGGATCCACTGTAGTAACCGGCGCCGATCGAATCCGAGAAGCTTCACGGGATGGAGCTGGGGATTGCCCATACGGTGTTGACGTCCTCGGAGCCGGAAAGTGCCAGGACGGCATCGTTGGCATGAAGGGCACAAAGGGGGCCTGTGGTAACTGCTGAGGCACACCCAAATTGAATGCCATAGGACCCATGGGACCCGAAGGTGCACTAGAGGGGTATGAGGCCCTGGCGAACACGCCATACATTGCATTAAGAAAATGCGATGGATCTGAACCCGGAGCCGGAAACTGAGGATGTTGAGCCGGTTCGAGATCCAAACGAGGCACCTCTGGAAACGGTGCCGCTGGAGCCGCAGGAGCTGAAGGAACCTCAGTATCAGCCGGATTCGACACCCCCTCTGAAGTCGGTGAGAATCTCGGCGCCGGTGAACGCTCCGGAGTCCCTTTGTATGATGGGGAATGGACCGGAGTCGCCTGAGGAGACACTAAGGGAGAAGGAGAGATAAAGTCCTTAACTCGACGTCGAGGAGTTGGAGAAGGCGATCTCGACTCCACAGCCTTCGACGATCGGCGCCGAGAAGCATGTCTCTTCTTCTTCTTATGCCTTCTCTTGGAGACATGCGAAGTCGATGACTTGGACTTCGACCTTTTTCGACCCCTTTTTTCTTTCCTTGCCTTGGCCATATACAGCTTGGCCTCCCGCTCCTTCAGAGCCTTCGGGTTCATCTTCCTGCAGGAAGAACAGCCCTCGACGTCGTGGTCAGACGACAAACACCAAAGACAGTCTTCATGCGGGTCAGTAATAGACATATGTCCTCCGCATTCCTTACATGGCTTAAAGCCAGACTTCTTCGGGGCAGACATGTCAAAAGAGAGAAAGATACAATCGAAATAACAAAGTATCCAGTCGAAAGTATGGAGAGTCCCAGAGAAAAACCGTTAGCGTCGACAGCGCGGAAAAAAGGGAACTGACGTCATCACGCCGACATGGTCCTCTTATGGCTCCAGTGACGTCATGCGGAGCCGTGTGGGGAGCCATAGCATTGCGACGACCTCGTTGGCGTGGAGAGCTAGGAAAAATTTCCGCGGAATGCTGGCGCAGGGGATATTCATAAGGTGAGGAATCCACAGGCAGATGTATCCATCAGAAACTTGAATACCTGTGTTTCAAACAGCATACTCTGTAAATTTGTGTCCAAAAAGGTAGAAGCAAGAGAAGTGCAGAAAGAGCAACAGAGGTGCAGAAAGAGGCAAGAGGGGTGCAGAAAAAAGCAAGAGAACTGCAAAAAGAACCAACGGAGGTGCAGAAAGAGGCAAGAGGGGTGCAGAAAGAGTCAAAAGAAGTGTAGAAAGAATCAAAAGAAGTGTAGAAAGAAGCAACAGAGGTGCAGAAAGAGGCAAGAGAACTGCACAAAGAGGCAAGAGAGTTGCAGAAACAGGCAAAAGAGGTGCAGAAATAGAGAGCAGGGGTGCAGACAGAGGCAAGAGAGGTGCAGAAAGAGGGAAGAGGGGTGCAGGAAGAGGGGTGCAGAAATTTACAAGAGAGGTGCAAGATCAGTGCAGAAAGAACCAACAGGCGTGCAAGAGGGGTGCAAAAGAGGCAACAGAAGTACAGAAAGAAGCAAAAGAGGTACAGAAAGAGGGAAGAGGGTGCTGAAAGAGGCAAGATGGGTGCAGACAGAAGCAAGAGAGGTGCAGAAAGAAGTAAGAGAAGTGCAGAATGAAGCAACAGGGGTGCAGAAAGAGGCAAGAGGGGTGCAGAAAGAGGCAACAGAGGTGCAGAAGGAGGCAAGAGAACTGCAGAAAGAGCCAAGAGAGTTGCAGAAACAGGCAAAAGAGGTGCAGAAAGAGGCAACAGGGGTACAGAAAGAGGCAAGAGGGGTGCAGAAATTTGAAAGAGAGGTGCAGAAAGAAGCAAGAGCAGTGCAGAAAGAACCAACAGAGGTGCAGAAAGAGAAAAGAGGGTGCAGAAAGAGAAAAGAGGGGTGCAGAAAGAAGCAATAGAGGTACAGAAAGAGGTAAGAGGGTGCAGAAAGAGGCAAGAGAACTGCAGAAAGGGGCAACAGAGGTGCAGAAAGAGGCAACACCGGTGCAGGAAAAGGGAAGAAGGGTGCAGAAAGAAGAGAGGTGCAGAAAGAGGCAAGAGGGGTGCAGAAAGAGGAAAGAGGTGCAGAAGGAGGCAAGAGGTTTACACAAAGAAGGAAGAAGGGTGCAGCAAGAGGGGTGCAGAAAGAAGCAAGAGAGGTGCAGAAAGCAACATAAGTACAGAATGAAGCAACAGGGGTGCAGAAAGAGGGGTGCAGAAAGAGGCAAGAGGGGTGAAGAAAGAGGCAACAGAGGAGCAGAGGGAGGCCAGAGAACTACAGAAAGAGACAAGAGAGTTGCAGAAACAGGCAAAATAGGGGCAGGAAGAGGGGTTAAGAAAGAGGAGAGAGAAGTGCAGAAAGAAGCAAAAGAGGTACAGAAAGAGGCAAGAGGGGTGCAGAAGGAGGCAAGAGCAGTACAGAAAGAACCAAGAGATGTGCAGAAAGAGGCAAGAGAGGTGCAGAAAGAGGCAAGAGATGTGCAGAAAAAGGGAAGAAGGGTGCAGAAAGAAGCAAGAGAGGTGCAGAAAGAAGCAAGAGAAGTACAGAAAGAGGCAAGTGAGGTACAGAAAGAGGCAAGTGAGGTGCAGAAGGAGGCAAGAGAACTGCAGAAAGAGGCAAGAGAGTTGCAGAAACAGGCAAAAGGGTTGCAGAAAGAGGGAACAGGTGTGCAGACTGAGGCAAGAGAGGTGCAGAAAGAGGGGTGCAGAAAGAGGCAAGAGGGATGCAGAAATTTGCAACAGAGGTGCAGAAAGAAGCAAGAGCAGTGCAGAAAGAACCAACAGAGGTGCAGAAAGAGGCAATAGTGGTACAGAAAGAGGCAAGTGAAGTGCTGAAAGAAGCAAAAGAGGTATAGAAAGAGGCAAGAGAACTACAGAAAAAGGCAAGAGAGGTGCAGAAAGAGGCAGGAGAGGTGCACAAAGAAGCAAGAGGGGTACAGAAAGAGGCAAGAGGGGTGCAGAAAGAAGCAAGAGAAGTGCAGAAAGAAGCAACAGAGGTGCTGAAAGAGGCATGAGGGGTGCAGAAAGAGGCAGGAGGAGTGCAGAAAGAAGCAACAGAGGTGTAGAAAGAGGCAAGACAGGTGCAGAAGCAGGCAAGAAAGGTACAGAAAGAAGGAACAGGGGTGCAGAAAGAAGCAAGAGGGATACAGAAATTTGCAAGAGAGGTGCAGAAAGAAGCAAGAGCAATGCAGAAAGAAGCAAGAGAAGTGCAGAAAGAAGCAAGAGAGACGGAGAAAGAGGGAATAGGGGTGCAGAAAGAGGCAAGAGGGATGCAAAAATTTGCAAAAGAGGTGCGGAAAGAAGCAAGAGCAGTGCAGAAAGAAACAAAAGAGGTGCAAAAAGAGGCAAGAGGGGTACAGAAAGGGGTAGGAGAGGTGCACAAAGAGGCAAGAGGGGTACAGAAAGAGGCAGGAGGGATGCAGAAAGAAGGAAGAGAAGTGCAGAAAGAAGCAACAGAGGTGCTGAAAGAGGCACGAAGGGTGCAGAAAGAGGCAAGAGAAGTGCAGAAAGAAGCAACAGAGGTACAGAAAGAGGCAATAGAGGTGCAGAAAGAGGCAGGAAAGGTGCAGAAAGAGGCAAGAGAGGTGCAAAAAGAGGGAAGAGGGGTGCAGAAAGAGGCAACATGGGTACAGAAAGAGGCAAGAGGGGTGCAGAAATTTGAAAGAGAGGTGCAGAAAGAAGCAAGAGCAGTGCAGAAAGAACCAACAGAGGTGCAGAAAGAGAAAAGAGGGTGCAGAAAGAGAAAAGAGGGGTGCAGAAAGAAGCAATAGAGGTACAGAAAGAGGTAAGAGGGTGCAGAAAGAAGCAAGAGAACTGCAGAAAGGGGCAACAGAGGTGCAGAAAGAGGCAACACAGGTGCAGGAAAAGGGAAGAAGGGTGCAGAAAGAAGAGAGGTGCAGAAAGAGGCAAGAGGGGTGCAGAAAGAGGAAAGGGGTGCAGAAGGAGGCAAGAGGTTTACACAAAGAAGGAAGAAGGGTGCAGAAAGAGGAAAGAGGGGTGCAGAAAGAGGCAAGAGGGGTGCAGAAAGAAGCAAGAGAGGTGCAGAAAGAAGCAACATAAGTACAGAATGAAGCAACAGGGGTGCAGAAAGAGGCAAGAGGGGTGAAGAAAGAGGCAACAGAGGAGCAGAGGGAGGCCAGAGAACTGCAAAAAGAGACAAGAGAGTTGCAGAAAAAGGCAAAATAGGGGCAGGAAGAGGGGTTAAGAAAGAGGAGAGAGAAGTGCAGAAAGAAGCAAAAGAGGTACAGAAAGAGGCAAGAGGGGTGCAGAAGGAGGCAAGAGCAGTACAGAAAGAACCAAGAGATGTGCAGAAAGAGGCAAGAGAGGTGCAGAAAGAGGCAAGAGATGTGCAGAAAAAGGGAAGAAGGGTGCAGAAAGAAGCAAGAGAGGTGCAGAAAGAAGCAAGAGAAGTACAGAAAGAGGCAAGTGAGGTACAGAAAGGGCAAGTGAGGTGCAGAAGGAGGCAAGAGAACTGCAGAAAGAGGCAAGAGAGTTGCAGAAACAGGCAAAAGGGTTGCAGAAAGAGGGAACAGGTGTGCAGACTGAGGCAAGAGAGGTGCAGAAAGAGGCAAGAGGGATGCAGAAATTTGCAACAGAGGTGCAGAAAGAAGCAAGAGCAGTGCAGAAAGAACCAACAGAGGTGCAGAAAGAGGCAATAGTGGTACAGAAAGAGGCAAGTGAAGTGCAGAAAGAAGCAAAAGAGGTATAGAAAGAGGCAAGAGAACTACAGAAAAAGGCAAGAGAGGTGCAGAAAGAGGCAGGAGAGGTGCACAAAGAGGCAAGAGGGGTACAGAAAGAGGCAAGAGGGGTGCAGAAAGAAGCAAGAGAAGTGCAGAAAGAAGCAACAGAGGTGCTGAAAGAGGCATGAGGGGTGCAGAAAGAGGCAAGAGGAGTGCAGAAAGAAGCAACAGAGGTGCAGAAAGAGGCAAGACAGGTGCAGAAGCAGGCAAGAAAGGTACAGAAAGAAGGAACAGGGGTGCAGAAAGAAGCAAGAGGGATACAGAAATTTGCAAGAGAGGTGCAGAAAGAAGCAAGAGCAGTGCAGAAAGAAGCAAGAGAAGTGCAGAAAGAAGCAAGAGAGACGGAGAAAGAGGGAATAGGGGTGCAGAAAGAGGCAAGAGGGATGCAAAAATTTGCAAAAGAGGTGCGGAAAGAAGCAAGAACAGTGCAGAAAGAAACAACAGAGGTGCAAAAAGAGGCAAGAGGGGTACAGAAAGGGGTAGGAGAGGTGCACAAAGAGGCAAGAGGGGTACAGAAAGAGGCAGGAGGGATGCAGAAAGAAGGAAGAGAAGTGCAGAAAGAAGCAACAGAGGTGCTGAAAGAGGCACAAAGGGTGCAGAATGAGGCAAGAGAAGTGCAGAAAGAAGTTACAGAGGTACAGAAAGAGGCAATAGAGGTGCAGAAAGAGGCAGGAAAGGTGCAGAAAGAGGGAAGAGGGGTGCAGAAAGAGGCAAGAGAGGTGCAAAAAGAGGGAAGAGGGGTGCAGAAAGAGGCAAGGGGGTGCAGAAAGAAGCAAGTGAGGTGCAGAAAGAGGCAAGTGAGGTGCAGAAAGAGGCCAGAGAGGTGCAGAAAATGGCAAGAGAACTGCAGAAATTTGCAAAAGAGGTGCAGAAAGAAGCAAGAGCAGTGCAGAAAGAAACAACAGAGGTGCAAAAAGAGGCAAGAGGGGTACAGAAAGGGGTAGGAGAGGTACACAAAGAGGCAAGAGGGGTACAGAAAGAGGTAGGAGAGATGCAGAAAGAAGGAAGAGAAGTGCAGAAAGAAGCAACAGATGTGCTGAAAGAGGCACGAAGGGGCCAGAAAGAGGCAAGAGAAGTGCAGAAAGAAGCAACAGAGGTACAGAAAGAGGCAAGAGAGGTGCAGAAACAGGCAGGAAAGGTGCAGAGGGATACAAAACAAGGGAAGAAAGGTGCAGAAAGAAGCAAGAGAGGTGCAGAAAGAAGCAAGAGAAGTGCAGAAAGAAGAAAGAGAGGTACAGAAAGAGGCAAGAGGGGTGCAGAAAGAGACGAGAGGTGCAGAAAGAGGGAAGACGAGTGCAGAAAGAGACAAGGGTACAGAAAGAAGCAAGAGAAGTGCCGAATGAAGCAACAGGGGTACCGAAAGAGGCAAGAGAAGTGCAGAAAGAAGCAACAGAGGTGCAGCAGGAGGCAAGAGAACTGCAGAAAGAGGCAAGAGAGTTGCAGAAACAGGCAAAAGAGGTGCAGAAAGAGGGAGATGGGGTGCAGACAGAGGCAAGAGAGGTACAGAAAGAAGCTAGAGCAGTGCAAAAGAACCAACAGAGGTGCAGAAAGAGGCAAGAGGGGTGCAGAAAGAGGCAAGAGAAGTGCAGAAAGAAGGAACAGAGGTGCACAAAGAGGCAAGAGGGGTGCACGAAGAGGGAAGCGAGGTGTAGAAAGAGGCAAGAGAGTTGCACAAAGAGGGAAGAAGGGTGCAGAAAGAGGCAAGAGGGGTGCAGAAAGAAGCAACAGAGGTGAAGAAAGAAGCAAGAGAAGTGCAGAAAGAAGCAACAGAGGTGCAGAAAGAGGCAAATGTGGTGCTGAAAGAGGCAAGAGAAGTGCAGAAAGAAGAAACAGAGGTGCAGAAAGAGGCAAGAGAACTGTAGAAAGAGGCAAGAGAGGTGCAGAAATAGGCAGGAGAGGTGCATAAAGAGAGAACAGGGGTGCAGAAAGAGGCAAGAGGTGCAGAAACAGGCAAGAGAGGTGCAGAAAGAGGGAACAGGGTTGCAGAAAGAGGCAAGAGAGGTGCAGAAACAGGCAAGAGAAGTGCTGAAAGAGACAAGAGAGGTGCAGAAAAAAGCAAGACGTGCAGAAAGAGGCAAGTGAGGTGCAGAAAGAGGCAAGAGAGGTGCAGAAAGAGGCAAGTGACTAACAAAAACATGCAGAAGGGGGGCAGAAAGAGGCAAGAGAAGTACAGAAAGAAGCAACAGAAGTGCAGAAGGAGGCAAGAGAACTGCAGAAAGAGGCAAGAGGGGTACAGAAAGAAGCAAGTGAGGTGCAGAAAGAGGCAAGAGAGGTGCAGAAAGAGGCAAGAGGTGCTGAAAGTAGAAGAGATGAGCAGAAAGAGGCAAAAGAAGTGCAAAAAGAGAAAGAAAGGTGCAGAAAGAAGCAATAGAAATGCAGAAAGAGGCAAGAGAGGCGCAGAAAGAAGCAAGAGTGGTTTGCACACCATTAGTACCAATTTAATACCCACATTTAGCAATAAGTAACAGGTGACCATTCTCGGTTTGCAAAGGGCCTTCCACCACGCTGTAACTCTTGTCGCTGCATTTTTGGTAACAATTGAGCCGTTTGAGCTAGAAACAAGGTTTTTTTTGGTTCAAATCTGCAGATTATGCAGCAGATTATGGATTATGTGGCAAATGCGGAAAATGTATAATTGTGCGAAAGTCGGTGCAGCCAAACAGTCTCATAATTCCAGTGGCCCTGCTCATACCTCTGACTAGGTCCAGAAGCGCTCCTCAGTGGTTCCTTCTTTTTTTTGTCTCATTGAGTTTATAGTTTAGCTTCTATGGAAACGAGGAAGACTAAACCTGAGGTTACCACTCCACAACACAGACTACCATACCACATAATTACTCTCCATAACACATAATCCCACTCTACATAATTCCTATACACTAAATACCACATACTTTCTATCCACATAATTTCACTGCATAACATACCAAATAATTCCACTACACAGAACCTACATCCACTCCACTTCACTCCACTCCAAGAAACATTAGTGAAACACTTTTACATTTACAACGTCAATATCTCTAACTCTCGCAAATGCGAAACCTATTACATTGCAAATGCTCCTTTAACTAGTAGTCGCGTTTGCAGAGAGGTGGAGAAAGGGGGCTGGGCCTCCGACCAGCGCTCAGGAATTCCGCTGTGTAGGATTTACAGAAGGTACCAGGAGGGCTTCTTGGCCCCCAAAGTCCCACAGGAGAAAAGTGGACTTCATCCCCCAACCCGTAGTGTGCCAGGAGGCCCGTTTGCAGAGTGGTGGAGAAAGGAGGGCATGGCCTCCGAAGACCTCTTAGCAATCCCACTGTGTGGGACTTACTGGAGGTAACAGGAGGGGTAGTTGCCCCCAAGGACAACCTTGGGGGCCAACTACCCCTCCTATTACTTCCAGTAAGTCCCACACAGCAGCATTGGTAAGTTCTCATAGCAGGCCACGCCTCCTTTGCCCACCAGTCTGCAAACGTGCTCCCTGGTGCGCTCTTCAATGGGAATTAAAGTCCCCTTCGCTGCTGGGGGTTGTTAGGATCCAACTAGCCTACCTGTTACCTCCAGTAAGCCTCACACAGTGGGATTGCTGAGAGGTGGACACAGGCCACGCCCCCTTTGTCCACCACTCTGCAAACGTGCCTCCTGGCGCACTCTTGGTTGGGGGATGAAGTCCCCTTGCCTCCTGAGGGTCCCTGGGGGCCAACTAGCCCTCCTGTTATCTCTAGTAAGCCCCACACAGCTGGATTGCTGAGAGTGGTCCGAGGCCTAGCCCCCTTTTTACACCACTCTGTAAACGTGCCCCCTGGTGCACTGCTGCTCGGGGGATGAAGTCCACTTCAGTCCTGAGGTCCTCAGGACACAAGAGGACCTCATCGCCCCACCAGCAGTGCGCCAAGAGGCGCTTTTGCAGAGTGGTGCAAAAAGGGGCATGGCCTCGGACCACCTCTCAGCAATCCCACTGTGTGGGGCTTACTGGAGGTACCTGGTGGGCTAGTTGGCCCCTATGGACCCTTAGGATTCAAGGGGACTTAATCCCCCAACCCAGAACATGCCAGGAGGCGCGTTTGCAGAGTGGTGCAGGGAGGGGGCGGGGCCTCCGGCGAGATGCCAGCTTCTCTTTTTTCTCTTCTTTATGGAAGGGGGCTGTGTGGCCCCCCTTCCCTTAACACTTTTTGGGCCCTCGGGACCCCATCCACCAGGGCCTGAGCCATTTTTTTAATAAAAAAAAAAAAAACAACGGGAAGAGGGCCTGCAAGGCCCCTCATCCGAGGCCGATTTCGGCCCCGGGCACCCCATCCCCAGGGGCATGACCAATTTTTATTAAGAAAAACAAATCTACATTTAAAGGAGGGGGGCCGTGCGGCCCCCCTCCTGATGCCTTTTGCGGCCCCAGGGGCCCCATCCCCTGGGGCTTGGCCAGCCTTTCTTTTTTTTTTTTTAATTTGGAGGGGGGCCGCGTGGCCCCCCACCTGAAGCCAATTATGGCCCCGGGGACCCCATCCCCCGGGCCTGGCCTCAACGCTGGAGACCGCGGGGGAGCCCCAATGCCCCCGCGGTCCCTGCCGGCTCCCCGCCTCCTGCGCGAGCCGGCATTGCTTTTGGACACAGGGAGCTGCTAACAAGCAGCTCCCTTTGCCCAAAGCAGATCTGCTCGCTTCATGGAAGCGAGAGCAGTTTTCCTGCTCTCGCTTCCACGAAGCAGAAGTTTGCTATAACAGGGCGTGAGCAGTGCTCCCGCCCTGTCACAGCAAACTGCAATGTCCCGGGGGTGGGCACCCTGGGACATTGCTGGAGCCGGCCCTGGGGGGGTGGCGGTCCCCAGGGCCAAGGAGGGCTCCAGGAGGGGGGCCGCACCTTAGTGTATAAAGCCCCGGTGAGGTGGTGGTCCCCGGGGCAATGTGGGGAGGGGCAGGAGCCCCCCCACACTTCTTCGTTTAAATTGGAGCCCGGGGGAGGTGGCAGTCCCAGGGGCTTGGGGGGGCCCGCGAGGCCCCCGCCCATAAAAAAAGAATTGCCCCGGTGAGGTGGTGGTCCCCGGGGCTTGGGGGGCCCGTCCATAAAAAGGGTTGCCACTGGGATGTGGCGGTCCCAGGGCAGCGGGGGGCGCGTGCCCCTGCACATTATTAATCATGCCCTGGGGAGGTGGCGGTCCCCGTGGCTGCGGGGGCCCCCGCATGATAATTGTGCATTGCCCCCTGGACCTGACCCACCCGGGAGCTTCTAGAAAACGAAGTGTGGGAGCCCGTGCTTAATTTTTGTTAACATCTTCAGCAGGATTCACGAACCCAGCACGAATTCCGCCGAAATGTTTTTATAAAATCCTTTTTTTGGCTGGGGGACCCCCTGAGCAGGCCTAGGGGGTCAGGGTGTTTCTACCCTGCCCCCTTTTCTTAATTTTTACCATGGCTGCCAACACTTCTTGGTTTGAAATGTTGGCAGCCAATCAGAATCAAGCTCGGGAGGGTTCGCGGATCCACCGTGGCAGCCAGATAACAATATTTTTTATTTTTGGAATTTCTCAGGAACTACTGAACGGATTTAAACCATTAACAAAAAGAACGCTTTCTGAACCAAGAGCTACCTTTTTGCCAAATTTGGTGTTATTCCGTTCATCAGTTCGGGCTGTAACTTTGTCTAAAGTTTCCTATGGAAATTAACATGGAGAAAACGCGTTTGGGACCCCCCTTTTTTCTCGGCCCCCGCTTGACGAATCACCCCGAAACTTTCAAGACAGGACCTGACCGGAGCGTCCCATTAGGTTTGAAAATTTCACGAAGATTCGTCAAACGGCGTCAAAGATATCAGCAAATCAAAAAACGCTTTTCCTATGGAAACTAGGTCCTAACTATAACTACCTACTGACGACCGCTAGAAGGTAATATATATGTGTTCTCCATTTGAACCTTTACATATATATACACACACACTCACACACACATTTGAAAAGTGAAATACATACAAAATATACAAATAAACTTCTTTCTGGTATATGAAGACAAGCAACGGGGAGGCGGGTGGGTCAGCGAGGAATCCACAGGTAGATTCTGTATCCACCAGAAAAAGCGTTACAGAAGGTAAGTGACTTGTTCTTCTGATGGATACATCTACCTGCAGATTCCCACACTCGGAGGTGGGTACCTGTCTGCCTAAATCAAAAAATCTTGCAAAACAATAGTGCTTTGTAAAAGTGTGGAGGGAGGCACAAGTTGCCGCTTTACACATGTCAACTACAGGGACACCTCTAGCTAAGGCAGAGGTAAAAGATTTAGATCTAGTGGAATGAGCTCTAATTCCTTCTGGAGGTTCTTTGTGAGCCATGGCGTAGCAGATCTTAATGCAGAGGATGATCCATCATGACAAAGTCCTTTTATGTACTGCTTTTCTTTTCATCATGCCCAATTATCCACCAAACAGCTGAGCATCAAGCTGGAAATCACGAGTTCTGTCCACATAAAAAAGAACAGCCCTTTTGGGGTCCATTCGATGAAGCCTTTCCTCCTCTTAAGATGGATGTGGAGGAGGATAAAAAGTAGGAAGGGTGATGGATCGGCCCAAGTGGAATGGAGTAACCACCTTTGGCAGGAAAGCAGCCCTGGTTCTCAAAACCAACTTATCAGTGTAGAAAGTCAAGAAGGCTTAACACTTCGAGCCTGCAACTCTCTACCTTTTCTAGCAGACGTTATAGCAACTAGAATAATTGTCTTTAAAGTAAGTAATCTTAAAGGACAACTATGTAAAGGTTCACATGGAGAACACATCAGATAAGTAAGCACTAAATTAAGATCCTACTGAGGAATAATGAACGTATTGGGAAGGCATTTGTTAGTAATTCCCTTAATAAACCTCAACAAATAGCCCTTAACTGTTGCAACTGCACAGCCTTACTGCACCAAGGAAAGAACACTAGGTAAAATATCAGACAAATGGGCCTTTAAGGGGTCTATAGAATTCTCAGTACACCACTGTACAAACTTAGCCCATCTGTCAGCAGAAACCGAATAGGTGGAGTGTCTTCTGGCCAATAAAATGACATCCACCACATCAGGGGGAGAGAAAAAAAACTCAGGTTGCCCCGTTCAATCTCCAGGCATGTAGTTGCAGGCTCTGGTAGTGGGGGTGTAGAACCTGCCCCTGAAACTGTGAGAGGAAGTCTGCTCTGTGAGAGAGTGGGAGCATAGGGCACAGTGATAGGTGAAGAAGGTCTGTGTACAACACCCTTTGTGGCCAATCCCGGGCTATTATTATGACTTGGGCACGGTCTTGACAAATCTTTCTCAGAACCCGAAGAATCAAAGGTATCAATTAATCAATCAATCAGGATTTATAACGTGCCGCTAATCACCCGATAGGGTATCCAGGTGCACGGTATGGGGGGGGGGAGCATAAAACAGCTGTGAGCACCAGTCCAATTGAAACACGTCACCCAATGCTCCCTGCATCGGATACTGGAGGCTGCAGAATGACGGACAGTGTGTGTTCTTGTGAGTGGCAAACAGGTCTATCTGAGGGGTGCCCAATAGCCCAAAAACATGAATGGAGAGCACAATGTAAACAGCATGAGGCACAAAACAAATATGTTGCCCAAACATTTAAGCTACGATCTATTTACAGTAAACATTTTTGTGTCTGTTTTCATGTCTGATTGTTTTTTCAGATCTATAACGGCTTTCAGAAGTTCTGAAGGTCTGATCGGGTAAACCGTGAGTTTGTTTGATATACCCCCACAGGTTAGGGTGTGCCTTAGCGTGCACATACCGCCGTGGTGGGTTGGTCCTGATGAAAGCTTCGCAATTTGCACATTGAAGCAGAAACATGTCGACCACTTTTTTATACACTTCACATATTGGATGTGCTTGGACAAATTAGCCGGGCAGATTTCATCCAATACACTTGTTTTTACTGTTGCCTGGTTTTCTACCATTAAATTTCTTTGGGAATAAACTGAGGCATCTTTTAATTCTCACCATCACCCACACCAATCCCAATAAACCAGCTCCGCTGTAACCAGGCGTTGTAGCACACCGGAGAGGCATTCGGCCTCTCTGGTGGGGACCCAATGATGAAGCATGTCACCAACTAGGTTGGTGAGTGAGGGTTCTTTTTAAACATTAAGGTTTTCCTTGTGTTGTTTCTCCTTCCTTTTCTATTTGCTTTGACTTCACTCTTTAGTTGTTTTTTGATATGTACTAGGGGGTTTAAGAGTGACTTCTTTGTCTTCCCTCTCTCTCCTGTTGTATTTTTTTTTTTTTTTTTTATATATATAGAGCTACATATATGGTTTTCACATATATGTGATGTGTTTCCGGGGTCCCGCGCATGGGCGGGAATATTCATGTGCTTATGATTATTGATGAGGATCCCCTGGAAGAGAACTGCCTGTAATCCCTGGGATGCGATTGAAGGCCCAAAGATCTAGATGTTGCCTTGCTATCTTTGAATCTTTACAAGGCAGAATCTGCTTTGGCAACAAACAGTCTCAAACCACCGAAAGGCAAATCCATCAGGGTATTTTGCGCATCCGGTGAGAAACAAAACCCTCTTAGCCATCCGTGCATCCTTGAAGCGACTGAAGTCCCCATCGCTCTTGCAACTGAATCGACGGTATCCAAACCAGACTGAATGACTTGCCGAGCTGCAGCCTGACCATCGTTTAACAGCCCAGTAAAGTGTCCTGGAACATCCTCAGGTAGTTTTGGGATTACCATTTTAATTGAGTCCATCAGTGCATGACTATATAGTCCCAACAAGCAAGTTGTGTTGGTGGACTTCAATGTCATGCCACCAGAGGTCAACACTTTCTTCGCTGACTGCTCCATTTCTTTAGAGCTCCCTATCCACTGGGGACATAGGGCAAAGACCCAAGAGTTAGTTTTGAAGTACAGGAAGCTTGTACCACCAAACTCTCAGGTGAAGGGTGAGAGGACAAAAAGAGTGGATCTCCCAGAGCCGACTTATATCTTCTAGCAATTGGTCTATAGACCGCAGAGGATGACGTAGGCTTCTGCTAAATCTCAAGTGGTTCAGTCAACACCTCATTTAAAGGCAATAAAGGCTCTGATGTTGAAGAAGTAGAATGAAGCACTTCTGTGAGCAAATTAGACTTAAGCTCAGTTGATGGAAGAGGTAGTTCCAACATGTCAGCCGCCTTCCTAATGACAATGGTATGATGTAACCTCTGGTGGAGGCTATGTCTTTTGGCGACAGTAATTCCGATTCTGGGAAAGTGTCTAAACCACTTGCATCTGCTAAACCAGAAACACAATCTCTCCCTCTGCCAGTTCAGGACCTCTTTCGCCAAAAAAGTACTGCTCCTCCTCAAGAAGCCTCTGAGTCTCCCTTCAAGATCTATGCCTCGACTTCAATAATGGCGTCAGTGAAGCCAGTACTGGCCTTGGTGACATCAATAATGGTGCCGGGGACTTTGGTACCTGTGTTGAAGAGGCTTTTGGAACTGGAGTTGAGTGATGAGACGCCGAAGCAGATTCAGCCGGAGTCAGAGAGGGTGCAACCGACACCGGTGACTCCTTCTGAACTTCAACTGGTAAAGGAGTCGCCTTCCTCAGCACCTTAGTTGGCCAGGAAACCTGGGCCATCGGCATAAAAGGCAGGAATGGCGCCTGCTGATAATGCACGGGAAATCCTCCCAAGGAATACGATAGCGGGCCCATGGAGCCAGCAGGCGCACCAGATGGAGTCCTCGAACCGGCTGGAAATGCTGTACATTGAATTAAAAAAATTGGAAGAGTCAGAACCTGGAGCAGGGAAAGTTGGATGCTCCTGCTGCTGTCGAGGGGTTCATCTTCTGGCATGATGAACAGGCGTCAATGTCATGTTTCGAATGAACAAGTTACTTACCTTCGGTAACACATTATCTGGTAGTGACAATATCTAGCTGCAGATTCCTTACCTTTGAATTTCCCAGGCATCAGACTGGATCTGGAAAATTTTGCGTAAGCAGTACCCCTCCGCGCGGTCAGGTGGCTCAGTTCGGTTCCGTGTGGCATTGGTGCCGAATGTGACGTTGCGCTCACCTATATAGGCGCTACCCAGGTGCCCGGACGTCAGTTACTTTTCACACTTTCCACGCCAGAAGTGCAGAGCCATGAAATTAACTGACTAGTGTGTGTCCAAACACCCAAGCCCTATAAATGTGTCCGCAGAGCGGAGAGGCATGGGTGGATTTGTAAGGAATCTACAGCTAGATATTGTCTCTACCAGACAATGTGTTACCGAAGCTAAGTAACTTGTTCATCTGGTAGAGACTTCTAGCTGCAGATTCCTTACCTTTGAATACATACACAAGCTATAGCATCCAGGCAGTGGGATGCGGACAAATTGACTAAACTAAGAAGTAGTGCAGGACCGAATGGGCAGAATGCCCGTCCCTGTTGATCTGACTGTCCAGGCAGTAGTGCTTGGCAAAAGTGTGCAAGGATACCCACATTGCTGCCTGGCCACTATCCAGGACTGGAACATCACAAACCAACGACGTGGTTGCAGCTTTTTCCATGGTGGAATGGGCACGTCAGCCATCAGGAGGCTGCTTTTTAGCCAGGGTATGCAGATCTTAATAGAGACCGACCCAGCGTGAAATGGTTCATTTCTGAACTGCCCAACCTTTTTTAGTTCCTACATAGCCCACGAAGACCTGCTCGTCCATCTGGAACTCTTTTAAACCATCGAGGTAGAACGAAAACGCTCTTTTTGGATCCAGACGGTGGAGGGATGTGGAGGAGCATAAAAGGTGGGCAGGATGACAGATTGTCCCAAATGGAATGGGGACACCACCATAGGTAGGAAAGAAGCCCTGGTGTGAAGCACCACCTTATCCGGGAATATCATAAGATAGGGAGGCTTGGATGATAAAGTCTGGAACTCACTCACCCTCCTGGCAGATGTTATCTTCACTAGAAAGGCTGTCTTGATGGTAAACAGCTGGAGGGGACAATTGGAAAGCGGGTCAAAGAGAGCACAAATGAGATAAGGGAGAACCAGGTTTAGATCCTACTGAGGCATTATGAAGGATGAAGGGGGAAACATATGTACAAGTCCTTTCAGGAACCTATTTACAATAGAGGACTTAAATAAACAGCTGTAGGAAAGCGGACAGAGCAGAAAGATAACCCTTAAGAGTACCCAGAGCAGAGCCCTGCTGGGCAAGGGTAAGAATAAAGAGAAGAATATCTGAAAGAGAGGCAGAAAGAGGGTCAATAGACTTTTATGCACAATATTTTACAAATTTTCGCCAACGGCAGGCGTATACCTTTTTGGTGGAGGAACGCCTGGCCGCTGAGATAACTTTGCAGACTTCGGGAGGAAGGTCAAAAGCTATCAACTGTCGCCGCTCAATCTCCACGCAAGGAGGCGGAGAGTTGACAGATTCGGACAGAGGTCCCTTCCCTCCTGCTGCGACAGCAGATCCTCTCAAAGGGGCAGCCGGACCAGAGGATCGATGCTCATTTAGAGAGGCTCGGGATACCAAACTCTCCGTGCCCAGTCTGGAGCCACAAGAATGACTTGGGCCTAGTCATTCTTGATCTTCTTGAGAATTCTGGGCAGAAGTGGTATAAACGGAAAGGCGTACAGGAGGCCTGAGCTCCACTCGTGATGAAAAGCGTCGCCGAGAAATAGCTGCCTTAGAAAGTCCAACACACAGAACTGATGACATTGCGTGTTCTCTTCGGAGGCCAACAGATCTAACCAAGTTCTCCCCACTGCTGAAAGAGACCTTGCACCACCTCTGAGTGGAGATGCCATTTGTGATCCGCTAGGCATCGACGGATGAATTTGCCTGCCCTGGCGTTCAGAGAACCTGCCAGGTGTTGAACCACCAGGGTTATGCCCTGCTGGGCCAGCCATGTCGAGAGATGCAGGGCCTCTTGACAAAGGGTCCACGACCCCATCCCGCCCTGCTTGTTGCAGCACCACATGGCGGTGGTGTCTGCGAACACTTGCACCAATTTCCCCTTCACCGAGGGAAGAAATGCTTTCAACACTAGTCGGATCGCTCGGAGCTCCAACAGGTTGATGTTGGGTCTATATTCCGCTGGAGGCCAGAGTCCTCTGATCTCCACATCTACCAGATGGCCGCCCCATCCCAGGAGTGACGCATCTGTCACTACCGTGAGATCTGGTTGGAGAAGGGAGAGGGGTCTGCCTCTGACCCAATCGCAGTTCGTTAGCCACCACTGCAAGTCCTATGCAGTTCCCTCTGAGATCTGTACCATGTCAGACAGATTCCCCTGATGCTGCACCCACTGGAGCTTCAGGTCCCACTGCAAAACCCGCATATGCCATTTGGTCATGATTTACCAACAGTATGCAGGAGGCCGTGAGGCCCAGCAGCCTCAGAGTCATTCTCACCAAAATCCAGGATAGAGGCTGGAACATCGGTGTCATAATCTGAATATTCTGGACTCGCTGCTGGGGAGGATAAGCCTGAAACTGCACTGTGTCAAGAACAGCTCCGATGAAAGGGAGCATCTGAGAAGGAGTCAGGTGTGACTTCGACACATTTATAGTGAACCCCAGTGAATGCAGGAGGTCCGCCGAAGTCTGGAGGTGGGAGACAACAGTCTGAGGCGAGGTCGCCTTCAACAGCCAGCCGTAGAAGTAACGGAAGACTGAAACCCCCAACCTGCGCAGATGAGCTGCTACCACCGCGATCACTTTGGTAAACACCTGAGGGGCGCTGGGAAAGCCAAAGGGAAGCACGGTGAACTGAAAGTGCTCGTGGCCTACCCTGAACTGCAGGTAACGCCTGTGGGCAGGCAGGATGGGGATGTGAAAATACGCATCCTGCAAGTCCAACGCTACCAGCCAGTCTCCTTGGTCTAGGACAGACAAGACCTGAGCCAAAGTGAGCATCTTGAATTTCTCCTTTTTAGGTCGAGCCTCGAGTAGCGCGCAAGCGCTGCTAGGCGAGACTTTTAGTTAGGGGGTTTCGAAAGCTGACCAGACGCTCGTGCGTCATGGCCTTTTCCCTGCGGTTACGCGCGCGGCAGACATCTGTTTTGCATTATCGTGCCCGATAATGCAAAACAGATGTCTCGCTGTATGTGACGCGCGCGCACCACTTGTTTTTGTCAGCAAAAGCGTGCCTTTCGCTTTCGTAAGCATCACCCCACTCCCAATGAAAGTTGCGGCTCGCCAAACTCTATTTTTATAATATTTTAAGCTTTAAATAAGCAGCGCGGCACAGGCGGCATGCTGCACTGCTTACTAAAAGCCTAAAATATTGAAAAAAAAGAGTTTGGCGAGCCTTTTAATCTGCGCCGCTCGACAAACTCTGTTGGGCGACCTGCAAGCCCCGCCTCCCAACCGCAACCTGAAGGTTTCTCCCGATATCAGCGCACACAGGCACCAGAAGCTAAAAACTACCCATGGCTATTTATTTGTACAGGCCCGGCGTCGCACAGGTCAAGCTCCATTGGCAATCCTGACACTCTCAGAATGTGTCACAAAAACAAATTATGTTCCTTCTGTCAGCCCCGCCGGCCTCTCTGAAACACACGTGTGCCATGTGATTGCTGGATCATCCGGCACGGGCGGGGCTGCTTAACTGTGGACATTGAATGGGGGTGTAGTTTATCTGGTCTTTGGCTGGTGCATGAGGCCGCAGAGCGCGCAAAAGCTGCCAGTGGCTCTCCCTCCACTCAAGGACACAGTCTTGAACTGCTGCTGCAAGATGAGTTTAAGCTCACGAGAAAGCAAGCCTAGCTTGGAAGACACACTCCCCAGGCACTTGTGGACTGTCAGCAGTCAGGTGAGTCACGCACTGTGCTCATCTAATCTTTGCAACATGTGCCTATAACATAATCTTACTAAGCCGCAATGAAGTGTAATGGCCTGGGAGGGTGACACGGACATTCCTTATGATTTACGCTTTAACTTGTTTTTAATTTACTGCCTGCCCGGCCGAGCCCTCAGGAATTGCTGCTGCAGTCCGGCGTCGGAGTGAATGTGTTCCACCTCCTGCCTACACATGCTGCTGTAAAGCCTCTTGTCGTGGCTGTCCCCTGGGGTTGTGTCCGATCATGGGCGTTGTGACTCTGAGAGCAGGTACCACTCATTTCCGAATCAGTTTCATGTATCTATTTATTTAATGCAGTTTTATATAGCGCTGACTTTACCCAAAGGTGTCAGAGCGCTTTACAATAGAACCTAGTAAGTTACGTAAGTAGAGTTACACTCTAACAAGTTACATATACAATCAGGATAATTAAAAAAAATTAAAGGTGGCAAAATTAGGTTAATACAGGTACAGAATACATATTTACAAAGTTGAGCTCATGTGAATGCCAAGCGGCCTTGAGGGTCATGAAATGGGTTTAATTATTCCTGGAAGTATGTAGAAGTCATTAACCGAGTGGGCGGCTTCATTACAAAGTCAGCAGCAATTATTTTCATTATGGTTACTTGTGGTTAAGGCTGACTTTTTTTTACTATCTTTTTTGTACGCATAACTGCAGATGGGAAGTTAAATCTATGTATTTATTCTTTAGAACAGAAAGCATGGAAATTAAGTCTTCGTATGCATGACTCAACGGAGTGCCAGCTGTGATGATTCACTGCATTGCGAGTTTCAAAACGTTGTCCCATAAGTAGCTGCAGGTTAATATGTTTGCCAGTTATAAACATTCTTTAACATATCCATCGTGCTGTGATGTTCATTTGAACTCGGTTGTAAAGCGCATTTTGCTAGGCACACGGGCAAAACTTTGTTGGTTTTAATCTAGTAAGTGTTATAGTCACTGGTATCTTCTTCCTAATTTAATTTACTTTTGTGTGTGCAGCCTCTCACTCTCTCTGCAAGTCAGCTGTCGTGACTGAGTAATTATGATAATTTATTAGCAGGCAACTGGGATCATCTGCGCTGGGGCCTCTCACATCCTATTTGGTACATGTGGGTCCCATAGTGTCCTTCAATTTAGAGTTTCTCGTTGCTCAAATGGGTGACATTTATGATATTTATTTCCCTCTTCTTCACTGCTTGATTTTTCTCACTGGAAGTGTCACTCATAGTCGTTGAATGTCACTCATAATTAGACTGAAATTATGAAAATGTCACACATAGCAATCTGAAACCTTGGCAGCTATGTATATTCATTTGGAACATGACTGTTCTGTCTATGTTTACTTTAATTATTAGTCATGGGTTATTGAAACAACTTTTAAAGGTGCTTTTTGCTTATCTTTGGTGTATAAAGTATCTATAGACAAAGCCTAAAAATACCGGCTTTAGGTTTTTGCTTATTTTTGTATTTTTGACAAGAGTTGTCAAATTTGCAGAAAGCGGAAACTGTTTCACCTCTTCTTGTAATATTTATAAACCACATCAATTCAGGGAAATTTGGAGACTATTATCATGAAACCTCTGAACATTTGGCTTTTCCTTGCCGTTAAAAGTGTTAGCGAGTGAATGATTGATTGAATTAAATTTTGTAGTCAAAGCTGAAGGGGTGCCTTTTATATCACCATCGTGCTCTTTCTCACTTTATACAGATGTGGGCTAATGTACCTCCCAAAAAACACTCACCAGCAGGTTTAACAAGCATTGGCATAGCCAATAGGTCTCGCCTTTGGGACCTTATAAGTGTTTAGCCATGGAACAGTTGATGTTGTTGCACCAAGGATATTGTGCTGCATAACTAAATACTTATAAGGTCCCAAAAGCGAGACCTATTGGCTATGCCAATGCTTGTTGAGTAAGAGATTGACGGATCGGAGGTCTAGAATAGGACAAAGACCTTTGTTCTTTTTGGGTAACAGAAAGTAGCAGGAATAACAACCACTGCCTAATTCTGATATCGGAACCCTTTCTATAGCCACCTGGGCCAGGAGAGCTGTAACTTCCTCTCAGAGCAAGATAAGATGATCCTCCGCCAACCATTCATGAGACGGTGGTAAAGGGGGAGGAAAAGATTGGAAAGGTAGGGAGTAACCCCTCCGAATGATCTGCAAGGCCTATTTGTCCGATGTTATAGACTGTCAGTGGAGGAGATGATGTTGGATTCTCCCTCCAACTGGGCACCCATGGTCTTGCAGAACGAAACTAGGAAGGTTGTGAGGCTGCAGCTGCTGAGGAGTTGGTGGCAGACGACTTCTGGCTACCATTCCCACGTGATCGGACGGCACCACGTCCACGTCCTTGCACAACTTGGGAAGCCTGCACAGGACAGTGGCTGGGGTATAGCTCGAGTCGTTGAAAGTCCCTTCCATAGCCACGAAAGGGGCAAAAAGCAGATTGGGTGCGAGGTGTCACTGAGAGGCCCTAGGACTTAGCCATAGCCCGTGAGTCCTTGAGGCACTCCAGTGCTGAGTCTGCCTTCTCTCCGAAGAGACGAGTCGCATCGAAGGGCATGTCCATGAAGTTGGACTGGACATCCCCCAAAAAGTCAGATGTTCTCAGCCAGGCATGGTGCCGCAGGGCCACCGTCGATGAAACCGCTCTGCCCAGCGAGTCAGTCGTATCTAGACCACACCTAATGGTGAACTTTGCTGCACCTTCCCCATCTTTCACTGCTTTGAGAGGATGGCCCGGGCCTCCTCCGGGACCTGCAGCAGCACCTGCACAACTGTTTCCCATAGGGTGTGGGGGCAACGGCCCAAAAGGCATGCAGTGTTCACTGACGGCAATGCGAGGCTGGTGGAAGAAAACATCTTCTTCCCAAGTGTGTCCAGTCTCTTGACACACAGACAGCGCATTCCCTGTCCGTGGGGGGGTCAGGGAATGTGTAATAGGAAGTCGAGGCTTGGACTACCAAGCTCTTAGGGGTGGGGTGTTCGCTAAGGAAACTAGGATAACTCAGGCAGGGCGATGACAGCGGGCAATTGTCCTGCTCACAGGAGCCCCTGTGCTAGGCTTGGACCAAGTTCCTAGAAGGACATCAGTCAGTACTTTGTTAAAGGGCAATAGGGGTTCGGATGAGGAAGGCCCAGGCTCAAGCACTTCGATCAAGAGGTTAGTCTTGTCCGCCTCAGGGGGAGATTGGAGGTCAAGGACCTCGGCTCCCTCTTCACCATCATTGCATAACACGCTCCCTCCTCTGTAGCCATGGTAGGTGGAGAGAGCATGCCAGTATCTGGAGAGGTGTCCAGTCCACTGGCCACTGCTAGATCCTCATACCAGTCCAAATTCTAATTAGGGGTGTACAACTGGTGTTCAAAAGGGTCCAATGTCCCCTCCCACTCTTCCCCCATATCTGTATGCTCCACAAAAAACGCTCAGGCAACGACCTAGATCCACTGGGCTCTGTTGGCGCCTAAATCGGCGTCTATCGATGCCGTTCTGACTCTGTGTCGTCGGGAATAAGAATGGGGCTGGCACTGCCAATGGGCACGGGGAGCATTGACGTCGAGACCGGTGCCTGGAGAGAGAAGGTTGTGTTGGCACGACCGGTTCCATGAGACCCCATCGGAGCCGAGGCCGGAGCCATCAGCGTGAAACCTGATAGGGCCTCCTCTGACCCCGCAGGGCCAGACGGCGCACCTGATGTGTCGGCCCGCTCAAATGCCTTGTGCATGGCCACGTAAAACTCTTTTATTTGACCGGGGGAGGTGCGGAGATGGACCTGGCAATGGCTCCACAGAACCGTGCCTGGAACGTCTATGTTTCCCACTCGTCTTGTCAATCCTCAACAGAGGAAGTGAAGTCGAAGTCAGTCTAGGCTTCTACTTCTTTTTGTGCTTCTTCCCTGAGTGTCCCGAGGACCTTGAGTGTGACGAAGAAGACTTGGGGCTCCTGGAGCGGTACCGCCACCTTAATTTTCTCCATTGGGACCAAGACCTCCTAGGAGTCACTGTAGATTGCGTCCACTACTGAACCACAAGCAGCTTTAGGGCTGCTTCCTCAAAGCCTTCGGCGCCATGACCCGGCAGTCCGAGCATGACTTCAAGTTGTGGTTGCGCTCGAGAAACCATAAGCACACACGGTGAGGGTCTGTAACCGACATGGGGCGGTGACAGGCACCACACGGCTTGAACCCTAACTTTCTAGAGGAAATTCCCTCAACACACAAGAAAAAATCTTCGACAAAATGTCACAAAACGTCTATCAAAAAGAGACAGAGGGATAGCTCATCTACAGATCGGCATTAACTGGCTCAGAAAGAAAAGCACTGACGTTGGCACGCCTAGTTGGCGCCTATTTAGGTGACTGTGACGTCACACCTAGCTCTGTACGGAACCGAATGGAGTCACCAGACGGCGCGCAGGGGTACCGCTAATGCAAAAGTTTACGGATCTAGTCTGCCGCCTGGGAAATTCAAAGGTAAGGAATCTGCAGCTAGAAGTCTCTATCAGATCCAGTCACGAAAGACAATCATCATGAGGATCAGTGATTGACATCAGACCCTCACACTCTCTGCACGACTTGAACCCAGATTTCCTAGGTAAAGACATTTTTCCCTGCAACAACATTACAGTTCCGGAAAAAACGTTGAAAGACTCCGAATTCTATGGAAAATCTATCAGAAAATCGATACGCGTCAAAGGCGCGGAAATAGGGAACTGACGTCAGCATGCCGTCGATGGCTTCTTATGGCTCCAAGGACGTTACACGGTGCCATGGCGGAGCCATGGGCATTGTGACACCCATGTCGACATGGGAGAGCTGCAAAAAAAAATTCTGTAAAATGCTGCCACATTGGAATAGTCAAAAGGTGAGGAATCCACAGGTAGATGTATCCATCAGAAACACATTTACTAGCCATTCTGCTACATATCTTCTGGTCAATGTGCTTTCATCTCTTGGTTGCTCGGCCTTTTACTTGATGGCCCTTAAATGTTTATCTTATGGCAAAAAGGCACTCTCCTTAACAGGTCCTGGTCAGTGGCTGGCCCTCAGCAATATATTGGATTGTCACTCTGGCTCATACCCCGTGGTCACCCTGTTAAATAGTCACTAGTCACAGTATATTTATTGGGTACCAGGCCTAAAATTACCTGTTACTCTATGTTAAACCTACAGGTCACCCTGCTTTGTTTATGCTCAACACTACACCTGCTGGTTACTGTATTTTGAATGTAGCAATCACCCTTTAGTACATGTGTTGGTCAGAAATAGAAGCATTAGGCTCTTACATTTTCCATATACTTTGGCAATTGGCGTGTGAAGCAATTAACAAACTTCTCCATTTGTAAGTGATGAATGGGGAGTCCGTCACTTTCTGTTTCTTTGGATGGTGGCAGAACTCTCCACTGACTGTGGTTCTGTCTTCTGACAAAATTGTCTAGCATTGCACGGTGGTGGATACATGTGGACTGTCAGTCTGTTTGGTCCTAAGTATATGATCAGTGTTATGAAAGTGGAAGTGTTTAAACAGTACATGGTAATAGGAGGAATAATACATACCTTTTCATATATGTACTCCAAAATGTTTGGTTGATTGTATATTACTGCCAGATATATGAGATTTCGCTTGCTTTCATCTAGTGTACAGGGGTCAAAAAGGTGTTGCTTGATCAAATAATGCAAAACATCAACATATCCCAGCTGAACACTCTGCAGGGCTCTATAAACACAATAAATATTGCAAGTAGTGAGTACTCTGAGAAAACAAAATAATTTACCTTGCATCAAAAAGAGTAAACATGGAAGTTACTAAGAAAGTCATAATCTGTAAATCAAGCCAAATGTTGGGGAAACGAGGGATAAGAAGTTATTTAATCTGCTTTTTAAAACAATCATTTGAGATACACCTTTGGTTTAAAATAAGCCTTAATTTCTAACTTTTAACATAAGATTAAATTGTGCCTTCTGATCGACTATATATTCTTCTTCAATAAAAAAGGGTGATCATTTTGATTCTTCATCTGAGTTCATGATGCCCCTTCTTGTTTTGAAATCTTAGACCAGTGTAGTTTAGGCATTTCTTGCCTAAACCTCCTCAGGGGTCTCAAACAGCCATTTACCACAAATCCAACAGTTGGCAACAGAACTATGTCAACTGAAAATATATTTATATATGAAACCCAAAGAATTGTATCTAGTTCCTGGCTGGTCTATTCACAGTCCTCTGTCAGTGAATAGTTCTGCTCTATGTCCCCAGGGACATAGGCACAATTTGGTAAAATCGGTTTCATGGCATCAAATACGCAAGCAGACCTCATGCATTCACACAGACCCAAACAATATTAAAACAACCACAACCAAGTGTAACACAATACCTAAGAACAACATATTTATCCACTCAACAACACAACCACATATTAATAGAACTCCACATAACAACAGCCCAACAACATACAAGCGAACCACACAGCAACAAACACAACTAAACAGCTGTAAAATAAAAGTATACAAACATAACATAACACCACAACTCATCATGACAACACAACACAAAAAGTAAAAATAACACAACCTCGCAACAGAACACAATAATATCACCGCAGGACAACAAAACTCAAACGATACATCTCAATAACATGGCAATTCAACAACACAAAGTACAAATAATTCAAGACAACACAACACTACAAAATATCAACTCACACCACTAGCACATCAACAGTACACCACAATAACAACACAACATGAGAATACAATCAATAACACAACATAAAATATTAACACAAACATCACAACACAAACAGCACAGCAAAACATACGAATGTCCCACAACACAAACAATATAACAGTACAACACAAAATACAAACCTGTCCAAACACACAACACAACAAAAGTGCATAAGAGAACTGAATATATCAAAAGATCTCCTCCCACTATATGGAAACGAAGAAAAACTGTCTCGTAGATTCAATCCACATTTACAAGGTTAGGGCAGCAGACAAGATTTCAAAACCAGAAGATTAAGACACATACACATAATTGCATTTCTGAAAGTTTTGTTACATATAAGTCAGTCTCAAACAACATTCTTATTTACAGATTATATCGAAAACTCTTAGATCCACAAATGGATTCAGTGATAAAGATGAGTACTCAGAGAAGGTGCTCGTGTGGATAAGGAGTAGAAAAAGGAAAAGAAAAAAAGGGGGGGTCCTTTAGACCTTTTCACAAATCATATTATTGTACATGGAAGCCTGTACGGTATACAATTTCTAATAACATAAATCGCATCTAGAAGTGGTCCAGTTGTTAAGTTACTATTGCCACTCTGCACATATATCCAAACGATCCAGGCTTAATGAAAGAGCATCGACGTTTCGACCCGACACCTGGGGAGGGAAAGGGGCCACTTAATGCCTCAAACGCGGGTCTTCATCAGGACTAGGAAGGTGAAGGAGCGACCTGGATGCCGAAGTCATCCAACTGAGAAAATAGACCAGGATAGTTCCATGAGACAGAAGGGCCCAAAGGCTCCACTCTGATGGGTGAACAATCTCCACTTTAATATGTGGTGGTACCAGTGAGCCTTCAAATTCAGCTTAGCCGCGTGGTCCAACCTTGTTTCCACTCAACTGGCCATGGCTAGGAAAAGATCCACAATTGGGGTTTGGGGCACACAAAATGGAGTTAATCACACGGGCCCTGCAGCTGCTACAGCTAATACATCCTCTCTCAAACAAAGTCGAATTTGAAGGCTTGTGTTCTCCCCATTATGGTCACTGGTACGACCACATATTAAAGTGGAGATTGTTCAAAGGAGGAGAACATGGCGGCCGGCTGAGAAGCCCGGTCTGGAGCGCTGACTCTCTCAGAGAATAACTATGAAAAAACCCTACACATTTTCTTCCAATGCAGCCGCCACCAAATCGGGCTAAAAAATGAAGAAGCTTACCCCATAGAGGACTACAATTGCAGAAAAGTCCTCCAAGACTCGAGCTCTGGGCTTTCCATGCAGGGGTGGCTGGAAGCGAGTCTGTGACGCCGTGAGAGGCAGGAGGAGAACGCGCTACGCGTACACGGCATCTGCATGTGGGGGGAGGCAGCCGAAGAGCTGCAGTGGATCCGGAGGGTTGCCGCCCGAATAGTTTACCAGGGGCCCACAAGCGGTCTGGAAAACAGTGTGTCAGACCCTGGAAGCCACAGCATTGAGAAGGACAAAGAAAAGACGTGCATGACTCCGGTAAGCGGTAGGGGGAGGGGAAAGAGAAGCGATCTCGCCCCTAGAGCCCCCACAGAATTCACAAGCCAGGCAATCCCCACAACAACCAAAACCGCCTCTAAAAGCAGAGAAGGCCAAAAAAATACTGCTTCAGAAGAGTTAAACAAGGGAGGAACACGAGGCCAAGGAATTAGCTACTGCCTGAAAAATACAGAAAACATAGAATTTGGCACAACACGAAAAAAGCCCAGTCATAGTCCTGATAACCACTAAGGCAGGAGAAAACCAGGGTGTAAAACAGAACTGGGGGGCGAATACCACCATCTCCTCATCCTCTAAATCGGCACTAAGCAAACAAGGATCAAAAAGTAAAGTCAACCCCTCCCTACGCTCCTTCTTCAAAATCCAGATAAACAACCTCCCAATTGTAAAATAGCCAGGGGTTTAGACGAGGAGTGTGGGAATAAGGTTTGCACAGACACGACCATGCGAGGAGGCGCCTAAGGCTCTAGAAGTGGAGGGATAGACACAAATAATAGATTTCAAGTACTGTCCAGGGAAGGGCCAGAGGTAGAAATATCACCTCCTCTGGTGGTCCCTTGGGGAGAACTAAGTGAAGGGTCTGAAGTAGAGAACCCAGTAGATCAGAATACCCCTCGAAATAAGAACACTGAGGACGAAACCCCACTCCAAGGGCATATGTCGAATCAACATTGTGTGGTATGACGTAGGAAATTTTGACTGCACTCTTTTTTAAGTAAATAATATATACACACTATGACCTCCCTGAGTGTACATAGACATTCCTATGTACTCCTGGTTGACAATGCATCCAATATATCAAGAGTTCCAAGACAAGCTGCAAAAGGTGAAGTAACATGAGCTGCAACAACCATCCCCTTCTTTAGCCCCCTTCCTACCCGCCCTATAGTGCCCTTCCTACCTGCCCACTTGCTTTTCTCACAAGTTCCCCTCTAACCACTTCCCTCATAGCACACCTAGTGCATATACATCTCCCTTCCCATCAAACCCTTTACTATTCGGGTTACTAGAGCAACTTCAACTTGATGAACCTTACAATAGATCTTGCTCACTCCCTATGCGGTCTCATTAATTGGACCTGCAACAAGAGCTACAACAAAAACTACAACTAGAACCACAACATGTGCAACATGAAGTGCTGGAAGCCAATACATCTGCACCTCTACCATCTGTTTGAGCACTATCAACAGACATGCTTTCAGACAGGCTGTCATACTACCCTAAACAAAAATGCCAATGAAGCTAATACCTGCTCTTAGCATGAAGTCCAATATTCAATAGGACTCATCCAACCACATAACCCAACCATGCCCAAGCATGACTTCAAACCCCTATCACACGTGGTAATGAAAATGAGGTACATCATCAAAAACAGACATCATGGATATGACCTTCTAGCAGACTTCAAACATGACCTAGTAACATCTGACGAATACCTAACTCTTTTCAGAAATAGAGTTTGAATGAAGATTGGCAGAGGACTAATTGTGATCCACAAAACGACCCTGCAAACATCAGTCCTCAAACATGTCACCAGTTCGTAATGCATTTCTAGGCTAGTCCCTAGCTCACCAAGTTGCAACATTCTAATCTCATTCCCCACTCATATATAAACTACCCCACGGCAATGCTGTTTTCATAGACGGCCTTCTGGGCTCAACAGCAGACATTCCTATGGATCGCAAGATCCATGTATACTAGGGGACTTCAACATCTGAAGACAAACCAACACTATGCAAGACTGTCTGTATTCTCTCCGACACTGAAATACTTGGTTTCCATCCTAAGTGGTGGATTTCTAAGCAGCCTGAAAATATCTTATATGAAACCAATCATCAAAAAAGAGGGATCAAAAGAGGGTGGTATTAATGAGTACAAGAAAGAGTACTTTAAGAATACTCGTTTATGTACTCTTACATGCCTTTGTAATTGACTTTTTCTTCTGACTGATACTTTCAACTGCATTATCCTCCCCTTTTGAATAAATACCAAAGTAATACCCCCAAGGGGCGGTGAGGGTAAGGAGTGGACTTCACCCAAGGAAGCCCTGGAGTTCCGATCAGGCAAAAAGACTGTCCCAGCAGGTATGACACAGTAATGCTCAGTGACGGTATGGACAGACTCCCATGTATCAGCTTGGCAGATGTACAATACCATAAGGTCTCTAGGGAGGGCCTTAGTCGCAGCCTTCACCATGGTGAAATGGGTCAGAAAGCCTGTGGAAGCCGCCTCTTGGCCAGAGCATAGCACAACTTAACGCAATGCACCTCAATGAAGTCCATTTATGGACTATGTTTCCTTTTTTGCACAAGCGAATGAGACAAAAAGGTAATTGTTTACCAGGTGATCCTTAGCCCTTTCAATGGATAAACTAAGGGCCCGTTTAGCATCCAACCAGTGTAGTCTCGCCTCCTCTTTAGAGTTATTTGGTGGAGAGAAGAATGCGGGGAGCATGATGAACTGCCCCAAATGATAAGGTGACATCACTTTCAGAAGGAAGGATGCTCTAGTCTGAAGCACCAACTTGGTGAGAAAAAGGTGGTATAAAACAGCTGTGCGGGTAATGCCTGCAATTCAGTAACACGAAGTGCAGAAGTGATGATGAAAAAAAATGCCTTGAGGATCAAAAGTCTCATGAAGAAACTGTGCATATGCACAAATGGTGCACAAATCAAAAAGGTGAGGGACTAAGTAAGGTCGCACTGCGGCAGAATAAAAGGACCGGGGAAACATACATGAAAGCACTTTTGAGAAATGCGTCACAATGGGTGACTTGAAAAAAGAGGGTTTATCAAGCAAATGAAGAAAGGCCACAAAGTAACCTTAACTGCACACAGCAAACCATTATTTGGCCAGAGACTAAATAAATAAAAGAACATCAGACAACCTCACTTTAAGAGGAGTAACTTGTCTGCCCTCACATCAGGTAATGAACTTGGAACAGCAGCCAGAGTAGATGAATTTTGTTGCTGGACTGTGAACAGCCAAATCATATTCCCCAACGTCTGTGGAAAGTCAAGCCACTCAATTGTTTCAGCTCAATCTCAATGCATGCAGGTGTAAATTGTGGAGGTTAGGTAGGAGAACACTGCCCTCCAGTTGGGGCAGCAGGCCATAGTGAAGAGGACAAATTAAGTCCTGGCGGAAGATGCAAAGATGCAGCGATCAGGGTAACAGACTCTTCGAGCCCAATACAGGCTATTGAGATGAGCTGGGCCTGTTCCCACATGACCTTGTTGAGGACCTGTGGCATCAGCAGCAGAGACGAGAATGTGTAAAGGAGTCACTCATCCCTCTGAAGGTACAATACATCTCCCAGAGAGCCTGAAGGAGGGACATCTAGGTTGCAAAATGTTGAACAGTTAATGTTCTCAGCGGTAGCGAACAGATCTACTAAGGGCACACCATACCAAACTACCTTTGGGAACAGATACCATATGATTGGCAAGATTATGCCAGCTGAGTTCACCTGCCCTGATGTTCCAGGAACCCACCAGGTGACTGACCGTCAAGGAGAGCTTGTGCGGATCCAGCCACAGCCACAGAGCCGAGAGAGAGAGGCACAGGACCCCACACTGCACTACAGTATCACATAGTGATAACTTTGTCCATCAGGACTTGGACCAATATATCCCTGAGGGAGGGAAGAAAGGACTTGAGAGCCAGATAGTGTGCAGTTCTGGAAGTTGGATACGATGATGCTTCTCCACAGGATATGCGAGGCCTCTGAGTTCCACTTCATCTTGGTGACCTCCCCAGCCCAGAGATGAGGATCCAATGCCAAGAGGTTGAGACTGGATGGTTGCTCTGCATATAACATACCAGAGCTGTTGGTGATTATATAAAACAAATAAAGTTGTTAATGGAAGTTGGATATTAATTACATGACGGTCGATCTATTATTCTACTATGATTTAATATAGTGATTGGTGCTATTTTGGGCGACTCAACTAATGATGATTCATTGTGAAATATTTGGGGATCTTAAGTCACTGAAACTTGTTAATCCAGAATATTTGTTTCCTTCTTTTTGTTGAACTTTAGAACTTGACAGCAAAGCCCTGAGGAAGCTGTAGTACTCCGCGAAACACATGTTGGCCTGGCTCCACTGGAACAGAGACATTATGATATCATATCAGTCAATTATAAAGGGGATATTGATGTGTAATGATTAAATAACATTTGTGCAAAATTTATTTTGGTGTTGCAAACGGGCCATTAACAGAATCGGGCCGTGTGTGACTGCAAAAATAAACTTTATCATGTACAAGAGCCAAAGTGCGATTTGGTAACTTGTTACTGAATAGCAATCTGGCTTTGCAAATTTGTATTTGGAAGGGGTGTGTTTAGGGCGCCCCTTCCAAATACCAATTCAAACCCTTTCTCTTTGAGAATGTAAACAAAAATTTAAGAGCAGGCAGTGGTCCCATGGACCATTGCCTACTCTTGAAAAATGAATCTTACAAGTTGAAATTTCAGTTTTTTTAAATGCATCCTGTTTTTCTTTAAGGAAAACAGGCTGCATTAAAAAAAGAAAAGACTGCTTTACTGAAAAGCAATCCCAGACATGGTGGTCTGCTGACCCCAGCAGGCCACCATCCCTGTGATGGCTATCATTCCTGATGCATCGCAAACTGTGACCTAACTCATTAATATTCACGAGGTAGGTCAATTTGCAACCCACTAGGAATTGCTAATTACAAGCTGCAAGTTTTCTTACATTAGGAATTGTGATTTCCTAACTGCCATTCAGTCAGAATCGCAATTTGGAAATCGCAATTCCTACTTTTTTGTTTTGAGTATTTGGTATTCCTACTTTTAGTACATGTGGCCCTAAATGTATATAAAGAAACATTGATGTTACAACTGATAAGAAGAGATCGTGAACTAATGTCTTCTGTATCATTGAAGATTTGTTTAGTCTAAATATGAGGGAAATATTCTATATCTATATGTGGATGTTTAGAATTTAAAAAAATCTTTTTTATTGAACTAATTAAGATCTTTTCTATATTTTTTTTATTTTGGAATAAGATTTATGAAATTGATAAAATAGTCTGCTCCTCTATTGTGTAGAATTTCATGCCAGACTAAGGTGCCTTTGGGAGCAGACACCACTCATGATTGGCAAGAATATGCCTGCTGAGTTCATCTGTCATGGAGATCCTGTGCAGATCCTGTCACTGTCACTACCACAGCCTCAGAGCCTCTAGAGAGATGGCACAGGACCTCCACAATGTCTTGCTTGTTGCTGTACCAGATGGTGATCAATTTGTCCATTCAGACCTGGACCGACCTGCCCCTTATGGACGGCAGAAAGGACTTGAGAACCAGATAGTGTCCAGCTCCAGAAGGTTGATATGGTGAGGCTGCTCCACAAGAGACAAGAGGTCTCTGAGTTCCACTTTGTCACAGTGACCTCACCAGCCCAGAGACAACACTGCCACAAATCAGTGTGGCATCAACTGTCCGCCACTGAAGGAACAAGACTGCCTCTTCCAATATGTGGATGTTATCCGAAAGGCACCTCCAGTATTGAGACCACAGAAGTGGAAGGTTTGACTTCACGATCAGCTGTTGTCAATGGGCTTGAGGAACCAGCAGCATGCATGAGGCCAGGAAACCAACAAGCCTTAGAATCACCCAAGCCAGAAACATGGTACAAGCCCAAAACATTGGGATACTAGTCTGAATGTCCTAGATTCGCTGTGGGAGTGGAGTGCCACCATGTCTAACATGGTCCCTATAAAAGAGATCCTCTGCATGGGGTGATCATTGGGTTTGTTTCGGCTCATTAAAACGGTCATTTCCAGGTGGTCTGAGATGGACTAGGGTAAGCCCACCTTCAGCAGCTAGTTATTGAGGCATGCATTCCCGATCTGAGAAAATGAGCAGCTACAATCGACATCACCTTTGTGTCCATACAGGGAGATGATATGAGGCCTAAGAGTAGGACAGTATATGGAAGGCTGCATTGTGTTTTTATTGTTATATATATATATATGGATATATATATAGAGCTACATATATGGTTTCCACATATATGTTTTATATGTTTCCGGGGTCCCGCGCATGGGTGGGAATATTCATGTGCTTATGACTATTGATGAGGATCCCCTGGAAGAGAACTGCTCCGACCCCTTGACAAACCAGAGGAAACTCAGGATTGGCACATGAAAGTATGCCTCCTACAAGTCTATTGAGATCATCCAAACTCTGGGATTCAAGGCCACCTGGACCTGATCCAATGTCAACATCTTGAACTTGTCCTTCCTGAGGAAGGGACTCAGAAGGCTGAGATCCAATATCAGCTTCAACCCCCTGTCCTTCTTGGGTACCACAAAATATCAGGAGTAGCTTGCCCGTGCCCCTCTCCACCTCAGGTACCACTTCAATTGCACCCTGGGCAAGTAGTGTCTGGACTCCTCTGGCAAGACTGACTGCATGCTCCACTGAGGTCTGGCCACTAACTGGTGGAATGTGTGGTGGGGATAATCAAACAGAATAGTCTGAAGGATCCACTGGTCCTGCACACCAGTCAGTCATGCAAAATAAGATTCTGACTCCTATTGATCTCATATGTCTCTTGGAGGAGAAACTAGACAGTGGCTGCAGATAGTGAGGAAGAGGTTGAGGACTGTTACATTTGCTGGTTCACATGGCCTCTGTCACCACTCCTCTCTATAGAGCCACAAAAAGGTAGATGGTCTGCTGGACATGTTTTGAGGGCAACTTCCTTCGGTAGACAAGGCCCCCTAGAACTTTTGATACTATTGGAGGAATTGGCTTGTTAGGGAAAGTAGCCCCAAGGAACGGGCTGTAGCCTAGATATCCTTAAAACTCTCCAGCACCAAATCCACCTTCGCTCCAAAAAGACAGGCAGGAACACCAGAAGGCAAACGTCCTGGGAATGCACGCATACTCACTTCCTGGGATAGGGTCATTTCCAGGTCAAGACTGGTAAAGACCTATTTAAACTCCCTGGGACCTTAGCTCTGTGCCTGGCAACGAGCTGTGTGGTTGCATTGGCTTTCCTGGGAGAGGATGTAGCCTAATGGCGAGAGCAGTCGACCGCGAAGCTGGGGAACGGGGTTTGAGTCTCGTCAGGGACGCTCAACATCCTGTGATTCTGGGCACATCACTTAATCTCCCCGTGCCTAACAAAATTAATGTGTCCATCTGAAATGCAACTGGCACTCATGTAAAGTGCTCTGATACCTTCGGGTCAAATTCGCGCTATATAAAACTACGGTAACAAATACATAAATAAAAATCCCTATAGTTTGCCCCCGTTTTGCGTCCCACACTATTTGTTGTTTTTTCACTCTCAGTTTCTTCGGTCCTCTTGGGAGTCCTAGCCTTACATTGTCTCTGTGATGTTTGTCTTTTGTACCCCTTTGTTGTAGTGTGTTATCTGTGTGTGTCCAGCAGTGTCCTGAGGCCTTCGCTGGATTCCTGGTTGGCTCAGCATAGCAAATAATCAAGGGCGGGGGGGGGGGCGAGAAGCAATTATTTAGAGACGTCAAGCACCCATGCTCCTCCAAGCTCAGTAAATTACACAAAGGGGTGCAGTTCCTCAGTCAAAAGGGGAGGACCCTGAAAGGTAGATCAATTGGTCTGGTCAGAGGTATACCAGGAGGGGGATCAGAGTGATCAAATCAAAGTGCCCTCACACACCCGATCGGGTGTCATGATTCATCATAGGGCGCTCCTTGTCAGGCTGGCGCTGCAATGCCTGACGGGACCCTCAGTGGGGGCTCTTTGGTGGAGATCTTTTGATCTTAAAGCCGAATGATGAGTGCAAATGAGGGGGTGTGGGTATAGGGTGGTGCGAAAGTGGTAAAAGAATCTAAGGTACCCCAAAGGAGTTATAATAGAGTGGTGGTTCCCTTTGGGGGAAGACAGAGGGCCGCGCCTTGCTGAGAGAAGAAAATGTGGATCTCGCAGTATAGTAGCCGGGACCTACCCTCCTGTGCCGACCTGTATTACTCACTCAACTTTTGGGTTGGATCCCCCTTCCTGCACTGTAGCAGGTGCAGTATTAACCTATTTGAGTGTAGGCCCTACACTATTTCCCTGGTCATGATGAAATGCCACTGACCCTCCACACATCAGGGCATGAAACATGTTGACCTCACTCAACACGCACTGAAGCTATCACAGAACATTATTACCTATGATAGCTCTCTTGCTTTTACTGTGTCAAGGGAACCACCACTATATTAAAACTCTTTGAGCCCCCTTGCATGGTGCAAGGGCGATAGAACTCTTTGATAAATATGCCCCATATTTCTGGAATGCGCTAGTTGACCTAGGAACTCTTCAACTACCTGTGCCGTTAGACGTTGTGGGTAGCTGAAGTTAAGGGGCAAGAACTTATGGCTTTGTCAGTACACAATTTACATTAATCTTTGCTTGTAATGGACAGTGATAATTTCCTTCTCAATTTAAAATGGTAATATCAGAATCAAAGTCAAAGGACAATACAGATATAAACATTAACTAGACAGAGTTGGCTACCATTTCAAAGTGTCTGTGATGCAAGGCAGTCTGCTGGGAAACACCCATTTAAACACAACATGCCTAATGATATCAAAAAGTTCAGATCCTCCTTGACCCATTTTGATAGGGATCCTCTAGGAAAATTGATGCAGGGATGTGGTTTGTGATTGGTGGGTCTTGATGTATATTATCTATATTTTTTATATTTAAACTTAGATTAAAATCTTTCAAAATAAAAACTACAGCATTTTAAAAAAGGTACCTAATTCCATAAAAGTCGGTTTCAAATTTTCTGATTTTGCCACTTCTTACAAGTTTGTCTTCTTGGGTAAAATAAAAACATTTACCAATATAAAGCAGTCCTTCTTTTGTAGGTTAAGATACAAATATATTTTACATGTTAAGATCCAATCACACTTGATGGAAATTTTAGAAACACGTTTCACAATTTTGGTTGAAACTAATGTGAGAAGCTGTAATCTATTCTCCTATTATTTCTCACAATGCATGCTTCTAGAGTTACAAACCATCCATTTTTGGGAACTCACGCAACCACATTGCCTGTAATGTTACAATATTGTTTGACTCCAAACTTCAACCAAATATCCATTTTTAATAGCCCTACTAAACACATGGACATTCCAAGATATGAGACGCAGGTTGGTTGAAGATCCCTTATATTGATCGACAATGCCAAGATTCAAAGTATTCCTTTCATATTCGGGAATATTTCCAAGACATGTATATTGGTTTGAGTCGTCCATATACATTGTTCCATATACACTGTTTCCCACCCAGTACTTATTAAAAGATTAGAAGAAGCGGTGATTAAGGGCACCGCGCTCAAGTGGCTGACCTCATTCTTAAGCAACAGAAGTTTTCAAGTGTGTGAGGAAACACTCTGTTCAGACTCCCTGACCTTGGAATCCGGTGTGCCACAGGGCTTGTCACTGAGCCCCACACTATTCAATGTTTATGTTCGACCACTGGCAGATATAAAAGGACATGGATTTTCAATGGTTTCATACGCGGATGATACCCAAATAATGATCCCTCTCACATCAGACACTGCAGTACTCTCCAGTGTTGTGTGGTTTGTGGCCTCATTGTCTACATTGCTAAGTTGGCTTAGGCCTGGCTGCCATGATGCCTTTTTGCACACGTTACTTTGTGACTTTGTTTTTCCAGCCTCTGCTTGTGCCCGGCTATATTTGAACTGTCTGCCTTTTTGCTTTTCACCTTTTCTCCTGTTCCTTTTAGGTTTCGTCTGCACAACATGTACAAGATCGAAAAACAACGTCCCTTGTTCTTGCTGATCTGGCCAGCCCCTCGCACTTAGACATAACACGAAGTACAGCTGCACTGGAGAAATTCGTGTGCTTTTAATATTGTGATTTCGATGTTTGTGGCAGTTGGAGAAAAACCTTTCCAGAGAGAAGAGCTGTGCGTGTCTGATGATGTAAACCTTGCATCTAGATATTGAGGTATGGGGGTCCGTCCGACAAAGCCCAGAGGTCTTCTGTTTTTATAATAAACTAGTTAATTGCACGGGGAGGGTGGTAAGGTCATTTAGCCCTATATCCACTGCTTTATGAAATGCTTTCCCCGTTTGTATTCTATGGAATTGTAACTATGCTTATTATTTTATCATTATGCATTATGCTGATAGTACTGGCACGTGTACTGTATCTTAGAGCACGATAGTTGAAATAAACATTTTAAACTATGCTGGGTCTCTTATTACGCACGTTGTGGACAAGTATGAGTGAGTGATGAAAGGTTGATCTTGCTCCCGCGAGTCCTGAGAGAGAGACTGTGTTCTGGGTTGTCTAATCATTGGTAGCATCGCTGCTAATGAGACGCTAAAGCTAGTCGGATTGGGATTGTGGGTACTAAGGTGCATGGTTGGTTCACCACTATACTCCGAGGTCCTATTATCCTGTGCATAGCTCTGTATATGTGCAGAATCCCTACAACATGGCGCCACCAACGTCGTGGGCTTCTTATCTGCGAGACGCTTGAGTAGTGCTTGTGCTTGTCCACAACACCCTTCGCATACGCTTCCGGAAACGTGTGTGAGGGTGATACCTCCTATATTGACGTTTTTATAGGTTCTTTCAAGCTTGAAGTTATTAAAAGGTTTTTAAGTAAACCCCTTATTGCGCTGCCTCATATTAGGTTGTCGATCATTTCTGGTCTTAATGGCGGATATAAATATACCGGCACATAGCCGCGCTGCGCTCCGGGCTCATTTACTGGCTTATGGAGTGCCAGACGCGGGTGCCGCACTTATCTTTGTGGTGCAGGCTGACCCGGCTCACCACTTTGAGGTGTTTTACTCTTGGGTCACTTTTCCGGCGGTGGATGGAACGGACAATGTGTTTCATGAGTACGCTCACACTGCCATACCCAATGCTTATCGGCCTTATCAGGCTCTTGAAGTACCACTTACGGCATGGCAACACCGTATTTGGTTTAATGGCGCCCTCCCACATCCGGTCACCCCGGTTCGTTTAGGCCCCCTATCAATAGACGGGGCCACTTGGCCAGTGTTGGGCGGGAATACCCCACATCCGCGTTTTTTGACGCTTACGGTTGACGAACTGCGTGCATTGCATACGTCTTTGATACGCGTTCACAGAGCTTTAGTACAGTATGTTACAGGCAACGTCCAGGGAGCCCCTCCTGGAGTTGCAGTGCATCCAGCTGCACCGGGCGGTGTAACCATAAGTCCCGTCATGGTTAATTCGGTGATGGGCAAGCGCCCACAAAATACAGATGATTTACCTTATTGGCTTGCAGAAAAATTTGACCAGCTGGAGGCAGTTTTTCCCAATACTTCTCCTGTGGAAAAACACAGGATTTTGACGATTAGTTTGCCGAAAGACTTAATTCCCGAGTTGGCAGAATGCAACAACTGGGGTAAGGTATTCGCAGCAGTGTATGCAAAGTGTTTCGGCACTCCTTCCATGACAGTTCTCCCCTCTGTAATTAAACGAGTGCAGGATGAACATGGCCCTGAGGCGGCTGTGGAATTGGGGATGAGACTGGTGGGAGTGTTCGATGTAGTGGCTGATTTAATCCTTGCGAATGTCAAGGGCGATGCAGTTAACTTTCAAGTAGCTAATGCTTTGGCTTTGGTCCCAGAACCGGACAAGCCACGCGAATTACCGAAAATTATTGCACAGGCTTATAAAACCATTGGCCGCAATAGCCTGGGAGTTAAGCCTTTTGCTAAAACGCAAACTCAATCACAGACACAACAAAAAACTCAATCTGAGAAAGATGAGAAACCGTTCTTTACTAAAAAGAACTGGAGGTTGAAAAAACAGGGTAAGCAACAGAAGAAACCAGGGTCGCGTGGCACATCCCCGGTTTCCGTATCTTCTGAACGCACTTATGATTTGCGCGACAGAGCGAGAATTAAATCTCCAGAGAGATTTCAAGTCCCTGATCCGCGTTCTCCTCGTTCTTCACAGGCGCCATCAACCTCCCAGACTGGTGGAGGAGATCGCCAGGATAGAGGCAGGGGTCGTGAGGCTCCACAGGGACGAGACCAACCTCGACAACAAGTCCGAGCGAAACCAGAAGAATTTCCACGTTCTCGCCCACAGTTTCAGAAGAAGAAAGTTGCAGCTTTATCAGCGAGGTATGCCACAGACGGTGAGAATGAGACTCCTGAATTGGACGTGGGCAGTGACGCTCCTAGACAGCGCCGCGGAAGTTACCATAGTGCGGGAGGCACTACGTCCTCATGTGGAGGCGACAGCAACTGACACATTCATTACTGTCGAGACAGCTGACACCCGAGTGGCACCCCCTGACAGACTATTTAACAGTGTCATTCAAATTGAAGGTGATATTGAGCGTGTAATTAAAGGGATTTTTTGGGAGAATCTGACCTCGTCCTATGACATTTTGTTGGCCGAGGCGGATTGGCCGCTCCCATTCGTACTTGCTGCTCGTAGAGGGGAGGAGGTAATCCTTCCGAGCTTTTCTCGTCATGTCCCCAAGGACAAAGTGGAGGCTCTCACAGCCCTGGCTCCGGCGTTATACCGTAATCACGTGGGCTGGGATGAGGATTCTCCACCCCATAGTATACCATTGCGGTCGCTGCCACAGCCACAACCCCAATATCCCATCCGGCGGGAAGCTAAAGGTCCCGTTTCCGACATTCTGACACAGTTAGAATATCAAGGAGTAATTGAAACATGCGTGTCACCAATGAATAATCCCCTTTTCGCGGTTTCTAAACCCGATGGATCGTACCGCCTAGTTTTGGATTATCGTCATTTGAACTCTCATTGTCGGACCTTTGCGGTACAAAATACCCACAGTTCTGCGCTAGTAGACAGTCTAGTTCGTAAAAAATATAAAACGACACTTGACCTATCCAATGGATTTTACACGCACAACTTGTCCCCGGAGTGCAGCCAATGGAGCGCTTTCACTTCCGGTGGTAAACAATTTAAATTCCGGCGTTTGCCCATGGGCTATAAGAACAGCCCGGGTGTCTTCGCCGCCCGTGTTGTCTCTTTGTTGGACAGCATAGACCCAGATGCGTGTTCGTACGTCGACGATATCTATCTGACAGACGACGAATTATGGCAGCATCTTTCACGTGTGGACCGCATTATTCTTGAATTTGCGGTCTTAGGATACAAATTTAATTTTGCCAAATCTCACATTGCTGAATTTACCATTTTGTTTTTGGGCTATGAGCTCAACAATGAAGGTAAGGGCTTAGCACCCCATTTCTTGGAGAAGTGCGCGCTTTTGCGCCCTCCGACAACCCTGAAGAAGCTTCAGTCATTAATGGGTTTTCTGAACTCCGGGCGTACTTACATTCCCGAATATGCCCAGCGTATCAAGCCTCTTTATGCCTTGATACAACCTAACTTTTCGAAGTCATGCTGGCTTCCCGAGCATTCCTCTATACTGCAATCTTTGCAGTCTGATCTACTTGAATCGAAATTCTTGTTGACTCGTGATAACCACACAAACCTGGTGATTAGAATCGTTCCAGGGGCAGTGGGTTTCACTTACTTAACCTTTAACGAAGATGACACAGTACCGATTGCATACAAGTCACATCTTTACACTTCAGCGGAGTTGCGCTTTTCCTCTGTGGAGAAAGTTTTGACTGCAGTGCAAATGGCGATTCTAAAGGAACGCGAACTGGCACAGGGAAAACGCATTTTGCTGGTAACACCATATCCTGCCCTTGAGGCAGTGACGAAGGCAAGTGTACCGAACTCTAAGGCATTGCACCCCCGTTGGATACAATGGGCTACCTCTTTGATGTCCCCGGATGTCACTTTTATCTTTGATTCCTCTCTTCAGACACAGGAGTTTTTACAGTATGAATTTGTTCATCCTCCTCCTCTGTCTTTGCTACCGCTTGAGGAGTACGAATGTATCATATATACCGATGGTTCGGCACAACCGGCCACGGGTTCTAAGCATGCTTATTCTGCAGCATGTGCCATTGCTGCGGGTACCATGGTGAACGGTGAGTTCAAATCGACTGTAGTGCACACACAGGCACTAGGAGACAGTACTGCACAATTGGCCGAGCTGCGTGCTCTGGTGCTCGCACTTGAGTTCGCTAATCCAGACGTGACAACCCTTATTGTATGCGATTCTTACTACTATGTTCAGTCTTTCAATGACAACCTATTCTTTTGGTCGCAAAACGACTATAGAGATGCAAAAGGCAGCACAATTAAGCATAAGATGCTTTGGGTTCGAATGGCAGATCTTAAACAACGTCTGCCTCTCACACAGGTGATTCACACTCTTGGCCACCAGCGTGTGGGCGCACACGCTGTCGGTAACAGTTTGGCAGATGAGGCAGCCAAATCAGCAGTAGCCACGTGCTCAGTAGCAGCAGTTACAAGATCCATGACTAAAATAGATAATGATATTTTGGCAGCTATTGCTGCAACAAAGGAAGGTGCCAAGTACCCACGGGGTTTCCCTTCCAAGTACTCTTATCAAGTAGGTCCCGATCAGGTTCCTTACGTAAGAATTCCAGACGTTGGTGATCGGCTGATTCCCAACGCGGACCGCAGACCTTCCTTGATAACGGCCACACACGAAGGCTTGGCTTCGGCCCATGCTGGCGTGTCTGCGACGGTTTCCACCTTGCAGCAGCGTTACTGGTGGCGTGGTTTATATAAACAGACCCGTACTTATGTGCTTTCTTGTGACGTTTGTCAACAAATTAAGCCTTCAACGGTTACACGACCACCACAAACACAGCTCTGCATTTCTAACAGACCTTTTGGGTGTGTTTACCTGGATCACTGCGGTCCTTTTTCTTCTGACACTGCATATAAGTACATCTTAGTTGCAGTAGACTCGTGCACACGTTTCATCTGGGTTTGGCCACAACGGAGTGCTGATGCTCGAAATGTCATAAGGGATTTGCGTGTCTTTGTGGGAATTTTTGCCTGTGGCACCTTCCATTCTGACCAAGGTCCGGCGTTCGCCTCTAAGGCGTACAAGGACGCGATGGGTTCACTGGGGGTGCGGGTGAAATTTTCGTCTCCATATCGGCCTGAGGGCAATTCGATTGTTGAACGAATGAACCGTGACTTAAAGCAATCCTTGACAGCTAGAGTCTTAGGTACTGGCAGGAACTGGCTGGCCCACTTGTATAACGTACAACGTGCACTTAATAATCTCCCTAGAAGACCTCTGGGTGGGCGGACCCCATACGAAATGCTCTTTGGCATACGAATGTTTGTGCCCGACCTTGATGGTCTAGACATGGCGGCGCAATCCGCAATCTTTGATGTAGATAACCATTCTACTATGTTGCAGGACTTACAAGAAGCCCGTGACAAACTTGCAAACGAACATTTACCTTCAGCCACAGGCGCTGCGCTGCAGATTCCGGTTGCCGGCTGGCTTCCGAAGGTTGGAGATCTGGTCCGAGAGAAGGTGAAATGAAATGAAATTTGTACTTGTAAAGCGCACGGCTACCCCTAACAGCGGTGTCCCGGCGCTGAACGCATACCGCTGTGGAACCCTTCCTGGCTTTCCCCTGTGAAATGTCCACTCCTGGGCACCCCCAAGGTGAAGCCAGGCATCCCAGCGCTGGTGGGGCCGTTGTGGAGATTAAGCAAGCTATTGCCCAGAGTTGCAGAGTGGGACCCATGATTAGAATAGGCACCGAGGCGAGAATTATCAGGTCCGAGGAAATTGAGCCCAAGACCCACCGAGGCGGGAATTGAACCCTGGTCCCAGGCCCGATCTCTGCATCAGGGTCTGCCGCTCTAACCATTGAGCCACACTTCTCCACGAGAACAAAAAAGAATTTGGCCCCTCTTATCGTGCACCAGTTCCAGTCCTTGGCTTGAAGGGTACCCGTACTGTCATCTTACCACCGCTTCCTGGTTGCAAGGACAACAGATACATCTCAGTGGACAATGTCAAGCTACAACATCTGGCCGATCCCGAATAGCGTAACACCAGCGGTCTCCTGTCCAGCCAGTTCCAGGACTCATGTTTGAGGCCCTCCAGCCCACACGGTCACTGATGTTGCCATTGAGATGGTAGATTTGCCTGATCGCCTGCTCGACTACCCGGATTCCCCCTGCAACGAGGAGACCGAGTATACATACCCAGCCAACGAGTCAGTGGCTCACCTACCAACAACGCCAATGAGCCCAACCCGTTATTCCTTTGATTCGGCTTCCACCTCATCACTTATCCCGTCCAGATTCAGTATTTTTATCTCCTGGTTTCGAGACAATTTTTTGACCCCACCATGGACTTACATCTGGTTGGTCCTTTTCCTGATTTTTCTGTTCATGTCCATTGGCTTTGTGACAGTTTTCTTCTTACTCATCAATGGTCACTATTTACCAGAACGCTCTGCAGTGAACTGTGTCGCTGGAACTTTGGCTCCACATTCTTCTTCGCACATCATGAAGCGTGACCACACTTTTGTGAACATTTCAGCTTTCCCAGTCGCTGATGGCATCGTATGGGATGCGGTAAATTTCCAAATTCATGGACCAACCGAAATTATTAATGTACCAAATGTCCTCCGTGTTTCAATGGGTGATGTCGTTAAAAGTAATATTCATTCTGACGATTGGGATGTGCATGCCGTTGAATCGTTATTTACAGATTTGAAATACTATGCTGCTTTTAATGCTGAAGATCTGTATTTAAATTCTGCAAGTTATGCTGACCTATATTGTTACCAGCATTGGGGCAATCACTTTCTTCATAAGCCAAGTACTCTTCGGAGTCCTTTTAATTACACCCAATGGGAACATTGTCCCACACCCTTGCCAGGTAGCTCCCAAACTCTTAGAAGTAAATTCACTTACTTTACAGACTTTGATAGATCGAACCCTGGGTCCTATTATTTTAAATTGAACACTTCGTCCGCACAGAAGATCATGTTGACCCACACCAAATTGCTATATTCGGGTTCATTTTTGAACGCATTAGCAGTGGGTGGTTAATAACACTGGCAGGACACCATTGACTTAAAGTCTATTTGGGGCACCAAGTCATGGCAGGTCCGAGGCACGGAAGCCTTACATCGTGCTTGCCTAATCCCGGCCCAAATTTTATTTTTAAATAATACAATCTATCAAACGATGTGTTGAGGTTTGGCTACTGCTAAACAATTAAATGCACCATCCATTCCCGTGTTGTCTTCTACTCCCAACAACAGCGTGCATTTCAATTTTTCCCTTGCCAATTTGCAAACTTTGTTTCAAAACAATTAGTTTAATATCTCTTCACGTGTTCAGTCACCTTGGTTATCTTGGCCCATAGCATCAAATGCCTGCCAACTGCGTTTTCATGACTCAGCTCCTGGTTACAAACAGGATAGGCCAGATCCGAGGTTTTCTGACTCTCGTACTGTTACAACATATTCTGTTGGTAAATTGTGTAAACAGTGGTTGCAGCACTCTTCCTTAGATTCTGTGAAACAACATTTATCCCTCCTATCAGGCAATATTGATCTGTCCGATTTTGTTCTGGGGCCTCGTGGTCCTCGACCTAAGAGATTCATTTATGAAACTTACAATGAACTCTGGAAGCTTTCGCAAATTGAAGCTGCTTCCCGTCTTCGGGAAATAGATCAAGCAAATTTAGAAAAGGTGCTTGCTGTTGTTGACAATAGTATTAATACCCTGTCTTCCCGCATTTACACATTAGAGAATATTGTTTCCTCTGTTGTTGATATTGTACAAGATGATGTGTCTGTGTTATATCATGGTCAGAATCAATTGCGTTCAGTGATGCAGTTTGCATGGACTTTGCAAACACTTAAAATGGGTAAAGTTCCTTGGCATTTTTTGAACACCTCTGCCTTATTCTTGCCGTTTAATTTAACTGAGAAACAGCAATTCATGTCCATGAAAGATGCAACATACACTCTCTTACATATTGAAAAAATAGAGCCCTTACCATTCTCTGTGGCGGAATTGGATTCTGCAGTGTGGCTAGTTCACGGGGTTATCGCTTTGCCTTTTTCTTTATTTGAGTTCAGTTCCTGCATGAAACATTATCCTGTTGGCCGTTTTCAGCCTTTAGGCAGTGCCTTCTTGCATGAAGTTTGGTCCCTTCCTTTCATGTACCGATGCCTTCGGGACGGAAAGGAAGTTTTTCTCACAGGTGAGTCATGTGATTCTACTGTGGGTCATTCCCTGATTTGTAAGAACATTAATTTGCACGGGGCTTGTAATGTTTCGGCTCCGAATCTTGCTTGTGTTTTAAAGGGCATTCCTGCTCCTGCTATATCTCCTACTTTCACTGTGCTTGCAAATGGTAGCTATCTCCTTCTGAATAATCAGGACTGTTGTGGCATGCTGGCCGGCATACCCTATATTGTAACAGTTTCCCACAGGGTTGTCTGCTGCAAGAATGTGCTTTTTCCTCCCTTGCATGACATCATAGATAGTTCCATTTGGCCTTCCATTCCAACGTTGAAGGCGGATTTCAATAAATTGAGCAGAATAAAGGCGCTATTATGGAATCAGGAGGTTATGCTCACATCCGCACGGGAGACATTTATCCTCCAGGTGGCTAGTACCCACAGTGAGATACAGGCCCTTTTGAACACAAACCTCCCACAACATTTCGGTGAGCTGATTCACCGCGTTTTCAATGCATCCCGCACCGAAGGTCTTGTGCACTTTTTTAAAGTTGTGGGCACTGGCCTTGTTACCTCTTTTCAAACTATATTTGGTGTAATACCGGCTTTTATTCATTCTATTTTTTCCAGCGTCTTTGGCGGCTTTCCTTTGCTCCTCGCCTTAGCGGCCGGTATATTGCTTTTGGTCTGTTTGCTGCGCAATGGCTGCACTTCCTGGGGCCCTCCTCGACCAAGGTCGACTCCTGATGCTCCGTGAACGCATGCTCATCGGCTTCGGCCTCCTACCATTGGCGACACTCAGTGTGTCCTATAGACTTTCTTTTCGCTTTGCGTATTTCACTTGCGTGCAACCTGTGATGTCTTGCATCCGATGTCCTTTCTCTTGGTCCTTGGATTATTGCCTCTCCAATACGTCTCTGTCTGACCCGGATTTTGGCCAGTTGATGGGTCCCTTAGAGGCCCAACAACGACACTGTTCCGGTGATGGCGCGTGCGGCTGCACTTGGAATTTTGGCGCAATGGGATGTCTGGGCGGCTGCTCAGTCTCTCCTACAACGAAGTTATGTTGAGTATCACGCAAGTTGTCCCGCAATGCTGATCACTGCTCCCTCTTGCGAGGAACATGAATGCAGTTTTGATTTGTTGAACTCGATGGCGTCTCTTTTTTCAGACGATTCCAACAATGTCCTCTTGGAAGGTGTGGCGTTTTTTTGCACTTATACTCTATTGGATTAGGTGACCTCCGCTTTCAGCGTCCTGCATCTCTGGATTTTTTTGTCTTTTCTAGGCATATTTTTAATCCTGGATTTTTTACTAAATTAACTGTCCTTCGTTGGGGACCCTTTATAGATAGACGTTTACATTCGGCTCCATCTACTTGAACTCTGGCTTCGTCCTTTGTCTGCGCCTATGGACTGTCCAGGGGAGGGTGTCGTCTGGTTTGTGGCCTCATTGTCTACATTGCTAAGTTGGCTTAGGCCTGGCTGCCATGATGCCTTTTTGCACACGTTACTTTGTGACTTTGTTTTTCCAGCCTCTGCTTGTGCCCGGCTATATTTGAACTGTCTGCCTTTTTGCTTTTCACCTTTTCTCCTGTTCCCTTTGGGTTTCGTCTGCACAACATGTACAAGGTCGAAAAACAACGTCCCTTGTTCTTGCTGATCTGGCCAGCCCCTCGCACTTAGACATAACACGAAGTACAGCTGCACTGGAGAAATTCGTGTGCTTTTGATATTGTGATTTCGATGTTTGTGGCAGTTGGAGAAAAACCTTTCCAGAGAGAAGAGCTGTGCGTGTCTGATGATGTAAACCTTGCATCTAGATATTGAGGTATGGGGGTCCGTCCGACAAAGCCCAGAGGTCTTCTGTTTTTATAATAAACTAGTTAATAGCACGGGAGGGTGGTAAGGTCATTTAGCCCTATATCCACTGCTTTATGAAATGCTTTCCCCGTTTGTATTCTATGGAATTGTAACTATGCTTATTATTTTATCTTTATGCATTATGCTGATAATACTGGCACGTGTACTGTATCTTAGAGCACGATAGTTGAAATAAACATGTTAAACTATGCTGTGTCTCTTATTACGCACGTTGTGGACAGGTATGTGTGAGTGATGAAAGGGTGATCTTGCTCCCGCGAGTCCTGAGAGAGAGAGAGACCGTGTTCTGGGTTGTCTAATCATTGGTAGCATCGCTGCTAATGAGACGCTAAAGATAGTCGGATTGGGATTGTGGGTACTAAGGTGCATGGTTGGTTCACCACTATACTCCGAGGTCCTATTATCCTGTGCATAGCTCTGTATATGTGCAGAATCCCTACAACACCAGTCAACTTAACGGCTGTTGAGAGACGTTACTGACTGGATGTCAAATAGTAATCTAAAATTAAATGGAGACAAAATCGAGGTCCTGGTGGTCGGTAACAACCCATTCCTTTGGAAAAAGTTATATTGGCCCATCTACCTAGGAGACCGCCCCCCCACCCCCCACCCCCGTAAAAATGAAATAAAAAGTCTAGGCTTCTGGATTGACAGGCCTTTGACAATGAAGCCTCAAGTTAGAAAGCTGGCTGCCAGTTGCTTTGGCATACACAGGCTGCTGAGGAAGTCTCTCACCTGGCTCCCCCTGCCACCCGCAGAACTGAGGTCCAGGGCCATGTACTGTCCTGTCTTGATTACGGTAACTCAGTTTCTTTGGGATGGCCAGCATATGTAACTAAGCGATTGCAAGAGGTTCAGAACGCTGCAGCATGCATTCTGCGAAAAATACCCATGCATCATTCTGCCTCCTCCACCCTCGCAGCCCTTCACTTGCTACCAATATCTAAAAGTATTAAAGTTAAATCTCTCTGCCTGACCCACTGGGCAATGCATGGCAAGAGCCATCCACTACTACAGCGGCTCCTGACCTCCTACATGCCCAACAGACCTTTACGAGCCATTGAACAGAAACATTTTACAGTACCCAACATTAAGAAGGCTGGAAGTGGGGTATGCTCCTTTTCATACATAGAATCAAAACTCTGGAACACTCTTCCTCTTTCACTGAGAATGGTTAAGGATGAACCCAACTTCAGAAAACTACTTAAGCCCCACTTTTTTTACTAAACCCACCGACTCTACAGGTACTATGCAACGGACATGATATCATCCTGGGAGGCCCGACGGGTAGCCATGCGCTTTATAAATGCCTAGAAAAGTACATTGTTCAGGAAAGTATTTGATTAGGAGAAATCATAACTCTTTGCCTTTCTTCTTCTCAGGTTACACTCATTAAATATATTTTTTGCCAAGGAGTTAAAAGGGATAAACACTTGAGCTCAAATACCTTCAGGAGGCTCCTTCTTGGCCAAGGCGTAGCAGATCTTGTTACAGAGGATGATCCACCTGGACAGTGTTCTCTTGTGGACAGCCTTGCCCTTCATCTTGCCCAAAAATCTGATGAAGAGTTGGTCGTCCAACCTGAAGTCCTTGGTCCTGTCCAGGTAGAAGCTGACCGGTCCTAAGAACCATCTTATCTGCATGGAATGATGTAGATGGAGGCTTGGAGCTAAGAGCTTGCAACTCACTCACCCTCCTAGAGGAAGTAATTGCAATCAGAAATATCGTCTTAAACGCTAGGTATATGTAAAGGTTCAAAGGGGGAACCCATCAAGAAAGTGAGACCCAAATTCAAATCCCACTGAGGCATGATAAAGGGAGTGGGAGGAAACTTATTTTTGAGACCTTTAATGAATCTAATAACTGTGGGGGATTTAAACAACGAGGGTTAATTTAGTAAACAGAGAAAAGCCGACAAGGCAGACAAGTATCACTTAACAGTAGCTATTGCACAAACCTGTCGTGCTAGGAAAAGAGAGAAACTCAGAATATCAGACAATGCGCCTGCAAAGGATTAATCAATATCTCCCCAATCCATTTAACAAACTTGGCCCACCTATCAGAATAGACAGATTTGGTGGAGTGTCTCCTGGCCGATAAATTAACATCCACCCCATCCGGTGGGAGAGAGAAAGAGCTCAGGTTGCACCTTTCAATCTCCAGGCATGAAGGTGCAGGCTCTGAAGGTGGGGGTGTAGAACCTGCCCCTGCGACTGCGTGAGGAGGTCTGCCCTGAGAGGGAAACGGAGCGGAGGGTTTGTTGAGAGGTAAAGGAGGTCTGTGTACCACACCCTTTGCGGCCAATCCGGGGTGATCAATATGACTTGGGCCTGGTCTTGGCGAATCTTCCTCAGAACTTGAGGAATCAAGGGTATGCGAGGAAACGCGTAAAGAAGCTAAAAACCCCAATCTAACTGAAACGCGTCCCCAACGCTCCCCGCATTGGATACTGGAGACTGCAGAACGACGCGCAGTGCGTGTTCTCGTGAGTGACACACAGGTGCAACCAAGGAAACCCCCACATCCTGAAAATGTGAAGGACCACCTCTGGATGGAGACGCCACTCGTGATCGGCCGAAAACTACCGACTCAGACTGTCCGCACGCACATTCAGTTCTCCGGCTAGATGATTCACGATCACGCACATCTGATGGTCCTGAGCCCAGGATCAGAGTCACACAGCTTCTCTGCAAAGAAGATACAACCCTAGTCCTCCCTGTTTGTTGATGTACCACATCGCAGTAGTGTTGTCCATCAGGACCTGGATCGACTGACCGCGAAGGGAGAGAAGAAGGCCTTGAGAGCCAAACGTATCGCCCGCAATTTCAGAAGATTGATGTGAAACAATCTTTCCTCTGGAGATCAAAGGCCTTTGACCTCCAGATCCCCCAGATAAGCTCCCCACCCTAGAGTGGAGGCATCCGTTATACTGTGGCCACCGGAGGAGGTTGAAACGGCTTCCCTTGAGATAGGTTGTCCGGCACACTCCACCATAACAACTCAGCTGCAGTGTCTCTGAAGATCCTGACCACCTATTCGAGATTTGCGTTGTGTTGAAACCACTGCCTGCGGCGGCACCACTGAAGGGCCCTCATATGCCAGCGTGCATGGTTGACCAACAGTATGCAGGAAGCGAACAGACCGAGCAGGAGCAAGACCTTCAGGACTGGAACAGCTGCTCGATTCTGAAAACGTGGAATCATAGCCTGGATGTCTTGAATCCTCTGTAGAAGCAGGAAGGCACGACTCACAGTAGTGTCCAGTACTGCCCCTATGAGCAGATTGTGCTGAGAGGGGACCAGGTGACATTTGGGTATAGTTATCAAAAACCCCAACTTGAATAATGTAGGAAGCTGGCTTAGTATATGGTGCTCACTTATGTAAGTATAGCACCCTGCACTAATCCAGACAACCCTTATGGTGATTTTAGTGGTCTTAGACAACCTTAGAAAGCTCTCTAAGTAGTAGCTGTGGAAAGCAGCCTTCAGGTTTAGTCCAGAAAGATTGTAAAGCAGCTTGTTTTACCAGCACATAATCTTATGGTATGGGTTAAGTGAAAAGAACCACACAGTGTAGTTAAATAAATATGTATCTATTATTAACACTCACTAACATGATACAGTATCTCCTACCCGGAGATATATGCACAATACACACAATACTTGTCAATAGAATAAGCGAGAAGCACAAATACACAGTGGTCCCCAGGGGGAGACCAAACCATATACTAAAATAGTGGAATGCAAACCACGACTCAAGTCAAGAGTGGACCCAGAAGACATAGAAGAGTCGGGGACCCAAGGAACCACCCAAGGTGAGTATCTAGGAACCCCACGGAGGTCGTGTGCAGTGTGAGAACACGACTGCGTACTAAATTCAAGTCACGGTTGCAATTTTAAAGAAGAAGGACCTTCCAAGTGGACCCTGAAGAAACCCCATGGAAGACAGAAGGTTGGAGAGCCACCCCACCCATGGATACCCCCGGAACCAGGATACTAACACCAAGGAAGACGGGTGCATAGGTGCGAAGTGACGTTGGAAACCGCCGTAGACCACAATGGAGGATTTCAGGAAGATGCCGCGGATGAAGAAGGTGAGAAGAGTCCGGTGGAACCCAAAGGTTGATTCAAGGTGAGAGGTACCTGAAAGCAGTGGGGACAGAGTCTATGCCACTCAGGAGTGATGAGGAGACACGGAAGACGAATGCCCACCGATGTCAGGGATGCAGGAGAGTTGACTATGCCCTTGAAGCTGCAGCTGTATGGACCAGGCGACGCAGAGGAAGACCAGGAGCCATGCACAAGCTGTCCCACGTTGGATGTCGAGAGCCAAGACATGAACACATCACCCAACACCTACCAAACCTCCACTGGCTCCCCGTCGAGAAGAGAGTCATTTTCAAGATACTCACCCACTCCTACAAATGCCTCCACAACACTGGACCCCAATACCTCAACGAGAGAATCTCCTTCCACGTACCCAAAAGAAATCTCAGATCCGCCAACCTTGCCCTTGCCGAAACACCGCGCATCCGCAGAGCCAGAACAGGAGGAAAAGCTTTCTCCTACATCGCGGTCAAGACCTGGAACAAGCTCCCGATCAACATCAGGCGCGCCCCCTCCCTGAACGTCTTCAGGAAGACACTCAAGACCTGGCTGTTCTACTGAACGGAGCTGCTAACCTCCCCCCCTCCAGCGCTTTGAGACCCTCACGGGTGAGTAGTGCGCTTACAATTCGCTGATTGATTGATTGATTGATTGATTGATTGAAGAGGTTAGTGTCTGGCAGGGACACCAACAAGCCTTGGCAGCGGCAAACAACGTAGTCGTCGAAAAAGGGGCAGTGTCGGGACCAGCAAGGTCCAAGTGATTCACTACAAGTAGATAAGTCAGAGCAGGCCCCAAGCAAGCAGGGGAGCTCACTGGAGCCACAGAAGACCCTCAAGAGGACCCACAGGCTGGAGGCACTGGAGTCACAAGAGGACCTCGAGCCGCTCACCAAAGGATGAAGGCCCACAGTGCAAAGGATGCAGTGCAGGCGAAGATCTTGGCTGCAGGAGATGCTTGAGGCTGGAGCTTCTTGGAGCCCGAAGATCTCTGGAGGAGAGAGTCAACAAGCCTTGGCAACGGCAAGTCAATGCAGTGCACAGGGATGCAGTGCCGACGAGGGATATTAGCCTCCAGCTTGCTAGGAAGACAGTGAAGGCCTTGAGGGAGTTGCAGAACCATCACCTGTGTTGCTGAACCTTTCAGAGTCCGTAGGAGCTCAGGAACAGCAGACCGGTGAGCTTTGTTGCTGTGCCTGCAGATGCAGGGAAGTGACTCCTTCACTCCAAGGGAGATTCCTTGGGTGTCTTGGATGTCCACAGGCCTGGTGAAGAACCTGTATGGAACACGGGCACAGACGTTGCAGCAGACTTGCAGGACGAAGAGACCAGGAGCAGCATGTGTCTTCCAAGTTGCAGTCTCGGTTCCCAAAAGCGAAGTCCAGAGTGCCCAGACGGTCGAAGTTGAAGTGGTATTGGATCCGAATCTTGTCCCACGACGAATCTAGAGACCCACCCAGAGGTAAGACCTTATGTACCCTAAGGGAAGGGTTGGGACGATTCAGGGGTCCCTCCCACAGGAGGTGCTGGACAGTGGGGGGATACTCCCATGTCCTTTGTCCAGTTTCTCACCAGAGTGGGAGCCAACGGCTCCCTGAACGGGTTTGAGCTGGAGTATGCAAGGAGGGCACCAAATGTGCCCTTCAAGCAGTCTCAGTGGTACTGGCAAGCGCCCCCACCCTGTCCCAATACACTAAGTCCTGTCTGGGAGGTGGTCACACCTCCCTGTGACAGGAAACCTATTGTCCTGCCTTCCCCTGCTCAAGCTTGGCTCAGCAGCAGGAGGGAAGAATCGTGTCTCTGGTCAGCAGCAGCCATAGTTTGCTGTTCGGGTCTAGAAGACTGGTACTGGGAGCACTGAGGGCCTCCCAGAGGAGCTTTACAGTGCATGGAATCATACCCCATGATTCCAACATGTTTGATACCAAACACAACAGGGTTCGTTACAGCCAGTTTAGAGATGGTCATTGCGTAATGGCGCAAGGCCACTCTATGTATCGTAATGGCTGATGGACTTACAACCCGGGAGAATGGACTACGAAGGTTGTAGGGGTGTCCTGCTCATGCGGGGGCACCCTCACACTTAGAACCGAGCACCCTGCCTTCAGGAGTGAAAGGCTTGCCTTAGGGGTGACTTATAGGTTTTAATTGCGGTGACCTCAGATATAAGGAAACTTATATCTGTCGCAAGTGATGCTAGCACCAGCTTACACAGGCTGCAATGGAAGGCCTGTAGTCACAATTTGAGTGGTCTCTCACTGGTGGCATAATACATGCTTCAGTCCATTGGAGACCCCTGGTGTACCTATGCCTGGGTACCTTAGTACCATATACTGGGGACTTACAAGGGTACACCAGTAGCCAATCTGGAGTGTACCTAAGTACTCACCATGTCAAATTTAGGGAAGAAGCACAGAGACTGGGGCCCTTGTTAGCAGGATCCCAGTCAGACTAGTCTTTAAGACATAATGACACCAGCAAAAAGGGGGGGTGACCATGAAAGCAGATCCTACTTTCCTACAAACAGCAGTTGTGTTGTTACCTGCAAATAATGCAACACCATCTCTGGCGACCTCGCTTTGAGCAGCCAGTCGTCCAGATAGGGGAAAAAGGGAAACCCGATCTTCTGAGATGTGCTGCTACCACCGCCATCACCTTTGTGAAGACCCGAGGTGCGGAAGTAAGACCGAACGGAAGGACCGCAGACTGGTAGTGTTGAGACTCCACTGTAAAACGAAGATACTTCCGATGCGACTTCAAGATGGGGATGTGAAAATACGCATCCTGCAAATCGATCGACACCATCCAGTCTTCCATCTGCAGCGTAAGAAGAACCTGAGCCAGGGTCAACATCTTGAATTTCTCCTGTTTGAGGTAAACAATTCAAGACCCTGAAGTCTAGGATCAGCCTTTTTGGCAATCAGGAAGTACCGGGAGTAGCATCCCTGACCCCTGAACCCTTTCCTGCTCCGGAACCACCTTGATTGCACCTTTTAGCAATAAATACAGAACTTCCTGCTGGAGAAGCAGGAGGTGTTCTTCTGAGCACAAACCCTGATGGGGAGGGTAAGGAGGGGGAAACTCCCGGAATGGTAGGACGTAACCATTCTCTACGATGTTCAACACCCAGAGATCTGTAGTAACAGATCTTCAATGTTGTAGAAAATGGGAAACCCATCCTCCCACGGGACAAACATGCTCTAGGATGGCGGAGCTAGAGCTGCTTCCCTGCTGCACCAGCTGGAGGGGCAGAAGAGGAGGAGACTTGATGCCGTGCTGTGCCCCGCAGACAACCTCTGACCTTTGCCCTGTATGATCTGTACAGCAGGTTTGCCTGCTGTTGCTGCTGTTGTGGCTGCTGCTTGGCACAAAAGGATAAGGTCCTGCCAAAGCCACGAAACTTGCGATATCCAAAGCCCCTGGATTGAGACTAGAGACCCAAAGATCTTGCTCTGGCTCTGTCTTTAAAGCACTGCAGCGCCGTGACCGCTTTGGCCCAAAGAGGCGAGAATCGTCGAAAGGCAGGTCTAACAGGGTAGCTTGGACATCAGGGGAGAACCCTGAACCCCGTAAACAAGTGGGCCTCCTAGTCGCCACAGATGAACCCATCAACCTGGCAACTGAATCAGCAGTGTCCAGACCAGATTGTATGACCTGGTGAGCCGCAGCTTCAGCATCCGCAAGAACCTCAGAAAAATGACCCTGAACGTCCTCCGGTAGTTTTGGGAGCACTTCCCTTGCTAAGTCCATAAGTGCATGGATATAGCGACCCAAAAGGCACGTAGCATTTGTTGATTTGAGAGCCATAATGCCTGAAGAGAATACCTTCTTCGCAGATTGCTTTATGGGTTTGGACTCCCTATCTGCAGGTATAGATGGGAATGACCCTGCAGACTGCTTCGCGGAGCACGAAGCCTGGACAACCAAACTTTCCAGTTATGGATGAGAGGACAGGAAAGAAGGATCCCCCAGCGCCATCTTATACCTCCATGTCACAGCTTGGACACCGCAGGAGCAGTCATCGGCTTCTGCCACACATCAAGGATGGGCTCAGTAAAGCCTCGTTGAAAGGGAGCAAAGGCTCCGAGATAGAAGGGAAATGGAGCACCTCTGTCAAAATAGTAGATTTCAATTCTGCTGTGGGCAGAGGCAACTCCAGCATATCCGCTGCCTTCCTGATCACAGAGTGATAAGAAGTCACCTCCTGCGTTGGGAGACCTTTTGGAGACGAGAGTTCCCATTCAGGAGTAGTATCCAGGCCACAAGCCTCCTGCAGACCTTCGAAATCCTGATCAGGGTCCACAATCTCCCCTTCTTCAGCCGTCTCATGTTGTTCCTGGTATTCCTCCTCTTCCATTAGACGCTGTGCTTCTCTTATAGACCTCATCCTTGGAACCGGCGCCAGAGGCACCAGACACGGCGCCGGTGATTTTGGGATCGGCATCAAAAGGAGGTCTACCGGGACAGTAGTTGATGCCGGTCGAGTCGGCAATGGTTCGGAACCAGACAGCGCCGGGGAAGATACATCCAGTGGCACTCACCCCTCCTGGGATTGTACTGGCGTCGAAAATCTCGGCGCTGGGAGAGGCCAACTCCCTTGAGCCATTGGCATAAAAGGCATGAGAGGTGCCTGAGGGAAATGAGGTGGCAAACCTCCCAGGGAGTATGCCAGCGGACCCAACAGGCGCCCCAGTTCGGCTTGCCCCTCTGGCAAACAAGCCGAACATGCATTAAGGATCTGTACCCGGAGTCGGGAAGGCAGGATACCCTGGATCCGGTACTGCAGGCTCTGAAACCGCTCGAAGAGGCAGCACATTCGGCTCCGGTTGCGGCGCCGGAGACCCTGGAGCCAGAGGTGGAGTGGTCGGCAACAGTGGAGGCGTTGCTTCTCTTGGTGCTGGTGGAGTCACCACTCTCAGAGCCAGAGACGGGCCGGAGTCAATTTAGGAGACGGAGATGGAGAAATGTCATCCTTCCGATAATGTCGGGGAGCCTGGGACACAGTCTTCGGCGTCTCATCTTTCGACGAATGATGCCGAGACCCATGGCGCCGCTTCTCCTTATGCTTCCTTGAAGACTTCGAGGTATGCGGAGTCGGTGACTTGGATCGGGACCTCGACCTTCTTCGACCCCTTTTTTGTTTCTTGGCTTTAGCCATAAACAATTTGGCCTCCCTCTCCTTCAGTACCTTGGGGTTCATGTGCCTGCATGACAAACACTCCCCGACATCGTGGTCCAATGAGAGACACCACAAACAGTCTTCATGGGGGTCAGTAATAGACATCTGACCCCCACATTCTCTGCATGTGGGCGATAGTAGCTGCTACAAAGATCCGAAGACTTGCAACAAAGAAACTCCCAGAAATGGTGAGCCCTGGGAAAAACTGTTACCCGTCGACGGCGCAGAAAAAAAGAAAACTGATGTCAGCACGACGACGAGGTCTTCTTATGGCTCCGATGACGTCACGCTGAATCGTGTGCAGAGCCGTTTCATTGTGACGTCCTCGTCGACATGGGATAGCTGAGGAGAAATGTTTCCGTGGAATGCTGCGCATGGGGGTAATTCAAAAGGTGAGGAATCCATAGGCAGATGTATCCATCAGAATGGATATGTTACGGAGCAAAGCAACGGTAGCTGCCTTTCCCCTGGTAGAATGAGCCTTAGGCTTAACAGCCAGAGATGTATTAGCTTTTTGGTAACAAAGTAAGATGCATGAAACATTCCATCTGGAGATGGACTGCTTAGAAGTCGCTAGACCTGTAGGGAGGGAGCCATAATTTACAAATGACTGGTCAGATCTCCATTGATCTTTAGTTTTATCCAAATAGAATTTCAGAACCTGTCTAACATCCAGGGAAGGAAGTCTGTGAACCACCATTGGCATGGCCACTCCGGGGCTATGAGTATAATCTTTACCTGTGACTGCGACAGCTTGATGAGGACTGCCGGGATCAGGGGAACTGGCGGAAAGGCGTAGAGAAATGTGCCTGACCTGTTGATCCATAGGGCATTCCCCAGAGTTTACGGTTGGTAGTACCTCGACACGAAGCTTTGGCATTTGCTGTTTTCTGCGGTGGCGAACAAGTCGACCTCCGGAGTACCTCATCTTCTGAAGATATCATTGACCATGTCGTCGTTTAAGACCCACTTGTGGGTTTCCTGGAGGAGCCTGCTGAGAGAATCGGCCTGAGCATTCTGAACACCTGGGAGGTGAGCTGCTGTAATTGTAAGATTTCTGGCCAGAAGCTACTTCCAGATCGCCTGGGCTTCCCAAGATATTGGTCTGGGCCTCGAGCCTCCCTGCTTGTTGAGGTAGTACATTGTTGTTGTATTGTCTGTCTGAACAAGCAGGGAGTTGGAGCAGAGTGTTGGCTGAAAGGGTTTCAGCACCAGATGAACTGCCCGTAGCTCAAGCAGATTGATATGGTACATTGACTCTCTGCGTGACCATTTGCCTTGAATTTGAAGGTGGCCTGTGTGTGCTCCCCATCCTTGGAGAGAGGCATCTGTGACTATGGTCTGAACAGGAATCTCCTTGTGAAACAGGATCTCTCGTAGGAGATTGGTGGGATAGCACCACCATTTGATGGACCGGAGGGCATGCTGAGACAATCGAATCTTGTCTTCCCAATCTCCTGTTCCCTGGTCCCATTGGTCTTCCAGGCATTCATGTAGGGGCCTCATGTGGAGACGTGCATTCGGTGTGAGGAATATGCAGGAGGCCATCGAGCCCAGGAGCGAGGAGACCTTCCTCACGGTTGGCTGAGATAATGCCATGAGAGCCTGAGCCTTCCGAAGGAGAAGATCGGAGGTCCAATTGAAGTGAAGTTGAGCCTCCCGAGAGATGTGGATGCTTTGATTAGCCAATCGTCTAGATAGTGGAACACTTTGTGCTTCCTTAGATGGGCCACAACTACCGCCATGCATTTTGAGAAAGTCCTGGGTGCTGACTTCAGGCCAAATGAAGTACACTGTACTGATAGTGGTTGTGCCCCACTGCAAACCTCAAGAACTTGCAATGCTTTCTAGTGATGGGTATGTGAAAGTATGCGTCTTGGAGGTCGATGGCGCACAGCCAATCCCCTTGTTGTAACTAGGGGTAAATTTGGAGCAATGCCAGCATCCGGAAACTTTCTTTTCGAATCCACTTGTTGGCCGTCCTTATGTCGAGAATGGGCCTGACCTCGTTCTTGTCTTTCTTTTTGACAAGAAAGAATCTTCAGTATAGCCCTGTGCCTCGTTGTAGATGAGGTAAGGGTTCCACCACCTGTTTCAGTAAGAGAATGTTGGCCTCCGACTGTAATTGGTGCAGTTAGAACCTGTATTGTTTCGGAAGTATCGACGGTGGAGGACTGATGAATCTGAAAGAATATCCATTGTGAACAATATTCAGCACTCAATTGTATTGCGTGATTTTTTGCCACTCTGCCAGGTAATGTTGGATGCTTCCCCCTACCGGAGCGGGTAACGGAAGAGGGGGAAGAAAGGACTCAGGGTTTTGACCCTGCTTGTATTTTGCCTCCTTGAGCAGGTTGTTGTCCTGATCTTCCTCTGGCCTGTCATTTCTGATAATGCTGATAGGAGCGTTGGAACTGTTGTTGTGTACCGAGTGGCGGCCCTGATACCACAGAGGGGTTTGAACCCTCTGTGTAGGATAGCAGCGTTGAAAAGGTCTGAAAGATTTACGTTGCTCCTTAGGTCTTTCTAAGCCAACAGCTTTCAGCGTCTCCATTTCTGCCTTCATCCTGGCCATTTCTTTGTCGGCTGGAGTGCCGAAAGAGTTGTACCTGAAAACGGGAGATTCAGGATGTGCTGGTATGATTCAGGTTTAAGAGGCGTCAGGCGCAGCCATGTGTGCCGCCGAAGGGCCAAGCCGTGGCAATACTCGTGTGCAGCTAGAAGAGATGCGTCTGCTGCTGCGCTTATGACTTGATTAGAGACCATAAGACCTTTCGTAAGGATCTCATTAAAGTCCTCTTGTTTGTCTCTGGGGAAGTAGTCCACAAACTGTTGGAGCGATTCCCACAGTGCCCTGTCATATCTGCCTAGTAAGGCTGTGGCACTAGCTGCTTTCATGGAAGTCGCTGCTGTGTTGCAAACCTTTCTCCCTTTTGAGTCTATTTTTCGTCTCTCTTTGTCCAATGGCCCTGTCAAGGCTGGAGCCGTGGCATGTTGCTTCTTCGCCGCCACCACAATGACAGAATCCTGAGCTGGGTCTGTCCGCAGGAATGCAGGGTCCTGCTCTGGAGGACGGTGTTTCTTTTGCAACCTGGATAGAGCCGACTTAATTGAAGATGGTGTCAGAAAAGGTTCCATTGCTGGTTCTAGGAGACCCAGAACAGGAGCGAACAAGGGGCGCGAAGCTTGTTTTTGCTATAGAGTTTCAAATATTACAGAAGTTGTCGGTGTAGGAATGGACACTGGGATAGGCAATTTGGAAGCAAGCACCAGAACTTCTTGAAAGGTTGATATGTCATCCACTGGTGAAATACGCGGGGGAGGGGAGTCCAAGAGTGTTGGCGTGTATCTCCCTGTGCTTGAAGAGGAGGTGTCCCTTGTATGTCTCGAATGAGACCTTTCTTTGTGATGCAGACGATGGGAGTGAGTAGAGGAGCGTCTTCATCTGTGAGACCGATGTCGAGTGCGAGACCTAGACCTTGGTCTTGGTGGTGATGGCAGAGGAGGTGGAGGAGGAGGCTGTGTTGGAGTTTTTGGTTCCACATCTGGTAGTGGAGGTGGAGGATGCTGAGGAGGAAGTGTTGGTGTCGGAGAGGGAACTTCCTTAGATGGAGAACAGGTTCGGGAATACTCCGAATCTGATGTATATATTAGCTATCTCTTTTTGCGAGCCTCCTGAAGCCTTGAAGAGGCTGACAAAGTCCCTGAAGATGATCTTTCCGTTCCCCTCGACGTCGATATACTCGTCGACGACGACCATCGGCGTCGCCTCGACGGCGGGTCTCGCGTCGAAATTGAACGGTGGTGTCTCGACAGTGATGGACGACGATGCCTTGGTGTCGACTGACGTGGGAGTGCATCAGCGATCGAATGTGTGTCGACGTCGCTCGGCGGGAATGCGTGGAAACCGATAAGGACCTCAACGGTGACCTGCAAGGTATCGCTGGCTGCAGTGGGCTTCCTGACGCCGAACAGGGTGTACTCGTCGTCGATTTTGTAATCAACGTCAAAATTCTTCCTCTCGACGTGGAGCGTCTGCATTTTTTCGACCCTGAGCCCTGGGTTGATGGCGAACAGGTCGGCTATGTACCTCCTCTCAACATCATCGTCCTCAACATCGACCGGGACCGGTGCCATTTTTCAGCCCTTCTTCTGCTGGAGAGCCCTCCAGAGGCTGAAGACAGAGCCCTGATAGAGGATTGATCCTATCCTTGCTCTAAAGTCCCACCTGAAGACTGCGCCTACTATTTTTGCCGCTCCTCTGCTCCTTGCAGGCGAATCTGCTCTCTGTTACGCAGAGTGCGCTTTGAGAACGTTTCACAGATGAGACAAGAGTTAGGAGCATAACTTGCAGGCAACAATAGTATACACACTCTGTGAGGATCAGTCTTGGCCCGTCTTTCTACCACAGTCTGGACACTTATCAAAAAGAGATGGCATTTTTGAGTGAAAACTGTTGCCACAAATGGGACTACAGTTCAGAACAGGTAACCTAGGTCAATGTTTGATTCAAGTGTGCACAGTAGTTTTATTATATTTGACCTAATCAGTTGAATTGGAACCTGTTACAATTTACTGATAGTTAAGTGACCCTCAATGGCAGCACCCCAGTTACCCCTGCTGACGATAAGACAAGTCTAATTGCCAAAAGTTAGAGTACATATTCAGACCAGGTAACCTAGTCTAAGGTTTGAGTCAAGTGTGCACAGTAGTTTTAGTATAATTTTCCTAATGTGTTGAAGTGGAGCCTGTTACAGGATAAGACACAGAAGTCAGGGCAGAGAGTGACCATCATCTCCTGGTTTTAGCCCTTATGTTTAAGAAACATTCTCTACAGATCTGAACAATCAGAGGGATGTACTGTCTTCCCCATTTGTGATGTCAAATAATGTGAGATTAAAACGTGATAGAGTTATAGATAGTAATTGCAACCAGAGATGTATGCTGGCATCTCACAGATAATGGGATCTTTTTTGCAGGACAATTGGGATATTAGTAGTTGTGTACAACTACATCAGAGGTTGGTACCTAATGTGTACTTCTCACTAAACCTATTTGCTCAAATTAGATATGTCCTGGTATCCTTAAATGGTATGATGCAGAAAGTAAAAGTGGGGGAAAAGCCTAGCTAGATACTTTTAAAACAATGACAATGTGGCTTCAAGCCAGACAACCTATAAGAGATTGCTGAAGAATAAAAGAGAAGATTGCGTAGAGCTGCAATGGTTTGAGTTACTGAGTGCCACTAATGGGAAGGACGTCCGCACATTTTGACACATTATTGCCTACAGGATGAAAGACTTAGTCGCTTTTCCCAAACAACATATTGTAGAAGGCAAATGGTTTGATCACTTTGCTATTATACAATTGAGATCCGAAAAAGAGCATATTTTCCCAATCCAGAGGGTTAATCGGTCCCTTTGCAATTGAAGGAGGTACTGGGGGCTACGTCCTCCCTAGTGTATCTACATTAAACATACGAGTATACCACCTAAGATCATGGGTGTGGTCATTAGAAGAACAGAGGGAAAAGAAGAGGGGTGGTCACCCCGAGTGGGCACAGAAGCTCCGTGCAACTAGTGCAGGGAAGAAAAAAATTCCTTTTTTTCAATATATAACCCTCACACACTCTAGTAGTGTCATGCTTCATCATTGGGTTCACCCTGACTCCTAAAGGTCAGGGTGGGCTTGACCGTATTCCAGGGAGCACTTACAAGAAGGATGACCAGGGGGCTTAACTAGAGATTAAAAATCCCTCAACTTCTCCAAGGTATTTAAATTGGAACTGCACCACCACTTGAAGTCCTTAAGAAATTATTGTCCATAACTTTTGCGGAAATCTGATTCAAAGAAGAAAGTCGCTTTTCTTGCAAGTTGTTTGATGTGTCTCTTCTTTATTAGTCAATTTGTACAAAAACATCAGCCAACGCGTTTCATCCTTTTTACATAGGACTTCTTCAGGGCAAAGTTGATTCAGGGCGACACCCGATTCCCTGGGTTGTGGCCTGGTTGTAAAAAATATCTCAAATCAAAGTTGCCGCCTGGCTTCTTTTCCAAATATTACACTGATCCTCCAAGCCAAGCTTGAGCAGGCTGTTTAAACGCGATCCAATGCGCAGATGAATGAAAATCCCAGATGCATATGGTATGATAGCCATGGACCGGTAATCAGCGTGCACGTTCAAGTAAGAACTAGCACATGCTGGTGGAGAATATCCACCCAGATTAGTGCACTTTGAATGGGCTGCAGACCGGCGTCAATCGACCACCGCAGTAAACGCAAGTAACTTGGTAAGTTACTTGCGTTTACTGCTGAGGTCGATTGATGTTTCAGCCCTAATCTTAGGCCCAAACAGGCCAGGAGCTTTCATCAGGGTAATGTAATGATACCTCCCTGGGTTAATACTAACCTTAATATGTGGCTAATTTGTGCCAAATTTGGTGCATTGGGGCAGTGATAATACTTGCCCGCAAGTAGTCTTGGTGGAGTTTCACCTAAAACAAGAGCATATAGTTATCAATATTTTAGTGTACGTACATTTTGCATGCTTACTTCAAGTGAAAAATGTGCAAAACCATCATAGTATTAATCAAAAAGTATCAACATTAGCATGCATATCCCACTGCATGCATATCGTATAGTGTCAAGTGAGACTTCTGGTACTCACTGCCACCTCTGTATTATCAGAGTGTTATTATATTGTGATGAAACAAGATGCATCTATTTCACTCAGTGCCTCTGTGAACGTTCCCTTCAGTTAACACAGTAGGGACATTTATTACGTGGTGCCTTTCTTCATGTTCACCAATAAACAGTGATTCCAGGCACTTTGATTTGATTTGTTTTGACTCTTGTCACTTAAAAAGAAAAAAAGCGGAATTCAAAGGATGGATGCTTAAAAAGATTGATGCTAGTTGTTTGAATGGGGATGTAAGAACCTTTTCACATTGTGAAATACACACAATATACATAATTTTCTATCACGGATAATTAATGCGTGATTCTAAAACAAAACATGCGAATTACTCACATGCACAATAATGCGGATTATTGGTGAAAATGAAGAAAGGCACCACATAATAATACTGTGCCCTCTCGGGGTGACCACCCCTCTTCTTTTCCTCTGTTCTTCTAAGGACCACACCCGTGGTCTTAGGTGGGATACTCGTATGTTTAATGTTGATCACTTTGCTACCATTTATTCATCCAATGCTACACACATGTGAGAAAACACAGAAGCCCAAAGGAGAGAGCAGGACATAGCAGGATCGTGTTCGTTCAATTTTGGGCTCTTTAATACCCTTCACATTGCATGAAACCATAATAGCTTCGAGGGTTCAAAAAAGGGATGCTCAACGTTCCTTGATAGGACCCCAGTTTATTTGTACATCAGAACTGTCTATCTGACCTCCACCTGACCATAGCCGTTGTCTAAAGAGGTGTAGTCCATCTATTTTTCTTGGGCAGAAATTGTCCACTATACAAGGGGAGCAGGGAACGAGCCTGGGAATTACAGAACGATCAGCCTTATAGACAATACCCAGAACATTTTCGATCATATGTTATATACTGTTAAATATTTTGAAAACACTTTTCACTACTATGGCTGAAAAACACTGGCATTGGGAAATAAAGGGCTTAAGACTATTTAGAACATTGGAATGTTGGGAGCTCCATTGAAGACAATGGAGTGCTCCATGCTTTTACGGGCCGGTAAAGGTCCGCAAAGCAACATTACAATGTTGTTTTCAAAGGCCTCTCGGAGCCCGAGGAAATTTAAACACCTCGAACTCCGAGAGGCCTTTGTTTTATCTGTTGGAACATTCTGCCCTCTAGTGGCAGAATGTTCTAATAGCCTTATAGCCCTTCGTAGCTGGGCTATACCGGCTATTAAAGTCCTGCTCCCTTGTTAAAGTCCCTCGCCTTCGGCTCGGGCCTTTAACGCTGGAGCGGGCCTTTAATAGCCGGTATAGTAAGGCTATAGTAAATCAGTTACTTCCGTGCTAGTTATTTTTAAATTTTTGTTCTCTGCATTGGACTAGGGCACTAAGATTATTTATTACAAGTGCACAACCAAGAGCCCATATAGCCAACAGTTCTTAGCCCTGGAGACAAGCTGGTGGTACCAGACATCTGTTTGTAAATTGTCTTTGTGGAGCTTTATTTAACATTATTTAAGGCTCTTACACAGCACTGCTCTAGCCACAGAGTGTTAGAGCACATCACCAAATAACAACTCAACCAGAAGGGCCCAGGTGTTACAAATAAGAATTAAACAGTTTAACTAATTTACTTATCATAGTATTTGATCTAGAATATTTAGGTGTGAAATGAAAGAGAAGCTGGCGTGAGGAAGGGAATTAGCACAGGTAAGGTACCAAGATTAGGGTTTTACCCTTCATTAGACCCTTTTCGCACTTTACCTTTAAAACATTGAAATGTTATTTGAAGAGAACTGTTTTAATTTTTCTCCAGACGCAGCCTGCACCTTCATGTCCGACTTTGGGAGAGAGTACCATAGTGTGGAGCCTGCAACAGCGAAGGGTCTGTGTGAAACTTGTGTGGATTTAAATTTCCTGCATGGCCGATGGGGAAATTCTTTGCTCGTCAGTGTTTTTTTCCCCTCCAGAGATGCGGAGCAGTGAGTGAAGGTAGGACGTTGACCAAAGTTTCAAGGCTTTGAACGTTAGAAAGGTGTGTTTAAATGTAACCCCTCCTTCAAGGGGATGTCCCGAAGGGATCTTTCAAGATGGAGGAAATGTGACTGAATTTCTTGGTGCTAGTTGCAAGCAGAGCAGCTGATTGAAGGAGGGCTTTAGTGAGGCTAGTGAGTTTTTTGTGGCTCATGTAAGCAGCGCGTTTTGTAATTCATTTTTAAGATGGCAATGGCATGAAAATCCATTAAAAATAAATGTAATCCAGGGCCCCAGAATTTTATTTCCTTCTTTAAGCCTTACGTTCGTCTTAGATTTAAATTCAGGTAACCCAATCATGTTAATTTAGAAGGTAAGTCTCAGCTGAGTAAGATGAATACTGTTTTTTCACTAAATTTATTTCCGAATGTAAGCTGACATTCATTTTTTTAATTTTTGGTGGTGATGACTGCAGAAATCCAATATTTTCATGTCAAATTGTGTGTCATCCAGAAGTCTAAATCTTTCACCAGAACTCCTAGTAGTTCCATATACTGGTCACTGTTATCCAGGAATTAGATCAGAATAATGTTATGTGCTTTTTATGTGTTAAAACATGCTTTTATTGATTAGCATCCATAAAAAAGTATTTTTAGAATTATTTGTTTTGTAAATGTGGTATTTGTATATGTTTTATGGCTGACTATTTTTTCAAAATAAACATTGATCAATGATTGATTTTCAAGGAATGTCTTGCTCAAAGTAATTACATGCTTCTTGAATCGTAAAATTCATTGGAATAACCCTCTTCCATATACCATGGAGGAGAGAAAGTGAGAGAGCTCCCAGTCTCATGCCCCATGCTTGTTAAGGAAGTGCTAAATAGCTCTATTGTCCATCTAGACCAATTCTCGGTTCATTGTCAGAGATGGAAGGAACTGGTATAGAGGTAGATATATCACTGAGTTTCTAGAGGTAGATATGATAACTTATCTTCGTGTTGGACCAAAGATCAGCACAGTCACCAATCTGAGATGTACTGCCAGGTTTGAGGGGAAACGGTGACAACTGACAGTGTGGGAAGCTTCTGATGAAATGGAAATCCCACCATGAGTCTGTCCAAAAAGACCATCACCGAGGAGATTCCTTCACTGCTTGATAAAGCATCTGACTGTACCCATGTTTGCCTTCCAACTATTCCCACTGATGACCTATACATGTTGAAGAGGTATCATATTCATCCTTGTGTTTTCTTTGCTGAAGAGATGTCTAAATGAGCATCTTGTAGCCCAATGGCACACATCCAATCTGGTGCTTGAAATGACAGGCTATTTAATCAACAGCCATCAACTAACATTTTTCTTTTCTTGTTTGCTTCTTCGCTTTTTTCATGTCTTGTATTGGCCTGTACTCTTTCTTCAGTCTTCTTTCCTGCTTGGAACATTTGGAGTAAATCCCTTTAATTTTCGAGGCACTGTATCTATGGCTTGTTTTCTTTTTTCAATACAAAGATTTTCTTGGCATGTTTTAGTTATTGTATACAACAGTTGTATGTTTTCAAAGGTCAGTATGGAATAAAGAGTTATGCTACATGCCCTCATGAAAGAAACATTCTCATAGACATTAGCACCAAATCCACCCCGCTTAAAAACCATCTACCAAATCCTTGCAGCATAACAATCAGAATTAAATAGGCTCAAATTCTGAAAGCCTTAGCCCCCAGATTCTGTGGTGTCCCACCCACCATGAAAGACTGAATGACTGGACCACTCCAGATTGTATGAAAGCAATCACAGTTTCTCTGCCATGTACACAAGAGGCTTGTGGTATCCTTGAATAATGTAGTGTTGTCTCTGGCCTAAGAATCAAATGTAACAGGTTTGTGATCTACCCACTCCACAGAGGGGACTTAAAAAGTGAGTTGGGAATCCCACTGATGATAGCCCGGGATGATTTCAAATACTGAGGGCTACAGGTTATCAGGGACACTCAGTGAATGTGGGACTTGTACTGGGTATCTCTGCTGAGGACACTTACTGATCTTGAGATTCTTCTGGCCAAGCGAGATATCACAAAATCCTGGAAGTCCACACTGGCCCCACCCCTTCAAACATTTCTCTAAGAAAAGGCCAGATGCACCAGGATTGAAAACTGTTTTACGAAGCTTGAGGCTGCCATTACAAACATACTAAAATTTGTGTGAACCCTGGCGGACCCACTTTGGGATGTACTTGTGATTTATATAAGTTTCATACTGGGAAGTTGACCTGTAAATGTAACAATGAGTACTGGTCACTAAGTAAGCTATGCTGGCGGCTGCTCAATTTGTATCTTCTGTGTTGTTGTGCCACTAATTGCTTATTTATGTCTGAATATGGTATAAACACCAATAAAAAGTGTTACTGGATCAGTGTGTTATATTAAAATGTTTTATAGAACACGCAATTACCAACAAGACATCCTGATGCTAAGACTATCAATCCGGAGATTTTGGGTTTAGCCTGTTTTTTCTGCATGGAGCTCTAAGCAATCCTTTTCTATACATATGGCTGCTGCTTTCATAGTCACTAAAACTGGAACGTATTAAGGTGAACTTACCATGCATGCAAAACACACAAGATGATGGACGGAATGCTGCACATTGGCAAACATTCACCCCCAGTCACAGATCTGGGTTTAATCCATCGTTATTTTGCTTCACCACGCCATCCCAGTTCAGACATAGCCATATGCAAATCAGTCTTGACCCTGTGCCTCATGGGAACAGTCCAGACCGAACTGCCAAGCCATGTCTTCCCTGGACTGGAATCGAGCATCCTAGGACCGGTTTCAGGCTATCAGCCTTCATCAGCCAGGATAGCTTGACTCCAGTGGCGTAGTGAGCACGGGACCCACGTCTGGGCATACCCTTCCCACTTAGGGCGAAATGCAAAACACACAAGATGATGGACGGAATGCTGCACATTGGCAAACATTCACCCCCAGTCACAGATCTGGGTTTAATCCATCGTTATTTTGCTTCACCACACCACCCCAGTTCAGACATAGCCATATGCAAATCAGTCTTGACACTGTGCCTCATGGGAACAGTCCAGACCGAACTGCCAAGCCATGTCTTCCCTGGACCGGAATAGAGCATCCTAGGACCGGTTTCAGGCTATCAGCCTTCATCAGCCAGGATAGCTTGACTCCAGTGGCGTAGTGAGCACGGGACCCACGTCTGGGCATACCCTTCCCACTTAGGGCGAAATGCAAAACACACAAGATGATGGACGGAATGCTGCACATTGGCAAACATTCACCCCCCAGTCACAGATCTGGGTTTAATCCATCGTTATTTTGCTTCACCACGCCACCCCAGTTCAGACATAGCCATATGCAAATCAGTCTTGACCCTGTGCCTCATGGGAACAGTCCAGACCGAACTGCCAAGCCATGTCTTCCCTGGACCGGAATCGAGCATCCTAGGACCGGTTTCAGGCTATCAGCCTTCATCAGCCAGGATAGCTTGACTCCAGTGACGTAGTGAGCACGGGACCCACGTCTGGGCATACCCTTCCCACTTAGGGCGAAATGCAAGCCACACAAGATGATGGACGGAATGCTGCACATTGGCAAACATTCACCCCCAGTCACAGATCTGGGTTTAATCCATCGTTATTTTGCTTCACCACGCCACCCCAGTTCAGACATAGCCATATGCAAATCAGTCTTGACCCTGTGCCTCATGGGAACAGTCCAGACCGAACTGCCAAGCCATGTCTTCCCTGGACCGGAATCGAGCATCCTAGGACCGGTTTCAGGCTATCAGCCTTCATCAGCCAGGATAGCTTGACTCCAGTGGCGTAGTGAGCACGGGACCCACGTCTGGGCATACCCTTCCCACTTAGGGCGAAATGCAAAACACTCAAGATGATGGACGGAATGCTGCACATTGGCAAACATTCACCCCCAGGCACAGATCTGGGTTTAATCCATCGTTATTTTGCTTCACCACGCCACCCCAGTTCAGACATAGCCATATGCAAATCAGTCTTGACCCTGTGCCTCATGGGAACAGTCCAGACCGAACTGCCAAGCCATGTCTTCCCTGGACCGGAATCGAGCATCCTAGGACCGGTTTCAGGCTATCAGCCAATGTGCAGCATTCCGTCCATCATCTTGTGTGTTTTGAACTTACCATGCATGACCAGAATTATTTGAGCGTTGTCTGTGTAAGTCATCAGTTACAGCCAAAATTAACTGATTGGCCGGGTTAGTAAGACCACGTAAACGTTGAACAGAGTTGAACTTAGCGATGACTCTTTTGGGGCACCACTCTCTAAGAAGAAGATGTATAGGGAGGTAGCGTAACTGCCTGGCAATGGTTCTTCAGGAAGGATAAGAGCCATCCCAAAGTGACATCAGTTACCTTCAACTCATCAAGAGGGAAAAAAGGAGTATGTTATGCAATACAGTATTAAAGACTGCAGACAGATTTAGCAGGATGACAACTGCCACTCCACTCTTGACTTGGATCATCTGCAGCCTGTTCATCAGGACTGTATGGTAATTCTGTTCTGTGATGTGACCAAAATGAGATAAATGGCAACTTTTCTGGAAGACATTAGTGCATCCCTCGATCGCTTGTTTCCAAAGTAAAATTTCAGTTTCTTTTTGAAGAAGTTGCCACTGAATCGTTGTTGCTTTCTTTCGTGGAATCATAAGTGGAAGAGTCTTGAAAAGTATGCTATAATGATCTTGTTCAATATTCACCACCCATTTCTCTCTGGTTATGCTTCATATTCTTCTAGATAATACACAAAACATATCCCCAATGGTGCGGAAAACAGTGGGAGGGAAGTTAGGAATTCATGATATAGATTGTTAATGCCATTATTTAATATGTTTCTGCTTTAAGCATCAAGAATAAGTGAAAATGTTTTAAAGACAGCAAGAGTAGGTAAAAAAAAGTTTTTTCATTTTAACCAAATGCATACAAAACATTATTTCCAATTTCTGATTTTACTTGTAAATGCTTATATCTTGAAACAATATAGAGTAATGATGGTACACTTACCTTTCCTTAATGACTTCTTTTTTACGCTTTTTAACTACGGAAGTACAGCTCCTGAAAGAAGGTCCTCGAAGTGTCTGGCTTTGCACCAATGTCTCATAAAACTAAATTTTGAAAGGTATGAAAAAGCTCAATAAATGTAATGACATTTCCTTCTCTATAAAATGCCAAAATGGCTATAATAAAATTACTATATTTAAAAAATAAAATGAGTTCAGTTAGGAAAATGTACCTTTATATTGAATCTGATCATCTAAATCCTTCCTCTCCCACCTTCACAACGGCTAGGAACTACCTATGTACTACATGAAGGACTGTAAAGTTTCTCGTAGAGAATGATTCCACTTTAGTGTTTTTGGAACAACACTACAGATTAAGTATCTTATGATGATCCATAAGAAAACGAGTTGCTTACCTGTAACTTCAGTTATCCAGTATTGGTATCTTTCATAGATTCACATGCATGAATCTTCCCCGCCGTCGAGGTGGGAGTCTCATGGTAAAAATAAACATATATATATAATAGTAGTAACACATATCATAATATGCTATAATGCACTGCATAGTCACTGCAGTAGCCCGTCCCTGTCCTTTTGTAAAAAAAAAAAAAGAACCAAAGTTGAAACACAGCCATAGTACCCTCTAGAACACTCCACAGAGAGGCAAGTCCCTCAGATTTTCTAGCACAAGTGACAAGAGTGATATATCAGTAATAAGGGAAGCCTCTCTGGGGAGGAAGGTGAGTCGCATGTGAATCTATGAAAGATACCAATACTGGATAACTGAAGTTACAGGTAAGTAACTCGTTTTCTTATCCAGTATTGGATCTTTCATAGATTCACATGCTTGAATCAGAATAGCTAGCAGTTATACAATTTTAATCTTAGAGGATGGGGGGTATCATATGAATGGCTAATAGATATCCTCATAAATAGATACACATGTACAGATCTACTTCATATGTATAACAATATAAAATAGAAGCATATATGCATAGAGAGAACTCAACATAGCAATCGCATGTGAAGCAAATACATTGAATTAGCATTAATAATTAATCACCTCCAAAACAGAGGTTTATCTTATTGAAAAAGATTACGTAAAACTGCTTGTCCTACCGCTGCTTCTGCCTCCGTAGCCAAATCCAAGCAGTAATGCTGCGTAAATGTATGCAGATTTTTCCATGTCACGGCACAGCAAATTTTATCCAATGGCACTCCAGCAAAAAGCGCCGCTGAGGATGACACTGCTCTCGTGGAATGAGCCTTAGGTTTGAAAGAAAGCGGTCTGCCTGCTTTAGTATGGCAAAAGTGAATAGCAGCTGCAATCCATCTTGCAATTGTTGCTTTAGTCACTGCAGTACCTGGCTTTTGTGCACCATAGGACACAAACAGTTGATCAGATCTTTGGATGCTCTTAGTATGTGAAAGATAAAATTTGAGGCATCATTTTATATCCAATGTATGAAGTGCCTTTTCAGCCAGGGAATTAGGATTAGGAAAGAATGTTGGTAGAATAACCGGCTCATTAAGGTGGAAAGTTGACGGTACCTTTGGAATAAATACTGGATTAGTTCTAAGGAGAACGTAGTCATTAGTAAAGCGAAGGTAAGGCTCCTTAACTGTGAAGGCTTGAAATTTGCTGACTCTCCTGGCAGAACTAAGAGCCAACAATAAAGCAACCTTCCAGGAAATGTATTTGAGCTCCGCTCTGTGTATAGGCTCAAAAGGTTGTTTCATAAGTTACACCAGAACCAGATTAAGTCTCCATTCCGGAGGAGGAGCTCTTACAGGAGGATACACTCTGAAAAGTCCTTTCATAAACTGTTTTACCAGTCGACATTAACAAAGAGATAAACCTCCAGAGGACCGCCTGTAAGTAGAGATGGCTGCCAGATGTAACTTAACAAATGTGAACATAAGGCCGGATTTAGCCAGGGAGAGCAGATAGGGTAAAATTTTATCTAGAGAAGACTCAAGTTGGTGCACACTGTTACCATGGCACTAAGAACAGAAACTTTTCCATTTGAGTGTAGGTTTTAATCGTGGACGGTGCTCTTGCTTTAGAAAGGATGTCCCTATAGTCTTGCGATAGGTCTAAGTCCTTGAACTCAGTGAGTTCAGTAACCTCGCATGTAGCTGCAGTGGGGCTGGATGTGGATAGAGAATCTGGCCCCTGCTCATTGTTAACAGTGTCGATGATACTGGAAGGTGATAAGACCTGCATTCTGAGAGCAGGAGAAGCTCTGTGAACCAATGCTGGCGTGGTCAACGGGGAGCAATGAGGATCATTCGGCACGGCTCTCTTTTCAGTTTCATCAGAAGTCTTGGAATTACCAGAAAAGGAGGGAACGCGTAGGCGAAGATCCCTGTCCACCTTATTAGAAAGGCATTTCTCAATTAATCTTTTTCTGGCTCCCAGATGGCAAAGAATTGACATTTCCAGTTCATTCCGGAAGCGAAGAGATCCAAGTTGGGCTCACCCCACATCTGAAAGCTGGACTTGAGAACCTTCTGATCTAGCTCCCATTCTTGGCAAGAGTTGGAAGTCCTGCTCAAAGTATCCGCCAGACTGTTCTTCACTCCTGGGAGATGTTCCACCTTGATAGAGATGTGGTCAGAGAGAACCCACTTCCAGATTTCCCGTGCATCCTACGATAGGATGTGGGAGCGTGTGCCTCCTTGTTTGTTCAGGTAATGCATACATGTGGTATTGTCTGTCCTTATCAGAACCCAGGCCCCCTGAATCCTTGGGAGGAAAGCCTGTAAGGCTAGGGGAATGGCTCGGAGCTCCAGAAAGTTAATGTGCATCTTTGAGAGCACTTTGAACCACTTGCCCCTTATCCGGAGGTCCTGAAGGTGGGCCCCCCATCCTTCTAGCGAAGAGTATGTAGTGAGGACGAAATCCGGCATCCGAGAAAGAAAAGTTAGCCCTATTGAGATATTTTTGTAGCGCTGCCACCAGAGCAGAGCTGTCTTTATGACTGGAGTTATTCATACAAGGTCGTCGAACGATCCGGTCACCGTTAGCCATTGATTGTCTAGTTCCTCCTGTATTGATCTCATTCTGAGACGAGCGCAAGGTACCATCAGAATTGCAGAGGACATCATGCCCAGTAGAGATTTTATCAGCCTCACAGAAGCAAACTTTTTTCCCTTTAGCTTTGTAGCTAGAGAAATAAGGTGTGTTTGTCTTTCTGTGGACAAGAATGCCTTGTCTTGGATAGTGTCTAGGACTGCTCTGAGAAAAAGCGTCTTTTGAGACGGTTGCAGAACTAACTTCTGAAAATTGAGAGTTAGCCCCAGGGAACAAAACATTTGTAGGCAGATTGAAGTTGCTTTTGAGGACTGTTGAAAAGACTGTGCTTTCACTAACCAGTCGTCTAGGTAAGGAAACAGCTGTAGGCCCTGAAGCCTGAGATGAGCAGCAACTGGAGCCAGACACTTGGTGAATACACTTGGGGCTGACCGCAGACCAAACGGGAGGACTCTGAACTGAAAATGAGCACCTGCCACAGTGAAACAGAGAAACTTTCGACGTTTGGGAGGAATAGGGAAGTGGAAATATGCATCCTGCAAATCTAGTGTTGTCATAAAATCTGCGTGATTGAGAAGCAGTAGTATCTCCTGGAGGGTGACCATGCGGAAGGACTTCTTCTGCAGATCTTTATTCAATTTTCTGAGATCCTGAATTGGTCTCCACTCTCCCAACTTCTTTTTTATCAGAAAGAAACGGGAATAAAAACCTTTCCCCACCTGAGAGTGAAGCACTCTTCCTATAGCTCCTTTCTGTAGCATAACCATGGCTTCTTTTCTGAGAAGTTTGAGATGAGGTAGAAGCCTCTTCAGAGGTGGATGAGGCGGCGGGACCTTTACAAATTCTAGGGTATGACCATACTTTACTATGTCCAGGACCCACTTGTCCGAAGTGATTTTCCTCCATTGGTCGAAATGTAAGGAAATGTTTTCAGCATTGGTGTCAGTGCGTGGTCGAATTGTTGCAGGTGCTGGGGAGGGTCACTGTTTTCTAGCATTGTCCCTGGCTTGAGGGGGTTGTTTTCTTCTGTTTTGCTGTCTGGAGTAAGTGGCAGCTGGAGGGGCTCTATACGACTGCTGTTGTTGATAGTCATATCTATATTGGTATGTCTGTGGCTGGTATTTCTGATAGTTCCCTCGAAAGGAATATGATCCTCTGCCACGGGCCCCCCCGAAAGGGTATTTTCCTATACTGGAGCGTTCCTAAAGCTTTAGCTGTATCCGTGCCTTTCTTTATTTCCTGTAAGGCATCGTCAATGTGTTTGCCAAACAGTGCGTCCCCATCAAATGGCATGTCTAAGATCTTACTTTGCACCTCAGGACGAAAGGTGGTAGACTTGAGCCATCCTAGGCGACGGAGAACTGCTGCTCCAGCTAGTTGTCTAAATCCTAGAGAGGCCAAATCCATAGATATGTCTATAATTTCCGATGCTAACCTTTCCCCTTCAAGCAGAATCTTTCTTGCTTCTTGCTTTTTGTCTTCCGGCAAAAAAATGGAGGTATGGCGCAACGTCAGACCACATTTGGTGGTCGTATCTCCCTAGAATTGCTAGGGAATTGCGGCACGCACTGACGCGCCAGCCATAGTGGTGAATCTCTTCCCAATATTGTCCAAGCGCCTTCCATTCTTATCAGGTGGCGCAGTAATAGGTACCAAAGGATTCCGTGATCTTCACTGCACAGCCTGGGAAATCACCGAATCTGGCCTACGTTGTCCTACCAGGCATGCAGATGCATCGTCGGGGGCCTTGTATTTTTTGTCAATTCTAGGAAGGATTGCCAGCACTGAATAGGGATTCTTCATCATTTTAATGCCTTCTTCCCAGATATGATCTATGATGGGAATTGCGTGGACAGATTTTCTGTTTTGGTCCTTAAAATCATATAAGAAGCAGTCAGACTGCTTAACAGGCATAGGTAGGTGGAAACGAGTTGCTGCTCTCTCCATAATAGCATGGAAGACCCCAATATCCTCAGGAGGAGAATACATTTCTTGAGGAGCCAGCAGAGAAGTTGTCAGAATTAGGTAGTCTTCCCACTCATCTATGGTAGTAGGAGCCGTAGGAATTTCACCTTCCTCAGTGACATTATCATCATCATCCTGTGGCATCTGATCTTGTGACACCGGCACAGAATCCTGAGCCTCTATCGTGGGTACCGAAGCTGCTGCTGAGTCTAAAGCAGGCGGAGGAGACTTTTGTTTCTCCACAGAACCTGTTGCTGCAGGGAAGCGAGTGTGATAGTCATGCAGCATAGCTGTTAAATCCTGTACTAATGCCATAGGCATCTGAATCATAGGCTCTTGGCAAGGCATCAACACCTGTGACCTTTCCATAGGTTGATGGTGGTGCATGCCATCATCTTCATCTTCATCCATCTCCTCTCGAAATTTTACATGAAGCTGGGAGGGGCTGCGGGCCGACTGAACAACCCATCATCCTCAGATTCCTCCAAAAATTGACTAGGAGGCAAAGGAGAAATGTAAGAAGGGTCCTGGTAGAAACATCCCGTCGACGAGAACCTGGATGACAAAATTTGAGTGAATTATAATTAGGGCTCCCGGTTTTCCGTTTTTACGGATTTCTACATATAAATACAGACGGAAAACAAGTTTTCCTTTGTCTGTATTTATATTTAGAAACGGCAAAATACGAGTAAATTTTGCAGCGCTGCCGAGGTTCAGAGTTGCCGTGCCACGACCCTGTTCTGATATTGGGAATTCCTTTCAGTGACGTTGACGTGCTGTGGACCTATTGGCTCAGGGTCTTTTAGTGACGCCCGTGACCCTAAGCCAATCCTGGTCTTATCAAGCGTCACTGTGTGGGCGTGGTAAGATTGATTGCCGGTGATTCAGAGTCTATGGGAGCATCCTCCAGCCCGCCCTGGTAACTTTTTCCCTTTATTTTGGGGGCTCCCCTGCCTGCTTTTCCTTTTTGCCTGCACTACGGAACAGTGACGTTTGAAGACGCCTTCCTGTTCCGCATCTCCAGGGATCCAGGACTCCGCCGCTTGGTTTAGCTCTGCGCCAGCCCACCGCCATTTGAAACTTCCGAGGTACGTTTATTTTTGCTGTATGTATGTGGCCTCCGATCAATACGCCTTTAAGGCCGCTCCTTGCTTTTCTGAAGGATCGAGTTTCCAGGCAGAGATTGCCGGTGATTCAGAGTCTATGGGAGCATCCTGAGAAAACAAGTTTTTTTGGCTAGGTAGTTCACCACCCGAGGCTCCGGGATTTATGTACTACAAAGGATAGCTAAACCACACATATAGCTTCTATAGGAAGCCATTTGAAAGTCGTCAGGACTGGGGTGATGTTTTCACCTGCCTCTCTCAGTCCCTCTGCAGCCTCGGCCTCATGCCCCCCCCCCCGTTCTTGTGGTCTCGTTTGCATTTCGTTTCGGTGTGCCCTTCTTCATTTTGTTGGGGATTAGCTGTTTTAATACTTGAAACTTTCGTCAGCACATTTTTTTTGCCATGTTGGTCACTGTGCACCATTTTAATTTAAATGCGATTTTATATAGCGCGAACATTACCCGAAGGTTTCAGAGCGCTTTACATGCTCTCCTAAAGGTGAGACTTGCTACCAGCCCCAGGCTTCTCTATGCCTAAACTCTGCGCCTCCCACCCTCCAGCATAAAGGCTATCGCCATCTGTCCTGTGACGGCTTCCGAGTACCAGTAAAAAGCCTGTCCTTACTGTTGTATTCATGCTTAATACATTCTTGGGTTTTGTTTTGTTAAATTGCTGAGGAGCCCTGCCTTTTCAGAATACTGGCAGTATGAACAGTGTAACAAAGAGAGCCCATGCACAAACAGAGCCGGTCATTTTCAGAGGCCTGGCATAACAGGCTCTGTGATGCTTACAGTTCACTATAATAAGAAGCCCCTGGCGTAGTCAGAGCCTTACACTATCAGAGTCCTGGTATCGTCAGAGCTCTGGTGTGTTGAAAGCACTGCCAGAGCCTGATCTGTGGCAGTGCCAGCACCAGGTACACTCAGATAATTGTATGCATAGGACTGCCCCATAACCTGACCCCAACAGAATCTAAACCCGTGTATCTTTAGAGCTGGGCCAGAAGTGGAACCATGACATAAGCACTACCCGGGAATACTCAGTCTCTGTTATAAATAAAGGCCTTTAGTAATCAGAGCACTGCCATAATCTGAGCCAGGCTGCATTTAGAGCCATTACATATTTAGACTATAGACAGCCCTACATACTTAGAAAAGTGGAATCCTGACAGCCCTGCATAAGGAGAGCCCGGGCATACTTGGAGGGCTGGCATATCTGGAACCCGAAGCCCGGGCATACTTGGAGGGCTGGCATATCTGGAACCCCGAAGCCCGGGCATACTTGGAGCCCAGGCATATCGGGAACCCTGGCATATTTAAAGTGCTCGTAGAAAGGGAGCCTGTCTGTAAACGTAGCCCTATCACATACAGCGCCCTGGGGTACAGATCAGTCTGTAATATGCAGTGGTAGGTCCTTGCATATTAAAGATCAGTAGGCCTACACTGTTACCGCATTGTAAAAGCATCATTGGCCAGAGTGTGTTAAAAGAATATGGAATAAGTGTCTGACTAACCAATCACATAATGTTTGTGAGATGCCCAAACATCTCTTCCATTTAGTATACTGCACAAAGAAGAGAAATGTGGGGAAATGACAGCACATCTCACTTCTACTGATTTAAAGTCATGTTTCAGATGAATGTATTGTGTTGACCAATAACAACCGAGCGCATGTGTGCATTGTCAATTTAAATAAATGTGGAAAAATACTAGCTGTAGCGTCGTCTTTAGCTTGTGGCAAAAATAAATGTGGATAAATACAGAAAAGATGGCCCAAAAATAAATATGGATAAATACAGACGGAAATGGCCGAAAAATAAATACCATAAAACCGGGAGCCCTAATTATAATTAGGGCTCCCGGTTTAATGGTATTTATTTATTTGACATTTCCGTCTGTATTTATCCATATTCATTTTTTGCTAATTTAATCTGTATTTATCCATATTTATTTTGGGTTTTGTGGAAAACTAAGCTGAAATTAGTATATTTCCACATTTATTTAACCGAAAAATATGCACTCATGGTTTAGTGCCTGCCAGGTTTCAATGCTGTGAACACCCGCAAAAGATAAATCAATGCACTTATATGAAAATATGCAGATTTCAGTATCAACTTTGTGCAGATCTAATGCTGGTAAAGAACAAGTTACTTACCTTCGGTAACGCTTTTTCTGGTGGATACAGTATCTGCCTGTGGATTCCTCACATTATGAATATCCCCCTGCGCCAGCATTCCGCGGAATTTTTTCCTAGCTCTCCACGCCGACGAGGACGTCGGCTCCGCTCGCGACTCCGTATGACGTCACTGGAGCCATAAGAGAGCCTCGTCGGCGTGATGACGTCAGTTCCACCCATTTTTTCCGTGCCTCCGAGGCGAACAGGTGGACCGACAACAGATTTAAAGTATACACAGTATACAACATTTGAACCAATATACACAGTACAAAATCACAAAGGAAAGCTAAAGAACATCAGGATTTCCTATAAATGTACCAGATACAATTGTAAAACAACAACAAGCCAATTAAGGCATACCTCAAGGTATACAAAGGTGGACAACGGGGAGGAGGGTGGGTCAGTGAGGAATCCACAGGCAGATACTGTATCCACCAGAAAAAGCGTTACCGAAGGTAAGTAACTTGTTCTTCTGATGGATACATCTGCCTGTGGATTCCTCACCTTATGAATAGATTCCCACAGCAGTCCCACTCCCGGAGGAGGGTGTCCACCTTTCTTATACCAAAAAGTCATGCAAGACAGAGCGCGCAAAATGGCCCTCCCTCCTCACCTCGGAATCCAAGCAATAATGCTTAGCGAAAGTGTGGAGGGAGGCCCAGGTCGCTGCTTTACAAATATCCAACACAGGAACCCCTCTGGCTAGAGCAGAGGTGGAAGACTTAGCCCTAGTAGAATGGGCTCTAATACCCTCAGGTGGTTCCTTACCAGCAAGGGCGTAGCAGATCTTGATGCACAAGATGATCCACCTGGATAGAGTGCGCTTGTGCACAGCTTTGCCTTTTGAGCGTCCAACATAGCCCACAAAGAGCTGATCGTCCAAACGCAAGTCCTTTGTTCTGTCCAAATAAAAGCTCATCGCTCTTTTAGGGTCCAGGCGATGAAGTCTCTCCTCCTTGGAAGGGTGAGGGGGAGGATAAAACACAGGGAGAGTTATGGACTGCCCTAGATGGAAGGGAGTAACTACCTTAGGCAGAAAAGCAGCCCTGGTCCTGAGGACCATCCTTTCAGCATGTATGGTCAAAAACGGGGGTTTTGAACTAAGAGCTTGAAGCTCACTCACCCTCCTTGCTGAGGTAATGGCTACCAGAAAGACAGTTTTAAAAGATAAAAGCCTCAAAGGACAGCTATGAAGGGGTTCGAAGGGGGAACCCATCAAAAGGTTAAAACAAGATTAAGATCCCATTGGGGCATAACAAAAGGAGTAGGCGGAAACCTATTGGTAAGGCCTTTGATAAATCTCAAAACGATAGGAGACTTAAATAAAGACGGCTGATCAGGAAGACACAGAAAAGCCGATAAGGCTGACAAATAACCCTTAACCGTGGCCACAGCACAACCTTGCTGAGCCAAGGAAAGGGCAAACAGAAGAACATTTGACAAGTGGGCCTTTAAAGGGTCAATGGATCTCTCTCCACACCACTTTACGAATCTTGACCATCTGTAGGAGTAAATGGACTTGGTGGAGTGTCGCCTGGCTGATAAAATAACATCCACCACGTCAGGCGGGAGAGAGAAAGAACTCAGGTTGCCCCGTTTAATCTCCAGGCTTGAAGGTGCAGGCTCTGGAGGTGGGGGTGTAGAACCTGCCCCTGCGACTGCGAGAGGAGGTCTGCCCTGAGAGGGAGACGGAGCGGAGGGTGCGATGAGAGGTGAAGAAGATCTGTGTACCACACCCTTCTTGGCCAATCCGGGGCGATCAATATGACTTGGGCCCGGTCTTGGCGAATCTTCCTCAGAACCCGAGGAATCAAGGGTATGGGAGGAAACGTGTAAAGGAGTCGAGAGTCCCAACTCAACTGAAACGCGTCCCCCAACGCCCCCTGCAACGGAAACTGGAGACTGCAGAACGACGGGCAGTGCGCGTTCTCATGAGTGGCAAACAGGTCCACCCGAGGAGTCCCCCACGTCCAGAAGATGTGTCGAACCACCTCCGGATGAAGCCTCCACTCGTGGTCGTTGGAGAACTGCCGACTGAGACTGTCCGCACGCACGTTCAACACTCCGGCCAAATGATTCGCTATCAAGCAAATCCGATGGTCCTGAGCCCAGGACCAAAGCCGCAACGCCTCTCTGCAGAGATGGTACGACCCTACTCCCCCCTGCTTGTTGACATACCACATCGCGGTAGTGTTGTCCGTCAGGACTTGAACCGACTGACCGCGAAGGGAAGGGAGAAAGGCCTTGAGCACCAAACGTATCGCCCGCAATTCCAGAAGATTGATATGAGACAACCTTTCCTCTGGAGACCAAAGACCCTTGATCTCCAGATCCCCCAGATGAGCACCCCACCCTAGGGTAGAGGCGTCCGATATCACTGTGGCCACCGATGGAGGAAGATGAAAGGGCTTTCCTTGAGACAGATTGCCCTCCACGCTCCACCAAGTCAGCTCCGCTGCAGCTTCTCTGGAGATCCTGACTGAATCCCTGAGATCTCCGTTGTGCTGATACCACTGCCTGCGGAGACACCACTGGAGTGCCCTCATGTGCCAGCGTGCATGGTTGACCAACAGAATGCAGGAGGCGAACAGACCGAGCAGGCGAAGGACCTTCAGGACCGGAACATCCGCTCCATTGTAAAACAAAGGGATCATCTCCTGAATGTCGAGAATTCTTAGTGGAGGAGGAAATGCTCTACACACAGTAGTGTCCAGTACCGCCCCTATGAACAGGTTGCGCTGAGAGGGCACCAGGTGTGATTTGGGCACATTGATTGAAAAACCCAAGTTGAACAACAGTTGAGATGTTACCCGCAGATGATGAAGCACCATCTCCGGCGACTCCGCTTTGAGCAGCCAGTCGTCCAGATAGGGGAAAACTGGAATCCCCGACCTTCTGAGATGAGCTGCCACCACTGCCATCACCTTTGTGAAGACTCGAGGTGCAGTAGTAAGACCAAACGGGAGGACCGCAAACTGGTAGTGCTGCGACCCAACCGTAAAACGGAGATACTTCCTGTGCGACTTCAGAATGGGGATGTGAAAATATGCATCCTGTAAGTCGATTGACACCATCCAGTCCTCCTGTTGCAGCGCCAGAAGAACCTGAGCAAGGGTCAGCATCTTGAATTTCTCCTGCTTCAGGTAAAAATTCAAGACCCTGAGGTCCAGGATCGGACGTAACCTGCCGTCCTTTTTGGGGATCAGGAAATACCGGGAGTAGCATCCTTGACCCCTTTCCTGCTCTGGAACCACCTCTATCGCACCTTTTTGTAGCAATGCAAGAACCTCCTTCTGCAGAAGAAGCAAATGGTCCTCTGAGCAAAAACCCTGGCAAGGAGGGTAAACAGGAGGAAACTCCCGAAAGGGAAGGGCGTACCCATTCTCCACAAGGTTCAAAACCCAAAGGTCTGTTGTGACCGATTTCCAACCCTGCAGAAAGTGAGACACCCGACCCCCTACAGGACACACATGATCCAGGATGGGGGATCTAGGGCTGCTTTCCTGCGGTACCAGGGGGAGCAGGGGAGGCAGAAGAGGAGGAGGAGAGATTGCGGGCAGAACCTCGTTGGCGACCTCTAGCTCTTCCTCTATAAGATCTATAGAGTGGATTTTGCTGAACGGAAGTTGCGAAAGGAAGACCTTCCAAAACCCCGATACTTCGTGTAGCCAAAACCTCTCGACTGGGCTTGCAATCCCAAGGATTTCGCTGTAGCTCTGCTATCCTTAAACCTTTGTAAGGCCGAATCCGCTTTTTCCCCAAAGAGCCTTGACCCGTCAAAGGGCAAATCAAAAAGAGTGGCCTGGACATCAGGGGAAAATCCGGAGAAACGAAGCCAAGACTGCCTTCTTGCAGCTATGGAGGATCCCATGACCCTGGCCACTGAGTCAGCCGTATCCAGGCCTGACTGAATAACTTGCCTAGCTGCCGCTTGAGCGTCTGACAGGACCTCCATACAATTTCCCTTCTCCTCGTCAGGTAACTTAGGTGCCAATTGCTTTGCCGAGTCCATCAAGGCGTGTATGTAACGGCCCAATAGACAAGTGGCGTTGGTCGATTTCAGTGCCATGCTAGAAGAGGAGAAAACCTTTTTAGCTGACTGATCCATTTTCTTTGAGTCCCTGTCAGCTGGGGCCTGAGGGAAAGCACCTGAAGATTGCTTGGAGCAAGATGCCTGCACCACCAAACTCTCTGGAGATGGATAGGATGAGAGAAACTCCGGATCCCCTGGAGCAGTCCTATACCTCCTTGCCACAGATTTAGAAACGGCAGGCGAAGAGAGTGGTTTACGCCAAACCTCGAGGATAGGATCCAACAAGGCCTCATTAAAGGGTAAAAGAGGCTCAACTGTGGAGGAAGGAGAATGTAACACCTCCGTCAACAAATTTGGTTTATATTCAGCAGTGGGCAACTGCAAATCCAACAGCTCTGCAGCTTTCCTTATAACCAAATGGTAGGGAGCTACCTCTTGAGGAGGAGAAGCCCTTGTAGAAGAGAGTTCCCACTCAGGAGAGGTATCCAAACCGCTCGCCTCCTGAATGCCCTCAAACTCATCCAGAGACTCTTCCAACTCGCCCTCCTCAGGCTCCTCTGTACGATATTGCTCCTCTTCTAAAAGTCTCTGAGCCTCTCTTCGTGAACGAATCCGTGAACGCGGCGTCGGTGGCGCCGTACGCGGCGTCGGTGGCCCCGTACAGGGCGCCGACCGTCCCAAAGCCGGCGTCGAAGGCGGCATGAGATCCACACGAGGTCGAGAGGAGAGCTCACCAGACGGCGCCGAGGATTCCACCAACGGCGTCGAGACTCTCGGCGCCGGAAACTGCCATGACGGCGCCATCGGCATGAAGGGCATGAAGGGTGACTGGGCGTAGTGCTGGGGCACACCCAAGTTGAATGCCAGCGGACCCACGGGACCCGAAGGTGCTCCGGATGGGAAGGCCGCCTTTGTGAAAACTCCGTACATGGCATTTAAAAAATGCGATGGATCCACCCCTGGAGCCGGGAATTGAGGATATGGATTCAAACCAGTATCCAAACGGGGAGTCTCCGACGTCGGACCTACCGGATCCACTGCCGAATCCACTGGTTCAACCTCAGGCACAGGAGAAGGTGGCACATCCTGAACCAACTCGACATCCGAGGTAGCCGAATCCCTCGGCGCCGGAGAATGCGCCGGAGTACCTCTAGGCGAAGTCACACGAGGAGAAGGCGAGGGAGAAACAAAGTCCTTACGGCGACGTCGAGGAACTGGCGAAGGCGACCTCGAAGCCTTACCCTTGGCCGAACGGCGCAGAGATCCATGTCTTCTCTTTTTCTTATGCTTTTTCGACTTCGATGTGTGTGAAGTCGACGACCTCGACTTCGACTTTTCACGCTTACGCCCTCTTCCTTCGTTCTTCGCCTTGGCCAGAAACAACTTGGCTTCCCGTTCCTTAAGCGCTTTTGGGTTCATTTTCCTACAACAGGAACAGTCCTCCACGTCGTGATCCGACGACAAGCACCATAAGCAGTCTTCATGGGGGTCAGTGATAGACATGCGACCCCCACATTCCCTACAGGGTTTAAAACCAGACTTCTTCGAAGACGACATCCCTTCTAGCAACAGTTAAAGATGAAAAACAACAAAGTAACTCCACCAAATATGGAGTGCTAGAAAACCGTTACGCGTCGATGGCGCGGAAAAAAGGGAACTGACATTATCACGCCGACGAGGCTCTCTTATGGCTCCAGTGACGTCATACGGAGTAGCGAGCAGAGCCGACGTCCTCGTCGGCGTGGAGAGCTAGGAAAAAATTCCGTGGAATGCTGGCGCAGGGGGATATTCATAAGGTGAGGAATCCACAGGCAGATGTATCCATCAGAAGCCTCTTTACTAAAATGCCTTTCTTTTTTAACCCTCTTACCTATCAATTCACACAGCTATTGGCCTGGCAGTCATGACATACAGTACTTAAAATTACTGAACAAGCCACCCAATTTCCGTTTTTATCCACATTTAAAAATAATTACAGACAAGAAAGTAAATATTTTCTGTCTGTATTTATCAGTAAAAACGGAAAACAGGGAGCCTTAATTGTGAGGAAGAGGGCCTTCTTTGTTGCAGCGTCGACGGTGAAACGGACACCGTTGATGCTGAAATAACTGCTGTCAATGACGGTGTAGTCATCGTCGATGCCGTCGACGGTAGAACTATCATCACTGACAAAGTCGTCGTCGGAGGGTGCAGACGACCGGAGTGTCGTCGACGGAAGAGATGTCAACAGAGGCGAAGTTGTCGTCGTCGGAGGCCTCGTCGACGGTGTAGGCGCCAAAGGCGAAGAGGTTATCGTCGACGATGGCCTAGGCTTCGTCGATGCTTCCGTCGACGATGCAAGTGCCAACGAGAAATGCTGAGGTGCCAAATCCAAAGGTGGTTTCGTCGTCTACGATGTCTTTTTCAACGACTAGGAGGTTTTGACAGACTCTGACTGAGTCTTAGGCTCTTTGGAGGCAGTCTTAGAGGCCGCTTTTGAGGCAGCCTTTACCACAGAATGGCAACTTCCTTTTTTAGGGCGTATGTTCAGACTCATGATGGGTCTTTTTTGAAGATTTCTTGTGTCCCTCAGGGGATTCCTCAGATCTGTCCCTTTCTTAACCAGATGGACTGACGCCTGGGAACTAATACTGCCTTCCTCATCAGACACCACAGAGGTCTTTGATTTCAGCCTTTCCAGCCAAATAAGTAACCTGCCTTCCCTGTCGTTTAAGGTCTTGAAGGAAAAAGTCCTGCAGATCCTACAGTCCTTTACCTTAAGAAGAGGGTACAGGCAATAAATACATTCCTTGTGGGGATCTTCAAAATGTAGCCTTTTCTTCCCACATGACCCACAAGGCCTGAATACAATGACGTGCAGTAGAAAATCTGAGGGACTTGCCTCTCTGTGGAGTGTTCTAGAGGGTGCTAGAGCCTGATTGGCTGTGTTTCAACTTCGGTTCTTTTTTTACAAAAGGACAGGGATGGGATACTGCAGTGACTATGCAGTGCATTATAGCATAATATGATGTATTACTACTATTTTATATATGTTTATTTTTACCGTGAGACTCCCACCTCGACGACGGGGAGGATTTAAGCATGTGAATCTATGAAAGATCCAATACTGGATAAGTCACAAACCACCCTCTCCCAGTTCTTACTTGCTCATTATAACAATCTATTTCGGCTTATGCTCAATTGGGATATCTAGGTGGGAGCTGTGAAGGAGGGTAAGGAAGAGGTGATTCTGGCTACTCATAGTCCCTGCTCTCTATCCTTAACAACTGGCTGCACCACAATCATGATCAGTAAAACAAAAATATATATATTTGAAAAAACAATACAGTCACTATCAAAAGCCATTTTTGTATGAATGTTCCTTGTGTATCACACACTGCCACTCCAAGTTCTTAGGTATTTTTCTAAAATAGAAGGTGGATTCACAAGATATGCAAAATAAGGGAATGGAAAGTTTCTTCACCCTGCACTCCCTTGTTCATTGGCAATCTGATTTGACAGCTCGTATTGCTGCAGAGAGGAGAGAAAAAAAATGGCATATGCTCAAAAGGATTCCAAAAAACAGGCTGTGCAGAAATTTCCAGCAGTAAACAGCATCTGGTAAAACAGGTGTCTAGAGTGTAGTGCTTGCAGAAGGCTTGTGGAGTGGCCATGGTCAGTAGCCTTCAAGGTTTGCAATGTGAAAGTCACTGCTACTGTTCTTAATCTGGTGTATTGATCATGTAGTTTCTGAGGGCCTGAACTCCTCTAATTTTGCAAGACTCTCAAACTGTGGTCTATGTACTTGGCTATTGAGGAGTCAATCTTGGGTACTAGACTATAGCTCACCAATGCCTGTGCCAGAAGTGATTGCCACCAGAAGGGGTAACTTGCCAGCCAGTAAATCTATGTTATAAAAGGCTACAGGCTCCAAGACTTTATGCATGAGCTAGACTAGGATCAGATTCACGTCCCCTCGGGGGGGCACGACCTTTGATATAAGAATGGAGATATCAAAATGGGACCTCATTTCCTTCATCAAAAGAAAACTTAAAACTTATGAAAGTGTATTTTGACAAGCCGCAATGTTCAACAGATGATGCTATGAGGCTAAATCTTAATTCCTGTGCTAAACAAAACATAATGAAAGACAGTATCATTAAATAAAGCCCTTCCATGATTCTTCAAAACCCAGTGACAAATTCTGAACCAATTTCATTTATATTACTTTCTGGTGTAATACTTTCTATCACACTTTCATCAGACATGCCTAAAAGTGCATAATCTCGTTTTCAGGGAACAGGCTGTGACATCCAGGCCTGGTTCTGAAATGTTAAGATATGTACATTTATATATCTCTGAAAATAAGATTGCTATTGTGTGTGCTGCTAGAGAAAATCAACAAGGTTGCAGTGCAAATGTTAACCTGCTGAAATTCTGCTACTGGAAACTGACAACCTTTCAAATGTTCCTTTAATTACCATTTAAGAGCTCATCTCCTTTTTTGGATGTAACAATGTGCTTAATTAATTTCTACAAGTACTAGATGTCAGTCAATGGAACTTTCCCCCAAACATTTTTTGCACGCTCTTAGCTATGTGTGGGAAATCCCACTCCTATATTATTTACTTTTCTTGATTCGAGGCAGTACGTCTCCACTTGGGATCTTCAAAATCTCCCTTAATGTGGTTATAAAACAATCCAATGTCCAATTTCATTAAAGTCTTCTTGCCAGGAGAAATCTGGAATCTATTATTATCCAACAATAATATAGACATGGGAGCATTGCTAACAGGTATGCACACTTGTATCAGGTGTCTTGGATATTGTACGCAGCTCAATAAGCACAAGTAACTTCAGCACCCTATTACTAAGTTTGCCAGCTAGTAATCTCTGAGGTTTTTGACTTTGCTATTAGCCACTAAAACTTGCCTGAACACTCTCAGTGAGGCTGTCTCCTAAAGAATTAGGCTGCACAATGTCACTTTAGTAGATGTTTACATCTCTATTCTTTCATGATAGACTTTGGTCCTTTGACGCTCTATGATACATGAACAATTTGAGTCTAATATTGTATGGTTCGGGTTTTCAGACCTGAGAGTCTACTTTTTGGGGCAAATACACTTGCCAGTAGAATCTGAAAACTCAGACTCAAAGGAACTTTACATTGTCTTCCACAACGCCGACCTGGTTCTTTGACAGTTCCTTCACTTAAAATAAAGAAATAACGTCCAAGCCTTGATCTCCCCCATACCACCCAGTACTTCCGTGCCTGAGAAGCATCAACTTAATGCTTGTAAAGCTCTGAAATTCTGTCTGGAAAGAGAAGCACCTTGAAGAGTTTCCTCCACATCTATTTACTACTTCTGGTTGACATATTCCAGGCAATTAAGGATCCAAACTCAATATGACAAAGTAGATAGTTTATTTTATCTCAAAGTGTTACAATGTTAGGGAATGGAAGATCCACCAAAGTAAGGGCAGTAAAACAGCTTCTTCTTTAGAGCTTAATACTGTACTTTTTAAACCATCAACCTCCTTTTCAAAGCTTAGCATTCTGATATGGATTACACTTTTAAGGCTGGGTTATCTTGCTATTCTGTTACATCAGTTATGAAAGCCAGAGAGAAAGAAATCCAGTTTTTATTTCATTGTATTAGGACACCATTTTCTGCTTTTATTTAGAACAGGTGTTTTAAGCCAAATTCACTGTTTATAGTTGGTTGACTGGTTTGAAAAGAAAAACAGCAAATCTTGCCAACTGGGCATGTTTATTATTTATATTCAAATCTAAAACATGATTTCATTTTTTTTTAAATGTGTATGTGAGTGGCAATATTCACGGTGTTGGACAAACAGCACCATCCAAAAGGAGACAAATCAGAGAAGCTAAAACCTGTGTTCTGCCTAATAGGCATGGAAAACAGGTAATCAATGAGACAGTCAGTGATGGAGTGTAGCTTTTGCACTCAAAATGATACTCAGACAAGGGGAAATCCAGCCAATTTTTTGAGAATTTTTCTGGTTGAGTAAGTAGCATTCAGGCAATTTCCAGTCAGGTGAGAAGCAACAAAAGGAAGATAATTGTATCATGGGAAACATGGTCAAATATAGCTTGTTAACTATGAAGTAAAAACACAGTTCCTATGACCCAAATTAAAGTAGGTACTAAATTATTTGGCAACATACTAACATGAAGCATTGGAAGAATAGCAGGAATTATCAAAATATGTTTAAGATAGTTTCTTAAACACTGAGTCACCAATGTCTTTTCACTACACGCTGCTATAAATACAATTATCAAGTACCACCAGATTGCTTAAAAGGTCTAGGATATTCTACCCACCAAATTATTACATTTTGCCAAATTTTCAGGACATCTAAAATGAACATGCAACAGACAAATTTAAATAAAATAATTTCATCGGCAGAATACTTGTATGTTCGTCATTCTGAAATCCCAATTCCAATTTGACGTTTGGTGGTTTGACAATCTCAGCCTTGGTGCTCACTTCAAACCAATGTGAAGATCAGTGGAACAGTGGAAAAATTTACAAAAGGAAATGTTGTCCAACCCCTGCCACCAACTGTGCTGCTCTCCTGTCCTCGACAGACTTCTGGGCCCGCTCGCCCTGGGGCTTGCTGTTCCGTCCTGGTGCTTCTGGACCATCCCGGTGAGACGGCAGCAGGGCGGCCCCTCAACCGTTACCGCTGCGGACGATCTCCGGACGGTGGGGGTGACTGCGCCCTGCCCTTCCCGCCCTCTTCACTTGGGCTAACACGTTTAGGTCTTGGCCGCTGGGCTTGCTCCTGCTTTTGCTCGCGGCCCCTCTCCCCCCCCACCAAGAGCCTGCCGCCCCAGTGAACGTCTTCGTCAGGAGCATGACTTTGACGATCTAGCGGTCTGGGCTGTTGCGCGTCGCAGGAGCGTGACTGACGATCTCCGTTGTTGCAGGGGGTGGTCCGGTCCTCCCGCGACGCAACGCACTCTGTCTGTCTTTTGCTCAGATTTTGCTTTTAGCTCGTGGTTGCTGATCTTCGCCCTGACCTCCCGCGACGCACCGCATTCTGCTTTGCCTTTGCCCGTAGACTGCTCCGCAGAGCTTGTTGATCTCTGACCGCGAGGGTGAAAACAGTCCTCCTGTCTGACGCATCGAGCTCCCTGGTCTCACTCGCCTCAGGCTGGCCGTTTGGATGGTCTCATATAGGGAATTGCCACTCCACGAGTTAGATGGGGTAACTGCCAGCACACTGTTCTCCCACAATGCAATTTCTCAACCCTGAACTCTCTAAAATGGCCGCCCACTGCTCATCTTTGAAATAACCTGATCTCCTTCATTTTAATCCCACATCCCTGAAACTTTCAAAATGGCCGCCCCCTGCCCATCTTTGAAATAACCTGTTCAACGGTGCTCCCACCGGCCCCCAGACCTCCCAGGAGACCTCCCTCTCCCTCAGAGCTCCCGCTGAGCTCCTACAATGCAATCACATAACTGCGGGAACCCTGGTTATCTCATCATTCAGCTTTTTAAATGGCCGCCACCTGATCATTGGTGCACCAGCTGGCCCAAAGACTTCCATGGAGACCTCCCTCTCCCGATGAGCTATCTCTGAGCTCCAACTGTATGTCAGCATAACGGCAGGACACCCCCATAATTACAGGTTATTTTCGCTTAAACCTGCATCTTCTATTATGGTCGCTCCCTGATCTAAGGAGCTTCAGCAAGACCATATACCTTCTTGGAGATTCCTCTTGGCTCCCCCACTCTCACATGGCAATAGCACTACCTTAACCTTCTCCACCAAACGCATAGCAGTTTTTATCTATGCCTCCTCTATTCATAAAGGTCAATAGTTCTATGTCGTGGATGGTGACTGGCATTGGCCCTCTTTGAATCCCACCCCTTTAAATTACTGCTCCCTTCTAGAGGCCCTACTCTGATACTACTGCTATTACTATTACCATTATCTGGAACGCCTCGGCCCTCCACTGATCCCGCCTGATACCCTCTGCGTGGACTACTCACTGAACCCTGTCACCCGACACCTCTTCTAAGCCACACGACCTACTCTCTCTCCTTCAGGCCATTCCTCGCTCAGTCCACAATGGACTCCAGACTAGAGAAGTTTGGTACGAATAGCTACATAATTAAATATCCAACTAACCTCTCCAAAAACGCGATTATATCTCAGAAAACATAGACTACTCAAAGTTAACCCTGAAACCCTTATCTCTGACCCCTATTACTGCCAAAAAAAAGGTGCTATTACTAGCGACCTGATCTTCTACACTAAAAGAAGAGCTCAATGGAGAATGGCGCTACACTCTCTACTCAGAATCACCTCGGCTAAGAAGTTTCCTCACGGTCTGAGACTCTTGGCCGTGACGTCACCCACATTTAGAGCAAATGCTACCATTTCAATCTATAACAATGGGATTATACTAATTCAGGCCAAAGATCGCAACCTGGGCATCTTTGATGACAGATTCGCCTTCATTAAAAAAATCGATGGACCAAAGCGACAACACTAGCCACTCTAGAAACACCCCTCCCCTAACGCCGACTCAGGCCCATCCTGATCCCTCTCTCGAGCGCCACAACCACCCGAGGAATGCCCCACTTTCCTCGAGCAACACTCACAGGACCGCCCGGGCTCAACCAAACCTAGGCGCCCCAAACTCACCCACCGTGCCCCGACCTGACTTACCACTTGTCCGTAATGATGGAGCAATTGTTACCCCTAGCGCCGATCACCTCACCTACACCTCCCCACTCACTTGCTCCTTCCCACACAATTCCATCCCCCAGTTGACTCGCCGACAGGAATTCAGCCCCCCTAACATCCCTGCCAGCGCCAGGAATTCAGCCCCCCCTAACATCCCTTCCAGCGCCCACTCACCTCGCTCTCCCATTCATCAGAGTTGGATCTCTTCCTCAGAATATGTCCCCCCTCCCCAGTGTCCCCTGGCCTTGAACTCGCCCACGCCCTCCCTAGTGAACAACCCTCCTCCTCCCCTACTCAAGACCCATAACCCACACCCGGACTCTGCTGCTAAGCTCAAGGAAATAAACCAGGAACTTCTTAATCTCAAAATTATCATTCAAAATCTCATTAATTCCACTGAGGAGCTGGCCCGCGATCTCTCTTCCAACAAGACTTTGCAGGAGATCCGGCATGGGATCCAACCCCACCATAACCTTCCTCCTTCCACTATGTTATGGAGTGACCCCGGGCTGAAACCGACAGCCCTGACCTGGAATACCTCTCCCTACCCGAATGCCCCTTCTAGACCCGCCAAATCCAAAAACCAATTATCAGAACCTGACATTCTCTCCCTCCTCCGAGCTTACAACGCCCCTCCTACGCCCATAACACTTCCTCCTAGAACTTCACTAACCGCCCCTTTAAGTGCCCCGGGTGCGGCCTATCCCAAGCAAGGGAACACAGACTATCCAAAGCATCACATCTAACCCGCATAGAGCGCCCAGACTCAACGCCAATACCTTAAACATTAATAACCTCACGCAGATCCCCACTACGCAGCCCTTGATCACGGACAACAAATCACACCTTAAATGCATGTTACTCAACTGTAGATCAGCGGTGAAACATGCCACAGACCTTGCAGACCTCATCCTTGCTCAAGAACTTGACCTCCTTATCCTTACCGAAACCTGGCTCACTGACTCCTCAGGCCCCATCCTTGACATGCTTGTCCCTCCCAGCCACAACATTATCTGACTCGATCGAGCTAAGAAAACGGGAGGTGGCATTGCTTGTATCTACCTCAACTCTCTCTCAGCAAAACAGTCCCCCTCAGCTAATCTCTCATCCTGTGAATATCTATGCATAGACATCACTATCACACACAGACCCCTATGCACCCTGCACATCTTCTAGCACCCTCCAGGAGACAACCTCCCTCTCATTGAACAAACTATGGAGACCATCTCCTCCAACCTGGGCCGACACTGTCCCAGATCTTCCTTGGTGACTTCAATCTCCACTGGAATAACCCGCACGATCAGGTGGTTAACACGCTTAAAAACTTCCTAACTGACCTCTCCCCGACTCAATTCTGTGACAGCCCCACGCACAACTTAGGCTCGACCCTTGACCTAATTATCTCCAATCCCAACTCCATTCATCTCGAATATATTCTCCCTTGTGACTGGTCGGACCACCACTACATCAACTTCCGTATCCTTGTAAACTGGAACTCCAAAAGATCACAACCTATAAAATAAAAACAGTGGAAAAGATCGCTCCATAATACAAATGTTAATGACCTCATTTCTCGCTGCAATATCTCCCTACCGCCACCTACAAACATGGCCGACGTTCACGACCTCACTGAGCACTATAATAACGCCATGATGTCTGCCCTGAATGCAACTGCCCCCCTCCAACCAAAAAGAATACCCATCAAACACTCTAAACCATGGTTCAATGACAGCCTAAATGATGACAGACGCAGCCTGAGATTAGCAGAACGACGCCTGGAGATCCTCTCCATCCACGGCTCTTCTAAAATCGCTAAAACTAAAAAGAAGTAGATACCACAAACTTATCAGAATGGCGAAAGAAACCTACTTCAAAACCCAACTGGACAAAGCCAAAAACTGCCCGAAACGGCTTTTTGAGCTGATTAAGTCACAATCCAATAACACCTCTATCCAACCCCTGCACGTCCCCTGCCCTCAACGAAACTGTGATGCTGTTGCTGACTTCTTCCTCAGTAAGGCGAGCAAGATCGAAGCAGATCTTAAATCGGCCCTAATTGAACTCGCACCCTCTCCGGACTCCTCTTTACCCACGCCCCCTCCCACGCCGCCATGTCTCTCCCACAAAAACAATGCCTCCTGGAGTCAATTCATACCCCTCAATAACACTGCCATCCTCAACATACTCTCGACCCTGAAACCTTCTAATCACTTCAATGACCCTCTTCCCCCTAACTTCTTCAAAGAAATTATAGGATCACTAGTCCCGCTCTGGACCAAGATCATCAACGCCTCCCTTCTTCAAGGTGAAATCCCCGACTGCCTGAAGACTAACCTTGTGCTCCCTATTCTCAAAAAACCCACGGCGGACCCTGAAGACATGAATAACTACCGTCCAATCACAAACATCCCTACCCTTGCAAAACTCCTGGAGAAATGTGTTCATGAACAACTGCACAAACACATTGAGCAATTCCAACTTCTCGACCAATTCCAATCAGGCTTCCGCACGGGCCACAGCACTGAAACGGCCATCACTCATATCGTGGATGATGCTCTCACTCTGCTCGACCAGAATGAAACCTGCCTACTAATACTACTTGATCTCTCATCTGCATTCAACACTGTCAAACATGACAATCTACTTAACCTCCTGGAATGCAGAATGGGGCTCTCAGGCACGGTCCTTAAATGGTTTGCCTCTTTTCTCAACAACAGAACGCAGAGAGTCAAATCCAATCAAACTCTATCCAACTCCAGCCCTTGCACTCTGGGTGTCCCCCAAGGCTCCTCACTCTCCCCCACACTCTTTAACCTTTTCATTGAACCTCTGACTATAATCCTCAAAGCATCCAACATACAATATCACATGTATGCGGATGACACCCAACTGTACATGAAAATAGCCTCCCCCGAAGACATCAAGTCACTCAACGGAACCCTACTCAAAACCCTAAATTGGCTAACCACCAACCACCTCAAACTAAACGCCCTCAAGACGGAATTCCTCCTCATCTCACCCACTAAGCAATCCCCCACTGTTGCTAAATATCTAAGTAACCTCACCGCTCTCAACTGCACACCACACATAATTGACTCCACGAAATCCCTGGGAGTGGTGTTAGATAGGAACCTTAACATGCAAGATCACATCAGAGCATCTACCAAAGGAGCGAACTTCCAAATGAGCATCCCAAGAAAACTCAAACCCTACCTTCCCCATGATGACTTCAAATCGGCGGTGCAAGCACTAGTCATCTCTAGACTTGAATACGGCAGTGCTACCCTTTGCGGACTGCCAAAACTCAGCTTAGCCCCTCTCAGAGCCTCTCTTCATGCGACGACCAGACTCATCACTGGTTCCAAGAAAACCAACCACATCTCTCCAGACCTGAATTTGCTCAACTGGCTTCCATTTGAGGCAAGGATCCATTTAAAAATTGCATGCATGACACACAGAGCCCTACACTTCAATACCCCACTCTACCTGAAAAACAAGCTTGAACTCTCCGGTTGCAACCGGCCCTCGAGGAGCACCAGCACACTGCTGCTTATGCTGAAGAAATTTAAAAAACTGAAAACATACAATCGTACATTCTCTGGCATTGCCCCGAGAATCTGGAACTCCCTACCCGTGGAAACAAGACTGATTCCCTCAACATTTGCCTTCAAAAGGGAAGTTAAGGCCCTCCTCATGAACAAGGCGCTGTGTTAGAAGTTTTTCTCCTCCTGCCTCCGATCTTGTTTAGCTGTTAGCTACTACCGGTTTTAGCTACTACCTGACATTTGTTACGGCCCGTGTCGCCCGCCACTATGTCATTCTGTACCTGTTGTATATTGCTTTTCATGTACCTGCTGTTTATTATTTTTCTTCCCTTTCTCCTACAGCTATCTTACTATGTTTTCTGCAACCCGTATGTTAAGCGCTCTGATACCCGCTTGGGTCATGTCCGCGCTATACAAAACTTTTAAAATAAATAATTAAATTTAAAAAAATCCTAGCTTCCATCATGGATAGTCTTTCTGAATTAATAAACAGTTGAATATCTCTGAGCATGTGCAAGATCCCAGGACACATTCATTAAACTATAGCATTTCAAATTTTTTTCTTTTTTTTTTAATAACAGCCATATACAAGGATACATTTTCGATATTCACATATATTTCTTTGAACTAGCTACATCAGGCAGTATGGTACATTAAACTGAAAACACAAGTTAATAAAGGCTGCCATGAGGTTGATAAAAATATTTAAAAAAATCATGCATGAAATAGGACTCCCTTTAAAGGGAGTCATATATATAGGCTGATATTAGAATGAGCACAGTGCCCCTGTTGATTTAAGAATATCCAGAGAGAAGAGTTGCCCCATCACGAGCAGCATGATCTGAAAAGAACCTCATTTTTGGAAGCCAGATTAAGAAAGGGTATTTTGAGAGGTCTAAACCAACTATGGTCCTGCATCCTAGGGAAAAAGGATGGGGTTTGTATGAATTCTGCGAGAATAGCCATGACTAGGAACTAGCATTACAAGTAACCTTTCCTTTTGTGCAATGGGATTTTCTCCGATATTTATAAACAGTAGCGTCAAATAGCAAATTTTACCCAAACTAGGCAGATGTCCGGGAAATAGAGGGAAATCTTTTCTAAAGAGGTTTGAACATTGGAAGGGATACATCCTGGTTAATATGAAAATCAGACATTACCTTTGATAGAAAAGAAGGGTGAGTTTGAGAGGAGATATTATTGGGTAAATTACAGTACAAGGCTCCCCGATACAAATAGCTTGAAGCTCACTCTTCTAGCTAACCTAATCACCACTAAAAACCCTCCAAGTCAATTGTCAGATGTCAGCTGTGTGCATAGGTTCTAATGGAGGTCCCTTTAATCTTGAAAGAACACTATTTTGTACCCATGGTGGGGGAAGAGCAGTATGAGGTTTTCTAAGAAATATTTCATCACTGAAATTTATATAAAAAGACCCATGAGAAGGGCATTAGTAACAAACAGAAATTGCAGCTAGGTGTACCTTTATATATGTCAACTGAATGTCAGATTTAGCCAAGTAAAGATGCTGAGGTAATTCTGTTTCTTCCTGGCAAGCTTTCTTGTTGACCTGCTTCTCCAAACACCTGGAGCTGAACCTCTACTATTTGAAGTTATATAATATGCTAATGAAGCGGTATTTCACTTCCTTCAAGGTATTCAGACAGTCAACCAATATATATGATGGCAGATTGGGGTTGAGAATCCTGCCAGACATATTAGACAGAAAGAACCAGCTTGCATGGGAGCCTCTTGTGAGGGCAGACGGATAGGTGAAAAATTCAGGGCAATGAGATTCATTTTTAGGAGCAGTGAAATAGGAGGAAAGGCATAAGGAAACATTCTTGACAAGTTTATCAAAAGGTATCATCCCCGACCGCAACAGATCTGGGAACTTGGATTCATAGACTCAGCATTTTGCATGACACAGAAACTACTTAAGTTGTTTAACATCTGTGCTTACTGATACAAGAGTAGTCTGCTGAGTGTGCCTGATTTTTAGTAATGAAGTCCTGAAAGATGGACTACTTTGACAAGGATATTCCCAGAACATTTTGGCTTCACCCAAGAGCACTTTATGCCGCACTGTTTGTTTAGGTAATACATCATTATTGGGTTGCCCATTTTGAGAAAGAAATCTGTATTGAAGGGTGGAGGAAATGGCTTCATTTTTGGTCAGATCAACAGCTCTCAAATACAACACATTGGTGAAATTTGGTCAATCCTTTATTGACCACTTGGCCTGAGCTATAACTCTGCTATGTGGTCAGTTAAATCCTCAAAAGAGTAGTCTGTCACAATAGTCTGACACTGGGGAGATTATTAAAAGGATCTCACTGCAACATATTCTTTATGATGTACCACCAAGGAAAGTACTGAACAGCAGGACTGGTCAAAATGTTATTGTACCAATCTGCTTCGTTCTGGGTCCATTCATCCTTCAGGTATTGTTGAAGTGTCATGAAGACGCCGACATCCAAAAGATGGATGGTGCTAACAGGTTAAAAAGAGAGGATGTCAGACTATTAGCCTGGGAGCGAAGAGACAGCACTTGTGCTGTATAGAAACTGTCATTCTTACAAAAGAAAAAAAATAATTTGTGATGTTCAGGACCACTTCCTAGTATTGGTTGGTATGCCCAAGTAAATCCTGTAAAAAGCTGTTATGATCTCTAGCCTTGATCAGTCAGTCATCGATGTATGGATAGATGAAAGCTTCCATCCAATGAAGAAATGGTTCAACTACGGCTAAGCATTTGGAGAAAGTACATGGAGCTGACTTTAGGCCAAACAGAAGAACTTTGTATTGTAATCATTTCTGTCACTCTTGAATATCAGGAATGTGAGAATATGCATCCTAGCTCACATCCAGTCTCATTGTAGAAGTAAAGGAAACTTCTGGTGAAGTGCCATCATACTTTCCACATCCTCTTATATTGTTGCTGACCCTGCTTGCCCATTGACATGGTCGGATCATTTTATGATTCCTTTTAGGATCAACTGCAGCACTAGACCCCTACCGGCGGGGCGCCCTTCGTTTGGTCTCAAAAAGGCGGTGGCATAGAATCACATCCGAATCATTTGGTAAAATATATGTACCCCCCGCATTCAATGAGCATATGGATAGTACCACAAAGCTGAGGTCTTTCAATGATACCATGTGTGATATGATTGACAGGTTGGCTCCCTTAACATATCAACTCCCGTAAAAAGTGAAGAATGGTACACAGATGACCTACGTAGTGAAAAATCTAGCTGTAAACAACTAGAAAAATCCTGGCGTAAATCCCAGGGGGAAACGGAAAAATTTAAATTTAAACTGGCCCTCACTACTTATCATAAGAATCTAAAAAGGGCACGAAAAGATCATGTAATAATTAAACTCAATCAGGCAGGAAACTCGGCAAAAGATCTCTACAAAATTTTGAATTCCTTTACCAAACCTAAAGCTTGTGCATTGGTGGTCACCCCTTCTCAGGGACTATGTGACAATATTGCTGTATACTTCGACGATAAAATCAACCAGATTTATCAACAATTCCCTCAAGACGTTTGCCTGGTGCCATCTATTACACATGAATTAATACCCTTGTAGGCTCAGATGAAGGTCTGACATATTTTAAGGTTATTGAGGTCTCTAAAATGGAAGCTATGTTGAAAAAGGCTAAGTCAGGATCTCCTTTGGATATAATGCCCGCCCACAAATTTGCTCTCCTTGCCCCTTTTTGGCCGCCCCAATTGCAGAGATCTTAAATTCATCATTGATTGAAGGCAGTGTGCCTCTAGATTGGAAAGTCGCCCAAGTATTGCCTATCAAGAAGAAAGATCAGGTACCGGCCGAAGTGCTCTCCAATTACCGTCCCATCTCGCTCCTTCCGCTTATGGGCAAATTGGCGGAGAGCTATGTTAATACTCAATTAATGGACTATCTGGAGGCCAACGGTATCCTTGACCCTTCACAGTCAGGGTTTATATCCAACTATTCCACCGAGACAACTCTCATTGATGTCACGGATTATATAAAAATGGCCGTGGATGATAACAAAGGAGTGATGTTGGTTTTGTTGGATCTAACAGCAGCCTTTGACACGGTCTCTCATCAGAAACTGATACTTCGACTGAGAGAGGCCGGTCTGCAGGGGATAGCTCTCGATTGGTTGATCAGCTTTCTTGATCATCGCACGCAAACCATCAATCTAGGCCCTTTTCGATCCCAAACTATGAAGATTAATAAGGGGGTGCCCCAGGGCTCCTGTCTGAGCCCTACCTTGTTTAACATCTATGTGGTCTCCCTTGCAAAAGTCATCCGAAAGTACGGCTTTACGCCGTTCTCCTACGCTGACGACACCCAATTACTCCTGTCCTTTGATAAGGACACGGAGTTTGTCGATCAGCGCTTTTCTAATGGCATGTCTGCCATAGCAGAATGGATGACCGAACACTTTTTGCAGTTAAATGCGGCCAAAACTGAGATCCTTCTGTTTGGTGCTGCATCAACTTCCTGGTCCCCTGAGTGGTGGCCGACAGTGCTAGGCCCCGCCCCTCTACCTACTTCGGTGGCAAAAAATCTTGGGGTCAGGTTGGATGCACATCTATCGATGAAGGATCAAGTTATGACCACCGTCGGGACCTGTTATCATACCTTGAGCCTGCTGCGCAGTGTGTTCAGGTGGCTACCCCAAACTGTACGCAGAACTTTAATTCAGGCTTTGATTATAGGTCGTCTGGATTATTGTAATGCTTTATTGGTATCGGCGAACGAGTCTTCTCTTAGCAGACTGCAGATCGTCCAGAATGTGGCTGCACGCCTAACTCTTAACAAACCTCCCCGCACCTCTCCCGGGCCTTTATTGAACACTCTCCATTGGCTCCCAATTCGCCGGAGAGTAAAGTTTAAGCTCTGTTGCTTTGTTCACAGAGCTCTTTATGGCACTAGCCCGAGTTATATGGTGGAGAAGTTCAAAGTGTACTGCCCGAATAGGTGTCTCAGATCTGAAGGCAAAATGTTATTGGTGGTCCCTCGTTTCAAGAAAAAACGATCTGGAGGCAAAACTGTGGCCTATCTGGCGCCATTATACTGGAATTCTCTGCCAGAGGATTTACGTAAATGTCCTAGTCTTCCCCGTTTCAGAAAACTCCTGAAGACGGAATTATTCAAGGCTTGAGCTATGGGATTTTGTGCCTGTCTGACTTGTCTCTATGCTTAGCGCGGAGATACCCCTTTGGGGGTGATTCCTGCGCTCTATAAATTCTTTACATACATACATACATACATCCATCCTTAATTTCTCACTTTTGGCCCATGTGTGTTCGCAATTTTAAATTCCGGATCAGTCGAAATTCTTGGTTTGGACCATTATTCATAATAAGAAAATAACAGGAATAAATGCTTTTGTTACTTTATTGTTTCGGAGCGGCTTGACTGTCTTCATTGTCAACTTTCATACCAGCCAGTCCAGGAGGAAAGGTGTAGATGCCCGTGATAAAATTTGGGGATGGGAGACCACAAACAAATCTAATCTTGTACTCGCTTTACAAACTACTTAGCACACATTTGTCATTACTTACATTAAATATTAATGGGAGCACCATTAAGCATGCTAGAACCACATTAGGTTCCCATAGTGGTGACAATATCTACATTATGAGGAAACATTTTATACCCTCCAAGAAATTCTTTACCACAGATAGAAGGATATGAAAACAGGCTTTTTCTATAGGCCTGTGGTGGATACCAGGTGTGCTTAATGAATGAGAGATGCAAGTCCAACGTAGCAGATATGGCAGTACAGCCTCTTCCTGGCAAGTAAAATGGTTAATATTGTTATGCTGATGCCAACTGCTGAATCTCTTCTTTTCGAAAGCATATGCTGGTCTGGTTGGTGGTGTTCATGCTTCTTTCAAAATGTCGTTAGAGTCTTTTGGGAGAGTCTGATGTTATCCAGGTCTCTTAGATTGCTCCGTTTACAGCCTCCAGTAGAATATTTATGAGTTTTACACTTAACTGCTTTTAAATCAAAATATTACTTGTAATGAGCATCCTCCAAATTGAGTGCACTTCGAGAGAGAGTTCTGAATCTTGTGTTCTATTCCTTGTACAGATACTACAAGGACAATGAATTTGCATCACAAACCTGTTGTCATAGACAGAAGGAAAGTACTCTGTTCCAGAAGGTTAATTGGAAATCCCTTCTCTTTCTTGAACCAAACACCTTGAACAGTTCGCTCACTAAAAGAGCTCGTATACTGACAGCCATGCATCTGCAACAAGTGAGTGGGGTGATCTTGGTGAAACAGAATTCACTAGACTGCTTTGCAAGCACCAAAATGGCAGAAACTGTAAAGCTGCTTGAAACTGTACCAGTTTATCATTCAATTACCCGCAACCTGTCTCCATTAATTCTCTATGCATTATTGAAGGGGTCTAATGTTCAGTATGACATTCTGAACAGTTAAGATTTATGTCAAAAACGTTTTTCCCAGGATCTACTCTATAAAACCAAAATATTAAAGAATACAATGAAATCATTACAAATACAACCCGAGATATTTTTTTTTTTAAATGAACCAAGACAACGAATTTTATAAGCTGACAATAGAAAATGAGATTAAATAAACTTCAGTCCTAACAGTGTGCAATAACGTTGCCAAAACCATTTTCTTCTTGGGCTTTCACATAATAGGCAGACAAACATGTGAATGATGTAAACAGCAGGGTCCCTAATCTAAATTTTATATATAGGTCCATAGTCAACACTGGTTCTACATCATCTATGTAGCATTCAAAGGGAAGAACACTGAACTGCTGCTAACATCCCAGAAACCACATCAACCTGTTGTTTCATTACTAACCATTCCCAATAAGAATGCGTGACCTCGAATACAGATGCATTGTAGATTTGCTCTGAAGAGGTCCTCAAAGGTGAAAGACCTAGATGCTTAGAGTTTGCAAACAAGTTTCATGTCCCCCTGCCCCCCCCCCCCCGATATCTCAAGACATCACACATGGCTTCCCGTAGTACAGTGCACAAATCCTGATTTAATACAGGAGTTTTCTTAATGTAGATAATGGGGCAATATCTTTAGGACCCAGGTCCAGGAATAAAGGGGCAGGTGAAGTACTTGATAGTAGCCTCAAAACTAATTTCAGAAAGGAATTTTCACTGGCAGGCAATATTTGCCCCATAAAAAGACAGCAGTGAATTGGACTAACCTAATCATGCTCTTCAGAACTTGTTTCAGCCATCTCATATCGGAGTTAATTTGTATCCCCAGATAAATAAAATGAGGCATCAGCTCCCGATTGGGATTCATTTAATAACTTTTTAAAATCCCCTCTGTGGTCTTAAGACCATTAAGTGTGTCTCAGAGCTATTGATTGAAATCCTCTTTTCTTTGCAGAATTCTTTATTATTTAACAGGTTTAAGCAATCTTACTAACATGGTGTCATCTGCGCCGTTACTTAAGAACTATACAACCTGATACTGTACATGGTAAACAGCAATGGTAGAAGTGCACACCCATGTCAAACAACTTTCTCAACTGGAAAGGGTTTTGTTTTTGTTTCCCCATTTGGTCTCCACCTAACCGCAGCATGTTTTCCATCATGCAATCTTACGATATTCAAAAGATTTATGTGGACACCTATTTTAGTACACTCGCAAGCAAGTACCAGGGAATATTTTCAAAAGTGGACCAAAGGGCCACAAAAACTACATATAAAGAATTTAGTCTTAAGGAAGCATTTTGCAGCAGCAGACAGAATCTAAAAACCTGGTCAACTGTGCTGCCTTCCTTTCTAGCTCTTACTCTTTTTTATTTGCTTTTGTCATAAAAAGATGAAAGTACTATCACCTACAACCACAGGCCGGTGAGGTGCAGTGGGAAACGGCATCATGAGTTCAACTTCTAAGAGAATAGCACAGAACCTTAAAAGCCCACACCACCTTGCCCTCCAAATCCTTCCTGGATTCTTCCCTCCCCCAGCGACTGCTATCCTCACATAGTGTATAGGGTAAAGTGAAGCAACTAACTTGAGTCCAGAGCTGAGGTGGTAGGGTATGGGGCATCAGTGGCTACTGTTCTAATTCAGATGGTAGACGACGTAGTATCAAGAAAGTTGGTCAAGTGAGCTCTCTGTATTCCCGTGAGAGAATACAAATTATTGGAGCCCAGTAAGTGTCCTAAGCTTTGAACGTGTGCTCAAGAGGGTGAGTTGTTTTCCATGGCTAGGATCTCAGAGTCTCTAAGCAACCAGGCTCCGACTATTGGGATTATCTGCTTACCCCAGTGGAGCAGAATTGCTTGTATTGTGGTGGTCAAGGAATAAGAGAAGTGGTTTACCCCTTGAGGACTTATGAGATCTGCCCCATTGAAATGTAGGCCCAGAAGGACCACCCTGGTTCTTGCGTATGTTCACTTCAAAATTAAGTTTAAAATTGCTCAGGATGTGTGTTCCTGTATCTGAGCAGTTTGGTTCTTACCCACAAAAGATGGGGCAGGGTGTCTGGAGCTCCAAATTCCCTCCAGAAAAGGCCAGATTTTGATTGGTCTCAGACAGCTAAATTGCTTGAGGTGCACTTCTAGTATGTCAAAATCTAGTCTCCCTCAGCTTGATGTTGTGGAACTACACCGTGGCTTTGCTGCAGAGGCGTTCCCATTCCTTTCCGGATATTTTCCTTCCCAGTTCTCTAACCTACCTTTTCTGCTCATGCATTTTGTCCACCGTTGGTGGTTCCAATAAAAATTTGTAGCGGGCCTAAATAAGACAGCATTCGTGTGGGATGTTCTTGAGCCATTTCTCAAAGGTTGTAAGTTTTCTTGCAGCCCCTGATTTAATCATTGGTTGGCGAACCGAGTGTCTCACCTGCAGGTAAGCAAATCTCTTGGTTTCTGTTAAATTAGACTGCTTTTTAAATTAATCAAAGGATTTTATCTGGCCATTAGTGAACAGAGACCTCACCATAATGCATGTATTAGCCCTCCAGTTGCAGAAGGACTGCTTCCCCATTGTGATGGAGAATTCAAAGTTGAAGCAAATAGGAGCAATAGGTGACTAACCTTTCTAAAACCTGTCAGACAGTGCAAGAGGATGTCATTATGGTGGACCCAGGAATCCAATATTGAGAGAATAACTCTCAAAACATATTTTGAGCATTGTGATAAGAGGGTAGAATATACAGAGCCACCCCAGGAAGAGATCCTGAAAAACCAGGACTAGTGACCTCCAGAGTTGAGAAGGTGGCCCTGAATGGGTAGGTAGGAGGTCACAGTGAGAGAAAAGTTACACTTAGATTGTGAGTAATCGGAGAACAAGATCTGCAGAAAACAGCGGGAGATCATACCAAGGAAGGGAGGATGAATTACCCGATACAGCGAAACCAAGCGAGTGGGAATAGTGCACCTTCCCTTAAAATGGGCTCATATGTTTACAGCTCAGTCAGTATTTTATCAGGTCCTGGGGCCTTTCCCCAATTTTTGTTGTCGGATTGCTGCTAGCCCCTCAGCAAGAGTGAATAAATCAGTGTCCTAATGAAGATGCAGAATGCCACAGAACAAAAGAGAGACGGAATGAGACATGCTGCTTTTTTGAGTGATCTGGAGAAGATGACACTTTCGCTGAATAGACAACACTCTCCTCAGAATGAACACTCTTCCTGAACACGTATCTGGATATCCTTCAAGATAGTTCAGCATTGGCTCTGACCTTGGTGAAGACTTCAATAAATTAAACTGGAATTTGTGAAATGAGAGTGCTGTCTAAGTCCTGAGAGGCTTTAGTGATAACCAGTCTTTGAACACTTAATTGTTTAAATGGATAATTGAAAATTCTGCATTTTAAGTGAGCTGCCGACCCTGCCACACACTTTGGAAAGGTGTGTAAAGTGGATCTAGGTCCGAATGGAAGGACTTCCCAAAGATAGCCTTCAGGACTTTTTCATGGTTTTCTTTACTATGGGTTTGCAACAATCATTCTGAAAGTCAATGGTGCAAATCCAATCTCCAAGATGAAGTTAGGAGCACATATGGTGAGAAGCCAATATTCTTAACTTTTCAGATGTACTTGTTGCAGTCTTTCGATCCAACATCGATCAAAATTCTTGTTTCAGGCTTTTCTTTCAAATTAAAAAGTAAAGGAAAATATTCCCTCCTCTTTAGGAGAGGTTGGCACTAACTGGTTTGCTTCAGAAGGGTGTCTGCCTTTGCAAGAAGAATGTCTACAAGAGTAGGGGGTGTGCCAAGAAATGGGGGAAAATATGGGCGCCTTGGCGAAAATACAGAGGGATGAACGTGGGAAGTTGAATTCTACGGGGGGGGGGGTTTATATGCTTTATATCCTCACGTTTCTGTAATATTGGCATAGTACTGTGGTCTGCCTCACTGGAGACCACTGGAAAGGTCGATTGTACTTAATGTTTACTTGAGCAAAGTTAATAAAAAGATTTTTTTTTTTTTTTTTTTTAAAAGAAGGTCTACAAGGAAGCTACAAGCTTTCTTTGGTGGAATCTCTTGAGGTTGCGTTCTTGAAACATAAGACATAGCCATCTTGCACCAGACACAGCACCCACCTGTTTTTAGTTATGCTTCATCATTCTTCATGCTGATGTGTATCATGCACTGCCAGAATGCCATACGGAGATTGGAAAGTTATTGCCTTGTTGTCCTAATGGGTTTTCCAGTGGCAGTCAATGATTCTTGGCTTACCTTGCCTCAAGATTGTGTTCTTTGTTAGTACGACTGGCCCCGTTTTGCATTTATTGGTCATTAATGGGTTTGAACTCTCTTTTGGTACGAACAATCACAGAGACACTCTTTTGAAATATATTAGGATTAAAATATTTTTTTCCTTTTTCCTAGGTCTCTGTATTGTGTCCACTCTTGCTTTCGTTCTGTGCATCTCATTGTCCACTTGGGAATTGAAGAGTGGAAGACCAGTGAATGTTTCAGTATATTTTATAGGACATCCTGCTTAAAGTTAGTTAGATACAGCCAAGAGTATGAGAATGCTTACAAACCAGTCTACCAAGGCATTAAAACTTAGCTGAACACCAACATTTTTTAAGGACTTCTTGAAAGTCCTATTCCTTCTTTTTGGAACCTATATTCACACCCCAGAAGAACTGTAGCCCTTGGCTCTAAGAGCCTTGCCCACTGTACAACTCGGTTTGCTTCTTCCAGTGAACAGGCATTTAATTCCTTCTACATTGATACGGATTCAGTAGCAAGGATGCTGCAGGAGCTAAAGCTGACGTTGCCTTACTGCATTCACCATCACTAAGGGTCTCCTTTTAAGAATGTGGATCCTGATCAGCAGGCTAATATTTCCTTAGCAATCTTAGAACAGCCATCTTATATTTTAAATCTTTTTATTGAGTACACAAAAATACAACAATATATTGCAGATGCTGCCCATCCCAGCTTCAAAACCCTGAACAATGTGACCCACCTGAAGAAGAAATACTGAAGATAGCACATTTTAAGATTTAAATGTCACCCCCCAATGATAAACTCTGCCTGCCAAGTTATCTCTGGGCAAGAAAAAGCAGCAGTTAGGAGGAAACAACCACAGTAACATGTCCACAATGAAATAACCTTTGGTTCAGCCTCTGTTGTTTTATACCCAGGAAAGTCAAATTAGAGTTCACCACTTCCAGCCTAAATAACGGGACAGGAACATTTTTGAATCAATGCCAATACTCCCAAATCACATGGCACTTACAACACAGCTAGATATAGTACACTTAACTCACTGCAAGTGGGCAGCACTGAGTCCTTAAGGTCAGAAATTCTTGGACTGCATCTGGGTCCACAAACATTTATTTGCTCATCATTTCTGACAGGGAGCCACGCTGTGAACAACGTGGGCACCTTCATCCCACTGGAAATCAACTTTTTTTTTTTTTATGACTTGCAAGTCTTCCCTGCACCGTGGGGTAGAGTGACTGAGCTGTGGAAAAACACAAACTGTTCAGCAATTTATGTTTAATCCACTTTTCCAGGTTGTTGTTCTGCTTATAAAGCCATGATGCCCAGTACTGACCCATTCAGCCAGCACTTTTCCCGTGCCCAGTACTGGCCCATTCAGCCAGCACTTTCACCGCGCCTGCTTTCTTACATGTGGAGTTTCTAACAGGCAAACAAGAGTTTTCATACAAACTCAGCATGCAAGACCCAGCTCGGTGGTCAAACAGTGGTGGGTCTCACTCCCTCCTCAGGTCCCACCCACGTCTCCTTCAGGCTTCTCCTGCAGCCACACCTTTCTGCCACATCACAGGGACCCTCCAAGGCACAACTGACATCTGGTTCTCCCGGGAAATTAGGGATTAAATCAGGCACAGCCACACTTACGTCTGCATTCTTATTTCTACCAAGTGCCAGGACCATGTTACCCCCTGGAGAGTACCCTGCAGCACCAAAGTTAGAGCTGCTGCTGCACTTCAGAAATCACAAAGATCTTATAGTACATTAGCCTCCGTCCTCAGAGTAGCTACCTAGTACCATGATTCCTGAAATAAGGTGTGGAGACGTGTCTCACTCCAGCAACTAAGTGTCCCCAACACTATTGGCACTGATGTCTGTGAGGTCTCAGAGGGGTATTCAGTTTTGTAGCCCCTCTAGCCAACACCAAATGAAAAGTTTAATAACATCCAGTGGAGATAATCCAGACAGAGAACCCAATGGTGCAGTTGGGTCTATGATGTTGCATCTGTAATGTCAGCGTTTTATCTGTTCTGAATTAAGGTGGTAGTGCTTGCTCGCTTTTGCATTTCACCGAAAAACTACAGCTGGAGGTCTGTGCCCACCAGCATCAAGAACCTTAGAGACTGAGGTCACTGTTAACACTTCAGGCACATGAAGAGAGTATGGCTGAATAAGCTTGCAGAAGTCACTGAGGTAGCCATGATTAGAGATCTTTTTGGTGCAGAGGAACAAGCCTGTACACATGAATCAGGAATGATGCTACTGTTTCCCAGGAAAGTCCAAATTTAGAACAGTAGTTTTTAGCGGGTCATCAATGGTGATTTCCTTTGTGACATCTTTGGCAGAGATGTCTATGTAGAATCCAGGTGACTCAACATCAAAGTTTCCAATGGATGTCTTAATGTTGAATGTGTCCTTGATGTCAAAATAGTGCCTCTTCTTGAAAAGCATTTCAGTTTCTAAAGGTGTACATGTTGCAGTTGTTCCTTTCACTGACCTCAAATCCATCAACGTAGGGCAGGAATCTTGGTATTTTGGGCTTTTTTCCTATCCCTCGATCTACTTCTATGGGAGCCCATACAGATATGGTGCTGGTCTAAGGCAAAAAGGAGCCCCTTCTCTGGCCACTCCAACCCATTCCTCGATCTTGCTGCACTACTGGCCCTTCAAGACAGCTTCCTACCGTCTTATCATGGTGGACTGCTTGCATGTCCTGGTTTGTTCTTTTGGAGATTGGTCTGCAAAAATCAAATTCCTCCATCGAATGGGTATCTCTGAAGCATTCTATATATTAGCAAAGGGGGGTCATTTGCAGCATTTTCCTGTCATGCCTTGGGCACTTGACAAAACAAGCATTTGCAATGCAATAGGACTCACATTTACGAGGGTTTGAGCTATTGGCATTGTAAATGACAATGCCAACAACTTAAACTCTTGCAAGTGCAAGACCTATTGCATTACAAATGCCGTTTTTGGAAAAGCGCCCCATGCCGCGATATTACTTTAATGTTGGCCCCACCCCTTTCTTTAGATGAGCCGCGTCTAAAGAAAGGGGCGCGGCCGCCATTAAAGTAAAAACGCCGTTTGGGGCGCTTTTACAAAAAAAGCATCTGTGTCAAGTTGACAAACAAATGCGTTTTTTTGTAAAAGTGCCCCATGCCGTGGTTTCACTTTAATTGCAGCCGGGCACCTTTCTTTAGACGCTGCTCATCTAAAGAAAGGGGAGTGGCCGACATTAAAGCGAAAGCGCCGTATGTGTCATTTTTACAAAAAGATATTTGCAATGCGATAGGTCTCGCATTTGTGAGAGTTTAAACTATTGTCATTTTTAATGCCAAAAGCTCAAACTCTCGTAAATGTGAGACCTATTTTATTGCAAAGAAGTGGCCACGATTGTCCCGAGCTGCTTTGAAAGTGAAAGCGCGCATGGCGCACTGAATGTTGCAGGAAAGCACGTCGTGCCTGCAGTACCAGAAACTGTACTGTAATTGCATTTATATAGCACTTACTACCCCAGACGAGGTTTTGAAGCACTTTTTCGGCTAGTAGCACGCTACTCCGGAACCCATAAACTATTAGTGGTGAATTAGTATAGAGAAAATATGAAAGTAATTGGAGTGGTAGATATGTTAGTCAGTTATTTGGATTGAGAAGAATAGTGGAGGGATAGAAGAGGGGAAAAAGGTTTGCATTTATAGCGCTTGCTAGGCGAGTAGCACGCTACTCTGGAACCCATACAGTGTTAGTGGTGAATTAGTATAGTGAAATATGAAAGTAATTTGAGTGGTGGATATGTTAGTTATTTGGATTGAGAAGGATAGCGAAGGGGTAGAAGAGGTAAAAAGGTTTGCATTTATATAGCACTTGCTAACCCTGATGAGGTGTTGAGGTGCTTTTTTGGCAAGTAGCATGCTACTCCGGAACCCATAAAGGATTAGTGGTAACTCATTAAAGAAAATAGTGCTTACAAACTAAAATAACCATACCGTGTACCAACAGAAGTAAAAGGGCCTTTCCTCTTGGGAGGTTACAAATGATGACACGGCGGTACTAATGAGGACTAACAAGCCTATTAATGAATCAGAAGCCAGCATTTACAAAGGACAATGACACAAGCCAATGAAAAATATGGGCGGAGAGTGGACGGGGCTTCAAGTCCATACTCGAATACAGCATGCCTAGAAGAGCAGCACATGCGCTGCCCAGGTTCGGCCCAAAAAGGAAGCATTTGTAGATAAAAACAACTAAAAAAACCTCAACTCAGGAAACTTTTTTAATACGCCCCGGACTCTAAGGCATACAGTGCAAATCCAAATAATTGAATGATGACAGAAAAATCCAGCGACAAGATTAAACAGGCATTGGTAAAACCAATAGGTCTGGGCTGAGATGGGAGCTATTGGATTTGCCAATATTTAGCCATGTTGTACAGCAGCGGCCGAAATTTATAAAAATAAAGGTTCTATGCCATATTTTTTTTTTTTTATTGCTTGTGAGAAGGAGGCAACACTTAGGGCAGGGGGAAGGAACACGGACAACAAAGCATGTGGAGAAAAAAGCGCCATCCCTGCCAATGGTGCTCGCGTTATAGCGCTTTTTTTGTTATGGTGGGGACAAGGGGGGGGGGCAAGCAATGACACAGACAATGGTAGAATTTAAGGTGGGGGCAAGCAACATGGATGAGGGCTTGCAAGCAAGCGGGGTCCGGCAACGAAGAAGAGGGCGGGTGGGGGCATGCAACACCAATGAGGAAGTGACTGAGGGTGGGGGCAAGCAACATAAGAGGAAGTGAGGTTGGGTGCAAGCACCATGAACGAGGTAAGATGGGTGGGGAAGGAGGATCACGCAACATGGGTGAGGGGTAAGCAACATGGACGAGGGAGGGAGGAGAGTAGGTGGGGCATGCAACATGAACCAGGGAGGGAGAAGGAGAGCGGGTGGGGCAAACAGACCAGGAAGGGAGGGAACATCAGGTGGGGGCAAGCAACACGGAGGGCGGTTGGGGGCAAGCAACATGGACCAGTGAGGGTGGGAGGAAAACTGAGGGGTGAGAAGTACACAAAGGCAGCAACTGTAAAAACAGACTCTGGTAAAGTGCTTAAACTAAAAGAAAAAGTAGTGCCTAAAAAATGAGCAGTGGAATGATAAGTAAAGCGTCCATGCCCCAGGGGAGGGATAAATGCATGAAGAGGAAGGAAGTCTATGGTAACTGACCAATAAGAAGCAAGCAAATGAGAGTGACAATGAAGCCAACTGATGGTAAGCAACAGGCGGCCTCCAAACCCACTATTGAAAAACAAAAGGTCTATAAAAATTTTTTTTTAAAAAGACAGTGCATGTGCTGTCCAGTAGAAACCTAGAATGAATGTCTGGTGTTAGGTAACCTTCTCCAAGGAGCCAGAAAACAGAACTGAAGCAACTGCAAGTATAAAGTATGATGATATATGGAAAGCTATTTACTCCTTAAGGGAACAGTGTCAAATTTCAACTTTCCATTGCAGATGCATATCTGGCTGCAGTTCCCTCAGTTTCTTCATGTTTTCATTTATTATAAGGTGTATGCAGAGGAGGATAAAACCGTCTGGAAGGTGACAATAGCCAACTATAAGAAAGAAATCTTCACTGCTAAAGCGGAATACTTTGCGGATATTATTCTGAAGGCACCTAATAGTACTAGGAGTATTTTTAAAATCGTGAATGATATTGCTAATCCAGACTGTACAAAAAATAAGATTCTTCCCACACAAAATCTTTGTGACAGCCCAGCAACTTTCTTTGTGGATAAAATTAGCAAAATCATTGATGGGCTGAAAACGGGCCACACAGTTAATGCAGAAGATCATAACGAAATGGCCAGGAGGTCACCACCAAATCAGAAGGAGAGGCGGGTAGATGAGGCCAATCTGGGCCTTCTAGATCACTTTGAGATACCTTCTGAGGAGGATTTTAAGAAAGTAGCTGCAGGTGTCTCCTCAGGCTCTCCTATGGATCCACTACCTCAAAAAATATGGTGAGAACGAGGTGTAGAGCTCTTCCCGGTACTCCGGTTGATTTGTAATCAATCTTTGAGTAGTGGGCTGGTACCTACTTGCTGGAAACAAGCAATAATTACACCACTTTTGAAAAAGCTACGCTTGATCCAGCATGTCCAAAAAGCTACAGACCAATCTCTCTTCTACCCTATCCGGTGAAGATTATAGAGCGTCTGGTCAGCAAGACACTCTCCCAGTTCTTAGAGGTCAATAACAAGCTAGAGGAGGTGCAATTCGGCTTCCGACCAGGACATGGGACGGAGACTGCTCTGGTGACCGTGCTGGACGATCTTCGAATGCGAGCAGACAGGGGACAATCAGCTATATTGATTTTGCTGGACCTGTCTGCCGCATTTGATACGGTCAACCATGGGGGCCTTCTGGCGAGGCTGGAAGGCGTTGGGGTGGGGGGCATGGCATTGAAGTAGTTTCAATCATATCTGGACAATAGACGACAGGCAGTAGCTCTCCCCCCTACCGATCAGAGTTTACCAACATCCAGCATGGCGTCCCTCAGGGGTCCGCAATCAGTCCGATACTGTTTAATGTTCATATGAGCCCGTTGGTTGCTGTTATTAAGTCGCATAACGTAAATCTTGTAAATTATGCAGACGATACTCAACTTATCCTGTCACTGGAGGGAAATCAATCCATATCCCTGGAAAAATTCCATGCTAGTATGCAAGATACGGCACAGTGGTTAAAAAATAAATAATTCTTTAATGGCAACAAGACGGAGATCCTATGTTGTGCAGTCGGAAAAGTTCCACTTTTACTCCCAACTGGGTTTTGGCCTATTCCTTCGGTCACACAACTGATACCTTCCGAGACGGTGCGTAACCTGGGAGTTACTTTTAATGACAAGTTGAGTTTGGAAACTCAAGTAAACAAAACAGTCAGGAGTAGCTTCTCCCTCAGAGTGCTTCGGAAGATTCTTCCGTTGTTACCAACACAGGCCAGAGCGCCGATATTAAGGAGTGTCATCTTGAGCCGGCTGGAATACTGCAATGCTTTGCTACTGGAGTCCCCAATGTATCTGATTGGGAGACTCCAAAGAATCCAGACAACGGCGGCTATGTTAGCCCTAATGAGACCTCGACGCTAATCAGCCTTGCAGGCTCTCACGGAGCTCCATTGGCTTCCAGTGCTACAGAGGATACAATGTAAGTCGCTCTGTATTGCTTTCAAAGCTCTGCATGGTCTAGGGCCTAAACTGTTGCAGAATAAATTCGAATGGTATGTCCCCACCTGTAGTCTTCGCTCTTCCTCAGCTAAATTGGTGAGAGTGGCCAGGTTTAGAAAAACAAAATCCGGAGGAAGAGCCTTTAGCATTGCAGCGGCGCAGCTCTGCAATAAACTTCCAACGGACCTTAGACAGATGGAAGACCTGCTGCAGTTAAGGAAGAAAATAAAGACCTGGCTCTATTCCAGAGCCTAATTTTAGTCCTCTTCTCCGTTGGAAACTGCTTCTCCTATAGCATTTATGTTCAGCAGGGCACACGTATCTCAGCGCCAGGATACCCGTTGGGTCACAGTGCGCTTTACAAGTCCTGATAACATTAACATTAACATACAGCAGCAATGTTTAGTTTCCATGCAACGGGCTGCTTATAAATCAGATTTGGATTCTATTAGGCTTTGTTTTTAAAATACAAGAAACTAAAAAAAATCTGAATACATTTTTTAAGTGTTCACCACCCCAAGCGCACGGGTGGTACTCTTCAAGTATTTACGATTATCAATGAAGAGGCACAAAAGAGGTCAAGTCAAACCTGCAGGTGGAGGCAGGGTGAACTCATCATTTCATGTGTAAGGAGGAGGAAAGGGTTTCCCCAATGCGCCTTCAGGAGCAAATAGTAACATGTTGCTGTATGACTGACATCTTCTAACAAAGGCCACATCTCTTATTCGCTTTGAGAATCTGGTCATTCATATGTTGTGATCATCCTTTTTAGGTCTCGCTTGCGAGAGGACTTGTTTATTATAATAGGCTTAGAGCCAGCCCATTCTTTAACATTCAACGGCTTCACTGTCACCCTTCCATGTTGTGTCCAAATTGGCCAGTGAATGCCAGCTTCACTTCCTCCTCTTTCGTGTGGAGCATGGACAAACTACTGATTGATTAAGCTTAGTGTCCTTCCGTGGTCCATTCAGTGCTCGTGCTGTTAGGTACTAATTTCTTTATTTGCTTCTCCCCTCCCACTCCCCACTTTATCCACACATGTTGCCACCAAAGGCTAGAATGGAGAAGGACGAAAATACCTCCTCAGAAATTTCGAATAACTGTTTCTAACTCATAGAAACTTGCTTTAAAAAGCAAGGAACTTCTAAAAAACATCAAGCGAGAACAAAAGACCAAGAAGAAAACCTGCTTTCAGTCAAAAAAAAAAATTGGTCAAGGTAGTAGTACTCTTGTATCTATGCTAGATGAGTGGAAAAACCAAACGGTCTCAATAGCCTTACTGCTCATGGTGAGATAATTCCAGTCCCTTGAGCGCCTTAAAGGGGCGGAGCAATTTGTTCATTTTAATGCCAGCCTGATGCAACTTCCTGGTTGCAGTTTTTCTCTTAAACTGTTCAACCCAGTGCACTTTTCTGACTGATATGGATATTGTAGGTTTAAAAATAATAATTTAAAAAAACTATTGGGTAACACCAATCAATTTAGCCAATATGTACGAGTAGTCTAGCTTACAAAACATCCTAGTTTTCTCCGTGATCAAACTTCACTTGATTTGAAGCAATTCATCTATCTGTTTGTTTCAGAGAATGTCTTCCAATCTTAACTTTCATTTAGATCACTGAAATATGCAAAGCCTTAATGTAAACATAAAAAAAGCATTTCAAAGTAACTCTTAAATGGTTCCATAATTTAGTGCTTCCTTCAGACAACACACACAGGACAGTAAAAAGTAACAGAGCAAATTATTCTTAGGAAAAGTGCATACTTTGTTTAGAGCCACCAAGATAAGAATAATCGGTTCAATAAGCATCCAAAAACTGATGACACCAGAGAATTAAAGAAAGGGTGAAATACTGACATCAACTTCTTTAAAAATTTTGAATTAAGGAAAGAATTAGAAAGAGCTTCATGGGTTAGTATTTTTGGAAAGCATTCATACATTAAAGCGCAATAGGTCTGACAAATATTCAGCCAGCCTCAAAATATGCTATATTGATTTTCAGAAATCATCTAAATAATTTTAAAGGAAATGTGATATGTTACCATATAATACTACTATATTGGTGTGCTGAAATCATCTCCACAATAGCTTTTACAAAAACACTCAATTCTTTGAGATGGAGTGGATTTAAGACAGATGTTAATATTTATTCAAGATTAAGTACACGGTGTAGGGCAACAAAAATAAAATGAATAAAATGGTTGAGAATGAGATATTATCTTTAAGGTCTGAAGGGAATTACTCATTGACTGGGCTCTCCAAGACAGAATGTGACTAGGCATTAAAAAGTGTAGAATTTAGCAATACTCTTAATGGTAATAATAAAAAAGCAAATGGAAACTGAAATGGAAAAACAACCGTGATTTTTGTTTAGATTACCTCCAAATTTATTTTTCATAAAACGTTGGGCTTAAACTTAAATGTTGGGAAAACCGGAGTGCGGAAAAGAGCTTGTTTAGCTTTTATGCAGAAATAAAATTCCTTTTCAGTTTCATCCAATATAATGAATGTTGTGTAAAATGTTAGAAAGATTATAGTGAACTGTTGGCCTAAACATTCAAATTAAAAGCCCTCATGACAGTACTCTTTTCTTGGATTAGCTGTATATTAATGTTGGGCAGTCCAATTACAGTTAAAAATAAAAGTATGGTCTAACTTGTATCTTTTACACAGAACGACATTTCATCTCAAAAGTAGTTATCAGGTATATGCACCGCTGCAAATATCTGCAATAACAAATAACAATTCTGAACTGGCCACCATCAACATGATATATACTCCTAAACCAGTATGACTAAAAAAGTTCAGGAATAGTCAAAGTGGGAAAATTATTATGCAGAATAAACAGGGTGCTCATGCGAAGGTGCTATTTTATAGGCAGAAATAATGCAGTGCAGAAGTGGGGCGGTGGGTGTGAACAATATCTCTGCTACTTGCATCCCCTATAGAGTGCCTTATAATACAAAAGTACCCCTTTAAAAAAAAAACAATGTGCTGAATTTTGTAAATAAAATTGTTAAATACCCTTGTGTTATACAACCTCAATTTCATCGGGCATGCTCAGAGAAATCCTATAATATTTGCTTACTTGGGACACAGAGAAGAATGATAATCAAGTCACAATTTCCATTCAAGTTTAACCAGTCATTGATATTCCTGTTAACGTTAATTTCGCTTTTCAGCATGAGAAAAATACATTCTTAGTCTTTTCAGCAATAGCACTGTGTATTTACCTGAACTACAGCATGCCAAACACTAGATAGTGCATACGCTCGCATTGCTAATAACACCTGTGTTATCTGAGGATCATTTGTTGCGTTTTTCACATTGGAAAGCATGTTCTTGTATTCCATTGAGTTCTCTGAAGACATGAGGGTCAGATAGTCTAGAAAAAGACACTGGCCCCTTCGGCCTGACAGCATTCCTGGATATTCAGTCAATATTGCAGAACGGATGCCCTGCAAATCAGACAGCTTTAATACACCGGAATATAATGCTTTACGAAATGCGAAATAGAATTCATCCTCAATAATCCCAACTTCCAGAGCTAACAGGTTCAGCATTTGAGGATATGGTACATCAGAGAGCCAGAAATGTGCAAATTGTACAAAATTATCTTTTATATCACACCACCTCCTTAGCATAGTCATCGATATGTAAGCACTCTCCAGCCAGTCTGTTACGGAAGAACTATGGATGTAACAAAATATCTCACTGAAAGTTTCATTTGTAGGAGGCAAACAAGGAGCTGTGGAATCCTCCAGACCAGGTCTTTTTGAACATTTGGCTACACCCTCTTGAAACAAATTAGGCCTTTTCTTAAATATGTAAGGCAATCGCTTCCTAAAAGCAGCATTTTCAAGCTCTGGTGGACAAAGTTCTTGATGTAAACTGTGAGTGGAATCAACTTCCAACTTATTTAGTGAAACTTCCAGACCCTGAAGTTCAGAGACCGCATTCTGTCCACAAGTATTTTTGTCACTTGTATAATTACTAGTTTCACACTGTTGTTTACTTGTCAGACAGTCTTCCTTATGTTCCTTTACGTGCACAATTGATATATCTGCTGTGGGTGTTCCATCCATCTTCTGTTGTATTTAGAACACTTACAAATAAAACTGATTGTAGTGTGGGCAATTCATTCGTTATATAACACAGCTAATGATTCAGCATATTAGTGGATTTCTATATGCACCTGGAAGAAAAGGGGAGAAAAAAAACATAAAATGAACCTACAATTCCATGACTTCAAAGAAATACACCCAGCAACTGATAATCCTTCCTTAAAGAATTTTGAATAAATATGTGTGCGCTCAGCAATCTCATACAGTTTGAATCCTTTTCAGGCTGCAGTAATTTCGATGGCGTAATTATTTCTAGGAGTCTTGTTTTCAGTTCAATTACAAATCTTTATTGTTCTTATTTAGCCAAAGAAACAGTTTTCAAAACAGTTCTGAACCTCCTGTCTACCATTAGGAGGACACATGGAAACTGTGCGTTTGACCCAACATATTAATATAGAGGGCATCACTGCTACTATACCGTTTTGAAAACTGTCAGAACTTACATACCTTCTGGGATATGGATAACAATGATTTGTCGTCAATCATTGCACTTTTGAAAACGTAATATAGATAGATCTAATTGGATAATATTGACCTACTAGATGCATTCAGAATTAAAGATATTTGGGACTACATTCTACTCAGGAAGGTTCTTATTCAGAAGAAACTTGTTGGCTGGTAAAACTGGCTGTAATGGATGATTTTACTTTTTTTGTTGGATAAATAAAACTAAAATGAAATCAAGACTCCTTGAAATACTTGCGCCTACAGGCTAACTGCAACTTGAAAAGGCTTCAAACTGTACAAGGTTGAAGTGCACACAAATTCAAGATTGTATGCATTCTGACACAATAGGGACGTGACGGAATTGGGATCTGTAGTAGCTGGATCTAAAGTGTTTGCACCAGCTAATAACTTTCAGTACGGTTACAGACTGCGGGATCACATAAGAGTGTCAGCTACTATTGTAAATCATTTGATGTTAAACAACCTAATAGAATTGTTGAGATTGCATTGTGTTGTGAAAGTTTCTTGCTTAGTACTTATATGCACAGTAAGCTTAATTCTCTGTTGGTTTAGAAAATAGGCTTATTATTTCATATACAGATGCAAGGCAACAAAAACAGTTGCAAACAGTAAATGGTTTAGCTAACTATACCAAGAATTGGCAAAGCCAACATGTCTGGGTTTACTGTGACAGTGTATACAAACACAGGCAAGCAAAAATCATGTTTCCATTCCATATAACATTAAGGTCAGACGTATTACCTTTGCAAATAATTGATAGTGATGTTTGAGGTATTGGTGGTACTGATGTTTGGGTAAGAGTTACTGGTGAAATTGAAGGTGGGTGTATTGGTGGTAGCAGTTTTGAATTTGACAATACGTGCATTTGTTGGGTGCAGCTTTAAGATGCAAAATGTAATGCAAACAAGCAAACCACTGTAGGGAAAATAACACAAACTGCAAATAGTATAACGTGAGAGAGAAATACAACACTGGGCTAACAGAAAATGTGACTGACAATATGTTAACACTAAGAATGGAAGAGGTTCATCGAAATATGCCAATAGTTTAAGGGGGCTGAGCTAAATCCCAATCTGTGTATATTTTAAGTAATAGGACTTACAGACAATTGGGCTGTGTCCCAGATCTAAACATGCTGGATATCATAGGATATCTTTTCTATGCACTAATAAAAACCTTCTGTGTCCCTATGGCGCTTGGGACTCCCTCTACCAGCAGGTATTGGGCTTCAGGGGGCGGCCCTTGCCACTGTGCAGCTGTTATCTTAGACTTACACCAACTTTTTTTGGGCAGTGGAACACAGCCATAAAAGCACAATACAGGGATAAAACACATTATGATGAGCACATCTCTCAATCACCTTAATAAAATAAATCCTATAATAACAGGTAAAAAATATATTACCAGCTTTTATCAATTGGGTGATACTATAAAGAGCATTGCTGAGTCCTGCATCGCAGGACGCGCGCGAGCCGCACCCTGCAAAGCCCTGGCCAAGGGCAGGCCCGTCCACGCCCGTCGGAGGCTGGGCTGGACCACTCCCCTTTCGCCTCCAGGCTCGTACTATGGGGCTTTTTGAAAATAATTTGGCCCAAATGTAGTAGCACTTTGCTTTGCCCTGCACCAAGTCTTGACATCATAGTAAAAAGAAAGCAGGGAGATTGCTGCCTTGTCTCGCCGCCTCCTGGGAAAGTAACCTCAATAGACAGGATGATTCAGTGAGCGGTGAGTGTCATTAGTAACAAGACCTCACTGAGCGCAGACTTTCACTCGGTTCCTTATCTGGGATGGGACCCACAAACCCGCCCCAAATCCTTGATAGCTCTTCTTCATCCACTCCTTCAAGAACACTAGGCTGCACAACGACGCCCTTAGCCGCACGAGACCTAGGCCCTTCCACATCATCTTCACTATCTGCAATCTCTGGCTCATCTGACAGTTTGATCATGCCAGGAGAGACTAAACATTCGAAGAGAGATTTAAAGCAAGGGCCTGCAGAATCTGTAGCATCGTTCAACCGACAGCTGTTGACCGGTTCATCTGAATCCTTGGGGGTGAAGAGCATGATTGAGGGCTGCGTCGACAAAATATAAGCCCTTCTGCAGGCAGAATTATCCCCCTATATTGCATCAGATGCATGCCATTGAGCAATCAATGACAAATATTTGTAACGTATATGGGATTCTTCTTTCCAGGGCCACGGAATTCCCTCCGCTGCAAGATTAAGTGGGAGGGAGGGCCCCGCAGCGCAACAACAAGAAAAATCCTTGAGGTCTCACCTAGGTTTTGTGGCCCATACACCCCCATGTCCCCGGGCGGATTCCAAAAACTTGAAATTGAAGGGCAGCCTCAAGCCTAAAAACTCCCTCCAAAATGAGGACGCTGCGAATTGTAAATCCCGGGCTTTGAATAATGATGGATGGAAAGGATGCTCTAATTTTCTTACGAAGACAGTTATTAATTTACCCCCAGCGTCATGCCCTTACGTGGCGGCCCTCACCGGCATCCTGCCACTGAGACTGGACCAAAGAGAGTCTCAGGCGGAACTATCTAACAAGACTTTGAATTGGCTGGGCTGCAACACAAATCTACCATTAGCTATGGCTAATAATATTCTGCTAACAAGAAGGGTGGGCTGGATTGGTGCAGGCCCAAAGGATAGGTAAACTTCAGATCACCTTGTGTAGTTAAGCAACTTTTCTTTGGCCAGGAGAATAATCAGTGGAGCAATACTAACACTGCATTAGTGCCCGTGGGATTTTTACAAACCTACTGCCCAACCTGGGGGAGAGGGAACAAGGGGTTACTATAGGACCACAGGGATGAATACGATCCAAAATTATGGAATTCTGACATATAACCAATACAGTGCTTTAGCTGACATGGATTGACTTAATGGGATAAAGAAAAAGGTACTTACCTTTGGTAACGCATTGTCTGGTAGAGACAGTATCCAGCTCCAGATTCCTTACCTTTGAATTTCCCAGGTGTCAGACTAGATCCGGAAACTTTTGCGTGAGCAGTACCCCTGCTTGCGCCGTCTGGAGGCTCCGTGTGGCCTCGGTGCCAGATGTCACATCACGGTCACCTATATAGGCGCCACCCAGGTGCGTGGACATCAGTTACTTTTCACTTGTTCCACGCCAGAAGCACATAGTGATGAAATGAAATGACTAGTGTGTGTTAAAACTAGGGCCCTGTAAAGGGAGCAACCCTAGTCCTATAAATGAGTCCGCAGAGCGGGGAGACATGGGAGGATTGATGCTCATTCAAAGAAGCTCGGAATACCAAACGGTTCGTGCCCAGTCCGGAGCCACAAGAATGACTTGGGCCCGGTCATTCTTGATCTTCTTGAGAACTGTGGGAAGAAGTGGTATAGGCGGAAAGGCGGAAAGAAGGCCTGAGCTCCACTCGTGACAAAAAGCGATGCCGAGCGATAGCCGCCTCGGAAACTTCAACGAGCAAAACTGCTGACATTGCCTGTGTGGCGCCTCTACATTTGACCGCGACATCACATCCGTCGCCACACAGAGCCAAATGGAGCCACCCGACTGCACGTGCAGGGGTGCTGCTCACGCAAAACTTTCCGGATCCTGTCTGATGCCTGGGAAATTCAAAGGTAAGGAATCTGCAGCTGGAAGTCTATCATGTCCTGACTTATCGCAAGTAGAACAAGCATTGGCAATACCATTAGGTCTCGCATTTGCTATTGGCGTTGCAAATGACAATGCCTTTTACCCATGTGTTTTGTTTTGGAGTAGAGTGGATGAAAGTGGTGTGGAGTGGAATTCTTTGGCTTGGATTGGAATTGTTAGTTGTGGAATTGTGTGGAGTGGCTTTGTGTAGTGGAATTACGTGGCATGGTGGATACATAGAGTTGAGAGCTGCACAGAATAGATAGCCAATATCAGGATGCTTAGACACCAATATATACCGATATTAAGATATGCTGATGTCAAGATACACCAACATTAAGGAATGCTGATGTCAAGATAGACCGACGTCAAAATATGCTGATGCCAAGATACGTCGTCGTCAAGATATGCAGACTTCAGCATACAGCAACATTAGAATATGCGGATTTCAAAGCCTGAAAGGGTTGTAGTGCTGGCTCCACAACGCACTAAACACAACTGGATGTCCATGCATATGTGCGTGCCTGCTTGTGTAGGAGTGTGTTTAGTTACATAGTAGGTACGTGCATTTAAATGTATATTATCTAGCAAATATAGTGCATGCTTGTCACCCATCTTTAATCCCTACTAGGTACATATTTATATTTGCATATTATACACCTGCATGGGAAATAGATGGATGGACGGAGAGGTGTGTTGGAAAGACAGTGGGTGGGTAAATGGACAGATGGGTGTAGATGGTTGTTGGAAGGACAGTTCGACCGGGAGGAGTTACTCTAGTTCTAAGCAAGAGATGGATCCATCTCTTGCTAAGAACTAGATTTAATTGATCCTAGTGCTGAGTAGGCGAGTTGATATCCTTGGTGAGATTATTCTGTCCCGGTGGAATTGGAGGCAAGTTGTACCTGTGGAGGCTATCTGCCTAGTCGATATATTGGTGGGAAGCAACCAGGATGACAGGTTCCTAGAGCCCAATAGGATGGCTGTAGCTAGGAGTGAGAATCTCTTTAGAGCCCACTAGATAGGCTGCACCTAGATATGAAAGTTCCCTAGAGTCCAGGACCAGCAATCCTTACCCTGCGGTTGTTCATGAGGGTTTGTACCCAGGACATCTAATCCCCAAGATGTTGTAAGGAATGCTGAACGCACAGGCTGAAGGTTTGAGGAGTATGGTTCACTTGGACAGTGTAAGAAGCACTTTGCATGTGAGCGTAGTGTGATGACATTGGTGAACATCAACTGATGGGGTGAGGAGCTTTGAGCAAATGACGACTGTGAAGAGCACTGGACACATGGACTCACATTGATAGGCACATAAGCAGACACTGTCAGGCTTTTGGGGAGCATGGACAGAGTGGAACAGCTGGAAAGACAAGTTGAAGATATTGGGGCACGTTGACCAACAGTGCAAGGAGCTTGTAGCTTATGAACAGTGTGTGCCATAGCTCTCAACTCACCCATCTATGGTGGGTGACACACTCTAGGGGTCTCACTCACTAGCCTCCCTTCTTCACCTGCTTTAAGGCTGTATGCTACAGACTTCAGAAGCAGTTCTGAAGCTCTGATGATGAGCAACACTCTGCCATCGAAAAGACTGTTTTGCAGTCGAGATATAAGTGCAGCACTACTTAGGCTATGCATCAAAATAATGCTAGAATTCAAAAAAGTATGACATCACACTAGAAGTGATGCTTTGAACACAGGGGGATTTTAATATGTGCAGGAAGATAAAATAGCATAATTTAAAGGGTAAAAAATTAGGACTCTCCGGTCTAAAGGCGCCAAGAATGAGACTGTATCCTGAACTGTTACTTAGCAAGGTGCTGTGGAATGTTGTGAAGTATGTGGAGAGAACTGAGAGCTAGGACAGGCAAAATGAGGAGTTTGGGGCTCATAAAGAGACCATGTGAGAAGCTTGGTGCCTGGAGACTGACAGTGTGGAAAACTTGGGGAAAGATGACAGCGTGAGAATTTGGGAACACCAGGACACACAGCCCTGCCAAGTATCACGCATCATGGGTTGGACTAACGCATTTCAGTGCTGGTGTCCACATCACCGCACTAAAATTAATTAGTCACGCATGTACAAATAGCAAGCACCAGGTCCAATCTCACGTGGATCATGACACCTCCTGTTGTTTTCCCGGACCATGAAACTAGTGATGTTGGCACTTAAACACTGAGCTGCCTTTGGACATATAGACCCCCCACCCACTCCTGTGCCCGTTGAACCAGGATCAAGGGGGCGCAATACAGTTTTACAGTGTCATCTGCAGTGCTTAATTTGTGCCACTGGTTTATGCCAGTGGGAGCCACCAGCACTTATTCTTGGAATCTGGAACTCTTTCCACACTTCTGCCAGCGGCAATACCCATCATAATTGTGTTCGTTTTATATACCTTATTTTAAAAAAGTTATTTTCTAACTCCGTCCCAGGCATCACATTTTATATGCTTTGTCATCTGACCTCAGTGTCTCAGCTTCTTTGCCTAAGTGCACCCTACCTAGGTCGGATGTCTGCAGATGGGACACAGGCCACCTGTGAAGCAGGATTGCAAGCGGCCATCAGGAAACAGTGATGGGTAAAACAACCACACCGTCGTCCTGTTCCTTTCTAATGTGCAATGCACTGCTAACATAAGTACTGCATTGTAATTGCATTCATCAGACATATCTTCCTGCCTGCTCCTCCAGAACCCCACAGTCATATTTATCCCCAATGTATGTAAATCCATCTGTGACATTGCAGGCACCATGGGAGTGAGGGTCGGGGGCAACTGGTGACACTGGGGCATCATTTTCTGCACGACACCATTGAACCATTTACTAATACTGCCCCGGGGATTGGTTATCAGCAGACCCGGTGGATCTGCGACTCCAATACCGAAGAGGGCAGTGTGCAGGGATTAAAAGGAGATGGAACCAGCACAGCACAACTTCAGTAGATGCCTTAAATGGGGTTTGCTTATCTTAAAGTTAGAACACCCTTTTAAGCAATAAGGCGGAAAACTACATTTGCCACAATTCTGCCTCTATTTGCAATCAGGAAAGTGTATTTGTTGCGCCAGTTCCCATTAAAATAGTAAAGAGATTAATAAGCAGACACACATCGCTGCTCTGCTCGCTAAATTTACTAAAAGTATTCTTTCTTTAGAGGAAGCATCCTCTGGAAAAACAGACTCAAATAGGTGGGGGCTCGTGACGCATCCGCATTAAAAGAATCTCCGAGCTGCACTGGCTTTTGAGGAAACCATGTTTGTTATTCCAGTAATAATATATCGTGGTGCTGCTGGTGCCACTTTGGGAGTCATATGGCAGAAAAGGCAGAGGACACAGCTAGCTTCTGAGACACGCTCGCAGGCCTCATTTGCATGTGACGGCTGAATGGGTTTATGATACTAACACCTGGTGATAGGACTAGTTATGAATGTCAAATAGAAAGAAGCTATGCCCAGCCGCCATGGGGTGCAGGAAGAAGACCTGCGGGTGCACTTTGAGTGTGGGACATGTACTACTGTGCGTTGGGACGAGGGGAGGGAACCCTCACATGCTTAAGATAACGGGACGGGGCGCTCGCTCGGCCTGGGATGCAGTCTGTGCTCCAGCCTCGGCCACTTCATGTGTTGCACGGCTTCAGTGAGTGAGTGCCCAGGCCTCGATGCACACGGAAAGGAAGGGGGTGAACGGGGACTGCTGAAGCAGCGAGGTGGGAGGGGGTTAAGGGACAGGGAAATCCTCTCACTTTGAAGTAAGATAAAACCACAATTTACAGCCCTGTTTACAGAAAAGCTTGTAGCTAGTCAAATCAGCCGAGGCCTGCCGCGCTGGTTAAGTTAAACAAGCATTGGCATAGCTAATAGGTCTCGCCTTTGAGACCTTATAAGTGGCAGCAAACTGGTTTGTTTCGGAGAAATGAAGGCAGCAATTCTGGTGGAAGCAAATCCCTCCAACTGCTACAAATATCCTATAGAGGCCTGCAATTGTAGCAACTCAGGAAACATTCAAGTGCTGCTGCTTTCAAGTGTTGGAACTGAAACAAATCAATGGAAAATGGGGGACGTGGATGGACGGCCCACAGAAGGGAGGTCAGATGCCTTTTCGTGGTATGGTTAACACATGCCAAAACATTGGACGTGTGAGTTTCAGTGATCAGAGGCTTTTCCCTACAAAGAGCACATAAGCGCCAAAAGACATTAGATTTATATGAACGTGGGCCCGATACTACATGATGGTAGCCGCCAACACCCTGAAGGCAATACCAGAGTTCAACATGTTCTAAAAGTGCAACCATGGCCTAAAGCAAAAGAAGATAACACTGGCTTAGAAACAGCATTCTATTAAGAGATGTCAGAAAGGAACTTCTCTGGCAGCAACCAGAATCAGCAGCTCCAATAATGCCATGCACTGAACTTTGAGCTGGCTTAGAAATGTTCAGCTACTGGTTCAACGCCAGGGTTCTGGCTAGAATGCCAGCACAGAGTACAGTGCCCACTTCAACTGCTTGTTCACTGAGCCCAGTGCTTCTGATCGACAGCATGTGTGTGGACATAATACCTTTCCCAGTGTTGCCGTTACCATCTCCAAAGAACGCAATCGTACATTAAAAGCACACCTCATTTTAAAATTTGGGTACAAAAGGGCATGCCCAAAGCTATGGGAATTTTGTGCTTGGCGGTTTCAGAAGCAGCTGCGATACGAGCAATTTAAAAAAAGCAGCTGGCTATCTTCTATCAAAAAATAAGTTATTTTAGAGGAAATGTGATGCATTCTGGCGCCATTTTGTGGCAATTTTTGTTGGCACTGTAAGGCAGTTGCCTGTAGAGGCCTTAATGGGGAACAGTCACATGCGATTCGGCTGAAGTGCAAAGCCACCCTCAACTCAAGAGCCAAGTAGCTATTTACGTGGCAGTAAGGAAAAATATAAATCTTTAAGAGCGTGAAATAACATTCATATATCGTAGGCTGGCAGTAAATAAATGAGCTAAAAGTGCACAAGCACATCACTGCACTTTTAACACATAGTCCCTTAATGTTAACACAATATATACATTACAATAGAAAAGATAAAACCCTCACACAGGGGTCATTAATATTGAATCCAGAGTACATATTTTTACACCGTCTTCTCTATGGACTGTTGCAGCCATTGGATTACACTCGGTACACGCAAATATATGGAATATTTGTGTGATGGAACACCGAGTTTGTGCCTAGCAAAGGACAAGTGAAGCAGCTCATATGTGCCTCGAATGAACGAAAAAACAGCCCCAGACAGCGCACCAGCATCCGTCTTCTACACACAATCACTTCAAAAGTGCCAGACTTAAACAATGGTAGCATTAAAAGGGCAGTCTTTGGACCTTCTGAAAAACTAAAAACGAGTTTAAAATGGACACAGATTACAATATAACTAACTTGTAAGAAGTAATTATTAGGAGTACAGCCAAAATGAAGGACAGAAAAAAAAAACCACCAGGTTGTTCTTCGCTTATTTACCATTGTATTGTCGTCCGGCTGCATTCCTCAAAGAGGGATTGTAGTGGGATATGGACTCAAAAATAAAATATTTGTGTATCTACTCATTAACAGACACTTTCAAAACAGACACTGAGTCAACAATCTGTTCTAATGTCGATTTTCAGTCTACCATCATCTAGCTGTTCCAGCAAAAGGAAAGAACAGTGCCTTCCTTCTTAATTCGAAAATCCATACTGCCACTGCCCTTGCAAACTGGTAAACAAGCACTATCGGCAACCCGCCTGTGCTGTGTAATGTATTTACCGCACATCTCGGCGGCAGGCCTGCCAAGGCTGCGCTCTGGCGTCTTATTGTCAATACACGGCCTGCTAACCTCACCTGTACTGCGGGTCTTAATCCTCCCGTAAAGTAAAAAGTGATGAACAGATAGTGTGCTCCGTTGGGTTACGAGTCTAAAATAAATTTCAATTCAAAATCAATGAATGTTCAAAAGTCTTAACAGCCTCTAGCCCATCACTTCCCGTGGTTTAACCGGAGATAAAGACCAGTTAACAGCTTCCACCTAGTTATGCAAGGAGACCTCCACCCATCTATAGTTCTGAATCCAGCTTCTCCACTGGAAAAGGGGGAGGGGGGGGGGTTAATTCCACGCATCAAGACCCAAAGCATCACACCCCACTAATTCATAAAGCATACATCAAACTCAATTGTCAAACCAGGCTGACGGTCTACGCACATCAATGAAACATGGGGAAAGTATTAAATACATGTATATTGAAAGCTCCCAACGGAGATGCCCAATCTGAATGGTAACAGAACGATACTTTAGTATGTAGAAACATTTTAGGTCAAGTAATGCAACTGAACCCGGCGGAATTTCAGACGTGCCAATTATAAGCACCAAGAGAGCCCTCAGGATGATGGACTCTATACAAATGGAGCCTAACCTGGCAATTAGTGCCCTGAACAAACTAGTTTAAAAAAATGTAGGCAGCATGCTTCTCAGCATTCATCTCAATCACGGAATCCTCAACACCGCAATAACGTTTTCACACTCCAGCCTAGACGGGGCAATTAGAGTGCGAGCTTATCTAAAGGTGAATGACGAGGAACTCTCGTGAAAACTTCCGGTCTGCAACACTAAAACGGTCAACTCGAAACACCCGTCAGCAAAACAAAGTATGATCAAAACTCTATTGTGCTCATTTTTGTAGTGTGCTTCAAACAAACGATAATTCCGAAACTTCAAACAAACGATAATTCCGAAACTGCCACCAGTGCCTTCATTTATTCTACTCGGTTGCCGGTAAAGGGTACTCCATGCTTTTCGGTAAATGTTCTATTGAAAACAGAAGCACGGTTCCGCCAATTCCAATGCGGGGAAATCATCTGTATTACTTTTAAGTCAAACGACAGATAGAGACACGCAGCCCTCACAATATCTACCACAAACAAGACAAGCGCGCGTGCCTCGCGCTAAAAGTTTTTTTTTTTTAAAAGTGTCGGCAAAAGTGAAAGCGTTTCCCTTGCGGGAGCGAGCAGCGCCAGGAGCGATAATTGCTAACACATGGCGCCAAAGCTCGCTCCCGCAAGGGAATCGCCAAACGTGCACGCGTTGCCATTGAAAGCAATGCAACGCGTGCACGTTTTTAGGGCGAAAAGTGAATCGATTCCAAAAGGTCTTTTTCCTAGGCAACGCATGCGCGCTGCGTAGGCGAGACCTAAAAAAAAAAATGCTTCGCCGGAGAGGTGTCCTGCCTGAAACAGCAGGCAGGAGAAAGCTATTTAAGAAAATAGTGCTCTGCGGCTGTAATTAAAACGTAGGGAGTAACAACACATGTAATATGGAGCGTCCTCATGGGAGGTTACAAGAAGAGGAAAGGCGGTACTAAGGAGGGACTACTAAGTCTATTGACCAATAAAAAGCCACCATTTACAAAGGTCAGTGACAGGAGCCAATTAAAAAGATGGGCAGAAAGCGGGCATAGCTTCATGCGCATTTCCTGAATACAGCATGTCTCAAAGAGACAGCACAAGCGCTGCCTAAGCGAGACCTAAAAATGTGCGAGTGATTGTTTGGACTGCCTTGAAGTTACCTCATCCGGCCAGATTGAAAAAAAAGAAATGTCCCCCTGCTTACAGAAGGGGCTGCACTAAATTGTTACGTTCATGCGTGTGAGGATGGGGTTAGGGCAGGTTTAGTTTTACCCACCATTTCCGTTGGAGGAAATGAATGTGTTGCAGAGACCCAACCAGGCCCTATCATTCAATGTACAGCCTGGAACATAGCAGGGATTTCATCAAAGTTGCCATGCCCTATGTGGGGCTCCTTTATAGATGTATATGATACATGCCGATTTCAAGAAACCTGGCCGACTAGCCCTATGTATCGTTCAGGGTTTACATCACATAGTAAAGAGGCCATTACATCAGGAAAAGGTAGACCGATGTGGGCTTAACAACTTGGGTCAAAACAACTTTATTATGTAGTCTTGAGGAAGTAGACCTGGAATGCCCAGACTTGCTGTGTGTGACTTTATCTTCACCACCATGGCGACACATTATATTTACAATGTTTATTGCAGGCCGTCCACAAATAGAGCTGCATCCAGTGCAATTCACTTGCTATCTGCTCACATGACCGAACTCCCAGTAGGGGCCGTTAAGATCATAGGGGGGAGGGGCGAGACTTTAAGTGTCAGTTTAAACCCCTTGACGCCCATGTAGGGTTCCAATCTACTGAGGAGGACCGATTATGGTTCATACCTACACTAACGATGCCACCCATTAAAAAAATGTGGTCCATTCTGGCTCTCCAACTCAATTCACTTGTGCTAAACCAGGGCTTGAAAGCTTGCAATGGCAAGTCGAGGTCAGATAAAGATGGCAACCATACGTTCAATCGTTCACAAAACAAAAGTCTAATTGACCACATTCTCCTTGATCTCCGCCTGTGGCCCAAATTGATAGATATGGCGGTACTTCCCCGTCAGGATAATGATTACAACGCGCCTAATCTGGAATTGAGGAGCTCTATTTCTGTAGCGCAGTTAAGTCACCAGGAGCACCTTGATAGAAGGCTAACCCTATCCTCTAATAAGCGAAGTGTCAAATGGAGCTCTTTATCTTGTTCTAGGGAGCAGATAGCTGTAATCTATAGAGTGATTGCTGGAGGGATGGGAGAATTATCATCACTAATAAATTCGCCTAGGAAGAACAGTAAGGTTTTGCTAAAATATAGTGAAATTCATATCCATATGTTTCGTAAGTTAAAAATTCACTTTTCTGTTAAGGCTAAACAGATGGTTTGGGGATGCAGTTCACTTTCTTGGTATGATAACCAGTGCAAGGAGGCCCGTGGAGCACTGATGAGTGCTATTAAAGCTCGTAATAGACTATTTACACAACAAGCCAGACGGAAGTATAAAAATGCTTCACGAGTAGCAAAGCACAATTGGGAGATCAGGAAATGGGAAAGTCTGCTGGCTGCAGCCAAAAGAAGAAACTCGTATACCTTTTGGAAGAATATCTCCACTGACTCTGGTGAGGGTCCACTCCTGTTGAAAATCATATTATGATGGCTGAATGAGTTGTCCATTTCACTAGCTTATATTCCCCACAGGAATAGAGTGCAGATATTGGGTCGTCAATTAGCAACACTACTTTGGCAGGTATGAATGGGCCAGAAATCCTACTGAAAACATCTACTTTAGTTAGCGGTTCCCAGGAAGATACAAGCTTTAGCAGCAAGGAGGTGATGAAAGCCATAAATAAAATTGTGAAACACAAAGCTCCGGGGTTAGACAGGGTACCTGGAGACCTTTTCTTGGATGAGGTTGACGTTTGGGCCCCTTACTTTACTGTGTTTGTTAATGCCATTCTGAAAGGGGGCCCTATTCCCACCACTTGAGTGGGTGCAGAGATTGTTCCCATCTTCAAAAAGGGATCTAGAGACTCCCCTTCGAATTATAGACAGATAAGCCTAATTGATAGAGACGAGATGCTTTTTGGGAGGGTTATTTTGAGTAGATTGCAAGATTGGATGGTTGCATCAAACCTACTAACTTTCCTGCAGGCGGGATTTAGAGAGCGTACTAGCACTCTAGACCAGGTTTTTAGGCTAAAGCTATTGTATTGGAAATTTGAACAGCTGGGTGTGGGCCTGTATGTAGTGTTTGTTGACCTTAGGTCAGCTTTCGACCTGGTCCCCCAGCCTAAGCTGTGGCAAATTTTAGCTGATATGGGGTACCACTTTACCTACTAAACCTGATTATGAGACTTTACGACTCGAATTTTGCTCAAGTTAGATGTGGGCAGCTGGGGGAACTGACAGACCGTTTCCCGGCCAGACGGGGAGTCGGGCAGGGGTGTGTTCTAGCCCGTAACTTGTTCCTGCTTTTTATAAATAACCTGGTAGCACATGTGGATCACGCAGCGTCTGATGGACCCCAATTGGCAAACCTCAGGGTTCCGGCCCTGATGTTTGCCGATGACACGTTGCTTCTATCCAAGTCTCCTATGGGATTGCAAAAAATCTTGGATAGGTTTGATAGCTTTTGCAAGGCGAGGGGTTTAGATATCAATTTGGCAAAAATAAAGTACATGGTGTTTAACCCTTGCCGCTCTACTCATGCTAACTAACTCTTTGATGAGAGGGACCCCCTTGGAGTGAGTCCACACTTTTACATATCTGGGTGTCATCTTGAATGAGCAATTCTTTTGGCAGACGCATATTGCAAGGTCCAAACTTAGACTTGAGCAAATCACGGGGAGACTCCTGAAAACATCTAAGGCTTCTCAATACAGTCCTATTTCGCCGGTATTGCAGGTCTACAACCATCAGGCACTTGGGTTAGCGCTACATGGTGCAGAACTTTGGGGACACAAAGATGTCTCGACCCTAGGTCCTGCAGAAAATGGTTTCATACGGCAATTGATCGGTCTGTCAACTAGGACACTGTTGTTTCCCCGAGGTTAGACTTGGGACTGAAAAACATAACTGACATTGCCAGGTTACGACTCCTTTTATTTTGGAATAAATTGTGGGCAACACTGGAATTGAGCTCTTACCAGCAAGGGCTGACAGATTTTGAGTCTACCAGGAGCAGGAGACCTCCAGTGAATTAGGTATGTGAGATCTACATTAACTGACATTGGGTTTGAGCATTTGTGGACTGCCCCGGACGAGGCAGTAGGTTGCCAAAAAGGCACATAACGAGGACCTATTTGCAATATTAAATAGGCTTATTACAAAGCCAGTCCAATTTGGGCTCCTTGTAGCCTTCTTCACGATAAGAGATGGGTTTCAGAGAGATTTCCTGGACAAAATAGCGCCATGCATTGCCCGGAAGCTCTTTCAGCAATTTGATATGGAACCCTATTGCTTGCCTCGTTCACAGCTGGGGGGGTGGGTTATTGGCAAACCCAAGAAAGGCTCACTGCCCATTTTGCGTGACATGGACTGAAACAATTGAACATGTTTTGTTTGCTTGCCCCAGTTATTGTGGCATAAGAAATCAGTGGATTGCACCGCTCTGCCGAAACCTTGGTGTTAGAGATTTTAGAGAAGCCCTTAGAATCATCAAATTCGATAATAGGCAAATTGTGGTTTTTGCAGATTCACGGTTTTTAATGGCAGTGTAGAGGATTAGACAACGAGCATTTAAATATCACGCTATGTGTATATCATTGGCAGCTAACGCATACATTACCTGGGTTTTATATATTGTTTTATTTCTATGCAATTTTAACAACGTATTTATCTTATTTTATTAGCCAAAAATTGTATCCATCTGTTATTTCTTTGCTTCTAAAGATATTACATGATTGTATTTTTCTGTGACATTTGATAGCAAACAATTGTCGAATAAAGTTGTTTCCTTGCTGTTAAAATCATTTTTAAAAGGAAACTGACGTGCAAAATTGAGGGAGATGAATGAATGAATTTTCATAAAATGAGATGTACGTGTCACTGCAATATTTAACCCGAGTTCAGCTTCTGCTAGGGAATTACCACACTGTACCACCTTTAAAAAGGAGCAATTTATAGGAGCTAGAGTTTACATAAATTACACCCTGAAGATACACTAATCAGTTTATTATTAAGAGAATGGCAATCCCAGCCCCCATTTAATGGCATTTCAACCTACTGATTAAACACTTACAATGTAGCTCTTTTATAATTGAAAGTATAAGAATCTGCACAAGTGACCTGATGTCTTTGGACACAAATATAATTGTTAAATAGAAAAATGTTTGAGTAATGGATATGAGCATTAGTTAAGGCTGATTGTGCTTTTAAAAAGGTTAAAGTGTAAGAATCACACACAATAAAGGAGGCTTGAAGAGTAATGTAAGAAGATGGGCAAGTCAAGCAACACTAAAAGTAAACAAGCCAATCAAGACTAGAGCTTGGCTGGAGCCGAATTTCTGGCTCTGGTCTTATTGGCAAGGACAAGCCAAAATAGCGCCGGGCCAATCACCACAGGCACCACTACTGCCCCTTTCCCTACCTAAGGCAGTTTGTTTAGAAACTATTACTTCCAATTGTAAATAATTTTTAAAGTATCTTTAACACATTTGTACATGACTTATTTTGGCATGACTTACATGCCATGTATGGTTTGATCACTGGGCTTCTACATACTTGGGCTCGTAGGGTCACGCCAGATACTGGCTAGGCTCACCCTATAAATTTGCTGAATTGCACCCTTCTAATACAGTGGTCTTCAATCTGTGGGACGAGCCCACTTTGGACGTGTGAACGGTTAAGAAAAGGGGAGCAATGCTTTGGGTATATTTTCAATTTCACATACATAATTTATTATGAGGAAAAACGTATCAGAACAATGCTTTTGTGCTATGTTTTAATACCTCTCTATCCAGCAAACTCACATGAGATATATTTCTTGCTTTCTATGTTTTACAATACATATATTTATTGTGGCAAATTGAAAAAAATGCAATTGCTTATCGTTTTGTCTATATGTGTTAGAAAGCTTGCAGTATTTATCATATTATGGAATAAATGAAAATGAAATTATTTGAGGCTCGGGGACACGGGTTTAAACATTTTGAAGACTAATGATCTTATAACACATGCCTCGGGACAGGTCTACTTACTCCATGCCCCCCCACAACACACCGCACTAGTGCCCTGCCCGCCTACCTGCAGCCTGACATTCAGCATCATGGACGCGATGACGTAGAGGTAGGGGAAGTTGATGCGGAGCCTCCAGGCCAGGTCGAAGAAGATCAGCAAGGTCCTGGAGAGCCCCTTGGAGAAGACTACGTACGAGCGGACGGCGGCAGACTGCGAGAATCTGACGGCCAGCTCCGACAGGGCCGCCATGCACGGCCGCGCCGCCGCCTGAGTGCCGGGCGCACCGCTCACGGGCAGTGGCAGCGGCTAGGAGGCAGCGGCGCTCCCGGACATGGCTTCGCAGAGGCTACACACACGGAGCTGGTGCCTCCATGCCGCTAGCGCCACAGCTGATCCCTCCCCGGAAACGGTGCCCGGCTCCTCTTCCTGCTGGGGGATCTCGTCAGCTGCTTCCGCCGTCCGAGGAGGAATGGGAGGGCCCGGCTGGCGGGAGGCCGTTGGCGTGGCACGAAGGGAGCCTGGCTACCGCTGCTTGTACCATGGTGCGCGAGCCCCCGAGGAGTGGGCAGTTGGGACCGTTAGTTGCCACATTCGACGAAGGGGGGTTCCCAGAGGGAGTGGGTCTGTCACAGGTGGAGATTGCCTTTATCAACCTGGCAGGGGAGCGAAATGTGTGCGAACCAGGAGGGCTCTAAACTGCTGATCTTCAAAACAATATCTACATCCGCCCCAATACAGCAAATATTGATGAGGCGAACCAAACCTGAGAGTCTGGTTTGGCCCTAAAAGCCAAAGCACGAGCCGAGCCATCGAACTATTTGGTATTCAAATCACGCAGCAAACGAACATTATCAGAGGTGGGCGAGCCAAAATATTATCACGGCGAGCCGAGCCAAAGGTCTGACTTGGTTCTAAAGTCCCGTGCGCCAGCCGAGTCGTGAAGATGTTTAATGTAAATCGTGTAACTAAAGTGTTTCTCCAATTTCAAACTAGTGTTTTTCTTTAACGCGCAGAAGCGCTTCAGCGTAGTGCATCAAATTATATCACTGCACTGACAGGTAGTTATCTAAAGTGATAATTTTTAAACATCCACTTAGAAGCATTTATATCACCTCTCCCATTTTTTTGACCATGCTGTTCGTGAAGTACGAGACAAATCTGATTCCATGTGCACCTTATATGCGGGCTAGATTCTTATTATACATGAGCAAAATTATAATTATTAAATGAAACACGAGGTTTTCGCATAGCACGCATCCTGAACTCCCTTATTTCAGGGTACTCATATGCAATAGTGAGGAAAAAGGAGGCACAGTGAGAAGATAAAATATTGGCATGAGATCACTCTTTGGTCAATCAGGGAAGTCGGGAATGATCCCAGTTTTTCCTGTTTCACATTGTGCTCTTCAGCAACTAGATGTGTATTTCTCTTTCCTGTTCTACATAAAAGGTTAATGCTGTGTCTTTAATTCTTGGTGTATGAGGTTAGAGCGTGGGTGGCAGGCACCAGCCACATGAAAACTTGACTCATTTTGTGCCATGGGGCCCAAGTGGATCTTGAATTGAGGCAGAGCCAGGCATCTGGCTAAAGCCTTCAGCAGCTTGCTCACCTGTAGCAAACATTGTGCGGGAATAACATAAATACCCTTTAGTGGGTTTTTAGAAAGTTTTTTTCAACATTTATACATTTTCCAATGGAGTATATGACTTTATTGAATAACAGGAATTAACACAAATTGTTTCTAGAAGTACTTAGGAATATTGATAACCCGTGTTAGACGTGATGACCATGCCATTAGTGACGCAAGCGACTGGTCAGATTGTTATGTGCCTTATGTATATATGTACAGCTATTATTGTTATTGCGTATGGAGCAATATTATGAGATGAAGTTCACAGATTTTATGTAAATTGTCCAATAGCTACAAGTTTTTCTCTGCTTGAAACTGCACTAGGAACAGCAGCAGTGTTTGGGATGTTTGTCCCAACTGTATTGGCTTACCTGGCCCATGGGACAAGGATGAGGCCTAAGTTGTGGCTGAATCGAAGTTCAAGCCTTGCTTGATCACCTGTTTATAGGATTGGGAAGTAGAGATTTTTTTTTTTAAATAAAAAGAAAATTAAAAAAGAGCCATTGAGTGTTTGTTTCTTGCAGGAACTCCCCTACATAGATCTGTGCCTCATCACCCTAAAACAGACCCCGCCAGTGTAGTATTCTGGTGGGGAGTCCAGATTTGCTTCTTAGGTGATCTCCTCCAGTAATCCATTACTTTCTGTATGTTTTGGATCATGGCAGTCGAATTCTCAGGCACCTCATCAACACAAACCATTTCAGGCAAAACTCCCCTCGCTTTTTCCACTATCTGCTCTTTATTTTTAGCACTTTGCTGCTGCCTTCAGGTCTTTTACTGCTGAATAGGATTCATGAACAGATTCTGCAGCCCGCATTTCTCATTGTTTTTCTTAATTGTGCTGGTTAATCACCCTCACCCTTCTGCATAGCACCAACAAGAATGGTTAACAAGAAAAAAACATGCTCATGGACGCAAAGCGAACACTGTTATACCCACACACTTGTGTTCCCAATCCTGCAGTTTTAGGGAGTACTTTGCAGCTTCAAACACATTGCTGCATGTTCTCATGAGTGGCCCATGACTAAGGGCTGTAGGGGAAGAAAATACTTTATTGTTGATTAATAAAAATCATTACAAACGGAGTATAAAATACATTAAATTATGCATGGGCTAAGGGCTGTAGTTTTGCAGAGATTAGAAAGGACTCAAACGATTGTGATTTTCTCTTGGCCAATGTGTTCAAGCAGCGAAGGCCAAGCTCATGGAAAGCCGTGTTCAGGTTGATATCAAATAAAAATATCAGAAATGCTATTAAAGATTTTAATATAGTTGTCCAATTAGAAGTGTTAAACAGGAATATTCATTTCTTTATTAGATAAATACAACTAGAATAAAACGTTACCAAGAAAACAGATGGTTCTACCATTAAGTTACAGAGACATGAGCCAAACAAGCTTTGACAAGTAAATAAGCAGGAGCTACGATTGCCAACAAATGCATGAACCGTGTTAATCATCAAAGGGGTATTTGTGATTCCTAGTCTATGGAAGGGCCCATTTCTATAGCCTGTCGCTTACATAGAATGGAATGACCCAATGCTATCCATTGGCCCTCTTTGGTCTCTGAGTGGTGTTTGAGATTTTCTCAGTTCAACACATACATAAAAAGAAATGGTAGAATGCTGTCCTTTGGGCCAATGTTATCCCGTGGATAACTCCATATCTTTTTCTCGATTCAATGTTCTTTATAGGGAGAGTATACAGCAAGACAGAGAACAGATGTGATAATTCACTTTCTGCGGGGTCAGAACGCTTGCAACCTGAAAACGTTCTTTCTTCATGGTTCCTCTGGATTTTCTTGTTATCACAACCTAACCATTAAAATAATTATTCAGTATGTGAAGATATGTTATGTATTAACATTATTTTCATTTACAATTATGATACTGTAGTGCCTTTATAGGCAGTGCTTTACATTGCAGGAACATAGTACACAAGGGCAATAAATGGATGATGCGATAAACATTGTCAACAGAAAGACTAGCAAGAAAGATGATCCCCATTCCACAAAGAAACAGGAATTGGGTATGGTGAAGCAACTGATAGTGAATAAAAAATGGAATGTTATATGCATTCCTTAATCCAGAAATACACACACCATACTTTACCTCTATTTAACTAAGAAATAGCAGTAAAATCTTAATAATGAACCTAACAAAAAGGTAAAACAAGAGGAATGTGAAAAGCAGGTGTTAAAGTTGCATAACACATACTCATAGTGGAGAGGTGTGGTGCAGCGGCCAGGGCAGCTGACTTCGGAGCACAGGGTTCACGGTTCGATCCCCGGCTCACCATGTGACTCTGGGCAATAGCTCACTTAATTTCCACGACGGCCCCCAGCGCCTTGAGACTTGTAAGGGTGAGTAGCTGCGCTATATAAAAACGGACTTACATAGTGGAAACGTTAGAGACATAAACCAATGTATCAAAGTAGGTGCCTAAATATCATGCTCGTATTTCCAATTCAATTTCACAGGAGATTTTTTTAATGGATATAATTTGATTCAGAGGGTTCCAAATGTGTTCAAATTTAAGGAACTCTTTTGGAGGGTAGGTTATGACACTGATCTATGTATGTTAGTCAGTTGCACCACTCATTTTTTAAATAATTTATTTTAATTTTTTTCTTTAAACAATACAGGTATTAGAGAATACAATCGGACAAGATGTGGTATATGAAGTAGTATGCATCAAGTTCCTTCTACCCCCCACCCGACTGAGTCTGTTGGTTGATGTCTGTTTTTTTGCATATGTCTAAGTGTGCATCCTTCAACTCTGTCCATTAAGGCCTGCTCCCTGCAGCCATGGATCCCAAATACTCCGGTAATTCGTCGTATATCTGCACGTTTTATAAACAGTCTTCTCTGCAGATGCACATTTGTCCATACTCCTATGCCATTCTGTCAATGAGTTCCACCATTCAAAATATGAGCATAGTCCTTCCAACTACTATTTATTACAGCAGTTAATATCAATTTAGCTTATATCAACAAATATTTTGGAAGTTCAGCACCTACATAACACAAACATGGTAGACAAAGACCAAGGTAATGAATGTCAAAGTTTAAAATTTGACATTTTAACCAAATGTTATTTCGGCTCATTGATAACTTTAGACAGTCTAAGAACGTGTCTGAACAACCCACAATGCCAGCAGGAATCAATTCTACCAAATCTAGACTTGGGTGATTGGTAACAAGACCATTGTCCACCTGGAGCTATTGGATGACACAGATTCTGCTCGCATTTCTGTATTCAGCTTCATATGCACGTACATCAGAATGCCATATAAAGTGAGGCAGTGCCTATAGCTCTGGTCTTGGAAGCCATATTCCCTAATTAAATTAGCAAATGGTTGAAAGGTTTTGCGTTTCACTTCTAAAGTGTCTCTTTAGGGTGTGCAATGAATTACAGTCTTCTGGTTGCCGCAGATTTCACCAATTTTGTTGCTGCCCTTTTCTAGGAAACCAAGAATCAATTAGCAAATGAGAACGTGGTGGACCAAAGCCTCCCATCTCCTCTTTATCCGTTTCAGCTTGCCTATATGAAGGCCATCCCCAAGCCATACTATTTGTTGTTTTAAAATAAACACTTTATATGGCACATAAATATTCCGTAAATTAACTCAACTGTGGCCTTTTGGTTTAGTTTATGTGCATACCCTAATACGAGGTATTTTACTGTTTGAAATAAATTTAGATATACCTTTATACATTTTGTCGTTAACATTTCTAGGGACTGGTATGTGAAGCATGGGCAAGAAACGAAAAAACCCTGCCAGGGCAACCTTATCATGACCTATTCAAATGAGTCCAGGGTTCTAGCAAGGCATGGTTATTATTATTATTTTTTTTACTAATAGACTAAGTTTATTGTAATAGACCTACGTACCTATTAACCTACTAATGTAAATCCCCAGACACTGTAATAGTGTGTGTTTTTTTTTTACCTTGAATCCCAAGGTCGGAATTAAAGTACTATAACTCCTTCAAGAAGATATCTACCAAACACTTTCTAAAAAAAAGGCTGTTAAGTAGCAGAAAGACAAGCGAGAGCTGCTAAGCGCTGGAGGTGTTTGGACATGAGGAGTGACAGCAGCCTGGAGACAGTGGAACCCTTCAGGAGGGTGCTCCCCTGAATAAACTGCCACGCCCTTCCAGTGACAAGTAAGTAACTTTGATTGTTTGAACAATCACAGCAGCCAGGGAACGCTGCAAAGCACAAAACGAGAGACCAAAACAAATGTTTGTTTAGCAATGTGCAGTCAAGGCACGTAGTTTGCTTTATAAAGAAAATGTATGACTGGTTTACCCATTAAATCCTTGAGCATGCTCATAGGGAACAATAACCATATGTGGCATCCATGTGCATATTCTTCATAGAAATATTTTGACCCCTGATACGGTCCGCTCGGAACAGGCTGCGATATTACATCCGGTGTAATCCGACACCTCCGGTATTCGAATGAAAAATATCCTAGTTAACATGAAGGAACGTTTCAATTCTATTAAGGATGCAAAGGCAAGGATTATGCATAACTTTCTTCACTATTAACAGCACGTTCAAAGATAAAGTAAAAAAACACATCAATGAACTACAACTCACTTGAACACTAAGAGCAACCATGGCCACTAACAGTCCAATTACATAACAGTCCGAAAGTCCATATAATATAGGCGGTGTCGTAGTCCTTCCTCTTCACTGAAGGAAGTTAAGCCCGCTGGACCTTATTCCGTTTTAGACTCCGAACCTAAGAAGATATGGGTAAAATGTTAAAGACTCTCTCTTAAACGGTTCTTACCATTGTATCCAACATACAGGAAACAAAGAATTGCACACCAAGAATATCATTGGACCTGGAATAACCATCAACTGAATCCAAGGAATATCCTAATCCCACATTAGATATTGATGTACCATACAGGAACTGATTGTCTAACAAACAATGTCAATACAACTTTCCCAATCGTAACAATGAACCATAGTAGATACATAAATTCAGTACTTTCCTGACAATCACATAATCCCGTCCTGTTATTCGTAGAATCCATGGGTGTTATAGCATAAATCCTCCTAGGGAGGAGGCACAGGTAGAGTATGCTGGAGGGGATAATCCTCGCCTCCTCGTCCTTAATAGAATTGAAACTTTCCTTCATCTTAACTAAGACATTTTTCATTCTATGTTAGAACCGGAGGCGAGGATTATGCATTTTTAAAGCTTACTTACCACCAGAGCGGCTGCGTCATGGATTGGTTTGAAATAAAACTTTCTGAAAGTGGAATCAGATGACCAATCTGCCGCATTTATAATATCCCCCAATCTGCCCCCTACCTGGACAGCCTTGGAAGCCATAGCTCCTCTAGTGGAATGTGGCCCAAACTCATAGTATCGATGCCAGCCTCTGCCATGATCCATCTCACCCACCTGGCGATGGTCGGGGATGACACAGCCTTGAAGGGTTGTTTAATGGCAATTAGAAGTTGCCGTTCCCCTGTAGGCCGTACCTCCAATGTCATGTCATCGTAGGCCTTTAGGCATCTGACCACACACAACTTAGGAGACTCAGGAAAAGCTGGATAGGATACTGACCTGGTACTCGTCTTCGTTCTCCTTGAGATGTTGAATGTGACCCCCTCAGGGGTGAAAATTCTAGCAGATAGGTCTAAGGCCCTCACATCTGAAGATCTCTTGCAGGAGATGAGGCAGAGCAGCATAGCCAACTTTGCCGATAATTCCTTCCTGGACAGGTACTAATTGTCCTGCCAAGGTGACAATAGGCGTAGGACCAGGTTGATGTCCCAAAGACCTGCGTAGCGAGGTTCAGGGGGATGAGGAATCCTGATGCCTTTGAGTAGTTTACTCACACAGGGGTGCTCACCCACTGGAACATTATTCACTACCGTATGACCCGTTGAAATAGCCGATCTGAAGGAGTTGATGGTACAATAGGCCAATCCTTCCTGAAAAAGTTCCGCCAAGAAGTTCACTATATCTGCAACGCTGGTGCCCACGGGATACAGGTGTCTCCACACACCAACATACCCATCTCCTCCAAGCTGATGTATACCTTTTGATGGTCCCTGGGGCCCAAGCCTGTTGGATAAGGAATTCAGCCCCCTGCAAAAGTCTGACGTCCTGCCATCGTCGCCTGAAATCCTCCATGCCATGAGGTGGAGATGGCCCTGGAGAACCAGAGGGTGTGGTTGGCCTAGAGGGTCCACCAGGATCTCTTTGTACGATGGAAGTCCTACTGGGGCAGCCCAAGCCAGCTCCAGGAGAACCATGCCTGTGATCGCCAGATCGGAGTGACCAGGATGATCGAGGCCCTTTAACGCCGGGCCTGCGCTGCCACCCACTGGAAAAGAGGAAGGGAAGAAAGGCGTAGGCCAGATCCGTTGACCAATCCTGAAGGAAGGCGTCTACTGCTTCCGCCCCCGGGTCCGGTCTCCAGCTCAAGTATCGGGGCAGATGAGCGTTCCATCTGGAAGCAAACCGGTCCACCTGGCAAGGTCACCAAAGCGTCGTCAGAGCTCAGAAAACATTTGGGTTGAGTCTCCAATTGCTGGCATCTCTGAAGTGCCTGGAGTTCCAGTCCGCTATGGAGTTCCGTGCCCTGGGGAGGTATTCGGCCGTCACGGAAATCTGATGATGGAGGCAGTAGTGCCAGAAGTGTTTGGCCAGCTCCGCTAGGGCTCTGGATCGGGTGCCACCCAGTCGGTTGATATACTGCACCGCTGTCGTGTTGTCCATCCGTAGAAGCACACAGCATGAAACTCTGTCCCTCGTATCAACTGTCTCAAGCCCACCAGTAGCTCTAGATAGTTGATATGGAGAGCCAGCTCCTCCTCTGTCCATCTTCCTCCCATGGAGATCGATCCGCACTTGGCGCCCTAACCCAGGCGACTGGCATCTGATTCTATCACCAGGTCCGGTTGTGAGCCAAAGGTCGCCTGTCCGTTCCATGCTGTCGATCCACCACTGGAGCTTCGTCCTGGCTTCCTGTGTCAGAGACACTAGCTCGGAGTAAGTGAGTCCTCTCCGGAGATGGGATGCCTTCAGTCTCTGCAATGTTCTGTTGTGCAGCGGTCCAGGAAAGATGACCTGTATCGAGAATGATAACAAACCAACAATCCTGGCCAGCTGGCGTAGAGAGATTCTGTCCCATCTGAGAACCTTCCTCAGTTGCTTCTTGATCTTGGCGATCTTCTGCTCTGGTAGATTCAGGATCGCCGCCCTGGAATCAATCCGGAAGCCCAAGAATACCATGCTCTGCTGCGGGACCAGGTCCGATTGCTGCTGGTTGATGGTGAACCCTAAACTCTGGCGCAGAGATATGGTGGTATTCAGATGAGTTATCAGTCGGACTCGGGACTGATCCATCAACAGGATGTCGTCCAAGTAGATAATCAGCCTGATGCCCAGGGTTCGTAGATGCGCCACCAGTGGCTTGAAGAGTTTGGTAAAGCACCCGGGTGCTGATGACAGGCCGAACGGGAGGGTCCGGAACTCGAAGACCTGCCCCCTCCACTCGAATTGGAGGAACCTGCAGTGGGGGGGGGGGGAATGGGGACAGACAGGTATGCGTCCTTGAGGTCGAGATGTACCAACCAGCCGTCCTTTAGCAATCTATCCCGGAGGAGGTGAATCCCCTCCATCTCGAAGTTGCGGTAAACCAGCCACTTGTTGAAGGACCTGAGGTTGATAACAGGGCGGAATCCCTTCTCCTTCTTTTCCACTAAAAATAGGTTGCTTAGGAACCCCCTGGGATGCAGCTCTGAGAGGCAAATAGCACCTTTTGTCAGAAGGTCCTGGACCTCCAGATTTATAAGGGATTCGTCCTGAGAAGAAAAGACTATTGGACGGGATTTGACTGCTTTACCAGGGTTCCGTAGAACTCTATGTGGTACCCCTATACCAGAACCCAAGGGTCTGAGGAGATCTCTGCCCACTTGTGAGAAAACATGCTTATTTTCCCTCCCAAACGAAGAGGTGTTAACAGACTGGTGCTTACCACTGTATCTGCTGGAATTATTGTGGGACCCTCCGCGGCCACGGTTGTTCCTGCCTTTTCCGCCACGGGAGGGGTAGCAGATTCCTTGCCGGCCGTCCTGCCAGCCATTGTTTCATCTTGCCTGGGCTCTGTTAGGGCCTTGATAGGATTGGCGGCCGGAAGAGCGACGCCTGCCTCATCCGGCCCACCAAAAACCTTTCCGGGAAAGATCTTTTTCATCGATGCCTGGGCCTTGTCAAGAGCTGAGAACGTCGATACAAACTTCCCTAGCTCCTTGACAAAGGGGTTGCTTAAGAGGGAGCCTGGGGCTACGGGACCTGTCTCTGAGGACAAGAGCTCCCCAAACTTAGGGTATATCTTAAGAAGCAGGGCGCGACGACGTTCTGCGGAGAGGGCGCAGTTGGCGTTGCCCAGAAGGCATACTGCCCTCTACGCCCACTTCGCCACGTCGTCCGTGGGTAGGGGCTGACCTGACTCCCTGGACCGTTCTGCAAGCTCTATGATTTTTGTTAACGGTCCCACCACATCCAGGAGCTGTCCTGGCAGGCCCTCCATGGTCTATCGATCCCCCTTCTTGGGGTCCCTCCTATATTTACTGAAATAGGTGCACAACTCTATCTCGAGGGTTGCTGTGACCTTGTTGGCCAGTGACGGTTGGGAGCATTCTGACCTGAGGCGGGCCCTCACCTCCTTGCTTAGCGGCTGTCTAATCTTGTTGACCACATACACGGCCACCTTCCTATCAGGGATCCACTCTGCAGAACGCGACCTAAAAATACCCTCGGGGTCAAACATGTCGGAAGGGGCACCGTCCCCATCACAAGGATCGCAGTTGGATGACTGCGGCCGCCAAAACCTGCCCGAATCTTGTGTCTCGTCAGAGGAACCCTTTTCTTCCTCAAAATCACCCTCCCCCATGTCGGGGAACCCCTCTTTGGGGTCGAAATATGTGGCGACCTCGACGCTGGTAACCCCAGGTATGTCTTTCTCCCAGTAGGGTACCTCTTTGAGCGTTCGTCCACTCTTAGGAAAGACTTCAGTTAGCCGGCTAAAACCTTCAAGGTGCCCGCATCCCACTTATTAGCCTTACGTGGGTGAATCTGGGTCACCCCACTAGGCCCAGCCCCAGCCCCCGTCTCCCAGAATCCATGTGCCCATGAAGACCTGGGCAGCCAGTTTATCAACACTTTCCTGCAGGGGGGCCAGCGGCTGGGAAATGGCCCTTGAAAGGAGCTTGTCCACCCCTGCAGGAAGGCGCTGTTGGGGGGCCATTCCTCCTCAGAGGAATGAGAGGGTGCATAATCGTGGTCCCGCTGGGACTGCATCATATAGGAGGGCAGGAGCACTTGAAAAATACGTCCTTTTATTACTGTGGGCAGCCCCCTCGCCGATGCTCCAAGTTCCTGTTCAGATATGCCACAGTAGTAGCACAAACAATAAAATCCCTAGACTGCCGGTAGCAGGAAACGAAGGAAATTTAAGTATGTTAATGGGCTATACCCGTAGCACCTACCGCAGCGCGGTGTCAGGCGAGGGTTGGGGGGAAAGTAGGCACGAGCGGGTGGCCGCTCAATTTCCCCAAGCACGACGCGACCACAGGAGCGCAGCAAGCTGCTCTGTGGTGCATCTGAAGCACGTTAGAAGCGTGAAAGAGTGCCACCTAGCGCACCTGCGCGGGAGCAAGAAACTGACGCGCTCGGGCCAAAGTTCCTGTGGCGTTTTTGTGAAGCGTGGAACCCGCTGGCAATGAAGAGTTCGCAGAGCGTGTCACAGTAAACAAAGAGAAGCCTCAAAGTCAACACAGAACAATCGCAAACGCCAGATAAGCCCTAAATCTAACCCCCTTAGTCAGGAAGAAGGAATGAAGGGACTTAACTGACGTGGCAGCAGTGAAGAAAGAGGAAGGACTACGACACCGGCTAAATTATATGGACTATCGGACTGTTATGTTATTGGACTGTTGGTGGCCATGGTTACCCCTAGTGTTCATGGGAGTTGTAGTTCATTGATGTGTTTTTTTTTACTTTATCTTGAACGTGCTGTTAATAAAGAGTGAAGAAAGTTATGCATAATCCTCGCCTCCGGTCCTGACATAGAATTTATCGAGTGTGTTAAATAGTACCCAATTATTATTATTATTGCCCTGGGAACGGGGCATAATTCGCGGATTTTGGTGCTTAGCATACCAAAATCCGGTCATCTTGTTATTTATTGAGCATTTTTTGGCCCAGGAGTACCTGCCGAACTTTGTGCAAGTTATGCGGTGCTTATTACACAACTTGTATTTGCGATATATGCGGTAACAGGAGTTACCAAGCATGTCGCAATTAATTGTACTTTAGGTCCACTGAGTAGTATAAAATAAAAATGGAATGGCAAAAAATCCATGTTAATATTTGAAGATGCTTGATTACTCACAAGATATTTGTCATTTTTCTGCAGGCTGATACATGGTACTGTTAAAATCTATAATTTGTACTTCATGTGCTAACTCAAATATGAAATAAGGCGAGGTGACCAAATTAATGCAGTGGAAGAGTCACTAAAGGTGATACATTAACCCATTATTTGAACCATCTCTAAAGACACCATTATTTTGTCATTCTTGAAAATAATTCTTTGAAACACTGGAGTACATCTGCCTCTGAGTCTGTGCTGGTTGTTCGTCACCGTATGCACATGCAATCCTAAGGCCCTTCGATTGAGGCAGGCTGGATCAAGTAAAAATCGAGCTATCCATTTAAATGATTTAGTCTGGAATATTACTTTGATAAAATTAACATCTGTAAGGAAACATAAGTACTTTTCAGGCAACCTCTGTGTCATTTAATCTTTTGTATTTTACTTTGAGTTTCAGGCATGCACAATTGAAGGGATGCATTAAGTTTTTAACTAAAAACACATTATTCCATATTTAAATTTTTCTACTTCCGCTGATTTCCCTGTTTGCCCACCTGTTGTATTTAAACATTGTTTTGGGACAATTTTTCCTGCATGGGCTGGCCCTCATTTGTAGGTCTCGCGCCTAGCGTTGCAGTGCGTAGCACTGCTCGCGCAGCACTGCTCGCGCAGCGCGAGACTTCTTGAATGGGCTTCAGAAAGCTAACCACACGCTCGTGCGTGTGGTTTTGCTTTCGCATGCTGGCATTGGCTGTAGCGTGCTTTTTAAAAAAAAAAACGGCACGCAATTGGGCAAAGGCGGGCGCATGTCCCGCCTTTGCTCCGCCCATTCCTGTCCGTGTCTAGGACGCGCATCAGCGCGCGTCACAGACAGGCTCCCTCACTCCCCCGCTCCTCTGTGGTGCGCGCGCACCACTGGTTTCGATTCCCGCTTTCGGCTCCTCTTTTTGCATGTTAATTTGCCATGACGCGGGTTGTGCTGTTTCCTTTCCTTCCTGCCCTCGCAGGCCTGCGCTAGAGATAAGGACACACATTCACAGTGCAGCCAAAGGCTGACAAGATCTCTTTATGTCAGACTGCCGACGGACTGCTGAATTGGAACAGAATCTGAAAAGTACGTGTGTTTTCTTTCTCACCCCTTGTTTCAGCCGGCCGGTTAGCTGAGTAACATAAACCTCTTTTTAATTGGCCCTGGAAATAAGAACGGTGTATTTATTGTCTGTGCTATTGATAACATGTAATCATTTTAGGTAAAGCCCGGTTGCTTCTGTCGTTCGAATTGTTTATCCACTGTGCTCGTTTTACAATATGAGGGCAAAGTCGTTTAAAGCGTCTAAATGCTGTCAGATGTGGGATTTGAAGTGACCCTGGAAAGTTTAAGAGGAACCGAGTGGGAGCGGCTGACTTTACTTCTGTGCTTGGGCTTCTCATGCGCCGCTGAGACCCGGGGGATGCAGCACCATGACTTCTGTCGTACAGCAGAATGAGCTGGTTTTCGAGTTCGCCAGTAACGTGATGGAAGATGAACACCAGGTACTGTGTGAAAAAGGCCTTCCTGATGAGCACATTTTCATCTGCCTGTGTTTTTTTGTAGTAATTGTACACCGTCGTTAAAATGGAATCACATAAATGTAGGTACTCGCTGTCCCCGAGTACATGTGTGCTATTGAGAAGTGCAGGTTTCCTCCAATTAAAAGTATTGAACGCCCGCTGATAAGTGCAGGTGCTCAACCTTTCAAATTAAAGAAGTGCGCATACCTGCCCATTGAAAGCACTGGTTATGCAAGATGTCTGAGACCAATATTTACACCTAATGATTGGTGCAGAGCTGTTTAAGAAGTGATGGGCTGACCCGGTGCATGCGTTCATCAGAGCACAAATTTGATGAGGCTGGTTAATCATGAGCAGGCCCACTGGAATTATACGGCAGGGGATGACAAAACTATATGACAGGGTAGACTAAATTATGCAACAAGAAAAGGAAAATTAAGCTGTAAAATGCGGCACATAGTATTACCTCATTATTTTGTTATCTTTACACTATTTGGGCAAAAGTTTCACCTCATTAGTACTAGTTTGACACCCGAATACAACATTAAGCAGCAAAAAAGGTGACCAATCAACCTTTGCAAGTGCCTGCCACTGTGTAGCATCAGATGCTGCTGCGTTTTTAGTAACTTTTGATCCTCATGTTCTTGCCTCGCCGTGCCTGTCCCTCTGCCCCGCACTCTGTCCTGCCACCTATCCTCATGTTCTTGCCTCGCCGTGCCTTTCCCTCTGCCCCGCACTCTGTTCTGCCACCTTTCCTCATGTTCTTGCCTCGCCGTGCCTGTCCCTCTGCCCCACACTCTGTCCTGCTACCTATCCTCATGTTCTTGCCTCGCCGTGCCTGTCCCTCTGCCCCGCAATCTTTTCTGCCACCTATCCTCATGTTCTTGCCTCGCCGTGCCTGTCCCTCTGCCCCGCACTCTGTCCTGCCACCTATCTTCATGTTCTTGCCTCGCCGTGCCTGTCCCTCTGCCCCTCACTCTGTCCTGCCACCTAACCTAATGTTCTTGCCTCGCCGTGCCTTTCCCTCTGCCCCGCACTCTGTCCTGCCACCTATCCTCATGTTCTTGCCTCGCGTGCCTTTCCCTCTGCCCCGCACTCTGTCCTGCCACCTATCCTCATGTTCTTGCCTCGCTGTGCCTTTCCCTCTGCCCCACACTCTGTCCTGCCACCTATCCTCATGTTCTTGCCTCGCCGTGCCTTTCACTCTGCCCCGCACTTTGTCCTGCCACCTATCCTCATGTTCTTACCTCACCGTGCCTTTCCCTCTGCCCCATACTCTGTTCTGCCACCTATCCTCATGTTCTTGCCTCGCCGTGCGTGTCCCTCTGCCCCACACTCTGTCCTGCCACCTATCCTCATGTTCACACTGATCTCTCTCCTTCCGTGTCTGCGCGCACGCAGGACAAAACATATGCACGTGCTCTGCCTCTGCTTGTGTTGTTAAACTCCTGGTTGCTCGCTCCCTTTCTGTCTTTATTAAGTCCCTCGTGTTCTATTCTATGCCGCATGGTATTTACTTTTGCTTTTCTTCACTTTTGCCGCCTCAACACACAATAGTGCTGTACTCTGTTCTGCCACCTTTCCTCGTGTTTTTGCCTCGCCGTGCCTGTCCCTCTGCCCCGCACTCTGTCCTGCCACCTATCCTCATGTTCTTGCCTCGCCGTGCCTGTCCCTCTGCCCCGCACTCTGTCCTGCCACTTATCCTCATGTTCATGCCTCGCCGTGCCTGTCCCTCTGCCCCGCCACCTATCCTCATGTTCTTGCCTCGCCGTGCCTATCCCTCTGCCCCGCACTCTTTCCTGCCACCTATCTTCATGTTTTTGCCTCGCCATGCCTGTCCCTCTGCCCCGCACTCTGTCCTGCCACCTATCCTCCAGTGCTTAATTTGTAAACAAATAAGTGCCGGGGCCTTCGTGATGAGGCCACCGCAGTTTGCACCACACATTTCCCCTGCCATCGCTGCCAATAACAGAACTTACACAACTACTAACCCTCACACTGCTACAAGTGTGAGAATTCAGGCTGTTTATATGCTACGTAAAAAGGTCTAATAAACCAATATTAAACACCAACAATTGTACTGCATATGTTCATGTCCAAATACCTCATGCCTACAACACACAAAAACATATACTACATTATATACTGCTATACACAAACACATATACTTTAACAAACTCAGCAACTTCTCATTGCAGTACTCAACACTACAAATTAAAGCGAGTTACTACTATTACTGTTCACAAACTACAACACGAATAGTCAAACCACATACATACAACACACATAAATACCAGTACTTACACATACTATATACACACTAATTCAAAACAACACCAATAAACAACACAAAATTACAAATCCAATAACTCTAGCTCAACCTAATGCGAGACCTATTGCATTTGCTTGTTTAAACTGCCTTCAGTCGTTGAAAGGGGTGAGGCGTCAATATACCTGAGGAATTAAAGTGAACAAATTACTTCAATAATTGTGCAAAGTAAAAGGTTGCATTTTAAGACATGTTACAGAAGGCTGTATATAACAGAAACGGTGAGTGAATTTATGTATATATGCATGTATGTGCTTTTATATGGTGCACACCTAACTCCAAAGCAGCAGAGCGCTGTACAGTACAGGAAAAGGAGTGCCAAATGTAGATTTTCCTAGTAATTTATGATGGTAAGTCTTCATTTTATTAAAGACATGAAGGCAAGTATTATGCTGTCTCTTAACTTGCTTTATTAAATAACAGCAGTCAAGAAACTTGAAAAAACGACACATCCCATGAGGCCAAGGAACAACAGGCCAGTGGGAACAATGAACATTAGGGTACAATGCACTAATCAGGAATGAGGAACAGCCTATTATACCTAATTTGACTGCAAACAGCCCTCTTTTTGTGCGAGAAGTTATGAATAAGTAGAGACCATTGGAAAAACAGAACATACAATAGCTAAAGCTCACATAAGAGTAAAAGCGTCCTGAACAAAGTCCATCCAAAACGATCCAGGGAGTAGAGCTGAGGCCATGAAAGGAGGGGAACAGGAAGGAGTTGTCGTCTCTGAAATATGCAAGGATGAAGCAGCCTTGGAAAACAAGAACTTTTCATGTGGTTGTAGAAGCTGGCATAGTAGAAACTGTAGGGTGAAAAAATACATAATTGATACAGTGTTGCAGAGGGATTATACTTGCCTTGTGTCTTTAATAAAATGAAGACTTTTCATCATAAAGTACTAGGAAAATCGACATTTTATGGCAATACCGGAGGCTCATATTAGGCTTGTTTAAAGCATAGCAACTTCTACAGAAGATGCAGTAATAGGTTTACAATAAAAGGTTCGGAAGGTGATATCATTAGACCAGTCAGCAGATCTCAGAATGTCCTCTAACCAGTAACCTGACCAAAAGGCTTTGGAAGCCATAGCTCCCCGAGAGGAACGGGCTTCAAAAATGGACATATCAATACCAGCAAGGGACATAATTCATTAACCCAATGGGCTAGGGTAGGAGAAGAAACGGGTCTGAAGGCTTTCAAAAGGAAATGAGGGGTTTGGTATGAGAGGACGTTCTGAAATGTACTGTTTTCTGTACATCAACTTTAAGGCAGTTACCCACACATAAGTTGAGTTGGTTGGGAAAATAAGGGTAAAAAGCAGAACTCAAATTAGCTTTTGTACGTTTCCTAATGTTGAAAAGAATACCTGTGGGAGTGAAATGGCGAGATGAAATGCCTAAAGCTTTTACATCGGATAATTGTTTAATGGAGATTAAACACAATAGCATAATCCATTTGTCTGAAAGCATTTTTGGAGAAAGGGGACTATTCTCTGGCCAAGAAATGAACAATTGTAAAACCAGAGTAACATCCCATAATTCACTGTATTTTGTAATAGAAGGGTTAGAAAATGTTACTCCCTTTAACAGACGACATATGAGCGGATGTTCTCCAACTGGCTTTCCATTGATAAACGGATGATTCATGGAAATTGCAGAGCGATAAAGGTTTACAGGGCAGTATTTCTTACCTGTGCTCGCTTGGGATACTAGTAAGTTAGCGATGAAAGAGATGTCCATTGAAAGGGGATTAGCACCAGCTAGCACAAAGAGATCAGGCTGATCTGTAAGCCTTGGTAGTGCCTGGCCCATTATTTGTAAATATAGAGCTTGCAACTTCTGCTGAAATGCCTGGATAAGATTGGGAGCACCCAAGACCCTCCAGGCTGTTAGGAAGAGGGTATTGTTCAGAATTAGAGAGTGGGTGTGTCCCTCCAGATCCAGAAGAGGGTCCTAAAAAGAGGGAAGGAAAATGGGGAAATCTGTCGCCAGTTCCAAGAAGGGAGGATACAATACCTTAGACTGCCAGAAAGTGACGACCAGTACCTCCGTGGCCTTCTGGCAGCGGACCTGAGCCAAGACTCTGTTGATCATGATGAAGGGAGGAAAGGCATAATTGAGGGCTTGGAACCAGTCCTGGAGAAGAGCGTCTGTAGCTAATGCTAAGGGATCTGGACGCCAATTGAAAAATTGGGAAAATTGGAGTTCAGCCGAGACGCAAAGAGATCTATTTGGAAAGGACCCCATTTGTGAAGAAATGGATGTAGCCTCCAATCGCAGTAATCATAAAGATAACGAGAATGCCAATCTGCTACAGAATTGAGATTGCCTGGTATGTATTCTGCATGAACTAAAAGTTTGTGAAGTAGGCAAAACTCCCTGAAGCTTTTAGCTAGTTCATCAAGGAGTTTTGATTTGGTGCCACCCAGGTGGTTTATGTAACGGACCTCTGAAAGACTGTCCATCCAAAACAGGATGGAACACTAAACCCTATTTTTTTGCAAAACTCTCTTTTGCAAAGGAGCCGGCCAGCATCTCTAAATAACTGATGTGCAGTGAGGACTCCTGTGGAGACCATGTACCTCGAGTCGATATTTGACCACAACGGGCACCCCAACCTGTCAGACTTGCATCAGATTCTAATACAAGATCTGGGACCAAAGCGAAGATAATTCTGCCATTCCAGGCATCTAAATGGTCTAGCCATAATTGAAGCTCTAGTCTGGACTCTTGATCTAAAGGAACGGAGTCGGAATAAGCAAGACCTTTGAGGAGATGGTGAATTTTTAGTCTCTGGAGAGATTGATAATGAAGCGGTCCTGGGAATATGGCCTAAATCGATGAGGAAAGCAGCCCGACAATCCGTGCAAGAGATCTGAGGGAGATGAAGGAGAGTCTCACAGTGTGAAGGAGTTCTGATTTTATTGCATGGACGTTGGCTTAGGGTAAGTGAAGTGTTGAGTCCGTGGAATTTTTGAGGAAACTGACAAATTCCATCTGTTGGGCCGGAACTAGGACTGACTTCTGCTTGTTGATGAGGAAACCCAGCTCTGAAAGGAGAGAGAATGTGATCTGAATTTGAGAGTGAAGAGTTTGCAGATTTTGACAATTAATAAGAATGTCATCTAGATAGATAATCAGTCCTATACCTTGGGACCTGAGAAAGGAAACAACAGGTTTCCTCAGTTTGGTAGAACACCAAGGTGCGGAGGACAGGTCAAAGGAGAGAGATGAAAACTGATACGTTTTTCCCTGCCATTGGAATTGAAGAAACTTTCTGTGATCGAGATGAATAGGTATGGTAAAATAGTCATCCTGAAGATCCAAACAAACCATCCAATTGAATTGAAGTAGAGCATCTCATAGATGAAGAATGGTTTCCATTTTGAAATTGCAATTAAACGACAAACTGATTGAAGTGTTTGAGGTTTATGACCGGTCTCATCTTTTAGTTTTTCTTTTGAACCAAAAATAGTGAGCTTAAGAAACCTGATGGCTGCGGGTAAGTGAGTTGTATTGCTCATCTTTGTAAGAGATTCATAATATCCTGGGAAATCAGCGTGGACATTTCGGCTGAGAACTTGAGAGGAAGCGGAGGGGCAGATTGGAAAGGGGTTTCGTACAGTTCTATGGCATAACCCTGAACCATGTTAATACTCAGGGAACGGAGGTGATTGACTGCCATTTGTTTAGAAAAAACTTTAAACAACCCCCTACAGAAACTGGGCCAGAAGGAAGACTTACTTGCTGGGTGTAAAGTACTGGCGTTCCTTTGGTTGCAACCTCGGAAACCTCTTGATCTTTGAGGATAGAACTGTGATCAGAAGTCTTGATAGGATGAATTGTAGGAGCCTCTGTATTCCTTATTTCTGGGACATCGGCCGTTAAAGTGGCTCCAGCTTCTACCAGTCCTTGCAAAAACCTGGTTGGAGAAATCTTTATGATGAATTGTTGTGCTTTATTCAGAGAAGAGAAAACATTAACATATTTACTAAGTTCTTTGATAAAAGAGTCACCAAAAATTATCCGTCTGCCTTTAAACCAGGATCCATAGATGCACGATTTGCCAGTTTGGGATCAAGTTTTAGCAAAAGACCTTTGCAACATTCATGGATTATAGCGGAGTTAGCATTTCCCAAAAGACAGAAAGCTCTTTGTATCCACATGGATAATTCTTCAGCGTCAGCTTTGTCCAACCTGGCCATTTTGGCAATATGAAAAATATGTGCCAAGGGACCAACAATGCCCAATAACTTGTCCTGACAAGTGGACCAGGCTTATTCCACGCCTTTCTGTGGATCCTTGCCAAACTTGAAAAAGGTTAGCATATTAGATAGAGTCAATAGAAGGAGTCAATAGAAGCAGAGGAGGTGATATGGAGAGGTAAAGAAGGTCTCTGGCATTCAGGACGTAACTTTGCCCTTGTTTGTTTATCCAAAGATAAACGAAGGTTGGTGGCAATATATTCACCCACTTGATCTAAGGAAAGACACTCTGTAGAATTAGGGTAGTGGATGAGTTTGGGATCGAACATGGGATGGCCAGTAATGTCTAAAATTGACTTGGAATGAAAAGGATCATGAGTAGATGGTGATGTTAGCTATGCTTTATTTGCTTGAGGGCCAGACCAGAAGTCTGAATCATCCCCAGCATCGGGATCATTGTCAGTATCCAGATCCCCCATGTCGTCATCTGTTTTCTGGATATTGGAGATAATAATCTTAGTATTGCTGTTCCCTAAATTCTTTGTTTTATTTATGCGCTTAACACCAGAAGTATTCCCCTCCTTAGAAGGAGGCCCTGGAGGAACATCGTCCTCAAACCCATGTGAGAATTCCTCTCCAGTCAATAGCGCAGAAATATTTTTTGAGTTGTTCTTTGATGACTGAGCTGATGTATGGGCCACCATGGCCTTACGCTTTCAGCTTTCCCCGAAGATAGGGACAAGTTTGATTCCGACAACAACAGAGAACAGTATTTTCAAATATTTTAGTAACTTTAATCATGGAGGCTGAAACAGCTTGTGACACAGAGGATTGAATAAAGTCATTCATTCAAATTACTCTTAAAATCCTCCTCCTTATCATTATTTTCCCCAAAAGAGAAGGAATTATTAGATTCCATGGTAAAATAATATTTAGAAATACTAAAAAATAAGGAAAAGCAGCAGTGCCAAAATAGCACGAAGCAGTATTGAGGAAATCGTAGCAAAGGGTTACATTTTTCAAGCCTGTGAAAATGGCTCCTCTCCGTAGGAGGAGACAACGTTGAGGAGCCCTGGGAAAGGCGGAGCAGGAGAGCATGCCGCGCCCACGAGGCATGTTCCTGCAAGCAAGAGCTTGGCAGAGCCAGCGGCTATTAAGGAGCGAGGCAGAAGTGCTCCAAAAAGGATCATGGCAGACACCAAGCGTGTCGATAAGAAAGCTGAGCTAATACTGTGGTGCACCATGAGCGAAGGCGGGCACGATCTCAAGAGGGGGAGAAGCCAAGAAACAAGTAGGAGCTCGCGGTGAAAACAAAACGAGACTAATGCAACACCAAGATACTGCAACATTAAACAATATGGCTGAAAATGCAAGGTTATCTAAATTAAGATCATATGAAATAGTATTTATACGAGCTAATAAAAGTATTCTCATTTTGACTGCGAGCAGCAAGAAAAGAGGGTTGCTTGCAGTCATGTTAGGTATAATAGGCTGTTCCTCATTCCTGATTGGTACATTGTACTCTAATGTTCTTTGTTTCCATTGCCCTGTTGTTCCTTAGCCTCATGGGATGTGCAGTTTTTTCAATTTTCTTGACTGCTGCTATTTAATAAAACAAGTTAAGAGACAGCATAATATGATCCTCCGGTCTTGCCATAAAATTCCTAGGCACCCTTGCGTTCAGGGGCAGAGGGGACAGTAAGGAAGGTGGCAGCGAGGCCGGGTGCTTCTGGAACGAGGGGTGCTGTTGGAGTGGTTGGGGGATGCTCTTCTCTCTTCAGATGACATGGAATACTCTTCTCACACCCAGTCTGTCTCCATATGAAGTATGTGTTTCATTCCCCTGGAGCACCTCTCCCCCTCCTTACTCCCTTCCTCCTGGGATGTGCTTCTGTAGCAGGCGCTCATCGGCTCCCCCTGCTGGAAGCCTGTGCAGCACCTGTTATGTTATGTTATGTTATACAGTTTATTAAGCGCACAGCTGCCCCAGCAGAGGGGCGTCCCGGTGCTGACAGCAGAAAACTGCGACGCCTCTACCAACGGAAGAGGCCTACAGCGGAGGGAAGAGGTATGTTTTAATTGCTTTCCGAAATGCCGGATAACTCTTCAAATTGCGGATGGAGAAGGGAAGCGCGTTCCAAAGTTTGGCAGCTAATGTGCGAAAGGATCGCCCCCCGGCGCGTACCCTCCTCACCCGAGGGATGACTGCCAGATGTTGTCCCATTGACCGAAGTTGACGGAGAGGAGTGTATGGTACAAGCAAGTTGGCCAGGATAGCTGGGAAACAGCACTTTGAAATGATAAGCCAACGTTACAGTAAATGCTGCTTAAATAAAATATAGTACCATGGACACCGCATATCATTGTTACTGAGAACAGACTCCCTGTCCACAAGCATCCCCTGCATTTGTATAGCAGGCGGTGCTTAATTGTAGAAGAATAAGTGCCGGGGCCCAGCCCGCCGCGGCGCTATTGAATGTCAGACGTGGCAATTACCAAGGCAATGTATTCTTGATTCCACCTCATGCCTCTTTAATCCATCATCAGACATTCCTTGCACCTTTATTTCACTCTAGCAGGTTCTTTCTTTCTTTGTCACAGTTCTACCATTTTTCTCCTTCCTCTTTCCCCCTTGCGTGTATTTTTCCTCACTTGCTATGGGACAAAGTCCGATGAGGAAAAAAAACGCCAGTCAATAAAATGAGTGCCGGTGGGCCCCACCTGCAACCACCAGCTCAAATTAAGCACTGGTAGCAGGGCATGCCCACCATCGCCAGCTCCCGCTGAGGTTGAGGCCCACATCTTGTGAATCTGGAAACAAGAGGACAAGCTTTGGCAAAGCAAGTAGGTCTGGCCTTGGCAATCCTGCAATTTTTTTTTCCTTTTTATTTATTTATTATTGCCAAACATATGCAGTAAACATGACAAGTGAAAATGCTGCTCCCTAAAGGGTGCATGCATAGGGTCAACAAAGCAGTTAAGCATTTCAAAATCGGGCATAAAATGCAGATTCTGGTGCTTTCTACATGTGAAGGGTCGGACTGAAAACCCAATCAGCCATGGCAAAAACCTTTCACACCAGCCCCATTCTGTAGGAGGCCACAACTAGAATTGGACCAGAGGGACGTGATTGGGTAATGAAAACAGCTTGAGTCTGTAGCAGAACGGGAAAATACTAGAGTGCAAAATGATCACTTTGGCACTGCACATGTCCTAGAATTTTTCCGGACAGCTTTCCTGAGACAATATCAGCAGCTCTAAAGTCCAGTGTGTACCTGGAGAAAATTGAGGGGGTGCTTAATTTTTCGCACCTCCTAACTATCAAGTTCTGTAAACTCCACACAACTCATAATTCTGACTTCTCCACAAACGAGATTTGATGGGTGTGTTGGGTGATCGGAGGGTAATTTGTGACCAAGCAGTTTAAACGTTTCCATGTATCTGATGACAGGGGACAGTCAGCAGGCTCTTGTCATGGTTGGAATCCAAGAATTGTTTCCAGCTCAGGGTCTGAAGTGCATTTCTCACTGCGCCTGTGTGTCAAATTATGGAGACACTTTGTGGGTAGGTTGGGCACTGAGAGACGAAGGAATGGAATTGGTGGTCTGTGGGACCCACAGCTGGCTCTTTTCACTATGGCAGCCTGCACATTGTTGTGGGGTGGAAGTCCTACTTCCTGTGCTTGCTGAGTGAGACCTTCGGCCTGACCCCGGATGCAATAAACTTCTATCTTTTCACTTCAGGTCTGGATTTGATGAAGCAGATTGAATGGCCAGGGAACTGGTGCAACATTCCTCAAAGGTAAGCATTAAAGAACGAAGGGAGGGGTAAGTCACTGGTAACTCTTCCAGGGCGTTCTGTAACTAGACCTGTATTGCACCACATCCTGTACATGCATTTGTGTTCAGAGGGGACGTGGCCTGGCTGTTCAGACTAGACTGTATTTATTGGAGCAGGACGAGGCCTGATTTGCATGTGATTGGATGCTATCTGTAGTGGTACATACAGTGAGCAACAAACGATGAACTGTAATTAAGCCCAGAGTAGCTGCCGGTGGCTGAGATTAATCTATCATTCCATCAATGACTTTTTAAATTCTCTCTAGAACTAGGTGATACTGTTCACTGCACAGCTGTTGTGACAGGCCTCGCGCATGACTAATCTACTGCTGCTTCCAATCACTTCCGTTTGGTCAATTTGGAAGGGCAGTGAAGAGCCAACCTAAACAGGTGAATTTGTAATTAACACTTAGATACCCAAGTACATCACATCCTGTGGCCAAAGTAGGTGGTTTAAAAAAGTGCAAGTATTTTTTAAACCACCTACTTTGGCCACAGGATGCGATGTACTTGGGTATCTAAGTGTTAATTACAAATTCACCTGTTTAGGTTGGCTCTAAGTTTGGGATCACCGAGCTACTAAATATTAAATCCAGTCAGGTTTTGAAAATGACCAACAAATATGCAGTCCCTGGATACATACATTTTCCTCTCATATTCATTGTGAATGTCCTGAAACCCCCAGTCACTGAATTTAGTTTACACTAATACTATAGTGATATTAACCTTTTTTTCATACACCGGTAAATTCCACTCTTGTGCGCTTTCTAAGCATGGCGTCATTCAACTCTCGCGGAAGAACTAAAACTTCCATCATGACGGGTAGTACAGGCACCGAATCCAATGTACTGCAATGGAGGTGTGAGTCTAGTGTCTGAATGAAAGACAGCTACCTGAGGGAGCCAGGCACTCCAAGAAAGAGTGGTTAATACATGCAACTTAGATGCAGCAATGGACCCTGGGCCACCCCCAATGGTTGTTCTGGGGCCTTTATACACCCGCATAAGTGAGGTTTTTTTCACCTGTGTTTATTGAACAAGGATGTCGTCTAGAAACAGGGTACACTCAATGGTCGAAGTGGGCGGGATCGGCTGGGCACGGCGTGCTCCTACTTCTTTAATTTCATAGAGTCCGTTCCCCTACTTTCTTATTTTAAACATTCCTCCTGGACGGCAGAAATCACCTAGGCCGATAGTTAAGGCTCGGCTTTTGGGGACGGGCGGAAAGGGTAGAGAAGGAAAAGGACTCTGTCTTTTCCTTCGTGCCCAGAGAAGACAAGGACAGTGTCCAGTTCGCCAGCCGCTGGCAGCTGCCCCCCCCCCCTCTTTGTTACCCCTCTTCCCTCTCTTTCTGTCTCGCTCCTCCTCATTTAGTGAAAACCGAGACTTCAAGAAACAGGTTGTTACATTTTCACTGTATCTCTTTGCTATGTTTCCTTAGTTCCCCTTCCCCTTTAATTCTATGGTATTTTACAATGTACATTCCAGTTCCTTTTGGAACCTTGTGTTTGCTGCTAGGCACTCATGTCAGTTGCACTGTTCCTGTTTGCTGACCAGTTGTACCTTGTTGCTGTGCTGCATTTTTACAGAATAAACAACTTTAATTCACCTGGACTGATTTGAATTTAACAATTTGGCGACGAGCTAAGGAGAGGAACATTTCTACCAACTATTTTGAGGCAGCACAGGAGTAGAGTGTTCCTGAACCCCTGGAGAACTTTGGAAAATCCCTTTCATCACGCTAATTTATGGATATATTGCCCTGCTGGAAGCCGTTAATACTGCCGATGAAAACCCGATTTTAAAAGGACAAAGTTGCTTTGAGTTATTCATTTTTGTCGGTTTCGGGTGTTTTTTGGCGGATTGGAGCTGGAGCAGTCAAGCAGCAACGCGTGTCATATTTAAAAACAAACACTCACCGGTCTGAAGGAGCGAGGCAAGTGAGCGCGCAGGATTCCATTCATCAGACTGAAGGAGCGAGGCAAGTGAATGCGCAGGATTCCAGACGTCTTTCCCCTTTTTCCTGATCACGGTGAGAAGGAGGAACGTCATCACGCTGTGAGGAGGCATGTCATCACGCTGTTAGGAGGCACGTCACCACGCTGCGCGTCAACGTAACGCGTTACGTGACGGCCATTTTGTTTTGTTTGGTGTACATTCCTGTATCCATAGCAATGCCGTATGGAGCTGTGGAAACATCCTCTTCGTGTCGTTTTTCTGCCTGCTTCCACAAGTCAGTAAGTTTACTGCTATTATTTAACGCGCATCACCAGCAGCGCAATTTTTTCGACATGGTCAATAAATAAGAAAAATAAATAAATAAGAAAATTTGTGACTGTGCCACCCATGGGAACAATTTCAACAGAGCATATACCCTTTTTTTTTTAATTTTAACACTTGTAATACACACATAGTATTACATTTTTGCACTATTGTGGAGTCATCAATAATTTTACGGCTGAAGTGCCATCCTGTGTACATTTCTTCCACATATAAGAACCATGCAGTTTGATCCTCCTGAAATTTTTTACAAAACAAAGGGGATCCCCCCATCCCTTGGATACGATGGAAGGAGGAATTCCTTAATTACATGAGAGCTATTGATGGGGAGCGCATGGGTGCTGAAAGAAAAAAAAGTATTTTCTTGCATTGCTTGGGCTCTGAAGGTCAAGTTGTTTTTAGAGCGTTACCCCAAATTTCTCCCACTGAAGGAGAAGGTGAAGGTACCAATGTTTATAAGGAAGCCTTACAGAGAATGGAGCAAAGATTTAAACCTGTTACCAACATAGCTTTAAATAGATATAAATTTTACACGAGAGTACAAAATGAAAGTGAATCCTTTGATGAGTTTTTAACCGCTTTGAGGTCCTTAAGTTTACACTGTAACTTTGGAAATATGTGCGATGAAATGCTCAGGGATCAGATAATAGTGCATGTCAAAAATAAAAAAACTCAGGAACGTTTATGGGAATTATGAGATCCAAAATTATCGGAAGCAATTTCCATTGCCAAGGCGTTGGAACAATCTGAGAAATGGATGCTCACTGTTAAGAACTCCAGTAGCAATAAATTAGAATCTAACGATGAAATTTGTGCTGTTAAATAACCGGAGGCACAGAGAAATGACAATATTCCCGCAGGATCGAATTTCCATCGTGTTAGCAACTATGGAGGGTTCAAAAAGTTAGACAGAAACGAAAGAACTGGTACTTGTTATAGGTGTGGCAGCAGGACGCATATGGCTTCGTATGGAGGGTGTCCTGCTATCAATAAAGAATGTAAGAAATGTGGTAGAATAGGGCATTTTGCCTCTGCCTGTAGAGACATGAGGAGAAATAATACCACCACACGTGGTGAAGTATTCCGAAAGTAGTACCATGGCGTGCAAATGTGTGTGTGGTGGATGCACTGAAGACAATAAGGGTTTTGTAGTTTCCTTATCTGAAGTGGTCTCTAGTGTGGACGATCCTGACACCAGTATTATCAAAAGACCTCCTATGTGTGTAGTTGAAATTGCTGGTGTGAATCTCGACCTTATGGCTGATTCGGGTTCTCCATGGACCATCATTTCAAAAGAGTATTTTGTGAGTAAACTAAGCACAGTTTTAGATTTCACCAATGTTTTACCATCTGACATTATTGCTGAGAGTTTTGATGGGTCTAGAATAGATGTCATCGGTTATTTTGATGTGAATTTACGTTTTAAGACCAGGAATACCTTTATCAAATTGTACATTGCAGCCAAGGGGGTAAATGTTTTAGGATGGAGGGATCAATGGAAGTTGGGAATTATTCTCAATCCCTGTTCTGAAGAACCTGTATTGTTGGATGAAAGTTTGTCTTTGAAAAATGTTGCTGTCATTTCCTCTGATGAAAAAGAGATCTCTATAAAAGAAAAATTCAAAGAAGTTTTTTCAGATGTGTTAGGTAAGCTGGAAAACTTTTCGCACAAAATCAAACTAAAAAATGGGGTCACTCCTGTCAAACAAAAATTGAGGGGTGTGCCTATAAATGTCAGAGAGGAACTGAGAAGTATGTTGGATGAATTAGTATCTGAAGGCATCATTGAGGCCGTAGATTCAGCAGAATGGGTTTCTCCCATTGTTTTGGTGAGGAAACCTGACAAAAAATTGAGAGTCTGTGTTGATCTCAGGGCACTCAATGCTAGTATTATTGTGGACTGTCATCCCCTCCCCAATATTAATGAAGTTGTCTCAATGTTGGAGGGTGCTAAGGTATTCTCCACATTAGATCTCAGGTCAGCGTATCACCAAATTCCCCTTACTGAGGAATCAAAAAAACTTACAGCCTTTATCACACCACAGGGACTATACCAGTACACCAGGATGCCGTTTGGATTAGCATCCGCGGCCTCGGTTTTTCAAAGGGTGATGTTCAACATTTTCAGGGATGCTGACAAATATGTTAAGTGCTTTCAGGATGACATACTTATTTTTTCTAGCAATGTGGAGGAGCATGTGAAACATTTAATTGAAGTGTGCGAAAGACTGAGGAAGAGTGGTTTAACTTTAAAAGGTAGCAAATGTAAAATGTTTAAAACCTCTGTAGAATATTTAGGGCACACTTTGTCTGGAGATGGTGTGGTGCCCAAGAAATCGAATGTGGATGGTATCACGAATGCGCCCCCTCCTGTGAACAAAGAACAATTACTTTCGTTTACAGGTATGTGTGAATACTATAGTAAGTTTGTGAACAATTTTGCGTCCAAAATGGAGCCCCTTAGGAAGTTTTTTGGGAAATTTGTTTATTTGCATTTTGTAAAACACAACATATGTTATACAACAACAAACAGTTCCGGTGTACCAGTTTAGATTATACTACAGAAGAACCCCCGCACTGATCAATAGTGTACAAGATATCTTATTGCGTTGCCACATCATTATCAGTCTATAGACAACAATAAAGTCACAGAGGTATCATCAATTAAAACCAATCAACAGTGCATGTCACGTATCATAACCTTCTATCTTGTGCATACCCTTGTACCACTTAACATAATTTCACACCTCCCCAGAGGGGGCCTCTCCTTCCCCATCCCCAACGCTTAAATGTTCACTGACCCAGTCAACAAATGGTGCCCAGATTTCACGGGGTCTAGAAGCCGGAAGCATCAACTCCCAAAAAGTAGTCAGCTGGACACGACCATACGTGACCTCACGAACTCACTCCAGTAGTGTGGGCCTGCGCCTCCTCCCCCAATGGACTGCAATCTGTCTCTTGGCAAACAGTAACAGTAGTGCATGTAGTTTCCGCTTTTCAGGACGCGTTTCTTTGACATACCCCAAAAGACCCAAGAGTGGAGATGGCGTGTGGGACATGCCTAGTATTTGGTTGATGGACCTAAAAATCTGGGACCAATAGTCAGTCAGTCTAGGGCAATCCCATGCCATATGCAAAAAAGATGCTGAGGGTATTCCACATTTCCAGCAGCTGTCATCCTCTCTGAGACCCATGCGTTTAAGGCTAATGGGAGTTCTATAAAATCGGTGCAGGAATTTAAAATGTATTAACCTAAGCTTATAGTTCGGAGACAACTCAGTTAGCTGGTTGCAACAATACATGCATTGTTCCTCCGATACGGAGGGCATAAGTTCAGCATTCCAACGCAGCAGCGCATTGGGACATATCACCGAGGCTTGCGTTTGCATGGTCGCATAGAGCCTGGTGATGAGCCGACGCGGGGATGGCGAACGGAGCAAAGTCTCCAGGGCCATCAAAGTGGGCGGTGGAGTTGGAAATGCACTGTGCAAGGCACGGCATGCAGCCCGTAGTTTGTAATACAAGAAGGTTTCCCCAAATGGCACTCTCTGCCCTTCCTCCGCCGACGGGGAGCCTCTAAAAGTATCTTCCGGGTAAAGGTCCGCAAATGTATGTAGGTTCATTTTCTGCGCCAGCGCTTTGCTCAGCTCATCTTTAATATTGGGAAGCATCGGATTTTGGGCTAATGGGACAGACGGGGCATACAGTATCTGGACTCCCGTCCTTCTCCTCAAACCGTCCCAGGCCCATCGCAATGTCTCAGCGGGATTGACGTCAGTGGTAGATCGACTATAAGAGGAGTACACTGCGACCGACAACGGGATTGGTGCCATCGCATTCCTCTCCACAGCCACATGGGACTGGAATGGTGTTGGGTAAACCCAATAATGTAGGAACTGCGCCTGCGCACAAAGTGCATATAATTTCATGTCTGGGGCTCCCAGCCCTCCCTGCCGCAGCGGCAATGTCAGCAGCTCCCACGAAACCCGGGCCTGCCCACCCGCCCATGCCAAAGCAACCAGCAACGAACGCAATTGTTCAAAAAATGCTTGTGTGAGCATGAGGGGCAGGTTTACAAACAAGTATAAGAACTTAGGTAGGACCACCATCCTTGTCAGCGCAATCCTTCCTGCCAACGACAAAGGAATACGAGCCCACGCAGCCACCTTTTCTTCCAGCCAATGAAGTGCCCTGCCATAATTCAAGTGCCACAGCTCTTGGATATCACGGCTCACCCAAATTCCCAAATATTTCACCTTCTCCTGCTCCCATTGCAGTGGAAATTCAGAGTTCACCCTTTCCGTATTATCCGTCAGTGGAAAAATCACGGATTTCCCCCAATTTATCGTCACCCCAGCCAGCCCGCCAAACTTAATGAATTCGCGCAGTACTATGTCTAGGTTTCGTGCTGGGTCCAAGATGTACAAGGTAACATCATCTGTATACAGTGATATTAAAAGACTCCGAGATCTAAGTCCAATTCCCTTGTCAGTGTGGTATTGACGTATTCGTGCAGCTAATGGTTCCATCGCCACAGCGAATAACAGGGGGGACAACGGGCACCCCTGCCGCGTGCCATGGGTGATCGAAAACGGGGCCAATACAAGACCATTCGCTCTGACCCTAGCCGTCGGCTCAGTATATAATAGCTTAATTAGGCCTACAAAGAGGGGGCTGAATCCCATGCGCCCTAACAGCGCAAAAAGATATGACCACTCCAGAGAGTCAAAGGCCTTGGTCGCATCCAGGAACACCGCCGCCGCTTGTATATCCGGGTGCAAATAGTGCAAAACCGAAAACACTGTCCTAAGGTTGTGGGATGTAGAGCGTCCCGGTATAAATCCCGACTGGTCGGGCCGAGCGATGATCGGCAGCAGAGGCTGCAACCTATTTGCTATCAGCTTCGCCAAAATTTTGACATCTACATTTAGCAGCGATAGGGGGCGATAGGAGTCCGGGTCTGTATCTGGTTTCCCTGGTTTCAACAGTGTTATTATAATTGCTTCGCGCATTGAGGGAGGCAGTATCCCTGTCTCCTGAGCCTCCGCGTAGACCCCCAGAAGCCTGGGCGCCAACTCCTCCACATACGTCTTGTAAAAGGCCGTCGTCAACCCATCTGAACCAGGGGCCTTATTTAAGGGCAAGCTTTTTATAACGTCAGCTACATCGGCCACCGTAAAAGGCAAATCCATATATTCCCTATGTCTATCGTTGAACCATACCAGTTCGAGTGACTCCAAAAATGATTGCATACCCTCCACCCCGCCGAGTTGCGTAGTAGTGTAGAGTTGGGCATAGAAGGATTCAAATTCCCCCAGCACCTCCACCGGGCCTCTAGCTATACTGCCATCCGGCGTAATCAGTTCAGGTATGTGCACAGCCGCTTTAGAAGGTCGAAGCATGCCTGCCAGTGTACGACCTGGCCAGTCTCCCTCCCCGTATCGATGCACCTCCGCATATTTCCCAAGGAATTTTACCTCTCTCTGCGCCTCTTCATCATATTCTAGTAATTTAGCTTTGAGTTGTGCCAGGATGGACGGCGTGCCCTCCTGATGGAAGCGCGTTTCTAGCTCCTGTATTTGGACCTCTATGGCGGACAGTGTACCACGGATAGCCTTGAGTACTCCAGCTTGCCGCGATATGCATTGACCCCTTATCACTACTTTAAATGCCTCCCAGAGCGAGGCTTCCGTGGCCACAGAACCGGAATTGAGGGTAAAGTAGTCGATGATATCATTACGTATTTCCTCCTTGAATGCCTCGTCAAGCAACGCGTGCGGGGGCAGTCTCCACTCAAACGCCCTCTGTGCGGCGTCCGGGAGTGTCAGGCTCAGGAAACACGGGGAATGGTCTGACAGTGTTCTTGGCAGATGCTTTACATCCTCCACCCAGCTCGCCACATCCCGGGTCACCAACCAGTAGTCCATACGAGACCAGGCCCTATGGTGCTCCGAGAAGCAGGTACCCTCCCTAACCTGCGGGTTTCGTGTGCGCCAGATATCTATCAATTCGCCATCCTCCACTATTGTATTCAGCATGCGTCCAGCGGCAACATGATGTGTCCTCGCCGTGCCCCGTCTATCCATATCGTCCCTCAATATAGCATTAAAATCACCCCCCCATAAAATCGTGCTGCAACCCGTTGCCTTAATCCTAGCCCAGAGCTTCTGAAAGAACCCGGGAGAGTCCACATTCGGGCCATATATCGCCACTAGGACCATTGGTAACCCACCCAGCGTGCCCATCAAGATAACATATCTGCCATCAGGGTCTGTGTATATTTCTCGTTCCCTCCAATCAACCCCTCGCCTAATGAGAATCGATACCCCACGTGCATAATTAGAGTATACCGATGAGTAGGTTTGAGCCCATCTATTGTGTTTTAGATTCGGGGATAGTGTGTCATACAAATGTGTTTCTTGCAGCATGCACAAATCTATTTTGTGACTGGCTAAATAGGCATGCACTCGTCTAGCCTTTCTGTTGTCATTGATACCTCTGACATTCCACGACAGACAATTCAACCTAGGCGTCCGATGAGTCATAACGCATTACAGTCCCATGAACGACAACCATATACATACGGAGTTGTACGGGGCCCAATCGCAGAGCACAACCAGTGAAATACTAGTACACCAGAAAAACAAAAAACAACAACCACCACCCGCCCCCCCCACCCACAACAACCCCTCAATTAGGTTGAAGAATCCCCCCCTTCAAGAACCACACCAAACTATGCAGTGCCGGGAAAGCTCCCATGGGGTTGTGTGAATGCCGGCATACTCCCCTACCATGGCAGGGTGGCCGGAAAGCTGTTTGGGAGCAAAGACTGCAGCATATATATAACCAGAATGACCCTAGATTGACGGTGATTAAGCTCCAACTTCACTGAACCGTCCTTCATCCACGGGGTCCCGCACCATCATATAAGGAGGGCGCCAACATGGGTCATAGCCTACCCCAACATGTGATCGTCCCCCCAGCCCTACCAACCCACTCTAGCCCCACCCACAAAGCTCCATGGCGGCCCACAATACGCGGGCACCCAATCCCAGCGACCCTCAGATTAACAACTCAACAAGGCAGTACAATAGCAGTAGGACCATGCAAACATCCGCTCAGCAACTTGACATAGACACAAAACGGAGATAAACAATCTCATTAGTACAGTTATGGGAATAATCTTTAGGCGCTGTTTTTAGTCATTATCACTTAGCTGATTCACAGCTGATTCCTCCAATCTGGAAGTGTTCTTGGATGTCTTGCCCCCGACATGTTTAGCGAATTTGAGGGCGGATTTCGCATCCGTGAAGAAGTGTGAGGAACCATCGTGAGAGACCTTGAGTTTTGCGGGGTATAACAGCGAGTAAGGGATCTGCGCCTGCAACAGAAGCCGCTTTGCTGGCAAGAATTCATGTCTCGCGGCCTGCACTGCCGGGGCGAAATCCGGGCAGAAGGAGATCTTATTTCCTTGATATGTTATGGACCCCATACCTCTTGCTTGCCGCAACACCACGTCTCGGTCTTGGTAGTTTAAGAGCCTCGCCAAAATGGGTCTAGGGGTACCTCCCACTGGCGGCCTGGGACCCAATGCCCGGTGTGCTCTCTCCACAGTAAAGACAGGTGACAAATGTTCAGCAAACAACGCACGAAGCATCTCTACCACGTACATCTCCACTCTGCCCATGGCTGTAGTTTCAGGGATCCCCGTTATCCGTAGGTTATTACGGCGTGATCTCGCCTCCAAATCCTCATTTTTGGAACGGATCACACCTAGAAGCCTGTCCATCTGCAACAGTTTATCTTTGGTCTCCACTTGGAACTCATGGCAGTCTACCTGTTTATTCTCCAGCACATCCAGACGCTGCTCGTGCACCCCGACCTGTGTTTTCACGGATTCCATTTGCGTCGTCAGCGTGTCCAACTTCGCATCTATGGTACGGAGGCTAGAGCGCATTTCCAGCATTAATGTGCGAATGTCCTCACCTTGGTCTCCCAGCGGCCCCTCCGCCTGTCCCCCTGCAGCAGACTCTGGGTCGGATTCGGTCAAGCGAGTCGTCCTACGCTGGTCAAAAATTATTTTGGGCTGCTTGGCATCCTGCTTGCCCATGCTGTGATCCGTGTCCGGGGGGGCAACTCCCAACCAAGCGCGGAAAATGCCCGTAGGATCCTCAAACAGCGATGACTCTGTGGCAGCGCCAAGACTACACCTCCTGACGGATTCTCCCCCCAGCTATCACATGGAACTGGACAGGCCCCTCGCCGCCTCCAGCCCGCAAACTGACTCTCCCTATCTGCGGCTTGACTCAAATGCCAACAGTGTTCCACATGCGGAGCGTGGGCCAGACCTAGCTCTCACCACGTCTCGTGTTATAACCCAGTCTATTGAGAGTCAGCCAGGTCCACCCTACCAATCTCCAAGGGCGCCCCTTAGGAAGTTAATGAGACATAATGCTGTTTTTGAATGGAAACAGGAACAACAGCAAGCATTTGATTCTATTAAAACTGATATTCTTAAAGCTCCCACACTCAAACCCTTCTGTTTGAACAAGGAGTGTGTCATTACGGTGGATGCGAGTTTATATGGCATTGGTGGAGTTTTGTCTCAGAGGTGTGGGAAAGATGAATGGAATGTTTGCTTTGCTTCCCGCACGCTCAATGATACAGAACGCAGGTATGCGGTTATTGAGAAAGAATTGCTGGCCTGCGTATGGGCAATTGAACACTACCGAAATTACATTTGGGGTAGTAAGTTCATATTAAGGACAGATCACAAACCACTAGTTAACATTCTTTCCCCGGGTGGTGGTTGGAATTCCACGGCTCGCATTGCAAGGTTGACCTCCAGATTGCAGGAGTATTGTTTTAAACCTGAGTTTGTTCCAGGTAAGAAAAATGTCGTAGCCGATTTCATGTCTCACCTTCCTTGTCAGCTCACCTGTAATGAAGGTTTAAATGATTCAGATGTAGTCACCACTATTCAAGATGTTATAACTGGAACATTTGAAGGTATTTCTGAAGAGTCTTGGAAAATTTCTGAGGAACAAGATCTTACAATGCAAACTGTTAAGAAGTACATTATAGAGGGTTGGCCAGATAGGAAGAATTTAGCAGAGGAATTCATGCCCATGTTCAGAGTGTCTGATAATCTAGAATTGGAAGGAGAATTAATATACAAAAGTGGGAAATGTGTGCCACCTTTTGGTTTACAAAAGGTCATTTTGGAGTTAGCGCACAAATCTCACCCCAGAATGTCTTCAATGAAACGCTTGGTCAGGAACTATTTTTGGTGGCCAGGTTTAGATCGCATGGTTGATCGAACGGTTAGGGAATGTGAGGTTTGCATGAATAGTGAGAAAATGATGAAACTCAATGTGCCCCCATTAAAGAGTTCTGATTGGCCGGATGTACCATGGAAAAAAATTGCTTTTGATATTTCAGGTCCTTTCATGTGTCTACCTCATGACTCTCGATATGCTTTTGTTCTGGTCGACTATCACTCTAAGTGGCCAGAAGTGAAATTTGTGTCCAACTCCTCTACTAATATGGTTATTGATTTTTTTAAAGAAGTTTTCTCCAGAGAGGGTTGTTCCTCAGTCCTTGTCACCGACAATGGAGTACAACTCACTTCTACTGAAATGGAAAACTTTCTAAAATGTCAGAATATTAGACATCATACTGTTTCAGTTTATGAACCACATGAAAATGGTCTTGTAGAACGTTTTAATAGAGTCCTAAAGGGTTACGTATCTGAAGTAGTCAAGCAAGGGGGAAATTGGAGAAATTTGTTGAGAGAAAAACTATGGTTATATCGCATTACGCCTCACACCACTACAGAGGTCAGTCCTTTTCGCCTCCTTAAAGGGCGAGACCCTGCTTCTAAAATTTGCCCTTGCTGGTTTAAAGAGAAGTGTAAGAATAAGTCGTTTTCCAATGAGTTGGTAAGTGATGTTGCCCAAAGGGTAGAATCCAAACAAGCCAAAACTAAAATATGGTATGATTGCAAATGGAATACCAAGACCCCTAGTTTTAACATTGGAGATTGGGTTAGAGTTAAGAAGCCTGGTTTCATTACCAAATGTTCTGATAAATTTGGTAAGCCCATGAAAATTGTAAAAGTTTTCAACAACAGTGTCATTACACAAGATGGTAAGTTATGGAATATCAGACGTGTTGCCAAGTGTCCTTTTGTTCCCAACAAGGTTGGAGATTACTCTCCAGAATTTTCTGGTGTTCCCAAAGATGCTGTGGCCTCTAGGGTCAAAACATCGGTTCGCTCTAGATACCCTCCCAAGAGATTGTCTGACTACATTACATAGTCTAATTCTTTTGCAAGACATTTCCTTTTGGAAGAAAGGAGGTATGTTACAATTTCACTGTATCTCTGTGCTATGTTTCCTTAGTTCCCCTTCCCCTTTAATTCTATGGTATTTTACAATGTACATTCCAGTTCCTTTTGGAACCTTGTGTTTGCTGCTAGGCACTCAGGTCAGTTGCACTGTTCCTGTTTGCTGACCAGTTGTACCTTGTTGCTGTGCTGCATTTTTACAGAATAAACAACTTTAATTCACCTGGACTGATTTGAATTTAACACAGGTATTACCTTCTCTTTCCTCCTTTCGTTTATTTGCTCCCCTGTGAAATGGATCCAAAAAAGAACAAGCATTGGCATAGCCAATAGGTCTCGCCTTTGGGACCTTATAAGAACTGTCCTTAATAAATCGTTAATTACAGGTCTGTAATACATAAATAAACACAGAAGTAGTTCTTCCCATCCCCCAGCTCCCACTTTCTTTTGGTGGCGATGGCAGTGTTGGAGGTGTGTGGTTTCCTTTGTTCCTTTGATGGTTTGGTAGTTACGGTTAGGAAATGTTGCAATGGTGCACACGTGTATTAAAAAAAATTCAGGCAATGAACTATAAATCTTCGATGTGTACAATGATGTAAGGTTAACAATTAGCAAAGCCGACAGGAATACTGTTCTAGTGTACCAAAGAAAACACCCGCACAAACTGCGCTATAAAGAACACTGCCCAAAAAGGAACTCAGAAAGATAAACAACCCCCTCTCAAAGGGCACAGTCTCCACGGCCCACAAAAGCAAGCAAGGCAGCAAAACACAACCAGACTTCTATGAATGGCATTGTAACACAGGACAGCCTTTACCAAAACACAGCAACGCACTTAAAGTACACGGTAAAACAATACTGCTGTACACTGAAGCGACCCCATCTTAGAAGTGACACGATAATACAACACCCAAAAGAGTACAGTACCACACTCCAACCATCTCTCAAAGGACACAGTAACACAACATGACCACACAGCAGAGGACAGTAGCAAAACACAGACACAAGCCCTCACACAAACTGTAAATTACAAGTGCCTTTCTGCAAAGGACACGTTAACAAAATTGTCATTCATAAGATAGCAGTGACTAATACAATTGCGCAGACAAAGGCTACAGTAACAGAGACGTGACAAAACACAACCCTAATCACAAAAGAGCACAGCTCAAGAGCTCGACAGAAAAGCAGAAACCCCAGACAGGAAAGAGAGGGAGGAACCGCGAATGCCTGCCATGAATGCGAGCCTCTCAGTGATGCCGACAGAAATCCGAAAGGAGGTAGATGTTTACTCAGGAATGTTTTAAAGTGTGCCCGAGGAATTCTCGGTTCGCTAAAAATCAGAGGGCTCGATCAGGCTTCCACTGCAGCAGGTGACCAGGGAGCAGATCGGGGAACTCAGTTATCACAAAAACAGCTGGCTGAAAATCGCAAGTGGCTGAGAAGAAATTGGCGCCAAATGCGACGAGAGTCCGCGAGGCCTCGGTAAACAGCCAGGATGACCTGAGGCGGCTGAGCTCATGCACGGTGCGCAGCCGGTTGCCAGCGCTGGCCTCGCGCCACCGCAAAGACGTTTTTGCCAGTATCAGGGAATGTCTATTCGACCACCCAGCTGCAAGGGGAGGGCGTGAAAGGAAAAAGTAGGAAAATCAAGGACATAAACAAGAACAGACACTCACAGCGCACCTCCGGCCAGCGAGCTACACGCACCGCAGCCGGCCACCGATGGGGCTGCTGAGCAGCTGAAAGAAAATAGTGCTCACCGAGTATACAACGCCGAACGTGTTACTCTGCCAGTAAAACATCCAGTCGGGTGGGCGAGGCAAAAAGAGGCCAGGGCGGTAACCAGGATGGACTAAAAAGCCTCAGTCACAATCAAAAGACACTGTTTACCATAACCAATGACGCAAAATGACGCAAACCAATCTAAGTAACGGGCGGAGCCGAAACTCCACTTCTCAAAGTATATTGATTACAAGAAGCCTCGCAGAGCGAGCAGCGCATGCGCGATGCAACGCCAGGCGAGACCTAAAAACACTTTTGCTGGAAACGTGGTCTTTTTCTGACATTTTTCAATTTCTAAGTGCAGCCTTGGGGTGGAGAGAAATAAAACATTCAAAATATGAAAAATAACTAACTAACTAAAGTAAGACAAAGTGGTTGCAAGGTGGCCAGATTGATTTATTCACACCTAAACACATTAGCGCCACTTTACAGTGTTTGCCAGTGAAGCACTTTTGTTTTCTCGTCTCTCTTTGAACAACATTGTTTTCCCTGGGTGGGAAAGTGCACTATTCCTGGAGGTACTGAAATACCTGCTTGATGGGTGAATTGGAAAACAAAATGTGTACAGCGGCTGTGTGTTCACGAATGTGTTTTTTTTAAACCATACTGCTTACGTTTTGTAAGGATATAAGCAATGGGCATTGAAACGGGTCCCTTCTGGGCCCTGTAGTCATAGGGGCCGATTCCGATCTCGGCCGGTAGGGCTCCGAATCGGATTCGGCTTTACCGGATCCGATTCGGAGCCCTGTTTCCCGACCAATTCGTACGTGCGTCCGGGCGAGTGAGTACGATGCGAGCGCGTGCGAATTCCCCGACCGACTCGTACGCCCGTCCCAACCGCACCGACCGACTCGCACGGATGCGCCTCGCACCGCGCAATGGAGACGTTCACCGGCCGGGCAAGTACGATGCGCGCCGCGAGCAGTCCGACCGACTCGCGCCGTCCGGCTCGAAGAAGCAGTCGGAGCCACACTTTGGGGGTCCGTGTCGGACCCCCCTGTACGCGTAGCCGCGCGAGTCGCACACAGGGGGGACCCATGGGTCCCCCCTACCTGTGCATGTACGGCGCGAGTCGCTTCGCCGCGTACGCGCTGTAGGGGGCGCACTTGTCCGCCTCGCACCCATTGAGTCAATGGGAGCCCGCGTACGAGTTGTACGACATGCTCCCATTGACTTCAATGGGAGTCCGACCGAATCGAGTCCGATGGCATACGTGCGCATCGTACTCGTTCGGTCGGGCTTCTAGGGTCCGATTCGGTCGGAAATCTCTCCGGGTCCGGCTCGGTCGGAGAGAATTCCGGCCCGAATCGGAATCGGCCCCTAAGTCTTAACTTTTCAGGCAAAAGCACTCACTAATTTCTGAATAATGAGTGTAAAAAGAAAAAGGTAACCATGTTGTTCCTGCTTACATTTCACATGCTTTACTTAATCTTGCATTCCCTATGAGTGTTTGCTTTTTCTAGGATGTTGTTAATTTTTTTTTAGGAAGCATATTGCACTTGTCTAGTGCGTAATTTGAATTGAGTCACATCCAGGTGTTTATAGCGGGTCAGTGCAGTGCAAGTTTCTCTCAGTGGGGCAGTATGGTGTTCAGTAGGGGAGAGGATGTGGCACTGTGGTCAGAGCTGCTGAATTTGGAACAGGGGAACCAGGTCAGCCTTCATGAGAAGTCCACCAGACCACTCCCCCTGAGGGAACACATTCCCATGCTAGACCTTAGAAGGCCCGCAAGATCTTAAAAGCCCTGGTGTCTTAGCACCATCAGGTAGACCCTAGCAGTGGCAAGTGTGGGTTAACCTTGAAGGCCTGTCTGCCACAATCCATACTGAAGTTCACCTCCAGTCTTGCAGGCAGGCCTATGAAGCAGCACACCATGGAGTGACAGTGACTCTGTCACTGAGGTCACTGGACCCATCAGCAGGGTGGCTCTAGGGCAGTGCGACCGCACCAGGAGCTGACCAGCCGCGGTCCGTGCAGGTAACAGAGGTGGAGCAGAGGGGCCGGGTAAGGGGGGATTTCGAGGGACAATGCTGAGGGAAAATTAAATAAATAATTAATCTTCCCTCGGCATCGTCCCTCGAAATCCCCCCTTACCCCGCCCCACCGCCCCACCGCTGTTACCTGCACGGACCGCGGCTGGTGCTGACTTCAGGAGGGGGAGTCGTGTTTGCTAGTAAAATATGGTTTTAAAAGCACTTGCTGCCTCCTTCTTGGCCTCCAACAATTTTCGGCAACGATAAAATGTCATGATAACTCCAGTGATTAATATTCTTAGTAGAGAGAGATGTTGTTTTGTCTAGTGGACGTTTTGACTCATGGAAAGGATGCACAGAGGGTTAATGTGCCTGCTGCTAAGAACATGTACCATGCTGATCACAAAGTGCACATAATGTAAATAGGTCAGTGGGTTACTGCTTTTGTCAGAGATACCCTATTGTTACTTGCAGTTAATAAGGTAAAATCCTAACATAGAACATTGAGCTATTAACTGTCATGTAAGAGCTGCATGCAAACTGCAAGGTATAAATTAGAGGGTTATGGTTTTTTCCCCAGTCTTTGATTATCCTAACGTTGCAAAAAAGGGTTCATTTGGGTAGAAATCAATTCTGATTATTAGAGAGAACCCCCAACCATGGTATTACGTTTTAAATTCTGAGTTAGTGTTTCTCCAGATCAATCACTATTAAACTATGCTGCCTACTAGTATGGTTGTCATGTGACTCCTACACCTTGTAGTCCTTTGTCTTATGTAACATTTCCTATACAGTGATTTACACACGTATTATTGATTGTCTCTGTGTAATGTGTGTGATGTAAAGTGCTCTGACACCCTACACTGGTATCAGTGGCGCTGTAAATTTTCTGATACTTTATTATTTTGACATTTTTACACATGCTAACAGTCTATGCAAGATTTTTCCTTATTAGTACCAGTGGAACATACAACTGCAGCAGTGAGAAAGGCGACCAGTCAACCTTTGCAAAGGGCCCTCCGCTTCACAGCAGCACAAGTCACATTTTTTAGTAACTTTTGATCCGTTTGAGCTATAAACAATTTATTAGTTAAAATCGTCAGATTATGCAGCAGATGATGTATTATGTGGCAAATATGGCAGAGCCATAATTATGTGGAAAAGATTTGCAAACTAGGATATTTTGCCATTCGTGTTTGAACTGCTCTTGTGAAAACAAGGGAGGAGAAGTGCTGATGACAGAAACTCCATGGCTGGGAGACAAATGGCTTGCGATTCCACTTTTAAGGATATTTGGGGCATTCTGTGATTGGAAACGTATCCCACTTTGTGAATGTATTTTAATGTCAATAACTCATATTAAACCTTAAATAAACATGTGTATCCCTTGGTTAAATTAAATAACGTAATAAGCTGTAACCGGTTAGTGAAATGGGAAACAAATACAAAAAATTGGGATATTTTGCTCTTTCTGCCACACCTCTGACTCCGCCCACTGACCCAATCCACGGGTTATTCCCGCCCTCTGATTCTCCGCCCACAGTTCCCCTACTTTTTTTCCCCCACTTCGACCACTGGGTACACTGGATGGGATACAACAATTGAGAACAGCCTGAAAAAGTGTGAACATGCCCTAGAATGTGATAGTGACTGTAACAGATTGAGCAGCAAGGGAGATGATACAACGCAGCACCATCTACATATACTGTTTGCACAGCATACGTGGCTCAGCAAATATACCAAGGGCGACAAGACAGTACAATTTACGCAGACTATTCAGCCAATTTAGAGCAGTTATTCACGCACACAGTTGTGGTGTTGGCCACATTATGGTAGCGCGGTTGCTCGTCTTCGTGGGTTGAGGGAGTTCCAGATTCAGGCCATGGACATTGTGGGGTGCTATGGGTTACTGCACTGGTGTTGCCTGATTGCCTGTGTGGGATGGTGTGAGACCCTGAGTGATGCTACTCCAGATAGCTAGTAAGTATCAGATGTTTGAGAGAGATAATGAAGCTAGACATATTGTAGTGTTGTCTGTAGTGTGGCAGCTAAGGAGTAGAGGTGGTAGCTGACCCACTTTCTATGAATGCAACTTGTGGTTCACAACTTAATTTTTTCTAGTCACCTGCAATTTGACACTAGTTTCCTTGGTAAGGGTGGTGGTGTTAGTGACAGCTTGTAGATGCTGGTAGCTTGCGTAATCTCATGGCTGGCATCGCAATGTACTGGCGTGCAGATGCTTTGCCCCAGTGCAGGACAATATAGAGCATACCAGATTACCTCAGCTAACCTGACATGTGCACTCTGATGACATTGCCTTCTGATTTCTCCTCCAAAGGTAGGAGTGGTTGGGTTAGCTCATGCATCTTAATTGGGCAGCATGGGTTATTTGACCCTTATAGATACATCCATGTAGTTATAACATGCTGTAAAGGGATCTAATCACTCAAAAAAGGGGGAGAGGAAACATTCCTACCCCAACCTCCCAGACTATCACTATTCATACAAAAGAGAGGTAGGAATGGAGAACGTGGTTATGTGATGCTAGTGGAAAGTGATCAGTGTGAAAAAACTGCCCTCACTCACAAATTGTGACATGCTTCATCATTGGGCTTGCTTACTAACATCCCTGTGCAGACCAATGCCTGGGGTGGAGCAAAAGGAAGGGGAAGACAATACAAACACATATAAATAATAGCGGGATCAACAAAGAAATATGTGCAGTTTAGGTGATGTTAAAACTAGCTCGGGTATATCCTCGGTTACCCTTTATTCCTGGATTACCCGGCTAGGATTAAAAGAGAAAAAGATGGAGGCGAAATAAGGTTGTTAGTACCAATTTACCCCTCCTAACTGCATGCGTGTTGACATGTTTCAGCCGAATTACAAAGCCCTCAGTTTGAAGGTCTGGACGGCTTTCTTTAGGACCTCTCGATCCCTTATATTTAGAAACCCCTCCTGTCCTACCTCAATCCAGTATGTTAATTTGGGGGTAGTCACACATTCGTCAAGGTGAGACCGCTGCTTCGGCAAAGTTCCGCACATGGAGTGAGCGGAACTTTGCCGAAGCAGCGGTCTCACCTTGCAGAATGTGTGACTACAGGGAGCCGCTCCTACTCTCACGCCATTTCGAGCGTTATCATCATTGAAACTCGATATCACCGAAGTGTGACTTACATATCCCCATACAAGAAAAGAGGGAAATACCCCAAATTAACCAACTGGATTGAGGTAGGACAGGAGGGGTTTCTAAATATAGGGGATCGAGAGGTCCTGAAGAAAGCTGTCCAGACCTTCAAACTGAGGGCTTTGTAATTAGGCTGAAACATGTCGGCACGCATGCAGTTAGGAGGGATGAATGGGTACTAACAACCTTATTTCACCTCCATCCTTTTCTCTTTTAATCCTAGCCGGGTAATTCAGGAATAAAGGGTAAGCGAGGATATACCCGAACTAGTTTTAACATCACCTAAACTGCACATTTTTCTTTGTTGATCCCGCTATTATTTATATGTGTTTGTATTGTCTTCCCCTCCCTGTTGCTCCACCCTAGGCGTTGGTCAGCGCAGGGGTGTTAGTAAGCAAGCTCAATGATGAAGCATGTCACAATTTGGGAGTGTGGGCAGTTTTTTCACACTGATCACTTTCCACTAGCATCACATAACCACATTCTCCATTCCTACCTCTCTTTTGTGTGAATAATGCTGTAAAGGGAATCATACTCATCGGTGGATAATGGCTTGTCTGTGATTAGGAACCCTGTTGTTTCAGGATTAAGTTTTCTTTGTAGGCCAGGCAGACTGTTGTGAGATAGCTTTGATTGTTTTGTAGGAGCTGTGAATCATCCACATACTGCTGCATGGTGGTGGTGTGTTGTGCCAGTTGGTCGTCAAGGGTCATAGAGGTTAGGCTGGATGGAAGAAATTACAAGGTCATGGGGACACTATAGTGGAATGTGGTATGTTTGGAGGCAGGTGAGACTTTGCAGACTAGGTTCTTGATTATAAATTTGGTGGTAAATAATGCCAAATTTGCACATTGGGTAAATACCAATTCCAAAGGGTTTGGTAAATAACACACGTGTTAGATAACACTGATTATGAGTTTTCACATGTACTGTGGCATCAATATTTACAGCATTTGTTACATGTGGTAAATACTGCATCTGGTAAAGAGCACATTCACAAAACTTCAGGAAGTACCCATTTTCAGGCATTGAACGTCTTGGAGTGAGAAAATGAATGCCAAGGAGCAGAAAAACCAGAGAAACACACATAAGGACATCAGGATAAAACCAAAGTATACCAAAAACTCCTTTCTGTGAATGAGTGTGCAGGCATTAATTTTGTGTGGACACAGTACCTAGAACCAAGACAAATGGAATCCATTGACATTCTCTGATATCACTCAGTCATCACAAGCAGAAACCTTCAAAACACTTCCCTCATGGACCCCAACAGGCAAAGGAAGTTCAAGTTTATGGATCCTGAGCTGGCGGCCCTGGCCAAAAAGGTGGTAAGACACCATGACTGTCTGAAGTGCCACAGCATGCTAAAGATGCAACCAAAAACAAGAGCATATCTGTGGAAGGAGAAATTTACACCTACACATGAGGAAATCTACTCATGCAAAGTTGCGTTTGTGAATATTCTACTTGTTCTTTTTGTGGGACATTCATGACTGCTACCTAAGGCACTAGTTGATACTAATGTGTAGGTTTTCGGATTGCATTAATACAGCTACACTGTATATGGGTTCTAATCTGTTTCAATAACATCTTTTGTATTTTTAGACGCCAGTGAACCAGATTCTGATGCTGCACTGTGCATTTTTTCAATGGTTATTGCTTTCAACGACACAACTACTATACATCATGTCATATTGGCATGCCTTTATTTTAACTGTATCCATTTTATGTCTTTCCTTGATGCCTCATCATACTTTCCTTAACATGTTGGAAAGTTGGCTCAGATAGTTCAGACCTTTCTGGTTTTGTAAGATTTCACCACTTAAAAACTGTTTACTAAGAAGACCACCTTTTAGCTGTGGAGGATAGTTCTCTCTCTTAAAGCACAGTTATTCATACTCATCGTAAAGTGTGAGAACTAACTAATATAATTAGCATAGGTAGTTAGACCTTCTAATAATACTTCATCTATCAATAACCCTCCTCTTCAGTGTGATTCAAAGGACCACTGTAGCTGTTTTTTTTCCATTCAGCCATTGAGTGGTCCATCACACTGGGCCCACTTCTCAGAACTCACTGTTCCCATGTGGATGATAGGCTTTAAAGTGTTCACTCTTGGTTGCTGGAAATATGACCACAAATTTCCAGAATCTGTAATCTTCCTACTTACAATTATATAGTATATCAAGATAGATTATGTGGTCCCAACTTGAGATATATTACCCATACTGCCACACTTCAAGTGACCATTCAAGAAGCAGCTATGTGACTTGAACAGAATTTCACCAGCGTACGTCCTCTTGTATTAGACGTTTTATTAAAGATCATTGCTCTCAGGATATTATAGAAGTCCCTTTTTTTAATCAGACATGCCTTTAGGCAAAATGGATTATATTCTAGCATTCATATCCCAAACTATGATCACGTACGAATAAAATTGTTGCACATACACTTTATCAACCCATTCTTATAGCTCCATAGGGAAAATATTATGATTCCTACCCTGTGGGATATAAGATGTAAATATCAATAAATCTCTTACTGCAATCCCAAGCATTCTTGTAATCTAAATTACCTATATATCTGCAGTTCTCAACTCCATATCTTCAAAAGAACACCCCCCCATCTACATTTAAATATGTTACTTAACTTCCCATAAAGTGACATGCTGGACTCACTGACTGAGTCCTCAAAACATAAAGGGCCTGATTTAGAATTTGGCGGATGGGTTACTCCTTCGCAACGTGACGGATATCCCATCAACCTTATTACAAATGCCATAAAATATAAAATACTTGTCATAACAGGATATATGTTACATTTGGGATGGAGCAACCCTGTCCACCAACTTCTAAATCAAGCTCATTGTAATTACTCTCGTCTGTTAGTTGTATGGCAGAATAGTATATATAGAAATATTGTCTGATCCTAATATAGTGTCCTAAATATTGGTTAGAAAACTATTGTCCCATTAGGGTAGACGGTTTATTTTTAAGTCTAATGGGGCAGATTATTGTAGAGTATTTTCAGGACATTATATTTATGTCCGATAAAATTCTGATAATATTTTGGCACCACACCATACTGATGGGTTCCGACATAATGCTCTCCATTGAGGGCTCCATCGCTTCACTTGCCATCAACATATAGACCAGAAAAGTATTGGTTTACTGCATGTTTCATGAGAGCAAAAATACAGCTGATTTGAGGAAATTAGTAGTCATCCTTGTTCCCTTCGTCTTCCTTCCTTCCATCAACTTTGTATTATCAATGTCAACCCTGGAAAGAAAATGATAGTTTCAGGGATCAAAAGGTTCATGTTGTGTGACTCGGTAATGTTGTATGGAAGTGACACATTGCTTCTGTTACTATTGAAGGGGGTGTTTGTTTACAGCTCAGAGGTGGAAGGCATCAAAAGAAGTGGATTTTCCAATTTTTCTATTAAGGCCATCTGGTGTTTGACCTTAAGTCCTCGTTCAAGAAGAATTAAATATAAAACTGAGACGAAGCTTGAAGGTGGGGGATTGTTCAATGGAGGTGGATGGAGGTGGATGGGGGTCTAGAGTATAGTAACTTTACACCTTCCTGCCAGGACAAGCAGTTGCAGTGGCTCTCCCTTCCCCTCTTGCTGATTCTGCAGCATTTGACATTTTGTGGGACGTGCCACTGCCAGGGTGTGTCAAATGAGGACAGAGCCAAGAGGGAGTAGCTTGGAGTGTTGCTACAGTGAATATTGGATTGGGCAAATAGTATTAGTCTGGCCATATGTATCCAAAGCAAAGTAACAGCAGTTGAGGGGGGTTTTATATCTAGGGGTATGGGAGTGGTTGGAGAAGCTGATAATTTTGTGTATTGCCCTTGGAGTGGGAAGCTGAAAAGTGAGGAAAAGTGCCATTACCTCCTCTCTGCCAGCAGATGGTTACTGCTCTGGAAAGGCCAGCAGTATGCCTCAAGTACTCTCAGGACCATGCTGACCATCATTTGGAACGCACAGCCATCAACGTACCATAATCCTTACTCAGAAACTGATCAGTTTCCCTTCTGTGTCCTTTCAGAACATGTATCCTGTTCAGTGCACTTCAATGAGAAATTGAAAATGGAGCAGCATTTCAATGTCAGAGGAGCGTTGTTAATATTTTGACAAGTAAGAGCTAAGTAGGGCTGCCATGTCTCCCACTTTGGCCACGGATGCACCAATCCCTACTTCCACTGAGTGCATGACACCTGTACACCAACCAGCAGTGAGATCACCGTCATGACATGCAGTCACAATGTTTTCAAGGCGGTGTAACTCCCCAGACATTGCTAACTTAAGACCAAGAGTCATGATTTCTAAGAGAAAATCCACCCCACTCACCTTGTATTAGTTTCGCAGCTGTAGAGGCTGTTGTCTCAGTGAGAGGTGAAATGTGACCTCTTACTGGGCGGGACCCAGGAGCTGGAGTAATTTCCATCAGAGGTGCAGCACCATGGGGCCATCAGCATTTATGACACATTAAGCTTCCAAGTGGTGGTAGATCCACCATTACTGCAGCTCCATAAGCCCATCGGCACCCAACTCCACCACCCTCTTGGACAACATCGGACTGAAACAGCTCATCACCACTCCTACCCACAAGGCAGGACACACCCTCGCAGGAGGGAACAACATCCACTTCAGCCACACCACGCAGCCCCCCTGGACGGACCACCACTGCGTACACTTCTCTTTCAATACTGCCACCGCTCACAAACCCATTCCACGCCCTCCGCGAAGGAATTGCAGCAAGGTCACAGAGGAGCACCTCAACTCCACCCTCATCCACGACCCCCCCGCCTCGAATGACGCCAACTCTGCAGCCAAGGAACTACACCGCTGGATCACCAACTGGGCAGACAAGCTCGCACTCCTCCGCACCACCGACAGACAACGCCCCCTGAAGGCCACCTGGTTCACCACCGACCTCCAAGAAGCCAGACGCTCCTGCAGACGTCTCGAAAAACGATGGAGAAACAGCAAAGCCACAGAAGACCTGACCACCTACAAGAACGCCATGACAGAATACCACCAACTCATAAGATCCACCAAGAGGACCTTCATCCGGAACAAAATCCTCACCAACTCCAGCAACTCAAAGGAACTCTTCAGCATCATCCAGCAATTCACCAAATCCCCCAGCGAAGCCACAGACATCACACCCTCCCAGGACCTCTGCAACAAGCTCGGCTCCTACTTCCACCTGAAAATCAAGGCCCTCTACGACAACTTCAACAAACAGACCCCAGAAACCTCCCTTCCCTCCAGCGATGACAGCCAGCCCACCATCACCGCCTGGACCCCGGTCACCACCGAAGATACCACCACGACCATGAAGAGCACTCACTCAGGAGCACCCACAGACCCCTGCCCGCGGCACATCTTCCACAGAGTCACCGCCGCCATAGCGCCCGAGCTACAACGCACCATCAACACCTCCTTCGAATCCGCCACTTTCCCCGACGACCGGAAACGCGCAGAAGTCAAGCCCCTCCTCAAGAAACCCTCCACAGACCTGACGGACCTGAAGAACTACCGACCCATCTCTCTCCTTCCCTTCGCAGCGAAAGTCACCTAGAAGATCCCCAACGCCCAGCTGAAAAACGTCATCAAAGAGAACACCATCCTCGACTCCTCTCACTCCGTATTCTGCAGTAACCACAGCACCGAGACTGCCCTCCTCGCCACCACAGACTACATCCGCATGCTCCTCGACTAAGGCCACACCGCAGCCTTCATCCTACTGGACCACTCCGCAGCTTTCAACACCGTCTCCCACCGCACTCTCGCAGCCAGACTCCACAACGCCGGCATACACGGAACAGCCCTCGACTGGCTCCGCTCCTTCCTCACCAGCAGAACCCAAAGGATCAGACTCCTGCCTTTCCTCTCCGAACCCACATAGATCAACTACAGAGTACCCCAAGGAACATCGCTCAGTCCCACGTTCTGCAACATCTACATGGTACCCCTCGCCGCCATCGTCAGACAGCATGGACTCAGCATAATATCCTACGCCGATGACACCCAGCTCATCCTCTCCCTCACGAAGGACCCCAAAACCACCAGACTCAGCTTCCAAGAAGGAATGAAAGATGTTGCAGTATGGATGAGCAGCAGCTGTCTGAAACTCAACTCAGAGAAGACAGAAGTTCTCATCCTTGGACCCACCCCCTCAGCTTGGGACAACTCCTGGTGGCCCACCCCCCTCGGCAACCCCCCCCCACCCCCATGGACCTTGCCCAGAACCTTGGCATCATACTCGACTCCTCCCTCACCATGACCCGACAGATCAGCGCCGTCGCCTCCACTGGCTTCAACACCCTCCCCATCCTCCGCAAGACCTTCAAGTGGATCCCCCCGAAGCCAGAAAGACCGTCACCCACACACTCATAACTAGCAGACTGGACTATGGAAATGCCCTCTACGCTGGAATCAACAAATCCCTGCTACACAAACTCCAGACCTTCCAGAACACCACAGCCAGACTCGTCCTCGGCATCCCACGACATGAGCACATCATCCCAAAACCTGCAAGACCTCCACTGGCTCCTCGTCGAGAAGCGAGTAACCTTCAAGCTACTCACCCACGCCTACAAATCCCTCCACAACACCGGACCCAAATACCTCAACGAAAGAATCTCTTTTCACATACCCAAAAGAAACCTCGGCTCCGCCGACCTCGCCCTAGCAGAAACCCCGCGCATCCGCAGAACCAGAGCGGGTGGAAGAGCCTTCTCCTACATCGCAGCCAAAGCCTGGAACAAGCTCCCAGGCAACGTCAGACGCTCCCCTACTCAGCACCCCTTTAGGAAGAGCCTCAAGTCGTGGCTTTTCGGGCTGACTGGAGCTGCACCCCCCCAGCGCCTTGAGGCCCTCACGGGTGAGTAGCGCGTTTTAAATCCCCTGATTCATTCATTCATTCATTCACGACACATTAAAAGGGTCTGATTTAAAGTTTGGTGGGCAGCCCGCCATCCATCAGGGGGAAGTGGAGGACATTATGTCCACCGCTCTCATGAAGAACCGCCAGCTCAGTGATGATATCTGTGCCTCTGAAAGAACCACAGTCACAGGGCTTCCTTTGCAGTCACTACAGGGTTGGTGCACATGTGCAGTTTTTCAGGCAGCCACCCCCCAACTTTTTTGTTTTACAAAAAACAAACTTGTAAAGCTGGCGTTTGCTTTTGAAAAACAAAAACGTTTGGTGAAAACAAAAGAGTAATGACCCTGGCACTTTTCTCGCAGGGAGTAGAAGCCAAACTGTCTGCTGGCAAAAAGGCCTATTGACAGCTTACAGTGGGCTTAGAGCTCGCCCATTGCTTATCATTGGTTGCCTTTACACTCTCATCTGCATGTATTTTATTTGTTGTCTTGTGTGGGCTTTCCTTCCTCTCCTTGTGTTTGTGTCTCCCCTGGAACATGGGCGCATTACTTATGTCTTTCCTCTGCTTGTTTTTCAGGGACTACTTTTTTCTTTTGGAGTAAGAATTCCATGAGAATGGATGTGTTTTCCAGCTGTCTCCCTTGTTCACTTTTCTCCCTTGGCGCACTCTTGGTTGCTCTCGGTCGTCCATGTGTTTCTTCCCTGCTTCCTGCATGATGGCAACGCCCTTGTGTACGTCTACCACATGTTTCTTTTTTACATGTGTGCTTCTTCCCCACCAACTTCATGTTGCTCTCACTCACCTGTTCCTTCTCTCAACAACACCGCCCACCATGTTGCTTCCCATCAGCCGCACCTTCCGTGTTGTTTCCCCCACCTGGGCTCTTTGTTATGCTTCTCACACCCACATCCTATGTGATGCATCCCCACCTATGCTCTCTTTGTTGCTCCTCCGACCGCCCTTCAAAAAGAAAATAAAGCTTTTACACTGTTTTTATTTTTTTTTACCTATCCAACTTGATAAACCAAAAATAATCCCCTTATCCTCTTGTAGGTGCACAAGCATACACAGTGATGCAGCAGCCATGTCAGAGCGCCTTTTTATGTTTGTTTTCTTAAGCAATGCTGCACAGAATTGGGGATGCTGTACAGCAGGACTGAAAAACCACTGGCAAAGTCAATGGCTATTAAAGATCTATTGGCTTTGTCAACGCTTATTCTTTTTTTCCTGTCTGTTTTCATGGCTGTGATGGACAGAAAAAATCAAGCATTGGCATAGCCAATCTGGGGCGGGGGGGCGTAGCTTCCTCTGGTGCAGCAGGTGCAGTGGCATTGGGGCCGAGAGACATGAGGGTCCCACTGAACCCTGATTGTTTCTTGATGTTTTAATTCAAAATGCAGTCGGGGGGGGGGGCATCTCATTCATTGCACTCTGGCCCATGATACACTGGCTAGGGTACTGAAGCCAATAGGTCTTGCTTTTAATATGCAAGCTACTTGCTTTGCCAATATTTGGTTGCTTGCTATACTTTATGTCAAAAAGCTTTTGAAGAAGGCTGACCAATGTGGTGCAGGCTTTAGTTGTAATTCTATTAAGTTATTATTGGACATTGGGAAAGGACATATTTTATTATTGACTTATACAAAGTTAAAAACTGCAATTCTGCATTAGCATGGTATTAATAGTAGAAATAAATGTTTAATATAATACCTTGATTGTATAGTGCAAGAGCCCTATAATTGTTTTCTGAAACATATTGTGAACAACATGTAATTTTGTAATTTCATATTATGCTAAAGTTTTATAAATTTATGAACATATGGGAGATGTATCCTAACAGCTAAAGCTGCTCACTTCGGAACATGGGTAACAAGCTTCGAATCCCTTAGCTCAACATCCTATGATTCTGAGCAAATCACAATCTCCCTGTGACATAATATAGGGCCAGATTTATAACTTGGTGGAGAGGTAACTCCGTTGCAATGGTACTGAGTTCCTACCCCATCAAAACCATGCCTGATTTAAATGTGGTCAGACCATAGTTTGATGACGGTGGAGACAACTCCATCTCTGCCACAGTCAAACTTCTCAGATGGCATGACAGAGAAAGGGCTGTCGGAGGTTTGTCTATATGTCTGCCCACCTAATTTAGATGGGCAGACATATAGCCGTTTTTCAATGCCCGTCACCACCAGGAAAAACCTAGCGGTGAGGGGAATTGAAAAATGCTCAATTCCCTCCTCGCCATTGGAGGAAACTTGCATGGTGAGCGGGGCATTGTTTTTTTTATTTACAAAAAGTAAATCCGGCTTTGGGAATTTTTTTCTGAAAATAAAAAAACTGTGTACCTTTGATGTACTGCTACGTCATGTTTGACGGAGCAGTCGGGCAAAGTTACAATTCATTAGCAGGAACCGCCTTGATTGCAGTTTTTGTCAATGCTTAAAATGTTCCCCTGGCTGGAGGACATTTAAAAATGTTGTGGGCTGCACGCCTGTCAGGGCAACAGAGTAATTTACTCATTGTGGATGAGATTGAGTTTTGGGAACAGGGGTGGGGGTCTCCCGAAGATGATCCCCTTTGTGTTCTCTCTTTGAATGAAGATGCTACTAGACTGCACCCAAAAATTTGGTGGACTTCCCTGGGTGGTGGTAATTCCCCTTGAACAACTGCCAGTCAGACTACGGAACAGTGCCTGACCAACACTGCACAACCATATATGCAGTGTAGTGCAACAGCACAACTTCATAATGAGAGGCATTTGCTAGCTATTGGGTGTCGGGTTCTTGCGCTGAAAAGGAGTAGGACCGTCCCTCGGCCTCGTATGGATCAAATGAAATATGCAGTGTGGAGGATGAAGTCTGAGGCTAAATCAAGGGACTAGGTTTGGCAGGGGGCCAACGCCAGAGCATCCTCAAAATTAGGACCACACAGATCTCCCTGATGAGGAATACAGAAGACACAGGGAGTGAAGGGGGAACAGTCCTGATGCTGCCTCAGACCAACCAGGGCAGACACTTCATACCAGTTCATCTACAGTTTGCAGGGTCACCTCTTGGAGGGCTCCGGGAACGCTGCCGCATACTGAGCCTGACAGGGCTGCACTTGACTCCTCCGAATACAGATCCGCCAGCTTGTCATGCAGCCGCAGCGACTGCCAGTTGTCGATCCTCATTCATTTGCTGACTGGAGGGGGCCTCCCTTGGGATATGGCCTCTGACCCTCAACCTCTGAGAGCAGTGAGAGGGACATAGACCATGTAGGTTGGACGGGTGCCTTTTGGATGTCTCCCCAGAACGGCAGCCCACTGCATAGTGATCTAGCCAAGACCAAGCGTCATTCGGGGAGGTAAAGAATGGGTCTTCTGATCAACTATAATCTTCAGCTTTGCCGGGAAGAGAAGTGCATGCGTTATCCCCAACTCCCTCGGGCGCTTCTTGACAGAGAGAAAGGAGGCTCTTTGATGATGGACCGCCAGTGTGAAGTCCGGGAATATCATCACCCTAGCATTGCTCTCCTGTATGGAGCCCCCTGAATGGGCACCACGAAGAATAAAATTGTGGTCTTTATTGTTCAGTACCTTTGCGATGATTGATCTAGGCGGGGCCAAAGCCAGAACCCTGTGTGCTTGCTCCACTGTGAATATAGGGGAGAGGTCCTGAGATTCTGCCCAGGAACGAAGCCATGTTTCAATATATATTGCGTGATGTTGGAGCCCTTGACTTTCTCTGGTAGGCCAACGATTCAGAGATTGTTTCATCTCTACTTCCCCTCCGCATCTTCTGTGCGGTCTTCAAGGATCTGAATGTGCTCAGTGAGGCTGTGCAGGTCTTTATTGAGGTCTTTCGCTTGAGGGGTTATTTCCTGTATCACTGTTTCCATGCTCTGCACCCTATCGGTTAATTTCTTCTGGTTTTCGAGCAGCAAGTTAATTTTCTCAGCCAGAGAATCTACAGTGTACTCCAGTGCAATTCGAAATTCCCCTATAGCTGTATCTGCACAGTGTCGCTTGACTATTGTGACGGGTTAGTGGACAGTAGGGCCGGTGTCAATTCTCCGAGTTCCATCTGGGTTGCCTCCAGGGTCCAAAGCCGGTTGAGTGCTTGACACCTTTGTTCTTTCCCATCGCGACATCCGTTGGGCTCACCACTGACTCTCCGCCCAGGCAACTGTTCGATCACCAATGCTGGCTTGACCCACAGGGAAGAGAAAAAATGGCACCTCCCCTAGGGCGGCACGTGCAGCCGCAGTATGAGTCTCCAACCACACAGTCCATGGAGACTCGATGGTCCCCCCCGCAGAGTGTCTAAGCAGCCTGCCAGACCCTTGGGGCACGGGATCCAACATCCCCCGGAGTGGCATGAGCAGCCACCACGAGAACCCAGTCTGCGGGCTCCTGCAAGGTTGTGTCCCGGGGTTTCGGAGCAACTCTTGCACCTGCTCCAAACTAGGTGAGCCTCCGAGGGCCTCAGCCACCACCACCAGCTGGGACTGGGAGGCACAAGTGGAGAATACAAAGCAAAGGCTCCCCCAAAGCCGGGATCCACAGTGTCCTCCTAGTGTCAGTGTGCGGACCGCTGCACCATGTACTCATCCACTGGGCTTCGGTAACAACCCGCCAGACCCACCAGACTACTAGGGCTTACGTACTTTGGGGCGGCACGAGCAGCCGTTACCAACTTCCAGGTTGCGGGTCACTTCCGACTACTCCAAACCAGGCACCATGGCATGCTCTCCACAGGCTCTGGGATTTGACATCTCGCAGTCTGCCTGGGCTGGCCGAAGCACCGCCCAATACCTTCGGTGCCCTCTGAGCCGACACCGTCCCAAGTTCAAGGGCTAAGACTACACCTGGACCAGAGGCAGCCCTCTCTCCCAGCCTTCAGCAAGATAGGCTGCACCTCAATCGCTCTAAGGCCCATCTCGGCGCCCTTGTGAAATCCGCAAGCTGGTCCCCGGGGTCAGGGCAACTCCCAAAAAGGTCAGTACCACCCTGCCAAGATCGCCATGGTGGTGCTCCGTACTGGATTGAGGAGGATGATGCGGGCTGAAAGGGAACTCAGTTAAGCACCATACCCCATATTCGATAACTAACCACGCCCCCTTCACCAGGGCTCCATAAGTAACATCACAGCCTAATCCCCCAGCTTCTGTCAGAATGTATGGCCAAAGGCAAAACCCTCACCTATTATAGCAATCTGTGAGATTACATGTAACAAAATACCTGTCTGCAGCCTTTAACACAGTGGATAACAACCAAAGTTAAAAGCTTACTGGCTTTAACAAATGCTTTCAACAATAAATAAGCTAGATCAACTGCCTTTGCCATAACTTTTCGTAATAAGCAGAAAAGACCCATGGCATTTGAAATAACATTCCCTGGGAATCAGACCCCTAGCTTGTCACCATAACCAACTCGGGCCTACAGTATTGAGCATAAACATTTCCACAAAGCAACCATCAGGCACACAATCATAAAACTGGAAAGCTATACAAAATTACAGTTGGCTAAACAAAATACTATACCTCCTAAGAGGGCCTAATGAGGATTCTCACAGAGCAAACCTCTATACCAATGTTTGTTTCACACAGGGAGAAACTAAAACCAAAACCAAAAATCTTGCCTACTACTCTAATCTGTGAGATTCCATGTAACAAAATATATATATATATATATATATGTGTGGTCTCTAAGATAAAGTAGAAACAATCCAGCCTTAAATATCTGTAGACTGTAGCGTATGTGTATCATAACAAATCCGTCAGATCTTCTGCCTTTATCATATAATTGTATATAAAACCGATCAAGCCTATAGCCATGATCATTGACTTGTCACCATAATTAACTCAGCCTTGACGCATCGAGTACAAGCTTTGGGTATGCGGATTTAGAGTAGAGTCTATTATGCCAATAGACATTTAGCTGTCTGCAGTGCAGCGCTTAATTAAACAGCACTGCATTTTATAGGTGGTGAAATGCCTGTGGGCAGGGCGGGGAGGGCAGCTGGGGCTCAGCGCGGCACCCCATAAATTTAAAAAACGGCAATCACCACAGGGCAAACACCAGCATCAAGAATGTGTTGGTGTTTGTCCCGCTGTGAAATGTCAGTAATGCCAAGCTTTGCCAGCATCCAAAAAGTGTAATACAGCAGTCTTTTTAGTGGAAGCACACAAATGCAGCCCAATCAAATCCTTTACTCAGGAAAACCAATGTGTGGGTGGAGCCTAAGGACCTCTCTCAGTGATACTCTGAAAGCTCTTTTTTGTTGATCACATAAGGTCAGGTGACAGCTGCACAGTCAAGCAAAACCGAAAAATCAATATAGATTAGTGTAGCTCTGGGCCTCCCATTCCGCTCTCAAACACAAAACTGCACTCTGAAGTCTAAAGTTGATGAAGGAAAGGGTGGGGGCTGAGACTGCAATACTTTTCGTATGTCTGCCCTCCTCGCGTCTGTGCTGCTGCTGGAGAAAAACAAATGTAATGAATTATCTAGTTATCTATGATACTTTAACAGCATTACGAAGGCATGTGTCTTCCCATGAAAGTTCAAACTCAGGCAGCCATGGTGCTGCTGGTTCAGGCAGCTGGATAATTAAACAAAATAGTTACAGCTGCGTGGAGGGGAAGCACTTTTTTCTGTGGACACACATAACTTCTGCCCAATCAACACATGTAGTCGTGCCTCCCAACATGTGGGCAGAGCTAAAGCCCCTCTCTGTAGAACTCCTGCCATTACGTCTGGTGACAGCTGCGCTGTCAAGCCAGACCTATTGGAAACACAAGCCTTTTTTCAGAAATATGTTGTTAAAAGCAGAGCTGACTCTGTTTTACAAATGTATGCGTATATAACGCAAGAGTACTTTAAAAGACACTGTGCATCACTACATGCTTTGATGCAGTACTGGCCTTTGTTAAATAAAATGGATGACTTTAATAGTCAGTGATGCATGCTTAGTGACAGTCACCTGTAAAAGCTGGGAATGTTAAAGCTTCCCATGCTGTAGTACCCTGAAATGAGACAAATTCCCGTATGTAGTGGTGCTAGTCACTATATCATGGCGGCGGTTCCTGGCAATGCTTTTATAAATGACCGCCAGCTTGGTCATCGGGGCGGAGTGATTTATTCCATCCCCATGGCAGAAGGACAGGCCGTCCGCCTTGGTATAAAGCAGGGCCTAAGTCTTCTCTTTGTTATCAAAACATAGGCAAAGAACCTGAGGGATGGTGGAATTACATTAAGGAGCACGTTCTAAGGGTCTAAGCTCTCACTTGTTTACATGTAAAGTGCTGTTAAAAGCACAGAGCTGCTCTCAGAAATTATTACACTTAAGAAGCAACCTTGGAAATCGGTTCAAATAAAAACACAAGCTCGGAGACAGCTCAAGAGGGTTAGAAATAGCAATGAGCTGCGAGGGTTGGGGGTAACGAGGAGAATGCTGGGTGTGGGGATTTAAGAGGGGAAGCAGCAGGCGGGGGAGAGATAGAAAAAAATAGGCACTTCAATGAAGCAAAAGAAACAAGCTTTTGCAATGCCAGTAGGACTCGTCTTTGGGCTTTGCCAATAGTTCCAGCCATTCTGCACAGCATCTCTGATGCTGTGCAGCATGGCTCTAAATATGGAAAAAAAACACGATACACGGCCAGCTCCGTCACTTTGTAGGCTTTGCATGTGCCTACAAAGTGATGCAAGTGCTTATTTTTTTGTTTGCTGATCTGAGTTGGATTGGTAAACAAAAAAGGGTAGCGCAGGTGGGTGGAAGCAACTTGGGGAGGGTGAAGCAATAAGGGAGGGGGCAACATCAAGCAACAGGTAGAGTGCGCAAAGCAACACGGGGTATGGGTGGGAGGAACCAATGGGGGAGCAAATAGAGAGAGAAAGAGGAAGCTGGAGCAAACAGAAAAGAGAGAGCGCAACGTAGAGTTGGAGGGAGAAGCACCTGGGTGAAAGAGCAATGTGACAGTGGGATAAGCACATGAGGGCTGGGAGGAAGCACACGGGCAGCGATTGAACAAAATGAGAGAGCATGGCGGTGGGGGAGACGTACACAAGAGAGACCGATCGACCCACTCTCATCGAGTGTTTAAACCAAAAAAAAGAGGCACCTGAAAATGGTGCAGACGAAGGACACAAGTAATGGGTCCATGCTCCAGGGGAGGGACAAATCAAAGAAGAGGAAGTAAAGGACACATGTTAAAGAATTCGAAGCAAGCAAATGAGAGTAACAATGAAGCCTGTCAATGGCAAGTAATGAGGGGCTCTGAGCCCACTGTAAGCTAGCAATATGTCTTGGTCCTAGGTGAGACCTGAAAAGTAGTACCCTGACATGGAACTGTGGAAGGGTAGAAGTTGGCCAGTCAAAAGCATGGTAAAGAAGCTATCCTCCGGGGTAGAAACAAACACAAGAAGAGGAAAGCAAGGAATTTATTAAGAAGCAAGCAAATGAGCAGGACAATAAAGCCAACATATGGTAAGCAATGGGCAGGCGGTAAGCCGACTTTTATTTTTTGGTTAGCCCACAAAAGGAATTTTGCGAACAGACTGCTTGTGCTGCCTGCTAGAAGAGGCCTAACCATCAGAACGTCCACTCTAAATAGGAAAGGCAATCTGAGGCCCTACTCTGACGGAACCTACTCCTTTGGTCCATTAGAGTAAACTTTCTGATGGTGGAGCCAGTGCATGCTCTGCAGTCGAAAAGATGATAGTACACTTAACTCCTAAATAGAGTGGTATGGCTGAGAGTTTGGAAGACACGGTACTCCACCATGTTTGTGACAGACTACCCTGTTCACCAAACTCTAAATCAAGCCCTAACCCTTTAAGTGGAGGTAGACCCATCTTTACAGTATCTCTTCTGGCCCTTCAGCATTTGGGCCACATTAAGCCTTCAACTAGGTTTGTTTCCCTTTCCCAAGCAACAATCTTCAATGTAGTGGGCTCTAGGTGATATGTTCAGGAGTCGCACAAGATCTGGAAAGAGGCTATCGCTATTATGGTATTGGCATAATTTCCTTATTGTTCTAGAGCAGCATTTCCCAAACTGAGGGTCGAGACCCACTGGTGGGTCGCGAAAGAACAATAAATAAAGATACCTTTACATTTTCTATTTATCTTGTCACATGTACTGTGCTTCAGAGACAGAGGTGAAATATCAGGCTATGTCTTCTGAAAAATTGTTGCTTATTCTTTTAACACGGGAATGAATTGATGTTTACTTTTCTTTCGCTGACTGCAAAGTGAGACGGGCTTTAGAGAACTATGTGACAATCTTGCCGATTCACAGAGAGTGTAAAAGGAAAGGCTGTAGAGTCTCGTTTTTTGTAACACAGAACAAAATTTAATTACCTGTAAATGAACTGTACACATACTTCACCATATATCAGCAGTTAGGAAAACAAAAATGAAGCACATTTGTTTGCAATTGAGAAGTGTGTTGGAAAGAAAGATCTTGATAGATCAAAACAAATCAAGGCACTTTTACTTGATTTGCAAATATTCACAATTACCCAATTTCCACACATTATCATCTGCGTGCTATATAGCGTCATCAGTAAAACTGTATGTTTGTGAAAATGTAGTGGTCATTTCAATGGAAAATGTGCTGTCTGTAAATGACAGTGCGCTACAGCACGATGCTTTAGTAACATATTTGACACAATGTGATCCAAAATGCACCACCTGCTACATACTACACTCTTATCACTCTCCTGCTGAATACATTTGCTACTCTTTGTGTGAAGCTAGAATGTTTCACAAATTCCTATGACATCAGGGATGTAACACTAATGTCAGCACACCCTCTCTGCAAATTGTTCCAGCGCCACTGTTGCAGAGTTGCTGAACTATGTCTCTGAATACAGTTTAAAACAACCCCTTGCAAGTAATCCCAAGCAAGACTCTGGGTGAACATTCCAGTATTTTTGGTGCCATTTTGTTACTGGACAAAGCCATTTCAACATAGAGAATGTGCTCACTGTACATGAACATACACACTCATCCCACTTGTGTACGACTTTCACAAATAAATTGATAAATATGGGTGTGGCCAAATGGCCACGCTGCCGACTTTTGGATTTGGGGAACCAGGTTTGAGTCTCAGCGGTGTCTCTGGGCAAATCACTTAATCTACTGTGCTTTAAACAAAATGAATCTGACCCTGTGTATTGCAATCTGGTGCTCAAGTAAAGTGCCCCAATGCCCTTGGGCAGTGTTTGCGCTATATAAAATGGCAACATATATATGGAGTCCAAAATGCACCACTGGACCTCATTATAACACAATAATAAATATGAGGCCTCACACCGTACTCTGCTGCAGAAGGGTTTATTCAAATTTGCTAAAAGCACTGGTATTAACACCAAGGGCCATATGTATCATTCCAAATTGCAATCGCAAACGCCGAAATTCGCAGAATTTCGGCGTTTGTGATCGCAATTGGGCTTAGTGGTATGTATCAATGAAAAACTGCCTCGCAAAATAAGGAATCGCAAAATTTGCGATTCCCTATTTTGGGATTGCATTTAAGGAATCGCAAATTGCGATTCCTTAAATGCAATGTAAGAAGCACAAAAAAAGTGCAATTTGGCCTTAAGGAATCGCAAATTACCACCAACTTCAAGTTGGTGGTAATTTGCGATTTCTTTGAAAAATGCACTTTTTTGCATTTTTCAAAGTGCAATGTGGCGCACATACCCTTAGGGCATGTATGTGCACCCATGCTTATTTCAGGGGTGCAACAGGGTGTCCTTTTGACACCCTTGCAACCTTGAAATTGCATTCTCAATTTGCGATTCTCTAATTGCTAATCGCAAATTGAGAATGTCTTCCCATTCATTCCTATGGGCCTCTAGGCCCATAGGAATGAATGGGGAGGTATTCCTTAATTGCGAATCGCAATTTGCGATTCGCAATTAAGGAATATGTAGGATTCGCAAAATTATTTGCAAATCCTGCATACATAGCGTTTTGCGATTCTCAAATAGCGATTCGCAAAAAATCGCTATTTGAGAATCGCAAATGAACATTTTGATATATATGGCCCCAAGATTTTTCAGAAGCATTTTGATTTTAGTGAACAGATGCCACAGGCCAGCACCCCACTCCAGTGCAGTTCACCAACTGCCACATTTATGGACAGACACACTGAAGTATACAAAAAGTGATGGATGGAATGCTTGAATTAATCTCAGCCACTGTCAATAACTACGGGGACAGCATCCCATTCCATCGTTATTTTGCAGACCATGTCACCACAGTTTGAACCCAGTTTGTATACTTTAGTGTGTCTTCCTTAGTGGGATGGGTATGCCCAGAACTGGATCCCCTGCACACTGGTCACTGGAACTAAGCTATACCTGTCAGATGAGCCATAATTAGGGTGAAACCGGCCCTAGGTTGCTTGTTTTTTTGGTTCAGAGGGGATCAGGCCTGGCAGTTCAGGCTGGACTGGTCCCATTTGAGCAGGGTCAAGACTGATTTGCATATGACTGGGTCCAAACTGAGGTGGCATGGTGGGCAAAATAATGATGAACTGGGATGTGGCCCTAGTAATTTACCAGTGGCTGAGATTAATTCAAGCATTCCTTCCATCACTTTTTTTGTATATTTTAGATTGTATCACTAAGTGGGATGGGTATGCCCAGTCGTGGGTCCCATGCACCCTGTGTCACTGGAACCAAGCTTTACCTGGCTGATTAGCCATAATTAGGGTCAAACTGGTCCTAGGTTGCTTGTGTTCTTGTTCAGGGAAGACCTTGGCTAGCAGTTCGGACTGGACTATTCCCATTGGAGCAGGGTCAAGACTGATTTGCATATGGCTGGTTCCAAACTGAAGTGACATGGTGGACAAAACAATGATGAAGTGGGATGCGGCCCGAGTAATTACCAGTGGCTGAGATTAATTCAAGCATTCGTTCCATCACTTTTTGTACTTTTATGGGCAGATCATTATCTTGGCCACAGTAAAAAAAAAGACATATGGAAGGGCATGGTCAAAGTTATGACTTTTACAAACAATTGCTTTTAAAGAGGAACACACACAATTGTAAAGAGTATGTTATTTCGGCAATTCACAGCATTTTAAAAGCATGTCTCCTGAAGTGTCACATCAACGTTCTTGTTACTTTTATGGATGCTATCTCCTTCATGACTGATGCTAGTTGAAGTGAAGCACGGTGGGATGAGGTGGTGAGGAACAAAGGAGTTTGTGAAATTAAATATGCAAGGTTAAGGGCCTGTGGCAGTACTGACCAGCTCCATGAGATCTAACAGGATTTCTACAATAATCTTCACTATATTTTCAAGTCAACCTCACTGCAGCTGCCTCTACTGTAGCAAACCCCAAGCCAAGTTATATTTTAATGGACAAAGTGGCTATGAGCTTGGGTGAGTATGTGTCAGCAAGGATACTGGCATTTCCTCCTCCTTTTTGGTCTACAAGCAGTGTTTGAAGGGTCTGATTCCACTTGTTTTTATGGCCCTCTTGGAAAAGCCATCTCCTACACAGGCTGAAATCAATCAGTGTGGGGTCAGGTGAGGAGGAACCTAAAGGCTTTTAAAAGTCATGATCCCGGGTACCAAGAATCCAACCCTGGTTCCAACATTGGCCACCATCACAAAATAAGTAGAAGTTGCTCACGCTCCCTTCCTGTCCCTTCATGCGACTCCATCTGAAGTGGTCTCCTTTGTAGGAGACAGTCAGTGCGGAATAATGGTTCAGGAACGGCTACAAAGAGTTGGAAAGTGGGCACATTTTCTTGAGGCTGGGGAAGGGTGGAGGTAAAGGTGGAGGAATGGACCCAAAAATCTTCACACTGACAACCCTGATTGCAGGGGCTTCATTCATTGGTCACTTTATCTTAAAATAATGGTTAGACCTATAACTAATACTGTACTTAATTAGTTGGTGAGTAGTTTATTTGTAAAATAAAAAAAATGAAGTGTATAGGACCAAAGTTTTTCTAAGAGTCCACTGCCGGCACTGCCGAATGCCAGGGTTGCTGAATACCAAGGCCACCAAGTTTTGATTTCAACTCATGCCTCTTATCTCCCTCTTGCAGGTACTTTTTCATCTCTACTTTTTCCCTCTGTCCAGTGGCGGCTCCTCCCCTAAGGCCCACGAGCGTCGCCTCACTGCTATTAGAGCAGTGCAAAAATAAAATGATAATAACAAGATGTTATTATCATTTTATCTTTCCGTGCGGGACTGGAGCCAGCCAGGTCAGGCGGGCTGAGCAAAGTGAGGAGTGGTTTACACTCCCTAAGTGCGCATGAATGTTTGGCCGTCCCTCTTGGGCTGGCCAAACATTCATGCGCACTTAGCATGTTCTCCATCTGGCTCTGTTGCACAGTCCAATGGAGAACATGCCCAGCTCCCAGGCATTGCCTGAGCGGCCAAACAGGCCGCTCAGACCAATCACAGCACTGCTCATGAAGCGTCATGATTGGCTGGGAGAGTCTGCTTCCGGTGCTGCCAGTGCAGACGAAGAGGACGGAGGAGAGGTGTGCGGCGGTGGCTGCGACGAAGGGCAGGTCAGTTCTTTTTTTTTTATCCATTCCTCCGCCCCACCAACCTGTTCCGAGGCAGCCTTCTTTTCTCCTTTTTCAGCGTTTCACTTTTGTTCTGGGTTAAAGCTCTATGATGATCCCCAAGAGTGACTGCTGGTGCCAACTACCTCCCAACACAGGGGCAAATTAAACACTGGTTAAAACTTGTGCATTTTGCCTATGTCGCTCATAAAAATATTTCACCCTCAAACATGACAGCGAAGTAAAAGGGTGGTAAAAGAGGAACGAAAGTAGTGATCGTTATAAAGGATTAATATTCATTAGAAAGAGAAAATAAATGGAGTATACCGATTTTTTTGTTTAAATTCATCAAAAAAAATGCAACGATCAGTTATTGCAACTGTGACTCAGAGTCGAACAAAAAGACAATTTAACTTGCATTTTAGAAAGTGGTGCTTTTCGAATCATTGTCGATAATTGTACACTTCACACACGTACTCAATTATTTGCAAGCTAGAGGTTGGTACAAAACGTAGTTAAATTTACCATCTGCTGTGAAATGGTTTCCTTGGTGACAAGGAGCAATTTTCTATTCAGTTAGAAAATTAGTTATTAGAGCTGCGGAACACAAATATCCAGACATCTTAAGGATTCTTTTAATTCGTCTGAAAAAATGCAGTTAGAACACAGCGCAGTACATCAGAAAAATCTTATTACCAAAGAGGAGACGAAACATGCTGAATGAATACAATCTCCTCTAGGCACTAGGGTGAATAGAGGATTCCAAGGGGAGGAACCCCAAACCAAATGCTGTGTGAGTGGCTGACATATGATCAGACACTGCATAATTGCTAGGGGTGGCGGACACTGGCTCTCATTCCTAGGAACCAGCACTTATATTTTATCATCAGACTTTTACTCAGAGCAAGAGAAAACAGACATGGAAGAAAGAAGAAGGACGAGGAAGATGGGAAAAGGGTGACAAAGGGTGAAAGCAGGGATGGAAAAAGAACCCGGAAGAGTTAGATAAAGAGACAGGAAGTACACGGTGGTGGAAAAGCAGGAGATGGGGTGGAATCAAAACTTAGAAGTTCTGGTATTTGGCAACCCTGGCATTCAGTTTCACCAGTAGCAGACTCCTAAGAAAAACTTTGGGCCCTTGCACTTACTTTTCCTTTATTTTATTTTTTTAAACAAACTAGGTACCATGATCCGACACGTAAAGTCAGTGACAAGTTTCAAATGATGCAGCAAAAGATTTCACCTTGACAAGGTCACAAAACTTACATGCAATATAGGATTGGTGATTTTAACCAATGGCATAACAAAACTTGAGGGGGCCCCCCTGCAAAGTACATGGAGGGGCCACCCCTCCCCGGCCACCCACCTACCACTTTTGTTGAGCCCCCCCCCCCCCCACACCACGGGGCCTGTATCTTAAGGATAAGCTATCTTTGTGTTGTGCCCCAGTAACAAATGACCATTTGCAGTGCAATGCAATGTTATGCAGTAAGATGTTATGAGTGGTAACATATGGTATGAAAATAAGCATTGTATTTCCTAATACATTCAATGACTTCTACAAACATTAAGTTAACATGGGCCAGATGTATAACGTCTATTTGCATTCACAACCAGTGTGAATCGCCAAATTTTGCTACTTGTGAATGCTAAATAGGCTTTTGTGTATATAAAAGGCATTTGCTGTGCAATTTTAGGGATTCGCAATATTTGCAAATCTTGAAAATTGCTACTCCAAATAGGGAATCACATTTAGAGATTACCCAATTGGGAATCGCTAAACAAGTATCAAACATTAGCAAATTACGAATAGTAGAAAAATTGATATTTTGCACGTGCCATTTACCACCAACTCGAATCAGGTGGTAATCAGGTGCAACCTATATAAACAGTGCCAGAGTGCATTTGCATTTTCCACAATGGCTGCTCTGTACATCATGGCGAGGAGGATGAGGATACTGGCAGGTTTGCAGAGAAGGAGGCGCAGACAGGAGCACATTTTTAGAATTTGCATTACCATGTTTGATCAGAGGAGAAATCTTTGAAAAGTACAGATTAAATGCTGCATTATTTTAGATTTAATCTCTGAACTTCATCCTCTACTACAGCAACACACTCACAGGACCAATTCAATTCCCACCCATGTGCAGGTGTTATGTTCCCTACACCTCTTAGCCTCAGGAAGCTACCAGGGTGTGATAGCTGCAGCAGGAGAGGTTTCCCAAATTGTGCTTTCACATTTTTTTTCATGCATTCCTGGATGTAATGCTGAGGAAAATAAGTGAGTACATAAAATTTCTAAACACAGCACAGGATCTGCAGCATACCACATTAAAGTTTTATTAGTTAGCTCTATTCCCACATGGCATAAGCTGCATTGATGGGACAAATGTTTCAATATGTTCTCCATCAGAGAATGAATATATCTTTACAAATCATAAGAATACTCATTCATTAAATATTCAAGTTGCATGCAATGCCTCTAATATGATTACGGATATAGTGGCCAGATTTCTCAGAAGTACACATGATTCCTTCATATTTTGCCATATTGGAATTTACACATGGCTTCTTGGTGGAGAATTTGGTGAAGGATATTTAATAGGCATATATTCACAGATCTGTTTAGCATATAGTATATATGTATATCTAAATTATCACATAATTTTTACATTTGTCATTGTAGTAGACAGTGCGTAGACATTGCGCATTGTTAATTTTGACACCTTATTTGAACCCTACTTCTGCAAGTTAGCCCTACTATAATGCTGCCCATAAAACAGCAAGACGTGATAGAGAGGACTTCTGGCCTGCTGAACAGTCAGTTTATATGTCTTCGCAAGAGCGGTGGAGCACTAAATTTCAGAACAAAAACCAGCTGCAAAATTGTCGCTACACGTGCTATTCTACACAAGATTGCCACATCTAGGGGCATAGCCCTTGTCCTGTCAGATTCAGAGTCGGATGAAGAGGAACAGCCAGTCCTACCATGTCAACCTACAGATGGATCAAGGGCAGGAGAAGGCAGAGAACGGCATGCAGAGATAACACATAATTATTTTTAATGTGAGTTAGGAAGAAAAACGCATTTAGGATTGTATTTGTACATGATCTTGTTTATTACCTTAACTTCAGGCAAAGTATTTTTTCATTGTCAACACATAATAAGAAATGCACAATCTGTGTCAAAGCAAAATTGTAATCTTAGACATTACAAATGTTTACATATTTTGATAAATCAGAAATGTAAACACACAACCATGTTCCAGCTACTTTTTTCTCCCTCACTCTCCACCTGGCCTTTCTGTGTGCTCAGCACTTTGCCTTGGTGAGCCCTCTGTAGATGCACTTTGTCTGCAACTACAATGCTGATTCCTAATTTTGAGGACAGTAGTGCTACCAGATAACTCCTCACTCTTCCCTCCATCTAAGTCACTGGTTGCTGAGATGTGTGCTGTTTGCACGTGTTCAATGGCATTGGTGACTTGCATTAAACCTCCTGCTACATCTCCTCTGCAATGTGCCATCTCAACTTGCATGGTGACTGTGCGGCGAGATAATGTTGCTGTAGCATTGGTCAGGCAATGGACAGATCTAGTGAAACCATCCAATCTGCTGAGTTGATGATGGCGCCGCCGGTGTGTTACATTATCTTGCTGCATTACTGTGCATAACTCCTTAATGGCATTTGTCAGCTCTTTATAATTTTCTGCAGCTGCTTTTTAGCCCTGCTCCACAGTTGTGTTCAACTGCTTTATGCCATCCTTTATGCCACAAATGTTTTTATTCATTGACACCAACTCTGTCTGTAATGAATTAATATTTTTACATTGCAGGCAATGCATTGATAACATAGACGCCTCCAAACCACCAAATACAGCAGTACTGTCTCCTTCCTCAGAAGCCCTTCTAACACCTGTTCTATGCCTTCTAATGGCATTGTCCGCTTCAAACAAAGGACTGATGCCTTTGTGTAGATCCTTGCCCTTCTCACTTACTGAAACTTGCACTGAGCTCTTTCCAAAAAACGTATCATGGTGTTGTACACACTCTTCAGTGCGCACCTCAAGTCCTTTTTTGCTGGATTTCAGGTTTCTCTTGCGCCCTCCTGCATCCTTGACATTGTCATCTGTGGCCATGGTGAGCAGATTGTTCCAAACACACCTTCACACAAGGTCACAGCTGCTCTGCTGATACAGCCTGCCTTCTCCTATGGAGCTGGATTCTAGAAACAGTATGGAATGACTCACTTCCTCATTGTGATGTCATCATGCTGCTCCAGAAAGCGACATTAGCAAATTTGCAATTACCAAATATAGATTTCCTATTTAGGCAATCGCAATTTGGTAATCACTAAATTGTGATTGCGAATCCTAACAAATCGCAAAATCGATGTCGCTGACTATGATACATTGGGAACTGTGATTTCCAAATATCGATTCGGTAAAAATCGCAGTTCCCATTCTTGATACATATGGCGCCATGTCTCCTATGTGAGCTCTCACAATGGGGCTCCATCCTGGCCTGTGCAGTGTACTGCTATTCCATTACTGAGACAGCCTAAGAGCTGTGAAGCTCTTTCATGACCTATCATACTCCACTATCTCGTATTGGACCCCTATTCTTAGAAATGTGCATCCCTTTCACAGTGTACCTTTATCCTGATGTACATCACATACTGGTGGTCCATATACTGGTCTTCAAGTACTGAGACACCACAAAGCACATCTATGCGGACCATCTGCTTGTGTCAGTCTTCTAGTAATGGCACGTCCAAGCTCTCATAATTCTCTACCGTGCTGATATCTGAGTATTCAGACCTGCCGTGAACTCTTGCAGTGTCTCCTCATTTTGGATTGTAAAATGTACTGAAATATTCACAGATCTCTCCTAATGCATCTCTTTTCTTACCTGCTTCATGTGCCAATATATATTATACATAATGTACAGTACTTCTGCAATGCACCTCTCTTTTGGGTTGCATCATATACAGATCTATAAGTGGCAAGACATCCAAAGATCTCATAAATGCACACCTTTCCCTAACAGCAGTATACATTTGTACCCCAGAAACCACGCTTCCACAGAGCTCTCACAGTGCACCTCCATCTCAATTTCCTGTGCATGCTGGTATCCCAATACTGAGACACCCTCAAAGCTTTTCACAGCAGGAAAGTCATTGACGCATGCTCTATGCCAGTGACTAACCCAGAGTGAAAATGTTGCTCTACTCAGCCCCTCTTAGCTCCTGTGCATGCCATTTCTTCCACATTATTGCAGTTCTTCCTTCAAGGAATCCTTGCCTGCTTGTGGAAGAGTGAATTAATTGTTGTTCCTATTTCTTTTAGTTATTTTTTTCAGAAGTGCCCCCCTGAACCTCTGTGAATCTGAATCTTTGTTTTTATAGGGAGTGAGCCAGAGTGCACCTTTTTGTTTCTGGTTGCCCTAATGTTGCTGCACTGTGTAATGCCACGGTGTAGTGCAGGCAAGGAAATATCTGCCACTGTATTATGCCTGGGAGGAAGTCTGCACACCACCTCTGACAATGTCCACTAAATACCCATGTGCTAAACACTACTATTCAACTACTGGGACATCTAATGACCTCTCACTTGTATACTGATTAGCAGTATCCACTGGCATTTAAGTACTATTGCTCCAGGTCACTCCTCCAGACTCTTGAGATCACTAACCTTGGCTGCTGTATACAGTACATGGCTGTCTGGATGCAGCTCAGGAAGCTCTTAACATTGCGTGTTGGTCCCACGCGGCATGCTACTCTGAGATTCCTAAGCATTTATGTCTTCAGGTGTGGTGGAGGAGGATGGAAGAGTACAACAGGTGTAGGTGCTGCATGGACAGAATCTACGCATCTCAGATGTATGTTTTTTATGTTTTTATGAAACACCTGAGTAATGACAAGATGGGCTACATGTCCCTTGGGCCTACAGGACTCTCACAAGACTTGCTGAAGGTGGCAGCCATCTTCAAAGCACAGAGTGTAAGTTGCGTGTGGTCCATAGCGTCCTTGCTTCACAGTTGCTGCAGCGAGACTTTTTGGAATCCTGTTATCTATTCTTCAGTGAAGTGACAAAAGACCTCTTGGAACCGGAGAGCTATCTCATAAAGAATAGATTTGCACTTGCTGTTTTCACTAAGAGTCATTCATAGGGATTACAAATTCTATAGAACTTGTTTTTTTCACAAGGAGTCACCCATAGGGATTACAAACTCAATAGTATGTGTTTGTTTCACAAGTTGTCATGTTCTTTAGGATAGTCCCATCATGTACATACCGATGACATACATTGTGTCCCATCCAAACGACATAACGATCCTAATCACAGGTGACCTTTTACCTAGTAGCTTACTTCTGTCTCTTCGACAACCAGGCTCTCGGTATCCTATCTTAATCCCTGTACCTAACGGACATAAACATGTCCCCAGGCACTGTAGATTTATTCTGTATAAGGGTCACCACTTTTTTCATCCATGGCCAACAGCCAGCTGTGCATGAGTGTTTTTGTTTAGAAAAGGATTAGCAAAGGATAAGTAAATGTTTTAAAAACATATCGATTCTGGAAAAACCCTGGAGTGACCACTTTAGTATAAAAGACCCTCACTCCCCCTAACAGAAAGAGAGGAGAATTCCTTCCAGGCTGGACCGAGACTCTGCAGGCTGATCCTTCGACAGGCAGAGACCTGACATCCCTTGCGGGGTGCCATCCTCGACGCAGAGACGGGGTCCTTCATTCAGAACCATCAGGTGAGGGGTTAGTACTTCCTCGGGGGATTCTTGGCTCCATTAGGATCTATCCTGACATTTACATACACATGATTCACCTACATATCTATGCTAGGTACATTTAGGTAGGCTACGCATCGTAGGAGTACGCCAATGCTATGGTTTTATCTAATAGGCTTTTATTCATCTTATTAGCACTATGGTAGAAATGTATCTACTTTTTACGATATTGGTACTAGCAATTACATTTGTCTGCTCCTGTCTTTTGATTGTCACAGCTAACATGTTTCATACTAGACTGATGCTTGACCAATAAATAATTATTGAAACCGCTCCAATCGTCATTCTGTGTGTACTCTGAGAAAAGCAAGCATGAGTGACTGAGCGAAAGATACCGTATTGTTTCCACGCTACCTGAGGAATAAGGGTTGTCATGTTCAGTGGTTGCCAGAAACTACATACACCGCCGAAAGAATACAGGGGGTGGTAGTGGCACCATAGAGCTAGCTGGTCTAACAGCTGACTCATCCCGTGGGCGTGTCCAGAGTCTGTCTGCACACCAAGCCCTCAGTTTAGGTCATCCAAAATGCGCAGGTCCTGGGGGGTCCTAGGAACTACATGACAAAGTCTTTGTCCATTGGGATGACAAACTTTATAGCACTTGTTTTTCAAGTTCATAATCTCCACTGCGCTGTTTTCTTCACAAGCAATCACCCGTGTGGGTTATCAACTATCGCAAACTTCAATGGAAGTGTAGTAGCACAGATATATTGTTGTATGGTACGCTGACATTAAAGATAGTGAATACATATATGACCAGGCATAGAACCAACACATGCAGTACAAATTAATTCTTTCATGTTACAGTTATCCACTTGTTACCTTGAACATAAATAATGCACAAAAACAGATTTCCTAATAATGAAGCAGAGGAGTTTATAGTAATTCTGATTGTTACTCAGTTATTACATCAAAACATGGTCATATTTCAGCTCTGAAGAAAGACTGTGTTTCAAATTATAAAAGAGAGTTGAAATACAGAGAGTGTCAGCAGGTATATTACAGGCAATACTTCAAGTTAAAACCTCAAAGTTTAAAGTGCGGTTACACTAAAGCTCTCTTTTACAGTTTAGATATCAACAAACCTGTAGTGCAGATAAAGCCCAGCGTTGGAACCAGTGTATAAATAACAAGGACAACCCTATCTGCCCACGTGGACCAAGGTAAACTCGTATTAATAAGACAATTGTACCATGTGACTCATTTAATCATGTATCTTAGAGAAATCCCAGAGTTATTTATACTTATTTTTTAACCCAAAGTTAATTACAAAATCAAAGCACATGATACATTTAGTATACATCCGAAATGCATTGACTCCAATCATGTGTAACAAACAATGAAGTAAGTGATCCCAGTGCAGTCGACGCAGTGCTCCAATTGTGATTATATTTACAACATGCATAAGCAAAGACACTGTGCAATTCCCAATGGTTGTCTACATTAAATGACAAAGTTCATAACAAGGTTGCATGAATCAGTATGATATCCCTTGGAGTTAATTTACACAAAGCAACCAAAAGGGAGGGTTTGTCGACGTTTCGACCCCAACTGTATGTTAGGGTCTCTACAAAATATAGTCATCTGACTACCAAACCTGCACATCAAAAGGACAGAAACAAAAAAATAACCTAATTCCTATGTTAAAACATACTGGTTCCCTCAATCAACCAATCAATGTATTACTCACCAGCTAAATAGTGAAATCACTTGTTTGTCAGGAAGAACCATCGAACCTTCAAACTTTCTCAGGTTAAAAGTAAAAGAAGTGAGAAATACCACCCACAATCATCCCAACTCAATGCCCGCTCTCACGCATGTTATCTAAGAGCGCAAAATGAACCAGTGCACCACCAGTGTGCATTCAAGGCGACTCTGTCCAAGAAGAAGAAAACCATATTGTACATTTGTAAGAGATGTTCCGTATCCATAAAGCATATCCCCTGCTTGAAAAAATTACTACACTCAAGTATTCCTCTAGGATAATAAAGTAACCATTTTTTATCAGTAATGAAGTCAGATTACCTCAAATTGATTCAAGCATGGACACCCTCTGTCATTTAACATTAGCTTTTTCATGTGACTTGGTGTTCGATACAGTTTTAAGGCTATCAAGGTATGCCCTGCTGTTATGGGTTGTGAGACTGAATATGTTTCTGAAGTCATTACAAAAGATTGAGTCTGTTATCCAGTTCTATATACTGCATTGAAATTGCATTTATATAGTGCTTACTACCCCTGACGAGACATAAAACTGCTTTATGCCGAGTAGCGTGTTACTCTGGAACTCAATTTAAGTGGTTATTCAATTGGTTATTGAGATACATCTTCCATTCATCTTGCAAGACATGTTATCATTATTTGTGGTGGCCGTCTACCCCCCTCAAGGAATAATCACAACCCTTGTCAGGGTGAACCCTCAAATTTACTAAATAAGCTATGGCACTGAGCAAACATGCTTACCTTAGTGCAATATCTAAAGTATGTAGGCAGTATCAAAACAGTGATAAAGTCAAAATACAAAACAACAAAAAATCCCCCAAATAGAGTAAAATATAATTAACAAAATAACACCAAAATGACAAACATCTAATAAGGGGAACCAGAAATATGATTTTTTTCTAGGTTTTAAGTCAAAATAGCACCAAACAACACAGCGTCAATGAAAGTTAACGGTTGCGGTATGCCGGGACATGGGCACAATTTGAGGCTGACCGCGATGTAGCGCAGGTTGGATACACAAACCATATTCTTTTGTCAAAGATTTTACCTTCTGACTTAGTCCTTTAAGTTTCAATCCACCACTGGAGTACACTCCTGAAGCCCCCAGGACTTCAGGAGAGGCACATTAAAAACTCACAAGGTGTCAGGCAGAGGCCAACAGCAGTGTCCAGTCCAGGTCCAGTTGCCACTGGTCAGCTGGGTACTTCCTGGAAAATACCTCTTGCAGCTTGTTGTATCCCTGTAATCGCACAGAAGGCCAGCCAACTGACCCTTGGAGTTCACTTCTTGTCCTGGGTACAAGAGGGAGCAGGTCCAGTCCTCCAGGGCTCCTCTCAAGTCCAGTCCTTCCACAGGTGGTCCAGAAAGTGTTCTGAAATTAGTGCCTGTAAGTGCTACATTTATGCCTAGCAGTAGCTCGTAGGTGTGAATGACTTCTGACATGCCCTAACTGTTGGGATAAAAGTTCCCCGGGCCACTGCTACGCACCTTGGGCTTTTTCAAGATGGCGAAAGCCTGTGGCCACAATAAACTTGGACTCTAATGGCTGTGGGTGTGTGTGAGTAGTGTACTATGGTAATCTTCGTGTCTTCCAGATCTAACACTAAAATCCAGTTTGAGGCAGCCACTGTACCCACAACAAGCTCAGAGACAAACGTCTGGTAGGACAAAAGACGAGTCCTTCAGCAGCCGGATAGTGAATCTACAAGAATTGTCTTGGAATCCTGTTCTCTCCCCTTTCAAGTGTGCTCCAAATGTTATATGTGAACCCAGTAGATTTGTCAAGTAGGATTTGACACTCAAAAAGGATGTGACACGTAGTGCCAAAAAAGATGCCCAGAGCTACCACCCTGTATATTCTGTGGAGTTCAGAGAAGACATCTCTGCCCATTCAGGTCAGGCCATTGTTTGCTCCTGGGAGACATTTCACACCCATTCACACCTATTCAAGCCATATTACTGGCTGGGATCAGCAGGAGAGCCAATACAAATTAGCCTCCAGGAACTTCAGGTCGGGAAGATTCCTTAATGTTTATTAAAAATCCAACCTCGCAATTGAATTGTATTTTTTAATAACTATTAAAATAGTTGTTTAATTTGTTTTTAGCTGGTCCCATTCTCGAGAAATAGTGTTAATATTTAATATTGCTTCCTGTTGTTTCTAAATGAGTCAACCAGCCTTCCTACAGTGAAAAGAGCTTTTGGGTAATAGTCACAGTAAGGAAATGTTAGCTTTACATTTCTACATGTCCTACTTTTAAATACCGTGCACCCTGACTTGTGGGCTACAAGGTCTACATAGGGGTGATGTATTAATATTTAAAAGGGAGGTTTTGACCGCTGTGGAGTGTTGATTTTGACATGTCTAATTATAAAATAGTTTTTACACTCCTAGTCAGGCTACACTGGTAGGCATTAAGTCATATTTGCAATGCCATTGTAGATGATGGCACAGTAACTTCCAGGCCCTGGGTAGGGTTTGTACAATGTACTAGGGACTTATAGGCAAGTTAAATATCCCAATTAGAAAATGTCCAAATTTGACCATGTTTAACGGAGGAGCATAGGAACTTTAATACTGTTTAGCAGAGGTAAATTGCACTAAAATCTGCAAAAATACAAGGTCCAGCAAAAGGCGAAAAATGTGGGATGTCCATGCAGAAAATAAATATTAATATATTTATATTTAATATTAATGTAAATTCATTTGATGTATTTATTTAAATGTAGAATAAAATAAAACATGCTGCAGCACTATTCATTTGATTTTACAATAAATCTTTAAATAATTGAAATATATTAAATTGAATTACAATTATTTTTCTGAAGTTAAAATTAAATATAAATTCTCACCTAAAGGAAAAAATATTATGCATTCATAATTATTAAAAGTAATGTATACTAAATTAATGTAGTTATTTGTTAATAAAACATATTTTTACATTCAAAATAGGATATGAAAATATGTTATAATTAAATAATGAACATGTACTATTATATATTTTTTAACATTACATTATGTTTATTTTGAACTATTTTAGATAATTTAATGTAATTTAATATTATTACCTATGAGGTTTTATTTTAATTCCCTACTTCCATTATTTTCAATAAGAGGGTTTTGCAGCACCAGTGGTTGGCCATGTTTGATGGTGGGCTCGCTACTGTTTCTTTAGTAGTAACTTACATTCAGATGTTATGAATAGCCATAAGTAGTAAACTTAATTAAAAGCGTCAATTGCTATAAAAGTGTAGGTTATTTGTGTTAATCAGGCTCACTGTGCTAAACTCTGAATCAAACCTGTATATGTGTAACGGTTTGTAACAAATTTCATTTATACATTTAAAATGTATTAGTTTGTGTCGGTGATTGCATTAATTGTACAGTATTACCATTTCTGTATCTCTGTGTGTATATAGAGTCCAAGATACTTTACCAAGCCATTACACCAACTTAATAAGTATTTCAGTTCCGTCTGTTTTATGGCTCGATTGAGCCAATATTTTTCGTATTTTCCCAATTGTTCACTACTCCAGAAGAGCTACAGAATATAATAAATACCTTAATAACAGGAGAAGGTATATTGACTCAGGATTCTTGATAAATAAAAGCAAATCACCTGTGTATAATGAGGGCAGTAGTTTCCTTGTCAGATAAGAAATGTTCATCTGGACATGATAACCCCTTAGCCAAGAGGCAGTAGGCTCCATTGCTATAGCAAAGAGCAAGGGTGATAGAGGACACCCCAAAGCATGCCCTTGTTAATACTGAAAGGTTCAGACATCAGTGGCGACGTGCATGTATCGAGGGGCGGAGGGCACAAAAAAAAAATTTAACTTACCTTCCTTTCTTCGTAGCGCGACATCCACCTCCCTCGGGTGTTTTCAGGAAGCTTCTGATGCAGGAAACTGCATTACCCAATCCTGGCACTGCTTTCACAGCATGAAAGCAGCACCAGGATTGGATAAAGCAGGCTCTGCCAGCACTCGTAAGAGCCCTGGAGGCCTGCGTCTTCTCTAACCTAGAAAACTTTAAAATGCGCATGTCTGGCTGGCCGTCCCAAGACGGCCGGCCAAAGGGACATACGCATTTTAAAGTGCACAGCTCCCTCCTGCTGCCACTCGGCAGCGCTGGCCCGCCCCGTCCTGACACTTAGTTCAGGACGGGTTGCTGAAAAATAAAACGGTAATAAATAAACTTTATTACAGTTTTATTTTTCCGCTCTGGGGCTTGTGGGGCAACGCTCCTCCGCTCAAATGGAGGATCCGCACCTGTATATGCAGTTAATGAAACAGACTCAGCCCACCACAGAACATCTTGATCAGTTCTTATAAACAGGTGCTAGTCCCTGTCTGCACAATACTGCAATCATGAAAGGTCATTCTGGTCATTCTAGCAAATAGAAGGCACTCTTGGCATCTAAGAATACCAAAACCATCCCCAGTTCTGTTCTTAACTGATGACTAAGTGCAAATACAGGGCATGCTTCAGAGTTTGGCAAATGGGTTACTCTGTCACACATGACAGATCTTGTATCTGCGATATTACAAGTGCATTACATCCAATGCCACTTGCAATACTGTGGACGCGCTATCCGTCACATTTGTGACAGTGTAACCCGTCCGCCAAACTCTAAATCAGGCCCATAATCCTGTTTGCAGTTATGCAAAATTGCCCTACCAGGAATAAATGTTGCCCGGTCTTGGAGGACCAGTTTGTCCATTAGGGCCTTAAGTTTGTTTCTAAAACCTAAACTAGAATTTTTATATCCAGATTTAGTACAGACATTGAGCGATAGGACAGACAGACTTTGTCACCCTACCTGGGTTTCTGTAAAACCATTATATCTGCTTTTTTAGTAGTGGGGGAAGCTGTCCAGTCGTTAAGACCTCAGTTTTAACCTACAGGAGGTGTGGGACCAATAACTACTTGAACTCCTTATAGAACTCAGCTTTTAGGCCTTAAGAGGCTGGTACTTTGCCTCAGGCAAGGCTGTCAATCACGGCTTTGATTTCTATTGTGTTAAGTGGCTCCATCAAGGATCCTCTGTATTTGTCATCCACTCATACCACCCCCTCCAACTATGTTTCAATCTGTTGCTCTAATCTAATGATATCCTGGATGTGTGAAGATTGGCTTAAAAATTGCAAACTCCTTCAAGATTGCCTCACAACTAGTGGCTAGGCTATCATCACCCAATCGTATTGCTGAGATGGAATTTTGTCTATCCAACTGTCGAAGAAGCCAAGCCAGTGTTTTCATCTGCCTGTCCGCCTCACCATGTCTGTAAGCCTGCATGTATTTGCCCAAATATTTCACTTCACGGTCTGCTATTTTTATGTAGTATAGTAGTCATGTTTATTTCATCGAGAGTCCCTGTTTCTTTCCTATCAACATGACACCTGGCTTCTTTGAGATAGCCATAGCTTATAAAAACTTTAATGAGGTTCTGATCCTATATTTGTGTCAAAATATTCTACTATCGGAGTAACCATTTCCTCCCTAAATACTCCACCTGGAAAAACTTGTAATGGGACTCTCCTGCATCCCTACCTGAATGTGCAAACTGTGAGAGTCTTCATTAATAAAACTGGAGAGTGATTTAGAGGGTACATTGCAAATAAGTCAGTTCATAGGCTCATGACGCAAAAGTTCTATATAGAAACCAATATCTATTCACAAATATGAATTATGCACCGAGGAATAGAAAGTGTATACCCTCTATCGATCCTTATGAACACTCCATACATCAACAGTAATAGTCATAGCCATTATGAGGAGAAAAACAATTGCTCGTTTAGAACTATGTGTATTATGTGCCTGTGATCTAAACAACAAAGGATCCTGCATCTGGTTGAAGCAGCCCTCTCACATTATCTTTAGAGGGTTGTGTGTCTACATGTAGCCAGAGTATCATTAAAATATCCTGGCAAAATCAATATTTTAGTAAAATATCTTAATGGGTGTAGTAACAACCTAACTCCATTATTTATGTGTATGTAATGTGACTTAAAATCCAGAGATCGGCATATCAGTATTGTTACTTCCTGGAATAAGAGCTAAATGAAGTAAAATATCTATACTGCCCCCATTGAGAAGCACAGGTTTGGGAAACTTTTGACTCAATGAGGAGATATCTATACCATGCCTAGCACGGTTCACCATTTCTAATTGCATTTCCTTTGGGTTATTTAAACCTTGGGCATTCCATGATAACAATGTAATTATATGTGACACATTTCGTAGGGTCATATATTCCTCTATTAAACATATTGTAACCAGGATTTAGGTGCATGCCATAAGTGTTGTAAATACTATTGAAACCTATATTGTCTGCCTGCAATCCTGTCATGAAACCAACTGCCCACCAACACTGACTCCTTCAACTCTACAAAAATTTGTAATTTGGACTTCAACTGAGGTGGTACACAAATATGGACATGGTGCAATGCCACCCGCCCTCAACCTAGTGCTGGATATCAATGTTATCACCATGTCATAAAGCATATATAGCAAGTGTGGGTTGGAGTATACCCCAAGCATGAGTACAACGGAGCGAGCACCACAGTGTCTCTGATGCATATCAGGGTATCAGTTTCGATTCTGAGTGCGGGGAGAGCCTCCAAATTCATCCAGCCGGGTTTTTTTTCTCCACCACCATTAATGTGATCAATCATCTGCGAATTACTCAGTGTCATTGGCAAGTTTTGGCTCCTTGGGATTATTAGAGACCTAGGTCAAGGGGGGAAATATCCATTCTTTTTTCTCTTGCAAATGTGTGTCTTTATGAATTTATCTGCATTGCTAGGACTATGGCCCATGGAGGCTGCAGAGGACTTTAGAGCTTGAAGTTGCAGGGAGTTGTCAAGTGACGTACTGTAGCCAGGGATCTGAGGCTGTTGTTGTCATCATGCAGCCAGTGAAACACCTGGTGACAGTGCCTCTCCACAACCGTCTGCTGCACCATCAGATTCATCGATGTTCAGCAGCAAGAGCATTTGAGCTGAAGACTAAGGTGGCAAGCTTGAAACCCCAACTCTGGTAACACAGTCAGGGAACAAAGTTGAGGCCCGATGTGCACTTCAGTAGTAAACATATCAGTGAAGTGGGGTCTACAAAAATAAGCCCACCATATGTTTCTCAACAAATATCTTGGATCTCTCCATGTCAGTGGATTCCAGATGCCCTACTATTCTGATGTTGCTGCAGTGCAATTGCGTTTCTAAATCTTCATTGTTTTTCTTGAGGAGATTCAATAGCTTTCCCATTCTTAGCAGGGATTCATTAGAGGTTGTGGTCCTGTCTTCCAAAACTGATATTTTGTATTCTGCTATGTCAGTCCTGGTTGTTTGCTTATCTATTTGCTCTTCAAATTGGTCTAGGTGTCAATTTTATTGTATATGTTTATGAGGCTATACGTCATGCCTAGCAGTATCACCTTCACATTATTGTCTCTATTTGTGGGCCCATCTGCTTGTTGGTTTGCCCCTGTGTTGTTGGCAAATCTCCTCTTGTCTTGGGGTTACTTTTATTGTTAAAAGTCAGCTTACTTTGTTTTTGATCTCTTTTTCCCATTTTATCTCCAGACTCAAATCGTACTCAGCCCCACAGACACTTTTAGTATCCAGTACACTAAACAGAATGTTATCCAAGGAATGAGCCACAGTTTGTAATACCTTGGAGTGTCTGTAAAGTAGTAGGCAAATTCAACCCAATGCAACGTATTGGCTCATATCAAAGTTGTTAATGCCTCGCCTCTTTATTTTTCAGCTTTTGTCTACATTCATGGTTTTACAGTTAAAGCAACTTCATCAATGTTTCCCCTGGATTGAACTTGGCCTGTGTTAATGTCCCTTTAGGTGTAAGTGCCCTAGCAGTCAGCCTGTTTACATCAGAGATATTATCAAGCTCAGCATTGTTGGTCGTCAACACACTTGGATAGGAAGATGTGATGTAGCCATCACTTTAAGTTTGTATTAGCTGTGCACATTCTGGAATAAGCTTATTACTTACTCACCCTTCCCAAGAGGCTTGACATTTCCAGGCTCATGAGGCATTTCAAGTGACCCTCATCTTTAGAATAAACTACTTCCGCCCCTGTTTTGTAAACAAAATTGCATACTGCTCCAACGTCCAGCGTCTCAGCTGTGCTCACCATCTTTTTTCCCCAGCTAGGCATCTCATTTGGTGCTGGCAAGTGCTACCACTGCTGTACAAGAATCCACCATTTGCCTGCGAAACATGGCGGGACTGATGCAGTGTGTGGCCTTAGCCTTGCCAAAGGGACGTATCTCTGCTATGCCTCGAGGCTGTGCATCACTGCAGGACTACAGAAGCCAATACTCTGGGCACATTTCTGGAGACTTCAAAGTGGAGCCTAAGTGAGTGTGCACGCTTCCACACTTCCTTTTGAATCAGTTGATTCGGTACTAGGGTAATTCCAGTTCAGATTCATAGCTTCTGGAGCCGTGCTTTCAGGCAGCTCTATTGGTCAAAAGGTTCTGCAAGCTTTAAATGTTACTACACCCGGTCGCATGAGCGCGCTGCCAACATAAATTCTTGTCCATGACTAGCCAGTTTTGAGTTATATGCTGATTAAATTAAGTATCTCTTTCGGAATGCGCTACCTCAGCAAAAGCAGTACCTGCTTTGAGTCTTTTCTAAGAGACTAGTTTAGTCATTAACTGGTCTCCTACAAACTGTATACAGTGACCCGGATTCAAACCACTGAACTAGAAATCAAGACTTTTAGCAACTAGATCCTTGGCATTCTAATACGCTCTTTGTATTGGGTGGGAACTTGTTCATTTTGGATTTTTGGTTGACTTGATTTTTGGACATTTTTACAGATTCTGAACAACCTGGGTTTAAACTTACCGAAAGGCAAAAGGCAGATGCTAAATAGAAAACTTGATATAGAGCAGCATTTTGTCTTACACCTTTACACCACTGGCTGGAATTTGTTAACATAACACTAAGACAGAACATCCAAACCTTTTCCCATGGGATAACATTGGCCAGCAGGTCCCTATGTATTTTTGCCATAAAGCTTGGAGGCTATCTACTGTATTCAGTGGTGTAACACAGCATGAAAGGATGCCCTTGGCAGAATGTGAAGAGGAGCCCTCAAGCCACATGGTAGGTGGAGAATCAGTGCTAGGTTTCAGCCAGTGGAGAGGCCCAGAGCAACTTTTTTAAGGTATGAATATCTCTGATATCTATCTGCAGAAGTGTGCTCATTGGTAGGATGTGTTAGACACAAGGACCCAGGGCTTGCTTGTGTAGTATCCATATAAAAGCCCCCAGATAGTTCCTACTCTTCAAACAATAGGGTCCCCGTTAGCGCTTCTACTGCCCAAACAGAAACCATGAACAAAAATATCATGAGGGGGAGTGAAGAGGAAAAAGGTAGAATCGTCCTCCTCTCAGTATCGCAATTCAACAAAGAGATTCCCGGAGAGCCACGAGAAGGTATTCCCAGGTGTTCTAGCAGCCGGCAGCATTGTCTGTATGAAGGCGCCCCTATACCCCTCGTGACATCTCATGGAGAGGACACATTAATATACGAATGATATACTAATGATATAATTTTCAAATGCGCAATTGGGGCGCAGAGACGAGTACTTGTGATCAGTAGGCCTATGTACATTTATACAGCCCAGTGAGGCGTTATAGGGATCAAGCTTCGGTCCTGAAGAAGAAAGCCTAGGGGATGGCTTCTGAAACATGTCGACCTTGTAGAAAGTGACCCATTATAGTACACCATCTACTTTTTCCCCCTTTTTTACCATTCTCAGCTAGGGAAGCTAATAAAGAGTATTCTTTTCCACTAGCCAGGGAATTTTTAAACCATCACATATATTTATATTTCACGATCCCACGCACTACACATATACACTAATCACTAAAGTAAGTGCTCCCGCGTCCACGTAGGTAGTAGCACGCCCGTCCCGTAGAGGGGCGGGAAGACCCTAATGATGAAGCATGACACTGAATCAGGTTTCAGTGTGTGAGGGGTATTTTACAACTTTTTGAACACTGTCCTTCCTACAAACATGAGAAGGTATTCCTTTTTCTAATCACCACCGTTTTTTAAAAACACCGCAAGTAAGATTAAGCACACACTTACGTGCGTTTATATGTTTTTGTAGTAGAATCTCTGTGTTGAATTGCAAACAGAAACCATGTCTGAATTTACTGCAAATGAGCTGCAGAAGTTGGTGTTTGCCATGCAGAAAGTTCAGAGGATGTGGGAGGTGCAGTATATGCAGAGAGAGTTTGAGAGGGAAAGGCTTTTAGTTGAAAACATGAGTGCCTGGCGAGCGATGAGTCACATGTCAGAAATGCGAGAAATCTCGCATAATGGACTTCCCAGGACTTTGGGCAGTCACCATGTGTCTTTTGCTGGCTACAACATGAAATGGTTCAGCATCAAAAGGAGCATCTGACTTTTGTTTTCTTTGCTGACGAACAAGCACTCGATCTCCTCTAGTCAACGTAATGTCCTTTGCATGTTTACGCAAGTCTGCATAGGCCTTCGTTTTCCTCTTACAATCCAAGTCTTTCATACAGGTTTCTTCCTCAGTATTTGATCTTCTCTTGGTCCATTGAGGTAACTTGGTCGTCATGGCTCTCCAAAACATCAAGGTTGCAGGGCTTTCACCTGTGGTCGAGTGAGGGATCGAATTTAAGACAGTTTTATGGTCGAGCTTTTCTAGTACATCGTGCTGGACAGCTTTCTTAAGAGCACTCATGAAACGTTCAACAGGGCCATTGGCCTATGGCCAAAGAGGTGTGCTCTTCTGATGCTTCACACTAAGATAACTGAGAAAGTCTCTGAATTATCGACTGTCGAAAGGTGGGCTTTAAGATCAGACTTTAAGATCGCAGGAACACCCCATGTTGCGAAGATGCTGACTAATCTCTCATTGACTCTTTCTTGACTGATGGATGAGAGATCTTCTAGCAAAGAAAATGGGAGTATTCATCAATGATCACCATCAGGTGATGTCTATTGTCAAGAGGATCAAAGACGTCGACAGCAATTCTTTCCAATACATGCGTTGGCAACTCTGACATGTTTAAGGTGTGTTTAGTGGTTTTCTATGACAGGCAGTTTCATAGGTGACAGGCCTTCAATTATCTTTCAACTGTCTAGTTGAGATGTGAAAAACAAACTCAGTTTTGGAGAGCTTGTTTGGTGGAAACAATTCCACAAAGTCCTTCGTGGGCCACTTCAATTATCTCTTGTCGCAGACTCTCCGGAATGACAATTTTAGAACCTATTAGAATAATACCTTCCTGAGGGATGGACAGTTCATCTTTGACATTTTGAAACTTCTGGTATTCACTGTGACTGGAAAGAGGTCCAGAGTGTTGGTACCAAGAATGATGTGTAATAATGTCCTTGAGTTTTAGCATGTCACTATCTTGACTTGTGGCAGTGACAATTTATTCCAAAGAAATGGCAGCTGGGGTGCTTGATTTCACAATCAAATTTATGTAGGCTTCAGCTGTTTTAGAATGAGTGCCAGGGTACTGTAGAGGCACTCATGAGCAGTAGTCGGCAGGCTTCTGATTGTTCCCTTGGCGATGAACGATGGTGTAGTTGTATTCTTTCAATCGTAGACCTCAACGTTCAATGTGAGGAGGCATTTTTGCCTTTGGATTGCCAAATATAGTAAACAATGCTTGATGATCTGTCCTAAGCATGAAGGGCTTCCCATACAAGAATACGAAGAAATGTTCACAAGCCCACACCACTGCTAAGCTTTCTTCCTCAGGTTGTGAATAAGCATGTTCAGTTTGGGACAAACTTCAACGTGCATATGTCACAATACATCTTTGAGCATTTGGGTGTCCACTGTGCTGTATAAGGATGGCATCTAACCCAACAGTGCTAGCGTCAACACCAACCTCAGTATGAAGCTTTGGATCAAAGTATGCCATTTCAGTAGCGTTCTCAATAGCTTGTTTGTTTTTCTGGAAGCTTTGCTCTCATTCATGTGACCAAAGAAAAGAAACATTCTTTTTCATCAAGTCTCTTAATAGCGCACTGACAGTGGCAAAGTCTCGTATGCATCTAGAGCAATAGCTGGCCATTCCAATGAATGAACGTAGGAACATCTTGTGGAGCACTGACAGTTGACAGTGCTTGCACTTTAGCTGGATTGGATGTCATGCCCCCATCAGAAAAGATATGGCCAAAGAAATTTAACTTTGTCTTATTCTATTCTATTCTAGTATTTTTGTATAGCGCAAGGCATCCCGGAGGCCTCCCAGCACTGCAACAGACACCGTAAAATGATATCGCTGAAGGGAATCATTCACGGAAAAGCCACGTCTTCAGAGCCTTAAGGAAAGGGAATTCGAGCTCTATTGAGCGCAGATCCAGAGGCAGGGTGTTCCAAAGTTTAGGAGTCTTATGGAACTCACATTTCTCTGCATTCATAGTTAGACCAGCATCAGCGAACAAATGACACACTTGTGTGAGAGTTTTGTCATGCTCCTTCTGTGTAGCTCCGAAAACCAATATGCCATCGCTATAATTGAAAACATTCAAGACAGGCTGTATGATACGTCAAATGACATCTTGAAATCGCTCTGCAGCTGATGACACACCAAAACGTAGTCTTTTGTAACGGAACAGACCAAAATTGTGTAGAAAAGTTTGTAATGTACCTGTAATTCTCCTTGAGTTCCAGCTGATGATATCCTTTATTCAAATCAAGCTGAGAGAATACCTTTGCACCATTCAATTGTGTTATCATGTCAGCAATGTGCGAACCTGGATGTCGTTCTCTTTCAATTGCCTTGTTCGCTTGACGCATATCCACGCAGACGCGTACAGCTCCTTCACTGTCCTTTTTGGGTACAACCACTATGGGAGAAACCCATGGAGTTGGACAGGTGGAACGCCCAATAATATTGTGTTTGTGGAAGGATTCAAGTTATTTTTCAACAGCTTCCTGTAAGTAAAAGTGTTGCAAGGTGGAATATTAGGTGGTATGGCTGGGAGGCCTTACCATACAATATTCTCACAATACACAGAGATGATCCTTGGATTCAACAACAATAATCCTTAGCTCAGTCCTTGTAGTGTGGCAAAGAGCTGTCAGGCATTACTGGTGGAACATGTGTTAAGTATTTTACAGTACCATTATGGTGCATAAGTAATTGAGACAACTCAAAAGAAGTCCGAAACCAATTTATAAAAATAGAGCTAATTTAATTTATAAAAATAGAGCTAATTTTTATATAAATATAGACACTAAAATTAACTTTGTATTATACATACAACGGGATTTGTGGATTTTTGTTTGTTTAAAAATAAATGCAGTAAATCTTTCAAACTGATCCAATTGAAATGAATGGGGGAAAACACAAGTGGCACTTGGTCACTAGCAGGATGAATTCAAACAAACCCTCTTGTGGATAAGGTCATGCAGGTCCCTAGACCAAGTTCTACAGCTGTTACTTTGTTACCTTGCCCAGGGATCCGGGTGCAGAGGTGACCTGGCTGTCCTTGGTACTGAATGGGATCCACGGGAGCTGTAAAACTTACGGCACTTAACAAAAACACACTTGGAGATGGAGTTCCACTTTACCCACAGGACTTTGGGGTCCTAGGACCCGAGTTCAACAGCTGGATTTCTTCTAACTTGCTTGGCGGCCCTGGGTGCAGAGGTAGCTGGCAGCTGTCAATCACCAGGGCAGGTCACGGCAAAGATGCTTTACCACACACTTGACAACTCCAACTTCAGGATGCAGGAACGTAGCAGCCGGGTCATTGCCAACGTCAGTCGCTGTGAGATGCTCTAGGGCTGGAGATGTCACTCAAGGTGTCGATCACCTGACTGGCAATCACCAAGCCTTGGCTGCGGCAACTGTAGTCCACGGTTACTTCGGCGGCTGGAGTGCAACAGGTGTGGAGTAGCGGCTTGAAACTTGGTGAACGCTTAGCTACCACTCCGGGCTTGCAGGACACCACTTCTCTTCAGGCTGAGTCTCGACAGGCCCAGCGGGTCTTAATTCTTGTTACGTAGCACATCAATTTTCCTGCAGCTTGCAGGGGAAGGTCCCACCAATCCAAGGGAGTCTGCTTTGGTTTCTGGCGTCCACTGGAGTCCCTCTTGCTGGGAGCACGAATACAAATGACGCCACAAACCTCAGCTCAGGAGACTACGAGATCTTGTGCTTGAAACACGGGAGGTTGAATCAATGCTATCTCACCAGTTCATGCTGTGAAGACCTCGCGTCTGTCCTGGAAACAAACACATCTCTCACAGAGCTCGAACTGTACGACAATGATCTGGGAGACGCTGGAGTGAAGAAGTTCTGTGAAGGCCTAAAACATCCAAACTGCAAACTACAGACACTGTGGTTGGATAGCTGCTCCCTCACCATTTCATGCTGCGAAAACCTCGCCTCTGTCCTGGAAACAAACACATCTCTCAAAGAGCTCAGCCTGGAAGGCAAAGAGTTGCGAGGCGCTGGACTGAATAAGTTGTGTGAAGGCTTAAAACACCCTGGCTGTAAACTACAGAAACTCGGAATTGATATCCCCTGATGAAGGGCCACCCGGGCCCAAAATGCATTGGGATGGGATAACAATGTAAATGCTTTCATTGTTGAAATTTACTTTATGAAGATAGAAGAGGCATGATCATTAACCAGGTGGGATGAAGAATGATTGAATACCACCTTGGTGCAATAAAATACTACAATTGAACTATAAAGAAAAGTTATTTTATTGGAATGAAGATAACCCCTTTAAATAGGGGCATCAGCAGTGCTTAAGGGGACGGACCCCAAGTAGGGAACGCTGTTTATTGATACCAATGAGCTTTTGCCATGAACACACATCAAACACACGGTTCCAGTATATGAGCTCTTCAGGGCACTTAAGTGTCCTCTATTTGCGCTGCTGCAGAGTCCAAAGTCCTGTTGTCGGTGATGGCATCTTCTTTGTGCCTCTTCTTGGATTGAAAGTCAGAACTGAGGTTCTGGTGTCAGGGGAGCCCCTTAAATCCTAGTTTAGGGGACGTTAAGGGTGTGAGGGACAATGGCCAATGGGCTACTGGTACCTGCGGCTAACCTGCCCTGAGTTGACAACATCATGTCACCTTTCTACCCAAAGTCCTCTAATTTAGGATCTTCCAACATGGCAGAACAATTCCTTGGCTGTACAGACCTCCTAGCCCACTCTAAAGGTGTGGCTAGCATTTTGGAGGAGTACACCTCCTTAATAACTAATTTTTTCACCTTTCAGGCTGGACACGGCAGAAAGGGCTTTGTTCTTGGTTGGGGGGACAACAAAGTGCACATCAAGGGTGGAGAAAGCCTTTGAGGCTCACCGCCTAGATGACTGTAAACACTAGCCATCCTGGGAAGTAGAAGGTGTGACCTCCTTTCAGCTCAGGCCTTAGTCTCCATCCAGGGGAAGTGCTAGCACATCCCACCAGGAGGGCAGACACTTGTCCTGGCGGCAAATCACTCGAGGAAGCCCGCCAAGGCACTGGGTCACTGTATCCTAGGGGGGCACCCACTCAGGGTGGCACCCCTGTGCATGCCAGCTCACCCTCAACACGAGAATCATATTGGGGTGAAAAAAGCACAGTGTTTGACTCCAAACATGACACAATTTGGTCATTTCATAATGGAGCTGGTTATCTCGAGGTGTCTCGGTAGCCAGCCCATGTTACTCTACGGACCGCCGGTCACTTACAGTAGAAGCTTACTTTACATGGTTACTGTAGAGATATATATGTATAAACTTATATATCCACACCTTTAATCTAATGCACTCTACCTACTGGGCTTCGGAGAACAACCTTAAGAGTGGCCTACTTACATTAATCATTAACAACAACAGGGGCAGCCCTGTACACCTGAACCAGGGGCAATCAATATTTAGTCCAAACAACGGTTCAAGGTATTATGAAAATATCAATTTCACACACAATCAATAACAGTAGATTAAAACATTTTTGAAGGAAGGAAAAACTGTATATATTTAGAAAATGGATAGAAAAAAGAGAAGAAAAGCCCATATAAGAAATATTAGAAAAATACAAAATGTATTCAATATTTAGATAAAAACGCTCAGAAATTAATACTGGTACAAATAATATTTGTTGTACAATACAAAACCAGACAGGTGGCAGACAGAAGGGATTACATAGCACGAGAAGTTCAGAGCAACACTGAAACAACAATGCGTCCTTCGTTAATTACGGCCACAATTGCGTCGATGGCGTTTCGACCTTTGTATAATTACATGGTCATCATCAGGACATAAATTTAACTGAGCGTCCAAGAAAATTTCCAAATGCACGAAGAACAATTGTGACGTGCACCGATTAGATTGCACCACAAAACGTCCCTCACGCAGCGTTAAAATCTAGATTTTAACGCTGCGTGAGGGACGTTTTGCAATCACGTCTGAGTGAAGTACATAGGAGATTTGTTCTCCCCGCCCGTGGTCAGCTTTGCCAGATTAATTCATGCAGCCACTGGGGGAAAATGATTGTATCAACATAAGTTGTGCAAATTCACAACTCTTCACTTCTGCATTTAGAATTCTTTTAGCTTCCTCGAGGCATTGGTGAGGTGCAATCTAATCGGTGCATGTCACAATTGTTCTTCGTGCATTTGGAAATTTTCTTGGACGCTCAGTTAAATTTATGTCCTGATGATGACCATGTAATTATACAAAGGTCAAAACGCCGTCGACGCAATTGTGGCCGTAATTAACGAAGGACGCATCGTCTTGTCTGTTGTTGTTTCAGTGTTGCTCTGAACTTCTCGTGCTATGTAATCCCTTCTTCTGCCACCTGTCTGGTTTTGTATTGTACAACAAATATTATTTGTACCAGTATTAATTTCTGAGCGCGTTTTTATCTATATATTGAATACATTTTGTATTTTTCTAATATTTCTTATATGGGCTTTTCTTCTCTTTTTTCTATCCATTTTCTAAATATATACAGTTTTCCTTCCTTCAAATTTTTTTAATCTACTGTTATTGATTGTGTGTGAAATTGATCTTTTCATAATACCTTGAACCGTTGTTTGGACTAAATGCTACTTACATTAAGGCAGTGGCGTAGTTCTGCAGCACATGGTGTGTGCAGAGTCACTCTCGAGCAGACAGGCTGCTCATGCAGGGCTGCAATGGCAGACCTGCAAACACACTTTTACTCGGGTCACACAGGGTGGCACAACCAGTGCTGCAGCCCTGGTGACCCCATTACCACCCTTGCCCTGGGTACCACTGGGTACCATATACTAGGGACTTATAAAGGGGCAAATTACCTTGCCAATTGGGTTTAGCAATTCATATCACTTTTAGGGGAAAGAGCACGGGCATTGGCGCCTGGTTAGCAGGTCCCAGTCCACTATCAGAGTCAAAAACCAGAATCTAGCAGTCTAAACTGGGGCAAAACATGGAGGGCATCTGCAAAGAAGCCCAGTTTCCAACAGAAAGGCAATTCATCTGTGTCTTTGAGCAATAGGACGGACGTCCTCATTAATGTGTAATTGGACTTTAATAGTGTTTGAGTTTCCCAACCCATGAAACAAAGAGGGGAATTGACTTACTATTTTGTGATGAGCATTCATGTTTTAGTTCATGGATATCAGTCCCATATCAGCAGCTGTGCTGAAACTAAGTAAACAGACGCTGGACGCAGTACCTTGAAGTACATGAATAGGTTCTTGTATTTTTGTTTTCTTGTGTTTCATCATTGCTACAAATAAACCTTGACCTTTTAGTTGCGTTGATGCAGCCCACATATACACTTTAGTTTTTGATGGCATAAGTCAGGGCAATGGAGACAGTTCATCAAATTTCTCCTCAGGAGTAATATTTATTCACGCACCACCATCTATAATGAAATGTATTGAACAACCGTTGACTTTTAGTGTGATTTTCGGACAATGGTTGAATGACTTTGGTGCTTAGTCATGTTGACTATTCTTGGACCGGTATTTTTTCTCACAGGCGGCCTGTCCAACATGCGCAAGTTTCTCTGAGGTAAACATCGACAAGGCACTACCATCTTCTTCACTTTCACTTGACATTGATATTGAAGAACTGTTTGACGAAGATTTAGATGTTGCTCGACTTCGTTTAGTGTCGATTTGCCTCAGCTGATGTCGTCGCTTGGCCTTATGGGAGTTCATCGAACGTCGCATCTGGAACGTTCAGGCGGTCATTTTGTCTTCGCACTGTGACGCACTTACTTTTTCCTTTGCCTTGCGAACTGTTACAAAATGGTTCTTTTTCCACAGCCTTTGCAGATTTGCCAATGGCGGGACATTTACCTTTGTGTGGAAAAGAAAATCCACACCTGAAGCACAACTTCTTTTTCTGTGGGGAATTCACTCTGCATCCCTCGGCCTTGTGCTTTGTCTTATTTTTCACATTCATGACTGACTCACTCTGGGCACATCCGACCTCCCTGTCAGCAGCTTGTCGATCAGCATGCTCTTTAGCTCTGGCAGCCATGAGAACTTGCTCCACACTAAACTTTTCTCTCAGCATTCGTCGTCTGAATGAATCTGACAAGCATCCGTCAATCACTCTAAGGCGTATAGCTTCCTCATCATTAAATTCATTGAACTTAAAGTGTTTGATGAGCGTATCCAATCTCTCAACAAAGTTGTAGATAGTCTCACTAGCTTTCTGTTGTTCTTGACTGAAGATGTACCTTTCGTAATCTACATTTGGCATTGGATTGAACTTGAGATTCAAAGCTGCTTTGATTTGACTGTATGTAATTTCATCAGCTCGCGGCATTTTCTTTATGACTTCTTTTACACCTTCATCAGCATGAGTCATAAGGTACTTGATAATCTTCTTGTTATCTGCTTCTTCTATTGCATCAATGAAATCATCAAATGTCTCTATCCATGTAGTCCATCTGACGCCTATATTCAGGTTTTTGGCGGTATTGAATGGTGGTGGTGGTTTGAAGAAGGCGGCAGCATTGTAACCATTGGTAAAACTTACTGATGTGGTGAGTAGAGTGTTCAAAAGACCGACACTGGGTAGGTTTCCAGTAGTTTATTGAAGTACATCAGAACCACCAACAAATACAGCCAGCTCGTAAGACCCCCAGCTTCCAACTGTCCCACAACGAGACATCACCATGGAAACATGGAACTAGTGACACGAGCTGGAATACATCATAACAGGGCATGGCAAAGCAAGATATTACAACACATCCCCATTACTAATAATATAAAATAGGAAGAAATGAACAAAGATAAAGACAGAAAAATAAGGTACAGAAAAAAAACACAAGGTTAAATAAGTGAAGAAAGGTAAGAACCAAAAGAAAGAAAGAGAACATGAGAAACAAAGTAATGCTGAACATAATCAGTACATTTCATAATCCCAGAACCGTCTAGGAGGACAGCGGGACCTTGAAGGAAAGGTCCTAACATGGGTACCCAACGGAGAATCCGTTTTTTCATGCAAACTTGCATCTGAACAAGGAGGATACAGCGACCTGTCACCATTGAACTTCACAAGTCGAGACATGCTCCACTTACTACCGTTGTTCACTGTCACGACATTCCTCTGAATGGAAACTATGACAAAGGGGCCCATGAACTCAGTGACACCCTTCCTTTGCCACCTTGGTTTCTTGACCATCATCCAATCACCTACACTCCATGATCTCTCCCTCACAGATTTCTTAAAATCATATCTCTCCTTATACCTCCTTTGATAGGATTTAATCCTTGCATCCACTTCCTCCTTATCCAAGGAAATGGCATCTTTCAAAGGCAACCACCCATGATTTAATTTAGAGTGGGCTTGCCTTCCACGCAACATCTGGAAAGGAGGGCACTGCATGACATAATTAACAGTGGTGCGATGTGCCCACCAAGTGTCACGTAGAACTTCCTTAAGAGAGACCTTAGATTCTAACGCTCTTTGAACACACGCCTTGACCACCCTGTTCATGCGTTCAGCAAGACCATTGGCCTGTGGCGCATAAAGAGCTGTTCTGAGATGGGTTATACCAAAATCTTTTAAGAAATCTTGCATATCTTGGGAAGTAAATTGTACACAGTTATCAGTGATCAAAAACTCGGGAATACCTTCACAGGCAAATTCATCTTGGAAGAAATCTAAAATCACCTTAGTGGTTGCAGAGCTCACACACCTAGTAGAAACCCACTTTGAAGAGTAATCGACCAAAAGAATGACAAATCTCTCAGAAGGCCCCAACAACTCAAATGGACCTATAAGGTCTAAACCCAGTTAGGTCCAAGGTTCACGTGGGACCTCCACCGGAGACAGGGGAGCAGAATTGGTGACTCGAGTTTTGTCATTCGTGGCACATTGATAACACTCTTTGACCACAACCTCAACTTGATGGTCCATACCTGGCCATCAATATCTCTCACGGAGTCTGGACTTTGTAAGACTCCTTCCTAAGTGCCCTTCATGTGCGAGATTGATGAGTTTAGACCTCAAGTTACAAGGAGGTACTAACCTTTCACCACGCATTAACACACCTTGCAGTAATGTAAGCTCATCTCTAATGGACCAGAAAGGAACCAAATCAGCATCAACATTCTTGTACTCAGGCCACCCTTTGACCACAAGGTCAGTAACAACAGACATGAGTACATCTTGAGTTTTGGCCTCAGCCCACTCACTTTCTGTGATAGCAGGCTCTTTGACCCAACAAATTCTCATAGTTTCAGCATCACAAAAGTCCTCATTGTCCTCAATTGGTAGCCTGGACAGACAATCCGCGGCTTTATTAGAAAACCAAGGGAGGTACTGCACTTGAAAATTGAACTCCTCTAGACCTTCACTCCATCTCTTCAACCTGGGAGTTAATCTCTCACTTTCAATGCATGAGAATACTTGCACTAAAGGACGGTGATCAGACCTCACAACAAAAGGTATCCCCCACAAATAGAATTTAAAATGACTGATTGCCCAAGCAATGGCAAGTGCCTCTCTCTCAATGCAGGAATATTGTTGCTCAGCTTTTTTTAATGCCCTGGATGCAAATGCAACTACCTTCTCAACTCCAGCATCCATTTGAGTAAGGACTGCACCCAATCCAGAGAGACTAGCATCTGTAGTAAGTACTGTCTTCTTTCTTGTATCAAAATGACCAAGTGTGGGCATCTCACTAATAGCCCGTTTAACAGAACAGAATGCAAGATTGCAATCATCCGTCCAGACAAATTGGGATCCCTTCTTGAGCGGAGTTCTAATGGGCTCCACAATGGTTGCAAAACCCTTGATAAATTTAGAATAGAACTCAGCGAGCCCAAGAAAAGACCTCACTTGTTCTTTATCAGAGGGAGTAGGGGCGTTGACAATGCTCTTGGCCAATTCCAATTTAGGTTGGATACCTTCCCCTGAGATAACATGGCCTAAGTAAGTGACAGAGGATACACCGATTCTACATTTCTGTCTGTTGACACTGAGTCCTCTGTCTGACAATTTCATGAGAGCTTTCCTCAACATGGTATCATGCTCACTGTCATCTTTGCCATAAATTAAAATATTGTCCTGAAAGAACAATATGTTAGGCATATCACCAAGTACCATCTTCATGACACGCTGGAAGCATGCCGCTGCCGAGGCTAACCCAACCGGCATTCTGACAAAGTGAAAAGCTCCCAGCGGTGTCACAAAGGATGTAAGATGTTTGGAGTCCTGGTGGAGCGGTACTTGGTGATACGCCGATGACAGGTCTAACACAGTGAAAACCTTGGCCCCCTCAAGCATGGTAATGGATTCAGCGATGTTGGGGAGAGGCTGGCGATCCACCCATATCCATTTGTTCAGGCTTCTTAAGTCCACACACATTCTGATGTTCTTTCCACCATCCTTGGGGGCCAAAACCACTGGCGCCAACCATTCAGAGGACTCAATCTCGTCAATAACATTCAGACCCACCAGCCTGTCCAGTTCAACCTTCAAAGGTCCTGACATCATATTAGGAACCTTCCTAACTTTATGTACACAAGGCACAGCATTCTTTTTGAGGATGATCCGGTGTTCAAAGTCTTTCAAAAGACCAAGTTTGTCTGTAAACACTTGGAGGAAATCATCAAAGAACCTGTTGGTGTCAGAGCTATCATTTACCACCATGACTTGGTCAGAGGGATTCCGTGCATTAGGGTTGAGAATTATTCCTAAGTCTCTTTGCTGCCTCCAACCTAAGAGATTATCCCCTCATTTGGCTACATAGATTATACCAATGGTTTCTCTACCCTTGAAATGTATCCTCATAATAGTGTAACCGGAAACATCAATATGTCCCCCCCCCCATAACTCACAGGGTTAATGTCAGGAGGAAGGAGTTGAATACCGGAAAACGTCTTATTCCACAATTCATTGCCCACCATCGTAAAGGGAGGACCGGAATCAGCCAAGATTACAAACAATTTACCGCCAATCTCAACTTCACACTCGGGCATATTTATGGAGTCAGCATCAACAACTCCATCACTTCTCACATTCCACACCACCATCCTAGGATTGTCTTTCACAGTTTCTACACATTCCACTGTGCGCACTTTCCCACCAGACCTACAAACTCTGGCATAATGACCCTTGACTCCACATTTATGACAAGTGGAATTCCTGGCATAGCAATTGGGGTTGTTGGAAGCGTGATTAAGACTCCCACAATGATAACATTTGATTTTAGAAAGGTCATTGTGATGTTTAACCTTCGGTGTCTGAACCACTTTACACACATTGTCATTAGAGTCTGATGGAACATCCTTAAGTGCTACTTCATGAATGCTACTTGGAGTTGAAACATCTTCCGATGCAGGTTTTTGAGCTTTCATTTCCTTGACCCAACGAGAAGTGTTCTCCACACCTTCCACGAGGGCAATAGCTTCCTTAAGTGAGGGATTTCTAGATAAAAGTTTTTCTTGTACTCTTGAGCTATTAGTACATCTGACCAACTGGTCACGAATTAAAGAATCAGTCAAATCACCAAATTCGCATGTGCGGGCAAGAGTTATCAAGGAAGCGATATAATTTCCAACCTTTTCGTTAGGCTCTTGGACTCTCATGAAGAATTTATGACGTTCTAGTACGACATTGATACGTGGACCAAAATAAGTCTCTAACATTTTCATAGACATTTCGAATGCATCTCTGGGTTCACCATCACCCTCACCTATGGGTGTTTCATCAATGCTTTCATAGATATTACGTCCTTCAATTCCAAGATTATGCAGTAAAATGGCTTGTTTCCTATGAGCCGAGAATTTTTCACCACCTATGGCCACAAGGTATGAATCAAACAACTTCCTCCATCTTTTCCAGGGAAGTAATGGTTCACCTTTTCACACAAGAATGCTGGGGGTTGGCTCAAGGAAGTTGCAGACATGCTGGCAGAAAAAGAAAATAATATAATAACAACAGAAATGTGGAGAAGGAAGAAATACCTGAAATAAAAATGAATAACGCTGTTCCAAGAATTTGAGGAGAAATCAGGAAGTCCAATCGTGTGAAAACGCGGTGAAAAATAGTGCAAAAACAGCGTCGATATCACCGGTAAACTGGTTGTCAAGGCAACCTCAGACACAAGATTGTATTCAGCGCGGTGACGTAAAGCGCAATACCACGTGAGCCATACTGACGCTGATGTGCTGGAGAACACGATAGAAAACAAATGGTTCTGTCGGGTAGGTCAACTGATTTGTGCAAGGTATTAAATACAGTAATCTCCATACAGTTGTCTCCATTAGTCCACGCAATTTCCCTGACTTGAACAGGAAATCATAACTACTGTTGGGGTTTATGCATTTAGTCTTGGACTTGAAAGATAAATATCCCCCTGCTTTATGTATATGTCATCTATGTCACCTTTGTACAGCACTGTGTCACGGATCACTACAAGTCACTAATTGTACACCGTAGTCATTTGTTTTTTCGTCGTATGTGCATTATGTCACAGACAGCCATTTCCTTGATTTGTATGTGTATGAATACGAAGTAAAGAAATTCATTTGTTTGCATAATCAAGTTGTCCTCTTTGGTGTGTTACGTGGAAATATGATTAGGACATATATTCCTTACTGTATTTAATACCTTCCACAAATCAGTTTACCTACCCGACAGAACCATTTGTTTTCTATAGTGTACTTACCCAGGTTCTGAGGGCCACTGGGTTACCCCATTATTGTTAATGGATGTGCTGGAGAACGCGGGCGTGATGACGCTGATGAGCCAGAAAATGTCCGAAGCTGCGCATGTACAAGTGCGAGCATCAGCGCGAGCCGATCGAGGGCCGTTAAGGCGTTGCAGCGTATTCCCAAAAATAAGTAAAGTAGTAAGGTAGGAGCTCACCGTTTCCAGGGTAGTCCATGCAGGAGTGTCGGGTGTAGTAGAGTGTTGCCAAAACACCATAAAACAGTAACAAGAAACTTCCGACCCGTGGGGAGGAAAAATCCAAAAGTATCCGTGGGTTCACGGGGGAGTTGGTGGTTAGCGCTTGTCCCCCACAAGCATTTCTCGTCGCCAGTGTTCAAAAGACGGACACTGGGTAGGTTTCCAGTAGTTTATTGAAGTACATCAGAACCACCAACAAATACAGCCAGCTCGTAAGTCCCCCAGCTTCCAACTGTCCCACAACGAGACATCACCATGGAAACATGGAACTAGTGACACGAGCTGGAATACATCATAACAGGGCATGGCAATGCAAGATATTACAACATAGAGTTCTTCCTGACGCTGCTTGGTGATCTTGTTTATGCAAACCATATCTGAGGCCTTGCGAAGTGCCGGCCTCTGGGTCATCTTTGATAATGAGAGGAATTGTGACCTCTTGCTTGGTCTCCACTGAAAAGCAAACTTTTTTGATTCCAATCGCCGATCACGTTATTCTGAAATTTGGAGATCTTTACAGTTGTTCTGAGCCCGATTCTGCAGCTTTGGTGGGGTGCATCGTGTAGTGTTGGCTTCGCAAGTACAACCCTGGGTGCTTCCTTTGAAGTCACTTCCTTCAGCGCTGTGGCATGATGCCTCTCTTTAATCAGTACTGGTAAGCAGGTAACCGTTTCTTGTATCACTTTGCCTTTAGGCATCTCTTTGTGCTGTCTGACACCTGGTTGATTTCTGCCTTTCAGGGCTTTTGTTCACAGTGTTATCTTGCAATTTGCTGCTCTTTAAACATCTGGTTGCATCCGCCTATAGCAGTATAACTCCGTATACGGCTTCGAGTTGCGTAGTAGCGCGGTAACTCTCTTTGTGGCCTTCCCAGCAGGTTTTCGGCAATGATGTGTAAACGTCTTATTGAAGCTTTTGTTATCTTCAAATGCTTTACATGGACTGGGGCTGTGCTTTGACTCTACATATGTCAAACGATGGTTCAGCACTCCGACGGAAGCACACGTGGCATGCACAAGCACTTTGCCTGACCATGGCAAACTATCTGGGAGAGCACTGTTGATCTTCGAGTTACTCATCCCCTATCTAGTCATCAGTTGTAGCTTCCTCCCCAAGCCAGGTACTCACCAATGACTACACCATGCACAGAGCTTAGTATAATACATCTTTATTCTTCTGTGTGTAACTGCAAACTCAACATTCTAGACCAGCATGCCCTTCACTAAGATCGAACGCTTACGTTACAGTTCTACGGAGTCCATCAGGAGCCACAAGGGTTCCGTCATTATGAACTCACACGACACTACATACAAGATTCCCTGAGGACTACTTTGGAAATTAATGACTAATACCCTGATTCTCATCTAGGACTCTTTGTCTTAAAATAACAAAACGGGTTTACCATTTTTACAGCCCCAATATGTTGTAGTGTGGTTTGTGGCCTCATTGTCTGCATTGCTAAGTTAGCTTAGGCCTGGCTGCCATGATGCCTTTTTGCACACGTTACTTTGTGACTTTGTTTTTCCAGCCTCGGCTTGTGCCCGGCTATATTAGAACTGTCTGCCTTTTTGCCTTTCATCTTTTCTCCTGTTCCCTGTGGGTTTCGTCTGCACAACATGTACAAGGTCGACAAACAACGTCCCTTGTTCTTGCTGATCTGGTCAGCCCCTCGCACTTAGACATAACACAAAATACAGCTGTACTGGAAGAATTTGTGTGCTTTTAATATTGTGATCTCGCTGTTTGTCACACTCGGAGAAAAACCTTTCCAGAGAGAAGAGCTGTGCTTGTCTGATGATGTAAACCTTGCATCTAGATATTGAGGTATGGGGGTCCGTCTGACAACGCCCAGAGGTCTTCTATTTTTATAATAAACTAGTTAATAGCACAGGGAGGGTGGTAAGGCCATTTAGCCCTATATCCACTGCTTTATGACATGCTTTCCCCGTTTGTAACCTATGGAATTGTAACTATGCTTATTATTTTATCATTATGCATTATGCTGATAGTACTGGCACGTGTACTGTATCTTAGAGCACAATAGTTGAAATAAACATTTTAAACTATACTGTGTCTCTTATTACGCACGTTGTGGACAAGTATGAGTGAGTTATGAAAGGGTGTTCTTGCTCCCGCGAGTCCTGAGAGAGAGAGACCGTTTTCTGGGTTGTCTAATCATTGGTAGCATTGCTGCTAATGAGACGCTAAAGCTAGTCGGATTGGGATTGTGGGTACTACGGTGCATGGTTGGTTCACCACTATACTCCGAGGTCCTATTATCCTGTGCATAGCTCTGTATATGTGCAGAATCCCTACAACATGGCGCCACCAACGTAGTGGGCTGCTTATCTGCGAGACGCTTGAGTAGTGCTTGTGCTTGTCCACAACACCCTTCGCATACGCTTCCGGAAACGTGTGTGAGGGTGATACCTCCTATATTGACGTTTTTATAGGTTCTTTCAAGCTTGAAGTTATTAAAAGGTGTTTAAGTAAACCCTATATTGTGCTGCCTCGTATTAGGTTGTCGATCATTTCTGGTCTTAATGGCGGATATAAATATACCGGCACATAGCCGTGCTGCGCTCCGGGCTCATTTACTGGCTTATGGAGTGCCTGACGCGGGTGTCTCACTCATCTTTGTGGTGCAAGCTGACCCGGCTCACCACTTTGAGGTGTTTTACTCTTGGGTCACTTTTCCGGCGGTGGATGGAGCGGACGATTTGTTCCATGAGTACACTCTCACTGCCCTACCCAATGCTTATCGGCCTTATCAGGCTCTTGAAGTACCACTTACGGCATGGCAACACCGTATTTGGTTTAATGGCACCCTCCCACATCCGGTCACCCCGGTTCGTTTAGGCCCCCTATCAATAGACGGGGCCACTTGGCCAGTCTTGGCCGGGTATACCCCACATCCGCGTTATTTGACGCTTGCGGTTGCTGAACTGCGTGAGTTGCATACGTCTTTGATACGCGATCACAGAGCTTTAGTACAATATGTTACAGGCAACGTACAGGGAGCCCCTCCTGGAGTTGCAGTGCATCCAGCTGGACCGGGCGGTGTAACCATAAGTCCCGTCATGGTTAATTCGGTGATGGGCAAGCGCCCACAAAAAAAGGATGATTTGCCTTATTGGCTTGCAGAAAAATTTGACCAGCTGGAGGCAGTTTTTCCAAATACTTCTCCTGTGGAAAAACACAGGATTTGGACGATTAGTTTGCCGAAAGACTTAATTCCCGAGTTGGCAGAATGCAACAACTGGGGCAAGGTATTCGCAGCAGTATATGCGAAGTGTTTCGGCACTCCTTCCATGACAGTTCTCCCCTCTGTAATTAAACGAGTGCAGGATGAGCATGGCCCTGAAGCGGCTGTGGAATTGGGGATGAGACTGGTGGGAGTGTTCGATGTAGTGGCTGATTTAATCCTTGCGAACGTCAAGGGCGATGCAGTTAACTTTCAGTAGCTAATGCTTTGGCTTTGGTCCCAGAGCCGGACAAGCCACGCGAATTACCGAAAATTATTGCACAGGCTTATAAAACCATTGGCCGCAATAGTCTGGGAGTTAAGCCTTTTGCTAAAACGCAAACTCGATCACAGCCACAACAAAAAACTCAGTCTGAGAAAGATGAGAAACCGTTCTTTACTAAAAAGAACTGGAGGTTGAAGAAACAGGGTAAGCAACAGAAAAAACCAGGGTCGTGTGGCGCATCCCCGGTTTCCGTATCTTCTGAACGCACTCATGATTTGCGCGACAGAGCGAGAATTAAATCTCCAGAGAGATTTCAAGTCCCTGATCCGCGTTCTCCTCGTTCTTCACAGGCACCATCGACCTCCCAGACTGGTGGAGGAGAACGCCAGGATAGAGGCAGGGGTCGTGAGGCACCTCAGGGACGAGACCAACCTCGACAACAAGTCCGAGGGAAACCAGAAGACTTTCCATGTTCTCGCCCACAGTTTCAGAAGAAGAAAGTTGCAGCTTTAACAGCAAGGTATGCCACAGACGGTGAGAGCGCGACTCCTGAATTGGGCGTGGGCAGTGACGCTCCTAGACAGCGCCGTGAAAGTTACCATAGTGTGGGAGGCACTACATCTTCATGTGGAGGCGACAGCAACTGACACATTCATTACTGTCGAGACAGCTGACACCAGAGTGGCACCCCCTGACAGACTATTTAATATTGTCCTTCAAATTGAAGGTGACATTGAGCGTGTTATTAAAGGGATTTTCTGGGAGAATCTGACCTCTTCTTACGACATTTTGTTGTCAGAGGCGGATTGGCCGCCCCCATTCGTACTTGCTGCTCGTAGAGGGGAGGAGGTAATCCTTCCGAGCTTTTCTCGTCATGTCCCCAAGGACAAGGCAGAGGCTCTCGCAGCTGAATGGGCTGGGGCCCTGGCTCCGGCGCTATACCGTAACCACGTGGGCTGGAATGAAGACTCTCCCCCCCATGATATTCCTTTGCGGTCGCTGCCACAGCCGCAACCCCAATATCCCATCCGGCGGGAAGCTAAAGGTCCCGTTTCCGACATTCTGACACAGTTAGAATATCAAGGAGTAATTGAAACATGCGTATCACCAATGAATAATCCCCTTTTCGCGGTTTCTAAACCCGATGGATCGTACCGCCTAGTTTTGGATTACCGACATTTGAACTCTCATTGTCGGACCTTTGCGGTACAAAATACACACAGTTCTGCGCTTGTAGACAGTCTTGTTCGTAAAAAATATAAAACGACACTTGACCTATCCAATGGATTTTACACGCACAACTTGTCCCCGGTGTGCAGCCAATGGAGCGCTTTCCCTTCCGGTGGTAAACAGTTCAAATTTCGGCGTTTGCCCATGGGCTACAAGAACAGCCCGGGTGTCTTCGCCGCTCGTGTTGTCTCTCTGTTGGACAGCATAGACCCAGATGCGTGTTCGTACGTCGACGATATCTATCTGACAGACGACGAATTATGGCCGCATCTTTCACGAGTGGACCGCATTATTCTTGAATTTGCGGTCTTAGGATACAAATTTAATTTTGCCAAATCTCACATTGCTGAATTTACCGTTTTGTTTTTGGGCTATGAGCTCAACAATGAAGGTAAGGGCTTAGCTCCCCATTTCTTGGAAAAGTGCGCACTTTTGCGCCCTCCAACCACCCTGAAGAAGCTTCAGTCATTACTGGATTTTCTGAACTTCAGGCGTACTTACATTCCCGAATATGCCCAGCGTATCAAGCCTCTATATGCCTTGATACAGCCCAACTTTTCTAAGTCATGCTGGCTTCCTGAGCATTCTTTGATACTGCAGTCTTTGCAGTCAGATCTACTTGAATCTAAATTCTTGTTGACTCGTGATAACCACACAAACCTGGTGATTAGAATCGTTCCAGGGGCAGTGGGTTTCACGTACTTAACCTTTAACGAAGGTGACACAGTACCGATTACATACAAGTCACATCTTTACACTTCAGCAGAGTTGCGCTTTTCCTCTGTGGAGAAAGTTTTGACTGCAGTGCAAATGGCGATTCTGAAAGAACGCGCACTGGCACAGGGAAAACGCATTTTGGTGGTAACACCATATCCTGCCCTTGAGGCAGTAACGAAGGCAAGTGTCCCGAACTCTAAGGCTTTGCACCCCCGCTGGATACAATGGGCTACATCTCCCACGTCCCCGGATGTCACTTTTATCTTTGATTCCTCTCTTCAGACACAGGAGTTCTTACAGTATGAATTTGTTCATCCTCCTCCTCTGTCTTTGCTACCGCTTGAGGTTGTACGAATGTATTATATATACCGATGGTTCGGCACAACCGGCCACGGTTTCCAAGCATGCTTATTCCGCAGCATGTGCTATTGTTGTATGTACCATGGTGAACGGTGAGTTCAAATCGACTGTAGTGCACACACAGGCACTAGGAGACAGTACTGCACAATTGGCCGAGCTGCGTGCTTTGGTGCTCGCACTTGAGTTCGCTAATCCAGACGTGACGACCCTTATTGTATGCGATTCTTACTACTGTGTTCAATCTCTCAATGACAATCTATTCTTTTGGTCGCAAAACGACTATAGAGATGCAAAAGGCAGCACAATTAAGCGTAAAATGCTTTGGGTTCAAGTGTCAGATCTTAAACAACGTCTGCCTCTCACACAGGTGATTCACACTCTTGGCCACCAGCGTGTGGGCGCACACGCTGTCGGTAACGGTTTGGCAGATGAAGCTGCCAAATCAGCAGTAGCCACGTGCTCAGTAGCAGCAGTTACAAGATCCATGACTAAAATAGATAATGATATTTTGGCAGCTATTGCTGCAACAAAGGAAGGTGCTAATTACCCACGGGGTTTCCCTTCCAAATACTCTTATCAATTAGGTCCCGAACAGGTTCCTTACGTAAGAATTCCGGATGTTGGTGATCGGCTGATTCCCAACGCGGACCGCGGACTTTCCTTGATAACGGCCGCACACGAAGGCTTGGCTTCGGCCCATGCTGGCGTGTCTGCGACGGTTTCCATCTTGCAGCAGCGTTACTGGTGGCGTGGTTTATATAAACAGACCCGTTCTTATGTACTTTCTTGTGACGTTTGTCAGCAAATTAAGCCTTCAACGGTTACACGACCACCACAAACACCGCTCTGCATTTCTAACCGACCTTTTGGGTGTGTTTACCTGGATCACTGCGGTCCATTTTCTTCTGACACTGCATATAAGTACATCTTGGTTGCAGTGGATTTGTGCACACGTTTCATATGGGTTTGGCCACAACGGAGTGCTGACGCTCGAAATGTCATAAGGGATTTGCGTGTCTTTGTGGGAATTTTTGCCTGTGGCACCTTCCATTCTGACCAAGGTCCGGCGTTCGCCTCTAAGGCGTACAAGGACGCGATGGGTCCACTGGGGGTGTGGGTGAAATTTTCGTCTCCATATCGGCCTGAGGGCAATTCGATTTTGAACGAATGAACCATGACTTAAAGCAATCCTTGACAGCTAGAGTCTTAGGTACTGGCAGGAACTGGCTGGCCCGCTTGTATAGCGTACAACGTGCACTTAATAATCTCCCTAGAAGACCTCTGGGTGGGCGGACCCCATACGAAATGCTCTTTGGCATCCAAATGTTTGTGCCTGACCTTGATGGTCTAGACATGGCGGCGCAATCCGCAATCTTTGACGTAGATAATCATTCTACTATGTTGCAGGACTTACAAGAAGCCCGTGACAAACTTGCAAACAAACATTTACCTTCAGCCACAGAAGCTGCGCTGCAGATTCCGTTTGCCGGCTGGCTTCCGAAGGTTGGGGATCTGGTCCGAGAGAAGGTGGAGAACAAAAAAGAATTTGGCCCCTCTTATCGTGCACAGTTCCAGTCCTTGGCTTGAAGGGTACTCGTACAGTCATCTTACCACCGCTTCCTGGTCGCAAAGACAACAGATACATCTCAGTGGACAATGTCAAGCTACAACATCTGGCCGATCCTGAATAGCGTAACACCAGCAGTCTCCTGTCCAGCCATTTCTAGGATACATGTTTGTGGCCCTCCAGCCCACACGGTCACTGATGTTGCCATTGAGATGGTAGATTTGCCTGATCGCCTGCTTGACTACCCGGATTCCCCCTGCAACGAGGAGACCGAGTATACATATCCCACCAACGATTCAGTGGCTCACCTACCAACAACGCCTCTGAGCCCAACCCGTTATTCCTTTGATTCGGCTTCCACCTCATCACTTATCCCATCCAGCTTCAGTATTTTTATATCCTGGTTCAGAGACAATTTTTGATCCCACCATGGACATACATCTGGTTGGTACTATTCCTGATTTTTCTGTTCATGTCCATTGGCTTTGTGACAGTTTTTTTCCTACTCATCAATGGTCACTATTTACCAGAACGCTCTGCAGTGAACTGTGTCGCTGGGACCTTGGCTCCACATTCCTCTTCGCACATCATGAAGCGTGACCACACATTTGTGAACATTTCAGCTTTCCCAGTCGCTGATGGCATCGTATGGGATGTGGTAAATTTCCAAATTCATGGACCAACCGAGATTATTAATGTACCAAATGTCCTCCGTGTTTCGATGGGTGATGTCGTTAAAAGTAATATTCATTCTGACGATTGGGATGTGCATGCAGTTGAATCGTTATTTACTGATTTGAAATATTATGCTGCCTTTAATGCTGAAGATCTGTATTTAAATTCGGCAAGTTATGCTGACTTATATTGTTACCAGCATTGGGGCAACCACTTTCTCCATAAACCAAGTACTCTTCGGGGTCCTTTTAATTACACCCAATGGGAACATTGTCCGACCCCTTTGCCAGGTAGCTCCCAAACTCTTAGAAGAAAATTCACTTACTTTACAGACTTTGATAGATCAAACCCTGGGTCCTATTATTTTAAATTAAATACTTCGTCCACTCAGAAGATCATGTTGACCCTCACTAAATTGCTATATTCGGGTTCCTTTTTGAACGCATTAGCGGTGGGTGGTTATGAACACTGGCGGGACACCATTGACTTGAAATCTATTTGGGGCTCCAAATCATGGCAGGTACAAGGCACGGAAGCCTTGCACTGTGCTTGCCTCATCCCGGCCCAAATTTTATTTTTAAATCATACAATCTATCAAACAACGTGTTGGGGTTTGGCTACTTCCAAACAATTAAATGCACCTTCCATTCCCGTATTGTCTTCCACTCCCAACGAAAGCTTGCATTTCAATATTTCCCTTGCCAATTTGCAAGCTTTGTTTCGGAACAATTCGTTTAATGTCTCTACGTTTGTTCAGTCACCCTGGTTGGCTTGGCCCACGGCATCAAATGCCTGCCAGCTGCGTTTTCATGACTCAGCTCCTGGTTACAACCAGGATAGGCCAGATCCGAGGTTTTCAGACTCCTGTACTGTTACGACATATTCTGTTGCTAAATTGTGTAAACAGTGGTTGCAGCACTCTTCATTGGATTCTGTAAAACAACATTTATCCCTCCTATCAGGCAACATTGATCTGTCCGATTTTGTTCTGGGGCCTCGTGGTCCTCGACCTAAGAGATTCATTTATGAAACTTACAATGAACTCTGGAAGCTTTCGCAAATTGAAGCTGCTTCCCGTCTTCGGGAAATCGATCAAGCAAATCTAGAAAAGGTGCTTGCTGTTGTTGACAATAGTATTAATACCCTGTCTTCCCACATTTACACATTAGAGAATATTGTTTCCTCTGTTGTTGATATTGTACAAGATGATGTATCTGTGTTATATCATGGTCAAAATCAATTGCGTTCAGTGATGCAGTTTGCATGGACATTGCAGACACTTAAAATAGGTAAAGTTCCTTGGCATTTTTGAACACCTCTGCCTTATTCTTGCAGTTTAATTTAACTGAGAAACAGCAATTCATGTCCATGAAAGATGCAACATAGACTCTCTTGCATATCGAGAAGATAGAGCCATAACCATTCTCTGTGGCGGAGTTGGACTCTGCAGTGTGGCTAGTTCACGGGGTTATCGCCTTGCCTTTTTCTTTATTTGAGTTCAGTTCATGCATGAAACATTATCCTGTGGGCCGTTTTCAGCCCTTAAGCAGTGCCTTCCTGCATGAACTTTGGTCCCTGCCTTTCATGTATAAATGCCTTAGGGACGGAAAAGAAGTTTTTCTCACAGGAGAGTCATGCGATTCTACTGTGGGTCATTCCCCGATTTGTAAAAACATTAAATTGCACGGGGCTTGTAATGTTTCGGCTCCTAATCTTGCTTGTGTTTTAAAGCGCATTCCTGCTCCTGCTATATCACCTACTTTCACTGTGCTTGCAAATGGTAGCTATCTCCTTCTGAATAATCAGGACTGCTGTGGAATGCTGGCCGGCATGTTACTGTTTCCCACCGGGTTGTGTGCTGCAAAAATGTGCTTTTTCCTCCCCCTCACGACATAATAGATAGTTCCATTTGGCCTTCCATTCCGACTTTGAAGGCAGATTTCAATAAATTGAGCAGAATAAAGGCGCTATTATTGAACCAGGAGGTTATGCTCACATCCGCACGGGAAACATTCATCCTCCAGGTGGCTAGTACCCACAGTGAGATACAGGCCCTTTTGAACACAAACCTCCCACAACATTTCGGTGAACTGATTCACCGTGTTTTTAATGCATCACGCACAGAAGGTCTTGTGCACTTTTTTTAAGTTGTGGGCTCTGGCCTTGTTACCTCCTTTCAAACTATCTTTGGTGTAATACCAGCTTTTATTCATTCTATTTTTTCCAGCGTCTTTAGCTGCTGGTATATTGCTTTTGGTCTGTTTGCTACGCAATGGCTGCACTTCCTGGGGGCCTCCTCGACCAAGGTCGACTCCAGATGCTCCGTGAACGCATCCTCATCGGATTCGGCATCCTACCATTGGCGACACTCAGTGTGTCCTATAGACTCTCTTTTCGCTTTGCGTATTTCACTTGCGTGCAACCTGTGATGTCTTGCATCCGATGTCCTTTCTCTTGGTCCTTGGATTTTTACCTTTCCAATACATCTCTGTCGGACCCGGATTTTGGCCAGTTGATGGGTCCCTTAGAGGCCCATGAACGGGACTGTTCCGGTGAGGGCTTAATGGCGCGTGCGACTGCACTTGGAATTTTGGCGCAATGGGATGTCTGGGCGGCTGCTCAGACTCTCCTACGACAAAATTATATTGAGTATCACGTAAGTTGTCCCGCAATGCTGATCACTGCTCCCTCTTGCGAGGAACATGAATGCAGTTTTGATTTGTTGAACTGGATGGCGTCTCTTTTTTCTGACGATTCCAACGATGTCCTGTTGGAAGGTGTGGCGTTTTTCTGCACTTACACTCTATTGGATTAGGGGGCCTCCGCTTTCAGCGTCCTGTCACACTGGAATTTTTTATCCTGCATTTCTTTTTTTTTTTTCTCCCATTCATTGTGCTTCATTGGGGACTATTCCAAGATAGACGTTTCTGTTCTGCTCCATCTATCTGAACACTGTTTTCGTCCTCTGTCTTGGCCTATGGACTGCCCAGGGGAGGGTGTAGTGTGGTTTGTGGCCTCATTGTCTGCATTGCTAAGTTAGCTTAGGCCTGGCTGCCATGATGCCTTTTTGCACACGTTACTTTGTGACTTTGTTTTTCCAGCCTCGGCTTGTGCCCGGCTATATTAGAACTGTCTGCCTTTTTGCCTTTCACCTTTTCTCCTGTTCCCTGTGGGTTTCGTCTGCACAACATGTACAAGGCCGAAAAACAACGTCCCTTGTTCTTGCTGATCTGGTCAGCCCCTCGCACTTAGACGTACCACAAAATACAGCTGCACTGGAAGAATTTGTGTGCTTTTAATATTGTGATCTCGCTGTTTGTCACACTCGGAGAAAAACCTTTCCAGAGAGAAGAGCTGTGCTTGTCTGATGATGTAAACCTTGCAGCTAGATACTGAGTTATGAGGGTCCGTCTGACAACGCCCAGAGGTCTTCTATTTTTATAATAAACTAGTTAATAGCACGGGGAGGGTGGTAGGCCATTTAGCCCTATATCCACTGCTTTATGACATGCTTTCCCCGTTTGTATTCTATGGAATTGTAACTATGCTTATTATTTTATCATTATGCATTATGCTGATAGTACTGCACGTGTACTGTATCTTAGAGCACGATAGTTGAAATAAACATTTTAAACTATACTGTGTCTCTTAATACGCACGTTGTGGACAAGTATGAGTGAGTTATGAAAGGGTGTTCTTGCTCCCGCGAGTCCTGAGAGAGAGAGACCGTGTTCTGGGTTGTCTAATCATTGGTAGCATCGCTGCTAATGAGACGCTAAAGCTAGTCGGATTGGGATTGTGGGTCTACGGTGCATGGTTGGTTCACCACTATACTCCGAGGTCCTATTATCCTGTGCATAGCTCTGTATATGTGCAGAATCCCTACAACAATGTTTTTTAAACCACCTACGAACTGGTGTGAAGAGACTGATTTCAAGAAAACTGTTACATAATGCCCTTGGTGATCCTAAAAAAAAAAAAATGTTCATGTTGACTCATTTATTTTATTAATATGATGAGTGAAATTCTTCATAATTTGTTTAAAATCTTCTCTGATTTTGGCGGGCTGTTATGTTCACAAATGTCCCTCAGACACACAAGTATCTGTTTTTTTGTGTTAGTATTTTTTTTCTTTCTTGGGTAAACAGTTGCTGATTGCAAATACAGTAGAATTTTCCTATTAATGAACCCGAAAGCATTATAAATATCGCTGCTGTGCGGAATCTAGCTACACCATACATACCAACAGTTTAGAACAGGAAAGTGGGAGATTTAAAAAAAATTATCAAGAGAATCATTTCCTCAGTGACTTCTATTAAAGAAGAGACTATTTCAACCGTGACACAGCTAAAATAAAGGCATTTATGGCTTCAGAGATCGGAGTCGCTCACCTTAATCGGGTCTGTTGGCAGGTATGCTACACATTGATCCAGCGCGATATTAGCAAACAGCATTCATACACTAGATACTCACTTGGGCCCATACATTCATACTACGCTAATACTTACGCTGGGGTTGTCAGTTGTTACTCTTTATCAAAATCCCTGCTACCAATTACCTTCCGATTGAAGAGTAATGACTTACCAATGAATCCTTTGCTAATTGGGAAGTTTAAAATGAGTGACATTCATTATAATACATAATCCTGAAGTAACCACTGAGTCAGGAAGTTTTAAAATGTTTATCTAAAGATTTAGCAGAGTAAAATACAGAACCACATGGTATTTAATCGCATCTCAAGGATGAAGTATAGAATAATAATTATTGATTAATGACGGTCCCTCAGAAAGGAGAAGATAGAGACAGCAGCGCAACTAAAGGTTGCATTTATATTTACCTAAGTGCGAGAACCAAACCCCTTGGCCAAGGAGTTGGAAAAGAATAGGACCCAGGAAGGATGAAGAGCAAAGACCTCCTCCAGGATCAAGACGGGACCGGTGACCTCTCTACAACGACGCCTGCGTCGTTCCCCTCTCTGATACTCGGCTTCTCCTCGATTCTCCCGTGCCTTCCTTCTAATGGACTCCGCCGCCCCCTTCTCAGGACCTCTCTGGACAGCGGTTCAGTCTGTAATCGATCAGCTTGGCAGTCTGGAGCTAGAAGCTAGAAGCATCTACGCGTGTTCTCTCTGGTCCTCTGCTCTCTTGCAGCATCTCCTTCTTGAACGCCTGCTCTAACTAATTAACTAATGCTATATTCTATTATACCCTTCTACGTCCATGTACCTCCCATTAATGTTGCTAAAATATGGGACCACTACTTCTGATTGGACAGGGACAGGGGGTTGATCGTCACACCATATTGATTTGGTTCGAATTCTGAAGCCCATTGTCTTTAAACTACCGCCCATCCAATTTAATACATTTGCTTTATTTCCCACCCGTCTCACGACAAATGTTATATATTCTTCATATACAAAGTTTCAATTATCAACAGGAAAAGGGAAGAGCACAGCAGCTTCGTCCATCAGGTCATGGCCTTGGACGACATCCAGGTTGACTTCATTCTTATTCTTTGGCAGCCAAGCAGGGCACATGCGCAGATTCATTGTCTCTCGAGTTTCAGATCACCAACCCCAGGCCCAAGTTTACAAACTAATAAAAGTCAAAGAAGGAAATATTAAAAATCACAAATAAAATGTTTCACTGTATACCCACTCTTTCTACTCTATTCCCATTTACTTATAAATCCATCCCGCATTAGTAGCGTTAAGAAAACGACAAATTAATAATAACACAAGAGCAAGCTGAAGCATGTGAAAACATCAAGCAGCCATTTTAATACACACTGCGCAGAAGCAGAAATCTCCCACCAAGCAAAGAAAGACGTCACAACACGTGATATGGTTGAGACATGCGCAGTGAAGTTCCCGCGCTTTAGCGGCCATTTTAGAAAAAGACAAGCGTTATTTGTTAGTTAGACACATAGGCAAGCTTCCTTGCTATTCATGTAGTGTATGCAAGTTAATACGAACAATACAAAATTAATAAATTAATACTGTGAGGAGATTGCATTCGAGCAAGTCTCATTTGTGAGTCCTTGCTCCATCAATCCCCTCTCTGATGGCGTTTAAGAGCCATCAAATACTACCAATAATCAGATGCCAACTTCTAGCAAATAGTTTCATTCTCATTTTTACACTTTCTATTTTTACCATCCCCTTTCAATTTCTTGTATAATTCACTTCTCCACTCTTCAAGTTCTATTTCGTCAATCTTTCTCTTCTTCCCTTTTCCTGTCACATTATATGTTCCATTCTTTCTACAACATTTGCACCATATTATTATTGTCAGTACTATTATTGCTAACCCTGCTAGGGGTACTAATATTTGACCTATAAGTCCTTTTCCTACATTAGCAAACCAGGTACCAATTGACGAGATACTATTTGTCAATCTTTCCCATACACTATCAACTTCCAGTGGTTTTAGTTCTTTCTCAAGTTTCGTTATATTCTGTATATATGTTCCAATCTCTGCACTTTTATCAGGAATGTAAGTGCAACAATGTTTCGTCTTCAGTAATTTACAGACTCCGCCCTCTTTCGCCAATATAATATCAAGAGCAAGTCGATTTTGCATAACCATAGATCTAATCGCAACCATCTCCGCATTAATCATTAGAAATACACCAGCAGTATCCGTTGATAAACGATCAACCACTGTAGACAATTTACATATTTTCCTTGAGTTCAGAATTATTCCCACTGAAGGTATCAATGCACCAAATATATCACCTACAATTTCAGAAAAACTAGCTCTTTTACTACGTGTTAATTCGCCATTATTTTCATTGCTCCCAGTGTTTCTTTTTACGTGGTATATTTTTGGAAATACTATTCCAAAATAACAACTTCCATACCACCGTGCAGGAAGCCTAAAGTAAGCCTTATTCCCACACACATAATAGATTCCAGGAAAAACTGAATCTGTTCCTCCTTTGATTCCCCAACCTCCAAGAATTAAGAAATTGTGTTCACATTCACTGGTACCGATGAAAACATTTTTATATTCAGTCTTTAATCTATGTAGACAAATTTTCCCTGTCTTTACGAAATCCAGAGCCATAGCAGCTTGAGCCCTGCCAGGTGTGTAACTCCCTTCTTTCTCAGCCCAAGGTGGCAAATGAGCCTTATGCTCAGAAGCTTTCTTTTGGAAATCTTGTCTTCTATCTTCTACTAAGTTCAAAAATATATTTTCTTCTTCATGTAAAGAACATGTTAGATTGTGTCTATGTGCATGTGTTATGTCTATTGATTTCATTGTTAAGAAAAAATCTCCCATAAACTGTGCGTCTTGACTACTAAGCACCGGGTTCATACTCTTTCGAATCGGAACCTCAGAAAATATCACATCTATGTTTGAATAATAATATTGAAGTCTCCCTGTTCTATAAAATAAACTAGATACAACACTACATGAGATGCCATATGTTAATGGTAGGTGGTGATATGTTAACCCTTCTGCTATTGATTCAGGTAACTTCATACAGACATAACAATTACTAACTTCCATGGTGTCTACGTATTGAAACAATAACTTTGTGAAAACATTTAGACTAGTGTCGTTATCAGTTATTTCATGATGAAATTCTGGTTCATTTTCTGCCATTAGTTCTACTCTATTATCCTTCAAGTGTGCTGTCCTTCCCTTAGTTTCGTTATTAATCTTTTTATCCATTATCATAAGGTAAGGAACTGCTACGATCAGGACTAACCATACTACAAGCACCATCACTAGACTACATATGCATATTGCACAGCATCTTCTACAACATCTCTGTTTTGGTCTCCCAGCAACTCTATCATCAGGCATTTCGACAAGGAAGATTGCTCTTCTTATCTGTTGTCGCTTTTCTTTATTTTATTATTTTGCTTGGTCAAGGTGGTCTTGTTTCTTTCTCATACGTTAGTTCTGTGCTTGTTCCTTCGTCACCACTTTCACTTGACTCTGAGCTTTCGTAATCTTCAAGAATGATGTAAGTCCAATCAGGACCTTTGAATTTGTTATTCACAAGTTTCAGTCTTTTACTTCTTCTTTTCTCAGTTCTATTTTCTCGTTCGGTTTGACTTGTTACTTCATTTACTTGATCTGGATCTTCACTTCTGGTTGTTATGTGGTATTTTACTCTTTTTATGACACTAGGCCAATGATCACCTTTTCTTGTTTTCTTTGCTTGCACTGTTTCTTTATTTTTGTCTTCAGCAATCTCTTTATTTTCACTGTTTGACACCTTTTCGTTTTCTGCAATTACTGTTTTTCTTTCTTGCTCTTTTTCAGGTCTTATTGGTTTTTCTGCCGCAGCTCCTCTGTGAGTTTCCAATAACTGACCTTGTTCTTTGTTTAATTCTTCATGTTCATGTTTCTCGAGATCTTTTTCTTCTGTGTACTTTTCTGGATCTAACTGGTTCTGATCAGGGCTTATTGCACTTTGTACTTCTGCAGCCTGACCGGATTCTTCTAAACCTGTCTGTCCCTGCTCAAAATTTGTCGATTCTTCGTTAATTTGAGCCCAGTTTCCTCTCCCTATCTGGTCCTGCTCAGGTTCTCTTATTGTCTCTTCTTCTTTTCCCTGAGCTGCTTCTTCTTCACCTATCTGATCTTCTTCAATTTCTTCCAATTTTGTTTGACTTCTTGTTCTGTGGTAAACTTCAGGAATTTCTACCACCGGTATCCAGTCCTGACTTGTGCTCGGTTGTTCTTCTGCAGCTTCTCTTGAATCTCGATCCTGAGATTCTTCAGCTGGGCAACCTTCAGCTTCCTCAGTGATTGATGCTGACTGAGGATTTTCTTCTTCAGGGTCTGGTACTCTTTTGGTGTGGCTTACATGAATCCAATTAGGAAATCCTGCACACTTCACTGCTGTATTGGTAGTCAGTATGACCTGACAAGGTTTTCCCCATCTAGGTGATAGACACGTCTCTCTGGTGTGATTCTTCACTACCACCCAGTCACCAGGATTCAGATCATGTTCTCGTTCAGGCTGCCTCGAAACTGCGTCTTCTCCGACCTGATGAGAGACAGAACGCACTAGGTCAGCCAATCCTTTGCAATAATCCAGAACCATATCATCAGATATATTCAGCAGTTTGTTTATGGGAACATGTGCTTGTCTCATTGCTCTTCCCATCATTATCTCGTGTGGGCTCAATCCCGTATTTCTATCGGGAATGCTTCTGAGTCCCATTAAGACGAGTGGCAATGCATCTGGCCACTCCAATGATGTTGATGCAAACATTTTTCCCAGTCTGGATTTGATAGTGCCATTCAATTGTTCAACCACTCCAGAAGCATCTGGACGATATGCACAGTGCAATTTTTGTTCAATTTGGAATGCTTCGCAGATTATTTGAATCACTTCGCTGTTAAAATGTTTTCCTCTATCTGATTCCAAAGTTACTGGGAAACCAAACCTAGGAATGAGTTCTCGTAGTAACAGCTTTGCGACTGTAATGCTGTCACTCCTCCTGGTAGGGTAAGCCTCCACCCACTTTGAAAACAGACATACTATGACCAGTACATATTTCAACCCTCTGCATGGTGGTAACTGTATAAAGTCGAACTGGAGTCTTATAAATGGACCCTCTGCCTTTCCAATCTTTCCAAACCCAATTATTGTTTTTCTCCCTGGATTATGCATTTGACACGTTAAACATCTCTAGCAAAGACTCTCTGCTACAGCCCTGAATTTGGGATTGTACCAATTTTGTCTGAAGAGCCTAATCATTGCATCTCTCTCTATGTGTGTGTTTCCATGATACATCCGGGCCATTTGAGAGAGTAGACAGTCAGGCATGACTGGCCTGCCATCAGCACAAATCCATACCTCGTCATCTCCCCTTTAAGAGCAACCCACCTTGACCCATATTTTCTTCTCACTTTCATCAGCATCCTCTTGCAATCTCTTAACTTCATTCCAAGTTTCAGGTGGCATATACAGCATAAGTTGGCAGCTAATTCCCATTCTTTCCACCCTCTTATTGACTGACAATCTATTTTTGGCACAATGTTGAGCCACAAGATCTGCATATCGGTTGTCAATTACCACCCAGTCATCTCCTGACTGGTGAGCGGCACACTTCACCACAGCCAATTCTTTTGGTGATTGTATTGCTTCCAGCAATTCCCTTACAAGCTGTCCATTTTTAATGGGGGATCCTGAAGAAGTCATGAAATCCCTCTGCATCCATAGTTGGCCAAAATCATGCACAACCCCGTAACCATATTGGCTATCTGTAAATATAGTTACTTTTTGATTCCTCCCAATTTTGCAAGCCTTTATCAATGCGATCAATTCAGCTACTTGTGCAGATTTTACTCCTGGTAAATAGGATGCTTCAACTATTCCAGTTAATTCACACACCGCATAGGCAGCAGTTAGTTTACCATCTTCATGCCTCTGGCATGAACCATCAACAAACAGCTCCCTGTCTGGCTTCTTTAGGGGCATTTCCTGAATGTCAGGTCGTGGTTTTGTACATAACTCTGTGACTTGTAAACAATCATGTTCTTCTTCTTCTTCATCTTTAATTTCCTCATGATATGGGTCTGGTAGTAAGGTAGCGGGATTTACTATTGTGCACCTCACTATGTTCACATTTTCAGCACCCATTATTATTCTCTCATATTTAGTCAGCCGACTAGGAGTAAGATGCTGAGTTCGAGTTCTTGTCAACAGAATCACAACTGCATGTGGAACAAACACCTTTACTGGGTGTCCCATTACAATTGACTCACTTTGTTCAATACTTAAACAGGTAGCCGCCACTGCTTTTAAGCAGCCTGGTAACGCGGCTGCCACTGGATCCAATGTAGCAGAAAAATATGCTATTGGTCGTCTGTCTAGACCATGTCTCTGAGTTAAGACTGAAAGTGCACAATTTTCTCTCTCATGACAGAACAATGCGAAGCTTTTCTTATAGTCGGGCATGCCTAGGGCCGGTGCTGAGCACAGAGCATTTCTCAATTTTACAAAGGCTCCTACACTCTCATCATCCCATTCAACTGGGTCCTTGGCTTTCTTTTTTGTCATTTGAATTAGGGGCTTTGCTAACAAGGAAAATCCTAGTATCCACTGTCGACAGTAACCTACTATTCCTAGGAATATTCTCACTTCTCTTTGGGTTACAGGCATTTGCATTTTCTTAATCAATTGTACTCTTTCCGAGGTTATTCTCCTTTTTCCCCTCTCAATTTGGTGTCCCAGATATTTAACTGCTGTTGTACAGAACTGCAATTTTTCTGGTGAAACTTTATGCCCTTCCTCACCCAAATGATTTAATAGTGCTATGGAATCAACAACACAATCCTCTCTGGTGTTTGATGCCACCAGTAAGTCGTCGATATATTGCACTAGGACTGAGCTTCCTGGCATCACCAGTTTTTCAAGACACTTTTTCAATATCTGATTAAAGATAGAAGGACTTTCTGTGTACCCCTGAGGAACACGATTCCATACATAGACTTTGTTCTCAAATTTAAATGAAAAAAGATACTGGCTGTCTGGGTGCAATGGTATTGAAAAGAACGCTTGGCATAAATCAATCACAGAGAACCATCCTGCACTCCAAGGAATCTGGTATAGAATTACTGCAGGATTTGGCACTATAGGACAACATGGTTCCACAATCTTATTAATTTTCCGCAGGTCTTGAACAATTCTATATTTTCCGCTAGGTTTCTTTAAACCCATTATTGGTGAATTACATGGGCTGCTCATTACTTCTCTTAGTATGTTTTGTTCTACCATTCGATTGATTTCTTCAATGACTCCTGTCTTTACCTCTGCACTCATTTTGTACTGTCTAGTATTTGGGAAAATCGCACCTTCCTTTACAGTAATTTTAACTGGGTCTATTTTGGCCATAAGTCCTACTTCCTTTCCTGTGAAATCCCATATTATGGGGTTTACTGTAGTTTTTAATTCTTCTGGTAGCTCATCTTTTGTTCTCCAGAGAGAGGAAGGTCTGGAATATCTGCTGTTCTCACAGTAGACCGGGTAGCACCAGTGTCCAAAAGGAAAGTAATATCATTACCTTTCACATTCCCTTCAACATACGGACCTGACTGATCTACCGATAAGGATGCGCCAAGTACGCACTCCTTCTCCCCCTCTCCTGGGCACCGTCATGAACTGTATTGACAGAAATCGTCCTGTAAAAGAAACTGTGATGTTACATAATCATTCTTACCACTTCCTCCTTGATATCCGACGTCTGTACCGTGGTTTGCTCTGCTTACATTACCCTGAATAGGTGCAGGTGGCAACTGACTCTGAGGATTTACACCCTGCTGTGAGTCATTCTGCGTCTGTGGATTTAAATTTTGATTTGGGCCATTATTATTCCGAATCTTTTTACATTCATCCTTCCAATGCCCCAATTTTCCGCATCCATGACAAGGAAATTTCTTTTTAGCTTCTTCTCTACTCATTCGTCCTCTCACTTTTCCACCATTCCCAGTATCGCCATTCGTTCCAGAATCCTTTCCTTGATTCTCACTTGGATTATCCAAATTAATTCCCTGTTTCTCAGCCATTTTCACCTGTGCCCACATCACTTTTTCCTGCAATTTCTTGTGCCTATCCTCAATATCATCTCCACAGTATTTTGCATATTTCAAAATTTCGTCTATGGGTTTCCCCTGCCAACACAACATGTGTTGTTTAATCATCTGACAAATCTCTGGCTTCAGACCATAAACGAATCGATACACAAACTGACTCATGTTCTTGTCTCCAATGTCCTCAAATCCACTATACTGCTTAAATACCTGCAATAAACGCTCATAATAGGCGTGTACCGATTCACTGGCTTCTTGGGTGGTTCGGTCTATTTTCACCCAATCCGTTTCTTTCGGTGGTATTTTGCCTTTCAGGTAAGTTATCACCTGCTGATACTTTTTCATTACATCATTTGACGGGGCACCTGTCTTTGGGTCTCTAGGATATTCTTCACTTGGCCAATCAACTGTGATTTTACAATCTGTCCACAAATCGGCAGGTACCACTATGTCAAACAAACCATCCAAATCTTTTAACAATACCTTTGACACCTTCACAAACCTCTCAACCTGCTTGTACCATTCAATTGGTTTTTCTCTCAACTTTGGAAAATCATTCGTAAATGACAAAATATCCTGTCTGCTCCATGGGACATGTACATATCCCCCTCCTGGAACTTCTCGCATCGGATACATTTGATCTGTCTTCCCTGTTTCCTTTATTAAATATTCAGAGGCTGTTCTACTCGATCGTGCTTCTTCCTTTTTCTTGGCCCATCTAGTTCTCTATTTATCTAGATCTCCCCATTTTTGCAAGACTGTCATTAACTCCTTTATTTGTAACTTTCTTCCAGAGGCATTCATATTTTCTTAGTCTTTGTCTGAAAAATCTGCTCTATAGGGTTTCTGCAACACCTTTGATCTCCCTATTTCAATTCCCATCTGCAGAGCCAAATCTGATAATTTTTCATGAAATATTTTTACATTTCTGGTGATACTTCTGCATATGAACAATAATTCTTCTTCATTGTAAGCATTTAGGCGATCTAATCCCACATTTCCTGCTATTATTTCTTCCAATTCAACTTTTAATTTATAAATATCCAAACTTTTTGGAGGTGTATACTGCTGATCTGATCCTTGTGCCCACCTTTCTAAGTCTTCGGGTGTTACTACAGTGACACTTTTTGCTCCCGATGAAGTTATTAAGTTTATTAAGTTTATATCTTTCGAGCACCCAGGTGTAGTTCTCCTGGGAGTACTGTTGACAGAATCCCGAATTGGTAAATCCATTAATGATATTGTTGATTCACAATCACTAAAATGATCCTCAACCATTACTGTTGCTTCAGGTTTAGGAATATTCACAGGAGTAGGCATAGCTAGTGGCGGAGGACAGTTTCCCTGATTACCATATAATGGGACTACTGGACCAATTGTTACAGGTATGGTCAAAGAGTCAGGATGCACTTTTATCTGTGTTATTTTCTGTATTAATTCTGCTCTGGTCTTCTCTAGGGCTTCTCTTTCTTTATCGTGAAGTATTCTACTAGGGGTGAAATCATGCATTACCTGTGGTACTAATGGAGTTTTCAACAGTGGGGCACTTGGGGTGCATCCACTTGTCCCTTCCTGATATGGTGGGGGTTCCTTAATATTTCTTCTATAAATTCATCTTCGGAATCTCCATTTCTCATTAAATGTTTTGTCTTTTCTGTGCATTTGCTTCCTAATTTTTCTTCTGCTGTTAACAATGGATACAATCCCTCTGTAAGCATTGCCCTCCTCCACTGTTTCATCTGACCGTCCCTATTCTCATGTTGATTTCTTGGGAAAAATCCTCGATAACCCCTATTACTCCTCGATCGATCACGCTCAAATGCCTCGGTTTCCCATTCCTCTAAGGCTTCGTATTGAGTTAATCTAGGTCTGGGTTCTAAATCGTTCATTCTCAATCTCAAATTTTGAAGAATTCTTCCATTGAAGGTACCATTCTCGGGAAATGCTAATATTCCATCATTTTTGGTATATTCTATCCAATTCTCTATCCATACACAAGTATGATAACCTCTCTCCATCATCATGAATGAAGCGGGCGTTTTAGCTGGTGGAATGATAATTCCTTCTCTAGTTTTGATTGGTTTATCCTTTTTAAAATAGTTCTTAATCTTTTGCAGAAAGGACATTTTTCTCTTTTCTCCGTACATTCTATCTAATCTGCAGTATATAAAGTTATATTCTGCAAAACCTAGGAATCTTCTATCCGGACGAGTTCCTATTAAAGTTGGATCGCGTTTTAACATGCACTCTCTATCCACTAAGATTTTAGCTTCTAGAATATCAACCAATCAAATGTCTGCTAACTTTTATTTCTGTACCAATCCTAGCGCTGCCTTTCTGTGACGTTAGTCTGTCAACCCCTCCTTTACAATCTGCGCTTCTCTGTCCCCCACTGATTTCGACCAATCCCAGCGCGGCACCTGTGACGTCAGTACTACTTCTGACTACTGACCCCTCCTTTACAAGAGTCGTTCCACACCTGCTGTTTCAACCAATCCCAGCGCGGCGTTTTGTGACGTCAGCTCCCTCTCCGGCAACTGACCCCCCCTTTACAAATTCGTACGCAAACTTATTTTCTCTATAAAAACTTAATTAAATTTCAGTAACAACATAAAACATTCGCTATCGTGCCAGTTTCTCTAAATTTCGAAAAGATAGTTTCTCTTACACTTAGTAAAACCTTTCTGTTTACTAAACATACACTACGAGTAAAACCCTTCCGTTTACTCTTCACACAAGCTCCAGAAGTACCTGTTACTTCTTCAATGTTACCCTTTCTAGGTGATATAACATCAAATTTTTACCAGCGTACTCCTTTGCTATTACTCACACGTATAGAGTCCCTAACCAGTACTGATAGTCCTGCTTAACTTTTCAGTACTATTTCTGCCTGACAGATAACCTCACTGCAGTATGGCTTCCACTTACCAACCGCTATTCAATTTTCCCCGGGGAATTCTGGACAACATAAAACAAACTTTGAATACACGGATGATAGTTCATAAAAATAAAATTCTCATTACCCAATTAACAAAGTACAACCATCCTCTGATTACCAGAAAACTGATCCAGCGCGATATTAGCAAACAGCATTCATACACTAGATACTCACTTGGGCCCATACATTCATACTACGCTAATACTTACGCTGGGGTTGTCAGTTGTTACTCTTTATCAAAATCCCTGCTACCAATTACCTTCCGATTGAAGAGTAATGACTTACCAATGAATCCTTTGCTAATTGGGAAGTTTAAAATGAGTGACATTCATTATAATACATAATCCTGAAATAACCACTGAGTCAGGAAGTTTTAAAATGTTTATCTAAAGATTTAGCAGAGTAAAATACAGAACCACATGGTACTTAATCGCATCTCAAGGATGAAGCATAGAATAATAATTATTGATTAATGACGGTCCCTCAGAAAGGAGAAGATAGAGACAGCAGCGCAACTAAAGGTTGCATTTATATTTACCTAAGTGCGAGAACCAAACCCCTTGGCCAAGGAGTTGGAAAAGAATAGGACCCAGGAAGGATGAAGAGCAAAGACCTCCTCCAGGATCAAGACGGGACCGGTGACCTCTCTACAACGACGCCTGCGTCGTTCCCCTCTCTGATACTCGGCTTCTCCTCGATTCTCCTGTGCCTTCCTTCTAATGGACTCCGCCGCCCCCTTCTTAGGACCTCTCTGGACAGCGGTTCAGTCTGCAATCGATCAGCTTGGCAGTCTGGAGCTAGAAGCTAGAAGCATCTACGCTTGTTCTCTCTGGTCCTCTGCTCTCTTGCAGCATCTCCTTCTTGAACGCCTGCTCTAACTAATTAACTAATGCTATATTCTATTATACCCTTCTACGTCCATGTACCTCCCATTAATGTTGTTAAAATATGGGACCACTACTTCTGATTGGACAGGGACAGGGGGTTGATCCTCACACCATATTGATTTGGTTCGAATTCTGAAGCCCATTGTCTTTAAACTACCGCCCATCCAATTTAATACATTTGCTTTATTTCCCACCCGTCTCACGACAAATGTTATATATTCTTCATATACAAAGTTTCAATTATCAACAGGAAAAGGCAAGAGCACAGCAGCTTCGGCCATCAGGTCATGGCCTTGGACGACGTCCAGGTTGACTTCATTCTTATTCTTTGGCAGCCAAGCAGGGCACATGCGCAGATTCATTGTCTCTCGAGTTTCAGATCACCAACCCCAGGCCCAAGTTTACGAACTAATAAAAGTCAAAGAAGGAAATATTAAAAATCACAAATAAAATGTTTCACTGTATACCCACTCTTTCTACTCTATTCCCATTTACTTATAAATCTATCCCGCATTAGTAGCGTTAAGAAAACGACAAATTAATAATAACACAAGAGCAAGCTGAAGCAGGTGAAAACATCAAGCAGCCATTTTAATACACACTGCGCAGAAGCAGAAATCTCCCACCAAGCAAAGAAAGACGTCACAACACGTGAAATGGTTGAGACATGCGCAGTGAAGTTCCCGCGCTTTAGCGGCCATTTTAGAAAAAGACAAGCGTTATTTGTTAGTTAGACACATAGGCAAGCTTCCTTGCTATTCATGTAGTGTATGCAAGTTAATACGAACAATACAAAATTAATACTGTGAGGAGATTGCATTCGAGCAAGTCTCATTTGTGAGTCCTTGCTCCATCAACATCATTGAGATTAAGGAATTATGATCTATGGGCGGTGAGGCAATGTTTTGTGAATTCATACATTTCTTTGGAACACACCTAATTCTAAGAATAAGTATTTTGTAGGTCAGCAAAGAATATGAATTGTGTGGGTCAGCAAACGTGGCAAAAGGTGATTAACTCAAATATGTGTTCCTGCTTATTAAAGTAAATCTTCTTAATTAACGCGTACAGTTAACATATGACAGTGTTACGCTAATACAGAGTCGTAAAATAAACATTCAGATAAACATCTAAAAACATAATATACGATCGACCTAGCATGAATGTAGGTGATTTTCGGCAACTGTGTACTGTGCTCTAAAATGGCCTATGTAAGAAATTGTGCTCGGGGCATATCAGAAAATCCCCTCCCTACTCCCGCGGGAGAGCACATGATGTCACTAGTTCGGGGCGCGCGCCACAGTGGTGAGTAAGTTGCAGGGGCGTGCACGCTAAAGCGGCGTGTTCTCGTGAAAACGAGGAGTCGCTGGGCACAAGATGCAGCCTCGATTTACGTATATGTGGCGACCATCTTGACAAGAGAACATAAGTTGGGACATCCAAAGTGAGATATGTATATAAAGAACAATGAAGTAATATTTAAGCTATTCTATTTACGTTACAAAAAGAACAAAATATGAACAAAAATATCAAGGAAATGTGTAACTGCGAAAGCACGGTTAGAATATCAATTTGCTCCCCATTTACTAAATTCTGCTGAAATGCTGTACAGTTTGAGAAACGGTAATTCGTGAAACTTTTTAAGTGAAACGATACAAATTGTAGCTCGGTTACACTGCCTACTTGTAAAAGTATTTTACAAATTACATTTGTTCCAATATGGCTGTTACCTTTTAGGAATACAGATACGGGTCGCGTTTTTTACTACAAACAGAACGCACTCTAGGTGTACTTTAACTTGCGGCCATCTTGGAATTACAAACGTGTCTGGACATTTAAATTAAGAAACCCTTCGGCTAGTTATTTTGAAAACGGCTACATCTGTATGACACATAAAGGAACTCTCTAGTACAAAGTGCGAGATCTGAAAATTGTGAAAGATGTTATATATTATTTATTAGTAGGATTATTATTATGTGGAGTGGTTGCCCTTCTATTCAATTTACTTCACGAAGAAACTTATGTTTTATCGTTTGTTGGTTAGATTCATACATTTTTGTTGGTTTGTTCATAAATATCACAATAGGTATCACCCAACGATGGCCGTCATGTTCACGCTAGGCGGATGATGGCCTGAATATCAGAAGTTGGGCGTAGTGATTTGTCCCTTTTTTCTTTCTACGATGCGGTAGTGAGTACTACCCAACCCCGCGCGCGCCGGGAGGTGAGGCCGGATGTACGCCTGCGCGGCACTTCCTGTTTCCCTGCAGCTTAGTCTTGGTTTAGGGTGGTGGCTGCTTCAGTCTGTGATCTGTCTCTGGGAACGCCTGCGGCCGAGGTCGGATCAGGAGGGTTGCTAACCCGCTCGAGCGCCCGTGTCAGCGCCGTCCTCTAGAGCAGGGCCGCCGCAGCCACCATGCAGGCCATCAAGTGTGTGGTGGTCGGGGACGGGTGAGTGACGGCTGACTCCGCGCCCTGCGTGCATGGACGCGCCCCACCTAACCACTAGGAGTCCCATTAGGTCCGAGACCCCCCAAAGCCATTAGCCACACCTTTCTTGTGCGCGCAGCACCCTCGGCCTGTGCCCGCGACCCAACCGTTATTTCACCCCCTACTTCTTCAGAGCCACATATTCACCCATTCTTGTCTATCACACTGTATCCCTCGGCTAGTATGTTTCCCTGCGATTCGTTTCTTGTTTTTCTCTACTCTAACCCTTTCCACACTTCATAACAAGCTTATTAAAATAACGACCCCCTTACGCCAATACTAAGCATATCTCCTCCAAGGATTTAGTGTGGTGGCCTTTGAGGTCTTGTTCTTTCTGGACGATGTGCCTGTGGGTTTTCTTAAGAGCATCGCGACCTTATTTTTGTAGATGTTTTTTTTTTTTTACGTGTTTTTGCTGTAACACATTCATGGGATGTTTTAGTATTGAAAAGGACACTTTATTCTCATTGTGTGTTTTTTTTTTTTTTTAATCAATCTGTATTAAACGTGGGCCATCACCCCGGGGAGTATCCTGGCGATGGGGTTGAAGTAAAATTCTACTATTTAGAAATACTCGTCGGTATACATATGTTTGCTGTTAACTTCATTTCTGCATCGATCCATGTGGAGCAGATCGAAGCGGGTAAACCCATCTAGCATCGATAACACCCTTACACTAAACCACTCGTTTGAGGTTTTAAGGGAAGTGCTCGCCATCGCTGAAATAGGTGCCGCTCAAGGGTGCATCCTGTCCCTCCCACGCCTCGGGTCGTACTGGGTGCATCAAGCCTTTCCTGAAATGTCTAACACCGGTTACTCGGACCTCTCTGCAAAATTACCATCTGGAAATTATTTTCAATTGAGGAATTCCTCCCACCTTTCCGCTCCTTGTGTCCAGGAAAAGCCCTTTGCTTGGAGCTGTATGTCGAGATCCATGTTTAGTCGCCAGTTTTCCTATTGTTACTAATTTTGTTGCTCTACCATCTGGTTTCTCGACATACCAATATTTATAGCACTCTACAAAAACACGTGTAGTATATAGTAGAAGGCTTAGGAACCCCCTTGAAACATTACTTGTGGTCGTGTGCCGGCAAAAATGCATCATAACCAACTAAAGGAATGTTATTTTCATTCAGCCAGATGTAATTATTGCTGAGAGGCTGCGCGCAGAAAGGTGGTTTGGTGGCTCTTTCGGAGGATTTTTATTGCTTACCGACAACTTAGAAGTTTTATGTTTGCCTTCTTTTCCTGTTTTTTTTGCTGGAAAGGCTAGAAGATATACATTTGTTGTCCGCTCCTGTAGGATAGTGGAGAATGTTTATTCCTTCGGGGAAAGCTGCTAAACGTCCCTCTTAGATTGATCACGTCCATCGATGAATCATTGCGCTACTGATGCCATACTGATGCCAATTGGTCCTGGTTGAGAAACATTAGTTGCTCTAAGCTAATGGCCCATGACCATTCTCAATGGTTACTTTGGCATTTGAGTAAAAATGGTTTTTCAGCAATATTCAAATTCTTCAAATGTTGTTGATTCCAGTCAAACTGATTGCAGCGTTGCTGTACAGCGTCTGTATTAGTAATAATATAAAGAACATTTGGGGCCTTACTCCAGAAAAACATTTGGGGCCTGTCTATATTTACTTTACATGCCTAAATCTGTGAACCAGAACTGAACCTTCATGAGCCTAATGGTTGTCTTTGCCAATTAAAAGGCGAGGTTAACGATAGCTGTGGTTACTCGCACACTGTACTGTGAGATGCCAGAATAATTTCTCTGAACTTCAACATCCAGTTATCCGTTGCATTCAGACACATTTGCTCTTAGGTGTCACCTCAGGTTCCCAGAGTAGGGTGTGCTTGGAGATCCTGTTGCACCCTCCCACCACCGTGCCTTTTTTGTGTGTGTGTGTGTATGTGTATATATATATATATATATATATATATATATATATTTTTTTTTTTTTAAAGAAATGTGCAGTGTTGCTCTTTGAAGCATCACTACCTTTGTTAGGAAGCATATCATTTGTGTTGCTTAACATGACCACAGTAGGACTCTCTGCCTTTTTATCTCTTTATTGACCCCATTTGTGTAATACCGTTTTCAAAGGGGCCTTGGATATTTAAAATGTGACGGCACACGTGATTATGCACCCAGACGTTACATTGTAGACACTTTAATCTGTTGTTCGGCTTAAGGTATTCCGAGTAAGAGAAACTTGAGTTATTAAAAAATAGGACCTCATCTCAGATTCCCTTTGCCTGTTTTGATAAACATATAGGATTGTGGGGACCCTTCTAGGGTAAAAAAAAACAAAAACATGCTAACGCGCCACGTGTGGAATTTGTGCATGTCATGGGCGAGAAACTCCATATTTGATACGTCTACTGTTCTGGTTTTCTTATCCTTTTTGATCTGACGTTAGTCATAATGTGAAAATCTTTCCAGGGACATATGTCATTTTAGGAATGGGACTTTTTTTTTTTTTTTTTTAAAGTATGGAATTCGTCCATTCTTTGAGACTTCTACAGTTGCATATATTGCACAGGACATGTTAAACTATTTTTACTGTTTAGATGGTAATGCATTGATATTGAAGGTGTTTTTGTGTGTGTGAAATACTTCCCTTTTAGTTGTGGTATTTTTGTCTATTTTAGACAATGGTGTCTTTTCTGAGTTAACACTTCTCCATGTAGTCAGTGTACTAATGTACAGTCTGTCTAAATGAGAAATGTCACAAATGTTGCACATTCGTGATAATTTCCACCAGATAGATGCTATTCTTTCTCAGTGTAAGTCTCCTAAGGACAATGCATATTAGTTGGCACCACTGTACAATTTTCTTAATCTAAAACTTAATTTTATAGTACACATCATTGATACACTTTTTTTTTTATTTTTTATTAATAACCAATTTCCGGGCAGCAATAAAGTCCCCAAAGGCATCCATTAGACGTTGCAACCCCACAGGGGTCCTGGCCAGCAGGACCGTATCATCTGTGTACAATAGTACTGGGGTGGGGCGCCCATCCACTTGGGGTACATCGGCGTAGACTGTAAGATCTGATCCACCCTGTTAATAAATAAAGAGAATAAAAGAGGGGCTAATACACAGCCTTGCCGGATGCCGCGTTTGACTGCAAAATTGGTACATTCCCCACGGGGTCCGTAACGTACTTTGCTCACCAAGTTCTCGTACAGTCTAGCCAGGAAACAGATAATTGGCCTGGGTGCTCCCATATCGAGCAAAGTGGTCCAAAGAATGGAATGATCTACTAGATCAAATGCGCTGCTCAAGTCAGCGAAACAGAGCTATAATCTTCCACCTTTGACACTGGTGTACTTGCCTATAAGCAGATTGAGATTCACACATTGCTTGATGGTCCCCAGGCCTTTCCTAAAACCAAACTGGGCCGGGGAAAGTATTGAGCAGTCCCAAGCCCATTCTTCTAGTCTTTTAAGCAGGATTTTGGTCATCACTTTTACAGATGAATCTAGCAATGAGATAGGCCTAAAATTCTTGGGATCTGATTTGTTGCCCTTCTTGCCACGGTCTGTCTTAATGTGGTGCTTTTTATTATAAATGCACTTAATATACGTAAAAGTATCATTGTTCCAATATAGCGCTGAGCCCATGATGATTTGACGAAACTGTATTGCTTTTTTAAATTGATATTTTGTGTTCTTATGATGTGATTAACTCTGACCACATGTTGTCTAACAAGTGCTATTAGACATGTTTTTTTGTTATTAATCATTAGCAACGTAATTTGTTTTCATGCATACTTTTGTGGTTGTTTCATACACCCCGAATAAAGTTTATAAAGAAAGATACACTTCTCCATGTCCCTTTGTATCGATCAGCCTTTAAAAGCAGGGGTTGTCATGATTTGTATTGTGAGTTATAACGCTCTATAAAGATTTTTCTGTATGGCGGGCCTGTCAGTTTTGTCCAGCCACTATCTAATTGACATGTTTACGGTCTAAGGTGCGCCCGCTCGCTATGCAGCATCGCTGTATAACAGTCTTTATTAGAGGAAGAAAATGCTCGTTCACAACCTTTGCCAGATGTTTTGTATGGGTGGGTAGTTGTGTGTGTTGTAGTCATAAAACAAATGTTGGTCGCAAGGATGCGATTGTTTTCACTCAGAACCTGAATCAGGCAAATATTTGCCAGCTCTAGTGACATCCTAGGCCCAGAGCACTCTCAAGGCCTCGCGCGCATGGTCACAGATTATCTTAGTGGTGAAATGAAATCTCTATTCACATATTTGATGATTTCTCTAAAATCACAAATGATTTCTCTTTTCTTCATGTTTTCTGGCTGTGGAAATATAACTGTTTAATTGAGTAACCATTGCAGGAACATCTAGATGTTGTGGTAGCGCAACCTTCCAGCTAAATTTATTGTCGGAGTATGTGTATTGGTGGAGTTTTACAGACCTTATACATACTTATGACATTAAATATCATAGCACCACTGACATGGCTCATTTGTGTGATTCTGCAGATGATTGCACTTTTCCACATCGTTTTCATGGCAACTGTTTGTTTTATATGCCCAATGGTCACAGCCACTGAACAAAGATATAGGCTGTTTTTCCAAAGGGCTATAAATCAAGACCTTCTTTTCTGTATATTCTTTACAGTAACATCCTGCTTCTGACAGGTGTTTCATCCATCCCATTCCATCGGAAGTAGCCAAGAAATTGATTGGGTAGATTACTGTGATCTTATTTGCAATGTAGCCTGTGACGTGTAAGGACATTAACATGGCTGAGTTACTCCAAAGCTGGTTTGTAAACCTGGAACTGGCCAAATGGGAAAACGTCAGCCAATCAGGTGTTTTTTTTTTTTTCATTAAAAAATTCTTCAACTCAAAACATTTTACAGTTGTAGCAGACCAGATATCCGTATATATTGTACTATTTCAACTTTACAAAATAGTGATCAATTGACTCCATGCCAATTCACAAAACTAAGTTGTTCAAACTTTTTTGATAAGTTTGTTGTAAATCTGTTCAGTGTATTTTGCTCTCTGTTAGAGCAAGAATTCATATGTAACGTTAAGTGGGAAATGCAACTTTTGGGAACCCTCAGATCCCCTGTCGCATCCCCACCCTAAAAAAACTACATCTAAACTCTTTTCTCCCAGACCATCTGCAGATGGTTCTAACACATAAATGTTGAGGGCAGCTTTGGGAGAGTTTAGAACATTTTTTATTAAAGGAAGTCTGTTATTATTGATTAAAAAACGTATTTACCAAAATGCTGTTCCAGGAATGTTTTCCTAAGGACTAGCCAAAATAACCACACTTGTGATCACATGTATGTTTCCTGTTTTGTGTTACTTACTTTACTGCCCAGCAATCAGACCTTCCTAAAAGAGAAGTCTGCTCTAACATTTTGGACTTGTACTGATAGAGGACCTGCTTCACCGAAATGTTTAATGCTTGCAAGGTTTGGTTTATTCCAAGCTTATTACTTATTTGATTGGTTCACAGATCAATTGGAGGCATTGAATGGCTCATTAAAAAGCTGTGCTGCGGTTTTATTGAATTTAGTTTATCAGTAGTCTTGTTTATATGTGCATCCACGGCCTGTTGGCTAACTGGGGCATCTGTAAATCTCAAAGACAATGTTAGAGTGCACACCCTTCCTTTTCTGTTTTGTTCGTATTTCAGTTTAATCATCCGTTTTTTTCGAAGATGCTCAAAGGCAAAATTCTTGGCGTGCAGGCTCAACTTATGCTCCATCCCAAGCACGTATACAAAACATCCAAACACAAACTGTTGCGCCGTCGCGCTCAGCCTCAAGCCGCACAGCCTCATGAATGTACACTATCACGTTGCATAACGTAATTCAACTAAACCATAGTAAACCAGTATAATCTGTAACTTTTTCAATCCATCTTCATTCAACATTAATCTTGAATTTTGCGCAGGAGGCCAAGTGGTTCCAAACTTAAAGTGCAGTTAAAATGCCAATCCAGGCCTTTTATAACGACTCGTTTCCGTCCACTTTGTCATCTTAGGTCAACATGCATGTATTCACCCTCACCCAATGCATTTCGGGCCTCTTGCCCTTGGTCAGGGGGAGCTGCGATGTAAAAAAAAAAAATAACCATCTGTAATTTTAAATACTTTCACATTTTTAACAATGAATAAATCTATAATTGTAAATTTTCTCAAAACAATATGAATCATATACGTGTGCAAAGCAATAATCACCCCTTAAAAAACCTCCTGCAAACCGTGACCTATGTACCCCATTACTCTAAACACATAAAACCTTTTCAAAACGTATACTGAACATGTTTAATATGCTTAAATAAACAACGAAAAAAACAGTGAAAGCAGCCAGGTCTACCGCGCCATGCTCCCCTTCCGACCCACTGCTCATAAAACCCACAAACTAATCCAAAAATCAACTCACGATCAAACCAAATAATCCCATGCCTTCCAGCTCTTAACACCATGCCCAACAGCGTAACTCCTTTGACTTAAAAAAGGAAATGTGCTCCAAGAAAACAAATTCAAATTTAACCTCTTCGTGTATCCCAGGTGCTCCCAATCCCTTCGAAAAAACATCAGGTGACATTAGACATGTGACTTCCAACCCAATCCTGCAATGGAAGTCACATGTCTAATGTCACCTGATGTTGTTTTTTCGAAGGGATTGGGAGCACCTGGGATACACGGAGAGGTTGAATTTGTTTTCTTGGAGCACATTTCCTTTAGACCTGGCTGCTTTCACTGTTTTTTTCGTTTATTTAAGCATTTTAAAGACTTATATGATTCATATTGCTTTGAGAAAATTTACAATTATAGATTTATTCATTGTTAAAAATGTGAAAGTATTTAAAATTACAGATGTCTTTTTTTACATCGCAGCTACCCCTGACGAAGGGCAAGAGGCCCGAAATGCATTGGGTGAGGGTGAATACATGCATGGTGACCTAAGATGACAAAGTGGACGGAAACGAGTAGTTATAAAAGGCCTGGATTGGCATTTTAACTGCACTTTAAGTTTGGAACCACTTGGCCTCCTGCGCAAAATTCAAGATTAATGTTGAATAAAGATGGATTGAAAAAGTTACAGATTACACTGGATTACTATGGTTTAGTTGAATTACGTTATGCAATGTGATAATGTACATTCATGAGGCTGTGCGGCTTGAGGCTGAGCGCGACGGCGCAACAGTTTGTGTTTGGATGCATCTGTAAATCTGACATACGTTATCCCATGTTCCATTTATTGGTTGTATTCTTTTGTTTGCTCCCTCCGGAACATAAATAAGTTGGCATCGGTGGGGACGAATTGCCCCCCTGGCTGTACCTCTGTAAGGTTTGGTAGAGGAGTTGGCCTACTGGCTAGGGCGGTCAACCTCAAATCTGGGGAACCGGGTTCGAGTCTCTGCAAGGACGTGCAACATCCTGTGATTCTGGGCAACTCACTTAATCTCCTCGTGCCTAACAAAAATGAATGAGTTCTCATGTAATGCAACTCGTGCTTGTGTGAAGCGCTCTGATCCCTTTGGGTCAAGTTCGTGCTATATAAAAACTCAGTAAAAAAAAAAAAAGTAAATATAACTTGCCCCCAAAGGAGAAAACACTACTTTCTAAGTAGAATACCATCATTGCAGGCAGAAAACTGTTGTAACGATCCCTGTATTGGTGTTGCTCGTAAATCTGTTTCACCAAACGTCTTATTTTGTCTCGAGTTTGGCTTCAAGAGTTGTCTCTTGCTCGATCGGCCCATAAAGGTCAATTTATTTGACTTATTGTGTAGCTTTTAAAAACTTATGCTGAGATTTTACTGCACCAGATTAACGTCTTGTTTGTTTTTGCAAGTGAGACTGGCTGGATTGTTTCTACCTCCAAAGTAATGGACTCTGGTGTCATTTGACCCCCTTTTGTTTTGGCCTTGCCCCCGGGCATTACAGTTTCACTGCTCTTTGTCCCCTCGGGCCCCTTATAAATCCTTCTCTTATAGTTTCCATGTAGAGGGCGACAAAGTTAAGGGTGGTCTCCCTGTGGTGTCTTCTCTTTTAAGGCTGGTTGGTGTGAAGGACCAGCGCCCCCCCCCCCCTGCTGTTCTCCTAACTCCTATCCTTCTTTGAAATTCCCTTGCTGTTTCTTCTTCCAGACATCTAAGGAGCATTCAACTGAGAGAGTCTTCTGGTAAAACCCACTCTAGTGGAATGCATGTTGACCACTAATACAGGACCGCAGAGTCTGGTGTTTGTTGTTACCTTGAGTTTTGCCTTTAACTCTCCCATGTGGGTTACTAACCTATTTACAGCAGTCATATACCCTACGCATTCTGTCCTGTGGAGTTGATCCTATAGCGATCCTGGATAGACTTCATATAGTAATTCCTAATAGCCTAAGTACCCATGTGCCGTAGGTTCTCTATGGATCCCCATATAATAATTGCTCAAATGTTCCACCAGTGAACTTAAGCTCACTCTCCTAGGTCAGACTCCTTTTATAGTACTGCGTGGGTGCCTTAGCAGTTCCTCCAGTGTAGTTGGTCCTCCTGCTCCTTGGTGACTCTTTAATCGAGCCCATTACTTTGCTTAACAGCGCCCTAGTCGAGTTTGCCCTCTGTTGCTCTTAGGTGTAATACTTGACTACTTTCCGCTGGTTAATAGTGCCTCAGGTGGGTTGGTCCTTGGCCGCTCCTTGGTGTACTCCTCATACTGCTGACCTTTTTTGAATGCAACTGGTGATTACCATTGGTCGCCTCTACTTACAGTAACGTTCAATCTTAAAGATGGTAGGCATCTGCAGGTGCATCAGCATCTGTTCTCACTCAGCAACCCCCATGCTTAGGTGCAGTGAAATTAGCCCACCATACTTATACCCGAAGTTCAAACCTCATACACCTCACTTGACCTCCGATATAGAAATAACTACAACCATCATCTTTTTAGCCATGCATTCAGGCGTGCGCCCAGGATCTCGGTTGAATCCGACAGCTTTGTAACTGTCCGGGGTATGAAGCACTATATAAATGATGCATAGAGAAGAGCTACGTATGCGACCACACAAACTGTTTTTGGAATAGGTAAGGGTGCCTAAACGATACTGTATTGCTGACCGTGATACTGTGTGAGCTTCCAAAATGCTCGTTTCTGCGGCAGGTTCTCCATAAGAAGTCTTCATGAGTTTGTAGTTCTCGCACCTTCCAGGAAGTACCTTGTGCTATATATATTACTGGCAACTGAAGAACTTTGCCCTGCAGCGAGATGCTTTATTAGTTTTTGATAACGGAACACAGCCTTTGCTCTGTTTTACACATCCTGAAAATAGATATCTTGTGTATTTTATCAACAGACATTTTTAGTACTCTCCATAAGATGTCGCATTTGGGCCAGTGGTTTTTATCGTGGTATTTTTTGTATGTTTCGATACATTTATGTTGCTTTTCAGAGCTGTAATTAAGAAACCCAATCTGCTCATGGGATCTAAAGCACTCGTTGCTGTAGTAGTACATATTAACTTATTCTAACGAATGGATATGAAGAAAACGAGCTTTTTATGGATTCATACTCCAAACATAAAGTGGCTACGATGGAGGGAAATGTCAAACACCACGCTTCATAAAACAGTTGACATTCGTACGGATTGTTTTTAGGTCGAGCCTCGAGTAGCGCGCAAGCGCTGCTTAGAGGCGAAGACTTATTGTAAGTGAGTTTTCAAAGTAGTCCAAGAAACGCTCGTGCGTCGTGGCTGGCCTTTTGAGATGGGTACGCGCGGCAAACATGTGTTTCCAATTATCGTGCCCAGACGCGGGCGCGATAAGTGGAAACACATGTCTGCCGCGCGTACTCATCCAAAGGCCAGCCACGACGCACAAGCGTTTTTGGGACTGCTTTGCAGGCTGCCGCGCTCGCTCGTCCCCGCTCCTCCGTGCTTGTTTTCTTGGCCGGTGCATGCCTTAACTCTTTCCACCCAATGCGTTGCCTTTTCTGCGAGACGATGCTGTCCCCCACTCCACCCTTTATCCTAGCATTATTAACAGCATTTCCTGTAATGCATCGCACACACGGCTCTTCTGTCTCTTCAATGTGTTCAGTGGATGGTGGGCAGCGCCAAATCCTGCAGTGGCGCTTCCTGGGACTCGTAGTTCAGCCTCTTCCGGAAGTTCCTGTAGGCTCGGGAGGCTGGGGTTCGGCTGTGGCGGAATCGTCGTTCGCAGGCTCAATCAGGTCAGAGTCCTTTTTCCCCCCTACTACTGTGTGTCCTGTTCTGCTTCTACCGTTTGCTTCTTTCTTCGGTCGTGCACCCCCAGAAGGCACTCTCGCTATCTTCATAGGAGCCCGGTCTCATCAATCTTCGCCGTTCTTACTAGAGGGCCGCGGCCTCACTGCGCATTTTAGTGACTTTTCGTATTTTGATAGAGGAGGTGAGAGTGGCCTTGCACCCAGTTCTCCGTTATTGTTTTGCGCCCGAGGAAATATGCTCCAGCGGGCTTGGTGCTATATGTAGTGAATGCTGTATGGAGGGTAGTGACGAGTCTCTTCTCAGTGTAAGCTGCCACTGTCTCCTTTGCACGTCTTCTGGGAGCGTTCTTGTTAGCTATTTTGCACTGTTGCTCCGTTTGAAAGGTGTTGACGTGCACAGGGCACCTGTCCTGTGCCCCGTCTCGGTTCAGATGTAACTCCTGCTTTGTTTCAAGTCCATCAGAACGCCCCCCTTGTCCCTTTGCATGCATGCTTCATTATCTTATTGCACGTGCTTGCTTGCCGTTATCACCAAATAAAACTTAATTTCCAAATCACTGTTTCCGCCGTGTTGTTCCTCATCTATACTTAAATTATAGCAATTGGATGATAAGGCGGCTGAAGCTACTATTTTATGGTGGTCGTCTAGTATGGAAAAGAATTCTGGGCAGTGACTGTAAACATTCATGACTCAATTTCAGGGGAAAAGTTAGTTTTACGGCCAATTTGCGGAAGTCAAACAGTATATTATAAACAAGCATTGGCATAGCCAATAGGTCTCGCCTTTGGGACCTTATAAGTGTTTATCCAAGCAACTGTTGTTGTTGCACCAAGGATATTGTGCTGCATAACTGAATACTTATAAGGTCCCAAAAGCGAGACCTATTGGCTATGCCAATGCTTGTTTTTACTAGTCTTGGACCCAGTGTAGCATCTCCTGTGCCCGGTAAAACCACCCCCTCCCGCGAGGCAGCACTGGTGATCCTCCTTCGTGCTTGCCTTGGTTAAGCCGACGGTACACTGGTGATTGTCAGGTAACCTGCACCCTACCTTTCTCTACCCATTAGGGACTCCCTCGAACTGCACCCCATGTTTTGTTGGTGGACTCTTAGCTAGCTGGCAGTCTTTACCAATGGTCCACAGCTTCTCCCACTTTCTCCGACCTCTTTGCAAAGCGCTATAACAAAAGATACTAATGGATACATGTGAACTAATAAACAGATTTATTCTGTTATCACTACAGTGCAGATGTTATCGCCACAGTTTTGAGAAAATCCTGATTACTTCCTCACGGATTCTATTTTGTAATCTTTTTGCTGAAGCAAGCTTTGACTGTGCTTAGTTATTGTGAATTTATCTCTGCTTTGGTTTTACTCGTTGTGCTCTGGCTATGGTTACACGTTTTTGTAGCTACTACCCATAAAGAAAACACTTGGCATAAACCATGTGTATGTACGTATCTGCTGATGGCAACATGCACTTTTTGCCTTTAAGGGATAGGAGGGGCATCAGGGCTCATGGAAAGATTTTCCTTGTGAATTACGCCACCCATGCTCTTTATTACCTCCTGCTCGTCTTCATGTTTAGTTTGTGTGCGTGTGTGTGTGTATTAATTAGAAATATACTACCTCGGCTGATTAATGGCCCTGCAGGTCAGCTTGGGGCTATATTGTTCACTTTCTTTGGTTCACTGTCTCTGCATATTACATGTTTTTTGCCTTAAGGGAACATTCCTGTTTTATGACCGATGCATGTATGCAAGTGGCACAGTACTTAATTTGTCAACATCCTGCAGTAAAATAAACTATGAGGCAGATGACAGAAAGGTGGGATAAGTGTTTCTCAAGCAAACTGAACAACTGACCATGACAATCGGTAGGATCAGATAACTTGTAGTCAAGTCAAACCTAAGCAGGTTTGATTTGACTACATTGCACACATGTGGACATAGGACACACCTATCGCCAATAACAGCATTTGTCAGATTTAAATGTGAAACACCTTCATTTTGTAGTCGGCTTACCCATTGAGTTACCTTTAGACAATTTAAAACGTTTTTTCTGCAAACCTTTTATATAACTGCAACCGTGTTAAACACGGTTTTGTCAAAAGTAAACCGCTAGTTCCCCAGTTGCCAGAATGTCTGTCTACTCATTATGCATCCTCCAACACGGACTCCCACAGCCTGTGTTCTGCCCAAGGCACGGAGCAGTAACATTACTCTAAAAATAGAAAAGGGCAGGCGAAGGCAAGGTGCAGCTGTTAGTACTCCAGGATCTGAGCACAGCCAACATGAAGCCACTGTATCTTCCTACTTTACTATTGTAAGGTATGAGTACACCACCCTCCAAGGTTTTCGTATTTTCCCAGGCCGTTAACTATTTACATCGTTGGGACCTCATTTCTCACCAGTAAGTTCCAAAGTATATGTACCCCCTCCTCGCCTTTCTGAAAATCAAGAGTGTCTAAAATCAGCATTAGCTCCTCTATTTCAGCAGCAGCCTCATCTACCTCATCTACCTATGCTTTACTAACCACCAAATGCAATGCCTAACATTAGAAGTTTTCCTCGTTGATATGAACTCCCTTCGCTGGCGAACAATTTTTGTTAAACCGAAATTCCTTCATGGACTAGACTTCTACCTTACTCTGACTACAGTTGAAGCACGGACAGTGTCACCAATACTCCAGAGTAAAAAAACTAGGAGTTTGCCTTTGACTGCTGGGTGACGGTAGACTTCTTCACTTACGAAGACCTAGGAAAAGTTTGCTGGGTCTATCGATTTTAACCCAAGTTAAAGCTTCAAATTTAGTTTAATGCATCCGATTAATTAAAACCATTGCATTTATTTCATACACAATAATAAAAACCTATATAAAACGATTTTCTAAAAATAATTGCAGGCTTAAGGCATTTGCAAAACGTGGTGAAAATTTGAATTGGGTCCTGACGACCTCCGTGTCCTGTGTAAATGAGTGATTGGAACTTGAAAAAAAAATGTTATTAGTTGGCATTTTGACAGTGTCCTTTGGAGTTAGACATGCGATGATTGCTTGCCTGCAGACACGTATACCTTTTGTCTTTAAAGGGTGTTTTCAGTAGTTCGCATCATACTTGCTTTCGTCGTGGGCAGATGCATGAATTGGGTCCTCTTTGGAGCACCACACAACCTGCAGGCTGTTCCCTGATTTGCGATCCAAGGTCGCTGCCACACTAACAACGGAAACAACCCGAGCCTTAAGGCCATGAAATTCCGTTTCATAATGACTGAATAAAGGGCTCCAAAGTGGAATTCGGGTTTCATGGTTTTATAGGTGTTAAGCAGCATTCGGGCATGTGATCGTTTAGACAAAGCCGGTTTGTCCTCATTGGGTGATTTTGTCCTCATTGATGTATTTCGTATCTTTTTTGCAAACCTTGTATGGTAGAGACAGATCCAATAAAGATTGAATTTCCATGTTGATGTATCTTTCCAAATAGGATTTGAAGCGTGTCTGTGAGGAATTTGCAATTACTGACATTTTATTGATGGAGTTTTCTTCTGAGCGCTGTAGCCTGTAACCGCACCTGATGAAGGGGCACTGTCTGGCGATGGATTGCTTATTAAGACCAAATTCTAAACTAATCTGGGCCAGTGTGCCGTCCTTGGGAGCTTAAAAACTTTCTTGTATGTTTGTCAAACCTTGGAACAGGGCTATATCATGACCACGCAGCTCCTCGTTTCCATGGGCGACGGTTGGCACAAGTTTTGCTGCCATGACCGTCTGCTTTGGTATTAAGATAGGACCATTTAGGTTGTTGTAAAAGGTGCAAATTGCTGCTGTGAGGGCATTACTCTTTCGGAGTATGTTTTGTGCTTTTATGAAAGAAATGATCCTTTGTCAATCAGAACCTCCAAGTATTTGTAGACTTCTTTGTTCTCAAGTGGCTGTCCGTGAAGGAACCAACTTTCATGTGATTGTTAATGGCTGAGATTGTCATGACTTTGGTATTATTCCTGTTAATTTCCAGCATATTCTCCAGTGCGTATTTCAGAAAGTGCATCTATTAGACGCCGCAGACCAACCTTGGTTTGACTGCAGAGGAACACATTGTCTTTTTACAGTAGATGGCTGTCGACAGTGGACCAAATCGAGTTAGGTCACCGTTTGTCTGATCAAGTGACTTTGTTAGGTCTGATAAGAATAGGTTGAATAGAGAAAGTACGAGGATACAACCCTGTTTGAGGCCATGATATGTCTTTATTGTTCTGGAGACCTGGGTGCCAATACCTATTTTTATTCTGAACCAGGTATTGGAATACAATAGTAGTATCCCACTCAGGAGAGTTTGGGGAATGCCCCACTTGACTTGTTTCGACCAAAGTTTCTCGTGATCGACACCACCAAAAGCCAACTTGTAATCTACAAAGCATAGATGGAAGTGTGTGTTTTTTTTTCCTCCAGCTTATTGATAAGTCTGTGCTAAGATATTCGCTGTTGTCCCAGTGCTTTTCATGAACCCGGTTTGATTTATGGGGATAATGTTTGTTGTGTGGGCCCAAGTGCTTAGTTCGATTAAGAGCTGATGCGAAATACTTTGCCTCAGCATCCAGTAATGCTATCTGGTGATAGTTTTCCTGTTTAGACCTGTCTTCTTTAACCCCTTCCATGCTCATGACGAGCTCAGCTCGTCATGCTGCGCAGTGCTCGTGTGCGCATGACGAGCTGAGCTCGTCATGAACCCGTCCGCTTAATGCAACGCCTCGCACAGGGCGAAAATCGGCCGCGCATGGAAGGGGTTAAAAATGGGATTTTAGATGGAACCACGCAAAGCGTGAGGGGCTGTGCCTGAAATAAGGCATGATTGAATAGGTTGGTGAATTTATCGCTCCAAAAACGTTGATTTGGTTTGTAAATTGACTGTGGTATACCTTTTGGGTTGGGTGTCCCATCACCCCCACCTGATTTGATGATTGTTGAGAGTTCTGTTTTTAGAATTGTGAACTTGGTGTGTGTGTCTCCTCCGTGCCTCCTGGGGTTGTGACAGTGTGTTTGGCCCTGCTGTAGAAGTCGTTAGATTAGGTTTCTGATGTGGAATGGTCAACGTGCTGTGCCAATTTTGTTGAGTATCCGTAATGGTTGGTTGACTATTGGCAAATACATGCCTTGAATAGGAGACCCAAGTATGTTCTGGGATATTAGAATTATTTGTGGCACAGATTGGTCTTCCAGTCTTATGTATTGTTTTCCAGAAATGTTGTTGCATTGATGTTTACTATCATACAATAACCTGGCCCTCTAGGACTCTAATTGCAGCTTCCTTGCGTCCCATCTCTGCTTCTTGTACTCTGTTTTCTGCTGCCCTATACTAATCTAAATGTTTGGCTGCGAGGGGGTGTTTCCTTAAGACTTGTGCTTGGTTCAGTTTTCGTTTACCCTGTCTGCAGGCCGGAGTTGGGTGCTTTCTGCTTTTGTATTTGCCATTATGATGCTTGTTTCTACGGCTTTCTTCCTCTTTGCTGTCTTGTCAAACCAGTTTTCATCGGTATTACTCTGTGATGAACTGGGTCTGAGTGGATGGGTTCAGATTCATGTAAATTTCCTCCGCTCTTTTCGCTGTCTGAGTTATTGTTCTGTCCGGGTATTTGATATAATTCACGGTATACACAGTGCCAATGTTCATAGACCCAAATTGACTATTTAAAACCTCCTAGGTGTGGTTCCGTAAGTTGAGGGAAGTGATCGCTCTCTGTTTCCAGTCATTTTGCATGTCTTTTGCGAGAGAAACTAACGTGTCATCGACAGTGGATTGGGAATATGGACCGTATGTCTGTCACGCTGCCATATCTGTCGTTCTGCCAGAGGGAGATGCGGGGAGGGAGGGAGATGCGGGAAGGGAGGGAGATGCGGGGAGGGAGGGGGGGGGCGGGCGCTTGCTCAGAGAGAGAGAGAGAGAGAGAGAGAGAGGGGGGGGGCAGAGACCACCAGGCCTCCCATTGATATTCCAAAATGTTCAGCTTGATTGATGGAGTGCCTTAATGCACATAGCCAGAGATGAGGATGGATGTGGTTGCCCAGGTTTCCTGAAGGGCGATTATTTCATAATTTTTCCTCCAGTCCGGGGATTGCCTGCTGTGATTTTTTTGGTTTGAGCGCTGCAATGTTCCACAAACATTTTTATTGATCTCATTGGCCAGGTATTTGATTAGAGGGTGGAGTTCATTGTTTGACTTGCAAGTTCAGAGTGAGGGGGAGCATCCCCAGTAATCGTGGGAATCCTTTGGATCACTAGGACATATTGTTTTGGAGTTTTCCCTTTGATTGCCACTGGATTTTGTTTGGGGTTTTGCTGAGTGCACCTCTAAGAATTGACTGGGCCTGGGGTTTAGGTTGTGAGCTGGCTACAGTTTGGTTTACCTCCTATAGGTGAGGATATCGCTGGTAAGTGAAGGGGAGATATTTTTCCCCATAGGTCAAAATGGGGCATTTCTTTTAGTACCATTGCCACGGTGTTCACTGTAGCCAACGTGACCAGTCTGGTTTTCTCTATGGCTACCCTTAGTTGATGGTATAAACTCACTGAAGATATCTCCCGTTTTTAATTGAGCAAGTGTTGGCAGAGCCCCACGCAACTTCAGAATATTCCCTCTATTCAATATATTGTGTGGCCCTTTGGAGTCCTATTCCGGGTACAGGAGGGGTCACTTTTCTATTGTCGAGTTGTTTATTCTCTGATCCTCCTCCACCTGCGTCTCACGGTTATCCATGATACTGAGTAGTGCTGGCCAGTTGGGTAGCAAAAAAAAAAAAACATTTGTCAAATCTGGTGGCTGGTGTTTGGCTGTGACATTTTGGACCCCACAATTGCGGTCATGTTTGTCAAAAGACTTGGTCTATACGTCTCGTCTGGTTGTTTTTTCCCCATTCTACCCTGGCGTTAGGCTTTTTTGTGTCAGTTGGTGAGGTTCTTGTTGGCATGTAGTATTAGTTTTAACAGTCTTTACAACGATGTGGGGGGTGTTTTGCACGGGGTTATCTAGGTTTATGCTGGGTGCACTGGCTGTGGGAGTGTTGACTATACGTTGGTTGGATAGATTATCGTTCGAGTTTTTCGATGCAAGATGTTCATCTCTGCTTTTTCAGTGCTGAAGAGGGACTGGCTAGCTGGTTAAAACTGGTCCTTTTTGAGACTTTTTTTCGAAAATTGGGCATAAGGCACCCCTGCTACCTAATTCCATGCTTTTGCTTGTTTTTTTTATTCCTTGCTTCCCTCAGTCTTTTTTAAAAATTTGCCTTTTGGGGTAAATTGGAGAAGCTCGTTTATTACTGGAGTTCAGGCCTTTAGCCTCTTTGTCTTGCGGAAGGTTGGCCTTGTCTGGTGGTCCGTTGGATCGTTGTTTACTCACAGGCACTTTGATTTTGCCTTCCAGAATCGAGGCGGGTGATGCACCTGGCTTCTCTGCATGACTCCCAAGACTCACCTGTATGAAAGTGGATGGTCGACTGCAACCGAAATAACCACCTGCTGCGGATTGTCTGCCCAGAAGTGGGCTACCATCTGAAGAAAGCCGCACGACGCTGCTGCTCTCCGGATACCGCAGTGAGCACAGGCCTGCCGTCAAGGAGCGGAGCAGCCGCCTGGCCTGACTCCCTGCGGGGCGGAACACGAAATGAAGAGCGCAGGCAGATTCAATGCTAGGCAGGCCCTGCTCTAGTATTCTTGCTCAGGGAGGGCCATGAACAAGGATGGGTGGGCCACGAAGATGAATGGGCAGTGGTACAAAGTATTGCTGAAATCTAATATTTTAGGTACTTACATTGTCAACTTCTGCCATTTTAACACCATAAACACCATCCAACGAGGTACCTACTTCGCTTTCCCTGCTTCGCTTCTGGCTTTGTGGAAGGGGAGGGACGCAGCTTATAGATTAGCTGCAGCCTGCTCCTGGTCATGTGCAGCAGTAGAAACATTCCTGCTGCCACACATCTCTTTGCAGCTTATCAGGTTTAAAAAAAAAAAAAAAAATTTTTTGTCAGCTTTGCAGTTTGCAAAGCACTGAAGTTTAAAAATGCACCATAGTAAGCCCTCTGACAACTTTGCACACCCCTACCTAATAAAAGAATGCAGGCTTTATAATTTATCCTCCCTTTCTATGCACATGTTCATTAAAAAATACAGTTAAAAACTAAGTTATGGTTTTGACAAAAGTGCAAAACCAAGGAAACCCACCAGTTATGGTAACCAACGCACACAATACAGGCCGTATCTCATGTTGCCCTTCATGCTCAAAACCCTTTCTCAACCGGGACTGGGGTTTTCTCCCATCTGTTTAGAGGCCATCCAAGCTTTTTCTGAGATATTCCACATTGGTCATTCTAACCTCTGGCAGTCTTTCCTGTAGTGGTAACACTTCCAGCATTCACATCTCCCACTTAATGGAAGCAGTAACAACATGCTTGAACTGCTAGTATTGAGTTGTCAGGTGAGTTGCTATGCAACTCTAAGCTATCGCCATTCACAGCAGTCTTTCTTCTATGGAGGAGTCGGGACTACCATGTTAATGACAGTAAGAAAATTGGTGACGTAATAGAGTGCTTTTCGTGCTAACGCCGACCAGCCAGTTTTACTGTGCTTCACGACCGCAGCCATTCTGCGCACCAGGCATCAGCAACTTGAATGTAACATAGGATTAAGTCCCAGTTATTCTTTCATTTCCCTGTAGGGAGAGACGCTTGTGATTTTCACCAGCATTACTGTATTTCCAGGAGCATTACTCGCTCAGCCTAGCCAGTCCTGAGAACCATTATCCAAGACGACATTTGTGATGTCACACTCAGTGCTTTCCAGGACCGTGAATTATTTATTCACTAGCTGCAGCCTGTTTCTGTGAAAGATCCAAACACCAAAAAGCGTATGTACAGCTGCATTGATTTGCTTTATTTAACTACATTGCTGTTTAAACTGTAAGTAATGCAGGGAGGGAGGTTCAGGGAGGAACGGTGGAAACTGAGAGAATGACTTAAAAAGGCGTGAGAAGGAAGAAACAGAAGGGATAGTTTGTAGAATAAACAACACTGCGAAAAGCATTTACAATGCAATATGGCATTGTAGATGACAATGCCTTTTTTTATGAGTTAAGAAAACCTACAAAGTAACACGCACCGCTTGCAGGTTTTCAAAACACATAAATAAAAGGCAGTGTCATTTACAATGTCAATAGCTCAAACTCTCACAAATGCGAGACCTATAGCATTGCAAATGCTTGTCTTTAAATGTAAAGTTATTTCAGTTCTTAGTGTTTTTTTCTGAAGTTCCATCACTCTTAGCTGTGTACAGCACCCTCCCCAATCTATAGATGGGTGGAATTTCATTAGAATGAAACTTCCAATCTCAATCTGGTTTGTCAATGCACAGTTTTCAAACCAAGAATGCTGGCACTAGCCCCCCCCCCTCATCATCCCATCCCCACAGCATTTCTAGCCGATCGTTGAGGCCTGGAGCAGGGACTAAAGGCAACGTCCCCTGCCTATGCCTTGTTAATTGTGCTGCTCAAAAGCATCAGCAGCTCCGTGAGGAATCCATGTCACCTGCTGAGGCCTGGGATGGGTGGAGAGGCGCTATGCTGAGCCTCCTCTGCCGGCCCATTGTCATTCTGCCCATGACAATGGCCTGGATAGAGTCAGTGACTTGCAGAGAGTCCCATTCGAGCTGTAGCAGCCTTTCGGGTTGTGCGCCAGCAGCAAAGCTGGCCCATATACACGCACCTGGTTTTCCACTTCTGAATGGCCTTGGGTGGGCCCGGATCTTCTTTAGGTGGGCCTGGCCCACCCGGCCCACCCTCTAGAACCGGGCCTGATGCTAGGCCTCTTGCTGTCCCAGGGCAAGGATGAGCGGCTGACTGTTATTACTGGTAACCAGTGGAAACGTGCTGCACCTGCACTACTACCCACATCAGAGAAACCTTTAAGTAAAGTGGGGGAAAAGTGAAAAGGTCGGGTGAGCCTTAGCTGAAAGTATGATCCTCATACCCCTAAACTGGATATTTGATTCTTTTAAAATCGTGTGTAGTATTGAGTTTTATTGTGCGATAAAATGCTTTAAAAAAAAAAAAAAAAAAAAAAAAAAGTTAAGCGCCGGGCGATTCCATTACTGCGGTTTTGGGTAGCCCTGTGCCCACCCGAAGGTGGCCTGGCCTGTATAGTACATGTTTGGGTTCTTCTATAGCACAAAATGTAGTGGTTCTAAAACCTGCATTTAACACAGACTGGTAAAATATGGAAATACAGATTTCATGTATCCTTGTGGATTAGGAGTTTCCTCATAATGATGACGGCACCCAAACCCCATTGCAAAGCATTGCCATAGAGGGGCACGAGGATTATCCAGCACATTTGGAGTATTATTTTGATTTATTTCAGCCAGGCAAACATTGTTTTTGTGCTACCTTAAATTGTGCAGCAGGCGAGGGAAATACCTTTTTTTATAATCCACGGTTTTAGAGTGCCAGTGTTTATAGACCCAAATGGATGTTTTAAAACTGGTTTCGTTGCCAACTGTTCTGTCAATTATTTTGTAAAGCTACTCTCCACCCCTTCATATGTTTTCAGACATCTAAATCGCTCTGTGGCCACTAAGAAGCAGTTGGAACCACGTTACAAAAACCCAAATAAATGAATTTGGGAAATTACTCCATCACCTGCTTGCATGAGAAATTGTGTATCTGTTTACTGTGCACTACCCAGCGTAGGTTCAGGACATTTCTGGGACAGACCGACATTTTAGGAGAAATGAATTCTGTGCCGGAGGTGGAGTACTGTATCACGTGTCGGCGGATGTCCCATTTTTTTTTTTTATAGAGAGCTGAAAATAAACTTGGCTGTGCGCTACCTGGCTAGTCTTTAGGTCTCGCAGACCTGCGTTGCAGCATGCATGCGCTGCTCGCTCTGCGAGGCTTCCTGTAATCGGGATATTTTGGAAGTGGAGTTTAAGCTCCGCCCATTATTCTGATTGGTTTGCGTCACCGTTTATGCTAAACGCTGGCTTCCCATTGCAAATGAGGCTTTTTGGTTACCGCCCTGTCTCCTTCTCAGACGGCCCATCTGGACTAGATTGTTTACTTGCGGCATTAGACTGTCTTCTTAAATTACTGGGTAAGCACTCCCTTTTTTTTTTTTTTTCACGAAGTGAAAGCGGTGACGGAAGCAGGAGGATCACCCCTGCTTTCTTCAAAATATATCTCTATCTACATCTCTATCTACAAAACATACAGGGGCACCATTTTAGTGCGCCCCCTGCGATTATCATTTAAAAAAATTGTATAACCATGGCACCCATTGCCGCCAGGTAGGTCCTGCAGTGTGACATGCATCAGGGGTCCAGTGTAGCCCGTAGCTGCTTCTCGCTGTTGATCTGCTCCGTTCTGCGATGGTGCTTTGGCCCTGAAAGTAGCAACGGAAGCAGGAGGCTCGGGCAGAGCTCCTCTCCTCGGCCACTACCATCAACGGGCACAGCAGTCACCCGAAAGCAGCAACATAAGCAGAAGGCTTGACCCTGCTTTTGTCAATATATATTTTTTTATATATAACCACAACACCCATTTTACTGAGGCCCCGGTGCTGCAGCGCAACATACATCAGGGGCCCAGCGTAGCCCGTAGCTTCTGCTCGCTGTTAATGTGCTCCTTTCGGTGATGACACTTTGGCCCTGAAAGCAGCAATATAAGCAGGAGGCTTGGGCGGAGCTGCTCTCCTCGGCCCTCGCCATCAAAGGGCACAGCAGTCACCCAAAAGCAGAAGGCTTGGACGGAGCGGTTCTCTGTAGCCGCTACAATCGATGAGCAGAGCAGTCACCCAAAGTGCCGCGTCCAGAGCAGGTGAGGGACCCATGGGTTTGGGGAGCCGTCCTGAGTGTTTGTCCCCGTGTTGGACTTATATTTGCATTAAACATCTGTGCCTACCCCAGGCCTCTTGCAGCTAAACACAGTATGCTAATGACCATTCCACGGTATGATCACAGGAGACTTAACTTTTAGAGGTACTCTCACACTACATAAATAAGCATTTGCAATGCAATAGGTCTCGCATTTGCGAAATTTTAAGCTATTGGCATTGTAAATGACAATGCCTTTTATTTCTGTTTTTAAAATCAACACAGATAAAAGGTTTGTCATTTACAATGCCAGTAGCTCAAAGTCTCGCAAATGCGAGACCTATTGCATTGCAAATGCTTGTTGATTGTAACTCGTTAGTGACATGCACTATGGACGGTTATCTAGGCCTGCCAACAAAGCAAAGGCTGTCCGCTGTACACCGGCTACTTCACTAGCATATGTATAAGAGATAGAAGTGTACCTGCTCCTATTCTGATAATTTCAAACTAAATGCAAACATAGGCATGCCACCCAAGGGAGACCCTTGAACCCTTAGTCCTGAAAGATGGGATAAAATTATGTGCTTTCCTAAAGTGCATGCTCAACCTTTGGGCATCTTGATGCTAACAGATGTCCTTTCCAAAGTTAATGTGACACATTTTATCCAGCTTGGAAGAACGAAAAACTATGTAGACCCTCCAGGATTCGAACCGGTGACCACGAATGAGGTCAAGCACAGGTATTTGCAGTGGATGCATTAGTTCATTTTGCCAGTAGGGTTACGATGGTCCGTATCCCTGTGGTTTCCTCTTGCTTTGCAGCTCTTTCCTTAGCTCATCCAATGTTTTACCGTTGAGCGAAACAAGACATTACTACCCCTCACGTTTTAGTGGAATACCTTAAACGCAAGCTTTCCGAACATATTTTGTCTTTCATAATGCCAGTAAATATAGATATTCAGCACTCATTTTAGTCTCCAGAGCTAAGATAATGGTTTGCGTGTTCCATGCAACACACATAATTACAAATAGGCAACCAGGTTGACTACTGTCTTTGTAGGGCCGTACATATTAGTTAAATAAAATGCTGTGGTGTGCAAACAGAAGGGAAGTTTAATGTGGGGGTTCGCATTTTCTATCCCTCTTCAGGTCCTAATCTAAACATAGTTGTTGGTCTGTGATATTCAATCATTGCACAGATACCACTAGTGAATACCGTTCAGCGTTGCCTGGGCTGCAGCACTGTCTAAACACGCCGTCCTACGGAACTTCTTTCCAGACAAGCTCGAAATTCCTCAACGTGATGAAACATTCAAACAGAAACCTAGCGAGTGGGAGTAACATTCCTTAAAAATTCGGTACAAAAATGTTCTGAGAATGCTGCAGTGTTGACCTTTCTTGTGTCAAAATCCACGCCTGGAGACTTGTTGTGAGCAGCGTTGGGTAAAGAAGCTTTGTTTTACAAATCTGTAGACAGTGTGCAGTTAAATAGAAGTTGCCACATTTTCGAGTGTTGGGAATTGGAATTTAGACCGCCATTTCAGTTAAACCCTGGATGGGAAGGGTGTAAGACTGGTATTAGAGCAAAAATCTGGTAATTCAGCCCTGTGGTCAGTAGTATTATTCGGGTATGAGAATAAAGGCTTCAGATTACTTTGCTGTGCCAAATACATTCGTAAGCTCCGTCCGCAAACTTATTTTGAAACGGCTGAGTGCTGTCAAAATGGCTTTATTTTTTTTAAATAAAATACTGAAGACTTGGTGGGCAATGAAGTTGCCCATTTGAGTTCATGAAACCCAATGAAAAATATATTTTAAAACAAATAATGTCTAATTTATGATCATTTAATTATTGTACGTAAACTGATTCATCCCTTTTTCTGCATGGGCCAGATGCCCTTAGACACTGCTGGAGCTTGAAGTGATTTTCTGATGAGTGAAGGGGCAGGCCGCCTAAGTGGTTCAGAATTAGAGCAGCGTAGGTGTCAGAAGTTGAGTCCATCTTGTACGTGTTGTTATTCTATTGGTTCAAGAGACGATCTAAGATCTTTTAGTTCTTGGAGAAAATAACATTTCTGTATAGATTACTTTATGCTGTGTAAACCAACGCAGATAAAAGTAATTCATTTTATAGACTAGATCACTGCTTTGCGATCGTCTGACTCCTTTAGATCCATTCATTTTAGTTAACCACATTTGCCTACTAGAACTTGTGGTTTTGCTTTTGTCTGTATAAGTATATGCTTATACATTCTCATGCAGAGTACTGTTGCTTTCAAAGGTAAGATGTCTAAAGGTGTCAGACAAGAAATGGAGACTCGTGGAAGCTGTTATGTATCTCTAAACCAGAGGTCTTCAAACTTTTTTGCTCTGAGAGCCCCCCCACCCCTCGTCTCCCCAAACAAATTTCTTTTTGAAGTTGGGCACCCTTCAAAACTATATGACAAGGATTTGGGGAGGGTGAGGGATGATCGCAGTAGGCGGGGATCATGAGATCATTTCAGGGGTGCTTTAATGTAGCTCGTAATCCTTACTTAATGTGGGATTTATAATAAAGCAACAGCATCAAAAAGGAACAGATTTGGCCAAAAATGCTACTCTCCATGATTGGGGTGCTGTGGGCCCCAATGCACTCCAGCTGCTGCACCAATAATGGCTGCAGCCCTGATGAGCAGACTATCTCCTTCTTCCACTCCTTCCCCCACCATCACTTCAATCTCGAAACAAGGCAGGTCTCTTTTCTGAAAGAAAATGAGCCACTGTATGCTTTTTTTTTTTTTTAATGCATTTATTTGTTTTGTTCCAAGGCCCCATGCACTTTTTTTTTAATTGTAAAACATTCATATTTGTGATGCAGTGGGCCCCTGGTCAAAAGTGTCACTGCTCCTGTTTCACTAATGATAGCTACTGCAGTGCTGTCACCTCAGACCTTTAACATGGGCTCCCATCTCACAACATCCCTCACATTTATCACCATCCCTCTTATCTCCCTGATGCTCAAACCAGGGTGTCTGCTCTGCTTGATTTTATTTTCTCCCCCTCCCTTGGGCCATTGCTCCAAGGCTCAAAGAAATACTGGCACAGCAAGTATGCCCTGGGCCTCAAATGCAGCACCAATGATACCCACAGCTCTGCGATGCAGGCTGTCTACTCTGCCCATTCAACACTGCCATCACTCCTAGGCCAGATGTCCAAAGCAGGCTTTCTGTTGCTTTGTGTATAATGAATAAAATTTAAAAAAAGCACATTTAGCCCCCCCACCTCCTCTTTTTCTTGGGCCCTATTCTGTGCGTTACAATGGTGACCTGGGCCCTAATGCTAGCAAGGAAAATGCACCCCATGATCTTTTTCATAGTAAGACTGACAAAATTGGGGTCCAGTGCCCACTTGGGATTGGGCTCCTGTGCAGTGAAACAGATTGTAGAGAATTAAAGAAGAAACATGCCTTCTCACCAAGGTGCCAGTTACCTGAAGGAAATTTAAATGTGTGCAATGGTTACTCACCAAATAAAAGGCTTCTTTGGAACCAGTGTAGGTTTTAATTCATTGCACCACTCGGGTTCATGGTAACAAATATTTATTCTTTTTCAGAGGTAATATAGGTGTCCATTAAAAGGAGTGCACCCTTTCAATGGACACATATACAAATATTTACATTAGATATAGTCTGAATGCTTATTACTGAAATGTATATTTTTGAAGCACTTGGTTTTATCATAAACAGTACTTTGCAGCAGCCTATTTTATACAGTGTAATACAATTTTAAAATGACATTTACAGTACTTTCTATCACAGACTAGGACTTCGTAGCACTATAATCAAGTCACTATTCCTCACTGCACCATTCCGGATTCAATTCTGTGACTCTCTGGTCACACACAGACACCTGCAGTGATCACATTACCTAACTGAGGTTTCATAAGGTGAAAGAGCATATTTCCCTTTGATTAGTTTAACTTTAATTTATTTTTATTTGAGGTGTGCTTTTTTTATTTGCAGTTACCCGAAGGTGAAAACAAAACGCCAATTTTTTTCTCTTCTTTTCAGCCACGCCTTTGACTCCGTCTAAACAACTGCTGCATGTAAATTAAGACAGCCTAGAAAGCACCTTTAACGCTTCAAGTCTCTTCATGTACATGTAATTGCACAACATTTGCGCCCCTCCCCCCTGAAAACACATCCATCCCCCCGATGAAGACCTCTGCTCTAAACGCTCTTCTTAATGAGTTCCTTTGTCTGCTTTATACCTTTAGCGATGAAAACCACTTGCATGGTGTCCATTTGACGATATTTCACTCTCATCATCCTTATTTATGATTTTTAGGTCTCGCGCCTAGCGTTGCAGTGCGTAGCACTGCTCGCGCAGCGCGAGACCTCTTGAATGGGGTTTAAAAACTGACCTAGGAATCGCTCGTGCGTGTGCGATTCGTTTTCCCCCCGGCTACTGGGCTTTGCGTGCGTCTTTTTAAGAAAGACAGCACGCAATTGGGCAAAGGCGGGCGCATGTCCCGCCTTTGCTCCGCCCATTCCCGCCCGTGTCTAGGACGTGCATCAGCGCGCGTGGCACGGATGACAGGCTCCCTCGACCCTCCTCTGTGGTGCGCGCGAACCACGCGCAGCAGCGGCATCTGTTTTGCATTATCGTGCCCGATAATGCAAAACAGATGTCTGCACGACGTGCGCAGCCGGGACAGGGGCTCCCTTCCTTGAGTAGATCGGTACATTTTTCCCCTGCTCGCACCTTACATAGGTCTTGTTATAAATAATGTCGCCGATTATTATCATGGCCATTTCATTTTGTAGCTTGTGCTGTGTAAATGGCTAATATTTGATCGCTAGTCAACATTCTGCTAATATTTCTTGCCGTCAGGGGTGGTAAGCGCCATATAAATACCGTTTGCCAATACAATATCCTCAGGTTTTAATCACTAATATTTTGCCCTTTGACATGGTGTTCCTATCTTTTAATTTCTGTACTTTTTTTTGCTAGTCCTAGCTTTGCTTTCCTGGCCCTTGTGCGCCCCCTGGAGGCCTCGTGTATGGTTGGTGTCAGCCCCACTGGCGCAGGGAGACCCCCGGCTCTGACATCGGATTCTGTGGAGGGGGCGGGGGTCTTGGGAGTCTGGGGGAGTGGGTGAGATCTTTGGGGGTCAACGCTCGGCTGCCGAATCTATCTTTACTCCCTGAAGCCGCCTGCTTACACAAAGTTAAACAAACACATCTCGACTGGACGGGCCGTGACGTAGCTGCAGGTCCTTGCAGGTCCAGAGCCGCGGCCCTCTCTCGCCAAACCAATGAATATCTGTCCGTTTCGGGAGTCTCAGGGCCCCTAATCACATTCTGCAGGCCCCCCATCATATTAAGTAAGGTGACAGCAGCCATCACCCCAAAACCCGCCCTCTGTTACAGCTCCATACTTCATGAGACTTGCCGCCTCCTCCTGCAGAAAACACGGTACATGCAGTTTTTCCACCCTTTCTATAGTGCTCTGACCTTTCCCTGCCATACACATATGGCCCCTCTTCCCCATAAACATTGCTTTTTAGGTCGAGCCTATTACACAGCGCACGCGCTGTCTGTTGCGTAGCATATTGCTGGCTACCAAGAATACAGAGTAGCTTGGAGCCTGCCCCTTGCTTGGCTGGTTTTTCTTGTCACTCTCACTTACCTGTTTCTTATTCATGTCCCTGCTTGTGAGTATCACGTTTGTCCCTCCCATGGAGCGTTCCCTCTTTACACATGCTTTGGCTGGTATCCCTGCATCCACTGCTTGCTTTTCAAGCACTACTTTTTCTTTTGTGTGAAGCACTCCATTACAGTGAGCGTGTTTTCAAGTTTTCATTTGTGTACGTCTCTTCCCCTGCACTCTTACATTGTATACATTTCTTATTAATGGCATGGATTTTTTTCATGCAATGTAAGATCCTTACCGAAACACGCCACGGAATGCTGGGATCTTCTCTCTTCGCTTGGACCGGAGGTCGGTTTTTGGACGGAGACCTGACTAAATCCTAGCTCCATACCTGCTACAACGCAAGCTCTCCCAGACAACTATCGAATGCTTATAGTAGACAGAGTAGGGAGACCAGGGGGAGGCGTTGCCATTCTTTATACAGACACCATTAAAGTCTCTCTCATCGACTCCCTTAACACAGTGGGTAGAAATGTGTCTTCAAAATAGAATTCTCCCCAATATCCCATTGGAAAGGTGTCAGTTTCGTTGCAAAAGGAGCAGGAAGTGAGTCCCAAAGGAAAGTGAGTATATCCAAGGGGCTCACTTCCAACAGATGCTGGCACACCTAGGAGAGGTCCTGAATTTTGAACCTTTCTACGTTTCTATTCCCAATATGAGAGGAGCAGAGTTCAGCTCTCCTTTCATGATGTCCTGAAAATCGATACATTGGACGAGTGGAAAGACATTGACGGATCCAGTTTTCCACTTTTTCTCCCTAAAAGATATCCCTTGGAACAGTTTGATATTGACTTTCCACAAGTACCCATCGTCGATACAGTACTCGAGTATGGCATTATCTTCCTCACTAGCTTCCAAAGAATCCATTTTATTGCATCCTTGCGACAAAAAAGTAAAAGCACCATAAACATGCTTATGCGACATCAAACATTGCCTTGAAATCTAGCTCTTATGTGGCATAGGAAGCGCAGACCTTGTGGAAGGATTTTCAATCCTTATTTGATTGTCTGCAGGTGGCAGAAGATCCTATGGTAATATTAGGACATATGGAGTTGTTTTAAAAGTTTTTGTCATTTTCAGACACATTTGGCTTGTGGTCTTCCTCAACATTGGTAGCAAACATTATGAAAACTTGATCCTGATCAGAGATGCTTAATTCATACCCTCCCCATTGCAGGTCAGAAGCTTTTTAAAGGGTTAAATGGCTTAGTAAAGAAAAGGGCAGAGGAAAAGAAGTCACTAACCATGTGGACGATTTTCTGCAAGGAAGTCTTATTTCTAGAAAAAGATGGCACAGTCTGCACAACAAACATTGTGCCCCTTTTGAGGCATGGCCCCTGGTTGGGGTCTGATTGAGGTGAAAAATCCTGACCACAAGTACCCCAGACTCAAAACTCGAAGTCATGACTGCCAAGGTAGGCGGTTGGGTCAAGACTTCTCAACTACCACGATGCATGGAAACGAGTGATCATAGACAAGTGGGTTCTTTCAATAGTAAAAAGTGGTTATTGTGTAGAACTAAAAGAGACCACAACCATACTTTCAAGAAACACTTTTTTTCACAATTATGGTAAAACCACAAAAGGACCCACCACCACGTGATGAAAATGGGACCCACGGAGAATGTAAACCGAATATCCACACCCTCAATCACAAATGGAGGGCAAAGCTCACTCAGGAGCGAGAGTAGCTGAAGACGACCTTCCGGATCTGGCGAAAGGGGAGAGTGTGCTGATGGCTTCCCTTGGCAGCTTCCAAAAGAAGGTGGAAGGCATGAAGGCAAAGTTTATATCATTGGAAAAAAATATAAGCTCTCACTGACTGATTGGGATGGAGAAGACTGTATCAGCATTGGAGAGGATTAAACACCTGGAAGAGGCTAGTTCGGATTGATAGAGGTCTGTTGATTCACCCACAACCTTTCAGGCTTGCACTGTCCAATCCATTATTGAGGTATAGGAATGACTTCAGAAGCCTGAGAATAAAAGGAGAGCATCTAATGTACATTTCCTGTGCTCGTGCAGAACAGACCCTGACTTGTGATCTTCAGTAGAGATGCTTTTGAGATCTGAAATGGCTGTCCCTGGTGTCTCCCAATGAGCTGTGAGAATGCCACACAGAAGAGGCTGGGAGATAATGACCCTGGTGGCACAATCTTGTTTTTTACATGGGGATCTCCATCACAATGTGATATTTCAAAGGGCCATTGCAAGTAAGCAGCTACTGCACCAGTCAGGGGCTGCTTTTTTAGGTCGAGCGTAGAGGCAGCGCGCATGCGCTGCTTTGCGAGGCATGCTGTACAGTCTATGGATTTTGAGCACACCACACGCCCACCGGTTTTCATTGGCTGCTTGGTCTGCCTTTACTAATTCGTTGGTGTATAGTGTCCATTTCTCTCACCTTATGGCAGTTTTGTTTCTGCCCTGCCGACTGCCCCTGCTACATGGATCCTTTGAGCAAGGGCCATATGTTTTGTTTAACTGCAATACCTTTTTTTTTTCCCCGCCCTCTCCTCGCTGCTGGCTGGCACACAGCGCTGCTTGCAGTTCACTTAATCTCCTCCTTCATAGGTATTCTTTCAAGTTGGCCCATATGCGTATTTACTTTTGTTGAAAGCATGACCTATATTCTAAAAAGTCAGAGTGGGTTTCATAATGCTAAGCAATGCTGGTCATGTGCTGAAAACACTTCTCATTGTTGATGATTTTTTATACCATGGCAGGTCGGACTCGCGCACCGGTCATCACGCAGGCCGTTCCAGGGCATGTATGGCCAGAGAGAGGCACTTCCGCCTTCTGCTCTGACAAGGACAGTGTCTACTTCTTCTGCTCTGCCGCTGTCAGCTGCCCCTCTCTTTCTTCCTCCTCTTCTCTCTCTTTCTGTCTCACGCCTTCTCACTTGCTGAATGAAAGTGTGACTTCAAGAAAGGGCTCTTACCCTCTTTCTTCTCCTTTCCTTCATTTGTTCCCCTGTGAAATGGATCCAAAAGAGAAAGAAACACTTTTCGGAAATGTCTTTTTCTCACATTTTTCTATTCCAAAGAGTAGCCTCGGGACGGAGGGGAAAAAAAGATTATAAATGCGAAAAATAACTAAATAAAGCAAGACAGAGTGGTCACAAAGTGGCCAGATTGGTTTTATTCACACCCAAACACATTAGCGCCACTTTACAGAGTTTGCCAATGAAGCACTACCTTCGTTTTATTATCATTCTCGATACGTGGAGTGAAAAACATTTAATGTGATTCTTATCAGCTGTTTTCCTACAAATAACTAAATATTTTTATTGATAGCATTTCCGATATTCTAAAAAGTCAGAGTGGGTTTCATAATGCTAAGCAATGCTGGTCATTTGCTGAAAACATTTCTCATTCATGACAATTTGTTATACCACAGGAGGTTGGACTCATGCACGGTCGGCACGCAGGCCGTGCCTGGGCATGTCTGGCCAGAAAGAGGCTCTTCCGCCTTCTGCTCTGACAAGGACAGTGTCCACTTCTCCTGCTGTCACATGCCCCCATCTCTTTCTTCCTCTTCCCTCTTTCTGTCTCGCTCTTCCTCACTTGCTGAATGAAAGCGTGACTTCAAGAAACAGCTCTTACCATCTCTTTCCTTCATTCCTTCTCTTGTGAAATGGATCCAAAAGAGAAAAACACTTTTGCTGGAAATGTCGTCTTTTTCTATTCCAAAGTGCAGCCTCGGGATGGAGAGAAACAAGCATTTGCAATGCAATAGGTCTGCATTACTTAAAGTTGGAGTATTGGCATTGCATTATTATTAGCAACACCAATAGCTCAAACATTCGGTAATGCGAGACCTATTGCATTGCAAATGCTTGTTGTACATTGTCGCATATTCCCAGGCAATTCTATGGGGCTAACGAAGACTTGAAATACCTGCTTTCAACCGCTTGCGTGGGATTTACCACTGCAAATTTTTTGGTATTTAGTAAAATCATTTGGGCATTCCAGCAATCGTTTTATGGATAGTGAATCGAAGTATTTGTAAATATAGACTTAATGTCAAAAATTCCTTTGTGAATTAGGCCAATGATGTCTATTGATTCTTCAAGGTAAATGACAAGGGCATGAACAATGAGGGGAAAAAGTTAAACCATACACAATTGTTAAAGTCATCCATATGGCGTTGTAAAGAATTCCCCGACCAGTCTCAAATCTTGTTACTGCTGCAGTAAACCGCTTGTGGGCCCACATAAACCGCTCTGGTAAGAGGTACACATTCTCAACACAGTAAAGCACTTCGTAACGACCTGCCTGAACACTGAGTACGAATCTTCCCTTACGAGAAGGCTCTTAACATTACTGTTTGGAGAGCCTTCTTATACTGCACCCAGTGCTTGGTAGCCTCGGGGTTTAAGGGCTCTAGAAATAAGGATATGGTGATGCGAGTGGCGGTTGATGGATGCTACTCCTAACACTGCCCCCTGAGAGTTCTGCAAGCCCAGCGTGAGAGGCTTTGTGCCCCCGACCTTTCGCTATTACTGCGCCCCCGTCTGTTAGTGCCTCTGATCCTGATGTGATGGCCCATGTGCCTCTATAGCCGCTGATATCAAGTTTCTGACTTTATGGTTTAAATGTTTTTATTGTTTTCTGTTGCTTTCACATACACTTTCCTACGACGCACCGGCTGGGAGGAAACAGGATGCATAACCAAAGGTTACTATGCCGTAGAGTAAGATATGAAAGGCCTTCTGTAAGGCCCAAACACCCCCCCCCCCCTACCCTCCCAATGGCTAAAACATAGGCACCATCTTGGCGGATGGCGTTAAAAAAAAATAATAGCATAGTTTACGGGAGTCCCTAGACCTGTAATCGGTTGAACAGAATGCTCAATTGTGTATGTGTTCTTCAGGATTAAGTCACTGTGTAAGGAAGTATTTAGGGCAGGTTGACACCCGGAAGAGTCAGGCAAGGATGGTAATATATGGGACCTTATCTACAACATACGGTTTGTTTGTCCTATAGAGAGGGAGATTTTCTCCATTGCTAGTGTATCCCACATCCTAAAGAGCCAGTCCTCCATGGTCTGTGCTTTTGTCTTCCTCCACAGTGTATGACGATCTGCATGACAGTTATGAGAGCGGTGGAAAGTTGTTTGTCCAATGGGGTCTTATAGGGTGGACCATCCACCGTAGAGGCCCAGTAGAATCGGAATCACAGCAGGGTCTCTAGTTATCCTAGCTCAGTCCAAATCATCAAGCACACCCTCCCACTATCTATGCTGTTTATGGCAATGCCGGAGGAGGTGCAAAAGTGTTCCCTTGACCATGCACCTCATCCAACACTTGTATAATTTTGTCTAGTCCCATTGGGCAATCTTCTCTGGAGTGTGGTACTAGTATATATGGATCTTGATACATTTTCCTATCCTTCACAAACTTCAAAGCTGTTCGTGCTTTGTCGTAAAGCCACTCTTACTGTTTTGAGTAGGGTATCTTTGCCTGCCTGTTTCCCATCATTTCTGCGATGGTATTTTGTCTGCGGAGTCGAGACCTAAAAGGTTAGTGTATTGGAGATATGAGGTGGCAATCGTGCCGCCCATTTTCCAAAAGAGGGTGAGATGCTCCTGTTTTTCATTGATGGGTGCAGCACCCAGTGGAGCGCATGGATTCAGTCTGGTACAGGGTATTGCCTTTTGCTCTCCTCTAACAGCTTAAATACCCCTACGTGATTGACTGGACCGACCATGATACACCTATGAGTCCTCCATTTTTGGAATAGGTGCTTCCCCATTCCAAGTGTAAAGTCTGTGTTAAAACAGATGGGAGTGAAAGGGAAGGGAGACATCGTCCACCCCTTGCGTGTACACGCCCTGTCCCAGATCGAGAGAGTAACCCTAGTAACTGGGGAAGACTACAACCCCAACTTCTCTGATGGCCGCATAGCCATGGTACCTACAACTGCTGCATGGCAGCTATTAGATCGATGTAGCACCAATGCTTCAAGTGCTTCGCTTTCTCCCACTCCACTAAATATCTCATCTGATTCTCTCTATAATGAGAGAATATACAGGACTGCCAGGCCCCCCGCTGAGGTGGCCAGTGTAGTGTTTTGCTGGCAACTTGCTGGGCTTTCCTCTGCCTAAAGAGGTTGATTCCAAATCCTAAAGTTGCTTCTCTATAGCTTGTTAGGCTGCCATGGGGATGGTTATAAACCGGTATAAGAGTTGCTGTACTTTTTAGAACAGCACCTGCCAATTTCCAGGCGAAATGCAGGGAAACCACAAGAGACTGCTGCTGACGCAGACGGTGTGTACATTGCTTCCCCTCTGAAGACCTTAGAGTTCCATCTACTGAACAAAGTAAGATATCTGACTAGAACCATGACTGCATTAATCTGACACTGCTAAGCCTGTAGCACGCGGGCGCCCATTTGCAACTGTATCCCCCGTTTTAAGGCCACAATGCCTTAAGAGAAACAGTTAAAATAACTCCAACGTAGCAGGCTAGTGAATGTGCTACAAGACTTCGTGAAATTCCCAAGCATCTACCATTTAATTGAATAGTCTTTCTTTTACTACTGCTGCCTTGGATAACGGGACATATGTTAGCTTGGCGAAGTGTTCCACCCCATTCCACCATGGTCTAATCTGGCATGCCACAGTTTTCACAAATCCTACTAAGTTTCGGTGGGAGGTCTTGTCTTGATCACCGATGTTATTTATGTGTATTCCAATCCTCTGTTTCCTCCGTGAGTCATCATAGCTGGTTTGTGCAACTGTTACTGTTTAAAACTACGCAGAGGGTAAACAACTTGTCTCATGCTTTACCATATCCCTTGTGTTGGCAGTGCAAGAGTTAGGTTTAGCAGTCACCATTATGACCTACACCCACAACACTTTACAGTTTGGAACTTTTCCGCCACTTTCTGCAGAAGCTTACCAAACTAGACTTATCCCAATATCCCTCGTCACTTTATAATTTACTACCAGTCACAACTGTATGTAGGTGTGGTGTTGATAGTAATGTCGTATTGTAATGAGCGTGTACTAATTCCTGTCCAGGAACCAGTGCGTTTGGAAAGAGTGCAGGTTGGAAAATTAACCTACACAATTTTTCTTCTGTCTGATTTGTGCTCCTGAATGCAATCTACTTATTCAAAAAACAGGAGCTCTGATTGGAAAATTACTTTTTTTGCAACCATCTTTGTTCTAGATAAAACAATGCAAAAAGCTAGATCAAAGTAAAATGAAAAATAGTTCATCTCCAGGCATGTATTTAGAGCTACAACGTGTAGTTGGACGCGGTTTATCTGACATGCTTCAGGTAGGTATTGGACATTTCTTACTATTCTTACTATGACAACTCTTGTATGGAGCAGAGGTCTTTTTAAACGTTTCTTGGTTATGGAATGGCACCCAAGTCTTGCTCGACACTGGCGATGAATTTTAGATGTTTTCCAGCTAGGTCATTACATTGATGTGGAATTGACATTTCGTTTTGTGTTTTTGCAGGGCTGTGGGTAAAACATGCTTGCTCATCAGTTACACGACCAATGCATTTCCTGGAGAATACATCCCCACTGTGTAAGTATTTGTATTTTTGCCACACTACTAGCAAATATCAAAGCTGTTTGATATAAATAAGGCAATTTCATGTGGCCATTCTTGAGTACGTTTGAATGAATACCTCGAAAAGCAAATGTTACTGGGGTATTACATGTCTACCTGTCTTGACTATATTGCTTTCCGGTATTTTCACATGCTTCCAAAAACCGATTGGTCAGATAATTGTCTCTATTAGGAGCAGGTTGCCCCCTACAGATGAAAGCAGTGAAAACACAATAAAAGCACCCATTTTATAAAATATTCAACTCTTGCAATCCAAATGAACTGTTTATGCTCTTTCTGCTTTTCTTATTTATACCTTCATGATGAGTAAAAACTTGTGCTATTTGGGTTTGCAATGTGTGGGATATGTTGTGTACTCATAAATGCTGGGAGATTTATTTATTTTTGGTTGCTTTAATTGATGCTATTTTTAGGTCTCGCATGAGGCAGCGCAAGGCCTTTTGCTTGCATTTCTGTTTTAAATAAATTCTTAAATGGGCTTGGAACCCTACCCATAACTTTGCTTTGGTTGGCTTCCTCATCACTAATTTCTTTTTTCATTCATCAGCACCAGCTGGTTTCGTTTTGCCAGTCGCTCCAGGTGGATTTGGGAGCATTTAGGTTTCACACCTTTAAATTAGAGACACCTACAATCTACCAATCCATCTTGGATCGTTAAATGTAAAAAAAAAAAAAAAAAAAAAGGGCGTGATAGCCGCTTTTGTAGGTACGCATGAGTTGTTGGCCTTAGCAACGTCAATAGGCCCTTACGCCGAGATCTATTGACTTTACCAGTGCTTGTTTACTCGCTCTAAACTGGTTGTAGAGCACAGAAATGATGCAAATATCACAAGCGGGACCTTTTAAGTTAAGGTATTTAAGTGTGCTTGCTCGAAGGCTTACATTATATGACTGGGCCATGGCAGCATAAAGGAAGACACTTTTTCTCACTTCTCCAGCAGAGTCTTGAAGAAAGTGGGTCTTGGCAGAATGATTTTTGAGACTATATGGTATTTCTGATATATTTGTGTTAACTAACTTAGCTGGCATCTCCGACAAGCTTGTAGGTTATAGGAAAAACAACATGATAGCATGAGGATAGTGGTTAAATATTGACATTAGTGCAAAGGAAAAACGACACGTTGCACAGAATTGTTGCCTGGTGCCTCCGCGCCCCTTCAGCCATCATATCGCCACCCACCCAAGGTCAGGTGGGACACACAACCATTGCCAAAGTCGATAGGTATTTCCTATGCGAGATCTATTGGCTTTGTCAATGTTTTTTGGCAAGTTATGCAGCATGGTTTGAAAGTTTAAAAAGAAAAAATAGTTATGATGTGGCCTGCGTTGAAAGTGAACCTGTGGTGCTGAACAATGCTCTTACTATCCATCCTGCTGACCGAAGTAGCTCTTATTATTGAGCAGGTAATGGAAGGGCTCCTTGTGCAGCTGTTGGCAGTACAAAGTACTAAGGCGAGACACTCGCACAGAGTTGTATTCGCATCCGGAGCCCTCAGCTCAGCGGCTGCAGGCTACTCCACCAGTGCCAGAGCACTTCACGATGAGCCTCGGCTGAGCAGGCCAGATCTAGCACTACTGTGTAGAGCTGGTTACCTCAGGCTAACTTCTAGAGCCGTCCAGCTATGAAAACACGAGAATGGTAGCCCAAGTTCTCTAATGGGGTCCCTTTGGAGGAGCTTGGTGAGGAAGGGCTTCCTGTTAATAGGTGTCGTATAGGATACATTGCACTGCAGAACTCGCCCTGGAGGCCAGCAACCAGGGGGATGTGGAAGTCACTCGACACGTACCTAGACTCTTACGAACCCCTTGAATCCATTCCCGGCTCCTCCTCCCCTCCCCTCGGGGAGGGGCCGAGCGAGTTGGAATGTTGCCACCATGGGCCGAAGAGGCATCGGGGGGCCTGGTTGGACTATCATTCCTGCCACAGTTGAACTAGTGGGGTGTCAGATTTGTCACATGCCTATAACCCCAATTAGACTCATTGCTACAGAACCTCTCTTGTATCCTCCTTTCTTTCCTCTTTCTTTCTATCATCCTTTGCCTAATTTCCCAGCAAGTCAATGTAGAGGGGATTAGCTAAACATATATCTTAAGTACCTGTAATCACTGCAATACATACTACGTTTGGCTAACCTCGTGATAGAAATGCTAATGTATCTGTTTAAAAAAACTAATAAAAATACTTTGAAATAAAAAAATAGGTGTATAGGACTAAAGGAAATGTGCAGCCGGGATGCATTCCCAAATGTTGCATATATACACTTTACTTGTAGTGTGAGGTAAATTAACCTAGACACACAACTGTTCTCACACATTCTTTCGAAGAAAGAGAAAAGTGAGTTTTAAATCAGTGTTGTGTACAGATTCTTTTCGTTGCCCTGGTGTTTTATTTGTGTAACTCTTGAAATGAAACCCCAGAAATATGAATCAAGTGTACCTCTGTGGGATCCAGCTAGACTGAAGGATTGTCATGCGTGACTAATGTTTAAAACTTAGCATTTACTGATCTGTTTTAGTCATACTTTCTGACGCATCAGTTTTGTAAGGGTTAAGAAGTAGCCAGAGTGTCCCAAGACTTGGATTTGCTTTTGGGCCTCCACATCCTGTAATTGTGAAATGACTAACATTCAAAGAATGTCTCCTGCCGACGCACTGCATTGTGTGTCTCTCTGCCTGCCTAACAGCGGTCTGGCATAGAGACTGCTATAGCTTGTTGCTAGGCTCATGTAACCCAAAAAAAAAAACCCGCAAATGAAAAAATATGTGCATATATATACATAGAGGGACTTTGGGTCCGCCCTCTTCATCCATTAATCTGTTCACCTGTCATTCTCATTTTGCCTCCACAGTGTACAGCTTGAGACAGTGGGTCTCTTGCACCGTGAGAGATGCCATTTTTCCAGCTCACATGGTTGCAAGTCCACCATAAAAGTGCTTTTAGTGTGACAGGCCAATACTTTACTTTGCCAGTACCTTTTTTCATTCTTTATAATTATTTATTTGTATTTACCTTTGCAGCTTCAAGTTACACTAATTCAAGGCCAGTTGTGCGTTTTCTTTGCATCAGTAGGAATTCTATTGTCTTATTATATTCATTAAAGCTAGAGACGGTTTCTATACCTGATGTAAGTACACCACCCTGCAGGAAGAACCTGTTCTTTTCTATTAAAATAATATATAGTGGTTGCGTTTTTTTTTTTTTTAACTTAACATACATTTTTATTGCTAGCGTATGACCGCCACATTTAGGTAGTGGCTTGTTTCTTTTACTATTTTTGTGGCTTATGAAATGGTAAATGAAAACATAACCAAGGCTACATCTATTAGTTTTACCAATGCTCGTTTTCTTTTAGTGTACAGCCTGTTTCTTAACTTTCCTTGATTGTTTAGTTTACCCCAATTTGTTTGTTGTGGTGGTTAGCTTTGTTTACCCCAAGGTTTTTGTGCTAATTAGCTAACGGTATGCTTTACACAAACACTTGTGAACAGTTTAACATGCGCCTCGTGTCACAGTTCTCATTTGTTTAAACATCACCCTCTTTCCTATTCTACAGGTTCGACAACTATTCTGCCAATGTAATGGTTGATGGAAAACCTGTCAACTTGGGGTTGTGGGATACAGCCGGACAGGAAGACTATGACAGGCTGCGTCCCTTATCATACCCGCAAACGGTAAATATTACTAAGACCCTATCAGCCTTGTGCAGCTAGATAATGATGGCCACTTTGCGCTGGGGCTTGGATATTTTGGCTTTCCGCCTTTGGTCACCACTGCACATGTCCTTCCCTTTGAGCATCCGCTTGGGAACTATTTGCATTTTTATAGGCCCACCACGACACGTAGAAGTTTGGCTTTAAAACCAATAGTTCTTTGAAAAGCGCTTTAAAGAAAAACTCACAATTCAAATGTCTAGAGAACCATTATTTTCAGTTTATAATGACGTGAGCATGCACCTGAGCACAAGAGGTACATAGCTCACTGGCTGCATCACTATAAACCGATGCAGCGCAGGATGGCGCGATCTGCTGTGATGTCACATTGTCGTCTTGCGTATTTATTTATGATGGGACCTTTAAAAATGCACCTAGTTCTTCTGGGGATGAATTTCTTTCATATGGCTATACTTTGGGTTTCTTCTATCCTTTGAATGGCAATAACAGAAGAGCAGAACTGCTGAATGTAGTCACATATTGGTTTCATAATTTGGGTTTGCTTAATGACAATTAGAATGATGAAAATCCCAGCATCTTTTGTGGTCATGCTTTGCCTCACCTAAAGCACGAGGTGAAAACAAAATGCTGAGGGAGTTGATGGGGGTGACATTAATTTTCATGAATGCAAGTTGAACAGTGTTCCCCACGAGTATTTCTAGTGTTGACTTTATTGGCATAAAGTGCATTACTCTCAAACAGATCTTGCCCATCTTAGTATAACGGCTGAAGTTGTTGCCACATACCTGCTTCATTAGAGCTGTTTCTGGGTGGTCACATAACTGGTGCACTGGCAGAAACCACTCCTGGCAGAAACCACTCCTGGTCCTCCTAATCCTGGGTTTTCCCCTAAGCACAGAATGTCAGTCTTCTAAGCCTTTGTCTGAACGTTTTAAAATTGGCTTCACCGTAAATTTGTTGTTTCAGACCAAGTTGAAATGTGGGCTTTGCCCTGATTTTTCAAAGGATTAAATGTTGTGCGCTTAAAAGACTATGCCCTTATTAAAGATACATACTGGGCAATTCAGTGTGAAGTGATTAATCATAAAATCTACCACGATATGAGTGGAAATGAGCAACTTTAATCTTCAGATTCCATTTGATTAAAAAAATATTTTTTGTTAGGACATAAATCAGAGCTCCTCAGGTGCATCCATCTCGGTGAGTGAGTTGATCCAAGTTAATACCCTGTTGCTTGCTAGGTGTAAACTGCTAACTCGAATTTGGATCCTCCATTTCTTGTGGTTGCTTTGTGTGTCTAGGGTGCAGGAAGTAATTGGAAATGGTGGTGCTTTATTGCCTTGCATGCAAAATAAATGCTCTCAATAGCTGCCTGTTTAAAACCTCCATTTTATTTAAGTGGAGCGCTGAAAAATTTGCACCTAATTCTGTTAAATCATTCTTTTCTTGCCTCGTTGCTCGATTTCTTTAATTGACCTGGTAATTTTAATTCTTTTAAATTGTGGCTTGGGTTATGAAAATATTGCCATGGCATCCATATTAAGTCTATTTATTTTTTATATAGGATGTGTTCTTAATTTGCTTCTCGCTTGTGAGCCCTGCATCGTTTGAAAACGTTCGAGCGAAGGTAAGCATTTCAGTTCGAAAACCTCCCAACCCGATGTGGTAGTTATTGGGTTCAATGTAGTAAAAGGATGCATAGACTTACTACATAATTGGGAATCTGTAGATGCTCAATGTTTAAACTTTGATACATTACTTGGCATAAAAATATTTTTGGGGGAACATTTTTGCCCCACTGTATACTTGGTTATGTGCCTTTATACCGTTTCCTTGAGTTCACTGATTTTTTTTTTTTTTTTTTTTAAATTTTCGAAATTGCATAGCTAAAGCATATATTATAATACAATCCTAATAAATATATGGAACAGGGAAAATCGGGTTAAAAAACAATTGAAAAACACCTTACAGCACTCCGCAATCTGGATAAATATAAGTTGCAAAAGAAAATGTTCGCATAAGTACATGTAAATAATGGAGGATTAGCGATGGAAGCAGGCGAGAAAGAAGGTGGGAAAAGGGCTTTAGTTGGACCACTTCCGGGAAGAAACGGGGCTTTCAAAGTGAAACTTTTCAGTACGAAAAGTATATTTGCAATAATTGCAAATAAAGCAGCAGTTAGCAGAGTCCGGTAGTGTGCTGGCAGACCGTACAATAGGTCAGTTGGTCAAGGCATTTTCAGAGGAGCTGCAAGTGATCTGACCACCGTTAACTTAGAGGTCTGAACTTCTGCGGGAATAGGGAGCGTTTTTCTAGTAGATTTATTATAATGTACATGGGGACTTCCCAGGCCAAGTGAAATGTACTTATTAATGCCTTATCATTCAGGCCGCTCCTTGGGTACACAGTTAAACGAACACAAACGTCACGATGTGCGCAGGATTACTGGGGCGTGTTTTGTTGCTCTTTATCTGATTCTGGGAAGTTGGCTTTACTGGCAGGGCTGAATGGGGAAACCCGGAAGTGCTGAGGACTGCTTCTACTCAAAGCAAGTTCTTAAAAGACATTAGTAAACGTGTGAAAAAAAAAATAAACTAGGTGTTTACCAAGAGGAAATCCCAAGTTTGTGTTGCTCAAATTTTGAGCTTACTTTTTGGTAGTTAAACAGTTGTTTTTGACTTTATACTTTCGTACTTATTGTGCTTGTGCTACTACTTAAATTAATGTGCATTACATTCTGCTTTAACTCGTAATACTGCGTTAAAACTCTTAACATTACATCTGTGGTAATCCACCGTAGATTGCACTAGCTCTGTCAAAAGCTGGGGGGGGGGGGGGGGGGTTAAACGGGGCAGGCGACCTTGCTTTTACTGTAATGGTTGGGCACGATTACATCACTCATGAGCTTAACCTTGACTTGCTCCCATTTACCTACACTAAATGACTCCTTTTTCCCTTCATGATTGATTGACATGTAACAAGTTCACCCTATTCTCGCCATAGTTGTCAACTGATTCTAGCTTTGCTTTTTAGGTTGAGCCTAGCGGCAGCGCGCATGCACTGCTCACTCTGCGAGGCATGCTGTAGTAGATTATACTATGGAAGCCTCGCCCATTCTCCGCCCTTGTTTGTCATTGGCTGGTGTCATTGTCCTTGGTAAATGCTGGCTTCCGATTCATTATGAGGCTCGTTAGTCCCTCCTTGTTACCGCCTTGTCGCCATTTGTTACCGCCCATGACTGGACCTTTTACTTGGCTTATTACACGGTCTCTGTTTTAAGTCCGTGAGCACTATTTTGTTACTAACTAATGGGGACAATAGCTGCTGCTTCCTGCATTTGCAGCGCGCCCACATAGGACAATGGCGGACGCTTTTTTTGTACTTTATTACTTTTGGGACTAATTATTTTTTTAACTTTAAAACTGAGCGAGGCGGCGCTTCAAGGACACCGCGCTCTGCTTGTTTTTTTTTTTTTTAACTTTAACACTGAGTGCGGCGCTTGCTTCAAGGACACCGTGCTCGGTGTTTAAGTTAAAAAAACAAAAACAAACATGAAATAAGTCTCGCATTTACGCGAGTTAAGCTATTGGCATTGTAAATGACAATGCCTTTTATTTATAAAAGGCATTGTCATTTACAATGCTAATAGCTTAAACTCTTGTAAATGCGAGACCTATTGCATTGCAAATGCTTGTTATTATTAACTTGCAACATGGAGCATAAAATCAGTTTCCATTTTAGTGCCCCTTGACTCAAATATGTTGAGTAACCTTCGATTAATTTGTTTATTTTTTATAGAAACACTGCTACAAAAAAAGTGAAGCCTCCATGCTTTTTGTTTGTTAATAAGATGTTGGTTTTAGGCTGCAAGTGGAAAACTTGTTTTATCTAAACCATGTTCAGCATAAGAAATAAATGTGTATATTTAATACCACCCAAAGCAAGCTTAATTTAATGATTCCAAATTTCCCTGCTCAGTATCCTTTAACCTATGCAGAAATGGGCTCCAGCCATGTCACATTACCGCTTCTGTTGAGTTTTGATTAATGGTACATCTGCTGCTGGGAAGAAAAAAAAAAACCTGGAGATTTCTTCCAAAACCAAATTAACAATCTGATCCCCCCCCCCCTCCTTCATCCACCAACATTTCTGACATTGTAGCGCCATATTTTCAAATGTATTGCTGTGATCAGATTGTCAGGAAGGTAGGGGTTCAACGTAATCATTACTCTCTTTCGGGTTCATTGAATGAACGCAGTTTGGGCCGAAAGCACGCCTGCTACCTTTCAATATTTCCAACCCAAATTCTTTGGACTGTCCTTTTCAGTTTTATTTGCATAGCATAACTTGTCATCCACTGTCCTTCTTTATTTAGCAGGCTAATTGTGCCTACGAACTTAACGTTGGGAACAAAGCCCAAATGAATACCCTACTCGTTTCTTTTAGGAAATGTGCAATTTTAAACGTTTTTCTTTGGCACATCATTATTCCTAACTTTTCTGCACCAGCTTTAGAAATGGAGAAGATTCTTAAAAGAGAACTTGACAGCTACATTTCGTGGCTAGAAACTGTTACCCACATTTTTCGAATGACTTTGATTGTGCTGGCTTTGCTGGTGGATAGCAACATAACGTGTATTTGTAAAGCGCACGTTCACCCAAGATTATCTTGGTGCTGAATAACTGATGTTTGTTACCCACTCAATGGTACTCATTTTATCGACCTCAGAAGGATGAAAGGCAGAGTGGACTCAGCGGGATTTGAACCTGTGACCAGGAGGTCAAACACAAGCCACTGCAGTGGATACATTAGTCCACTAAGCCACCAGACCCAGCACACAGCTGCCAGGACCCACAGCAGATACTCTTGTGCAATTGCAATATTATTTCAGGTCCTCTAGACGAGATGGGCCTCTTAACACCGTCCTCTATCAAGACAAAGTTTCTTAAATGCAAATTGTTTGTTCTTTACCTAAAAGTGGAGACGTCAATTTTAGGGCATACCTATAAACTCATTTGAAGGGAAAACTGTTTAAAATACAAGAATAAAAAAGCCAAAAGCAGGAGGCAAGTGAGTACTTTATTAGAGCAGGCACATTTTTTACTTTTTAGAGAATTAATCAAACTAATAACCTCCATTATGAAATGTTTCTCTTGAAATTCTGATGGCTTTTAATGTCAAAAATGGTTTTTTCTCCTTAAGCCATATTGGTAAATTCACTGTTACGATTTTTCAAAATTTCTAAGTAGAAAAAAAATTAGAGGTGCCTTTGTTAATTGAGCTAGTGCTAAACTATTTCACCGATTTGTCCCTGCCCCCGGACGAGCACTGCTAACCTGTGTGGAACTGCACTGACGGCGGTTGGGCGCCCGTACCATATGGCTAAATAGCCCTGGCAGATGTGGTGAACTCCGTAACCTAGATTGGTATACATCGAACATACTGAACAGTGAAAACTATATCTGAAAGAGACACGTTAGTGACCGATTCCATACCTTAGAATATCCCCAGGCGTCAGGCTGGATCCGGAAAGTTTTTGCGTAGCAGTACCCTTGCGCGTCGGTAGGCGGCGTCGTGATCGCCGGGATGACGTTGCGGGCAGTACTTAGACGCCGCCCCTGCGCGCTGACGTAAGTTCTTCTTTTTCCGCGCCAGCAAGCGCAGATCCGGAAAGAGCAGTGCCCTAGTCAATTTTTGACTAATTTTTTCACTGTTTCTTTCGAGTCTTCTCGACTCCTAGGTGTCGGTAGGGATGCCCGGCTTCAAGCCATGCGACGTCTGTGGTCGAATGATGTCGATCACAGACCCGCACTTAAAGTGTCTCTACTGCCTCGGCCGCGACCACAACACGAAGTCGTGCCCTGACTGCCGGAAACTTCACCCGAAGGCTTTGCGAGAGCGGTCTCGAAAGCTACTCGAGGTCCGGCAGTCGGCTCCGCGCCGCACCAAGCCCCGGTCCCGTGAGAGGCCGAGGGGCCGGTCGCGGAGCCCCCGCCGGTCGTCGGAGTCCAAGTCTTCGCGCTCCTCGGGTAAGTCGAAGCACAAAAAGTCTAAGAAGCATCATCGCTCTAAGACTTCGCCTCGCCAGTCTCGTGACTCGGCTGAGGCCCCTGTCGGCACCGTCCCCGCGGCCCCGGACGTGCCTGTGGAGCCGCCCCCGCATTACCCGTCCTTCCCGGGTTCGGGGGCGACTCCGGCCCAAATACAGGAATTCCTGTCGGCCATGGCCCGCCTCTTCGGGCCTCAAGGTCCCTCCGGTGCGCCTTCGGGCCCCGCGGGCCCTGATGGGGTTGCTCCGGCGTCGCCGCCGACTCCGGTCCCGGCATCGCCTGTCCCGCCAGCCTTGATCCCGGCCTCGATCCCGGCTCCTGTGGTACCGCAACCCCCATCGACGCCGGTTGACCTAACCACGCCGGCGTCTATGTCCCCGGTGCCGTTCCTGACGCCGGGCGGCGTCGTTCCCTGGTTCTCTCTGGGTCCGGACATGGAGCCGGACCGGCGTCGCTCGACGCCGGCTCCGGCGCCGATGAGACCTTTGGTCCCAAATGTCCCTCCTCCTCCATATTATGAACCAGAGGAGGACCAGGAGAGCTGGGAGGGGTCGGAAGACCCTCTCACACAGCAGTGTGAGTATGATCAGGACTGGGCAGACTCGCTGGGCAGATCGCTTGCAACGATGGTGGCGCGTCGCCACGCCTGGCTGAGAACAACTGGTTTCTCGGGTGATGTCCAGAATACACTCATGGACATGCCCTTTGATGGAGTCGGTCTTTTTGGTTCCAAAGCAGACCATGCGTTGGAGCGCTTTAAGGACTCACGGGCTACTGCCAAGTCCCTGGGCCTTTCTGTTGTACGCCCTCCACTGACCTCTGCTTTTCGCCCCTTGGCCACGGAAGGGGCGCCCAGTCACGTCCGCTGCCCAGCAACCGGCCCACGCAGCAAGCGTCTTCGCGTGGCCAAGGACGTGGATACCGCCGTGGCGGTTCGGGCAACCAGCGTGCGGGTCAGGCCACCAACCCCGCCTCGTCCGCGGCCTCCAAGCCCTCCTAGTCCTTCCTTTCAGGTGCACAGCACGCCAGTTGGGGGCAGGGTCCGCCATCACCTTCACCACTGGCGTGCCATCACCTCGGACAGGTGGGTCTTGGACATTGTCCGAAGGGGCTACTCCCTCCCCATCGAGACCACCCCCCCCCCCCCCCACAATGCCACCTCAATTCCACCGCATGTCAGGGGATCACTTGGTGCTTCTACAGAAGGAAGTCACGGCCCTCTTGGCCAAGAGGGCCGTCGAGCATGTTCCGACCCCAGAAGTAGGACGTGGTTGCTACTCCCACTACTGGTGCCCAAAAAGGACAAGGAGGACATGCGTCCTATCTTGGACCTCCGGAACGTCAATCGCATTGGACTTGCAGGACGCTTATTTCCACATCCCCGTCCTGCCGGCCCACCGGCGTTACCTACGGTTCACGGTAGGCCTCGAGCATTTTCAGTTCACCGTGCTCCCCTTTGGCCTTACAAGTGCCCCTCGGGTGTTCACGAAAGTGATGGCGGTGGTCGCAGCTCATCTGCGCCGGGCAGGGGTTCCAGTCTTCCCCTACCTCGACGACTGGCTGCTGAAGGCGGGCTCGTCCCAGGCAGTCGTCTCCCACCTCCAGACTACGGCCGAACTCCTGCACTCGCTGGGGTTCTCCATCAATGTGCCGAAGTCACATCTGATTCCTTCTCCACAGCTCCTTTTCATCGGAGCAGTTCTGGACACGGCGCAGTTTCGGGCCTATCCTCCCGAACGGCGAGTCCGGGATATCCAGGCTATGATTCCGATCTTTCAGCCTTTATCCTGGGTTTCGGTACGGATGACCCTGAGGCTGCTGGGCCTCATGGCCTCCTGCATCCTGCTGGTCGATCATGCCAGATGGCATATGCGGGCTCTGCAGTGGGACCTGAAGTTCCAGTGGGCGCAGCACCAAGGCAACCTGTCCGATCAAGTCCAGATCTTGGAGGGGGCTGCAAAACAGTTGCAGTGGTGGCTCTCGAACCGGCAATGGGTCATGGGCAGATCCCTCTCCCTTCCCCAGCCAGAGCACACAGTTGTGACGGACGCGTCCCTTCTGGGATGGGGCGGTCACATGGGAGAGGCGGAGATCAGAGGCCTCTGGTCTCCCGCAGAGTCCCGGCTCCATATCAACCTTCTGGAGCTCCGGGCGATCCGACTTGCACTCAAGGCATTCCTTCCCTCTGTCATAGGGAAGGTAGTGCAGGTGTTCACAGACAACACCACCGCCATGTGGTACTGCAACAAACAAGGCGGGGTGGGGTCGTGGACCCTATGTCAGGAGGCTCTGCGCCTCTGGACATGGCTGGAACATCAGGGCATGTTCCTGATGGTTCAACACCTGGCAGGTTCCCTGAACGCCAGGGCGGACGAACTCAGCCGCAGGTGCATGATGGATCACGAATGGCGTCTTCACTCGAAGTGGCGCAAGGTCTCTTTCTGCAGTGGGGAGAGCCTTGGTTAGATCTATTCGCCACCGAAGAGAACGCGCAATGTCGTCAGTTCTGCGCGTTGGAATTTCCAAGGCGGCACTCGCTCGGCGACGCTTTTCGTCGCGAGTGGAGTTGCGGTCTGTTGTACGCCTTTCTGCCTATACCACTTCTACCCAGAGTGTTGAAGAAGATTCTGCGCGACCGGGCCCAAGTCATCCTTTTGGCCCCGGACTTGGCTCGAAGAGTTTGGTATCCCGAGCTACTCAGTATGAGCGTCGATCCCCCGATCCGTCTGCCTCTTCGGGAGGATCTTCTGTCGCAGCAGCAGGGGACGGTCCTCCACCCGAACCTGTCCAGCCTCCACCTGCTTGCGTGGAGATTGAGCGGCGGCAGTTGATTCCTTTCGACTTGCCTCCCAAAGTTTGTGATGTGATTCTGGCAGCCAGGCGTCCCTCCACTAAGGTGGTATACGCCTGCAGGTGGAACAAGTTTGTGGCGCATGGTGCACAGCAAAGGCTGTGAATCCCCTCTCTGCCCCTCTTTCTGAGGTTCTTCTGTTCCTTCTTTCACTGGCCCAACAGTGTTCTGCCCTGGGTACCATCAAGGGCTATCTTTGTGCCATTTCGGCCTTCCTCAGGCTTCCTGATCAGCCCTCCCTTTTCAAGTCCCCTGTTAACAGATTCCTTAAAGGCATTACACACCTCTTCCCTCCTGTTCCGTTTGTGATGCCTCAGTGGGGACTTGAACTTGGTTCTTACCTTTCTCATGTGCGCTCCCTTTGAGCCTCTACATAACTGTCGTCTTCGTCTTCTGACTCTGAAGACAGCCTTTCTGGTGGCCATCACCTCCGCTCGGCGGGTGAGTGAGCTCCAGGCTCTATCATGCAAACCTCCCTTTCTGTCTGTCCATCCAGACAAGGTTGTTCTTAGGACGCGTCCGTCCTTCTTGCCAAAGGTGGTTACTGCCTTCCACATTGGGCAGACCATCACTTTGCCCACCTTCTTTCCGCATCCTTCCAGAGAGGAAGAGAGGCTCCACCGTCTGGACCCAAAACGTGCGCTTTCTTTTTATATCAACCGCACTCAACACTTCCGGGTGGATGACCAGCTCTTTGTTGGCTACGTGGGTGCCAAAAAAGGTCGGGCGGTGCACAAGAGAACCATCTCCCGCTGGGTAACCTTGTGTATCAAAGCCTGTTATTCTTTGGCTAAGAAGGAGCCTCCTGTTGGGCTGCGTGCCCATTCCACCAGGGCAACGGCTGCTACCACGGCTTTAGGTTGCGGTGTTCCGCTGCAGGATATCTGTCAGGCAGCTACGTGGGCCTCGCTGCACACGTTTACAAAGCATTACTGCCTTGACAGTCTGGTCCGGAGGGACGGCTTCTTTGGCCGTTCTGTCCTCCGGGACTTCCTTGTCTGATCTTTGTTCGCAGACCCACCACCGGGGTTGGTATTGCTGGGGTATCTATTCTAAGGTAAGGAATCTGTCACTAACGTGTCTCTTTCAGATGCACAAGTTACTAACTTGTGTAACGATATATCTGTAAGAGACAGTAGTTAGTGACAGATTCCTACCGCCCACCCATCCTCCCCGTTCTGCGAACTGAATTCTAGGGTTAAGGACATCCCTTTCAGGGCCCTAGTATTTTTCAGACACCTATGTCCGCTTCTTGCATGGCTCTGCGTTCCTGGCGCGGAAAGTCGTGTACAGAACTGACGTCAGCGCGCAGGGGCGGCGTCTAAGTACTGCCTGCGACGTCATCCCGGCGATGCCGACGACGCGCAAGGGTACTGCTACGCAAAAACTTTCCGGGTCCAGCCTGACGCCTGGGGATATTCTAAGGTAAGGAATCTGTCACTAACTACTGTCTCTTACAGATATATCGTTACACAAGTTAGTAACTTGTGCCTTGGTTCAGTATTGTCTTATTTATCACGTTTTTTCTGTGTTTTTACACACACTTTCACTTTATGCAGTAGCTATATTACCGACCCTGAAGAAAGCAGTGACACTTATACAGGTCTGTTAGGCTGAAACATGTTGGTCTTATAATCGCGCAGAGGCCTTGAATCCTGGCACCTGCGTTACGAGCAACACTTTTGGTTTTAATCCTGACACTGGGCAGCTGAATAAAACTTGCACAATAGCTGACCCCGTAGCCAGTTTTAATCACATATAACACAGCACTGCACCTTGTCTCCACACACACCAAGCTCTTTTGGGCTTTTATTAGACCCACCCTCCCTATCAAAACATCCCCAAGCTCCTCCCTCGCAGCGAGGGGGTTGTAGCCCGCGTGAGGACTAGGTCCCTCACGCGAGGAGGTACCCCCATGATGAAGCATGACATCTTTGGTGTGTGAGGGGAACTGTCCTTAAAAGGGAAATTCCTTGCTATGCACTTGGGTACATCGAGTCACTAACTAGACCTCCCTATAGATACGGACCCGGAGCTTGTTCTGTGAAGTGTGAAACTATTTCACCTACCCAAAATGAGCATAGCTCAAGATGAGCTTGAATGTGCACTTGTTTTCATCCCCTTTAAAAACTTTTCTTGTAGCCATCTGGCTTGCCAAAAGATTCTGGTCTATTTCAGATACTTCATATAATCAAGGAAATTATTCCTTTAAGTAATTAGCCATCTGAATTCAGCAGAGTTCCTTTAAAACTGAAGTCCACTGTCCTATATCTACTGCTAAAGAAACCTTCCTTGGATGAAAGTGCTGCTGGTCCTTTCAGTGTAGTTCTGGTACATGATCTGAGAGCGATTTATGAATAACTAATTGTATTAGACTTTTTAGCTCGGTTAGGCAGTTGACCATCTTCTCCAGTGCTTTTATGACTGCTTCATCCATGATACAGTTTTGCAGTGGCAATCTTTCCTCTGATCGGAACAAAAGCAGTCCAGCCTAGGTCTTTTACCACTACTCCAAAACCCGTTTGGCATTTCTGCAAGAGCCCTCCCTATCTCTCTTGGCTCTTAGGATATAAGATTTAAATATGGTAGTCTCCCTGTATGCCAGTGGCAAAAAGATTCTTATTAACATTCAAGATCTGAATCCATTATTGAATAGATACCTACCTTAATGCTCCTCCGGCTGTAAGATGATGAAGGTGCATAAACCTTTTAACTTTAATACCTCCATGTCTGAGATCTTGACCAGGAGCTTTTTTATTTAAGATTTGTAGTTGATTGCCTAACTTGGTGTGCTGTTGTCCTGAACCTATGCTTATGACAAGAAACTTTGATGCTGCTAGATTCTGACGTCTCTCTCAATCAGTGGATCACAGCTACACTAGACGACTGTTCTTATCATGATTTTAGGGTTTTCTCCTTCAATACCTTGAACCAAAAATGTGTTCGGTCAGTGCCTTTGTCCTGACGCACCTGAACCTAAGCAACCCTGTTTATCTCAGCTTCCTTCCAAAAATTTAATTGGGTAGCTCACAACAGATCTAGAAAGCAATGGTTAGGCATTTCAGTAAAATGAATTTGATTTGTAATGGAAACCATCAAACTGCTTGCAGCATCAGCATTACCTGTCATATGGTTAATTTAGCTATTTCACTGATCATATCTAATCTTTTAAATCTGTAACACTGCAGGAAGGTGCTGTCCCCCGAAAGGTCTTGTGTGTTATCCTAGCTAAATTAAAGTTCATTGATCACCATATTGAGCCGTCAATAGTCTTGTTATTTCTGTGGCACAGCAGACTAGCTGAAATTGGGACACTTTTCAAACCTGCTGTTATGAATATTGTCCTAAAATATATTTTGTTCTCTTTTCAAAGTTGTGCAAGTCGGCAGTTGTCACTTGATGACCGATGGAAGTAAGATAGGACACTGGCAAGGGCAGTTCTTAAATGTCCAAGGTTCCCTCTGCTAATGGAATTTTCAGTCTATGCCTAAAAGCAAACTGTTCAGTGGACAAAAACCATATTTGACTGACAGATGCTCATTGAAGTCCGCCCCCCCCGTGCTGATTTAACCAAAAATACTATGGTGCGTTGGATCATGAAACTATTTTGGACTTATTACACAACCTTTCACACCGTTCTTAGGCTGAGGAAATAGAAACTGCACAAGTAGGTACATTGGAGAGCATGATACCTTTAACAACATGAAGGTCCTCTTAGTCAAGGATGCTTGAGTCCTAATGCACAGGGATTTCTACCTTTTACATATGAATAACAGCTCAAACCTTGTTTTTCCTGCATGGTGTTCGGGGTTCAAGTGTAGGAACAAGTGAAGACATCTAATAGAGACATCTAGCCGCAGATTCCTTAACTTACAATATCCCCAGGCGTCAGACTGTATCCGGAAAACTTTTGCGCAGCAGTACCTCTGCGTGCCGGGTGGCGGCGCCGCCTGGATCCGCCCTGACGTTGTCCCCGGACATGACGTCAGTGGAGCCATATAGGACCCCCCCGGCACGCTGACGTTAGTTTCCTTCTTTTCCGCGTTCCAACGCGGATCCGGGATTCCGCTGTTCCTCTGGCCTGTTTTTCTTCAGGCCCTTTTCGACATCCTTTGGCGTTGGGGAACAGTGTGCGATGCCTTCGGGCTTTAAATTGTGCGAGACTTGTTCGCGCCAGATGTCGGCGTCGGACCCGCACGCCATTTGCATGTGGTGTCTTGGGTCGCACCACGACTCCGTGGAGTGTGCTGCCTGCCGGCAGATGCGCCCGAAGTCCCTACGGGAGTGCCGGATGAAGCTCTTGGCCGCCCGGATATCCCGCACGGCGCCTCCCCGACATTCTCCGGTTGGTTCTTCTCTCCGCATCCGCTCCCGGAGTTGATCCCGCGAATGTCGCTCGTCTACAGGTAAGTTAAAGCACAAGTCACGGAAGTCGAAGTCCTCGCTTCCACGTGACGATGGGGGGCATGGTTCCCGTTCCCTCACGGAGCCGTGCGCCCCGGAGTCGGCCTCCATTTACCCGCCCTTTCCGGGTACTGGTGCGACTCGGCCCCAGATGGAAGCCTACTACAAGGCCCTGCACTCAATCTTCGGGTCACCTCCTCTCCCTGGCGCGCCTTCGGGTCCCACAGTGGAGGAAGGCATTCATTTCAGATCTCTGCCGGCGGGTTCGGCCTCGGCGCCGACCGAGTGCCTCGACTCCGGCTCCAGAGTCGTGCTGGCCCCAATCCCGATGGGCGTTCCAGCCCCACGCCGTGCCATTCTGCCTGGTCTCCGCATAGCCCCTGGCGGCTCCCTGCGTCATCGGCATCAGCTGCGCCGGCAGCCGAGTGCCTCGGCTCCGGAGTCGTGCCGGCTTCGGGTCCTAACCCCGATGGGCGTTTCAGCCCCCGCCATGCCGGTCTACCTTGTCTCCGCATAGCCCCTGGCGGCTCCCTGCGTCAACATAGGCATGGCGCCGGCGGCGCCGCTGATGCCAATCGCCACCTGGTCCTCAGGCTCTTTCTCCACACCTCTCGGTGGTGGGTTCGACGCCATTTCGGCGTCGGAGCGGTGTCGTTTGGCGCTGGAGCGGTCACCGGCACCTGTCTGTTCTCCGCTTCCGGAGGACACCGACCCGGTGTGCCCGGACTTGTCTCCTCGCCGGTTGGCTCCAATGCCATGGGGGCAGTGGGCCCTTGTTCCTCCTCCTGTGGGACGTGTCAGCTTGCAACCGTCCCCTACATATGGGCTATTGTCGCCCCCCCCACCACGCCCACTGAAGCTGGTGCTTTGTTTTTGAGGGGTGTTCGCAGGGCTGCAGCTGTTTTACACTTGCACCCCCCCTTCTGTCTCCTTGTCCTCTGACCCATTATTGGATATCCTCCACCAGGGTGCGGTGGATATTGAGCCCTTGCTGCCTTTTAGCGGCTTATTGTTCAACGCCCTTCTCGGGACGTGGGCACGGCCCTCTTCAGGAGATGCTGTCGACAGGGCCGTGGCGCATCGTCCGGCCCCTGGGAGCCCAGCCTGTTTGTCCCTTCAGCCTGGGGCTCACGGCCTTGTAGTGCAGGTGTCTTTGGCCACGCAGCTTTCCTCTCCACCTCTGTTGCAGCCTCCTACTAGGGAGTCTCGTTGGTTGGAGACATGTGGACGCGGCATTTTTGCGTCCGCTAGTTCAGCCTTGCGTGCTCTGAACACGGCTTGCGTCTTTGCCCGGGCTTCTTGTGCCCTTTGGGACTCTGTGGAGTGTCTTTTGCCTGCCCTCCCTGAGTGTACTCGCGCTGACGTAGCTCGTCTCCTTCACGAAGGCCGAGAGATGGCGCGCTTTACCGTTCGGTCCGCCGTTGCCACTACCGATTCGGTGGGTCTGGCAATGGCGAGGTCCGTTGCTTTGCGCCACCATGCTTGGCTGCGCGACGGGGGTTTCCCCGAAAATGTCCGTGACAGTCTCCGGGACTTACCATTTGATGGTGTGTCCCTGTTTGACGCACATGCGGACTCTGCGGTTCACCGCCTTCGGTCTACCCTTCCGTGGTGTCTTTGCTTCATGTTGGCCCTGGGTTCATGCTGTAATACCTGTACGGCCTGAGCGGCTTCTCGCCGTATTTGCTTTCTTTCATGCAGCAGGTCAGCTGCTTATTTTTCTGAGTCACTATGGCCTAGTGGTTCAGGTTGCACGCCCTTACTCCAAGGGTTATGTGTCCGGAACCTGTGGTTTCTGAGTTACCAATTTACGTCCTCTGTCTCTGAGCTCACGCTCAAGAGGTGCCCCTTGTTGGGGATGATGCTTACCCTATGTGGGGTATTTGTTGGCTATTGTATAGCTGCCTTCTTCCCACAGCAGTCTTTGTACGCTTCTGTGGGGTCCTTTTTACTAGGTTGTCCTGCGGCCGTGCCTGTACACTTTTACTGCTGCTGCGGGCCCTCCCGGGGCCTTCTTGCGGTCCATTTGTTGGGCTCGCTCATAGTGGCTGGTGTGTGGCACTCCCCTGCATCTCACTGATCCATTTCTTGAGGCCGGAAGGGCTTTCAGGTCCCTACCGTCTCGTCCTGGTTCTTTCGCTGCGGCCGTTCCATCTGTGGACTGCCTACCACAGGGCCCTGTCGCTGTCTTCTATAAGCGTACAGTGACTGCTCACTAGTGTGCTCGCTCTCACAGGCTGGTGCGTTTTCCGGCAATTTTCCGTTGCATAGTTCTATAACTCTCCTATACCCATGCTGCGTAGTCCTTTCATGGTTGGACTTCGCTCTCCATGGTGGCATTCTGGCCTCAGACGTTGATGCTATTCATTGTCTTGTGCCTTGCTTTTTTGGCCACTTCCCCTGCCAGAGCTTCCCATTTCCCTGCTGCATTCCGCGCAGGTGTTGGCCTGTTTTTCCTTCGGGCTGCGGTTGCTGCTCTCAGCGGGAGTGTTCTCCTCCGATCCTTGTTTTCTCTGGTGGACTATTGTGCGTATATCCACTCTTGTTCCTCCGGAACGTTTCGTACTGTCTCCTTCCAGTACTGCTCGGCCTCCCAGTCTCTCACAGTAGCCAGCGGAACTTTCCTACCGCCTGTGGCTGTTGCGTCTGGCTCTGGGCCGGTACCGCTGCTATTTAGCTGTTGGTGCTATGGTGTTTTTTCTTTCTCAACTCATCCAGCGGGCTGGGCCCTGTCTTCTTTTCTCCTGTCCGGCGTACTACACACACCCAGACCTCCCGCAGGCGTAGTCCTCCTTGCGGTGGCCGTGGTCTTGTTCCTCACCTTCGTGAGCGCAAGTCTTTTCCGTGTGTCAGTTTTGCCGGCTCTCTTTTACGCGATACACCTAGTGGTGCGTCTCTCGTGTCTCAGCTTTTGCTCGTGGCGCTTCATGGGGCATTCTCCTTTCCATGGTGTGGTTCTGGCGGTACATACGGTTTCTCTTGTGTACTTCTGTTCCCCACGTTCGTGGCATTGGTTGTTGCCATTATTCTCTGCCCTTCTGCCTTTTGATGCCCGCCCTTTCACATGTCCGGTGCATGGGCGATGGTGCATTAGCAGGTCTTGTGTTTCCTGTAACACTGACTCATCCTGGGAGTCGTCAGCATCCTTCCGCTGCTGTTCTCACTTCCACGGTGCTTCTCTCCCTGTCCTGCATGTCCGTCCTGCCTGCTTGGACTCTGTCCGTTCTTGTACCTTAACTAGACCTTTCTCTTTTGAAGGTCCATCAAATCCTGTGGATCCCTCATTTTATACAATTGGTTCCCCCCCCCTTTTACGGAAGGTATCCACTTTTATTCCGCATTGCCCTTCTGGTTCTGTGCTCACTTTCTCCTCTGTTTAACCGACAGGGATTTCCTGCCGCCCTCGGCAGCTTTCATGCCTTGCCTCTCATTGTTGGCCACTCCATATGGAGTATCCTAGTCCGGTGTTGGCCACTCTGGCAGTTCTGCCCCCACTGTGTTTAGTCAGCTGGTTGACACTTCTGTTCCCCTGGGAACTTAGTGGGGTTCTCTCGCAGACCCGCCTCCTATGGGGTATGGATTTGGTATCTATTCTAAGTTAAGGAATCTGCGGCTAGATGTCTCTATCAGATGTACGAGTTACTTACCTTCGGTAACGATGTATCTGGTAGAGACGTTGTCTAGCCGCAAATTCCTTACGCCCACCCATGCTCCCCGATCTGCGAGGACCTGTTCAGGTGGGGTTTCTGCATTCGCCTCCCTTGGAGTGGCTTGTCCTTCTACGGGGCGGTATCTTTTGCCACCCTCCCCGTCAGGCTTATTCCTTGGATTTACTTGTTTTGCAGCGTGAATCTTTCTGGATTCACTATGCTGTGCATTATTCCGCGGTCTAGTGGTTGGGTCCGGAATCGTAGTCTCTTCTCTTTTTCTTTTTCTGTGTGGCCCAGGTGGGCGTCGACGCCCCACCATTTGGTGTCCTCCCGTGACGTCGGCGCGCTTCCTCCGGAATCTCCCAACCTTGGGCGCCATCTTCAGATTCTTTTTTCCGCCATTGGGTCTGGATCGTCAGGAGGAGCTCCAGAGTTTTTTGAAGAGGAGAAAAGAGGAAAAAAGCAGAAAAACACAGAGGAATTGGAGTTTCTTCATCACAAGACAAAGAACATAGAACCGGGACGACGAAGTAGGTGAGAAGGAGGTAAAACTTCGACGTCCGACGGAGAATGCGCACACAGGGGGCTCCCTGAGCGCGGGAATGGACAAGACACCATTCAAATTTTGCCATAACTGCCACCACAAGTTCGCGCAGAAGGACCAGCATCCAGTCTGCAACCTCTGCCTGCCGATCGACCACCAAAGTAACAACTGCAACGCCTGCTCGGCATTCGCCCCCAAGACCCTCAGTGAGGGACAGACAGAGGAGAGCAAACTACAGCATGCAGGGCCAAGGACAACCTCCGTCGCTTCAGGACCTGGGCCTCTCCAGTGGAGAAGAGGACAACATCGCCGAGGGACCAGAGGACTGCACGGTCGTAGAGACCGATAACAAGTCGGAGGTAAGACGTCGACCCCCTAAAACCCAGACACTCTCGAAGAACAGAGCCAAAGTCCACAAAAGGAGCACTGGCGTCGAAGCAATCGACGACCACAGCTGCGTCCACGGACAAACAGCCCAGCGGATCCTTCGATAAGGACTCACCGCTGGCGAAAGCTCTAGAAAATCCCAGGTCGTCGAAGCATGGTCCCGAAAAGCCGCACTCGACGCCGAAGGGAAAAGAGCAGAAGGCAACTTAGACGTCCACATCCACGACCTCTAAGAGAAACGCCGAAACTCTCGACGCCGAACAAGCGGCCGAGATGGAAAGGAAGAAAAGAAGGCTCGAGGCCGAAATGAACAGTATCCTCCAGAGGAAGAAGGACTTCGACGAACGGATGAGTAGATACACCATCCCTTCGAGGCCCTCGACTGTTGTCGAAGCAGAAGTCCAGGAGGAGCTCGACGCCACCGACCCGCTGAAAACTCCCGAACCGGCGGAGCAGCAGGACGAAGAGGGCCTGTATTACACAGAGGGCGATGACGACCAGCAGACTAACGTGGTTCGACACCCTCGGAGGCTCAGGACCTGGAATGGCAGGACCTCGACGCCGAAAACCCAGAAGAGGCCGTGGAGACGTATCCGTCGAGGCCTTCGCCGCCAGACGACATTGGCATATACAATATGGTCGTCAGGAACGCTGCAGCAACTTATAGGGTGGAAATGGAGGAAGAAAAACCGAAGGCTTGTTTTCTCTTAGAGACACTGCTGCCAACCCAAACTAGGAGCCAATTCCTTCCGATGCTCCCAAGTGTGCTGGACCAAGGCAGGGAGGCTTTCAAGGAGCCATCAACATGCAGATCGGTCACCCCGAGGACCGAGAAAGTACAAGCACTCTTCCAAGGATCCAGCATATATCCAAGGATCCGTACCAGATGACTCTATTATAACCGCAACAGCTAGGAAGAGGGCCAACGTTCCCACGAACTCAGGGCCACCTCCAGACAAGGAGAGTAAGAGGATAGACCTCACAGGGAGAAAAATTGAGGAATGCGGCAATTCACTGGTGCATCGCCAACTCCAATGCCCTAATAAATAGACATGCTTACTAACATTGGGAGGAAGTGGGGCAGCTGCTCAAACATCTCCCAGACGAACACCAGCAGAGAGCAGCGCACCTGGTGGAGGAAGGCAAGAACATGGCCAACACCTGCCTGAAGTCTGCCTTGGACGCGGCAGACACATCAAGCAGGCTTATGATGATCGGAGTAACAGAAAGAAGGCATGCCTGGCTGAGGATCTCAGGGTTCAAGCCCGAAGTCCAGAACAATATCCTGAACATACCCTTCAACGGGGAAAAGCTGTTCGGCACACCAGTGGACGAGACGATGACACAGCTGAAGAAAGATAATGAGACTGCAAGGTTCATGGGAGCACTGCAGTTCAGGGGGATGAGAAGGGGCACCCCCACACGGAGACCAAATGGCAGAGGAGGGAGCCAGCCGGGAACATCGCACCAGGCCTCCCAGCAAACCTATCAGGGAACCAACCAGGCGCTACCTAGACGTAGTCTAGCTGCAGATTCCTTAACGCCCACCCATCCTCCCCGATCTGCAAGGACCTGTTCAGGTGGGGTTTCTGCATTCGCCTCCCTTGGAGTGGCTTGTCCTTCTACGGGGCGGTATCTTTCGCCACCCTCCCCGTCAGGCTTATTTCTTGGATTTACTTCTGCTTCTCCCAATCTCATGCTTGGGCGATAGGTTCAGGTGTCCTTCTGCGTTTTTCCACATCGGTTTCCTCCAGTATGGGCCTACTGGTGTTCTCTACCCTCCCACCCACCTTCTCCGTTGCCACTCCTACAGCTTTCTGGCCTGTTCCTCAGTCCAATAGTTCTATCATAGGGGACAGTCTCCCTATTTCTTTCTTCTCCTCTTTAATCCTGTGGGTTGGGGCTTTCTTGCCTGTCGCTGTTGGCTCCTTTCATTGCCCTTTTGCCTTAGAGCGCATTCTCTCGCTTTTGTGGGGTTGCTTTTCATTCCCTTCATCTAGTGCAGACTTTGTCGTCTGCCTTGGTCTTCTTTTTATCGATCTATTTCCCTCAGGGGTGACATTCACTTTGCTTTTGCGAAATAGCTTCTCCATGTATTGCTCTGCTCTTTCCTTTTCAACGCCTTTCAGTCAACCGTGCTTATCACTGTCCTTCATGGTGCTTTCTCACCCATTTTCTTTTTTTATTCGCACACTGTTCCCATACTCTCACAGTTTTGCTGGGGGCTCCGCGTTGTGGCGCGGAAAAGTTCCTCCGAAGAAAACTGACGTCAGCGCGCCGGGGGGGTCCTATATGGCTCCACTGACGTAGTGTCCGGGGACGTCAGGGTGGAGCCAGGCGGCGCCGCCCCCCGTCGCGCAGAGGTACTGCTGCGCAAAATTTTTCCGGATCCAGTCTGACGCCTGGGGATATTCTAAGTTAAGGAATCGGTGGCTAGACAACGTCTCTACCAGATACATCGTTATCGAAGGTAAGTAACTCGTACTTCCTACCTATAGGGATCAATTTGTGTGTCCATATGGAACCCTTTCCTGGGTCTGGGGTAATCTGGTTTCTGTGCAGTATCCGACTCGGTTAGTATTGTTTGCATAAAGTATCCCAGGGCAGCCAATACTATTGCCCTCCAAGTGAATAACCTATTTACTTTGGGTATTTGCTTTCTAAGGATGAATCAAGATCGTTTAAAACTCTAGCATAGCATGACCCTATAAAAACGTACAGTACAATCCTCTTCAGTCAGCTTTATAATCTGCTCGAAATATAAGACTTCTGTCATTGAAATGAAAAGGTGCAATTAACTTTAGAAAAGTAAAAAATATTCACACAAACCGAAGATTGTAGCACCTTTTTGTGGGCAGAGATTCAACCAGAATATTTATGTAGCTTTAACAGGCTAGACAATAGGTCTTAAAACAGCATTGTATTCTATGGCCAGTGGTACTGTGTGGAGCAATGTTTATCGGCCTCAAATGTGGTTTACAAACACTAGCATAAAGTTGATGTGCCTAAGAAAGATGCTCAGTGTAGAGTTTATGTACGTCTCCTCTCGGCTTCACTACTCTCTGGTACTAGGTGCAAACTGAACAATTTAGTGGTTTGAGATTATAGTTGGTAATGGTCAAAACGCCTTTTGATCTAAATGCTACCATCCAAACACGGGTCCCTTTCAATTAAAGCTAAAGAGCAATCAATGCAACCAGTCTCATCAGGGGTCCTGGGAATCTGTTTCCAGTTTGAAGTGCAGACTGTGTGGAAATTAGCCATGGATATATATCTAGTTTCCAGTTCTTACAAAAGAAACGGATGCAATAATGGATCTGACCCCCCCCCGGTTCCAGCTGGGTGTGTCACATTGGATCTCAGTATTACTTTTTATGGGGCTGGTTGAAGTTGAGCTGTTGCAATGGCGGACACTCAAAGCTTAGAAGCCAGCCATTAGTCCAACATGGGAACTGAAAACTATGGTGGGGGGCCAACTGCTGGTTCAAAGTTTTATAAAGTAGCAACAACAGGATCAACTACTGCCAGCGGGTCGCAAACTCACGCCGGTGGTATAAAAGTTGAAAACCTTATTGTCTCTTTGGAGTTGAAATGAAGGCATTTTATCTTTATTGGGGCAAGAGAACTTCATTACCCACAAGCCAGCCCAACCTAGCAGCATGCTGGGAAGAAAGTGTGTCGAAGCCGACTCACTCTTGAAGCACTTTCCTGCATCTTGCAACAATACATTTTATCATCTGGGGGGATTGGGGTGGCAAGAGGGCTCATTGCCTACAAGCTACCTCATTCATGTTCCTTGGCCCCAGCTCGCCACTTACCTGGAACTGGGCCTCCGACCAGTCTACAGCCCTTTTGGACACTGCCATCGGTGCATCCTTCTCTCATTTCTCTCACACCCTTTTTTAGGTCTCGCCTACCATTGCAGCGCGCATGCGCTGCTCGCTCTGCGAGACATATTGTATTAGAGGAGATTTCAGAAGTGGAGTTGAAGCCCCGCCCTTCTTTTTTATTGGCTGGCGTCATCGGTTATGGTAAACGCTGGCTTGTGATTGAAAATGAGGCTTCTTTGTTACCGCCCTGTCTCCTTTTGGGACTGCCCATCCGGGCTTGATCGTTTACTTGCGCTTTTTTTTATTTGCAGCGCGGTCCTCTTTCACTTTAGGGACCGCGCTTGTTTATTTATTTAATTTGCCGTTTATTTAATTTGCCGCGCGGGCCGCTTTCACTTTTGCGGCCGTGTTTGTTTTTTTTTTTTTTTTTTTTTTTGGAACGAGTATGTGGGCTCCGAATCGTGTGTGCTGCTTTTACTTTCCGCGCGCGTTTTGTGGCGTGCACTTCATCCACCATCGGACACGCACACTTTTAAAATAAGTAAATACGGCTCTGGTGAAAAATAACAATAAACCGCAGGGTCGCTTATTCCGCTGTCTGGTATTTTATTTTTTTGAATGGATGCCTACGCTGCGGAACATGTCTTTGTCTAAGAGAAACCGCGATGACGAACTAAGATTCCCCCAGTGTGAACAACATGTACATTCATTGTTTACATTTTATGAGGGTTAGCGATCGCTCTGGACAAGGCGCTGCACGTTTGCTTTTCCTTATAGAGCGCACACCACTCGCGGGCTAGCAGATGACCATGCACAGACCCACGGTGCGAGTAATCTTCATTTTTTTTTTAGGAGCGAGTCTGTGGGCTCCGAATCGTGTGTGCTGCTTTTACTTTTCGGGCGCGTTCTGTGGCGCGCACTTCATCCGCCATGTGGAAGTCTGTCACCTGAGCATTTTAACAGCTAAACAGATTGGCGCCAGGGCCAACAACTGGCAAAGCTACAGGGCGGGGCTGAGGTGCAAACACTCCCTTGACTGTGGCATTACTCCAACAGCCGGAGACTCCAATAAACATCCTAGGAAGTTAATATTGATCTGAACGTCACGTGACATCGCAGCACACTGCGTGCTTTAAGTAATGTATTTATTTATGTTAACAAACCAAGCGCTGCTCGGATTACATCACGATGTGGATTGTTTTTTTTAGTTTATCACAAGTATTCTCGCGCCACTACATCTGCCTGCCCTCCCCTTTGAAACGTACAAAGGCAACAATAAATAGCAGGCTTTCGCTTTACTAAACTGGTAATACCGAGGTGTCGGCATTTCACATCGTCGCTCCAAATGCATCACCTTTGTTTAGGGGTGGGTTATCTTTCCCTCAGTCACCCTCCCACCATGCACCCACCCATAACCCCTTCCTCTCTTTTGTTTCCCTGAGCACCAGCCAGCACAGGACAAGCACATTCACTTAAAATATACAGCGCCTCGCATCCGGAGTCTCTTCTGGGGCCCCTCCTTTCCAGCCCTCACAACATCCCCCCGTGACACCACGCATAGCTTATCTCCCTCATCGGGCCATAAATCTTCACAGGCTGCCCATTTGCTTTGCACTCGCGGCCTCTCTCCCGTTGTCCGTGTGTTAAAAATGCTTGTTGTTTAAAATGCAGAGTACGTTTTTATTTTTAATTTACCCGGGAGGATTCCTACAGCCCTTTTTAATTTAAACCGACCCTCTCCATTAACCTTTTTAAACGTAACTCTTTCCTTCTCCCCCTTTGCCTCCATCACCCTTCAACTGCCCCCAGCGAATGAAAACAAGCATTTAAAATGCAATAGATTTCGCATTTGCGAGAATTTGAGCCATTGGCATTGTAAATGACAATGCTTTTTATTTACGTATTGATTTTGAAAACATAAATAAAAGGCATTGTCATTTACAATGCCAATAGGTTAAACTCGCGCAAATGCGAGACCTATTGCATTGCAAATGCTTGTTCTCTTTTCCTTTGCTGTGCCTTGTTCTCTCATGCTCTGCCTTTGTTTTGTGCCTTTTTTCTTTGTGCCTCCATCTGTTCCCCCAGCCCCCCAAATCCCTCCTGTGCTTTTTCTCCTCCCACTTCCCCGCTCCTTACCTTCTTTCCCTAGTCTTCTTCTTGCCTCCCCTGCCCACTGCCCTCTGCGCTCCTCCCCACTCCCTGGACCTACCTAATGGCAGCCATTACAAGACCGCAGATCAGGTGCGCCAAAAGCAAGCCCGTCTGTACCTGGACCAGGCCCAGCAACACAAACCCTGGTCGGATCACCCTCCAGAGCTGCTATGCAGCATTCCTCCATGCGCTCAACCTGGATGCCCCTCCACCCGCTGCTGCCGCACCTCACAGCACAGTAGGACCTTTCACTTGTTTCCACTGTCCCTTCACCTGCAGCAGCTCAGCACCACTCACCCTCCTCACTCAGGCTCCCCATGTAACCACCTCACCCTTCACCACACCTGACCTTAAGAACACTCACATGCGTGCTCCTAAACACACGCGCTTGCAAAATGCACACCATCGAAATTCGGGACTTCTTCAATAGCATACCGGATCTCCTCTCCCTAGTGGAAACCTGGATTAACCCCCACCCCAGCTCCCAACATCGCTGAGACTTTCCCAGCAGATACAAAATTGCATTCCTGGACTGCCTACATAAACTCTGCAAAGGTCTTCCCATCATCGCCAAAACGCCCTCAAATGCACAACCGCCACTGTCCCAGACACCCTTTACATGGATTTCTTGCACTTCAACATGCAAACACAACCTTGAATGGCACCATAACCTTCAGACCACCTGGCCTGTGAGGCAGCTTCAGCAATCTCATCTCAGAATTCGTTGCCCCCTCACCATCAGCTTCAAGGACTTCCTTCTGGTTGGCGACTTCCACTTCCAGCTGGAAGCCCTCTCCGACCATAGCTCACCGACCTCAAGAGTCTACACAATAATAGGAATTTTCCCAGCTCATCAAGGATCCTACTCACAACGCAGGACACTTTAGACGCGATCTTCGCATCTGAGAACTTCATCAACCACTGCTCTCTCTCTCCACTCACATGGACCGACCAGTACATTATCCATTTCCATGACTGGAGCCAAAGCTCCCTTCAACGCCAACCAACCGACACAGCCGGAACTGGAGTAGAATAATGGAATCAGACTTGCGTTACACTTGAAGGAAACCAACCCAACGCCACCAACAACCTAGCCATGGACATCTCCAACTTCAACCAGTGGATTTCCACTAAGTCGACTCTCTCGCTCCCATCAGAACTCTAATGCAGAACCAACAACCGGGACTCCAAAATGTTTTGCAAACTTCTGAAAAGGATGTGCAGACCCAACCAGGATGCCGATGCCAGATTAACCTACAAGGCCGCCATCGATTATTTACCATCATCAAGGAATTCACCACCCCTGACGCCTCAACAAAATAATCACCCCCTCCCAGGAACTCTGTGATCATTCAAATTACTTCAACAAAAGCAATTAGATTTATAACTTCAAAAAGCAACCAAACCCAGAGGGCATCATCAGCAAACTGCACACCTACCGCTCAGACATCTAACCAACTGGAGAACACTCACTGAGGAAGACACCACCTTAATCATGAAGACCGTCGTCTCCGGGGCCCTCAGACCCTTGTCTACGCCATATCTACAACCAGGAGGACCTGTGATCAGCAATTTCATCACCAACCTCAACCACCTCCATCCGGTCTGCAGCTTTCCTGAGGAGTGGAAGCATGCTGCAGCCACAGCCCTCCTGAAAACCCTTCGGCTGAACCCAACTAACTTAGCAACTTCAGACATATCTCCCTTCTACCGTGCCCAGGAAAGGTGATGGAGAATGTGATCAAGTAACTCGCCAACCACCTGGATCGCCACAATCTTCTCAACCACTCCCAATCCAGATTCTGCAGCAGTCACAGCACAGTCAGGACTTATCACCGCCACAGAGGAGATCTGCAGCCCCCGCTAGACCGAGTAGAAACCACCCCTTCATACTGCTGGAACTCTCAGATGCATTCAACACGGTCACGCTCCAACCGCATCAAAAGATTACATGACTCGGCTATCCGAATAGCCCATTCCTTGAACGGATAAGCTCCTTCCTAACTATGAGAACTCAGCGAGTCCGACACCCCACCTAGCAGAGCCCAAGTACCTGATCTGTGGAGTCCCCCAACTATCATCCCTCTGCCCAACCCCGTTTCACATTTACATGTCACCACTTGCGGACATTATAAGATTCCACAGCATCTCCATCTTCTACGCTAGTGACACGCTTATCCTTTGTCAGACAAACCATCCACAACCAGATCCAACTTCACTGAATGTATGATCTACATTAGCAGACTGGATGAGAACCAACTGCCTGAAACAATAGTTAAGTAAGGCGGGAGTGGTGATCTCTGGGAACAAAAACTCTCCCTGGGATTCAATCTGGTGGCCATCAGATATTGGTCCTACTCGATCACCCGCCAACCATGCACGCAGCCTGTGGATATTGGATGACAAAATCAACATGGCCGCTCAAGTGAACGCAGTTCGCTCCTCATGCTTTCATATGCTATGCACCCTTAAATCTTCAGATGGATTCCCAAGAGCACCATTCGTACTATCACTCAAGCACTAATCATCAGCAGACTTGACTACAGCAACACACTGCCGGAATCCCCAACCACCTCCCTCTTCACTTAAGTCCCTCCTTCTCTTCTGGAATGCCGTAAGAAGCTGATGATCTGGCTCCAACTAAGACCCTGCAGACTACCTTCACACCTGCTCCAGCACCTGGCTACCCCTCAGGTGATTAGCAGCGCTTTAGAAATGTGTTGCATAACAAACTAGCACCCCTTCTGGAGGAGACTGGTGCAAACCCACTTCACACCTACAGTGCTTTCCGGCAGTGCGGGTTGTGCCGGGCATGGCCTGGGCGAAGAGCGGGCCCGTCTGCGCCTATAAGCAGCTGGGCCAGGCTCACTTTGACTCGCCTTGACTTGCGCCTCCACAATTTGAGTAGAACAGCACTACAGACAAACTCATCGCAGGAGGCCCGCCCTATTACAAGAGGCACAACTACTGATGATTTCTTACAGGGTGCAGTAGGTGGAATTTCACACGAAATTGAAATGACAGCGTATGTACTGTCACTAGAAGAGAGTGCTCTGGTTTTGGGGTGAATGTATGACATTGTTCTGCATTCTGTCCAATTGTTTTTGCATTTGTCACCCCAAGTGGGACGGGTATGCGCAGACGTGGGTCCCGTGCTGCTCTCCATGCCGCTGGAGTCAAGCTATCTGGCTGATGAGGGGTGAAACCCCGAAACTGGTCCTAGGATGCTTGTTTCCAGTCCAGGGAGGATCTGGCCTGGCAGTTCGCGCTGGACTGTTCCCATTGGGCGCAGGGTCAAGATTGATTTGCATATGGCTGAGTTCAAACTGGAATAACATGGGGAGCAAAAAAAGGATGGATTTAGGCCCAGATCTCTGTACTGGGGTGAATGTATGACATTGTTCTGCATTCTGTCCAATTGTTTTTGCACCTGTTTTAAAAGCGGCTCTACAGCTGAACGGTTCCTGCTCAAATATTCAGAGCGTTTGCACCATGGACAATGTAACTGCATTCTCTTGCGGTCTCCCCCATCAAACCTCCAGTCAAATGTTAAGAGTGGGTTGGGTAGTGTGGGACAGCTTGTTGGGAAGACAGATACATGCAAGGAAACCGAAAAATCACCATCCTGCTCTTGTAACACACCAGGTTAGATGGACCAATTATATTCTAAGGTGCATGAACTTGCTGGGTTAGCTACATCATACGTGATTGGTTGGAACTCTTAAAACTCGGACAACTGTTGCTTAACAAAGGCACAATTGTGCCTTTGTTACAAGTTACCTCTTGTGCATCTCTCACCACCCGCACTACAATCTTGTCTTGTTCGACTGTCAATATATTAACCAATGCAAAATGCACTACCAAAACTCTTCTTTTGTATTCTTGTCCTGCCATCCTGCATAACCTCCAACGCCAGCTTCTCTCAACTTTCCCCCTTCAGCTGGTCTGTAAGTCCTAATATTTTCTAATGTCCCAACATTGAATGTTATGCAAAGTGAGGATCATGTTCAATGACTGAATAAAGCCATCCGTTGGCTGTCTTTACAGAAGGGTTTTCACATATGCAATAGAAATCAAATTATTTTAATAAGGGAAGTGGGACAATCAAAGAAGACATTAGGGAAATGTATTGTAAATAATTTCAGGAGCCCAATTTACATTGTGTTTTTTTAAAACTTTCTATTGTCAAACATAGTTGCATTATTGCTTTACTGCTTGGCTTTTTAAAATAATTTTATAGACGATGGGGGCAAGCGTTCCAAATGGTCCCAGGGTTATCTACGTCTAATTTCAACTGTTTAATCACACTCTCAATTCTATCTCCTTGGGCTTCGATATCCATTTACAAAACGGATTCTCTGCACTTCAGAGTGTGATCGAAATGGATTTATTCCAACCCCGGTGAAGCCGGCCTGTCCTGATTTAGTCCTATTCCTCCAACCACTCCCCAACGCTATTTTAATGTTATTAGTTTGATTATTGCAGGAATATATTCAAAGCTAAAACCACTTGAGTGGCTGTAGTTCAGTCATAACGTTTGATACAATTCTTTTACAGTAAACCTGGTTAAACTCCAGTGCTTCGTGTTGACTTCCTGCTATTCTGACCTAGCCATTCCATCAAATTCAGGCCGAGGCAAGGGTGGTCTCACAACGTGGTTTAAACTAACTTTGCATGTAAAGATCATTTCCATTCAGACCGGTTGTAAAGCGTTTTAGGCTTTATTTATTTTTTTTTTTTTTTTGTTAATGCCTTGAACGCATTTTATTTTTACTCCATTTTTATAACCAAGATTTTGCAAACTCGGATAACCCAAGTTACTTCACGTGGTTTAATTTTTGGGATGGTTTTTTCTCTAGTAAGAATTTCCTAAATTTGATTGGTGGTGATTTTAATGGAAAAGTATGTTAATTAGTTCGATTTGTGTATGCTTGGTAACTACACATCAATCCTAGTGCACGCGCAGATCCTAGGCGTTAAATATTTGGTGATTATTTAATGGTTCGTGACCTAATGTACATGAAAAAGATTGCAATCTAAATTACTATTTTTATATTGAAGACCTTTTTAAATTTTTTTTTTTTTTCCAGTGATTTTTCTGGATGCTAATTTTGGGGACCATAATCCACTTCAAATCTAATCTGTCTCCAGAGTTACCTATCTGTAATCCTACAGAATAAATAAACCCGTTCCACAACATAATAGTCTGGAATTAGCATGGCATCTCCTTAATACATCTATTTTTTTTATTTTAAACGATTAAAATCAAACCTTGGTACTTTCATGATCTGCCTTTCAGACACTGTTAATCCTGTTAGAGACCAGGTCTTTTATCAGTCTGTGCCATTGCATTAAAGCCCTTTTAAATCCACGAGCCATTTCCTCAGTAAACTCCCCACGCTGGTTCGATACTGATTGCTCTTCTGCCAATTGGCACCTGCATGAGGCAGTGGCTGGAAAACCGAGAAGAGGTCATAGTCTGCCGCGTGCACTATAAGCCCACTCTGCAAAAGTGAAGAAAGGAATTCTAAAACTTGCATTGGGAACGCCTCGCCGAGGCAGTGAAAAGCGCAACCTAGGTTTTTATTTTTTGACAGATGGTCAATTCCATTAAAAATAGTGACTGTCTTATCCATACTAAGTACCTGCATCAGACACAATGGTGATTTACATTTTCAGGTAATCCATAGTTCTAAAGATGTTTTGTATAGCTCTGCAACAGATTCCAAAGTATGTTTTAGAGTTGAAGTCTTATTAGTTATTCACGAGTTCGTCTGGCAAGGCTCCTGGGCTAGGAGGTGTTCCCCCGGATCTTTTAAAATGCAACCTGGATATATGGGCCTCTCTCTTAAACAATTTTTTTTATTAATTGATGACCAAGACAAAGGTAATTTATAATCCCATTTTTAGGTCTCGCCTGACCTAGCGCATGCGCTGGTCTGGCGAGACTTTTAGTAAGGGCTTCAATAAATGCTACCATGGCCGGCCTACAGCTTGCGTGCGCGGGCGCGCGCTTACGAGCAGAGGCGCCATATGGCTTTCCTCGTCATGCTCATTAAGCGCATCGCTCGCCGCGCTTGATCGCGATCATTTTCGCGGCCGTGTCATTTTCGCGGCCGCGCGGCCAATGCTTGTGTAATTAAGGCGCGAGTCTTTCATTGTTATAAAATCCTCGCTGATGGATTATTGACAGATTAAAATGATTTCTTAATACCGAATAGAATTGAAGAATTGTGAACACAATATACTTGGGAACAAACTTTCCCCGCCAACATGCCTTATCTTCATGCCCCATCCGTCTTTCGGCAATTCACGGAAGACGCGACAGCTTTCTTCAGGGGAATCAGTTCTACCGCTAGGGGTCGTCACCACACTAGACTTGCGGCGCTCCCAGTCCCTACCCCTCCGGCGCAGTTGTTTAGTGTTTACACGATCTTCAGCCGCCTCCGCTCCCGGTTCCCGCTCTTTTCCTCACTCTCTAGTAGTCTGCGGCTCTCAGCTCGGTTTATGCTATACATACGTGTGCAACAAGCGCCAAGAGACATTTCAGTTTGGGATATGCACTGTATTTAATGCAGTTTATTTGAGAGTTTGGACAAACCTTAACATGGTGCTCTCTCTGCTCCTAAAGAAATGCACGAGAAAAACAAACAAAACAACTCTTTTTTTAAATATTTTGCATTCCTAATATTTTTTTATGCATTGGTAAACATGTATCTCTCAAGAAGGGTTGGGGCTTTGCTAAGCCCACTTTGTAAGTTGTATACGAAAAACAGTGACATCTGTTAATACAATTATGTTTTATGGAAACAGCATTAGCTCACTTTATCCCTTCATCACTTAAAGGAGCCAAAAGGACCTGCTGCTACGCTGATAACACCTTTGCCATTATCTCTTAAGCTCCTCTCCTGGTTTAAAAGCTTCACACAAAGTGCGGGCGCTTATTTTACTCCCGGGTAAACAGATGTCCGCCCTTCAAGAATGTGTCAGATTGAACACCTCCAGTCTTAATTTTATTGACTTTGCGCCAGGAACTGCCTTTTAGTAGAGGAGTGGTAACGTATTTACAACACGCTCGTTCCCTTCAAATCCACACCTCTACTGTAAATGTTTGTTTCCCTGAGACTGCACTACCCATTTGCAAAGGTTAAAACTCAGTTTACTTTCTTAGCTGCTAAGCCCTGTGTTAATGCTTCAGTCTCACCAATCATGCTCCAATGAAAGGTGCGTCTTCATCCTACACAAAGTACTGAGGTGTAGTTTAACAATAGAAAAGGTGAGCGCTAGGGACAGCACACACCTTTGTTCCGCCGATGACGTCACAAAGTGCAATACGCAACCATTGACCTTTCTGCCAGGCTATGGAATTTTTTTCTGAAAGCTGACGAGTTCAACTCGAGCAATCCTTGATAAGAAGAATACTCAAATATACTCTATTTCAATGTGCTCGTAAAAAGCTGATGGATAGAAAAATGGCGCCTAAGAGCCCGGTACTGTCCTGATCAAAAAGGAGGAAGCAGCACAAATAAATTAATGTTACTGGCCTAAACCTAGCAAAAGGTATATGGATGCCTACTTCAAAACAAGCATTGGCATAGCCAATAGGTCTCGCCTTTGGGACCTTATAAGTGTTTAGCCATGCAACAGTTGATGTTGTTGCATCAAAGATATTGTGCTGCATAACTAAATACTTATAAGGTCCCAAAAGCGAGACCTATTGGCTATGCCAATGCTTGTTTAAGAAAGGATATGGATTGTAACCGCTTTGTTGCAGAGCAATCTCCCTCTTTAACTCTTCAGTTGGAATTTTAGGTAGAGCGGTTTTTAATAGAATTTAGCAATGGATCAATTCGAAACATATCCCTGTCAATATAGTTTGATAGCGCACTTGGGAACTATGTAGCAATGCCTTAAACAACATTAATAGGCAATTATACCATCACCAGGTGTTGCTCATTATTAGCGTTCATGGTCCGCTAACTAGTGCCTTTGACAGCGTAAGTTATTCAAAGCGATATCTTTTTACTAGAATTGAACCTGGATACCACACTACTTAGAAGTTTTGCTGACTTGCTCAGTAACGTGAAGGTGAGGTTTGGACTAAATGGGGAGCGAACAACCATTTGATTTAAAAAGTAGTTAAATTCGGCTGTTTAATAACCCTACTTTTATTTTATACATAATAAATATTTGTTAGTTGTACCAATGTACCCATGATTAAGGGAAACTCCCGCTCCTGTGTTATGATGCACTCATTGGTCTGCACCCCAGGGGCACTAAAGAAGTTGGTAGTACACTTTACATATTTTTATGATCATCTTAGCTATGTCCGCCAACTTCTTCAAATCACAGCTACGGTCCTGTGGATCCAGTAGTTCCAGCCTTCGTACTTTTAACCTGGAGAACAACACATTAGTAATGTTTCATGCTTTCCCATATTTGGGGGTACTTTTAGACTCTTCCTTGGAGGTACAGTATTTATTTACGGCATCAAATGTATCCAGTCTATGGAGGCCATACAAATATTGCCCTCAATGTTAGGAAGGAATCCTTATTGCCCCTATGCTTGAAATTTCTACGCTTCAGTTTATACTCATCACAACATATGGGGCAGGAGTTTGGAGTGATACCAGTTCCTCACTTCAATAATCAGAGAAGACCCCTACAGAACTGATTTTCTTCTCTGTGCCGCCATGCACTTAGCATTACCTCTGTTATGAGGAACTTTATCCTAACTATCTTGAGAATTCTATTAAATTGGGACCTCTAATGTTGTGGATATCTATCCGGTTGAACCCTCCTGCAACCCTTAATGACTCAGTCAGTGATTGTTTAACTTGTGATAAAGGGTTCTCTATCCCTTGGATGTCATATGTGAAATCTAACTTAGTAAATTTGGTTCACCCGTCTTTGTCTGAGAACCCAATGCTACACGCGGAGGTAGATAAACTGGGTAAAAAAGACATTTTAAGAATACCTGCGTTGTAACAAAGAAAAAACTCAATTGAAAAAGACAACTGCCTGGCAGTATGTGATGTTAGTGTTATAGAGGCATTGGGCCCTACTTGACGCTGATTCCAGGTACCCACCGAGAGTGCTTTACTTTTTTGAGACCGGTTTGGCACTATTCGAGCCTATTGTTTCCTTTTCGGACAATTTAGCCACAATGATATTTGCACATGACCGTATGATGGCATTTTCTTTCAGGCTTTGCTGCACTTCAGTTTTTTTTTTTAAACAAATTTTACAAAACGCTTTTATTACCTTTGCTGAGAAAGTATCATTCTAAAAAGTGTTGTGCTGCCTAGTGCTTTTTACAGAAGCTCATTGATCAATTTGTATGTTTTGCTGTTATACAATTTTTTTAATCTGGTGTTCGCTATCGAATTCAGTGTTTTAATTGGCTTTTAAATGTTTTCTCTGCCTGTACTTTTTATGTGTCTTTGATACTAAGTAAAGTTTCTTGATTGATTTGGAAGTGGGCAGATACGGACTCCTTAAATTTACAGAATGGGTCATGAAAGGTACGCTCCTCAGTTAAAGGCAGGAAAGAGTCCCTGCAGTTCAGTGACTGAAGTGGTGATCTTCCATTGTTGCTTGATGATTCTGGCCAGCCATGTGTTCCCTGGATTCTGGACAGCCATGTGACAGGAAACTAACATGCTTTCCTGTCTATGATCAAAAGGGCAGCCTGAAGACAAAATCAAAGTTGTATGCTGGCCTACAGTTGCCCTCGTACACACCTTACCCTAAGATCTAACAATAAAAACAAACGCATACCATATCCAGCCAGTGAGCAGATCTATTTCACCAAAGCAAGCCACGCTAAACCTGTGAAAAGGAGTGCCTGCAGAAAGCTCTCTTGTTTACTCGTTTGTCAAAAACAATGCGCAGGGAGTGCTGCTGCTTTAAACATGTATGCAGAAGACTTCTGTTCCAAAATTTCCTCTCCTGTGCTTGATGTCGGCCCAGTGATGCCTCTTCCTGTATTCGGGCCTGCTATTCCTCTCATGGACAGATGTGTTGCCTTATTTATTTTCTTTGAGGTTCCAGCCATCAAGGACGTGGTGCTTTACCAGCTAATTTGTATGCCCAGAAATGTGCCTCTGTTCCTGCGTGTACCCCTAGACTCCAGATGCTACATGCGATCTGAATGTCCCCCAATTGTTCTCTGGCTGCTGGATATCCAAAATGGCTCTAGCTGGTCAAAGTTAGTAGTACAAAAATCATTGTGAGCTCAGTGTGAGCCTTGCACACTCCTGCCACATTGTTTTCACGTGCATAGCATTTCACACTGTGTATAGTCCCTTTTCACTTGTTTCCTCCCTTGCTTTGAGTGCAGTGGCTCTTCTGGAGCTTTTCTCCCCAAGCTTTTAGCTATTGACTGCCATTGGAAGCTTGGAACTGGTATAGTTAGGGTAACGGCAGTGTTGCAGCGTGTGGTACGCAGACACTTGATTGTGTGGCTAATGTTTATAATAAAAGTAGAACACGTTGGCTAAATGAACCTTTTGATGGACAATAACGTGTATTTTTTTAACCTTGCCCTAATGCTGGATGCTATGCAAGTATTGTTCCTGTGCTTCACATGGACTATTCTAAGGTCCGGCAGTTTGGTGTGTAGAGTGATTCTCGTCTGTTATAGAAACTAAGGCCTTCAAAATGTTGTTGGAAACATACACGGTTTTCTCCTAGGTGAAGATGTTTTTTTGCTTTGGGCGAGGATGAGTTGGGCTATAGTGATATTTAACTGTGGTTCAGTGCTTGTTGAGCAAGTTGACAACTCTGGTAGTTGTGCAGAAGTGTGAGCCTGTCGGCTGGGAGATACTGATTTTGTTAGTGAAGGAGGCATGTGGGTCGGCTACTCTGAGTGGCTGTCCTCCATAAAAAGCAGTCGTATCCTTTTAGAATTGTCCACAACTGAGTTTTTGATTCCAGGACGAATCGAGCTGGAGGAGTGTTTAAGCTTTTAAGTGTGTGTTGCGCTGTGCAGAGGTTTAAATTAGATAAAGCAGTTTAAGAGCTAGTAGGATAGGGTTGATGTACTCTGTGGAAGACAAGGAACTAGTCTAGCTGTTGCATATTGGACTAGTTTCAGGGCTTACAAGTCTGAGACAGTGTACAATGGTTGGGTGGGCATTTTCAACCAATGTCAGTCTGCCAATTGTCAAGCTATTTTTTCCTGGTTAGTCAACTGAACTTCGGAGTTATTCAGTTTATAATCCAATTTTAATTCTTACTTCATTTTTTTTATGGGTGCCAGAATATGGCTGTTGCGGTGGTAAAATGGCTTTGGTTGTAGGTATTCTGTCTCTGTGCCACTTATTATCCAGTTTTTGGACCTCCTTGTTTTGGATTGCGGTGATTAGTGGCTTAATTTTCTTGGGGCACCCTTGATTTGGAGGCAGTGTGTTGGATCACATTGGAGGGGTGGTATATTACTTAACAATTCAGGGGAGTGCGTTGGATTGGCACAAGCAAAGTGTTATGGGTCCAGTTCAGTTTCTGTTAAGCCTCAAAACAGATTGTTGTGGTCATGAATGGCCAGTGCTGCTTCGAAATCGAAGAGGATGACATCAGCTACTGGCTGATTTAGGTTGGTGATTGGATCGGTCCTGTATGACAGCAGATAATTAATGGGAAGAATTTGCTGCATGTTTTCAGTTGACGGTTTTTGCTTTATTGCACTTTTGCAGTGGCACCTGGTCTTACTGGTTAGGCGTGCGTTTACAGGCCTTGTCACTTAGTCATTTGTTTGTGTTGTCTTCCATTTGAAATGGACCAGGTACAAGGATTTCGTCAGGAGTACAGGAATGTTACTTAAGTGGTAGGTTTTGCTGCTGAATTCCATTCATCAACTAGTGGCTAGAAGTCAGAAGCTGGGGATAGCTTGAGTGCAGCAACTACATAGAGTGGTATGTGGTTTTGGGGTACGATGGTATTCATTTGTGAGCTGAGGCCCTGTAATTGATGTCGAAGATTATTGGGGTCTGAGAATTAATACAGAAAAGTATTCAGTGGGCATTTTTCCTCTGGTGCTGGGTGGATAGTTCAGTGTCTATTCTAACTGGGCGCAGCATTCATGAGCAATGTTAAACAATCCACACACGTAATAGTCTATTTTCCCCTCTCTACAGTGGTATCCTGAAGTGAGACATCATTGTCCCAACACTCCCATCATTTTGGTTGGTACCAAGCTTGATCTGAGAGACGACAAGGACACTATTGAAAAACTCAAAGAAAAGAAGTTAACTCCTATTACCTACCCTCAGGGCCTCGCCATGGCCAAAGAAATAGGTATGACGTTTCATTTTAATTTCTTAACACATTTTCAGAGCATATGTAACCATTTTCTTCAAATGCACTGTTCTCAAAGTGAACTTCTCTGAAAGTTTACAACGATCATAAATGTTGCCGTTCAGTTGTTTATGGTGAGATCAGCTCTGCTAACAAAGTGACTTTTGATTCCCTTTATCTTCTGTCAGTTAAGAAGTCAACTCTAGTCTGAGCCGTTATTTTTAAAATGTATTCAATTCAAGCCACCTTACATACCCTCCTCCGCCCAAACAAAAGCTGGGGATAAGTGACTGGCTCTGCTTTGACCTGCACTTCAGTTCGTTTACATTTAGCCTTAAACCACACCCTGCAAGGTTTGCGATCTTTCTGGTAACTTTTAAGATACTGTCCTGTAGCTTCAAAGGGTTTTTTCTTCCTGTGTGTTCATTTTGGTAGTTCCACAGGGCTGTTTGGATAATGACGACTTGTATCCATGCTGTTCTATTGATAGGGCTCTTGATATGGCACAGTGCTGCCATTTAAATAGCACCATGAGATGAATTTCCTGTCAAAAGGCCCCATCATGAATTTTAGTGTTATGTAGTTACAGGATTGAACATGCTTAAAGTAACTTCCTATGAGACAGTGTGTAGCGGGTGGGAGAGAGGGTAAGAGTTGGCAGTTGGTCAAGTGCATTACATTTGGTTTCTGATGCTCGAGGCCGTGTATCACTTGTCAGCAATAATCTGCTACTGATCAGAACATGGAGCCATGCAGATTTTATGTCCCATACAAATGTCTCGAGCTATCAGCATTTTTAGTGCTTGGTTTCTTGCCAATAACATGGCGGAGCAACAAAAAAAAAAACTTCGAAGTTGCTGATCTTTTTACTGACATTTGATTAACTCCTTACTATTAATTGTCATCCCATTTTAATTACTCTACCCATCTTCCATGCCTTTAGACTGTCCTGTTTAAATTTCCTTTTTTGTACTACTTCTGGTCCATTCACTGTATATATATATATATATATACACACACACACACACACACACACACACACACACACACACACACACACTTTGCCCTGTTTCTTGGCAAACTAATAAGCGAAAATGCTGATTTTTGAACACTATTTCTGCAAGATATTTTTTTATGGGAGGGCTCTTATCCCGGTTTTCATGGTCAGTACTGTTGCTATGGAGTAAAATACTTTTTTTTTGGTTTGTAGCCTAAATGTTCTATCACATGCTGTGCTTTTCTAACCATCTTGTGGTGGAGCCAGAAAGGATCAATGTGTGTATCATGGTTTTGTAGTGTAGTTGGCAACAAAGAATGTCTGTTGTGGACTGCTTGATGATGTCAACCACTGTTTCATAATGCCACATCATTGCACTTGCTGTTTATTGGGATTTGATAGTCCGGTTACAGGGAAATATGTAGTGGGTTTTTGGTAACTTCACTCGGTAAACACCACAGACGTTACGTTGACTTATCAATTTTACGTTTTGGACTCAAATACTTGTAAAGTGACTTGTTCCTTTTCTATACTGATTGTGTAAATTGACTTTGGTTGGGAATTTAGCTATAGCAGAGTGCTTTCTAGTTCGCAATTTAAATTGCCGATTTGCGTTTTCCTTAATGTCAAGACTGTCACCTAGTGTGAAGCGGTTTTCTCTGCGATTTGTAGAACCATAAGCTTTTTTATTTTTCCACCAGGTGCTGTGAAATACTTGGAATGCTCTGCACTTACACAGCGTGGTCTTAAAACAGTGTTTGATGAAGCTATTCGAGCTGTTCTCTGCCCACCACCCGTCAAGAAGAGGAAGAGAAAATGCAGGATCTTATAAAAATTGACACCGTAAACTCGCATCAACTCTAAACCCCCCCCCCTGTAAGCTTTGCCCAAAATATTGGTGCACAGACTCGCAATGCCATTTTTCCTCTACCTGTAATCATTTTTCGAGATTTACCACCAATTTCACGGTTTCATTTGTTTTAAGTATAAAAGAAAACACATTTTCCGGTACTAAAATGAAATCAACCATGATAGAAAAACATTTAGATGGCCTTATTTTTAAACCAGTTTTGTTATTGCTCAGACTAATCACGTGTTGCCAAACTATCCAATAAACTGTTTGTGCTATGTACACTAAGCACTAAAAAAAGACAATTGTCCTCCAGAATGGTTACTTTCTCGTTTTAACAAGTTTAATTTGTAACATTTTTTCGCAGGTGTGGAGCAGTTAATTATCCATAGTAATAGATGTTGCAGTTCAATGCAGTTAAACATTCTATTAACCCATGTTAGCTGTATAGCTTGTGAATCAGAACGTGATGGTTTAGAATTGTGATCTTTAAAATTTTGATTCACAGCTAAATACTGCAATGATCTGTTGTACACCAGTTTAGCTTTCATGCTGTGACTTAAAATTATAGTTGTCTTTTAAATAGGGTATTACCTTGGTCCTAAGGAAAACTTATTGGAATGCATATGTAAAGCAAATTTGCATTTGTCAAGTTATATAAAGTGACAGTATTGTAGCATTCTGAACATCTGCAAAAGTGACACGAATTAGGCAAACGTGATGGGTGTCTGGTACAAGTGGTGTCAGCAAACACCTGTCATAAAGTGGATGGAAGAGTTGGTATAGGTAAGTATACGTTTCTGTTTTCCTTCAAAGCAGGGCATTCGAATATTACAGTTCTTAACTGGTCATTCCCATTGATGTTATTCAAGGTAATTGCTTTTCTTGTAGAAACTTTTCTGACTGTGCAATATGTATCTCTTGTGTTTCACAATTTAATACTGCTTTTTCTCAGAATAGAATGTTAAACCATTGCCTTTTTTTGAGCTAACTTTGGTCATGTAAACTAATGCGCTTTCCAAGGAACTTTCTTTAGTCCTATATCGGATGTAAAAATCATGTGACTGAGCTTTACAAATGTAATCTTTTTTTATACTTTCGTCATTATTTTAAGCGACAACCCTTTATTAAATATCATCATACTGCCAGGTTTACATAATTAGCTACCAATACTGTATTTTACCTCACCCAAGTGAATACCATAATTGCTTCTAAGTACTGTTATATTGGATCTGTGAGGTTTTGTAAATTAGTGCTAGTGATAACAATGTTCTGTTGTCCTGAACACTGGGGGAAATTACGTCGCAAACTTCAAGCTTTCAACCACTAGAACAAAATTTAAGAATGTTTGAGAGTTTCAACATTGTGAACAGTGTTTTTAAATTGATCTTTTGCTAATGCATTTAGTGTTTTACATGCATGTTTGAATTAATAAATCCTTGAATCCATCTATTTCTTACTTGTGTACAATTATTTGTCTATCAGAAATGTTATAAAAGCCTGTTCTTTTTCCACCATACTGAAAATTAATTCAAAATCTCTGCACATTACAGAGCTGTATCTTCCACATATAATCCCTAAAAGCATTGTTCATATGCGTTCTAGAGCAACAGTAGCGTAGTACACTTTTGTTTGCCATAGATTATGCACTCCTTTTATTCGGAACAATTAAATTAGTGAATTGCAAAGAAACAGACATTGATAATGAAACTCACTTAATGGTTACTAGAGGGATGTAAGAGTCCTTTTCATTGTTTGTTAGACTTTTATCCCTATTGTACATGAACAAATACGTGCTCTTTGTCATTCTCTTAACAGGAGCTTGAAGTTCTGCGAAGGTTGCTCTTCACTAACTTCTTTTTAGTTCCATTCAAGACTAAACCTCAAATTCCTACTGTAATGCGAATATAGCCACTCTATTTGCTGGTGCTGGAAAATAGCCCAACAATGTAAATCTAGTCATTCGTTCGATTGCTTAAAGTTCAGATTTCTTGTACATCAGTCATTGCTTTGTGCAAGAGTGAATTATTGGGTGGATAATCAAAATGACAACATCAGAGAGCCTTGAAAGTCTAACTATGTAATATAACCTCAAACTGTGGCATTGCATCTAATGTTTGGATGATAAATGAGTTAGACTTTTATCTAATATGTATTGATTTGCTGACAGTAGTTTTGCTCTAGAGAATGAAATCCAGCTATCTGGTATTTACTGCAGATCCTACTTTGCAGTGCTTGATTCTGAAGGAGTGGTTGGGCTTTTTGCTGGAAAGGGCATTTGCAAGGGAGCTAGACAGTCAGTCAAAGAAATACTTTATTTCGGCCTATAAGACCTTAAAAGCAAAGATAAAACAATTACAAGTTAATTAAAATTTATCAATATAACATTATTTATATGCTAATAAGAAAGATAAAAACATCTAAAGTTAGCAAAATTTGCAATATCGAATAGCTTAATAAACATTAGATATCTCAATCATAAAATACAAAATCGAATGTAGTAAAAGGTAAAACTAAAAAAAAAAAACTGTCCTAAATTTTAAGAGATGCAAAGAGTGGGCAATTTAAACTTTATCTTTCTTTAAGACTACGCGGCGAGCGCACCACATTGAGAACAAATAACGGGCAACAGAGTATACAATTGGCATGCCAGTATCATATTTCAGGATTCTATAGGCCTGTAGGCAGTGGGAAGTTCCAAGGTTTCTACAAAGCTGTCGTAACCAACGAGCCCTTATAGCCTTGTAGGTGGGGCAGAAAAACAACACATGCAGGTCGGTCTCCGTACAGTTTATACAAGACGGACAATCTTTCGTCGGACTACCCCCCCACTTGTAGGTAACAGCACGTAAGGGGAGTACGCCATGCCTGAAATGCATGTAGTTTTTTAGCTAGGGAGCTAGACTATGGAAAAGTAGCTGTTATCTTGGTGTAGCTGATAACTTGTCTCACTTATTGCTTACATACCCCTATACGGAAATGTGAGAAAATTGTACTTGCTACCTGCTCTACTTTAAATGGGTGTCGGACATGCCCAATGCTCCCAGTATTTTTGTTTACCCTTGACACCTCTGAAATAGCAATGTCAGTAAGTACATTTTAAGACTCCTTTAAAATAGATGTCAGTTTATTTGAGAAATTGTATACATTTTGAGGTAATAGTTGTGTATTATATTTTTTTATGAAGCTGATAAAGTTCTAAAAATCTAAACACTGAAATTTAATAGGGACAAAAGGAGAGGTCCGATCAGGAGCAAATGTATTCATGTACATGGAGCACTTCTCTTCCAGGGGATCCTCTTCAATAGTCTTAAGCACTGAATTGCTCAGCCACAGGCAGGATCTCAGAGCACTTTACAAAAGTGTACTATGTAAATACGCACACAACGTTTCAGTAGAAAAGTTAGCTTAAGTAGATAAAAAACTGCCTTGGCAACAGATTAATAGGTCAAAATAACCAAACTGTATTTTTCATTCAAAAAATAGTTAAACCAGTTAGTCACTGCATTAACAATGCGTAACTAGAAACCTCTTTCACAGACCTTTTTAAAAAGACAAAAGTAAGGAAATTAATGGCAGTGTTAGCTGATATGCTTCCATATACAAGAAAGTGAATGCTGGCATTGTGACTTAAGAAGACTCACGCTTCCCCCTGTGTCCTATCATGCCTCACAGCTGACACGTTAGTTATTTTTTTCCGGCTCATAGGAACGGGATCCTGGAGCTCTGAGCAACATTTTTGCTTATTTTTCATGCTAAAAACATTTCCAAACCACTCAAACATCTTTTCTTGACGTCCCTGAGGACTGAGTGTTCATTGTTTTGACAGGATTATTTTTATTTTTACATATCCTGTCAGGATATCTTCTCCATTTGTGAAGTGCTGTGGCAAGAAAAGGCACAGCAGTTGGATACTCATTGGCTCTGTATAGTGTGCCTTCCAAAAGACAGTCTTCCTGAAACCCATAAATATTGCTATATGTTCAGGAGAACCCAGAAGGACAGGCAGACTATCAGGCTGCACTATACACCTCGCTACACGAGAAGGCTCCTGAAACAAGGAGCTGGGAAAATGCTAATCAAGAAATGCTTGAAGATAAAAGGAAGAAACCTACTGGGGAAACCCAAAACGGTTTTTTAGAATGCTCTCACCCACTATGTAGTAGCATGCTTCCTCATAGGGCCACTAACACACCCTAGTGCAGACCAACAGTCCGAGTGGAGCGCTTGTTTTTTTATAAAGAAGAAAAGAATATTTCCATGAGGGATCCCTATTGCAGAAAAAGAGTGTTTAAGACTATCTAAGTGGTTGACTATAGATTTATTGTTGCCCCCCCCCCTCCTTGACGTGGTTAAACATTTAGAAGCAGGTATATAGGAGAAGCTACTACTCCATTACCCCATCTGCCTGTACCAACCTGTTTCAGCCACTTACAAACTCCGTACTTGGTCACTGGCCTTCCTCAAGATACTGATCCCTTGTTCCAATCCGTCGGAGGGAGCAGAGCGGTTTGTAAGGAGACGCCGCACCTTGATGAAAGTGTGACTATATAGGGCAGTGTTCCCACTCTGGCCTCGAGTTTGGAGAAGCAATAATGACTCTGGTACTCATCTTGAGTGTGTCTATTCAAAGGCAAGTAAAGCCATATACCTATCCTTACCATTTAGTTAAATAAACTCAGAGGGATTAGGATTGTAACAAGGGATCAATATCCTGAGGAAGGCCAGTGACCCAGTAGGGCGTTTGTAAGTGGCTGAAACATGTCAGTCTATAGTCTGGTTGAGAGAGCGAGGGCAGGCTCATTCTCTAGTCCCTCCTTGTTTTGTGTAAGTATCAGGCTGCACTGCCTGCAGGAGAGGCTTCAAGACACTGCTTCTGGAAGACCAGAAGAGCATGAGAAGGTTCTTTAGCTCAGTTTTGGCTCTCTGAGTAACTGAGTTGGATCCAGAGAAAGGCATCTTCAGCAGAAAAGATTGTATTCCCGGTTGTTGTTGAGTGCTACACTGACGAGGGCAGGTACAATTCTGACTTATTAGCTGTCAGAGGCTGGGTCACCTTCAAGCTGCTATTCAGCATTGAAGACACCTAGGTGGGGTATGTCGATATCCTTGAAATTGACTCTCGAGGGTATCGCACTTTTGTGGCCCAGAGACCAGTCATTCTTTGAGCCTGCTTCAGCGTTGAGGGCAAGAGACCATTCACCTTTACCACCTTCTGGCTCCTCTCCTTGAACACTTCCACTATCTTTAGAACGCCTCCGCCATCTCATAAGAATGGTGCTGAGGTCCTCTGACTGTGTTTTGAAGGATATACTCTCCAGCCAGAGCTGTAACTACGGTGGTAAGACTTTCACCCACTCGGTCTCCTCATACATCAGGCTCACTTCAATTTTGATCAGCACCTCTTAGTTCACTAATTTCTTTAGCATCTCCACATCTCCCAGAGACATCAGTGCTGCTTCAACTTCCACCTGCTCCTTCCAAGCATTCCAAACTAAGATCTCCACATAGGAGCAGTAAATCATATTCCAGAATACTGTTTTGCAGAAGATCTTGTTTGCAATCAAGATGTTCAGTGATCCAGAAGAATTTAAGCTATTTCAGGCATAGAGACTCTCCATCCTTTCACATTGCATTCCTCTATCAGAGATTACTCACCAATGCTCACTGATTCTCCTCCTGCTGGAGTCTTGCCTTGTTTGTTGTGGGGCCAATTTGAATTTCCCTAAACCAAGAAAGACTACCAAGACAGCAGTGATATTTGAAACTGCATTCATTGTCCAAACCTCTCTAACGTTTTGTCCCTAGCCTACTGGAACCGGAAATGTTACTTCTAACCCTGCATCAGTAAAGTCTACTCAACCTAGACCTGTAAAAAAAAAAAAAAAGCTCCAGACCAGGGCTCACTATTGTGGAAAGACCCTCTATCCGGTTCAGACATGCTCTGTGACAAGAAAAACATGCTCGATCGTCTACTGTTCCTTCTGACCAGGCGAGTAAGCATAGATTCAGCAGGTGTGCACTGCAGCAACTGGCATGAAGACTGCAAGTGCCAATCCTTGCAGAGGTTTACAGAAAAGCTGTCTGGAGAGGACAGGCAAGACTTTCATGAGATTCGAGAGGGAATGCTAGTGTTGAACCAGATGATTGGTGCTGCGGACTCCGGAGTTGGCTGTCCATGGTTACTGCCATGGAGTTTGTCTAAGGCGAAGCTCAAGGCCAAGATTCGCAGGTCTAAAATCGGAGGCCCCACACAGAATTTTGAACTTCCCGTTCTCAGGCAATTCTCTTTTCTGGTCATATATGGATGTTGAGATGGCCTACTGAAAGTCTGAGATGTTTGAAGGCATTTGATGTGAACGTTTTTTAAATTACCGGCTTCCTGCTGGGCTAGACTCTTATTTTGCCCATGGAACAGCAACTGGCAGCAGTGGACCTGTGTCTGGTGTCTAATGTGCAAGCGCAATGACTGGCTGGGGGCTGGTTGGCCAGGAGATGGGCGTGTGCGTTTACTTTGCTGGTGCCTTGCCCATCTCCCGGGCAGAACAGGCTGCCAATGAAGGGCACTTTCAAGGTATGAACCGCTGCAACCGTGCATAAGACAGAGGGCTATGGTGTTTTGTAAGTGATGTACAATGTTTGAATAATCGAATTGGGTGAGACACGCAGAACAAAACAAGTCATGTGGCAGCCATTGTTCAAGATGAAGCGCGGCGCACCGCAAAAAAAAATGTTGCCTTGCATGCACTTTTATGGAGCAAGGCATGGCAATGCAACCAAAACAATAAAAAAAAATACTAAAATTACACAAACAACTTGTCGGAGGTGCAGTCTGGGAAGTGCGTAGCTGTCCTGCCTGCAACAGTCTTCGAAAAAGTCCTTAACAGAGTGCTGACAGCTGTAAATAAAACCTACTGAGTACATTACATGTAACGGGGGCAGTCTTTACGGGAGGTTCCAACAGTAGAAAGTGAGGGACTATTAAACAAATTAACCAATAAAAGATGGGTGGAGCTTAAAGCCGATATTCTGAGCACAGCATGTCTCCAAGAGACCGCGCAAGCGTTGCTTAGGCGAGACCTAAAAAATGGAATATAGAAGATGGTACAGGCTTTATGGAAGATGCTGCTTCCATCATAGTTCAAACCCCTCTGGCCACAACAGCAGCTGTGGTGTAGTGTGGTTTGTGGCCTCATTACCTTCATTGCTACGTTGGCTTGGGCCTGGCTGCCATGATGCCTTTTTGCACATGTTACTTTGTGACTTTGTTTTCCAGACTCTGCTTGTGCCTGGCTATATTAGAACTGTCTGCCTTTTTGCCTTTCACCTTTTCTCCTGTTCCCTGTGGGTTTCGTCTGCACAACATGTACAAGGTCGAAAAACAACGTCCCTTGTTCTTGCTGATCTGGTCAGACCCTCGTACTTAGACATAACACGAAGTACAGCTGCACTGGAGAAATTCGTGTGCTTTTAATATTGTGATTTCGCTGTTTGAGGCACTTGGAGAAAAACCTTTCCAGGGAGAAGAGCTGTGCTTGTCTGATGATGTAAACCTTGCATCTAGACATTGAGGTATGAGGGTCCGTCCGACAAAGCCCAGAGGTCTTCTATTTTTATAATAAACTAGTTATTAGCACGGGGAGGGTGGTAAGGCCATTTAGCCCTATATCCACTGTCTTTATAAAATGCTGTCCCCGTTTGTATTCTATGGAATTGTAACCATGCTTATTATTTTATCATTATGCATTATGCTGATAGTACTGGCACGTGTACTGTATCTTGGAGCACGATAGTTGAAATAAACATTTTAAACTATACAGTGGCTCTTATTACGCACGTTGTGGACAAGTATGAGTGAGTGATGAAAGTGTTCTTGCTCCCGCGAGTCCTGAGAGAGACCGTGTTCTGGGTTGTCTAATCATTGGTAGCGGTGCTGCGAATGAGACGCTAAAGCTAGTCGGATTGGGATTGTGGGTACTAAGGGGCATGGTTGGCTCACCACTATACTCCGAGGTCCTATTATCCTGTGCATAGCTCTGTGTATGTGCAGAATCCCTACAACAGTGGTATCAACAAATTCAGCCTAACCGACTTACCAACACAGAAGGCAATCTGCAGCTGCAAGGTCCGCCTCTGACAAAAAGGGATTGCTCGCTTCCCACTATCCGGTGGAGGGTGCTGGGGGAGTATTGTCAGTGTTTTTGCCGCAGTGGCAACGACTAACAAGAATATTTGTAATATAGTTCAGGATGGATACTTTCTAAGGTTCAAATATCCAGCAGTTATGCCACTAAAAAGATCTTCGTCTTCAGGACTTACTCTTTGAAGTAAACACCTTGCTTCAAAAGTATGCATCTGAAAGAGACACGTTAGTGACAGATTCCTTACCTTAGAATATCCCCAGGTGTCAGGCTGGATCCGGAAAGTTTTTGCGTAGCAGTACCCTTGCGCGTCGGTAGGCGGCGTCGTGCGGCTTTGTGATCGCCGGGATGACTTCGCGGGCAGTACTTAGACGCCGCCCCTGCGCGCTGACGTCAGTTCTTATTTTTCCGCGCCAGTAAGCGCAGATCCGGGAAGAGCAGTGCCCTAGTCAATTTTTGACTAAATTTTTGGTGAATTTTTTCACTGTTTCTTTCGAGTCTTCTTGACTCCTAGGTGTCGGTAGGGATGCCCGGCTTCAAGCCATGCGGTGCCTGTGGTCGAATGATGTCGATCACAGACCCGCACTTAGTGTCTCTACTGCCTCGGCCGCGACCACGACACGAAGTCGTGCCCCGACTGCCGGAAACTTCACCCGAAGGCTTTGCGAGAGCAGTCTCGAAAGCTACTCGAGGTCCGGCAGTCGGCTCCGCGCCGCACCAAGCCCTGGTCCCGTGAGAGGTCGAGGGGCCGGTCGCGGAGCCCCCGCCGGTCGTCGGAGTCCAAGTCTTCGCGCTCCTCGGGTAAGTCGAAGCACAAGAAGTCTAAGAAGCACCATCGCTCTAAGACTTCGCCTCGCCAGTCTCGTGACTCGGCTGAGGCCCCTGTCGGCACCGTCCCCGCGGCTCCGGATGTGCCTGTGGCGCCGCCCCTGCATTACCCGTCCTTCCCGGGTTCGGGGGCGACTCCGGCCGAGATACAGGAATTCCTGTAGGCCATGGCCCGCCTCTTCGGGCCTCAAGGTCCCTCCGGTGCGCCTTCGGGCCCCGCGGGCCCTGATGGGGTTGCTCCGGCGTCGCCGACGTCTCCGGTCCCGGCGTCGCCTGTCCCACCAGCCTTGATCCCGGCCCCGGCCTCGATCCCGGCTCCGGTGGTACCGCAACCCCGATCGACGCCGGTTGACCTAACCATGCCTCCGCTGATCTCCCCGGTGCCGTTCACGACGCCGCCCGGGGCTCCGGCCGGCGTCGTTCCCCGGTTCCGGACATGGAGCCGGACCGACGTCGCTCGACGCCGATGAGACCTTGGGTCCCAGATGTCCCTCCTCCATATTTTGAACCAGAGGAGGACCAGAAGAGCTGGGAGGGCTCGGAAGACTCTCTCACACAGCAGTGTGAGTATGATCAGGACTGGGCAGAGGAACTTGGGGATGCCAGTGGTCAAGACACTTCCCCTGACACTGGCATGCTGTCTCCTCCCGTGGCTACTGAGGAGGGAGCACATTTCGCAACGGTGTTGCGTAGATCAGCTGGAGCCTTGCACCTCCAATTGCCTACTGTGGCTGTCAGGACTAATCTCCTGACCGAAGTGCTTCAGCCGGCAGCTTCCTCTTCGGAGACTGTGCTGCCGTTTAATGATGCACTATCTGACGTTCTTTTGGGCACCTGGTCCAAGCCCACCACAGGGGCTCCTGTGGATAGGAACGTGGCCCGACACCATCGCCCTGCTCTGGGCGACCCCTTGTTCCTCTCTCCATCCCACCCCTGCGAGATTGGTTGTCCAAGCCTCTGCCTCCCAAACCGCCTTCCCTACCGCCCCTCCGGATAGGGAATCCAAACGCCTGGACCAATTTGGGAAGAAGGCTTTTTCTTCCTCCAGTGCTGGCTTGCGGTCCGTCAACACCGCTTGCCTTTTGGGCCGATATACCCACTCCCTGTGGGATTCGGTGGCGACTGTTTTGCCACAGTGTTCTGAGGAGGTCCAGACACTGCTTACCCGCACCATTGCGGAAGGTAGAGATGCGGCTAAATACACCATACGTTGTGGCCTTGATACCGCCGACTCGCTGGGCAGATCGCTTGCAACGACGGTGGCGCTGCGTCGCCACGCCTGGCTGAGAACAACTGGTTTCTCGGGTGATGTCCAGAATACGCTCATGGACATGCCCTTTGATGGAGTCGGTCTTTTTGGTTCCAAAGCAGACCATGCGCTGGAGCGTTTTAAGGACTCACGGGCTACTGCCAAGTCCCTGGGCCTTTCTGTTGTGCGCCCTCCGCTAACCTCTGCTTTTCGCCCCTTTCGTGGCCACGGAAGGGGCGCCCAGTCACGACCGCAGCCCAGCCACCGGCCCGCGCAGCAAGCGTCTTCGCGTGGCCGGTGACGTGGCTACAGCCGTGGCGGTTCGGGCAACCAGCGTGTGGGTCAGGCCACCACCTCCGCCCCGTCCGCGGCCTCCAAGCCCTCCTAGTCCCTCCTTTCAGGTGCACAGCACGCCAGTAGGGGGCAGGGTCCGCCATCACCTTCACCACTGGCGTGCCATCACCTCGGACAGGTGGGTCTTGGACATTGTCCGAAGGGGCTACTCCCTCCCCTTCGAGACCACCCCCTCCCCTTCGAGACCACCCCCCCAGCCATGCCACCTCAATTCCACCGCATGTCAGGGGATCACTTGGTGCTTCTGCAGAAGGAAGTCACGGCCCTCTTGGCCAAGAGGGCCATCGAGCATGTTCCGACCCCAGAAGTAGGACGTGGTTGCTACTCCCACTACTTCCTGGTGCCCAAAAAGGACAAGGAGGACATGCGTCCTATCTTGGACCTCCGGAACGTCAATCGCTTCCTCCGGAAGGAGAAGTTCAAGATGCTCACCCTAGCTCAGGTCTTGACTGCCCTCGACCCTGGAGACTGGTTGGTAGCGTTGGACTTGCAGGACGCTTATTTTCACATCCCCGTCCTGCCGGCCCACCGGCGTTACCTTCGGTTCACGGTAGGCCTCGAGCATTTTCAGTTCACCGTGCTCCCCTTTGGCCTTACAAGTGCCCCTCGGGTGTTCACGAAAGTGATGGCGGTGGTCGCAGCTCATCTGCGCCGCTCAGGGGTTCCAGTCTTCCCCTACCTCGACGACTGGCTGCTGAAGGCAGGCTCGTCCCAGGCAGTCGTCTCCCACCTCCAGACTACGTCCGAACTCCTGCACTCGCTGGGGTTCTCCATCAATGTGCCGAAGTCGCATCTGATTCCTTCTCCACAGCTCCTTTTCATCAGAGCAGTTCTGGACACGACGCAGTTTCGGGCCTATCCTCCCAAACGGCGAGTCCGGGATATTCAGGCTATGATTCCGATCTTTCAGCCTTTATCCTGGGTTTCGGTACGGATGACCCTGAGGCTGCTGGGCCTCCTGCATCCTGCTGGGCCTCCTGCATCCTGCTGGGCCTCCTGCATCCTGCTGGGCCTCCTGCATCCTGCTGGGCCTCCTGCATCCTGCTGGGCCTCCTGCATCCTGCTGGGCCTCCTGCATCCTGCTGGGCCTCCTGGCATCCTGCTGGGCCTCCTGGCATCCTGCTGGGCCTCCTGGCATCCTGCTGGGCCTCCTGGCATCCTGCTGGGCCTCCTGGCATCCTGCTGGGCCTCCTGGCATCCTGCTGGGCCTCCTGGCATCCTGCTGGGCCTCCTGGCCTCCTGCTGGGCCTCGTGGCCTCCTGCTGGGCCTCGTGGCCTCCTGCTGGGCCTCGTGGCCTCCTGCTGGGCCTCGTGGCCTCCTGCTGGGCCTCGTGGCCTCCTGCTGGGCCTCGTGGCCTCCTGCTGGGCCTCGTGGCCTCCTGCTGGGCCTCGTGGCCTCCTGCTGGGCCTCGTGGCCTCCTGCTGGGCCTCGTGGCCTCCTGCTGGGCCTCGTGGCCTCCTGCTGGGCCTCGTGGCCTCCTGCTGGGCCTCGTGGCCTCCTGCTGGGCCTCGTGGCCTCCTGCTGGGCCTCGTGGCCTCCTGCATCCTGCTGGGCCTCGTGGCCTCCTGCATCCTGCTGGGCCTCGTGGCCTCCTGCATCCTGCTGGGCCTCGTGGCCTCCTGCATCCTGCTGGGCCTCGTGGCCTCCTGCATCCTGCTGGGCCTCGTGGCCTCCTGCATCCTGCTGGGCCTCGTGGCCTCCTGCATCCTGCTGGGCCTCGTGGCCTCCTGCATCCTGCTGGGCCTCGTGGCCTCCTGCATCCTGCTGGGCCTCGTGGCCTCCTGCATCCTGCTGGGCCTCGTGGCCTCCTGCATCCTGCTGGGCCTCGTGGCCTCCTGCATCCTGCTGGGCCTCGTGGCCTCCTGCATCCTGCTGGGCCTCGTGGCCTCCTGCATCCTGCTGGGCCTCGTGGCCTCCTGCATCCTGCTGGGCCTCGTGGCCTCCTGCATCCTGCTGGGCCTCGTGGCCTCCTGCATCCTGCTGGGCCTCGTGGCCTCCTGCATCCTGCTGGGCCTCGTGGCCTCCTGCATCCTGCTGGGCCTCGTGGCCTCCTGCATCCTGCTGGGCCTCGTGGCCTCCTGCATCCTGCTGGGCCTCGTGGCCTCCTGCATCCTGCTGGGCCTCATGCCAGATGGCATATGCGGGCTCTGCAGTGGGACCTGAAGTTCCAGTGGGCGCAGCACCAAGGCAATCTGTCTCATCACGTTCAGATCTCGGAGGGGACTGCAAGACAGTTGCAGTGGTGGCTCTCGAACCGGCAATGGGTCATGGGCAGATCCCTTCCCCAGCCAGAGTACACAGTTGTGACGGACGCGTCCCTTCTGGGATGGGGCGGTCACATGGGAGAGGCGGAGATCAGAGGCCTCTGGTCTCCGGCGGAGTCCCGGCTCCATATCAACCTTCTGGAGCTCCGGGCGATCCGACTTGCACTCAAGGCATTCCATCCCTCTGTCAAAGGGACGGTAGTGCAGGTGTTCACAGACAACACCACCGCCATGTGGTACTGCAACAAGCAAGGCGGGGTGGGGTCGTGGACCCTATGTCAGGAGGCTCTGCGCCTCTGGACATGGCTGGAACATCAGGGCATTTTCCTGATGGTTCAACACCTGGCAGGTTCCCTGAACGCCAGGGCGGACGAACTCAGCCGCAGGTGCATGATGGATCACGAATGGCGTCTTCCCTCGGAAGTGGCGCAAGGACGCTTTCTACAGTGGGGAGAGCCTTGGTTAGATCTATTCGCCACCGAAGAGAGCGCGCAATGTCATCAGTTCTGCGCGTTGGAATTTCCAAGGCAGCACTTGCTCGGCGACGCTTTTCGTCGCGAGTGGAGTTGCGGTCTGTTGTACGCTTTTCCGCCTATACCACTTCTACCCAGAGTGTTGAAGAAGATTCGGCGCGACCGGGCCCAAGTCATCCTTGTGGCTCCGGACTGGGCTCGAAGAGTTTGGTATCCCGAGCTACTCAGTATGAGCGTCGATTCCCCCGATCCGTCTGCCTCTTCGGGAGGATCTTCTGTCGCAGCAGCAGGGGACGGTCCTCCACCCGAACCTGTCCAGCCTCCACCTGCTTGCGTGGAGATTGAGCGGCGGCAGTTGATTCCTTTCGACTTGCCTCCCGAAGTTTGTGATGTGATTCTGGCAGCCAGGCGTCCCTCCACTAAGGTGGTATACGCCTGCAGGTGGAACAAGTTTGTGGCATGGTGCACAGCAAAGGCTGTGAATCCCCTTTCTGCCCCTCTTTCTGAGGTTCTTCTGTTCCTTCTTTCCCTGGCCCAACAGGGTTCTGCCCTGGGTACCATCAAGGGCTATCTTTGTGCTATCTCGGCCTTCCTCAGGCTTCCTGATCAGCCCTCCCTTTTCAAGTCCCCTGTTGTTAACAGGTTTCTAAAAGGCATTACACACCTCTTCCCTCCTGTTCCGTTTGTGATGCCTCAATGGGACTTGAACTTGGTTCTTACCTTTCTTATGTGCGCGCCCTTTGAGCCTCTACATAACTGTCCTCTTCGTCTTCTGACTCTGAAGACAGCCTTTCTGGTGGCCATCACCTCCGCTCGGCGGGTGAGTGAGCTCCAGGCTCTATCATGCAAACCTCCCTTTCTGTCTGTCCATCCAGACAAGGTTGTTCTTAGGACGCGTCCGTCCTTCTTGCCAAAGGTGGTTACTGCCTTCCACATTGGGCAGACCATCACTTTGCCCACCTTCTTTCCGCCTCCGCATCCTTCCAGAGAGGAAGAGAGGCTCCACCGTCTGGACCCAAAACGTGCGCTTTCCTTTTATACCAACCGCACACAACACTTCCGGGTGGATGACCAGCTCTTTGTTGGCTACGTGGGCGCCAAGAAAGGTCGGGAGGTGCACAAGAGAACCATCTCCCGCTGGGTAACCTTGTGTATCAAAGCCTGCTATTCTTTGGCTAAGAAGGAGTCTCCTGTTGTGCTGCGTGCCCATTCCACCAGGGCAACGGCTGCTACCACGGCTTTAGGCCGCGGTGTTCCGCTGCAGGATATCTGTCAGGCAGCTACGTGGGCCTCGCTGCACACATTTACAAAGCATTACTGCCTTGACAGTCAGGTCCGGAGGGACGGCTTCTTTGGCCGTTCTGTCCTCCGGGACTTCCTTGTCTGATCTTTGTTCGCAGACCCACCACCGGGGTTGGTATTGCTGGGGTATCTATTCTAAGGTAAGGAATCTGTCACTAACGTGTCTCTTTCAGATGCACAAGTTACTAACTTGTGTAACGATATATCTGTAAGAGACAGTAGTTAGTGACAGATTCCTTACCGCCCCACCCATCCTCCCCGTTCTGCGAACTGATTTCTAGGGTTAAGGACATCCCTTTCAGGGCCCTAGTATTTTTCAGACACCTATGTCAGCTTCTTGCATGGCTCTGCGATCCTGGCGCGGAAAGTCGTGTACAGAACTGACGTCAGCATGCAGGGGCGGCGTCTAAGTACTGCCCGCGACGTCATCCCGGAGATCACAACGCCGACGACTGACGCGGAGCCGCACGACGCCGCCTAACGACGCGCGAGGGTACTGATACGCAAAAACTTTCCGGATCCAGCCTGACGCCTGGGGATATTCTAAGGTAAGGAATCTGTCACTAACTACTGTCTCTTACAGATATATCGTTACACAAGTTAGTAACTTGTGCATTGGAAGTTGTTCCCCGTCACCAAAAAGGAAGTAAATTCATCTTACTTTCTGGTTCGAAAGAAAGGTCTGAATCTAGAAGACAGACTTGTACTCCACCTCAGATTAACGACCCAAGTGCTGGTGAACCTGTAAAGAGACCGCTGCATTGAGCCTCAGACACACAAAGTATTGCAGCTCTTGCTTACATTTGGGAGAGTGTACAAAGTATTCTCTTGGCCCTATAGAGCGATCCCGGCAATGTCTAGCACCATTCTGATGACACTGAGGGCATACTGTAAAGGTGGGACAGGGCTGGAACTAAGGAACAAGGTTTACAATCCGTTGTAGTTCACCCTGAACCATATCTAGGAACACCAGATTCAGGTATACAGTTTAATGATTTACTCACCACCTACATTACACCACACAAGTTGAGTGTCACCTGCCAAATGACAAACTGTGCCCAAGGTGTGCCAGTGTTGACGGACTTTCTACGCGACACAGACCTGCCCATTGATAACAGGATTTTGGCAGATTACTACAAGCCTAGGGAGAATACAAAGTGGGAAATACCTGCTTACAGTAGAAGTGTCTCTGGTGGGCCTGTATACCCGCACAACTACAAAGACAGTGAATGGTTCATGGACTTAGCCAGTCGTGCCATAGCAGTGCATTGGAGATCCCCAGTCATCTTGCACCTCCCAACCCTCCCGGTGCTGATGGAAAGAAAAGGTGAAAACATGGGGAGGAACAGAGGGCACAATTTCACTTTGTGGGACGACAGGGCTTACTTAAGCACCCTAAAGCTGATCTTTGGAATGAACTGGTAGACACCTTTGCCGAACCAGATACATAGGCTTATTATTATCTTGTTTCTTCTGGACATGGGGCTGGGAGGGCTTCCACTGCTTCATATTGTGAACTAGACTCATTCTGTTTGGGGCCAGTGGAGGGCAGTCAACAAATATACAGCTGTGATGTTCTGACTGACACTCGTGTGTAAGCTCACGGACAAATGGACCGTGCAATGTTTACTGTTTTTTTTTATTTGAGTTTATATGCTTTTAATGTGGCTATTATGTGGCATCTCATTGGCAAGTGATTTCACTGACACCCCAGCTAATAACTGTGTACCATGTGCGATGATATAAAAAGACAATAAGAAGGTAAAACCTGTCTGACTTAACTTCAAAGCAATACAAAAAATAATGACCAAGTGGATCAAAAAGGGAAAATTTATGTTGGCATTACATCAGATTCACCCTCATTCACACCAAAGTGACTGGATGTGTGCCATAGATTTATAGAATACCTATTTCACAGACCAATCATAAAGCATCAAATGTTTAATATTTGTAGTAGGTAACAAACCATACCAATGCGAGGATCTCCCTTTTGGTCTGAAGTTGCACCTCTAACAATTTGAAGTGCATGACAGTGGTTGTGGCACACCTAAGGAGACCAAACATTTTTGTCTCCCCATGCCTAGACAACTGGCTGATAAAAGTAGCAATGCAAAAAGGTCCGGAGTAATTTCCATCAGATTGTGGATATCATTTTCTACCGGTGTCTGTGTATCGATATGAACAACTCGACAGCCACCCTGGATTCTTTACTTACAAATTATCTCATACACCATTTTTGCAGGAGATTATTCTTTGGAGCAGACTTAACATCAATCTATCTGAAATGCCGGTCTGTTATGATCTAACCGCATGCTGGATTTCTTCTCTGAGGATTGATGGCCTTGTGAATCTTCCTAGTCCTGGACACCAGACGTCATGAGCCCACTGCAACTGTGTGGCAGACCAGTGAAATAAGCTATCAGGCAGCTAGGAGAAGATCATGGACATGATCCGAAAAGGAGGTCATATGTGAGTATACTAGAAGAGCTGGCTACCTAGCTCTGAAGTAATAGCATCCTTCCGGGCAACATTTTGTCTTCAGACATGCAACACAACAACAATATACTATCTAAACAAACAAGGAGGTATCCATTCCAGACCATTGGCTGTAGAAGCTCAAACAACTGGAGGTGGCTGATGGCAAGTGACATGACCATCACTGCTGTTCATCTGCCATCAATACAAAACACTGAGGCAGGCTCAATCAGTTGAACATTCCAAGAAAACCACAAATTTGTTCTCAAAGACCAGGTGCTTCAAAGTGTCTTTGGTTAGTAGGGCTAGCCATAAATAGGCCGGTTTGTGGACGCAGAAGACGGGCAATGCACATACTTTGCATCAAGATGCTACCAACCAGGATCAAAAGGGAATGCCCTTTAATTGACTGGTCATGGAAATTTCTTTATGCTCCCCTCTCAATCAATCCCAAATGTGCTGATCAAGCTACACCATTACAAGACCAGGATGATACTCATACCATGCTAGTGGCTGTTCACGGATAGCCTGCATGTTTTTGCGAGACTACATAGGCAGCTACTTTGCAACCCGAATCTCTTATAGAAGTTCAGGTGCCAGATCCTGAATTCTTACAATATGGACATCCAAACCTGCCAAAAGAATGGACAGTTCACTTGAGGCAAAAAATCTTTTACATTGTATTTCTTTAAGACCAGAGATTCTGCATCTGATGTACTAAAAAAAACTGATCTTTCCAGATTCCAAGAAGTGGTAATATCTTGCCTTCATCTAGCAAGGTCTGGCCTTTGAATTGCTTCAATAAAGCTGTATCTTAAGGCAATCACTGCATACAGTAAATCTTCTTTACAAACCTTTCTTTAAAATGCCAGTGGTAACAGATTTATTTCCTGGAGTGCCTTATGAAACAATTCCACCCTGCTAGAGCCCCATTCCCTATATTGGGAATTGAAAATTGTTCTATCTAAGTTAATAGGTGTACCTTTTGAGCCGTTACACAAAGCTACATTACAACATATAACCTGGAAGGCTGCCTTCTCTGTGCCCATCACCTCCTCTCGCAGTCCGTGAAATTCAGGCTGTTTTCACAGAAATCTTACATGTATTCTGGTACAAACAGGGCAGTGATGAGAACCGATTTAAGTTTGCTCCCTAAAGTGGTATCAAACTTCCATTTAAATTAGTCTGTCTCTTTACTGACCAGAATACTCCAACTGCAGCAGAAAGGACTCTTCACACATTGGACATGCAAAGAGTACTAAAATTCCATCTTGGCAGGACAATCTGATCACTTACTATTAAACTATGGTACTATAAGAATTGGCTTGCCTACAATGAAACCATCCATTTCTAGATGGATAGTTTCTTGCATTAAACTTTTGCCAAATAAACCCTTCCTGGGAGACCTAGGTCTCCGTTGACCCGGGGAAAGGCTACTACTGTGGCTCTTTTTAAGAAATGTCCCTAGTACAGACATATCTAAAACCCCTAATTGGCGATCCATCCACACATTTATCAGATCCTTTTCTTTGGATTCAGACTCCAGAGTGAATGCCCAAGTCAGACCTTTTCAAGGAATGTGTTTGGATAAGGGTGGATGCTGTGTTTTTCTTGTCTCTTGTCAGCCATTTTAACTGGGATGGGCTTGATATTCTATTCAGTGTTTAAGATTATTGGTGAGGCTCCCCTGGAGAAGGAAAAGTTACTTGCCCTGTAATCCTAGTTTTCTTTCAAGAAAATATTAATCAACATCATAATAAACCCTTCTTGGACAAGAAAGATTCTATCTTACCCCTATCCTTTATTTTTAAAAATTGTATATACCCAGAATCCTCTCGTTGGGCATAATAGGACACAGGAGAAAGGGTTGAGGCCCTTAAAGGCACAGTGCCAGCTTTCACTTTTGGCTATGGCAACCTATCTGCAAACATTGCCCTTCATCCGTTCCTTTTCCCTTTTAAAAAAGTTTGTGAAAGGTGTTTCCCATTACCTTTTGTTAATGTAGTGACTAATTGGTTTTATTTTTATTTCTCTTTTTCTTTTGAATGAAAAATAAATGTGACTATTTTGGCGTTGTAATCTGCTGTGAAGGCATATTTTTCCTCTTTTTGAGTGTACTTTCCTACTGAAAAGCCTTGCACATATGTACATTTTTATATATATTCCTGTAAAGTGGTCCGGGTTCCAGCATGTAACTTCCTATTTTCTGATTAAACACCAGACACATGTAAGGTGATGGCTTGCATTAGTTGGGGGAGTGATGGCCAAAATGATTTACTACCACCACCCCTGTTCGCCAGTCTGAATTGTCTGAGGCTAAACTGCACACTGGTAGTCAAAATGAAAATGACCATACATGGACCAGCTTTAAGAGAGGAGGCCAAGAATACTGCTATCTAGAGTAAGGGTACTTTGCTTAATACTGTGAGTTTTTGCAGGTTTTATACTGTTTTCCTTATTTGTTTTTTAAGGATATTTGTGAATTTGAGTGGCTGGATAGTTGCAGTACTTTTGTTGAATTAGAAGTAGCAAATTGGTGGTTTTCACCGAAAAATGAGGTACATTCCACTGTACTAGTTTATTTTTATAAACCCTGTATCGTGAAATCTTATATGTTGCATTTCCAATGTACAACACAAACCTCTCCATCTTTCAAGTAGACAATCTATAACGGTTTTTTTGGGGCTCTATTTCAGAAGTAGTGGCAACATAAAACAGCTACGGATCCTGCACATATTTTACTCCTGGTCTCTGAAGCCTTGGGCTGTACACCAGGGCTAGTTCTAGTACGAAGACTATTGGTTAGGCACCAACTCCAAAACCACTCAAGCCAAGGTGGGGGTAGGGTGACATTGAAGTCAAGCATTTAATTGACTTGCCCGTCCCTTTGTGAATAAAGGCCTCCAATCAAAACGGATCCTTCTAATTTGAAGACGATTCTCTTCTGTTGTCAATGCAGTTGTTGTAGGGATTCTGCACATACACAGAGCTATGCACAAGATAATAGGACCTCGGAGTATAGTGGTGAGCCAACCATGCACCTTAGTACCCACAATCCCAATCCGACTAGCTTTAGCGTCTCATTAGCAACGATGCTACCAATGATTAGACAACCCAGAACACGGTCTCTCGCTCAGGACTCGCGGGAGCAAGGACACCCTTTCATAACTCACTCATACTTGTCCACAACGTGCGTAATAAGAGACACTGTATAGTTTAAAATGTTTATTTCAACTATCGTGCTCTAAGGTACACGTGCCAGTACTATCAGCATAATGCATAAGAATAAAATAAGCATAGTTACAATTCCATAGAATACAAACGGGGAAAGCATTTCATAAAGCAGTGGATATAGGGCTAAATGACTATACCACCCTCCCCGTGCTATTAACTAGTTTATTATAGAATAGAAGACCTCTGGGCTTTGTCGGGCAGACCCACATACCGCAATATCTAGATGCAAGGTTTACATCAGACAAGCACAGCTCTTCTCTCTGGAAAGGTTTTTCTCCAAGTGTCTCTAACAGTGAAATCACAATATTAAAAGCACACAAATTTCTCCAGTGCAGCTGCATTCAGTGTTATGTGCGAGGGGCTGACCAGATCAGCAAGAACAGGGGACATTGTTTTTCGACCTTGTACATGATGTGCAGACGAAACCCAAAGGGAACAGGAGGAAAGGCAAAAAGGCAGACCGTTCCAAAATAGCCGGGCACAAGCAGAGGCTGGAAAAACAAAGGCACAAAGTAACGTGCGCAAAGAGGCATCATGACAGCCAGGCCTAAGCCAACTTAGCAATGCAGACAAAGAGGCCACAAACCACACGACACCCTCCACTGGTCAGTCCATTGGTGAAGACATAGGACGAAGACAGAGTTCAAATAGATGGAGCAGAACGGAAACGTCTGTTTTGGAATAGTCCCCAATGAAGGACAACGATGGGGACAGGAAAAAAGGGACCCACCAACTGGACAAAATCCGGGTGAGACAGACTTATTGGAGAGGCAATAATCCAAGGACCATGAGAAAGGACAACGGAGGCAAGACATCACAGGTTGCACGCAAGTGAAATACGCAAAGCGAAAAGAAAGTCTATAGGGCACACCGAGTGTCGCCAATGGCAGGACGCCAAAGCCGGCGAGGATGCGCTCACGGAGCATCTGGAGTCGACCGTGGTCGAGGAGGGCCCCAGGAAGTGCAGCCATTGCGTAGCAAACAGACCAAAAGCAATATACCAGCCGCTAAGGCGAGGATCAACGGAAAGCCGCCAAAGACGCTGGAAAAAATGGAATGAATAAAAGCCGGTATTATACCAAAGATAGTTTGAAAGGAGGTAACAAGGCCAGAGCCCACAACTTTAAAAAAGTGCACAATACCTTCGGTGCGTGATGCATTGAAAACACGGTGAATCAGTTCACCGAAATGCTGTGGGAGGTTTGTGTTTAAAAGGGCCTGTATTTCACTGTGGGTACTTGCCACCTGGCGAATGAAAGTCTCCCGGGCGGACGTGAGCATAACCTCCTGGTTCAATAATAGCGCCTTTATTCTGCTCAATTTATTGAAATCCGCCTTCAAAGTCGGAATGGAAGGCCAAACGGAACTATCTATGATGTCGTGCGGGGGAGGAAAAAGCACATTTTTGCAGCAGACAACTCTGTGGGAAACGGTTACAATATAGGGTATGCCGGCTAGCATGCCACAGCAGTCCTGATTATTCAGAAGGAGATAGCTACCATTTGCAAGCACAGTGAAAGTAGGAGATATAGCTGGAATGCCCTTCAAAACACAAGCAAGATTCGGAGCCGAAACACTACAAGCTCAGTGCAATTTAATGTTTTTGCAAATAAGGGAATGACCTACAGTAGAATCGCATGTCTCCCCGTGAGAAAAACCTCCTTACCGTCCCCAAGACATTTATACATGAAAGGCAGGGACCAAAGTTCATGCAGGAAGGCACTGCCCAGGGGCTGAAAACGGCCCACAGGATAATGTTTCATGCATGAACTGAATTCAAATAAAGAAAAAGGCAATGCGATAACCCCGTGTACTAACCACACTGCAGAATCCAATTCCGCCACAGAGAATGCTAAGGGCTCTATTTTTCGATATGTAACAGAATGTATGTTGCATCTTTCATGGACATGAACTGCTGTTTCTCAGTTAAATTAAAAGGCAAGAATAAGGCAGAGGTGTTCAAAAAGTGCCAAGGAACTTTACCCATTTTAAGTGTTTGCAAAGTCCATGCAAACTGCATTACTGAACGCAATTGATTTTGACCATGATATAACACAGAAACATCATCTTGTACAATATCAACAACAGAGGAAACAATATTCTCTAATGTGTAAATGCGGGAAGACAGGGTATTAATACTATTGTCAACAACAGCAAGCACCTTTTCTAGATTTGTTTGATCTATTTACCGAAGACGGGAAGCAGCTTCAATTTGCGAAAGCTTCCAGAGTTCATTATAAGTTTCATAAATGAATCTCCTAGGCCGAGGACCACGAGGCCCCAGAACAAAATCGGACAGATCAATGTTGCCTGATAGGAGGGATAAATGTTGTTTAACAGAATCTAAGGAAGAGTGCTGCAACCACTGTTTACATAATTTACCAACAGAATACGTTGTAACAGTACGAGAGTCAGAAAACCTTGGATCCGGTCGATCCTGTTTGTAACCAGGATCCGTGTCATGAAAACGCAGTTGGCAGGCATTAGATGCTATGGGCCAAGCCAACCAGGGTGACTGAACAAACGTAGAGACATTAAACGAATTGTTCTAAAACAAAACTTGCAAATCTGTAAGGGACATATTGAAGTGCAAGCTCTCGTTGGGAGTGGAAGACAATACGGGAATGGATGGGGCATTTAATTGTTTGGACGTAGCCAAACCCCAACACGTTGTTTGATAGATGGTTTGATTTAAAAATAAAATTTGGGCCGGGATGAGGCAAGCACGGTGCAAGGCTTCTGTGCCTTGTACCTGCCATGCTTTGGAGCCCCAAATAGATTTTAAATCAATGGTGTCCCGCCAATGTTCATACCCACCCACAGCTAAGGCGTTCAAAAAGGAACCCGAATACAGCAATTTGGTGTGGGTCAACATGATTTTCTGAGTGGACGAAGTGTTTAATTTAAAATAATAGGACCCAGGGTTCGATCTATCAAAGTCTGTAAAATAAGTAAACTTATTTCTAAGAGTCTGGGAGCTACCTGGCAAAGGGGTCGGACAATGTTCCCATTGGGTGTAATTAAAAGGACCCCGAAGGGAACTGGGTTTATGGAGAAAGTGGTTGCCCCAATGCTGGTAACAATATAAATCGGCATAATTCGCAGAATTCATGTACAAATCTTCAGCATTAAAGGCAGCATAATATTTCAAATCAGTAAATAACGATTCAACTGCATTCACATCCCAATCGTCAGAATGAATATTACTTTTAACGACATCACCCATTGAAACACGGAGGACATTGGGCACATTAATAATCTCGGTTGGTCCATGAATTTGGAAATTTACCGCATCCCATACGGTGCCATCAGCGACTGGGAAAGCTGAAATGTTCACAAATGTGTGGTCACGCTTCATGATGTGAGAAGAAGAATGCAGAGCCAAAGTTCCAGCGACACAGTTCACTGTAGAGCGTTCTGGTAAATAGTGACCATTGATGAGTAAGAAAAAAACTGTCACAAAGCCAATGGACATGAACAGAAAAATCAGAAATAGTACCAACCAGATGTATGTCCATGGTGGGATCAAAAAAATTGTCTCTGAACCAGGATACAAAAATACTGAACCTGGACGGGATAAGTGCTGAAGTGGAATCCGAGTCAAAGGAATAACATGTTGGGCTCAGTGGCGTTGTTGGTAGGTGAGCCACCGACTCGGTGGCGGGGTAGGTATACTCGGTCTCCTCGTTGCAGGGGGGGATCCGGGTATTCGAGCAGGCGATCAGGCAAATCTACCATCTCGATGGCAACATCAGTGACCGTTCGGGCTGGAGGGCCACAAACATTTGTCCTGGAAATGACTGGTCAAGAGACCGCTGGTGTTACACTATTCAGGATCTGCCAGATGTTGTAACTTGACATTTTCCACTGAGATGTGTCTGTTCTCCTTGCGACCAGGAAGTGGTGGTAAGATGACTGTACAAGTACCCTTCAAGCCAAGGACTGGAACCGGTGCACGATAAGAGGGGCCAAATTCTTTTTTGTTCTCCACCTTCTCTCGGACCAGGTCTCCAACTTTCGGAAGCCAGCCGGCAACCGGAATCTGCAGCGCAGCGTCTGTGGCTGAAGGTAAATGTTCGATTGCAAGTTTGTCTCGGGCTTCTTGTAAGTCCTGTAACATAGTAGAATGGTTATCTACATCAAAGATTGCGGATTGCGCCGCAATGTCTAGACCATCAAGGTCAGGCACAAACATTCGTATGCCAAAGAGCATTTCGTATGGGGTCCGCCCACCCAGAGGTCTTCTAGGGAGATTATTAAGTGCACGTTGTACGGTATACAAGTGGGCCAGCCAGTTCCTGCCAGTACCTAAGACTCTAGCTGTCAAGGATTGCTTTAAGTCACGGTTCATTCGTTCAACAATCGAATTGCCCTCAGGCTGATATGGAGACAAAAATTTCACCCGCACCCTTGTACGCCTTAGAGGCGAACGCTGGACCTTGGTCAGAATGGAAGGTGCCACAGGCAAAAATTCCCACAAAGACACGCAAATCCCTTATGACATTTCGAGCGTCAGCACTCCGTTGTGGCCAAACCCAGATGAAACGTGTGCACGAATCCACTGCAACCAAGATGTACTTATACGCAGTGTCAGAAGAAAATGGACCGCAGTGATCCAGGTAAACACACCCAAAAGGTCTGTTAGAAATGCAGAGCGGGGTTTGCGGTGGTCGTGTAACCGTTGAAGGCTTAATCTGTTGACAAACGTCACAAGAAAGCACATAAGTACGGGTCTGTTTATATAAACCACGCCACCAGTAACGCTGCTGCAAGATGGAAACCGTCGCAGACACGCCAGCATGAGCCGAAGCCATGCCTTCGTGTGCGGCTGTTATCAAGGAAAGTCTGCGGTCCGCGTTGGGAATCAGCCGATCACCAACGTCTGGAATTCTTACGTAAGGAGCCTGTTCGGGACCTAATTGATAAGAGTATTTGGAAGGGAAACCCCGTGGGTAATTAGCCCCTTCCTTTGTCGCAGCAATAGCTGCCAAAATATCATTATCTATTTTAGTCATATCTTGTAACTGCTGCATTTGGCAGCTTCATCTGCCAAACCGTTACCGACAGCGTGTGCGCCCACACGCTGGTGGCCAAGAATGTGAATCACCTGTGTGAGAGGCAGACGTTGTTTCAAATCTGCCACTCTAACCCAAAGCATTTTATGCTTAATTGTGCTGCCTTTAGCATCTCTATAGTCATTTTGTGACCATAAGAATAGATTGTCATTGAAAGACTGAACACAGTAGTAAGAATCGCACACAATTAGGGTAGTCACGTCTGGATTAGCGAACTAGAGTGCGAGCACCAAAGCGCGCAGCTCGGCCAATTGTGCAGTACTGTCTCCTAGTGCCTGAGTGTGCACTACCGTCTGTTTGAACTCACCGTTCACCATAGTACCTGCAACAATAGCACATGCTGCTGAATAAGCATGCTTGGAACCCGTGGCCGGTTGTGCCGAACCATCGGTATAGATAATACATTTGTACTCCTCAAGCGGTAGCAAAGACAGAGGAGGAGGATGAACAAATTCATACTGTAAAAACTCCTATGTCTGAAGTGAAGAATCAAAGATAAACGTGACATCCGGAGATGTCAAAGATGTTGCCCATTGTATCCAACGGGGGTGCAAAGCCTTAGAGTTCGGTACACTTGCTTTCGTCACTGCCTCAAGGGCAGGATATGGTGTTACCACCAAAATGCGTTTTCCCTGTACCAGTGCGCGTTCCTTTAGAATCGCCATTTGCACTGCAGTCAACTTTTTCCACAGAGGAAAAGCGCATTTCTGCAGAAGTGTAAAGATGTGACTTGTATGCAATCGGTACTGTGTCACCTTCGTTAAAGGTTAAGTACGTGAAACCCACTGCCCCTGGAACGATTCTAATCACCAGGTTTGTGTGGTTGTCACGAGTCAACAAGAATTTAGATTCAAGTAGATCTGACTGCAAAGATTGCAGTATAGAAGAATGCTAGCCAGCATGACTTCGAAAAGTTAGGTTGTATCAAGGCATAAAGAGGCTTGATACGCTGGGCATATTCGGGAATGTAAGTACGCCCGAAGTTAAGAAAACCCAGTAAAGACTGAAGTTTCTTCAGTGTAGTTGGAGGGCACAAAAGTGCGCACTTCTCCGAGAAATGGGGTGCTAAGCCCTTACCTTCATTGTTGAGCTCATAGCCCAAAAACAAAACGGTAAATTCAGCAATGTGAGATTTGGCAAAATTAAATTTGTATCCTAAGACCGCAAATTCAAGAATAATGCGGTCCACTCGGGAAAGATGCGGCCATAATTCGTCGTCCGTCAGATAGATATCATCGACGTACGAACACGCATCTGGGTCTATGCTGTCCAACAGAGAGACAACATGGGCGGCGAATACACCCGGACTGTTCTTGTAGCCCATGGGTAAACGCCGGAATTTGAATTGTTTACCACCAGAAGTGAAAGCGCTCCATTGGCTGCACTCCGGGGACAAGTTGTGCGTGTAAAATCCATTGGATAGGTCAAGTGTCGTTTTATATTTTTTACGAACAAGACTGTCTACAAGCGCAGAACTGTGGGTATTTTGCACCGCAAAGGTCCGACAATGAGAGTTCAAATGTCGGTAATCCAAAACTAGGCGGTACGATCCATCGGGTTTTGAAACCGCGAAAAGGGGATTATTCATGGGTGACACGCATGTTTCAATTACTCCTTGATATTCTGTGTCAGAATTTCGGAAACGGGACCTTTTGCTTCCCGCTTGATGGGATATTGGGGTTGTGGCTGTGGCAGCGATCGCAAAGGAATATCATGGGGGGAGAGTCTTCATCCCAGCCCACGTGGTTGCGGTATAACGCCGGAGCCAGGGACACAGCCCACTCAGCTGCGAGAGCCTCCGCTTTGTCCTTGGGGACATGACGAGAAAAGCTCGGAAGGATTACCTCCTCCCCTCTAGGCGCAGCAAGTACGAATGGGGGCGGCCAATCCGCCTCTGCCAACAAAATGTCGTACGAAGAGGTTAGATTCTCCCAAAAAATCCCTTTAATAACACGCTGTATGTCACCTTCAATTTGAATGACAATATTATATAGTCTGTCAGGGGGTGCCACTCTGGTGTCATCTGTCTCGACAGTAATGAATGTATCAGTTGCTGTCGTCTCCACATGAGGACGTAGTGCCTCCCGCACTATGGTAACTTCCGCTGCGCTGTCTAGGAGCGTCACTGCCCACGTCCAATTCAGGAGTCTCGTTCTCACCGTTTGTGGCATACCTCACTGTTACAGCTGCAACTTTCTTCTTCTGAAACTGTGGGCGAGAACGTGGAAATTCTTCTGGTTTCCCTCGGACTTGTTGTCGAGGTTGGTCTCGTCCCTGTGGAGCCTCTTGACCCCTGCCTCTATCCTGGCGATCTCCTCCACCAGTCTGAGAGGTCAATGGTGCCTGTGAAGAACGAGGAGAACGCGGATCAGGGACCTGAAATCTCTCTATAGATTTAATTCTTGCTCTGTCGCGCAAATCATAAGTGCGTTCAGAAGAGACGGAAACCGGGGAAGCGCCTCGCGACCCTGGCTTCTTCTGTTACTTACCCTGTTTTTTCAACCTCCAGCTCTTTTTTAGTAAAGAACGGTTTCTCATCTTTCTCAGACTGAGTTTTTGGTTGTGTTTGCGTTTTAGCAAAAGGCTTAACTCCCAGGCTATTGCGGCCAATGGTTTTGTAAGCCTGTGCAATAATTTTCGGTAATTTGCGCGGCTTGTCCGGTTCTGGGACCAAAGCCAAAGCATTAGCTACTTGGAAGTTAACTGCATCGCCCTTGACATTCGCAAGGATCAAATCAGCTACTACATCGAACACGCCCACCAGTCTCATCCCTAATTCCACAGCCGCTTCAGGGCCATGCTCATCCTGCACTCGTTTAATTACTGTCATGGAAGGAGTGCCGAAACACTTCGCATACACTGCTGCGAATACCTTACCCCAGTTGTTGCATTCTGCCAACTCGGGAATTAAGTCTTTTGGCAAACTAATCGTCAAAATCCTGTGTTTTTCCACAGGAGAAGTATTTGGAAAAACTGCCTCCAGCTGGTCAAATTTCTCTGCAAGCCAATAAGGCAAATCGTCCTTATTTTGTGGGCGCTTGCCCGTCACCGAATTAACCATGACGGGACTTATGGTTACGCCGCCTGGTCCAGCTGGATGTGCCGCAACTCCAGGTGGGGCTCCCTGGATGTTGCCTGTAACATACTGTACTAAAGCTCTATGCACACGTATCAAAGACGTATGCAATTCACGCAGTTCAGCAACCGCAAGCGTCATGATGTGGGGTATACCTGGCCAAAACTGGCCAAGTGGCCCCTTTAATCGATAAGGGGCCTAAACGAATCGGGGTAACCGGTTGTGGGAGGGCGCCATTAAACCAAACACGGTGTTGCCATGCCGTGAGCGGTACTTCAAGATTCCGATAAGGCCTATAAATTATAGAAAGAGCGGTGGCTGTATATTCATGGAACAAATGATCAGTCCCATCCACCGCCGGAAAGGTGACCCAAGAGTAAAACACCTCAAAGTGGTAAGCAGGATCCGCTTGTACCACAAAGATCAGATCGACACCCGCGTCAGGCACTCCATAAGCTGTCAAATGAGCTCGGAGCGCTGCGCGGCTATGTGCCGCAATTTGGACAGCCATTTAAGGCTAAAAATATTCGACAACCTAGTAGGAGGCAGTACAATATAGGGTTTTATTTAAACACCTTTTAACAACTTCAAGCTTGAAAGAACCTATAAAAACGTCAATATAGGAGGTATCGCCCTTGCACACGCCTCCGGAAGCGTCTGCGAAGGGTGTTGTGGACAAGCACAAGTACTACTCCAGCGTCTCGCAGATAAGCAGCCCACTTCGTTGGTGGCGCCATGTTGTAGGGATTCTGCACATACACAGAGCTATGCACAGGATAATAGGACCTCGGAGTATAGTGGTGAGCCAACCATGCACCTTAGTACCCACAATCCCAATCCGACTAGCTTTAGGTTCTCATTGGCAACGATGCTACCAATGATTAGACAACCCAGAACACGGTCTCTCTCAGGACTCGCAGGAGCAAAGACACCCTTTCATAACTCACTCATACCTGTCCACAACGTGCGTAATAAGAGACACTGTATAGTTTAAAATGTTTATTTCAACTATCGTGCTCTAAGATACAGTACACGTGCCAGTACTATCAGCATAATGCATAAGAATAAAATAAGCATAGTTACAATTCCATAGAATACAAACGGGAAAGCATTTCATAAAGCAGTGGATATAGGGCTAAATGACTATACCACCCTCCCCGTGCTATTAACTAGTTTATTATAGAATAGAAGACCTCTGGGCTTTGTCGGGCAGACCCACATACCTCAATATCTAGATGCAAGGTTTACATCATCAGACAAGCACAGCTCTTCTCTCTGGAAAGGTTTTTCTCCAAGTGTCTCTAACAGTGAAATCACAATATTAAAAGCACACGAATTTCTCCAGTGCAGCTGCATTCAGTGTTATGTCTAAGTGCGAGGGGCTGACCAGATCAGCAAGAACAGGGGACATTGTTTTTCGACCTTGTACATGATGTGCAGACGAAACCCAAAGGGAACAGGAGGAAAGGTGAAAGGCAAAAAGGCAGACAGTTCCAAAATAGCCGGGCACAAGCAGAGGCTGGAAAAACGAAGGCACAAAGTAACGTGCGCAAAGAGGCATCATGACAGCCAGGCCTAAGCCAACTTAGCAATGCAGACAAAGAGGCCACAAACCACACGACACAGTCACTGCCCAGCCTGGTCTACCTTTCTGCGGGGTTAAATTGTGAAGGTGGATGTCCACCTTTGATGGCCCTACTGGTCTGTCAGCCTACCAGTTGTAAATAGGACTAGGGATAGCTTCCTGACATGGCTTGACTATAGAAGCTGCTACAGAAGTATTCCTAATCGAATGATGCGTGAGGGGCAGACCCTGCATAAGGAGGAGGGCATAGCGGCAGCACTGGTCACTGCAGAATTCAGTGATGCAGCAGGACTTTGGGACAACATCACTGTTAGCATCACAAGTTACAACAGCAGGAGCGAAAGAGAAACTGCTGTTCTCTGATGTAATCAGAGCAGAGTGAGCGTGGCAGTAGTGCTTATGGTTAATCATCTATTGACCAATGCACTTTGCGCGTTGGATTAAGCACTTGTTGCAGAGGTCGGTGTGTAACTTACATTCCACGGATACCCGAACTGCTCCTCTACTGTGAATAGTGGACATGTGCACTTGTGTTCCCTTGCTGCACCTATTCTAGAAGCAAGGGAAGCTTGCATTATTCCTACCTGAGTGGCACGTGTTCTGTGAGAGGCAGAAGCTTGTTTTTCTTCTTGCTATACTATGTCTTCTGTACAGGAGTGTGTGCTGCTGTGGCACTATTCTGACAGATTCTGCAGGGAGGGATGTTGTCATTGATGTTCAAGCTGTGCCTGTTCTATGAGGGATGGAAGCTTGCACTGCTGCTATTTTAAAAGGTAGATCTTGTATCATGCCAAATTTGTGTCCACCATGAACCTAGTGGGGGTGAAGCGGTCTGCCTCCGGTGATGACCTAGCGTTAATCTACCTGCTTAAAGGAGTTGTGGAATGAGTCACCCCATATGGCATTCTTCTCCCGGATTGCCCAAAAGAATCACAATGGGATCAAGCGCTAGAGAGGCTCCTATTACCTCTTTTATGAGGTTCACCATAGATACCCAGTAAGACTGGGCCTGTGTGCCTCTCGATTGACAATCTTTCCAGCACATAGGCGGCCTCAAACTTGGCTTTAAGTCTGACTGCTGGGTGATTACTTTTTTTTTTATATAATTCTTTTTATTAACTGAATTTCTACATATATCATACAAATTGAAGGAGACAGATGACAGCACTGTAGCATATACACAATAAATGGGCTCATACAGTGGATTACAATAAAACAGTTCAGTGGGTAGGAGAATCATCCCAGATCACGTGCGGTGGTGGGGTGCAGATATCCCCCCGGTAATTATTCCACATACTCCACACTCGGGACCATTTCTTGGGGCAACCCCTGGCCTGGTAAACCGTCTTTTCCCTGAACATACACCAGTCCAGGTCTCTCTTCCAGGCCTCCACCTTGGGTGGCTTCGAGGCGCCCCAAAGTTGTGCTATATTTCTCTTTGCAATCATAAGGCCCAACGTGACCCAGTGTTGGTTGCATATGGTAAGGTCAGTGGGCTCCCACACATTCAGGAGACATCTCTTAGCCTCCACCCGCAGTTCCAATGCTAGCACTTCACTGAGTATCTTGTGTATCTCACGCCAATATGTTCGTATGTGGTCACATTCCCATAGTATGTGCATGAATGTGCCCTCACTTCCACATTTTCGCCTGCAATCCCCTGTTTCTGCCCTACCCATTCGTACCAGACCAGGCCCCGTCATATAGACCCTGTGAAGTATCTTGAGTTGCACTAATCTCAGTCTAGCCTGGATAGCTACCTCTCGAGGGGAAGACACCGCCTCCCGCCACTCTTCATCATCAAATTCCAACTCATCGTTTGTCCCTTTTTCCCTGAGTGACTTGAGTGGGTCCTCCATGTTATTGATTAACTTTTTGTACGTCAAGGAAATGGCTTTTTCAGGGAGGTGCCCATCCATCAACCTATCTTCTAGTGGGGAGGCATCTGGGGGGGAGGAATCCCTCGGGAGGTGAGTCCCAAGTGCATGACGGATCTGTGTGTATCGGAACTGTTCGGAGTCAGCCATGCCATATTGTTGTCGTAAGGAGGCGAAGGAAATCATTTCACCATTAGCCCAGACGTCCCTGACATGCGAGATTCCTATAAGGTCCCACTTATCGAAACCCTTCGTCTTCCACAGGCTCCCTAATTTTTCCGAATCCCATAGCGGGGTTGCTAACGTGAGCTTCTGATCCCAACCCATGTGCTTGTTTACTCTGTGCCAGATATGTACCGAATGCATGGTAGGGCCGCTCAATGGGTATTTCCCGGGCTTGGAATATAGTGCTCTGTTGTAATTCCCGCCCGAGAGGAGCCATTTGTCCATGGCATAACCCGGATCCTCCGGGTGGCTATAGGTGCCCTGATTAATAGCTGCTAAATGCGAGGCCCAGTAATATTTTCGGATGTCTGGGAGGCTGATCCCTCCATCGTACCAATTCAGTGTCAATTTGGTGAAGGCTATACGAGGCTTTCCCTCCCACAATAGCTCCCTTTTGTAGGCTTTCAATTTCTTTAAAGTATGAGGAGGGGACTAGGTCCAGGGAGTTTTGCAGCGCGTAAAGGAGGCGTGGCAGTGCCATCATTTTAAACAGCGCCGCCTTGCCTAGGAGTGAAAGCGGAAGCGTCTTCCAAGTTATGTCTCGTTTAAGTCGCTGCAGCGGTGGGAGGAGATTGTTCGTGAACCTAAGGGTACGGTCTAGGGTAATAAATATACCCAGGTATTTGAATCCTGACGTGTTTATTTGCATGGGGCAGTCTCGTGGCAGGGTGGGCGGGTCACCGCTCAGTACATAAATAAGGGATTTACCCCAGTTATCCAGAGTACTTGCCAAATATGGTCAATATGTCTAGTACCGCTATCAGTGATGCTTTCGGGGAGGCCAGGTAGAGCAGAATATCGTCTGCGTAAAGTGAAATACGGTCCTCCCGTCCGGGGGACCACCGCAGACCTTGTATGACCGGATTCTGGCGGATCCAGGCCGCCAGCGGCTCCAGAGCCAGGGCAAATAAGAGGGGGGAGAGGGGACAACCCTGACGGGTTCCTCGATTGAGTTCAAACATCATCGATTTCTTATTGTTAACTACGACTTGCGCCAAGGGCTCCGAATAGAGAAGTCGGACCCATTGGATGTAGTTCGGTCCGAGCCCTAGTTTAACTAGGACTGCAAAAAGATATGGCCATTCAAGAGTGTCAAATGCCATTTTTGCATCCAGTGACACTATTATGGCTGCCTCTTGAATCGTAGCGGCCCTTCCCAGCACCCCATGCACCCGTCGCAGGTTCAGGGCGGTATTTCTATGAGGCATGAACCCAGATTGATCCGGATGTACCAGGGTGTCGATGACTTTCATCAGACGATTCGCAAGGAGCTTTGCCAAGATTTTGGGTTCAGCGTTGAGTAGAGAAATAGGCCTGTATGAGGCACACTCATTTTTCGGTTTGCCCTCTTTGTGGATGGTGACCAATGTAGCCACTCTCTGGTCTTTGGGCAGAATCCCCAGTTCTCTGCTTTCCTCAAACATGGCCCGAAGATGTGGGGCCAGTCCATCGGGTTTGAGTTTGTAGAGTTCGATAGGGATCCCGTTGGGCCCCAGGGCTTTGCCCGAGCGTAGCGACCTTATATAGCCTGTGCAATCTCGTCGTTGGTGAGGTCAGAATCTAAAAAGCGGCGATTGTCTGCTGTCAGTGAGGGAAGTGTTATATCTTGTATCAAGGACTTGGAGTCTTCCTCCGTAAACGTGTTTTCAGCCTGGTAGACCCCCTGATAGTGGTGTGCGAATTGATTCGCTATGTTTTGTGGGTCAACTATGGGAATGCCATCGGAACCTTTCAATTCCGGAACCAGTCTACTGGCTAGTTCCTTCTTATCCAGCCACGCAATAAGCTTCCCTGCCTTGTCTCCAAGATCGTACAGCCTACCCAGTTGTTCTCGTCCCATAAGTCTCGCTCTATCTGTGGCTAGTGCTCTATAGTCGTCCCTTTTCAGTTGCAGCAAGTGGAGAGGCTCGATAGTGATCTCTGATCCCAGTTCCTCCTCCATGCGGAGGATCTCGTCCTCAGCGTCAACCATCTTTCTACCTTTCTTTTTTTGTACCTGCGATCAGTGACAGCGCCTGCCCTCGTATAACCGATTTAAATGCCTCCCACAGTGTTTGTGCAGAATCTACTGTTCCTTCGTTTTCTTGGAAGTCGTGATTAATTTCGAGAAGCAGTGCTTTCCGAATAGCAGGGTTGCGAAAATACCAGGGGTTGATGGGTGCAACTCTTCCTACCCTTTCATAGTTGAGGACCATACTGGCCCACAATGGAGAGTGGTCTGAAATTCCCCGTGCTAGGTGCCGTATCTCATGGAGGTGCATTATTTGGGGTGCCGGAACCAGGAGATAGTCTATGCGTGAAAGGCTATGGTGGGCCCCAGAGTGGAAGGTGTGTTGAATCCTATCTGGATGATGTGTCCTCCACCCATCCGCCAGCCCCATCGCATCCATGAATTGAGATAGACACCGATGCAAGGGTCCAAGTTCACGCGGCGGGTGTCGGTCTAGGGTGCCCGACACTACTGCGTTGAAATCCCCCCCCACCACCACGAGTCCCTCCGGGAGTGTTAGGATAATTGTACCTAAATCTTTAAAGGTTTCCTTCTGTAGGCCAGGGGGTACATAGACTGACACAATCGTTAGGGTCTGTCCCTCCCAGCGTCCCGATATTATTATGTAGCATCCCCTGTCATCTATCCACGTGGAATCTACCGAAAGTGGGAATGAGTTTTTCACCAGTATGCCAACTCCCCTCGAGCTGGTCGTGAATCCGGCGTGCGCTACCAGCTTATAGCCCCATCTGTTGAGTGCCCTGCATGTGTTCCCCACCAGGTGAGTCTCCTGGAGTAGTGCTATGTCTGGAGACTGTCTCTTAACATATTGTAGGACCACACTACGTTTGAGTTTATCTCCCAACCCATTGACATTCCAGCTTAGGATTTTTACACTGTTAGTCCATTGTCAAGCCATCAACTGGATTGTGTTTTTCCGTCTCCATTACAAAATAAGAGCGATTTGTCGAAATAAGATTCACAACAAACAACAACATTAAAACCCCAACCCAACCACCCCCCTCCCTGCGTCCCTGCTCTCTGGGCTTTGAACTGCCCATATCAAAACTTGCAGAGTGCCTGTCGCCCAACAAGTTAACTAAAAGAAGTAAAGTGAGGTGCGTGGTGTTCCGTCTCATGTTCCCCCCTATGTATAGACAGTGCTAAGTTCTCCAAATGAGGTTACATTACTCCAGTCTATCTTACAGTCTCGGAGGGGTCCCCCTCATCAATCAGTTCTGATGCTAGACCCCGGTATGGGTGATTACTTTTAATTCACATTCCTTATATTTGGCCTGTTAGCCATATAGTCTCCCACTCTTCCGCATCCAAGTCGCTCACATCTTTGTGTGGTCTATGATGTGAAGGAAGTGAGAGCAAATGTAATGGGATAGGAGAGAGCGCCTCATACGTCTCAGCCAAGACTTTATCTTCAGTGGTTGCATCCATACTATTGCCGCCCTAATCCGAGCGGCCCTTATATAGCATAAAACCTGGGGAAGACTGAGGCCTCAGTTTGTCTGGCTCTTAAAAAGAGCAGCTTTTGAGGAGATTTACACTCTCATATGAAGAACATGAGATTGTAACTCTTTGAAAGTCTTATTTGGAAATGGTCAGGGTGGGCGTTTGTTCTACATAAAGTTAGCTGTCACTCGCAGTACAACAGAACCAGTGAATGGCTGAAATGGGCTGATCCATTTCTGTATGCTGTGGTGGGTAGAAGTAAAATATGAATTACAGTTGAACATACCAATGGATGAAGGTGACTCAAAACACTTTTGTATTGGTAATTATATGTTTTTTGATCATATGAGGCTTGCAAGACCCAGAAAAAAAAAATCTTGAAATTGCAGAATAAAACATGTTGCCTGGAAAGCGAAGACTAGTTGACAGTGTCGCACATGGCTTGGCGCACTCAGCATATGCCTTTTTGATTTAGAGGCACTCAAAGATTAATCAGTACAGTGGTGAAAGGGAGGTGATTACATTTCAAGTGCATATACTACCATATTTTATCCAAGGGCTGGTGTGAAAAGATAAACACGCCTATAAAAATAAAAAAAAGGGGAACTTGCTACAAATCTTACTGCCCATCCCAGCGACGCACACCAAACTGTGTTGGCCTGATGACATGGCACCTTCGGTAGCTTCTACCCCTTATGGCCACACTGTATATTAGGAGGAGCTGAAGGTGTGAAGAAATCAGGGGATGAGAAAACCTTCCTGATGGTGCTTCTATCCTGAGCTACGCCCAGGCTGGGTGTGCTTTTATGAGCAGCCAATCAGTGGCTTGCCTTTTTTTTTTTTTTTCTTCTTTCTTTCTATATTGTCAACATAGTGCAGGTGCTGTACCGCAAGGACCACCAGTGATTTAGGACCTGCATGCATCTGCTTGTAAACAGTTGTTTATCTTTTTGTTGCATGCTTTTAGATTCCCGACACTTGCTCTAATTCCTCCTCTCTCCTTGCAGTGCACCAGTTGGTTGTGTGCACTAGCAATGTCTGATGCTTCTGAGAGTTCTCCCTCACTTGTTGCAGCTCTGCATGTTGTGACCCCTTCTTTTATCTCCTGTGAGCCCTCATTCTTACGTCTACAGTTATATCTCTAATGGTAATGGAGGTGTGGTTCTGATTAGGTCAGAATTTCCATACAAAGGGATTTTTATGTTTTCTTAAATATTTTGAAGATGTTCCCCAAATCTGCAAAAAATTTTTAAAAAGGTATTTCCTCTGTAGGTTCCTTATGGCAAATTGTGTGCAGACCTGTTAAATGGGGATCAAGAACAGGGGGGGGGGGTTGTCCATGAAGTGCCATTTCCAATTTGTAATTCCTGTAGGCTTCTTGGCTTCTCGACTGAACAGAATTGCACCAAATCTAGCATGACGGTAGAACTTTCATCAAGGAAGTGCCATTGCTTGCTTTGGTGAATATCCGGTGAGTAGTTTTTGAGAAATTAAAAAAATAAAAAGGGGCTCGTGTTGGGCATGAGAAGGTTGAATTTGAAAGATATCTGGAATGTTAATTTGTAGATCTGCAACTCTACTTCAAAACATAAACACACTCATTTGGACTAGGATGCTTTTTCTCCTGTCATTCAGCTCAGATTTTTTAAGTTGGTGGCAGATTAGGGAATCTGCTGCATTTAGATTGGCTGGCCATCACAAAAACATTTGTTGTGGCTGCCATTACCTAATAAGGTGCACTGAGCACCGTGATGGGAAAAATAAAACAAAATAGGCCATAAGGGGCAGAGTGAACCTACACTAAACCTCAGCCCCATGTACCAAGCCTCAAAGGGACCTCCCGGCAATACAAATACATTTAAAAAAAAAAAAATATATATATATATATATATATCCGGATTTGTGAATCCTGTGAAAAAATGACAGTGTTCAGTAACCTACCATTGTGCTTGGCCAACGGCCACAAATGGGGGATAGTTGCACATGGCAGGGTGTTACCAAGTTTCAGGCCCTGTGGCCAGACTTGCACTGCACATGGCTTAAGGCTGAGGAGCTGGGATTGCCCGTCTATGGAGGGCTGAGTGTAGGGCCTGGCCAGAGGTCATGCTCTATGGCCAAGCCCTGCTGAGGGTTGGCATAGGGTCTGGCCAGAGGTCGGGTGCTGCAGCTAACCCTGCTGCACATTGCCAAACACTGCACGTAGTGGAGGTTGGATGCAGGGCCTGGAGGTCAGGCCCTGCAGCCAACCCCACTGCACACAGCCAAAGGCTGTAAGGGGGGGGGGGGGGTGTTCCCAGCCCTTGGAGTGTTGGGGACGGGCCTGGCCACCCTGTGGCAAACAATCTCTGTGCATGGCTGAAGGTGGTGTGTTGCGGTTGTTGGCTTCTTGTGGAGTGTTGGGCGCAGGGCCTAGACAGAGGCCAGGCTCAATGGGCATGCACATCTGGCGTCTGCTGTCTGTGGGGGGGTTATGTGCAGGGAAATCTTGGATGTGGTACAAGATTTGAAAGAAGTTAGAATTTTGGTTAACTTTGGTAATAACAGCTAAACATAAATAAAATAAAAAAATCACATTCACCAAACCCCATAGTTAAAGTGCAGTTATGGTAATGAAAGAATACTGAAAACTATGAAATTTTGTTGACTACAATCCATAACTCACACAACAGCCAAGCAACTTTCAAGTAGTAAGAGTAATGTGGCATGTAATAGTACCTGTAGAATAAGACCTGTTCAGTTCAAGGGGCTCAAACTGACAGTGTTTCAGGATCTCTTGCTGGTTACCCTTCAGAAGTGCAGAGACTTCTGCCGTATTGCAGAATACCTAATAAAAGACCAGCAACAGATATAGGATGGGATCCCTTCTGCATTATCTTCTAGTGGGAGAGTCAACTGGGTCAGATTCACTCTTTGTCTGAGGCAAAACGTTCTCAAGGCATCGTCACGGGATCCAGCCCTCGGCACCCCACAAAGAGCCAAACACAATGACCAGAGAAACAGCAGATGGAGAAGATTTACGTAGAAATAGAAAGACAAATGCAGCCACTATCGCCCAAGAGCCGAAGGCAAATGAAGAATCAGGTTGGAGGAAATCAACCACCATTGCCTACGGATATCAGTCAAGGGGAGGGGATGTGATGCCGGTAATGAGGCTTCGATTATTGACTTGTAAGACCTGGCTGGGCCTGTACGTTCTAGAGGGGGCTTGGGTGTGGGAGGTATTAAAACACACCGAAGACAAAAACAGGACAGTGCTCTCCCAGGTGTCCAGGCTTTTGCCAGATGGATGTTCTCTAAATTTCACAAGAGAAAAAGGCACGGGACCAGAGTTCTGTTGGGAATTGTTCAAGATGTTTTGCTCTGGGTTTTTTCAACTCACTCCCAAAGATAGAATAAATTATTTAAGCAAAATCCATTCTTCCCAGATATCCAAAGTAAAATGTACGCACAGAAAGCAAGGCCTTATAGAGAACTTACACACGAACAAGAACTTGTCCACACTGAAAATAACTACCATTAATGCACGAGGACTGAATGCCCCAGCCAAAGGATGGGTAGTGTTGTTAATGTTGCATGACTACATAACCTTAATCAGGCACATATCACTAAACTTACTACGCACCAAGCAGAACATCTAGACTGTTGTATTCAATTAGAAGAAGTGATCTATGCCATCAATAGACTGCAACCTAATAAGTGACCAGTGCTGGATGCTTTACATCGTTCTTTTATAAATGATTGTCACATTTGTTCCCTCCTTTTGACATTTTTAATTAATTCCTTTGTATTTTTTAATTAATTCCTTTGTACACTTTGCAACACTGACATACAATGTTAGAAGTAGTGCTTGCAGTTATCCCAAACTCTTGGATTTACCCCACAGAATGCTCCTCTTTCTGTCCCATTTCCTTCATTAATGTTTATGTAAAACTGCTTACTGGCTCATAGATTGAATCACATCAATGCCAGGTTGGATAGAACCAGATCAATCAAGGTTCATCCCCAAAAGGAGCAATAGCGTTAATACACAAAAAATTCTACGGATAATAGATGTCAGCAGAACTGCAAAAATGTGTTGCTTCTTTCTATCAATGCACATTTGATCAGCCTCACAGCCCATTTTTAAGTACAGCGCTTCTGCATTTCCGCTTTTGTCCCAAATTTTGAAATTCGGACTTCTGTTAATAGCAATCAATTTTTAGGATTTAATTTTTTTCTCCATTTAAAATTGTTTAAATTTTTTATTTTTTAAATATTTTAATTCATGTTAATTTTTTTAGCTTCATATTTTATTTCTATTTAACGTTATTTTTTAAATTTCTATTTTGCTTATAATTATTTTGTATTTATTTTCAAAGAAACCTTTGGCTGTTTTTGTTTTACTTATTTTACTTTTTAATTTTTAAGTTTACTTTTATTTTTCATAATTCTTTTATTTTTTCCTGTTTAATTTGGTTTACTTTTTTAATTATTTTAGTTTTAATTATTTTTTAATTTAAATGAAAAATAAATTAGAAAATTAAACTGAAAATTAAAAAAGGCAAACTTATTATAAAAAAATTGAATTAAAACAAGATATTAAAAATGCAACAAAAAATGATATATAAAAATGTTAATAAGTTAGATTAAATATAAAGTATTAAAAGAATAAAAATGAAAGGAATAAAAATACATGTAAAAATAAAAAATAGAAAAACAAAGCTAAAAAATAAAAATTTAAAATAAAAACAGTAAAAAATTAAAAAAATGAATACAAAACTTGAAAAAGTGCAAAAATGTAAATTAAAATATAAAAAGTAATAAGTACAAATTAAAAAAATGTATAAAACCAAATATAAAAAAGTAACTAAAAATAAAAAATAACAAAATAAAACCAAGTGAAAAAAACAAATTAAAAAAATATTGAAAAAGATTAAAAATAAAATTTTCAAATCAAAATTTAAAAATACAATATGAAAAATGGAAAAACAAAATTAAATATAAAAAAGCAAAACAATTGAAAGTAAAATTAGAAATATAAGGTAAAAAGCAAATTAATGTAAAAAATATGAAGGGGCTAATTACGATGTCAGTCGGAAAGCCTCGGAAAGTCTGATTCTCCTAAACCGTGTCGGAACCCAACCGCCCGACTCGGTCGGAAACAATTCCCACCGACCGATTTTGAAGCTCGCGGTCGGAAGGGGATCCGTTCGGTCGTTCCGAATCTGTTCCGACCGGCACTTGGAGAATCAGTCGGTCAGAGCCGATTCGTACAGCTCTGTGGACAGCGCGACCGACCAAATATGCGGTTGGGTTCTGACAGCCTTTCTGACTCGGTCTGTCCGACACGATAAGGCTATCGGAAACTTACTTTGGGGGCCCCTAGCAGGCTCCCCTTCATCCTGAGGCCTCCGGTTGGGGGCCTTGGGGGTACTTAATCAACCCCCCTGTAAAGCCATGCACTGTGTGGCAGGCACCATGGGGTGCCCGCAACAGGGTGCAAGGTTTTCCACAGACACCCATTTTCCCATTAGGAACCTGTGTTGTAGGTTGGAAACCAGGCTCCCATAGAAGTCAATGGGAGTCAACGGTGTTCGGGAGCATTGTAATCGGTCGGGACTGCCGATCACGAGTCGGTTGCAACCGAATTCGACAAGGAATACAGCAGTTTAGTTTCCGACCAACATCGTAATGAGGCCCATAGAAAGTAAAAAAAATAGAAAAATAAAAATAAAAAAACTATTATAAAAATTGAATAACAATTAAAAAGTGTGAAAATTAAAAAAAACTAATATCAAAATAAAAAAATGCAAAAGTGAGAAATAAAAGACCAATAAAAAAAAAAATTATACAAATTAAAGAATAAAAATACATTTTGTAAAAATAAAAAGGAGAAGATATAAATTAAAAAGAAAAAAGTAAAAAATAAGAAAATATAAATAAAAAAGATTAGAACCTAAACGCTATAGGTATTAGGTCGAAGCATTGGTTGTGCAAACACCCTACTCTTCTCAGGAACCATCTTCCTGTAGCTCTGATTTAAAGGTGATGCCATTGTCTTGTCCCACAAGTGCACCTTCATGAGATATAATACCCACTTAATGGTATGCAATTTATGTTTCCAGTCAGTGTCAGATGATAGCCTTGTCGAAATGTTTAACATCTTTCCATAGGCTCATGAAATTCACCCTTAGGTTATACACTAAAGTATTTAAATCTGAAGAAAGTGTATGCCGTGACTGCTGAAAGTTCATTACCAAACAAATTAGCAAGACTGGAAGAGATAATTAGTATCAGGTCCATCTCATCTCTCACGGAGCGGATGCACCCCAAAACAAAAGGGATGTTGTCTCTTAATGCTTCTATAATAGCCATGTAAGTAAATAGACCTTCATGTTTGTGTGGAATGCCACAGGAATAAAGTTTTTACACAAAGACAAAAAATCCTTTCTAGAAACCCTTTAAGAGAAAGTGAGCTTGATTGCTGTTCTAACATGTGCTTTGCCATTAGGGTATTACCTTTTCCAATAAGAATCACCCATTGTACACATATATACAGGACTCTAGGGTTTTGAAATGGTCCTGTCTTTTATACACGTATCAGTAGGCCATATAATAATATGTCTTTTTAACTCTGCGCATAACAAGATAGGAAGAATTACATAGATGGTGATATATTTTTTTGTTTTAAAGTCAATATTTGGAATTATTGTATGATAAAGTCTTTCTTAAATGTAATTTAAATGCTTATCATTGTAGCACAGCTGGAGGATTCGGGAGTGATTGATGCAGTATAACTGGGAGCGAGAGAGTGGGCAGCATTAGTGGAAAGAGCATTCAACATTTCATGTAAAGCTCCTAAGATAGAAAGGAAATGGTGTCTCACAGAAAGGAAGTGTAGGCTAAAGGTTCATCAAACAGCAGTGGGTGGAAGCAGAGAAGGGGGGTGGACGGGCAGCTAACATGGAAACAATGGGAGGATGTGCTCAGAAGTATAAATGCTGGATATAGTAAAAACATAAAACAGTAATTGCTAAGAGATTAAATTACCTTCCTTCCATCCAAGGTGTAGCGTTCCACGTCCTAATTTCTGGCTTTTACTCAGTGTCCCCTCTCGTCCAATTACAGTGTCTGCCTGAGTCTCCCCAGTGATGACTTGTAGTCCTCCCCGACTTTGTAACCTATGGTGTCAAAGCTTTTTTGATTCCACTTTGTAGTTGCTTCAGGGATGTGCTGTTCACCACCCATAAGGACTTGACATCACTCATGTGCCTTGGTTAGATCGACATAACATCCCTAGGATGGCCAAAGTCAAAACCTTGTTATTTATTTTAAAGTTCTGTACAGCACCCTCCATGTCACTGACAAAATATCAAAACATAACCATTTTGTAGGAATACATACTGCAACACACAAGAAAGTGATGCAAGTAATCCCTGAATAAATCTTACTCACTGGCGATGATCTTAGGCTGCATACCAGTCGATTTAATTTTCCACACAGGCAGACGCAAATCAGCCTTAGTCCTGGTTCAATAGGACCAGTCCAGCTTGACAGGAAGACAAGCAACCTTAGACCAGTTTCAGCCTACTTAACCTTGTCAGTTAGGCTTAGCTTAAGTCCTGTGGTACAACAATCAAGTACTGGAATACATGTTGCACTTGGGACCTTAATATGAGTTTGGCAGCCACGCCAGCGCCGCGCTCCAAGACTGCCAAACCAATAATGAGAGCGCATGCCGGATTCCGGGCGGTCCTGTGACAGCTGGCCCATGGTGGTGCCATGCTAAGGCTCATTTGTGAGCCTTAGCAAGGCACTGCAATGAGAACGCCATTGCATGTTCCTGCACGGCATGGACTGTGAAGTCCAAGCTGTGCAGGACCTGGGGGTGCATGCAGACAGGGGGGGCACACCATGAGCCCCCCTGCATGCATCCCCTGGTGCAGAGTTAACGGGGCCCTGTAGGGGCCCCCCTTAGTTTCCTCACCGCCACACTTACATGGCGGGCCCACCGCCATGATAATTGTGGCGTGAGGAAACTCATATGTTTGGCGTTGATGCAGCGGCACCACCAGCATATTGTAGCCTCAGGCCACTGCCGAGGGATCGTGGATCCCCGGGGGTAGCAGTGGTCCAGTGGCGGTCCGACGGCCATAGTCTGAATATGGCAGGTGGACCACAAGTATGATGGTCCACAGACCGCCATAACAACTACAGCGGTGCAATGGACCACCGTAGTCGTAATAAGGCCCTTAGTTTACAGCAACAAACAAAGCGATGGATGAAACATTTGACTTAATCTCAGCTCCTGGCAGTCACCTGGGGTCTCATTCCCCTCTATAATTTTTTGCTCACTGTGTCTCTCGAGACATAGACCGACCAGGTATATGCAAATCAGTCTGCTACATATAAAGGTAACAAAAGCCATCATTATGAGTTCAGGGCTGAATTCTGATCCCTGTGCAAACACGTGTTTACACAGGGATCAGCATTACGAGTTAATTATGGCGCCCTCGCAGTTTGCCAGATGAATTCTGGCAGGTCAATTCGGCAGACATTTATCAGGGGAAACGATCTGGTAAAAAAGGCAAAACGTGGTATTCAGTGTGTAAAAAAACGATTTTGCATGTAATGCCTCGTTTTCCTGCTCAAAACTCGGAATAGAAGATATTTACCATATGAGGTAGATACCTTACCCTAGGGTCATATTATTTACCTTGTGTGGTAAATACCCCGCTCTATTCCAACAAGCTCATAATGAGGGCCAAAGAGTTAGTAGTATAGCAGACCACTTCAGTGTGTCCCTATACATGATGGCTACCATCATGACTACTGTTGGAAGAAATGGGGCCATAGATGGCTCTGCACAGAGCCGAGTGCCTGTTTTCTGACACTTTAGGTGTTTAAACTGAATTTCTTGGAGTTAATGCATGACCTTTAGACAGAACAAGTCTGAAGCAGTGAGCAGAGGTTGCCTCTCTCTGTTTCGGACTTGTTCTGTCTAAAGTTCATGCATTAATTCAGATAAACTCCCAGTTATATGTCTGAACTTTAGACACCTTGGGCAGAAAAACACACAGGTGCTTGGCTTGACGCAGAGCCATCATGATGCGGTCCATGCTATTTCAGCACGACCTTTGCTATGGTTGTTTTTTAATCAAATAGGGCGAGCAAGACTGGACATTGTTTTTTTTTCTATTAATCTAGTAGGCTGTTTATTAAGATATCTTTCACCCAGTTCTTGAAGACAATATAAGTTGTTTTGAGTTTTTGAGGAACTGCTGTTCCAGATTCTTGAAGCACACAAGGGATGCATTGGATTTTTGTTTCTTGAGTTGTGGAATTTCTAGCACGGGCACCACATTTGTCCACGAGTTTCTGTTTTTAACTAGGATGCTTATTTTCTGATTTTTTTAGTGCAACATATGTCAGAGAATTATGGTGTTGGGCTTTCTATGTGAAGCATGTGGATCTATTAAAGAAAAATGACCTGTTTATTGGAAGCCAGTTTAGTAACTTTAAAAAGGAGAATATTGATCAGGCCTTTTATTAGAAATCAATCTCACTGCTGTGTTCAAGACAACTTTCAGGAATAGAAGCCTAGAACTGGAAACGTCTGGGTTATCTTATATTATGCAGATTTGTAGAGCGCATTATCACCTGGGAGGGTATCCTGGTGTTGAGCAGGTGTGAGCCTTGTCAAACCTAGGGCCTAGTGAGACTACTCGAAAAGCCAGGTCTTCAGCTTTTGCGAAATTCAAGCAGTGGCGGCTGGCATGTACAGAGAGTGGTAGGGCAGGGAACACACGCAGAAAGAAAATACACTTACCTTTCTGCGTGACGCGACGTCCTCCTCCTTCGGTCTTCTCAGGCTCCAACGCAGGACCCAGCCAACTTCCCTAACTCTCCTAACTAATCCTGGTGCTGCTCTCACCAGCATATGAGCAGCGCCAGGATTGGTGGGCGCGTCCTCAGTCAGCATTCTCAAGAGCACTGGAGGCCTGCACTTTTTCTAACCCAGCTGTCTAAGACTGCTAAGTTAGAGAAGTTTAAAATGTGCATGTCTGGCTGGCTGTCACAAGAAGGCCGGCCAAAGAGACATGCACATTTTAAAGAGCACAGCTCCCTGCTGCCACTCGGCAGCACTGGCCCCTCCCCGTCCTGTCACTCAGTGGGGGACAGGTCAGTCGCTGAAAAATAAAATGGTAATATGTAAACTTTATTACCATTTTATTCTTCAGCTCTGGCCTGGGGCTTTTATTTGTGGGACAATGCTCCTCCACTCAAACATAGGCGCCACCCCTGAATTCAAGTAGTGAGGAGGAGGATCTTATGTCTAGTGGCGGGTCGTTCCATGCTTTAGGAGTGATATAGGAGAAGGCTCGACCGCCAGATCTGGTTTTCCGTATGCGTGGGATGTGTGCAAGTAGGAGTCCGGATGACAGGAGGTTTGTGAAAGCAGATACGATTGGTGAGGCATGCTGGTCCAGTGTTCTGTAGAGCCTTGAAGGTGAGGAGTTTGTATTGTGCTATTTGTGTATCGGGAGCCAGTATAGCTCCTTCAGGTGTGGTGTGATGGGAGTGTGAGAGTTGAGGGTGATTCTGGCCGCAAAGTTCTGAATGGTCTGCAGCTTCTGTTGAGTGCATAGAGTGTTCCGTCTAGTCCAGCCTGTTAGTGACCAGTAAGCGTGTGACAGTTTTCCAGGTGTGAAAGTGGAATTCCATAGCCTAGTAAAACTAGGGCCTGTATTAAGATTTCCCCAGTAACTGTAAAACTCAGGGGCATGGTGATGTAGCGGCTAAAGTCCTGAGAGTAGCATGCTGAACAGCAGCCCGGACTACGAGTCACAGAAAGGGTTATTGATGTGGACCCAATAAAACAGCTTAGATGCCAAGTTGTATAGGCAAATGTTCTGTAAAACAATAAAAATATTTATTAAAAAAATGAAGTGAGTTCACCACTCCGATAAAGGCCGGGTTCTGTATAATCAAGAGCCTGGGACACAAGTTCTGATCCCCTTACGACGGAAGCGTGTGTACCCTCCAGTGAATCTTTTGTAAATGTATATTTTTCTAAACTGTTCATTGGATGCTGTTGTGCCCATTCTCCCTGGCCATGTTGCTCACTAAGAAAGTGGACTTGGGTGTTTACTTTCAGGCACCAGTTTATACATTCCCAAAGACACAAAACGAGGTCCCTATGAAAAGTTTACTATGTTGCAGAAGTGCAATGTCGACCAGTGACATTAAGGTACCCACTTCAAGTTTGAGTAGGGCGACCAGACTTTCAGAACCAAAACCAGGGACTGCCACAGAGTTAGCAATAGGACTAGGTATCTTAAACAGTTTAGCCTCAGCAGGTTACGTTGCTAGGACTGACTTAGCAATGCTTTATCATGGAGCCCAAAAAGTCACGAAACTATGGGATAGTTAAGAGGTGACTAAGCCCTCTCGCGGGAGGAAACACTGGGGCATTTTTACAAGGACTTATCGCCACAGGAACGCCACTTTTTGTGACGTTCCTGTGGCGATAAACTCTTCGCCTTAATTACAAGGGGGCGTTAAGCCACTTAACGCCGCCTTGTAAATAAGGCCTCTTTTCACGCAACACTTAGAGTGAAAGGGGCGTGCAATGGGTGTTGCGGTGGGCGTTCCGCCGCAACACCTAGTGATTTTACAGCTGCCCCCTATTTACTAAGGGTGGCGTAAATAGGAGGCAGTGCCAAAATTAAGAGCAGTGACAACCTGGTCTTAACATAGTGAAACGAGGAGAAATGGTACATTTCTCCTCGTTTTTGCTGTTTCTATGTGTGCTGCATTGTGCAGCACACATAGAAACAGCAAATCGCCACAAATGACTGTGTATGTGCAGGAAAGTGTCCCTTGCACATAAACAATCATTACAAAAATGACAATTTGCAACTTCTATGTGCGCTGCACAATGCAGCACACATAAGAGTTTCAAATTGGTATTCTGGATTGTTTATGTGCAGGAAGGGACACCATGCACAATGTATGTATAGACCTGGTACTAAATGTTCAGGGTGTCGTGAGAATGTACTTACGAAGTGGAATTGTAAGCAGTGTGGTTTCAGAGAAACTAATCCTGCACTGTCACACAACTAAATGTGTGTCAAAAGTAATTGTGTAGAAAAAAAAGGCAACTTAAGGAACGTGTGCATGTAAAATAGCAGTGTTCTTCCCAGCCTAACCTAGCCACGTGACACCCACTCCTCGGACGTGAGACGACTAAAGCTATCTAGTATTAGGAAAGCAATCCAAAGCAATGCTACGAAATATATATCCATATAAAAACGCTAAAATTATTAAAAAAGCAATCACACAGTTTGAAACCAAAGCAATTAGAAAGCCATCATTAAAAGTATAAAAGCGAATAAAAACCAAATTTAAAAGGAATTTAGGATGTTAAAACAGGCCAAATTAAAAGCTTCCCACCAAACGGAATAGCCAATTATTTATGTGTTCCGAGAGGTAGATGAAACATTTATCTTCCCAGCAACATCAGACGATGATCCCAGAGATACACCTCGGAGCAGATTTATGGAGCAAACGTATTCCCATTCTACCCACACAGCAGCTGCCAAAGGAGTAACCACAGCCAGAAATCAGCAAAACCAGAGTCAGGATCCAATTCACCAGGAACAGCAGCATCCCAGGAACGCTCGTAGAATGCATTCAGAATCAACGGCAAACGCAAGGGACAGAGATACAAATGGGCCTTTAAGGGGTGGGGTCCAACAGTACTTCCATGTCCAGAGACGGAACAGATTGCGTTCCTAGGCACAAGTCCAAGGCACACTCGAAAGTGCACAGCAGACAGAGGAATACAGGCTGCACAAAGGCCAAAAGGAGAAGAACCAATGCTCATTTCGTTCCTGAAGCAAGGGTATGCTGAAGCATTGCACTATGTGTTCACGGCACAGGAGCACATGTGGTAGTGCTAGTTCCATTCCATCTTGAAATGGGGCAGACATTGCAGAGCAGACAAAATAAAAACACACTCCCAACAATCAGGAGCAGGACCAGTGGAAGGCCTCCAAAGATGCTTCCGTACATGTAGTAAATGCATGATGGATGACTCTGAAGAGTGTCTGGAAGGTATTAACCTAACCAGAGTTTAAGCTTTTGAAAAAAAGCACCATCCCCACAGTATAAGACATGTTAAAAATGCGGCGCACCAATTCTCCAAAATGAAGAGGACCTTGACATCTGAAGATCAAACGTCTCCTTTGCAGATGTTAAGGCCACATCTTTCTGAAACAGTAAGGCTTTCAGTCTGCTCAAGGCCTCAAAGCGCACATTTGAAAGTTTTATCAGAGGCTAAAGTGTTGCCACCCTAACTGTACGGGCAGGTGGAAACAGTACTTGTGTACAACAAGTCACAATGGCAGAAACCGTGACAAGATAGGCTATCCCCAGCCTCATGCCGCAGCAACCCTGATTGTTCAACATCAAATAATTCTCATTAGAGAGCAATCTGAAAGCTGGATGAATCATAGCCACTGGGGAACCTTTCAAGTAGCAAGATAAGTTTGCCATGGACGCATTACAAGCCCAGTGAAGCGAAACTTCCTTCCACACTAAGGAACCACTTAAAGCATTCTTGCAGCCACAACCGCTGAGAGAAACTTCAGTTTCCCTATTGCAACGGAATTTAAAAGGTAATTCCCAATACTCATGTACATACTCTTCCCCTAACGCAACATATCTGCCCACTTGATGGTGTTGTAGACAGTATTGGAAGTGGAATGTTGAAATTGGCAGAGTAATGAACCCATGGATTATCCAATCCGCGGAAGGCGTTTCAGCAACAGTGAAAGGTAATTTCTCCAACTTCTCTATGTGTAACATAGTATATGCTACATCTTTGCATGCCATTAGATTTTGCGGTTTCGTAAGGTGAAAACAGGCTTTTGGCATTACGATGTTGCCATGGTGTATAACCAGAATGAAGTGTCCAATTCAATAGCATGATTAATCTAAGTTATGACTGCCCATGTTATAGTACGGACATATCATGTTGTATTATGTCTGTTGCGGATGACACTGTTACCCAGAATATATCCTGGAGGATAAGGTGGTCATACTGTTATCAACCACTACTAGAGCCTTTTCTAGATTAGCCCCATCAATCTCGCACAGTCTTTCAGCAGCTTCCTGCTGAGAAACTTTGCACACTTCCTTGTATATTGCATACAGGAAACGTTTTTGACGTGGCTTTTGAGGACCTAGCAAGAAGTCTCATAGTTCCATGGCATCAGAAAGAAGGGACAAGTGTTGTTTCACCTGGGACAATGTTGAGGATTTTAGCCAATCAAGGTACAACTTCCCAACACTGTAAGTTGTAACCACCCCTGAGTGTTCTGTCTGCACGTACGCAGGTCAGGCCTACTGATCTTGAAACCCTTGGTGTTACCCAGGAACGGTGCTTGACATCTGTGAGTATCTAATGGCCAAACTAACCATCCCCTCCAATTGGTGTCGGATGAATTGTACGTGCCTTTGCACAGTATGGTGTCTAGTGTTTCCTCCTTGTAGTTTGTAACCTGCTGCCAGTTCTCCAAAATTGTGCAAATGTGTGGTGTGTTCAAAACCTTGATCGTAGCTAAACCAAGGCATGAAGTTTGTTGCACAGCTCTGTTCAGGAATATCATCTGTTGTGGAATAAGACATGCTCTAAACAAAGCCTCATTCCCCTGAATCTGCAAATCTTTTGTCCCCAAAATTTATTTAACATCAATAGCATCCCTCCAAAAGTCAAACCGTTGTGTGGACAGCTGGGAAAGAAAGGAAGCAGAATAGATTAGGTTGGTGTTTTTTTTTAGCATATTTGTCTATGCAAGTGATGGTGCAAGCTTATAATAATAAGACACTGGGTCAAATGTACCATAACCAGAAAAATAAGCAAACTACTGTGCAAATGTTTTTGAACTACCCCGTAGCAGTGTAGGGCAATGTTCCCATTGTGTGTAATTAAAAGCAGCATGTGGAGTACTTGCTTTATGCAAGAAATGATGATCATAATGTTGGAAACAAAACATTTCATCATAGTTAGATGTACGTTCGGACAGTTCATCAGATGGAAAAACAGTAGAATGCTCACGATCTTCTAGCATTTCATTAGCATTTCATGCAATGTATCAATATCCGAATCATCAGAGACAATACTAGGGGTGATGATGTAATTCAATGATAATTTAAACAAATATGGAATTTGTAAAATTTCTGTAGGACCATACACATCATACAATACCCTATCCCAAACAATCCAATCAGGAACCGGAACAGCTGAAATGTTCACTAGGGAAAGGTCTCTTTGTGCTTTGTGTGATAAAGAATGTGGTTTTAGAACCAAGTTCATCAATTATATAGCACAGCATTCTGGGAGATAGTGTCCGTTCAGGAGCAAGATAGACTGTCACAAAACCCAATCCAAAGTACCAGGAAAAGTAACAGAATTGTAATCCAAAGGTGTAACCATGGAGGAACAAAGTGCGCCTTTTTCAGCCAAAGATAGAAAACACACAGTCTCATCCGAAACGGTGGAGGTGCTGGTGGATCAGATGAATCTGAGGAAAAGTCATCTAAGTCAAAGAAGTAGCCAGAGGCAGTCCGATCTATTCTTGGCAGCTCTGCAGATTTTGTAGATCCGGGAGAAGACTCGATCTGTGGTACATTTACGTAAACAGCATTCATGTCAGGATTCCAAATTGAAATCTGTGTTTCTGTCCAAGTTCATTGTTTAGTAGTTGTTGTAGTAACAGGTAGAAGGGATGCTTCTTTTTTTGTTAGTTAGTGCTATCTCCCATTGGGGGGAGGATGCTTCATCAGCAATTAAAGCTTCCATTGGAACTTCCTGTATGGTAATGACCCTGGTGTTTGGTGTTCCAGAGACCCTGGACTGTGAGATTGTGTGAGCACCCCAGCCTTACAGTGATGCGTCCTTTTGTCAGGATGATGTGGGGAACAGGGTAGAGGAAGGGCTGCCCTTTTAACAGGTTGTTTGTGTTTCACCACTGCAGAAAACGATGAGTGCGGCTGTCTATTAACACTAGGCCCTTTAATTGACCCTGTGACTGAGACCACTGTCGTGCAAGACATTACTGAAGCAGAAACATGTGAAACCGTACATGTAACATTATGGCTGTAGGAAAGTAGGATCTGCTTCTTATTGGTTACCCCCACTTTTTGCACCCACTGTTTTGACTAGTCTGGCTGGGATCCTGCTATCCAGGACCCCAGCCTACCTGCTTTCTCCTTTAAATTGCAACATATGTACTTTGGTACACTCAAGATTGGATACTGGGGTACCCTTATAAGTCCCTAGTATATGGTGCATATGTACCCCAGAGGCCTCCCATGGGCTGAAGCATGTATTATGCCACCCATGAGAGGCCATGCAAAATGGAACTCTAGGTCTGCTACTGAAGCCTGTGTAAGTTGGTGATTGCACCACTTACTTAAGATATAGGTTCACTATATCTATATATCACTACACTTAAAACCTTATAGGTCACCCCTATAGCAGGCCTTAACAATCCTGAAGGCAGGGTGCTGGGTTTTGCGTGAGAAGGTGCTCCTGCATGAGCAGGGCCCCTCTGCAGTCTTCGGAGACCATTCTCCCGGGCTGTACATGATACTACCAGACATATAGGTAGAGGTGCATTATAACCTCGCGGTAAATGCTATCTCGAAAACGACTGCAACGAAGTATGTCGTGTTTGGTGTCAAACACCTTGGAATCATACCTCCACACCAGTAACTGGTGTGAGAGGTATGATTCCTCCCCTCAGAACCGTGGTTCTGGGGGTACCCAAGTCTACCGGTACCAACTTTCTCGAGCCTAACAGCAGAAAATGGATGCTGCCAGCCACAGACACGAGTCTGCCCTCCTGCTGCTAAGCCAAGCTCGAGCAGGGGAAGGCAGCACAATAGGCATCCTGTCACAGGGAGGTGTTACCACCTCCCAGACAGGATTTAGTGTATTGGGGCTGGGTGGGTGCACTGTGTCAGTGCCAGAAAGTCTGCACAGGGGGCACATTTGGTGTCCCTGTGCATATTCCAGTTCAAACCAGTTCTGGGAGCACTCCGCTCCTGCTCTGGCGCGAAACTGGACAAAGGACATGGGTGTAGCCACCCCCCTGTCCTGTCCCTCCCCTAGGAGGGTCCCTAGAATGTGTCCAACCCTTTCCCGTGGATATAAAATGGGTTACCTGGCGACAGGACATTAGATTTTACATGGACAAGATCCTGCAAGAAGATACCACTACACTTCGACCGTCTGGACACGCTGGACTTCGCTGGACCTCCCTTGGGCTCGACTTCGTCTTCCCTTGCCGTCCCCAGTCTCACCACTGTCCGTGATCCATACAGGCTCCGTGCAGGACCCTGTGGACCTCCAAGACAACAGAAGAATCTCCCTTGGAGTGAAGGAGTCACTCCCCTGCAAACGCAGGCACCGTAACGCATCTGACCGGTTTGCTGATCCTGAGCTCCTGCGGACTCCGAAGGCTCCAGCAGTACAGGAGGTGGGTTTCTGAAAGTCTCCGAGGTTGAGCTGCCCTCTCCCTGAGTTTGAGGCGGATATCCCTCGTGGTGACCGTATACCCGTACCCCTGTGCACCTCGTTGATTTGCAGCTGCACATGCTTGTTGTTGTGCAACAATTCCGTGCATTGGGCCATTTGTAGCCCTGACCCCAGCACATCTTTCCTGAGAAGGACTCCGGCATCCTCGCACTCTGTGCCCTGCTAGCTGGTATCCTGTGAAACCGCCTGAGGTCCCCTCCCGACTCCTGTGCCTTCGGCCTGTGGGTCCACTTGAGGGTCAACTTTGCTTTACTTGGGCTCCCCTGGTTGCTCCAGGCCTGCCCTGACTCCCGTTGCTGTGGTGAGTCTCCTGGTCCTTGCTGGGCCAGATCGACACTGAACTTGACCATCTACGTTGTTGCCGTTGCCAAGGCTTGATTGGTGCTCCAGCCGGACACCGACCCCTCAGCACTCGACATCCTTCGTGGGACAGCTCGCCTCCAGCTCCTGGTCGTCCTAGATGTCTCCGGGTCCTCGCAGCTGAAGAGTCAAGCTCACCATCAACACACCTGAAGTACCCGACATCGGTGGGCATTCGTCTACCGAGCCCCTGGTCACTCCAAAGTGACCCAGACTATGTCCCCTCTGCTTCCAGGTTCTTCTCATCTAGAATCCACGTTTGGATTCCACCGGACACTTTTCGTTCTTCCCGCAGCAGCATTTCTTTGTCGACATCCATAGAAAACGACGAGGGTTTCCGATGCCACTTCGCACCTATGCACCCGGCTCCTCTGGGATAGGTAACTCTGGTACAAAGGTATCCACGGGTGGGGTGGCTCTTCAAATTCTTAAGTTCCAAAGGTTGTCTTCGTAATCTGCTGGGAAGAGTCCTTAATCTCTGATTTTCCAACCACGACTTTCCCATTGAATTGTACAGAGCACGCGGTCGTGTTCCCACACTGCAACCGTCCTCCGTGGGGTCCCTACTCACTCACCTTGGGTGGTTCCTTGGGGTCCCAGCGATTCTACACCTTCTAGACTAGGTCTAGTCCCGAGTCGTGGTTCTTATACCACTTACTTAGTATATGGTTTGGTCTCCCCCGGGAGCCCACTGTGTATTGTGCTACTTACGCTTAATTCTTTGCAACTGTATTATTGGATTTGTGTTCTATCCTCGTGTAGAGGATACTAGAGAGTGTTATATATAATAAATACATATTTTTATAACTTTTGTGTGTTTTCCCTTTCATTTAACCAATACTATAAGGTTGCATTCTGGTAAAACAAGGTGCTTAACATTCCTTCAAGACTTTGCCTGAAGGCTGCTCTCCATAGCTACCACTAGGATAGCTTTCAATAAAGGTTATCTTTGACCTAATCACCATAAGGGTTGTTTGGACTGGTACAAGGTCCCACTTTCATTAGTGGACAGCATATACCAGGCCAACTTCTCACAATGGCGATGCATGATGCCATCATACCCAGTAGGTGCATGATAGTTCTGACTGTCAACTGTTGATTGGGTTGAAAATGTGGTAGTAGCGTTTGGAAATTTTGGATTCTTGCTGTATTGGGATAAGCTAATCCCTGCTTTGTGTTTGGGATAGCCCCTAGATACGGTTGAACCTGTAAAGGCTGAAGATGAGATTTTTGGAAACTGATGGTGAAGCCTAGCTGATGGAGCAGGTTTATGGTATTGAGTGTGTTGTTGACATAGAGGAAGGGTGCTGGCTTTGATAAACCAGTGGTCGAGATATGGGAAGACATGGATGTTTTGTCTGCGTAAATGTGCTGCTACCACTGCTATGCATTTGGTGAATACTCGAGGTGCACCAGGGAGTCAGGTGGAAATTGCCCTCTGAGTTAAACAGGGTCAGAGGATGAGGGGATATATATATATATATATATATATATATATATATATAGATATATATATATATATATATATATAAATTTTTTTATTGACCTGCAGGATCTTAAAATATATCATTGGTATGCCGTAGCATACCCTGGAGCATAGGGAGATATTGTGTTGCCTTATGTGTTCTTGAAAGGTTTCGAAGAGGAAATTCTCCTCTATAGGCTCTTTATGAAGTGGTGCAAACAAAAGGAGTCACAGATCTGGGTTAAACCCATCATCGTTCTTTAGCTCACTTTGCCACCCCAGTTCAGACCCAGCTATATGCAAATCAGTCTTGACCCTGTGCCTCATGGAAACAATCCAGCCCGAACTGCCAAGCCAGGTCTTCCCTGGACCAGAAACAAGTATCCTGGGACCAGTTTCAGGGTAACACCCCTCATCAGCCAGGCTAGCTTGAATCCAGTGGCAAAGTGAGCAAGGGACCCACGTTTGGGCATACCCTGCCAACTTAGGGCAAACAAAGCAAACACAAGGAGATGATGGACGGAGGGCTGAAACTTTTCAGACACTCACTTTGCCACTGGATTCAAGCTAGCCTGGCTGATGAGTGAAACTCGGAAACCGGTCCCAGGATGTTTCTTTCTGGTCCAGGGAGGACCTGGCCTGGCAGTTCAGGCTGGACTGTTCCCATGAGGCACAGGATCAGGACTGATTTGCATATGGCTGGGTCCAAACTGGCGTGGCTTAGTGAGCAGATGATGATGGATTAAACCCAGATCTGTGACTAGGGGTGAGTGTCTGAAAAGTTTCAGCACTGCATCCATCATCTTGTGTTTCCTTATGAAGTGATACCTGATGATATTTTGCAGCCCTGCCAATAAGCTCCTTATAAGAGGTGGTGTCATCAGGAGGAGATGGCCTAGCAGGGTACAAGTTGGGATCAGGTTCCCCTTGAGGGTCAATGTCGTAGGCTGACCAAGGATCAGGAGGTGTGGTGCATTAAAGGTATCATCCCCTGTTCCATGCCTACCCATGAATAAATGTGGGGACCCCTGAGGAGTGATGTCTAATGGATCATCATGAGAGTGATGGGGAGAGGGTGAAGGTGGGGAAATAAAGGGAAGTGGTGGAGAAGATGGTGTAGGAGGGTGAAGGGACTGTGGACTCTTCTTGGTTGGCACTGGCAGATCGATGGCCTCTCCAAAGGAGAGTTGGCGCTTAGACAGAGGCGGCATGGAAACAACAGTCTTGGCCAGAATGTGCCCAGTGCGAGGCTGTATTTGTGTTTGCCTCTGACGGCATAGAGTTTCTCCTGCATCTTGTGGAGAATCTGTTCCATTGGACGACCAGGGTAAGAGCTCGGTGCCGGTCTCGAAATCTTGGGATCGTGATGGATTTTTGTTTCAGCACCGGAGTGGTTGGTGCTGAAGATGGATCTGGTCAGCTGGGCGCCAAAGTGGTTGGCTTTGGCTGAAGATTCAGTTCTGAGCCCTAAGGCGGGGCATCCAAATCGAAATTTTGGTGCCAACCATGGCCTGCTGGCAATGGTGGCCCAGGAGCCTTATGTTCAGCCGGAGCAGAATGTTTTTCAGGTGGCAGGACAGGGACTACAGTACTCTCCGTACACTGACCCAGTGGAACGTCCTGCATCTTGAGGTCGATTTCTAATTCAGAGTCTGAGCCTTCGATGGAAAAAGCCTCTTTCTCAACTGCAGAGGCCTCATGGAGTTCCTCCTCCTCAACATCCGGGTGTCTGAAGAAGTCTGGCGTATCATCGAACTCTCTCTGCTACATCTCCCTGCGACGTGCCCTTCGGTCTCGTAGAGTTTTCTTTGACTGAAACGTTCCTTAGGTCTTACAGTCCTCTTACCTTTGTTCTGGAGACAAATACAGGTTGCAGACCAGGTGCAGGTCGGTCTGGGGGTACATGGCGTGGCACCTCAGGCAGAAACGGAAAGGCGTCAGTTCCATCAGCAGGGCATTCTATGGGGAAGTTGAAGGGAATATAAAGATAGGCCCGGAAGGGCAATGCCCAAAGGGCTGCTATTTTAGCGCGGTGATCCAATGGGTGATAGTTTTCAGAGTTCGAAATGCATAGGTGGGAACGTGTTCGATAATACTGGCGAGGATTAGGGTGAATCGCGAACTGAAAGGAGTCCAAAATGGTCTCGACCTGGAGCACAGGCACACAAGTTCAAACAAGACGGCAGAAAGAAAACAATCTAACAATGGAGTCAATGCCCATGTGCATTATCACCAAGAGCAGGAGTCACTTTGCCTTGTGACCCAAAAGATTTCTTCAAAGAAAAACAATTTGCACACATCCGGACCCAACACTAAACACCAGGAGTATGCAAAGCATGTGTATCTACAGCCACATATGGCTCGAACTCTTAGTTCATTGATACTTCTCTGACGCAGGTTGATCTCTGAGCTTTCAATATCCTCTCAAAAAGAATTCTTGGAATTCTGCAACATGGATGACTCTTTGTAGAAGTTTAATTTATTTGATTTAGTTCTCTGCTGAGAACAACAAATTTTAAAACAGAACGTTTGTTATAACAATATAAGTAAAAAACATTCAATACAGATTTAAAAACGACTAAGAATTTAAACAGGTTATGACACACAAATTAATTTCTTTTTTAGTCCATTTAAAAGTAAGTGAATTAAAAGGGAGTAACCCAAGCCGCAATAAAATTATACAACGCCGAATCCATGCCTTAAGGAGAAACGAATATATTGTTGAACCCGTTTGTATTCGATTGATTCTGCATAGAGTTCATAATGATGCAGTTTAGAACAGTGCTGAGTATCCAGTTCGAAGCTGATCCTCGGCATCAAATGTTTCAGGAAGAGCTTCAATTGGGCGGGAGTCCATGTTTTCAAAAGTGTAGTTGTGCATTTTGATAATTTGAAAGCAATAATCAAATTCCGACTAAAAATGTATTTAGTAGATTCGGGCTCAAATGTCTCCGTTTTTAGTAGAAATCTTAGGGTGCCTTGATCTGCATGAAGAAGATTGTAAGCCCATCTTAATATGTTGGTAATGGCTCTGGCAAAGGAGCTGACTAGAGAAAATTCCAAACGCAGTGCTTGTGCCGGGACAGCTTGGTTGACCTTAGCCAATTTGCGGAGAATTTTCCCTTCTTTAGTTTGAATTAGATGCCACTGGGTAATTGGAATGTATTCCAGAGCATAAGATAGGATAGGGGGGGATCTTAGAGCTGTAAACCTGTAATAAAGAAGAGAAGTGCCTTTGGCCGGAAGAAGAATATAATCGTAAGAGCGCCCCCTCGTGAATATCTGCTTTACGATTCAAATGCTGCAGGTGAGGAGAGTTTGATAAAGTTTGGGTGACTATTCGCCCCAGGTAGGTGTATTCTTGTACCACTTCTATCGTTTCTCCACCCAATGTCCAGTTGTATTTTGTGTAATGGTTTTTCCCTCTCAATGGGACTACTTTCGTTTTTGTTATATTTGGAACCAAGAAGTTTTCTTTTGTGTATTTTGTTAGGACGTCTAGGTTCCTTTGTAATCCAAATGGGGTAAGGTCGAAAATTACCACGTCGTCGGCATTATATGTATGTTACATGATGCAATCTTTGGAGGAAATTGTCAACCTGCAGAAAACTATCCGGGAGGTCACTAAGGTATAATGAGAAAAGTAAGGGAGCCAGTAGGCAACCTTGCCTAAGGCCATTTAGTGTGGCTATTGGGCGAGTTAATCCTTTTTCTTTTCCCATTTGTACCTGGCACCAAGTTTCTGAGTGTAGTGAAATGATTAAGTGAAGAAGAGTTTCCGGGATTCCCTGATTTCTGAGTTTGTTCCAGAGTGTTGGTCTGTCCACTCTGTCGAACGCTGTTGAGAAATCGACAAAGACGGCATAAACGACCTGAGATTTTAAGATCACGTATTTGTCGATAATTGTCTGTAATACTGCTATGTTATCTGTTACCGAGTGTTTCTGTCTGAACCCGGCCTGATTAAATGACTCTTTGTAATTCTTATCAATGAACAAATAATTGTACTTGAAATAGGTGAACAATGTCTGTGTTCCTTTGGCAAAGAAGTATGGAAGCCACTATTGTAAATTAAAAGGCTCCAACTCAACAAAAGCTTTCAAATAAAAAACAAGGTTGTTGCACATACTTTAGAAGGTATAATCGACAATCAAGTTTCAAAACACCAGGGTTGTGGTTCCCTGCCAGCACGGCCTTAACACATGTACACTCTGCTTTCTAGGATAATGGTGTGAACAAAAAAACTCCCAAGCATCGCACACAATAACTTTTCCATTTAAAGTAAGAGGTTGCACAACTAAATAACCAAAAATGCCACATGAAAACAGAAAGTGTCACCAGTCTCAACATCATTTGAAAACAAGGATTTGTCTTTCCCTCCCGCTTTCTCACCCTTCTCTGTACATCAATTTTAGTCCATCTGTCCTACAGAGGATATGGGCCCAATTCATGCGTAACTCTAAACTAAGACTATTGTGTCTTCCCATATCTTCTAAGGACGATGCGGACTATAGAAATCACAATTACAAAATAATAACATTTATTATTAGACCACTGCTAATGCATTATAACTGAAAGGCCAAACAAAAATAGGATTGGGAAAGAAAGACTGAACAATTCTAATCGTTTATACTCACGAGCACTTTGTGGAATGGAGGCAGGAGGCATATTTAATATCAATAAAAGCAACAAGGGGCATTTTTAGACACATTGTAAAAATACATTCTTGCATCGGTGATGAGCCACTTAATTCTGGCCATTAATTAATTTGAAGGCCTAGTAAAGTCTAACAAAAACTGACCTATGTGTACCCTCTCCTGACGTCAAGTAAGATACCAATGTGAGTGAGATGAGGATACATCAGTTAACTTATGCTCCTCAAAGATAAAATAAACAAAATGTAAGTAAACAATCCACAGATTCCCATCTATAATGCTTTCCTTGTTATCCCCAAGCAATATCAGAAGACTGGTGTAAAAGGCGCCAGATTATTTTTCACTGTACACATTTTATTTCTCCTAAATCTGATGCTCAAAACAATTTCCAGTGCATTCATCCTTATGTATGGTGTCCATCCGAGGTACATTTCTGTAGTACCAGATAGTGGCCAGTGCTCAGCTATGTATACATTTCTCCCTAAGGTGGCCTCTTACTTCAGACTTGTAGAAGGCGACCTTTGATTTCAGGCCTTGACTTGTATAGACATTCACTAGATTTCAGTCTTGGTGTGTACAGGATGTTCATTGCACTTTATTCAATGCAGTTCAACGAAGAAGAGATCACAAAACTTCCTAGAAGTGGAAAAAAGAGCTGCCACTGTCTGGTTGCAGCAGTCATATGACACAAGTCCCCAAAGGACCTTATGGAGTCTGGCAAGAGATGCAGCTTGCCTTCTCTGGACTCAGGCTGTTTAAAGCTTTCAGCACGGCGTCTGGCATGTGATCCGTGATCATCTTTGGGCTGATGAAAATGCTGCTGAAGGCAGTTTCTTTCGACCACTTGGCACTATACGTAACATCAGAAAAACATAACCTGAAACGGATAAAGAGAAATGTGGAATTCAAATAGATTATAAATGATGAGCCAATGCAGATGCACAAACGCTCCATGGCATATTTGTTTTTAAAGCCGTGCTGTCATTTAATTAAGCAAATAGATTGCTTTAATAAAATGAATATGGGTTCCAGTGCTCTAAATGGTAATATTATTCAAGCCTCAACTCAAAACAAATGCAGTGCCACTCCTAAATATACTGCCCAATACCCAATTGTGTTCAGTTTACTGCAGCCTTTCTACATTTGATGAAATGAACATCAGCCTTCTTTGGAAGCTATACATGTGCACTCTGTGGCAACTATTCAACATGGGTCTTCTATACGGCCAGTTTTCTACATATGATCTGCTTACTGTCTAAATTTAGTCAATTGATCTTCCAACAGTTAAACAAATTACCTCTTTCTGTAGACCAGTGCTGTAAAGCAATACTAATGGCAATACAGTGTTATAGAAATCTCTGTAACATAACACAGGCCCTCAAGTTTAAACACTGGGAACATTTGTGGCAATGCCACAAATAAGTATGCCGCCACAAATAAGTAACTGAACTAATGCACCAAATAATCATGTTATTACAACACATTTAGCATTAGAGGGGGAATACCTTGCAGAAACACTTGTTTTCAAAAGTTGGAACACAAATATTTCCATGGGGCCTAGGAAGGGCTAGAATAGCGCTGTTCACCCTATCCAGGGGGTTATATGACGGGGAAACTGAATTCCCTGATGTCAAGAAATGTAATTGTTTGGCTTCCCAAATGATGGAAATAAATCACTGGGTATTTAGCACTCAACAAGAACCATCAGTGCTGTAGGTGAGAAAGGAATTAGGACTCAGGAAATAACCGGGCTCCCTATATGGGTTGCGGCCTTCAAATAGTTGTCAGGTCCTTCCAAACATGATACAAACATGGCAGGAAGCTAATCAACACATAGGCTGACAAAAAGACCTCATCTTGGAAACACCTTTGTATGTCTCTGCAATACTGCAAGCCTATCCCATGTGATGGTGTGAACACTACATTGACTGCATAAGATTACAGTTTTAGCCCATTCCTGCTAGGTATGATAGGCTCACCCCCACATGTGGTGTACCATTCCAATAAAAAAAAAAAAAGAGTGTGAATACTGGACGCTAGATTTGACTGAAAGCTCCAGAGTTTTCTGTCACATCAATGTAAAGAAATATTATTTTTCACTAATACCGTAGGATTTTCAGAGCAGTTTAGGAGGTAAAACATGTGGAATCCATGCGAGCCACACCACCGTGGATTCCCTGGGATTTCTAGATTTCAGAAATGTCCAGGGTTGCTAGGATTTCCTGGGTGTTGACTGATCCAAGACCAAAATACTGCAGCCATTCACCATGAAAAGTGAGAGCAAACAGGATTTATTAGGCACACAGTTGACGTCTAAGGGGCATTGTGGGTAAGAAAACATGCAGGTATTCACACAAGTGACTTCACTCTGGATTAACCTGCATTTCCAGCTTTCAGAAAAGCTAATGGTTGATAGGGTTTAAGTGGTGCCAGCTGGCTCCGTGCCAAAATACTGCTGCCACTCCCATGGATACAAAGGAAATCAGAGCTTTTTGGGCATAGTATTGTCGTTTGCATGACGTTCTGTGTAAGAAAACGTGGTTGGATCCATGCAAGCCACACCAATCTAGGAGGACATCCGGCGAAATTTTTATAACACAGATGGTTGTGACCGTTCGCGATCAAAAGGCTGCCACTCGAGTAGAAAATCTACTCGAGCGGCAGCAAAATCAACTCAAGTAGCTGCTCCCTGTGGCACACTGCGTGGTGCCGTTCGTGCTGATTTTTCAGTGCAGAATGCGCTACCGGCGCAAAATCACAGTACGACTTGCCTATTTCTGCCCACTGGCGGAACTCAATGGAATTTCGGAGAGTTTTTATGCAACTCAGCGGAGTCAAATTCTGCGAGTTCCGCCTCACATATGCAACCTAGATCCTGAAACTCAGATGCTTGGGTTCATCTGAAAAGTACCTAGCTTTGCTACATACTCACTTTTTATGCATTAGATTTTTCAGATGAAAACCTTGTTTCAAGTATGACCTTTCACCACTAAAATTCACTATTACTTAATGCCAAAGATTCTTTTATTTGGGAAGTCTTTGCGCAATCCGCAAAGGCAAACGGAGCCAAAGGGTTAAAATCAAACTTTTCCACTTTTAGCTTCAGTGTTTCCAAGAAAAAGTTAGAAACCCAATGTTGTTACTTTAACTTGTTCTATTGACCAAAACTTTAAACTTGTTTTGCATTTTCCACTTATGAACTTAGATTATTTGGGTCTATGCATGACACTGCACTGCCCCAAACAGGATAAAACGAACCTGTTATTTAAACAATCTCTCATAGATGTCCTTCTGTAACTTACACAGCTCCATTTAAATTGTGACTGTTTTGCTTCATGGAACTCTCCTATCAGTAGATATTGAAGCAAAACAAGCATGTGGCTCTGACCAATCGTTCATATCTTACTTCTGCGTTACGTTTGGACTTAATACACTTGTTAAAGGGCTACTCAGGTAGAGATGTGGATGATTGTGGGTTCTGGGATAGTGATAAAAAAAATGTTAAGATAAGTCAGGCTCACTGAGCACCATATCTTAGGAGTCCCATTGCAAAGCCTAGACTGATCTTGTGATTTTTGATTCGCCTATATTTTTAAGGCTATCCATATCATTACCTTCCAGAATTGCTTTCTTCTACAATATGGATGATTCTTCCTGGGAGATACAGCATGGGATACTGAGATGGCGAATTCAGTGGTGACGTGTCGACCAGAGTATTGTAAGAAGGTGATCGCTGATTCATCAAGCTCTGCTCAGCAATAAGAGGTTGGGCTAATGCAGCTTGGGCTCGGCCATCCAATTCCGTTGGAAAGTCATCAGGAGTTCCTCCAAAAACTTCATACCAGCATCCTCGCAGCAGGATTTTATACTAAGAAATAAATAAAAAAGTAAAAATATAACAGTTTATATTCACTGAAAGTATGTTTACTACTTTAGTTTACAGATTCACTGATGAAATGCTACAGGTCTAATATAAGGCTAACGGTAGCCCATTTATAACAGCAATCCATAGACATCCTCCTGACATGTGACTGACACTGCCTACATTTATCAGCTTTTTGAGGGTACTAGGGAGTGTGTGGCTGAGTGGTTAGTGCCCTACAGGCCTTTCAAAGCTTCTAGACTAAATGCCACTTACAAATGTTCATGGCATGCAGGACTCAGAGGTGAGCCTAGCATTTAATAGATTCTGTCCCAGAGTGACTTTACCTCAGTCATATGGGCGTTCAGGAAGAAGGCAAAGAGGGGCTCAGCCTGGCTCTCTTTCACTCCCCAACCTCTTGCCTCAAAAACCAGTGTACTCCTTGCATAGCTATACAGTAGTAGGACTCAATATTTAAAAGGGGTATTGCAAATTGTGTCTGGGGATCAAAGGGTTTCTAAGACAAATACATTTTTAATATCCAACCAAAATTGATTTATTCTTGTTACATGAGCCCCGGGGGTATACAAGTAAACATAAGCTTTTCAAACAACCTCTGAATAACTGCTCACCTCGGAGAATGTGAGCCTCATAAATCAATGGCCAGGAGAAATTATGTGAAGATAAGGAATTTCTACATTTAGTTGTCGTGTTAAAAAAATATTTAATGCAGAACCTGCCTAACAAAGTGACGGTTACCAAGGCTTGAAAGTAATTGTTTTCAACCTAAATCAGGCATCGATTCATCAGACAAATTATATATCTAACCACAGCATGGAGGCACATATTGTCTCAATTCAGGATGATGTATTGATGGAGATGGATAATGATGGTGTCTGGCCCTACTTTGTTTAGATCAGTCAGCAGCTTTGGAGACAGTTGACCATTCCATCTTAGACACAAGATTGGATATCATAAGGATCAAAGCTTAGGCATTAGAATGGATACATTTCTTCTTGGCTGGATGTAGGAAGCTGGCTCTGTATATACTATACCAAAGTGAGGTATAGTGTGCACAGAGTCCAGTGGAACCCAAAAGGTAGGCAGAGGTAAAGTAGATAGCACCTCACTCTCTATTTGTGGTAGTGTGGTCGAGCAGTAAGGCTTTATCAGAGGACAGTGTTAAGCATTTGTTGCACACACTCAGTCAGCAAATGAATTCACACACTCAAAGACTGAACTTCAGACCAATTGTTTTTGTATAAAAATATTCTTTTAGTTATTTTATTTCCTAGAACCAAGCAAGCCTGGCACAGGTAAGTGATAAATACTTTGCAGTAAATATACAGTTGTAATACAGTTTGGATTGTAATTGTATAAGCACTTTGTTTTGACTTACAGTATTGTTTCTGAGAAATGCAATGCTTTGTAAATACAGTACATATACTTTGAATGAGCTTTTTTAGTAAAATACCATGTAAGTTACTTTTTAGATTACTTTTCTTACACAGTGTAGAATACCTGGATACTACTACACTGGGAAATTTCCTGTAAACAGGTAAGTAAAATCATTTTTGTTAGTTAGTACAATTTTAAAGAATTTCTTTAGGTTTTCCAACTCCACATTTAGAAATGTTTCACAGAAAAACAGTCCATGTTATCCTGTGGGGGAAAATAGTGTTATCGGTTTAAAGGAAAGTACTTTGTTGTGAGAGTTGGTGTTCTGTGGTAAGACTCAGGGGTTCCCCAGGGTCAAGGATGCACTCTTGTTACACCCTCAGCGGCACTAGGGCGGCCGGGTGCAGTGTGCTGAGGCCCAATGTTATCCAAAGGGGGATAGGAGGCCTCCCGGTTGGTGGCTGCTAACGAGCAGGCCCCTGGGTTGTGGGAGCAAAGCTCCTGGACTTAAGCGCAGGGCAAATGGGGGTTTTGGCCCAGCACAAAAGATGCACCCTCTGCGGCACAGGGGCGGCCGGGTGAAGAGTGCTGTTTTGGCGTCGCGTGCCCTGTAGCTTTCAATGGGGAGTCTCCGGTTTGCAAAAGCACTGCAGGCTCGGGGTCGAAGGTCTTCTGGGTGCGACCACCACTTGGAGAGGTAAGTTGGGATCTTGGGGGTTGGTTAGGCACCGTCGGTTGGGCCACCCAAGGCCGTGGGGCGTCGGGTGCAGTGGTGCCTTTTAGGGTTGGATCTTCTTACCAGCTCCTGGTCGCCGTTGGGGGGACCTTCGGTTTGAGGCTGCAGGCGTCGGCTGGAGGCTTGAGGCAGGTCAGGGGTTGCCGGATCTCGGGTCAGGGTTGCTGGGGGAACCTCCTGTCGGTGTTGGGCCACTCGAACTCAGGCCGTGGGTGTCGGGTGCAGAGTGGTGCAGACCCGCGGATCCTTGTGGAACTGGAGTCTGTTGTTTGAACAAATCCGGTGTTCACGGGAGACAGAGTCTTTGTGATTGAAGGCAGGCAGGTCCTCCGGGTTTCTTGAGGTTGCTGGCTGCAGGAGACACCGGGATTTCGCTGGAGCAGGTTCGAGGTGGGGACATGCCCGTGGGGCTGGGGCCAAGTCAGTGGGCGTTCTCCTCTTGTTAGCTTCGGCACGGCTGTTCGGTCCTTCTTCTTCTTTTCTTCTTGCAGGTTCTTGTCTGAGGAAGCAAGGTTCAGGGGTGCCCCTAAATACTAGATTTAGGGGCGGTACAGGTAGGTAAAAAGGTTGGGACCAATGGGTCCTTTCCCTGGGGTGAGTACACCCCCTATTATGCCACCCTACAGTGGGAGGGGGGCATAAGCCTTTCCCTGGTTGGCTGGGTCCCCCCCATCTGCAAGATGGTGGGGACGGAGAGTTGTGCTTCACCTCGCCTCCCCCACCTGAGGGGTGGAGTTGGCAGAGGTGGGCACACTTCTCTTCCTCACTTGTTTTTCCCGCCGGTTCTCCTGCCCAAAGTGGGGGGCAGAACCAGTGGGGACCAGTTGCTGAAAGCAGCAAGTGGCCTGGGGAAGCTCACAAAGGCGGCAAGCCTTTTAAGCTTCCCCTTCGTGAACCCTGCGCATCCTGGGGGAGGAGGCTTGGCACCTCGTCCCAGGATGTGCATTGTTTCAGGCCCCCGAGAGCAGCAGGCTCTCGACCCAGGGGTTCAGAAACATGTCTGGTGGTGGCAGCTGAAAGCAGCCACTCAGCCTGGACACTAGTGGTAGGTCGTTTTTCAGGGGGCATCTCTAAGATGCCCTCTTTGTGCATTTTTCATTAAATCCCACACTGGCATCAGTGTGAGTTTAATGTGATGAGAAGTTTGATACCAAACTTCTCAGTTTTCAGTGTAGCCATTATGGTGCTGTGGAGTTCGTAATGACAAACTCCCAGCACCATATACTCTTGATGGCAGCAAAGCACTTACAATGTCTAAGAATGGGCTTAGACACTGTAGGGGAACAGGGCTCATGCACCTGTACCCTCACCACTGGTATAGTGCACCCAGCTAGAGGGGTGACTGATCTATGTCAGGGCAGTGGGTTGTAGGCATGGCACACAGGGCCTCTAAGGGTGGCGCAATAAATGCTGCAGCCCTTAGAGGTCTTCCCTGGTCACAGTGCCCTGGGTACCTGCGGTACCATTTACCAGGGGCTGACCTGTGGCCAGAGATGCCAATTGGGTTTTGGTTTCAATGCAGATTTAGAGAAAGAACATAGGCCATGGGTACCTGATTAGCAGGAGCCCAGGGCACACTCAGTCAAAGCACATCAGCAGTTCAACAAAAAGTGGGGGCAACCATGCAGAAAGAGGGCACTTTCTCACACTGGAGAAGGCACAAAGGTTTGCACCACCTCCATTGTGTTCAGTCCCATGAAAATTCAGATGCAGAGTAATACAGTTCAACATCCATGTCCTCGTTTTAACTAATCTTTCTGGGAACTGAACTATATGTTATTTGGTAAGCTTAAAGAGAGGCGTTAGGTGAAATGCCACTATTTTGTGTATTTTAAAATTAAGGAATGTTTTTGCCTTTATTAGATTTACATATTGGTCGCTAATTGCAACAAATAATGGGGGCGTTTTACAGTCCTTGACATTTGACATATTAAATAAGTGGTAAGTATGTCTTCCTACCACCTTTGTGTAACAGTTTTTGGAAAACGAAAAAATTATTTTGTAAAATAATATGACCAGGTTCCTGTGTTTGTAATATATGCTGTATGTGCGACTGCAAATTCAGAACTGCTTAATTGGATTAGATTTTGTATCCACTGTGTGGTTGCGAGGACCATGTGTGAAATACCATCAATGAGTTGCTCTTGGTTAATCGAGGGTGAATGAGTTGTTGTATTAGGGTTCTTTGGCTTTTACATATATTAGTGTTCTAGACACAGTATTTGAAAATGTAAGTATTTCTGACTGCATATTCTACATATAACTGGCCTTGATTCCTCTTTTTATGGTGAAATGTTGTGGTATTGTGAACTAGACCGGAGAGATTATACAGTGTAGAAAAGGAAAGGTGAGTAAAATTTCAATATCCCTAAATATGTCTATGTTCAGTGGCCTTTGATAGAATTTAGAAGATTGGCCTAATGCTGACATGGATATACCATTGATTCAGAGCCATGATGAAATGTCTTCTTCCAGCAGCATATAACTTTTCATCTATAATCACACTAAAGTAGTCTAATCATTTTGAAAACAATGAATGATCAATGAATTGATATTATACGCTAAGGCCACCTGTGAGCATAGTTTTCAAATGTTGTATATAATTAAAATATGGGTTCTCGTATGTTTTCTTATACTGTTGTCTTAGGGAAAATGAATGAGCCTTTTGATGAAATGATTCTTATTAACATTGAAAAATAATTGTTCTGTTTTTGGAATAATATATTTTTGCATTGCAAATTTCATAAATTAATGTAATAAATTGAGGCTAAAGGACTATTTGCTGTAAATAACCTTTACAATATGCTTTTCATGAATATGCCTCTATTTTCACTTTGATGGGTTGTTTTGGTAATATCTCGAAAGTATTATGACTTTAAGCAATGAAAAATTAAAAAACTTGAGGTAGCACCTCTGACCTGAAAGTTGTCCAAGAAGATGTTTCATAGAGGACTGAAATGTCTACATATACAAAATGATTCGAAAAATGGTTTCTGTTTTCTCTGGACAGTATTTTCTGTATATAGGGTACTGGGTGATGTCTGGCTTTTATTTGTGGGTTGTTAGTTTGATGACTAACATACTTTTCTGTATTTATACCTTTTACGTTTTGTAAGTGCTTCTATGCTCTCAATGACTGTTACAGAATTATATATTTATGCCAGAAAAAGAATTGAATAAATTATATCTTTTCATATATTGTTGTTAATTCGATAAAAGTGCTCTCAGCCCCTGGTCTTACTGAGGTAATATTATCTTATTAGGACTTCTAAGCATGCTCTGTTAAAATTGTTTTAAAATTTGGAACAAACGTTACAAATTAATATTGTTAATGACACCCTCAAGGGTTATTTTTTGTTGTATATGATTTTGAGTCAGTCACATATCAGCCCAGTAACTCAAATATTTGTAATCCTGGTACAGTAAGTCATATGTGGCAAACATCTTAGAAAGGCCAGCTGGGTGTGGGAAGAATCATTCATATTCATAAGCAGTCTTGCAAGTGAAGGGGCGACAGAGTAGGGACAAAGTCAGTCATCTCCCAAGCACTCTCATTCATGTGACTTAATCTTCTCCAGCCTTACTGCATCACATGATAAACATTAAGTATGCACTAATTTCACAAATAATGTTTTTTTAACATACACACACACACACACACATATATATAGATTGACAAACGTGTATCTTTTGGATTGCTGAATCGAGGGATGCCCAACAAAATAAAGAAGCTGTGATCCTGCAGCCCTCGTGTGCATGCTCTCTTCCCTTTGGGAGTAGTTGTTTTTATGGATATGGATATATATATAACAATTTCACAGGGGACATCCAGCTGCCTGGCTGAATTCCCTTCCCACTTTACTTCCATACAAGTAAGGAATATGTTACTTACCCTGTAAACATCTGTTTGTGGCATGTATTGCTGTAGATTCACATGCTCTACATACTCCTGCCATCTACTGTTGTGCAACTTGTTTTTCTTCAAAGAAGTCTTTAGTCACCAGGTATAGTGACTCCTATGACTGGTAATGCACATGGGCACTGGCTCCATTGTTAGCGTTCCGGGATGAAAATGGAGCTTAGAAGAAAAAAAAACAAAGAATGACCATGCAGAAGAGGGAGAAAGAAAGAAAAGGCATCTTCAACAACCCAAGACTTACCGCAAGGAGAGTGGGCACACAGCATCTACAGCACTACATGCCACGTACAGATACTTACAGGGTAAGTAACATATTCCATTTGTGGCATGTGTAAATTTAGATACACATGCTCTGCATAGACTGTAAACCTGTTCTTCCGTAAGTGGTGGCTAGCCGAAGGATGTTACGGAGGACTGAAAAAGGGTACGCAACACAGGCTGGCTAACCTTTGCTTGCTGGCGTGCTAAGACATCCACACACCAGTGTTTTATAAATATGTGTGGAGTGGACCAAGTAGCTTATTTACGGTTGTATGTTGGAACAACGAGTTCCCCAACCACGACTTCCCTAACAACGAGGTCGCAACCACGACCTTGTCTAAACCACGATTTTTTTTACCAAGCATTCCTTTACCACGATTTTTCGTGGTAAAGGAATGCGTGTTAAAAATGCTTTCCAACTAGTACCCCGATCCCCCACCCCTTAAAACGAATTCCCCCAGCCTAAAAGTAAACACGATCACCCACACACACTAAACTAATTCCCTCCCACCCTAAAAATATACTCGATCACCAACACATCCTTAAACCAAACACGATCACGCACACCCCTAAAAACTAACCCCAAAAACTAACCCCAAACCCCTAAAACTAACCCCAAACCCCCAACCCTGCATACTAACACCAATCTCCCCCGCCCTCCTAAAACTAATTCCCCACTCTAAAAATAAACACGATCACCCACAAACCCTAATAACTAATTCCCCTTCCCTAATAATATACACGATCACCCACACACCCTAAAAACAAACACAACACCATTTTAACTAATTCCCCACCTTAAAACTAAACCCCAAACCCCTAAAACTAAACCTAAACCCCCTTTACCCCTCTTACCTGTTCCTCGACGATCTCCTCTGCGACGCTCCTCGGAACTCCGCCCTGCCCGAACACTAGACCGAATCAGCCTTAACCACGCACATGCGTGGTTAAGGCTGAGTCGTTGTTCGGGCAGGGCGGAGTTCCGCTTTCGTGACTCCGGAACTCGTTGTTCCGGAGTCGTTGTTCAGGATGTTTCCCCTTATTTACATATATTGGCTAAGGGGATGCTACCAATGAAGACAATGGAAGCATCCTTTTTGTGGGTAGAGTGGGGCCAGGGTGAGACTTTTTGCCTTTTGGCTTTGACGTAGCAAGTTTGAATGCACTTGACCAACCATCTGGTTATGTCTGCTTTGGAGAGAATGTGGCCCGTATGTATGTGGTTTAGCACAGGCGATAAAGAGTTGGTGTGTCTTGTGAAATGGCTTTGTTCTATCAATGTAACACATGAGGGCCCTTTTGACATCTAGTGTGTGGAAGGCCCTCTCTGCCACAAAGTCTGGGTGTGAGAAGGAAACCAGGAGCACAATTGTCTGATTAAGATAAAAGAGGGATACCACCGAAACTTTGGGTTAGTCCTGAGGACAACTCTGTCATTGTGTACTTGGAAGAAAGGTTCTGCTATAGTAAGCGCTTGCAGCTCACTTATTCGCTTGAGAGATGTTATGACAGCTAGGAAGGCAACTTTCCAAGAGAGAAACTGTAAAGGACGTTAGTGAAAGGGTCCGGAAGGAGGGCCCAGAAGACGCATCTGACCACACTAAGGTTCCAGACAGGGGCTGGGGTACCCTGGGCGTGAAACCTCTTAAGTCTTTCCATGAAGGTTTTGATGACTGGGACTCTGAATAAAGAAGAGTGTTCTCTATTCTGTAGGTAAGCTGCATCCGTAGCCAAGTGCAAGTAGATGGAAGTGTAGGCAAGGCCTGTAGATGAAGTAGGTAACAGACTATGTCCAGGAGGGTTGGTTTCAATGGATCAATGTGTTCTGGAAGGCAGTATTAGACAAACCTTTTCCATTCAGCTGAATAGCAGGCCCACATAGTGAGCCTTCTGGCCTCTGTAAGGGTGGATTTGCATTCTGGAGGCAGAATTAAGCAGCCAAACTTCAAGACTGCAGGAGTCAAATTGTACGTTTGAGCTGCCCGGGGTTCGGGTGCCTGACGGTGCCCTGGTTCTGCATTAGAAAGTCTGCCCAGTTGGGCAGTTTCTCATGGAGGACTACACACAGGTCGAGAAGGGCCGTGAACCAGGGTTGGCTGGCCCATATGGAAGATACCAGCAGAGAGTGAGTGAAGTTTGCAAAAGCTTCTGGATGACCTACAAAAGGAGTGGGAGAGGTGGAAAAGCATAGGCAAATATCCCTGACCAGTTCACCCACAGTGCATTGATCACGGACTGTGGGAATGGGAACCTGGTAGTGAAGCTTGGGCATTTGGCGTTTTCAGCAGTTGCAAAGAGGTCTACGTCTGGGAACCTCGAACTTCAAAAGTACAGGAGTAGGACTTGCTAGTGGAGTTCCCACTCATGGACTTGTTGCTGCATCCTGCTTAACAGATCTGCAAAGTCGTTGTACACTCCCAGTAGGTACTCCGCTAGTAGATATATCTTTTGGTGAAGCATCCAATGCCAAATGCCCTGCACTAGCGCAGACAGTTGCTGAGAATGCGTGCCTTCTTGTTTCTGAAGGTAGTACTTAGCAGTCATATTCTCTGTTCTGATGAGGACTACCTTGTGTTTTACCTGGCAGAAGAAAGCCTTGAGATCTAGCTGGATAGCCTGCAGCTCCAGATAGTTCATGTGAAAGCCTAATTGGTGGGGTGTCCACAGTCGCTGAAAGGTCATATCGGGCAAAAACACCCCTTTCCTGTGAGGGCGGCGTCTGTCGCGACAGTCTCCTGTGGGACTGGCTCAAGAGTTGACTGCCCGGTAACAGATTGTTGCTGTTACACCACTGCAGAGAGCGAAGGGTGCTGGCCCAAATCAACACTAGATCTTCCCAGTGACCCTCTGACTGTGATCATTGTGTTGCTAGGCACTCTTGTAAAGGACGCATGTGTAACTTGGTTTGGGGAACTATAGCAATACAAGAGGCCATAATGCAGTGGAGACGCATCACAGTTCTGACCGTTGTCAAATGGTGATCTGGCTGAAAAAGAGGCAGTACCAGCTGGAAACTTTGAACCAGTGCTTGATTGGGGTAGGGTTTCTGGGTGACTGTGTTAAGTACTGCACCCAGGAACAGTTCTATCTGAAGGGGCTAAGGTGGGGCTTGACCATATGGATGGTGAACCTAGATCATACAAGAGATCTATGGTGGTCTGAGTGTGTGCGAGCCACTGTTGTTTGTTTGCACTTGTGATCAGCTAGTCATATATGTAAGGGAACACATAGATGCCTCCTCTCCTGAGGTCGGTAGCTAGTACAGCAAGTCCGTAGAGACCTCAAAGGGAAGCACTTTTAACTGAAAATACTGATCACTTACCACAAACCACAGATAGCGGTGGTGAGCAGGGTGGCTTGGGATGTGGAAATAGGCATCATTCAGGTTGAGAGTGGTCATGAAGTTGCCTTGCTGCAGCCTGGGGATGACGTCTTGTAGCGTGACCATGTGGAAGTGCTCTGACAGGATGTACTCTTTGAGAGGCCTGAGACGGAGTATAGGCCTGGGTGTCCCGGCCTCCTTTGGGAAAGGCAAGTACTAGGTGTATACACCTTTGGCGAGCTGAAGTGGTGGCATGAGCTCTATTGCTCCTTTGATGATGAGCGCTTGTACTTCCTCTTGAGGGAGGCGCTAGTGTTCTGGGGAGAGAGTGTTTCTGTGGGGAGGGATGTTTGGTGGGGTTGCATCGAGTGTTAAGCAGTAACCCTGCCTGTTGATGGAAAGGACCCACTAGTCGGATGTGATTCTTTCCCACTGTGGAAGGAACCCTTGCAGTCTTCCTCTGACAGGTGTAGTGTGATCGGGGAGAAAGGAGAGAGACACTGTTTAGCAGCGGCGGACCCCTTAGCTGCACCACCTCTACCCCTGCCCTCGGAGTTATTGCCTCCATAGGCTCCCATGCAGTAGCCACGTGAAGGCTGCTGCTGTTGTTGTTGCTGCCTCTGGTTAGGAGACAGATGCCTTGGGGAAGTAGCTTTGGCACCCCCTTTGTAGTGGGACCTACAAAAGGAACCCTGAGGAGAAGGTGTCTGGAGAGTCGCCTTGGCCGTATCAGTGTCCTTTATGATTTGTACCAGCATCTGATCACCTGTGGGCCGAAGAGGTGTTTCCCGTCGAAGGGCAAGTTCAAATTCAAATTCAAATTCATTCAGCTTTATTCGATTTGGACAACAAACCATAAAAGCATATAAATAACAGTCAATAAAACACACAGATATAAAGTTCACATAAAATTCACAGAGATATAATTATCTAAAAAAAAACAAAAAAAACTATAAAACAACTCATTAGAACTCAATCCCCCCTCGTTGTACGTAATTTTAGAGCAGCTCTTAAAAAATTTGTCACACAATAAAGAGTAAAAACATCAGTTGACATTTTTAAAAATAGCAGTGCTACCCGAGGCTGCCTAAATCTAGCCTTTCTTAACAGCTCTTTCAGAAACAGTTTCCTAGGGTGGGCATAGTACGGGCAGAGTAAAACTAAGTGAAGTGTATCCTGCGGAGACTTCAAGTCGCAGCCGCAGGGCCCTCTCTCTTCTGTATTTAAAATAAAACCTTCCGGAACTTCCAGTAAATGATGGATATAATTCAGTCTAAAGCGGGTTACTAAAAAACGATCATGGGCGTTGGTCATTAGTGTTAAGTAAGGTTCTATGCCCTGTTTCGTTTTGACTAAAATATAGTCTCTCACCGAGTGTTTCCCCAATTCAACAGTTTCACGATGAGCCATCACAAACATTTTGTGCAAAGTTTTAATGTGATTTATATCTTTTGACTTTATTATCCCTGGGTTGTCAAATAAATCTGCGCGCCCAAGGTTGACGAAGGACTCCCTAACATATTTCAACCATGGGATTTTCTGCGCATACTCCAAGGAGAGACAGTCCCGTACTACCAACCTTGTCAGACCCACCTCTTCGTTAATCCACAACTTCAACCAGCATACTAAGGGCTTCACTCCCATGCTGTCTAAAATGTACCTAACACCCATCTCCTCATGTATACAATATGCTGGAGTGCTATGTGGGACTTTCAGCAACCGCCTTAAATATTTGTTCTCTTCACTTTCCAATGAGGTAGATTTCACAAAACCCCACACCTCACTGCCATACAAAACCTTAGCACAGCAAACTGAATTATACAATTTTAAAATCACACCCGGGGTCCAATGCCCCAACCTCCGGGCATAATTTGCGATTGAACCCGTGGACCTATTCAAAGTCATAAATTTTTCCTCTATAAGATTTTTAAAATTCAGGTGATCATCAAATAGTATACCCAGGTAGGCAAAGGCTGAGACTTTACCCAGGGTGTGTGAACCTATGGAATAATTGTAGTTTTTTTCCTAGGCTTCTTTCCCATCTCCATGACATAGGACTTAGCTAAGTTCGGGACATGTCTAGTTGGTCCATAAATTTTACAAAACCGTCAATTATGAGCTGTAAGCTATATGGGGTGCGGGCCAAAAGCACCGCATCATCTGCGTATAGCAGCACCGGCACTGTTCTTCCCCCTATTCTGGGTAAATCAGCCTCTATGTTCCGCAGAGTGGCATCAAGCCCATTAATATATAAGGTGAACAGAAATTGAGCTAAAATGCATCCTTGCCTCACCCCACTGGAACAGTTAAAGCGCCCTGTAACTTCCCCCTCCTTTGTGCATCTTACCGCTGCTGTCGTATTACTGTGCAGTGAATAGAGGGTGTTTATTATAGCTATATCCACCCCCAGGTCCCTCATTAAAGCCCACAACTTGTTACGGTTCATGCGGTCGAAGGCCGCAGTGAGGTCCATGAAGGCTAGATATAGTGCCCCATCCTTCGCTATGGTATACTTAGCAGAGATAAGGTACAAGTTGAGACACTGATCTACGGTAGATTTTCCTGGTCGAAACCCGTATTGCACATCCGTGATAATGTGTGACTCCTCAGCCCATTCTGTTAGCCTATTTAGAAGCACCCTCCCCAGGACCTTGGCTGCAACATCTATCAGCGATATTGGACGGTAACACTGCGGGCTATCCCTATTGCCCTTCTTAAAAATCGGCACTATAATAGCGGATGACCAGGAATCTGGCATATTTGTATTTGCTGCTGCGTTCAGAACCCTTGTTAAGAGGGGAGCCCAGACCTCAATATTAGATTTAAAAAGGTCTGGTGGGATCCCATCTGGCCCCGGCGCCTTGTGCCTTGTCAGACCCTCAATTCCTGCTATTACTTCTTCCATCATAAAAACAATAGGGGTACAACCTGATGGTAAAAAAGATAGGGTTAGCTGTTCCTTCTGGGAGGCAGGATGGTTATACAGACCCTGAAAATGCTCTCGCCATTGGTCTGGTTGGATGTTATTGCTTAGCCCCGGCTTGTTTGGATCTGAGAAACAGGGATTATTAATTACTTTCCAGAAGTGAGCAGAATTCTTCGATTCTGCCGCCTCTATAAGTTCTTCCCAAGTTGCACGTTGTAAATCCCTCCTTCTTGCTTTGACAGCTGACTTGTAGCTAATGCGACAAGCAGCCACCAGAGCCCTATCCCTAGGTTTATGTTTAAGAGCTCCTTTCAATTTACTCAGGGCCCCTGAGCAATGGCTGTCAAACCATCTTGGTGCAGTCCCACTATGCCCCCTAAAGGAACCTTCAATAACCGTTCTACTAGGTGTGCGATATTCTCAAAGGCTTCTATTAAATCTGCTCCGTCCACTCCTATGTCTAGACACTTCGATATTTCCTGCTGTCCTTTGTCAAATAAGGAGGCATTAAAAGAGCCCATATCAACCTGGGCCCATCTAAGCCTTCTACCTTGGTCTGTGGCAACGATTTCCGTACATCCTGCTTGTTTAGCCAAAACCTGTAGATGTGACTGTGTCCCAAGCACTAAATTAAGAGGGTTGTGATCACTGAAGGCACTGTGTTCAATGTCAAATCCCAGTATGTCGCCCTTAATAAAGGGGTGACAAAGATAAAATCAATAAATGAGTGACAACCTCTCCCTTTATATGTAGGGGTGACCAAGCTATTCTTTTTGTTAGGAAACATATCCAATGTGTGAATCAATTCAAAGGTGTGTAATATACCAGTGAGTTCTCTACCCATTTGGGTGTGCTCCATATGAGGACCTTTCCTTAGTGGACAAGATAGCCAGTCTTCCTGTGCCCCCTTCAGTTGAGGGCAGAGGTGACAGTTAAAATCCCCTACTAATATCAATTTGGGTTGAGCCAACCCCCTCCCTTGTGTCTTTTCTAACCATGAGTTTAACTCACAAAGGCTGCCCTTCCCCTGTAAATTTGTTGTGGCATTATAAAAATTTATTAAGATTATCCTGTGTGAGTTATTTATAAATTTAATAGCTTGGACGACATTTGAGTCCCAGTCCAAATTCTTCCAATTACCTTGTAATCTCACGTCTATGAATATAATCAAACCCCCTTTGGCTCTGCCAGAAACTGATCTAACTGCAGGAGAAAAGAAGGATTTATAACCTTCAATAAATAGATTCTTGTTTATCTCCCATGTCTCCTGGAGACATATTATGTGGAACTCCTCACCTTGGTGAGCCACTGCTCATCACCAATTTTGCTTGATAAGCCCGCTATGTTCCAGGATATAATCTTTATGTCTCCGTCTCTACTTCCTACATTTAAAACACTCGGTCCCTTACTGATCCCCGGCCTTACAGCCACCTCCCCTGGTTTATCTCCCCTTTTGTCACCTCCTTAAGCGCAACTGTCGGTGGAAATAATCTCTGTGTGATGGGTTCCAAACTCATCTCTGCCAGCCTGGGATTTACCATTTGCCTCTTACTGCCTCCCCCGAACCCTCCCTATGTGAGAGTCAATCGATGTCATTCAAATCCCTGAGTAAAGAAAATGCGTTTGAGGATACCCCACACCCTGCAGCCCGATCCGGCCCCTGTCCCTTGCCCCCATAACAGTCAGCATGGTTTATGGTGAGCCCTGGTCTATAAAAATATCCCAGGGGCAAAGGTTTGATGGTAGAGTCTGGGACAAATACACCAGAGGAATACCTGAGGATACCTTGGACAAGTGTTGGATATCTGAATGTAACAATAACACAGTCTCCCGGACAGACTTTCCTTGATTTCCTATCCAAGCTACACGTCTTGCCATTAGGATATGCCGATGCTCTCTGATGTTAAATCCGGCATGTTTGGACATCCAGTGAGCAACTTTATTCATCAGCTGAGGGGTGGTCTCCTCTTGGGAGTTGTCACACCCGGGGACTCCTAACAGTACCACTGTGTATGGACAGCAAGATGGTGGAAGATCTATAACTGGAAGCCCTATGGTATGTGGCACCAATAACCTTGCCTCACCTCCCCTCGGGTACTTAGACTGCATTACTGGGCCCCCCCCTGAGGTTTGCTGCGATTTCGCTGGAACTGCCTCAGTTAGGCCTATGACCCTATCTATTAAAATCCTTGCCGGCTCGGATTGTATTTCAGGGCAGGCACCTGTTGTGTTCGATTGTAAGTGGTTAATTACTTTCTCCTTGCACCTCCCGATTCTTTGGGACAACTTAGGGTCAGACCCAATTGAGGGTACTAGATTAGAGGACCTTGTCCCTAGATCCACTCCTCCCACTGCTCCCTGTTCCACCAATGGTATGGTCGCTAGTTGCTGTTTACCAGAACACTCCCCCGGTTTAGCACAGTCTACAGGTCCCCTATTCGGCAGAGCAAGTGCATCGATCTTCTCCTCAATCACCCTTAATTGACACATTAGGGGATCTAGCAAAACCGTCATCAGTGTCTCTAGTTTCCTCCAATAATCAGTGCTGCTGCCCGAATCCAGAATGCTCCAATCGGGGTCCTGGGTCCCAGGTTGAGATTCCATGGCCGCACCATCCCGAACGGGAAGTTTGAGGATAGCTTGCTTAGATTTCTGCTTGGGTTTATGTGGGATAACATTCGTCGGTCGTTTTGCTAGTGGTTCATTATTAGTTATTGAACCTAGACCCGCCCTTCTCCCTTTTGGGCTAACTCTTAATTGCCTCTTGGATCTTGTCGCCATCTCTCCTAGCCTGGGACCCTGTTGCTCCGGTACTTCGGGCGGAGTAATTAAAGAGGTAGAACATAAAGGTTCTGAGGGTGTGGGAAACTCTTCGGCTTGCATAACGACATTTCCCAACTGCATCACATCCCCCATCACAGCGGTGTCTCCCCGGGCATGCGAGTTAGCTCCATCAATCACCACTACAACCTGCTCGTCCTCGCAGCTCTCCTCAGGAACGGCCTCACTTTGCAAGTGTCCCGGATCTTTGTGAGTGGTACCTGGCGATTTAGCCTCTCTTATCTCCCCCAGTGAGGACCTCTTATAATTCGCTGGGGACCCCAACGAGAGTCTTTTTTCCGTTATTTGGATTTCATGAATTAAAACGGACTCTGCTCGGGTCAGAAAGGCGTCCAATGTCCCCGTTAGACCTCCCCCTCCCCCTAGGGGAGACCGAGCCTCCTTACGTTTAACACGTTTGGCCATGAGAGATTATACCATATACCGTTTATAAACCAGAAACAGTACCTTTATTGGCTAGGGATCGGAACCACCCACTCTTGTGATGGGCGTCAGAGGATAGGCCCAACCCAGTCTTCTCCGGTCCTCGACGGGCAAGGACGGGCCCGCCCTTGGCCCGGGCGCCGCCCGCGCGCGTCCCGCGCTGCGGGAGGCAATCGCGGTATATATACGCCGGATGGCGCCTTCAACTCAGCCCAGCTCCTCTCCTGCTCCTACCGCGGAGCCCCCTGGTCACTGTGGTCCGTCCAACAAACAAGGTGGCGGGAGAGTCTCAGAATGCGTCCCGCGCTGCGGGAGGCAATCGCGGTATTTATATGCCGGATGGCGCCTTCAACTCAGCCCAGCTCAGCTCCTCTCCTGCTCCTACCGCGGAGCCCCCTGGTCACTGTGGTCCGTCCAACAAACAAGGTGGCGGGAGAGTCTCAGAATGCGTCCGTCAAGGGCAAGTTGATCAGATTCTGTTGGACCTCTGGCACTCGCAGCAAAGCATAGCGCCTGATGGGAAGTGAATGTCTAGTGGCTGAGTATCAGTGTGTCAAGGGTGTTGGTGGTGTTAGAAATTAGCTTGCCCTCTAAAACCAGCTCTTGCCACACGGTTTATATTCCTCTGGGAGTTGCTGGAGCAGTTCCTCCATCTCGTCCTAGTGGGTCTGATCATACAGAAAAAGCCAATTAAGTTGGCGATTCTCCAGTGAGTCGCCAACTACGCGGCGACTCTCTTTCCTGCTGTCTCATTCTTCTTACTCTCCTTATTTGGAGGAGGTGCATCGCCGGTACTCTGGGCATCAGCACGCTTACGGGCAGTGTGGACTACCAAAGAGTTCAGGGGAACTTGGCTTCAGATATAGGGTGGGTTGGAGGGTGATCTACCCTGGGTGCCGTTTTGAGCATGCCCCTGAGCATGGGCAGGAACTGGACCATTTGTTGGGTGGTGAACAGTGTTTCAATGAGGAAGTCCTTGTCTTCCTGAATGCTCTGTAGGTCAAACTTCTGGAATGTGACAGCCCTGTAGACAACCTCATAGTAAGAGGTGGTGTAATCAGGAGGGGAAAGTTTGGTGGGGTAGAGATCTGAATCCGTGTCCCCCAGGGGATTGACCCTGAAGTCGGCCCATAGGTCATCTATAGGCTCAGGTTCATATGGGGTCTTGTATGGGTCTAGAGGGCACCAGGGGCTGGTCCCCTATAGGAAGAATGTGGAAAAACCTCTGTGAGGGAGGCAAAGGTGGTCCATCTTGTGGTGGTGGATGTGGAGGAGCAGAAGGGGGAGCAGGGGGACAAAGTGGTAGTGGGCTAGTGCCCCTGTACTGGTGTTTCTTCAGCCTAGGTGGAGTTGAAGGTTCAAATGAGAGTACCTCCTCAAAGGTTAAATTCCCTTCACGGGGAAGAGCGTCTTGCACATTAGAAGGCGGTTTTGTGATGATCGTCTCAGTCTGTGGGTGGATGAAAAATCTCTTCTGTCGAGCATCAAACTCCTCCTTGAGATTCTGGAGGATGGGCTGCTCCATTTCCTCGGACTCCTAGACAACAGGACTTTGGGTGCCGGTCAACTCGATGCCGAGGGAGTCTTTTGGCCCATGCGGGCCAAAGTGGCTTTAGGTGCCGAGTGATGTTTCGGAGCCAAAGTGGGCTTCTAAGGCGCTTTTGGTGCTGGAGTCGAAGGAGCTGCTGGCACCAGAGACCAGGACTTGAAGGTTGTTTGGGCAATGGGGCTGACTCAGAATTGGCTCCAAGGCCTTCTGTCATGGACAACTATGGCCAGCAGGCAGTGGTGAGCCAGAAGCCTGTTGCTTGGCTTTGGGGCTCGATGCCTGACCCCCGCTGGGGCAGTGCTCGGCCTGTGATCCGCGTTGGGGTGCAGCAAGTGGGAGGGAGGAAATACTCGCAGTCAAAGCTTTGCCTTGTTGATGTACCTCCATGTGGCGGTCTCCTAAAATATCGGGGTCATCATCCTGCAGTCGCTACTCCAAGGTGCATCGAGCAAGGCGCCAATCACGTTGGTATCTCAAGGCTTCTCCGAGCGGGACGCAAGGCATGTATAGCAAGTGAGGGCAGATCTGGTACTGGTTGGTCCAAGGGTATTTGCACTGACACATAGGACAATACTGAAAAGGAATCCTTTCCATCGCAATGTCTGCATTGTTGGAGAAAAGAACAGAGTAAAAGCACACAAGAGGGGCAGGGCCCCGACAAGGGGCATCAAGTGGAAACCCGGTTGCTGAGCCAGTCGAAAGTCACAACAAGGGGAAACCCGAATGCTATTGATTGTGAATGCCAATGGTAGTGGATGAATTGAAAGCGCCCGACGACGAACACCACCAGGCGTCGAGCCAGAGCTCAGGCGATACACGTCCAAACCTGATAGCAAAAGGAAAACAATCTAACAATGGAGCCGATGCCCAAGCAAATTACCAGTCATAGGAGGAGTCACTATGCTGCATGACTCGAAAGAGTTTTTCAAAGTAAAACAAGTTGCACAAGTTTGAGGTCAACACTTGATAGCAGGAGTATGAAAATCGTGTATCTACAGCTACACATACCATGAAAACTGTTATGGACATACTGAAAATGTGATCTACACTAACGGAATACACCGTTTCCAGTTTTGCCTCACCCATTCTCCAACTGTATGATAAGCTTACCAAATAGCCTTTGATAATATCTAGTACAGACTTGAAGATTCTGAACAGGATTTAGTCAGAACGTTAAAGTCACAACTGCTGGGGCTCTACCCTTTTTATGCCTGTTACAGGAATGATTAGGTATAGAATTTTGTAGGTCCATTTACACTAGATAACACTGCCCATGCCTCAACAATTGAACAAACAAAACAGATTCAAACAGTTTTATATCTATATATCTCTCTATCTATGTGTGTATTAGATTTAATCCAATTATTTTTGAGAAAAGGACTTGAACTCTGCCTCTACTTGGTGTGCAAATCACGTGAACTTCAAACATATGCTAATCATTGCGATTATCTTGTGAGCAGAGTACATTTATGTGTGGTGCACAGTATAATAATCTCACTCTGAAGTTTCAGAGGTATACGGTGTGGGCTTCAATTATTTTTGTGCAGGCTTGACATGCACACTCTTCATTGCACCCTAAGATTGTTCACAAAGTGATGTAATAAAGTCATAGATGAATTTGAATGTGATGTCTCATCAATGATGTAATCAACGATATAATCATGAGGTTGTGAGCACCGCATTCTAAGGATGTGGGTTAAGGTTTGATTAGCTATCCATAACTCACCACTCTGAGTGGTTTTCAGGTTTTTTGTAACCATAATCTCACTGTGTTTTTTAAGTGAATTTCTAAGGTTTGCTTTAAATGTTCTGCGGTTTTCTGCGGGTATGAGCAGAAGAAACCACAAGTGAATTTGTGTTTTTAGGTTATCCCACATCCAGCTCCTCTGCAAACAACCCCACTGCACATGGGCTTTGGAAGTGAGCATTGGGTGGTTGGCCGCAGGGCCTGGCGTTTACCAGGCCCTACTCCCAACCTCTTGCACCACCAACCCCCATTGTGGACGGCCATCAGCAATACATTGCAGTAGCAGAAGTTGACAACACGGCAAGGACTACAGCCAGACCATGTGCCTAAATTCTCACGTGCCCCTCCCACATAACCAGCCATCTTGCATTCTCTAGGGTTAGGCCATGCACCCAACCATCTGACAGCTCCAACCTCACTGTGCATGGCTTTGGGTGAGTACTGTTACAAAGCCTACCTTCTGCGTTCCCAATCTCCACTGTGTAGCAAACATGCATGTATTCGGCCATGCCTAGCTAAGTCAGGATACAGATCATGTGCCAGCCCTGTGCCACTGAATCAGCTGCGTATGGCCTAAAGCAGCATGCTGTGCACTCTAATTGGAGAGCATGGCCCATCATGTACTTTGCCAACCTCTGTGCCACAGGCCAGCGTTGCCTGGATTTTGGGTGAGGGTACTAAAACGTAGCAGGGCCTGGCCTCAGGCCAGATCCTGAGCTGGTCCCTGTGCCACTGAATCAACTGTACAAGGTTTTTTGGTTGTGAGCGGTGCGGACAGAGACTTGCACAGTTAGGCTTTGAGACAATCCTGGAGTCCACTGCTCTCTGTGCATGGATTTTGCCATTCATTTTTATATAACTTCTAGGGGCAGTATCTGCCCACACATTCTTCCCAGAGTCAGGTGATACTCCCCACCTTATGCACAGCTGTGACCTTTTCAGGATGCAGGATTCAGTGCCTGCCATCCCGGAATGGCTTCCGGAACAAACTGATTCAAACAGTTTCATAGACTTTTGAAATGTATTATCTTCTGAGAATTCAAGGAACTGGTTCCACATAGGATCTGCAAATGAATGGTCCAAACATCTCTGAAATTCACCCATTCAAACCCCGCCCTCCAAATGTTATTTAATGAAAATATCACAAAAACTACTGAACAGCTTTAGGCAAATGCAAAAATCCCAAAACATTGCTCTGAGTAAAGTTTAGGCTAAATGACACGTCTGCTGTAAGTCTATTCAGTGGTTTTTGCTGTGGCAAAGAGAAAAGGTTCCGACGGAGTTAAAATACAAAACATATTTTGTTTCCACTACACAATTTTATACATCCTGCCCCCAACAGACATGCACGAAATTTCACATACCAAAACTTAACACTATTTGTTTGAAAAGTTTTGCACAAACACATTTGTATAAAATTTTATCAAAGTTTAAGTACACCCAAAAATGTTTTTCAACCTAAACCGAGATCTAACCATAACAACATAGTTGACAGACTGTACAATTTATATGCTGAAGGCACTGCTGAGGACAGGATAACGGGTTCGGGGAAAGCACAGCTCATTAATTCACACATGCTGTTACAGATAATATCACCAATATCATCAACAATATCAATTAAGATGCTATGGCTGCTGTGGCAAATCAAGTCAAATCAAGCTGTGGCACTCAGCTTAAATTATGGCGAAAGCCAGGCCCTAGACCAAGAATATATTGGGCATAAGCAAGGACAAGTACAGCGATCTCGGAGTAAAAGTGGGCTGAACAGAGGGCTTGTGAGAACTGGTTACACCATGAATGCACTGGGCACATCCACATTTTGGGAAAGGGCTTCCACTGTGGGGCCAGGCATCCAGACTTCACTGGACATGGATTAAGGTTTTACCGAAGGGGTATTAGGAATAGAAGTGTTGAGTGCACATTTTATGTGACCCATCCCCTGTAAATGGGTGTCCAAGAGTGTTGAGTGAAAGGTCTATTCGAAGGACAGGCCTTGTGCCCATAACCCACTGGATACTGTCAAAAAGGGCTATGGTCACATTCAATATAGGGCATGTGAGGTCAGTTCCTACTCCTGCAACCTCTTGGTAGAACCCAGTGGAAGGTGAAAGAGCTCCTTCAGTGATGTAATAAATACTGTGAATGGTGATGTAACATCCTTGAAATTATGTTTGAGGGTTCTAAAGCAGTGCACTGGGCGGAGGAGTTCTATTTCATTGCTAACCATTTCTATTGAATTTCACTGGTATGTAGGTTTTACAATATAATCATCAAGGGCCTGATGTACAACCCTTTTTAGCAGTCGCAAACGGAAAAACGGGCCATTTGCGACCGCTAAAAAGGGTTGTGGTATGTACAAACCCTATTTTGCAAGCCGGTAACCTATTACCGACTCACAAAATAGGGTTTGCGAGTCGCTATTAGGAAGGGGCGTGCCAGGGGTATCTCTTCCTAATAGCGAGGCGCACTGGTATGTACAATTGTTTTGCTACCGAAAACGCAGTCGCAAAGCAATCACAGTTACCACCTACTTCAAGTAGGTGGTAAGTGTTAGAAATGGGATCTCTAGTTGGCAAGGGCTTGCACCTTTGTCCAAGTAGGGACCCTTCTTCCTAGTCAGGGTAAGGGTGTTACACTCGTGAAGTAACCCCTGCTCACCCTCGTGGTAGCTTGGCACGAGCAGTCAGGCTTAATTCAGAGGCAGTGTGTAAAGCATTTGCACATAACCAACAGTAATACAGTGTAAGCACTACAAACGGACACCACACCAGTTTAGAAAAATAACCAATATTTTATATACTCAAGACAAGACCAATTACGACAAAAATCCACAATACTATACTTTAAAAATGAATGCTTGATACGGTAACTTCTTCTTTGCAGGAATAGCACAAAAGCAAAGTTCGTACGAGTTGGTAGCTCCGTCCGAGCCTACCGCGATGCTGAAAACCACAGAGTCTAACAGTTCCAGCCGACCGCGTCGATACGGGCCAGCAGAGTCGTGAACAGACTCGGTTACAGTACCTTTCTCGTTGTGGCTGGTACGGAGTGTACGAGCCGGTCGGCGTTCGTCGCGGTTGCGGTGCAAGACAGAGCGATGCAAGGTGCGGTGTCCCTCGATGCGGTGCAGGCAGCGGCTCGATGAGCGTCGTGCAGACGGAGTCGGGGAGTCCAAGGCGTGCGATGCAGGGTGAGACGATGCTCGATGCGGTGCTGACAGGTTGCGATGTAGGCGACCAAGCCGGAGTGCGGGAGCTGGCGTCGGACAGCGGTGCGAGTCGGAGCGGTGCGTCGCAGACGTGCGAGCGGTGCCCCAAATGCGGTGCGGTCACGACTCTTGAGCCAGTTGCAGCGACCGCGTCGGTCGGGTCCGGCTGGTTCAGCGATGCGATGCGAACTGCGGTGCCCACAGGTCACGGTGCAAGCAGCGGCTCGGTGTTGGCGGCGTCGGACGTCGCCCACGGTGAGACCAGGGTTGCGATGCGAAGCGGGGCGATGCGGTCTGCGGGGCAAACAGGTCACCGGCCAGGGATGGATTCGGTTGACGGCGTCGGTTGCGGTTCCCTTCCTCTGTGGCAACTGAAACAGCGTTCCAGAAGCGGTACCCAGAGGCTTGTGAAGTCTTTGTAGTCCCTGAGACTTCTTAACAGGAGGCCAGCTCGGTTTCAGGCCCTTGGAGATACTCAGCACAAGTTTGTAGAAAGTTCAGTCCAGTCCTTTCACTGACCAAGGCAGAAGCAGCAGCTGCAGGCCAACCCAACAAAGCAACAACACAGCAAAGGGGCAGTACTCCTCCTGGCAGCTCTCACAGCTCTTCGTCTTGGCAGGTTCCTTGACTCCAGCGAGATCTAAATTCATGGGGTCAGGGACCCAATATTTATATCCCAAATTCCTTTGTTCTCTGAAGGCAGAGAGGTCTTTGCCTAGTCCAAACCAGTTCTGGAGCACTTTGTTGGCAAGTCTCCGTCCCTTCTTTCAGTGAGTAGGCCAGGGACATCAGACGCACCACAGGAGGTGGAGCCAGCATTGTGGAGGGAAGGCACTGTCCTATTCAGGGCCCAGGTGCAACCCCTCCCACCCATCTACATGTAGATCTTGCTATTCAGCCCTGTGCTGACTCACCCTGTCTCCTGGCATCCCCCAGCCCCTGTCACTCACACTCCAGACAAGGAATACACACACCTCGCAGAGGCAGGCTTGGATGGTTAGACAAAAAATACCCACTTTCTAAAAGTGGTATTTTCAAACACAGAATGTTAAAACCAACTTCACTAAAAGATGCATTTTATCATTCTGAGTCCAGGCATACTAAACTCGAATTTCTACCATGTTCCCGGGGTCAGTTAGGATTATAAGCTGTAATAATCAAAACTGCCCGTTCTGGCCTAGGGGGAACAGGTAGCCTTGCAATAGTGAAGAACGAACTAGGCTGTGATTCACTATTAGGACATGCCACACACACCCGGGCATGTCCTACCTTTCGCATACAACGCACCCTGCCCACAGGGGTACCTTGGGCCTACCTTAGGGTGACTAACATGCAGCAAAGGGAAGGTTTAGGGACTTGCAAGTGTGTGCACTTGCCAAGTCGACATGGCAGCCCCAGGCTGCGCACAGGCTCTGCAATGGCAGGCCCGAGTTACACTTTACGGGCTGTTTGCGTGGGTGGCACAATCCAGTGCTGCAGCCCACCAACAGCATTTGGTCTATAGGCCCTGGCACTCGCAGTGCACTTTACAAGGGACTGACACATAAACCAAATAGGCCAATCATGGAAACACCAATCCATAACACATTTTATACAGGAGCACTTGCACTTTCCCACTGGACAGCAGTGAGGAAAGTGCGCAGAATCATTACACCAGCAAAAACAGAGTCCAAACCGGGAGGTCAGAAAGCAAAAAGTCAGGGGAAACACGCCAAAAGATGCCAAGTCTAACACATGTCCCCTCCAGCTGAAAGTAGGGAGAACTACCCAACCCCATTGGAGTTCTCTTCACTAAGGCGGAAGAACCTGGACAGACCATCTGCGTTGGCGTGTTCTGTACCAGGACCGTAAAGTCCATTCCCTGTAGGGAGATGGACCACCTCAGCAGTTTTGGATTCTCGCCCCTCATTTGCATCAACCATCTGAGGGGCCTGTGGTCTGTCTGAACCCGGAAGTGAGTCCCAAACAGGTATGGTCTCAACTTCTTCAGCGCCCAGACCACAGCAAAGCTTCCCTTTCTATGGCACTCCACCTCTGTTCCCTGGGAAGTAGTCTCCTGCTAAGGAAGACTACAGGCTGATCCCGGCCCTCTTCGTTCAGTTGTGAGAGCACCGCTCCCACACCATGCTCTGAAGCGTCAGTCTGCACGACAAATTCCTTGGAGAAGTCAGGTGCCTTGAGCACGGGCGCCGTGCACATGGCTGCCTTCAGGGCATCAACAGCTTTCTGGCAGGACTCAGTCCAGATCACTTTCCTGGGCTGCCTCTTAGAGGTCAGCTCTGTTAAGGGGGCAACGATGGTGCCATAGCCCTTAACAAATCTCCTATAGTAACCGGTGAGACCTAAGAAGGCTCTCACCTTTGTCTGGGTCTTGGGGGGTTCCCCAGCCAGAATGGTGTCAATCTTGGGTTGTAGGGCGCCACCTGGCCGCTCCTACCTGGTGCCCCAAGTACACCACAGAACCCTGCCCGATCTGGCACTTACTGGCCTTGATCGTGAGGCCTGCACCTTGCAGAGCCCTCAACACTTTCTCAAGGTGCTGTAAATGTTCTTCCCAGCTGGAACTGAACACAGCAATGTCATCCAGGTAGGCGGCACTGAAATCCTCCAGCCCGGCCAACACCTGATTGACCAACCTCTGAAAGGTGGCAGGGGCATTCTTCAACCCAAAGGGCATCACCCGGAATTGGTAATGACCTTCTGGGGTTGAAAATGCTGATCTCTCCTTGGCCCCATCGGTTAAGGCAATCTGCCAGTACCCAGACGTCAAATCAAACGTGCTGAGGAACCGGGCAGCTCCCAACCGATCAATGAGCTCATCAGCTCTGGGGATGGGGTGCGCGTCAGTCCTGGTGACGGCATTGAGCCCACGGTAGTCCACACAAAACCGGAGTTCTGGAGTGGCACCGGGCGCCCCAGCCTTTGGGACCAAGACCACTGGGCTGGCCCAAGGACTGTGGGAGGGCTCAATCACCCCTAACGCCAACATCTTAGAGACCTCCTCCTTGATGCTGGCTCTGACCCGGTCAGTCAACCTGTAAATCTTGTGCTTCACAGGAGGGCTGTCACCGGTGTCCACGTCATGGGTACACCAGTGAGTAACACCGGGGGTCAGAGAGAACAGTGGGGCGAACTGTCCCAACAACTGGCGACAGTCCCCCTGCTGCTCCTGAGTCAGAGTAGGGGAGAGGATCACACCCTCTACTGACCCATCATGCTCCTTCGTAGACAGGAGGTCAGGGAGAGCTCACTCTCCTCTTCCACCCCATCATCTGTCGCCAAGAGCATACTCACTTCGGACCTCTCGAAGTGGGGCTTGAGGCGGTTCACGTGAAGGACCCTCAAAGGGTTCCTTGGAGCCTGCAAATCCACCAGGTAGGTGACGTCACTTTTGCGCTCCTTTACCTCATATGGCCCAGTCCACTTGTCCTGCAAGGCACAAGGTGCCACTGGGGCCATGACCCACACTTTTTGCCAAGGTTGAAATTCGTCCAGAGTGGCATTCTGGTCATACCATCTCTTAATTTCTTCCTGGCTTGCTTCTAGGTTCGCCTGAGCGAGTTTCCTGAAGCGGGCAGTTTGGTTTCTAAAGGCCAGCATGTAGCTAAATACATCCTGGGGGTTTTCCTGGGAGCTGCCTCCCAGCCTTCCTTTACCAAACTCAGAGGTCCTCTGACAGGGTGGCCATACAGGAGCTCAAAGGGGCTGTACCCAAGAGACTTCTGAGGCACCTCCCTGTATGCAAAGAGTAGGCATGGCAAGAGGACGTCCCACTTACGCCTCATGGGTTCTGTTAGACCCTTGATCATGCCTTTCAAGGTCTGGTTGAATCTCTCCACCAGACCGTTTCCTTGTGGGTGGTAAGGAGTGGTGAACTTGTAGGTTACACCACACTCCTTCCACAGGGATGTCATATACTTGGATATGAAATTGGTCCCCCTATCAGAAACCACCTCTCTGGGGAATCCCACACGGGAAAAGATCCCCATTAACGCCCGGCCCACCACTGGCGCCGTCGTTGTCCTGAGAGGGATTGCCTCCGGGTACCGGGTGGCATGGTCCACCAAGACCAGGATGTACCTGTTGCCCATGGCTGTCTTGGGATCCAGTGGCCCCACAATATCCATCCCTACCCTTTCAAAGGGTGTTCCAACAACAGGAAAAGGTTGGAGAGGAGCTTTGACCTTCCTCCCACTCTTACCACTTGCCTGGCAAGTTTGGCAAGACCTACAGTGTGCATCTGACTGCCTTCGCATTTGGGGCCAAAAGAAGTGGGTGACAAGCCTGTCAAAGGTCTTGTCCTGCCCCAAATGTCCTGCCAAAGGCACGTCATGAGCCAGACCCAGTAGGAAGGTCCTGAAGCGCTGGGGTACCACCAGCACACGGGCTGACCCAGGCTCAGCAACCTTAGGCTCACTGTATAGGAGACCACTCTCCCAGTAGATCAGATGTGACCCGGACTGATTACCAGCTGCCTGGTCTGCAGCCTGCCGCCGCAGACCCTCCAGAGTAGGGCACTCGTTCTGCTCCCTGCAGAACTCCTTCCTGGTGGGACCCCTTCTTGCTGCCAATGGGTCAGCTCAGAGATGTCTCCCAGTTCGGCTACCTGCTCCCCTGTAGGCACCGGGCGTCCCCTCGAGGTCCGCCTCCTCCCGGTCCGTGGGAACTTCGGGGGCCGGTTTCCCGCGCCCCCTGCCCTTTCTCTTGGCAGGGACTTGGGCCACTGTTTCAGGCTCCAAGTCCTCTTGATCACCCTTTCTGGCTGCCATTGACCGAGTAGACAGGCATGCCCACTCTGTTAACCCAAGCATCTCCAAGTGAGACCTGAGCTCAACCTCCTTCCATAAGGACTGCTCCAGGTCGTTTCCTAGCAGACAATCTACAGGCATGGTAGGGCTCACAACCACCCTCAAGGGACCTGAGACCCCCCCCCATTCAAAGGGAACATGCGCCACCATACATTGGCGCTCTGAGTTGTCTACAGCAACTACTTGGTGGAATGCTCCTGGGACTACTTGCTTCTCAGACACCAGGTGACACCGGACTGAGGTCACACTGGCTCCAGTATCTCTGAGAGCCTCTACCCTGTTCCCATTAATGGTCACCCAGGTGCTATATTTCTTTGTGTTAGGGGGCACCTGGTTTCCTGGGACCATCTCACTGTCCCCTAGTGAGACAAGGGTCATTTCTGCGGGATCCCCACCCTCCTGTGGGCACCCCTCCTCCCCAAGCGCTACACTAGCCAACACTTTGGACTGTCCACCGGTGGGCGGCTGTGTCCCCTTCGGGCACTTGGGGTCCCTCTTAAAGTGACCTACCTGGTCACATGCATAACACTTGCGGGGCCGGTCTCAACAGGCTTCCCTGTGGAGACCCCTTTCTTCTTATCGCCGGGGGCTGGGAACCTTTACCCTGGGTACTAGTTTGGGGCCCTTTAGAGAACTCCTGTGCTTTACCCTTGTCCCCCCACCTTTCTGCTGGGGACCCTGCCCACCTTTGGCTGAGTCTCCCCAAACGCTTTCTTGTGGACCCTGGTACTCACCCAGCGGTCCGCTTCCATAGCAAGCTTCCTGGGGTCAGTTAGCTTACTATCAACTAGGTGCTGGCGCAGATCTGCAAAACATAGACTAGACAAGTGCTCCCATGCAATCAAGTTGTAGAGCCCCTGAAAATCTGTTACACTACTGCCCTTCACCCAACCATCCAGAGACCTGCAGAACACATCCACACATTCCAACCAAGTGTTGGTATCAGACTTCTTACTGGACCTGAACTTATCCCTGTACTTTTCAGGAGTAAGACCATACTGCGTGAGAAGGGCATCCTTCATGTCAGCATAGGTGAGGTGATACCCCTTACCCAAAGCTATCAGAGCATCCCTTGCTTCTTCAGGGAAAAGTGGCCACAATCCTGCTCCCCAATTCTCCTCAGGGACCCCATTCATGTGTATGGCTGCCTCATAACCCTGAAACCACCTTTGTATGTCATCCCCCTTCTTGAACTCCTTGCCTACGTTATTGGGAATGTGCACAATCCTGTCTGCCTTTCTGGACGAATTGCTGCCACCATCTGAGCCTGACTTACTCCTAAGTTCTAGCTCCTTCAGTTCTCTCTCATGCTCTAAGAGCATCTTCCTCTCCTCTATGGCCAATCTCTTCCCCTCCCGCTCACTCTCCAGTCTAAGCTTCTGCAGCTCAAACTGCCTTGCCTCCCGCCTGTCCTCCAGCTCCTCTGGGGACAGACTGCTGCTGCCTGATCTGGCGGGTTCCCCCCTACCCAAAAGCACATCCACCCTGGAAATAGGCTCCTCCACCTCCTCACTGAGATTACCAGGCTGCCCATTGGCATGTCTGGCTGCTACCCAGGCCCTCAGCGCCTTCTGTAGCTCCTCCTTCCTTGTGAGGCCTTTAATTTGGACTTTCAGGTTTTTACAAATCGCCCGTAGCTCCTTTACGGCGTAGGATTCCAACCTATCCTCCTCAAAGATAACTTCCAGAAATGCAACGGATGATGCAATTGATTCAGGCATGACAAAAGTAGTGAGTAGAAAACTGGCAAGATCAAAAATAGGCCAAAAGAAAAAGAACCAGTATGTGGTACGTAATGGTCTGCGATATGGTAGTAGTGCACACCAATCACTGTAAGTCAAGTGCAAACACAAGTCCTATCCTCACCGCTGATGTGAGAAGTTGGCCTGGCATATGCTGTCCACTAATTATAGTGGGCACCTTGCACCAGTCCAAACAACCCCTTATTGGAGATAGGTTAAAGACAACCTTATTGAAAGCTATCCTAGTGGTAGCTATGGAGAGCAGCCTTCAGGCTAAGTCTTGAAGGAATGTAAAGCAGCTTGTTTTACCAGTCTATAATCTCTTGAGTGACCAAATGAAAGAGCACCACACCAGGTATATATTCAAAATATATGTATTTATTGCTAAACACACCCCTCTAGTCTCTTTATGAGGCTAGAGTTCGAAGTACATAAGTTAGAAGTTATTTAAACACAGTAATAGCACAAATACACGTTTGGGCCCTAGGGCGTACCAAACCATATACCAATAAAGTGGTATGCGAACCACGACTGAACTAGACACTAGGCCTAGAGCCTCTAGAAGTGCTTGGACCACAAGGAACCACCCAAGGTAGTGACACAGGGGACCCACGGGAGACACGTGCAGTGTAAATACACAACCGCGATACGCCGTTGACTTCTATGGAGAAAGTCGGGATCGGGAAATTAGAGAAAAGGGACACTTAAAAGAGGACTTGGACAAAACCCTTTGAGATCTAGGACTTTGAAGAGTCTCTACCCACGGGAGCACCGGAGTACTCGTGTTACCTCACCCAGGGAAGCCGGGTGCATAGGTGCCTTTCGGGGTCGGGTTTCGTCGTCGATTCGAATGGCGATCTGCTGCAAAGTGCTGCTGGCGACCAAGAGAAAAGTGTCCGGGTGGATCCAAGAGTGGATCGGAGTTCTGAAGAACCTGAAAGCAGAGGGGACAGAGTCTGGGTCACTAGCCAGTGACCAGGAAGGCGATGGACAGATGCCCACCGATGTCGAGTGCTTCAGGTGCGTTGACGGTCGTCTTGACTGTTCAGCCACGAGGTCCAGGAGGCGTTGTTGGCGACCAGGAGCAGGATTCGGGCTGGTACACGATGTCTGTCGAGTGCTGAGGTGTCGGCGACCGGATTGGACCCAACAAGCCTTGGCAGCGGCAAGTCTCGGTGAAGATGTAGATCGTCGATGGTGCAGACCAGCAAGGTCTGTGGAACTCACCCAGCGAGGGTAAGTGAGGGCAGGGCTGGAGAAACCAGGATGCCAAGTTAGAAAAGGATTGGCCTTCGTTAAGGGCTACTAGCCAACGGGCTAGCGACCACGAAGGAGCCTCGTGACGCCGCACGTGGATCTGGCTTACAGGACACTCGTGGAGTGGGGGCCGGTGATCTTCGGTGCAGGTGGTGCTGGAGGCTAGGGCTACTCGGAGCCCAAAGCACGACTTCTTGGGAGACCCAGAAGAGGATGCACTTGCAAATGTGCTCGGTGTCCAGGGGTCACGGTCTCAAGTCACCCACGATAGCCACGGGCCTCAGCTTTGCTGGGGACTCAGGGTAGCCTCGGGAAGTCTGAGAATCCACCTCTGGTGATGCGATGACTTCGGCGTCCGACAGGAGCTTCAGAAATGCGAACCGGACAGATGCTTCTTTGGTGCCTGCCAAGCAGGGGAGTCACTCCTTGACCCCAAGGGAGATTCTTCTGTCCTCTAATCGTGAGTAGAGCGTCGAACGTCCAGGATTCAGTTTCAGAGTTTCGTCCAGGGATAATCTAAAGTCCTAAGGACTGGGTTCCTACCTTTATACTAAAGATAGGGGTTGGACTACTCTGTGGCCCCACCTATTGCTGGGTCAGGGCAGAGGGGTGGCTACACCCCTTTCCCTTTGTCCAGTTCGCGCCAAAGCAGGGGCTGCAAGCCCCTGATCCGGTTTGAACTGGGGTATGCACAGGGACACCAAATGTGCCCCCAGTGCAGGACTTCAAAGCACCCGAAAGTGCTCCCGCCCAGCCCCAATACACATTATCCTGTCTGGGGAGGTGGTCACACCTCCCTGGGACAGGAAACCTATTGTCCAGGCCTCCCCTGCCGGAGTTTCGTCCAGCAGCAGGAGGCCAGACTCGTGTCTGTGGCAGCAGCATCCATTTTGTGATGCCAGGGCTCTGGAAAGAAGTTACCGGACTAGTCAGAGTTAACATGTCTTTCCCTCTAGAAGGGTGGAATGCTACCCCCGCCGCCAGGATTGGCGGGGGGTAGTATTCCAAGATGTTTGACACCAAACACGACATGTTTAGGTGCAGCCATTCCAAAGTTAGCATTTTACCGCGAGGATATAATGCGCTTAAGAGTATATGGTCAGGCTGCACTACAAACAGCATCAGAGATGGTCTCCGAACGCTGCAGAGGGGCCCTGCTCATGCAGGGGCACCCTCTCACATAGGAACCATGCACTCTGCCTTTAGGATTGATAAGGCCTGCCTTAGGAGTGACTTATAGGTTTATATGTGTGTATGTATTTAGTGATATAGGTAACCTATATCACAGTAAGGGGTGCATGCACCACCTTACCCAGGCTGCAGTAGCAGACCTGTGGTGTCAGTTTGGATGGCCTTCCAGGGGTGGCATAATACATGCTGCAGCCCCTGGCAGGCCTCTGAGGTACCTATGCCCTTGGTACATAGTATACCATATACTAGGGACTTATAAGGGCACTCCAGATCCCAATCAGTGATGTGCCTAAGGCACATGGAAACCATTTTACAGAGAAAGCAGATAGACTGGGGCCCTGAATAGCAGGATCCCAGTCCAACTAAGTCATAAACCAGCAAAACACCATAAAAAAGTGGGGGCAACCATATAGTCAGATTCCACCTTCCTACATAACCCCCCAAACGAAAGGAGATAAGGCTAACCTTGGCCAGTTGAGCCTTCATTGACTAAGTGGTCATATAAGGAAGCACCTGCACTAGCATGGTTGCCCCCTGTCTTATGGTCCACTAAGCAATCGCTCACCCTAAGGGTATGAGAGGGTCTCCACCATGGGGAATCACTACCTGTGGTGTGCTTAGGTAAAGTACAAGGCTGGTGAGGTGTCTGAGTAGGGAAGTGAGGCCCTAGGAATGTTGGCCTCAGCTTCTTCAGATCACTGGTCACCATATATGCCTGTCTTTCCATGACTGAGTTGCACTTTGCTCTAAGGGTCAACCTTTGGCTGCCTACAGCTGGGGGTTGGGTCCCTTTGGATGGACTACTGGAGGGACATGGCAGGTTTGGAACCTTCTGGTCCCAGGTTTGCCCTTGCCTACCAGAGTCCTTCTGGGGAGGTCCCTACATAAAGGTATGGGGGATCCCTCAGTGTGTAGAGGAATTTTCACCAGGCTAGGGCTACTAGACTGGGTGCCCCTAATCTGCTGATGGGGGCTTCCTCTGGGCAGGGGGCCCTGGGGGTCCACTGACCTCCCTGACCTCTGCAGCCCTGGGCTGACTGAGGCAGGGTAGAGAGGGGCAGGTTACCTGCTCCAGACTGGGTACCACCTTGGAAGGGTCCTCTGCCATCAGGGGTGTGGCCAGGCCAGGCCTGACTACCTCTGTGGCAGTTCCTTCACTTGGGGTAGGGTCAGTTCCCTGAGGAGGCTGACCCTTACCTACTGTCTGGGGGAAGAAGACTTTTCTTCAACCCTTGTGCTCTCTTTTGGGGGAGAGTGGGCCATTCTTTCAGGCTCCATCTCTCCAAATTCTTGGGCTGGGGCTGTGGCCATCACAGCCCCACTAACCTTTACAGGGACGCCCAACATCCTAAGATGGGTTTGGTGTTCAACTTCAGCCCAGGCTGAAATTTCCAAATCATTGCCCATCAGGCAATCTACAGGTAAGGTGGGGGACACTGCCACTCTCTTTGGGCCTGTGACCCCCTCCCAGCTGAGATTGACTATGGCCATGGGGTGATCTGTTCTGACACCATCAATGTTGGTCACCTGGTACTTAAACTCAGGTAAAAACTGGTGAGGGGGGACTAGTTTCCCTGCCACCATGGTGACACTAGCCCCTGTGTCCCTAAATGCCACAGCTTTCTGACCATTAATTATTGGCTCCAATCTGTACCTGCCCAACGCTGTGGGACCCATGGTAAAGGTGGCAAATCCTATACCACCATCAGAGTCAGAGGAGTCTGTTGAGGGGTCCCTGTCTAAACTAGGGCTCACCTCTGTTCCTCTTGCAAAAGCACCCAACTTTTGGGTGCACTACTCCCAACTGGAGGATTACTACTGGTAGTACCAGGAGGGGTGGTAGTAGTTGTGGGAGGAACATTTTCTTTATGGCCAATCCTGGGGCAACTGGGATCAGTTTTCCAGTGCCCAGGCTTTTTACAGACATGGCAATATGGTTTCTTTTCAGGAGAGGAAGGAGTTTGGGACCCACCCCCAGAAGAGGAATTTTGGGGCCCTGTAGGGGACTTATCCTTAGATTTATCCCCACCTTTCTCTTGGGACTTAGTAGAATCTTTCTTCTGCTCACCACCCTGATTTCTAGTTTTTACTCTGGTTCTGACCCATTTGTCTGCCTTCTTTCCCAATTCTTGGGGAGAGGTCAGATCAGAGTCCACCAGATACTGGTGCAAAAGCTGGTTTTGACAATTATTAAGGATCTGCTCCCTCATAATCAAATTGTACAATCCTAAAAAGTCATGCACTTTGTTGCCATGTATCCAACCTTCCAGAGCCTTTGTAGCACAATCTACAAAATCAACCCAGTCTTGAGTCTGTGCTTTTTGGGTGTCTCTGAACTTCAACCTGTACTGTTCAGTGGTTAGGCCAAACCCATCAATAAGAGCACTCTTCAAGACCTTGTAATTATCAGCATCCTCCTCTCTAACAGTGAGGAGCTTATCTCTACCTTTGTCAGCAAAGGAGAGCCACAAGATTGCTGCCCACTGCTCCTGAGGGACCTTCTGTACCTTACAGGCCCTCTCTAATGCAGTTATCCATTTGTGGATGTCATCCCCAGTCTGGTAGGGAGGGACAATCTTGCTCTAGGGACATGGCTGCCACCATGGGACTCTAGTCCCAACTTTCTTCTCTCTCTAAGGAGATCTAGGGATTCCTTATCTAAAGCCAATTGCTTTTTTCTGATTTCCAGCTGAGTTTCCTCATACTGGACCAGTCTGTCTCTTCTCTCATGAGAGGATTCCCTCCTGTGAGAGGAGATAGAGCTCCCTATTGAGGTGCCAGAGTGGTTAGACTCCTGAGAAGGAGATCTAGACTTTCTGGGCACACTCTTAATCCTTCCTGGGGGACAAAGTGGGGATCATTCTGATCATCCTCATCATCTTCCACAGGAGGGATTGGGTTATCCAGGTCAGGGTCATTGTCACCCTCCTGGCCAGTTTCAGAGGGGGCTGGGGGTATTGGTACCCCTGGCCTCTTCCTCTTCCTCTGCCCCACCCTCAGCTCCTACCCCTTCAGTCCCCAAGGGCTTACTAAGGTCATATGCCACCAACAACTCCTTGAGGTGTTGGGTGGTGGGGCTTTGGCCTGTCCTTATTTTTCTCAAGTTGCATAAAGCTCTCAATTCCAAGAATGGGAGTGTATCATACTTGGAGGGTGGAAGCTCAATGGCTTCCTGCAAGGATTCTTTAGATCCTACCCTTAAAGACATTACTAGTGTGGTGTGGTGTATGCACTACCTACTCTAGTGTGGCCTACTAAACTCTCTTGAGTTGTAGAAAGGGTTGTGCTATCCCTTAACACACAACTCTAAGTTCAGTAGAACTTACTGTATTCTAAGCTTAAATTATATGTACCTTAGGTACCTTTAGTGGTTTTCAGTTGATCAATTCAATTGAGATTATCTGGTAAAACAATAGCAAGCTGGAATCCCACACGCTGCACACCAATGTGAGAAGTTGGCCTGGCATATGCTGTCCACTAATTATAGTGAGCACCTTGCACCAGTCCAAACAACCCCTTATTGGAGATAGGTTAAAGACAACCTTATTGAAAGCTATCCTAGTGGTAGCTATGGAGAGCAGCCTTCAGGCTAAGTCTTGAAGGAATGTAAAGCAGCTTGTTTTACCAGTCTATAATCTCTTGAGTGACCAAATGAAAGAGCACCACACCAGGTATATATTCAAAATATATGTATTTATTGCTAAACACACCCCTCTAGTCTCTTTATGAGGCTAGAGTTCGAAGTACATAAGTTAGAAGTTATTTAAACACAGTAATAGCACAAATACACGTTTGGGCCCTAGGGGCGTACCAAACCATATACCAATAAAGTGGTATGCGAACCACGACTGAACTAGACACTAGGCCTAGAGCCTCTAGAAGTGCTTGGACCACAAGGAACCACCCAAGGTAGTGACACAGGGGACCCACGGGAGACGCGTGCAGTGTAAATACACAACCGCGATACGCCGTTGACTTCTATGGAGAAAGTCGGGATCGGGAAATTAGAGAAAGGGACACTTAAAAGAGGACTTGGACAAAACCCTTTGAGATCTAGGACTTTGAAGAGTCTCTACCCACGGGAGCACCGGAGTACTCGTGTTACCTCACCCAGGAAGCCGGGTGCATAGGTGCCTTTCGGGGTCGGGTTTCGTCGTCGATTCGAATGGCGATCTGCTGCAAAGTGCTGCTGGCGACCAAGAGAAAAGTGTCCGGGTGGATCCAAGAGTGGATCGGAGTTCTGAAGAACCTGAAAGCAGAGGGGACAGAGTCTGGGTCACTAGCCAGTGACCAGGAAGGCGATGGACAGATGCCCACCGATGTCGAGTGCTTCAGGTGCGTTGACGGTCGTCTTGACTCTTCAGCCACGAGGTCCAGGAGGCGTTGTCGGCGACCAGGAGCAGGATTCGGGCTGGTACACGATGTCTGTCGAGTGCTGAGGTGTCGGCGACCGGATTGGACCCAACAAGCCTTGGCAACGGCAAGTCTCGGTGAAGATGTAGATCGTCGATGGTGCAGACCAGCAAGGTCTGTGGAACTCACCCAGCGAGGGTAAGTGAGGGCAGGCCTGGAGCAACCAGGATGCCAAGTTAGAAAAGGATTGGCCTTCGTTAAGGGCTACTAGCCAACGGGCTAGCGACCGCGAAGGAGCCTCGTGACGCCGCACGTGGATCTGGCTTACAGGACACTCGTGGAGTGGGGGCCAGTGATCTTCGGTGCAGGTGGTGCTGGAGGCTAGGGCTACTCGGAGCCCAAAGCACGACTTCTTGGGAGACCCAGAAGAGGATGCACTTGCAAATGTGCTCGGTGTCCAGGGGTCACGGTCTCAAGTCACCCACGATAGCCACGGGCCTCAGCTTTGCTGGGGACTCAGGGTAGCCTCGGGGAAGTCTGAGAATCCACCTCTGGTGATGCGATGACTTCGGCGTCCGACGGGAGCTTCAGAAATGCGAACCGGACAGATGCTTCTTTGGTGCCTGCCAAGCAGGGGAGTCACTCCTTGACCCCAAGGGAGATTCTTCTGTCCTCTAATCGTGAGTAGAGCGTCGAAGGTCCAGGATTCAGTTTCAGAGTTTCGTCCAGGGATAATCTAAAGTCCTAAGGACTGGGTTCCTACCTTTATACTAAAGATAGGGGTTGGACTACTCTGTGGCCCCACCTATGGGTGGGTCAGGGCAGAGGGGTGGCTACACCCCTTTCCCTTTGTCCAGTTCGCGCCAAAGCAGGGGCTGCAAGCCCCTGATCCGGTTTGAACTGGGGTATGCACAGGGACACCAAATGTGCCCCCAGTGCAGGACTTCAAAGCACCCGAAAGTGCTCCCGCCCAGCCCCAATACACATTATCCTGTCTGGGGTGGTGGTCACACCTCCCTGGGACAGGAAACCTATTGTCCAGGCCTCCCCTGCCGGAGTTTCGTCCAGCAGCAGGAGGCCAGACTCGTGTCTGTGGCAGCAGCATCCATTTTGTGATGCCAGGGCTCTGGAAAGAAGTTACCGGACTAGTCAGAGTTAACATGTCTTTCCCTCTAGAAGGGTGGAATGCTACCCCGCCGCCAGGATTGGCGGGGGGTAGTATTCCAAGATGTTTGACACCAAACACGACATGTTTAGGTGCAGCCATTCCAAAGTTAGCATTTTACCGCGAGGATATAATGCGCTTAAGAGTATATGGTCAGGCTGCACTACAAACAGCATCAGAGATGGTCTCCGAACGCTGCAGAGGGGCCCTGCTCATGCAGGGGCACCCTCTCACATAGGAACCATGCACTCTGCCTTTAGGATTGATAAGGCCTGCCTTAGGAGTGACTTATAGGTTTATATGTGTGTATGTATTTAGTGATATAGGTAACCTATATCACAGTAAGGGGTGCATGCACCACCTTACCCAGGCTGCAGTAGCAGACCTGTGGTGTCAGTTTGGATGGCCTTCCAGGGGTGGCATAATACATGCTGCAGCCCCTGGCAGGCCTCTGAGGTACCTATGCCCTTGGTACAAAGTATACCATATACTAGGGACTTATAAGGGCACTCCAGATCCCAATCAGTGATGTGCCTAAGGCACATGGAAACCATTTTACAGAGAAAGCAGATAGACTGGGGCCCTGAATAGCAGGATCCCAGTCCAACTAAGTCATAAACCAGCAAAACACCATAAAAAAAGTGGGGGCAACCATATAGTCAGATTCCACCTTCCTACAGCTGACAAACAATGTTAGAAATGGGATCTCTAGTTGGCAAGGGCTTGCACCTTTGTCCAAGTAGGGACCCTTCTTCCTAGTCAGGGTAAGGGTGTTACACTCGTGAAGTAACCCCTGCTCACCCTCGTGGTAGCTTGGCACGAGCAGTCAGGCTTAATTCAGAGGCAGTGTGTAAAGCATTTGCACATAACCAACAGTAATACAGTGTAAGCACTACAAACGGACACCACACCAGTTTAGAAAAATAACCAATATTTTATATACTCAAGACAAGACCAATTACGACAAAAATCCACAATACTATACTTTAAAAATGAATGCTTGATACGGTAACTTCTTCTTTGCAGGAATAGCACAAAAGCAAAGTTCGTACGAGTCGGTAGCTCCGTCCGAGCCTACCGCGATGCTGAAAACCACAGAGTCTAACAGTTCCAGCCGACCGCGTCGATACGGGCCAGCAGAGTCGTGAACAGACTCGGTTACAGTACCTTTCTCGTTGTGGCTGGTACGGAGTGTACGAGCCGGTCGGCGTTCGTCGCGGTTGCGGTGCAAGACGGAGCGATGCAAGGTGCGGTGTCCCTCGATGCGGTGCAGGCAGCGGCTCGATGAGCGTCGTGCAGACGGAGTCGGTGAGTCCAAGGCGTGCGATGCAGGGTGAGACGATGCTCGATGCGGTGCTGACAGGTTGCGATGCAGGCGACCAAGCCGGAGTGCGGGAGCCGGCGTCGGACAGCGGTGCGAGTCGGAGCGGTGCGTCGCAGACGTGCGAGCGGTGCCCCAAATGCGGTGCGGTCACGACTCTTGAGCCAGTTGCATCGACCGCGTCGGTCGGGTCCGGCTGGTTCAGTGAAGCGATGCGAACTGCGGTGCCCACAGGTCACAGTGCAAGCAGCGGCTCGGTGTTGGCGGCGTCGGACGTCGCCCACGGTGAGACCAGGGTTGCGATGCGAAGCGGGGCGATGCGGTCTGCGGGGCAAACAGGTCACCGGCCAGGGATGGATTCGGTTGACGGCGTCGGTTGCGGTTCCCTTCCTCTGTGGCAACTGAAACAGCGTTCCAGAAGCGGTACCCAGAGGCTTGTGAAGTCTTTGTAGTCCCTGAGACTTCTTAACAGGAGGCCAGCTCGGTTTCAGGCCCTTGGAGATACTCAGCACAAGTTTGTAGAAAGTTCAGTCCAGTCCTTTCACTGCCCAAGGCAGAAGCAGCAGCTGCAGGCCAACCCAACAAAGCAACAACACAGCAAAGGGGCAGTACTCCTCCTGGCAGCTCTCCCAGCTCTTCGTCTTGGCAGGTTCCTTGACTCCAGCGAGATCTAAATTCATGGGGTCAGGGCCCCAATATTTATATCCCAAATTCCTTTGTTCTCTGAAGGCAGAGAGGTCTTGCCTAGTCCAAACCAGTTCTGGAGCACTTTGTTGACAAGTCTCCGTCCCTTCTTTCAGTGAGTAGGCCAGGGACATCAGACGCACCACAGGAGGTGGAGCCAGCATTGTGGAGGGAAGGCACTGTCCTATTCAGGGCCCAGGTGCAACCCCTCCCACCCATCTACATGTAGATCTTGCTATTCAGCCCTGTGCTGACTCACCCTGTCTCCTGGCATCCCCAGCCCCTGTCACTCACACTCCAGACAAGGAATACACAACCTCGCAGAGGCAGGCTTGGATGGTTAGACAAGAAAATACCCACTTTCTAAAAGTGGTATTTTCAAACACAGAATGTTAAAACCAACTTCACTAAAAGATGCATTTTATCATTCTGAGTCCAGGCATACTAAACTCGAATTTCTACCATGTTCCCGGGGTCAGTTAGGATTACAAGCTGTAATAATCAAAACTGCCCGTTCTAGCCTAGGGGGAACAGGTAGCCTTGCAATAGTGAAGAACGAACTAGGCTGTGATTCACTATTAGGACATGCCACACACACCCGGGCATGTCCTACCTTTCGCATACAACGCACCCTGCCCACAGGGGTACCTTGGGCCTAACTTAGGGGTGACTAACATGCAGCAAAGGGAAGGTTTAGGGACTTGCAAGTGTGTGCACTTGCCAAGTCGACTATGGCAGCCCCAGGCTGCGCACAGGCTCTGCAATGGCAGGCCCGAGTTACACTTTACGGGCTGTTTGCGTGGGTGGCACAATCCAGTGCTGCAGCCCACCAACAGCATTTGGTCTATAGGCCCTGGCACTCGCAGTGCACTTTACAAGGGACTGACACATAAACCAAATAGGCCAATCATGGAAACACCAATCCATAACACATTTTATACAGGAGCACTTGCACTTTCCCACTGGACAGCAGTGAGGAAAGTGCGCAGAATCATTACACCAGCAAAAACAGAGTCCAAACCGGGAGGTCAGAAAGCAAAAAGTCAGGGGAAACACGCCAAAAGATGCCAAGTCTAACAGTAAGCCAGCAGCAAACTTTGTGAAAGTATGCAGAAATATTTTTTGAGAGCAGGCAGTGGTCCCACGAACCACTGCCTGCCCTTAAAAAATAAAAAGAACAATTTTCATTTTTTTCTTTTAAACACATCCCGTTTTTTATTTTTAAGGAAAATGGGCTGCATTTGGAGAAAAAAAGTTGCTTAATTTAAAAGCAAACACAGACATGGTGGTCTGCTGTCCCCAGCAGGCCACCATCCCTGTGTTCTTGCCATTCCCAATGGGTCGCAAATTGTGACATGCCTCATATATAGATGAAGCAGGTCATATACAACCCCACTGGGAATCACTAAATGTGTCTAAGACACATTAGTACATTCCATTTTGCGAGTCGCAAATTGTGAGACGCAAAAAAATCACAATTTGCGACCCACAAAACGGAATGGTCGTACATCTGGCCCCAAATCCCTTCAACTAAACGGGGGGAAAAAACAGTGTGTGTGTTATACGAGATGTATTTATTTAAAAAGATCAACAGTTGATTAACCACTAACATGGATTTAACATGAAAGTATTTACAAACATATTAAACAAAGAAGGCCCCTTGCAAAACATTTAGAGGGCAACTTGCTTTTTGACAAGAGTGTGCAATAATGCAAAGCATTCCTGGACCTTTTTGAGGACACGATTTAGTACCCATTTGCTGAGACTGTATAATCTGATCAATATCTATAAGCAGATTTAATAGACCACTTCAATACAGGACAGAAGAAGAGTAAGGCTGGCTGTTTATAATTTCTGTGGTTTGATTCACACAGTGCTACCATGAATTAATTTACGAAGGTTATAGTCTATTATCCTAAATCAACTTGATCGAACACTGGACCTGACTGAGGTCACGTGCCTGAACAACCCTCACAATATTTCTTTAATTCTTCTCTTAACATCTGATCTGGGTTTCAATTAAACTACTTGAGCTATGGTCCATTCGTTTGCAAAGACTAGGCCAACCTTTACTTTGAAAATCCCTCAGTGCTGCTGGAATGCATAACCCTATTTGTGAAATAGGCCTTTCTCTGCAACACAGAATAATCTTCTAGTAGAGAGCATCAGCACAACCCTGACTTAATTTCTCAGGTGACTTTCCTAAACCTAAGAAAACTTTCAGCGTCTCAAAATCATCAGAGCTCCTCAGTGAAATAAACGAATCCTCTTAATAGGATATTACCCCGTAAATTAAGAACATTCCCTTTTTACCTCCACCATTGAAAGAGATAGAATATATTTGGAGCAGGGGGTGGTTTACTAGACAAATATAATTACCTTACCTTAGGCTTATTACAATTGGCGACCATTCTTAATATTCTGGTCTTCAGATCTTCCATATTAGGCATACTTAACCTGGTTAAGATATAAAAAGGAGTCTGGTCTGCTCTGTACAGATAGAATCATGAAACAAGACATTGCAATTGTGAGGCAGCATCTCTTACCTTGGAACAAGATCTTTTCCAACTATTATAGACACAATAAACTTCTTTGAGTAATCAGCAAGCGCTTTGCTAGGAGAAAAAAGAAACATGTTTTTTTTCCAAAAATACAACACATTATCAACATGGAATTTTAGAAAATTCGAAAAAAGATAAAATAATCTGTCACTAGAACAGACACAAATGTTTGCAAGAATGTAAAGAAACCTTGTAAAAGGTATAAGAGTAAAGTATCAAACTTGAATTACCCCTTCCATCCTTCAGCAACAGATATTACCATCCAACATCCAATGGTGCAACACATAGGCCAGCGTGTCTAGCCCATAACCAAGGTTATGAATCAAGTGAAAACATGTTCCTAGTCTTACGAGTGCGTTGAGTGGATTAGAAATGGATTGTATCCTCTGAATGTATTTCTATTCCTAGACTTTGTCCCTAATGTGACTACTGCCAATGTCACCATTTCCAGTTAACTTAACTAATAGCTTCTTCCTCAGTTTCATTACAGGTGTGCCGAACATTAAGCAACACATACAGAACATGATGGATATTCTTCCTCACCCTTCACTGCGCGAATGCATCACATCTGTAATTCTGGCTCTGCCAGACTTTTTTCAAAAATGAATCAGATTTATTTAAATGTCTTGTAAAGCTCCTACATGTCTCCTGATGGCCACATAGCAACACTGTTGGATATGAGAGTTCTTCTGCATGGTCCAAATATTCCTAGTATTGAAGCCTTTTCTAGGATGGCTCTTCTGCTCAGGCCCTAACATCAGGTGTTTTCTTTTATGGGCTACTGAGCGGGCTGAAGGACCAAGACCTTATGTGAAACAGAGACAGAGAGGCTCGATGTTAGGTTGAGTACAAGCGATCAGGGTGTTCGAGTCAGAGCATTGAATCACACAAAGGTTTCATCTTGATGCTCTGGCACTTCAACTGGTGAAGGTTGATACATTTGGGACTGCCAGATCACAGGTTGGGGCAAGGAAAAGAACATAATTAGTCAGTTTCTAAAGTCAAATACATCATGCTGCATTGAAGGCTTTGCTAAGGGGTGCATAGTATTTTAAATGTAATTATTTGATCAATCACAAGTCAAAGGATTCGCAGTGAAAACTTCAGGTTCAGTGTTTTTGCTTGATTCCGGATCCTCTTGACGTTTTTTATTTCTTCTCTGGTGCCCTTGTAGTTTGGCCCTGATGGGACACTACAAAAAGGATGAGGGGGCCATTTCATAAATTTGAAGTTGTTACTCTTTACAATGATTTGATTTATTGTAAAGAATGGTATGTACCATATTCTCTGTGCTGAAAAAGAGGGTTAAACCCAGTTAAGGTCGTCATTTAATGTGGCATGTGTTCTTAGCTTGATTGACAGTCTCAAAAGTTCTATCTTTGTATGAGGTATAAAAAGCTAGAATTTCATCCAGTAACATATGTCTTAGTTTATAATGTTGATCTGATCTCCCGATCCAATCACCAGCTCATATAACGGAGTGTCATTTGCAAATAGCGTCTCAATCTTGATTATTTATTGAGCTACAGAGGGACTTACTCTGGTTGCCTCAGATGGAGTCAATGACGTAAGAATAAAAGTAGATTCTCACAGTGTTTGGCAGTGGTTTTCAGTATGTTATTCGTTGCTTTACCACCTCGTAAAGGAATCTGAACCATACACTGGATTTATTAGCTGCCATATAAATCCTCACAGCAGAGCATTCCTTTTTGTTCTTGATCCCTGTCCAGTGGAACCCCATCAGGTGCACCTGGCAAAACATTTTGTTTGTTGTCTTCAGAGTCTTCTTACATTGGTATTTCGTGGTACATCCACATCATTTCATGTTTGTGATGTCCAAATTAAACCACTACCTCTTGGTTGCTTTAAACAGACTGTTTATTTTCTTTAGACACTCTGGGCTCACCACGATCTGAATTCTGGTGATGTAGTAATTGAGTTTTCAGTAACTGGTTTTGGCAGTTCTCCTTTAGTAATGAGAAGAGTCTTTGTACAAGGCTTGTTACAAGCCTTCCTTTAGATCTCTGCAAAGGATTGGGTCCATAAAACTTTAAAAATAAATAAATAACAGGCAATGTTTCCTTGGATGTAGAGGGATTGGCTACTTACTTAAGCTCAATGGGAACAGTACATTTTTGACTATTACTGAAACTGAATTTCCAGACTCTTTGTACCATCCACTGATCATCTTCTGGCTACTTTTGCTCTTATTCATCTGTTCATAAATGTTCCTCCTCATGCAGTATTACTGCAAACACCAACAGAGAAGACTCCCCTTGTCTGCGGGCGGATTCCCCCAATAAAACGTACTGCCTCTGACTCAGGGCCAGACAGAAAATCATCACCAGAAGAGAAGATATATCAAAACCTGATTATTAAGCCAGCAGCCACCAAGACTAATCATCAACTGTATAGCAAAATATGTCACTAATTGCCACATATGTAACTGGGACACTGAGACTATCTCCTGGAAGTTCTGTTATACAGAGTGCATGCCCATGAAAGAGAAAAATGAAGACCAGTAAACAGTGCAAAACACCAAACCTAGTTGTCACTTTTAGAAACCATGAACAAACTGAAGTTGCCACACTCAACATTTTAGCTTAGCAGTGAGAAGAACAAGAATCCCTCAGCGCTTTTGGTTGTCTTTACATTGTTAATGTAAAAACACATTTAAGGTGATCTAGGTGAGCTATCAAGGACTTTCAAAAACTGCACTGACTTCCTGTGCCAAAAAGGATTGATTATCTTAAAATCACTTTGAATTGTGCACAAAGCTATTTATCAGAAAGTACCTGTATATTTTCAAAATAAATTCAGTCATTACCATTTGATACGCCTTATACATTCCTCAGACGCTAACCTGCTTACTCTCCCTAAATTCAAGCGGGTTCGATCAGGAGGAAGATCTTTTTCAGTTCAGGCCTGTCACCTATGGAACAATCTTTCGTGCAACCTTCATTCCATCAAGAATCTTTTACCATTTCAGAAAGCCCTAAAAACATGGCTTTTCATTCTTCGATTCCCCTTGCATGGTTCAGTTTGAGATTTGTCAGCAGCACCAGGACACCTTTTTAGGTAATAGTTGTGCTTTAAAGAGGTAAAAATACATATTTATTTTTCATAAAAGTAAAATTATCATGGTTTCCTGTGAGCCATGTATAACTGGTTTATTTCCTGTTCAGTACATGGCTGCTTGATTTAAATCTGAACATTTGTCACCGATACTGAAATATGATCTATACAGCTATACCACACCTTTAATAACACACTATAATAACATGATAAGACGTACAACATGCAGGCTACACCACAGGAAGGTGATGTTAGGTAGGGAGGGTATATAGGACCAAGTCAACTAAAACGTTGATGGCCCTTACTGGGTTTTAGGGAGGGCAGAAACATCCTGAAATACTAAAGACAATAAAGTTTAAGAGTAAATTAAATGAAATAGCACTTATACTGCGCATGAGCTACCCAAATGGGGCGTTCCAATTCAAACATTCTAGTGTTTTCTTTTTAAGTCTTGTCAAGGGGCAGTAATAATAAACCGAATTGTTAGCTATCGCAGACACATTTTTAAATCATGGGTCCGCTCTAATGAGCTGTGTGACAGATGGAGCTAGACACAACCTCTAAGAGCTTCTTTAGAGCCTCCTGTGGACCACTGTGAGAAGTGAACCCCCAAGATCTAGTATGACACTTTAGATGGGTGAGGGTTTGTTGCGCTTTATTTTGAGGTGCAACATACAATACAATGCAGAAAGAAAGAAAGGAACTCAAAGTCCTCAAGTAGAGTGTGATCCGTAGTAATAAACCGTTCCAGCCTCACTGATATTATAGTGTTTTATTGCAGATAATTATGAGATGACATATAGCCAGAGAAATAAAAACGTCTGTCTCCCATTAGTGCTAAATTAAAATACAACAAATACAACATTCAGTGCTTTGCATTGCACTTCACAGTACAGATACAGCATAAAAAAGAATGTTAGTATACAGTGTTCTCTTCTGTACCTTAGTAAACCTCCAGGGGGCGAAAAGGCATAGCATCGTAGTGTTGGAAATTCACTTTTCAGCATAATGGACAATATTGCAGCAGCTCCAGCTCCCAAGCTATGGCCAACTATTACAAGTTTGTATTCCTAAAGTTTAAAAACAAGAAAGAATAAATCAGAAGATTGTCTTTTAAAAATGCATTGTAATCTATATGTGTTTAACAATGTAAAATACGTACAGGAACGACTGCAAATGCTTTGTTCAAAATTCCATCATTTTTTAAACGTCTGTAAACATAACTTGCAGCTTGTGCTATGCCCTGTAAGACAGAATTTTGATATCAATACACCAGTAAATAATTCAATTTTCAACTATACATGTTGCTCACAAAACACAAATAGAAAATAAAGGGGGAGGACAATATAAGAGCTCATCTACTTGTCTCGCATAAAACAAAAATGTGCTAAACGTCAGCATTCCTTTCCAACAGTCACTTAGTTATGGTGAGTTCAACAACTGCAGTCTCAAAGATTACTGCATATGCCCACTATACCTCCAAGTGTGTCCCAGATAAACAGGGGGATAGTGCCAGCAGCCCCCATGTTTTTGTGTGCTTCCTCACCAGTACCACTGTTTCTCCCACTCTCCCTGAATGCCCTGTGAATTCATACTGCTCTCAAGGTTTTTTTGATGAACTGAGTCTCTCTCCCTCTGGACACCCCATTACCACTTCTCCCATGTCATACACCTTCCTCCTGGTATGTATTTGCTCTGCTGCTGCATCTCCAATTTAGGCCTGGTTCTGCATTGTGTCACATGTTGGTATTTTACCTTTCGTGAATCAGATACTGAGACAAAGTGCGTATCATTCTTGCGGTACTTCACCTTTTAAATAAAGGCAAAGTTGGTTGATTTTGGCTTTGTAGAGCACAATGGTTCTCATCTCTTGCAATCTTTGAATAACAAGCATCATACTTCTAATTTTCATATATAGTCCTGCTACGCCACAACATACCATAGCTTATTTAAAGAAATATGGTTAAAAATGGTAATACTAATGTTTACATATGTATTCACTATATATGTAGATGTATATTGTTATTGTTGTGCAAGAATAAACCTAGGTACAAAGGAGCATTGTACAAAGAATGGTGGTAAGGGAGCATTGTACAAAGAATGGTGGTAAGGGAGCATTGTACAAAGAATGGTGGTAAGGGAGCATTGTACAAAGAATGGTGGTAAGGGAGCATTGTACAAAGAATGGGGTAAGGGAGCATTGTACAAAGAATGGTGGTAAGGGAGCATTGTACAAAGAATGGTGGTAAGGGAGCATTGTACAAAGAATGGTGGTAAGGGAGCATTGTACAAAGAATGGTGGTAAGGGAGCATTGTACAAAGAATGGTGGTAAGGTGACATGCAGTATTTGAGGTTATACAAAGATGAGGCACTGCCTGAAAAGGTTGCTATCAATCCCTGTCTGAAGACCAATGGTGAGCAACAGATCTGTGTGGGGAGAATGTACAGGATCTCAGGAGTGTGTCACAAGAAGGCTTGGTGTCTTATCTTCCTACAGTCTCAAGCCAGACAATGTTGCTGGTACCTAAAAGATACCTTGATAATACTTGCCATATAAGGTGAAATAATTTAGTTTACAAAGATGAGATTGATAAAGAAGACGAATAATGTAATGACGGCAGAGAGTGAGTCATAGGAGTTCTCTCAGGGTGGGCGAGATTCTTACAAACTTCCTGAGAACTGGGATACGCTAGAAAGTGGTGTGAAAGCTGCTCTTTAGGGACCACAGATAAATTCTGGGACACATGCCAGCACAGTGTTAGCTCAAGTGATGTGCAGTTCACCCATACTGAGTAAGGCAGACTTGATCCAATGATTCTATTAAGGAGTTATACACAGGTGACAACAGTTCAACCAAAATTCCCTGCTCCATAGATGACAGAATATTAACAGCCAACTGTAGTAGCACTCAACAAAATATTAGCTAAAAAACAAAACTTGCTTATAAGGTGGTGGAGGAGACTTGGTTAGTGATCTAGCCACCATAAAAAAAGTTCATAAAAATATTTAACTTGCTCTTCTATTGATATTTCTTTCCACAAGGTCATCATCTACAAAATCCCTCACGGTAATGCCGACAGCAGGACTGGTCTGAGTTACACTAAACCTTAGAAATCAAGCCAGAAAATGATATAAAATAGTAATCTCAAAACCAGCCTCATTCCAAGCATCAGCATTAGTACATTTACGAAATGGACACCAGGTCTCTTGTTGAAAAATATCCAAAACAGGTACCCCTGTCAAAAGCACAAAAGTTGTTTCTTACGCCTCACAAAATCAATTTGTAACATTCTTAACAGAATTTCACGCAGATCTCGAAACACCTTGAAACCATCTACCTCGTTGCTGCTATAGATTTTTGGCTCAGGAAAAGCCCATACACATTAAGGCGCTATCACATCGGTTCATGGGGTGGTGTCAGCAGATCCATGACTGATGCTGAAAAAGTGCTATTTAGTGCCAGGTGGTTGAAGTGCAAGAAGGTTTACCAGAACTAGTCTTGACACCTTGGGACAGACTCCATATGAGGAATCCCTCGGAGGAAGCAGTGAATACACATCTTCCTAGTTTCCTAAGTCCGGATCTGATGCGTTGGGAGATTTAATACCATAGAACAATCTTTGCGGAAAAAACTGAGCTTTAAAGAGTAAAAGCAGTACTGGAACCTTATGTCCGAAACAGTCCCCTTCAACACCCTCTGTGTGCAGGTTTTCACAGTCTGCGGAGAGGTCCGTAAGTACATCCTGAAGTCAAAAAGATCAAAGTTGTAAGTACAATAATTGCTCACATCACAATCATGTTTAGATAGAAGTAACTATTCATTAAAAATCAACACTTGTGCCGATAACATTATAAATCTGAAGGATTCCATTTTCTGAATTAAAAATGTGTGAAAATGTAGAACCTCTCAAATACAGTGAAATACCTCTGCTCCAATAAGAATGAAACAAACTTACTCTCAAGAATGTATTCCAGGTTACATAACATGGCTTATGATACATACAATGGCATCATGAGTGATATATATGGTGTTACAGGTGACCCATAAGCCATCAGGAATCCTATCAATGATCAGGTGTGCAAAAGAAAGCGGCTCAATATCTCCAATTATAAACAACACTACATAGAATATAAAAAACTGCAACTTATCGTTTTTATTTTAATAAATGTTTTTATTGATTTTACAGCCAAGAACAGGTACCACAATAGCCAAGAACAGTTAATGTATGTAAAGGACACAAACATTTATGTGCATGATACATGTGTAATGCACTGAATTCCCAACAATTTAATATATTATCCCCTTCAATCCTCCTCGCATACGTACCATTGGGCAAAACAATTAACATCAAAGGTGGGTTGTAAAGCCTATTAGCCTATATCACCATCCAGATCTCAGTATGTGATCAAATCTTCTACTCAGATAACACCTGCATTATCAGACAAAGGAACCGTCCTGGCACGACCACCCTTGAGCCACATATTAAGCAAGCTGTCTAAAAGGAAATGTCACCAGAATGTCTAGGCAGCTCAAGAAGTATGGGTTCCAACATAATTGCCGCGACCATGGATTGCGTGGCATCAACCAATGATCTCTGGCACCATGGACATAAAGGTGGCCTCCTTATTAGGACCCCAGGTCCAATCAGAAATCCTATTAACTTCAGTTTCCATGTCATACAGAATCTTTCAAGCAAGAATTTCAAATTAGTGAATCTGTACTCTTGACAAACACCTTTTGGGTAAGGCAGTAAGTAGTCTTAGTAGACATACCTTGGATGGAACAAATCTGTCCCACCCGTCATGGTGGAGACTTTATGGGCCACATGCTCCTAGAAGAGCTGCAGACTACAGCATATCTACCCAATATCGATAAAGTCAGCACGTTCAACGATTTGTTTTGTGGCAAGTCCTTCTATGGGATCCGTGCATCCTGTGTAGCTGGGCAGGCATCTGATAAGTGCGATGAAAGTAGCTGAATTGTACAAGTTAAAAACCCACATTGGGGGATACCACTGTGTTATGAGCAAATATATTGCTTCACTCTTCCTCTACATAGTTTATCCCTACATCGTTCAACCGTGGACATAGTCAAGCATAGGGCTCTAAATCTTCAGCATGACTGCCCTCCTACCCATACTAAGGGCCAACAAGGTCACACCTATTCTGGCATTTTACTGAAATGAGGCAAACTCAAAGGAGGACCACGAGTGAATAGGCAGAGTAACCTCTGACCTTGTCTGGCGACCAGTTTAAAGGAGAGTGGAACCTGGGACAGTCTCACTCAGCAACACCGCCAATATGGCAGGGGTCATGTTGTGTTCTACAGAAGCATCTCCTTCAGGCCTGTAACCAGAAACCCCTTACCATAAATTGGACTGGAGCAGTGCTATAAAATAATACACTCTATGCCAGGAGTACCCAAGCCACACACAGTGGTTGCTGCTGAAGTTTGTCAAAGACCACCCCACTCCTTCTGCTAACACCATACATTAGACTCGTAAGGAGGGAATTCAATTTTGTGAAAATGGACATTGAAGTACGACTGGCACATTATGGAAGTAACAGAGGAGTCAGCTTAGGTCTATTATCCTGGCCAAATCTTCTCTGCCGATTATGTAAATTGGGAAGTTTGTTCCAAAGCAGCCTAGAGATACTTACTGCTCCCAGCAACCTTGTCAAGTCCTGGTAATGCAATGAGAGAAGTACATCCATGCATTCTAATACTTGAAAGTAGATGGGTTGCTCACTAGTGTTGAATGGGAGATACCTCCAGAAGGAACAAACAGGAATTGCTCCAGATCGACCTTGGCCGGAAAGCTCAATCAAGCCCTCCATCTATATTACAGGTGAGAGGTCAGTAGGTGGGTCCTTGATACATAGCAAAATATCCTCTGTTTATTTGGCCATAAGATGCTCCTTGTAACGTAAATTAATCTCCAACTGCACACCCAACTGTGTGTAGAAGTGGCCTGTGATCACCTAGTTTTAACAAAGTATTTGGTACTGAAGCCAGACACATAAGCCCATATCCAAAACTAATGCATCTAATGTCTTGTAGTTTGTGCATGGAGAAGGAGTACTCCCTATTAAGTGGGGGTGTGTCTTGCCAAAGGTCAAGAAATGCACAGCCTTAAGCCATTTCATAAAATCCATGGTGGTCCTGCCATTGGATGTTAAGAACATGGATGGGTAAGACTGATCAAGAGCTGAGTCTGCAATATCGTTTAAGCCACCCCTCTCCTATAATATAATTGAGAGTGTACTAACCTGCCTCGCTAAGTCTGAACCAAATCAAAACCAGCATCGCAAAGGAGTATTGGGTACAGTATAGCTGCCATCTTGATCTCTTATAGAGACTCATCTTCAACCGTGGATGGAGGTACTCCCTGCAGAAATGGTACACAGATGTTAAAGTGCTCACATATGCGAAGACCCTGTGGTATTTAACTGGCCCGGCCATGACTAACATTACATGGCATTCAGTAATCATTAATAGCCAATGAACTACACCATGTTGCAGTGAGCAGGGGAGCCGTATCTCACATCCATGCCTTCAAATTAGGCTCACAAATGCCCTTGGTACAGCATGTAAATTTTTTTTTTTTTTTTAAGTTTGGGCCAAGCATTGTCGATTCAATTGTGACTTCCAAAAGGGTGTTAAAATACTACTCAATCAGGGCCCCATACCATGTGAGCGACTACAAGGAAGCATAATGTGACCAGGCAGTGAGTCGAGGAAGCCTGGGAGCCGAAAATGTTGAGGACCACAAGATCTAATACAAACATTTCAAAATAACAGCACCCCTCTAGGCCTGTGGAGAAAAACCTAACTTAAGGAAAATACAGAACAAGTAGGTTAAGGAGAGAAAAAGAGGGGGAAGTTTTGTGAACTAGCTACCATCCGCCACCCTTTGGCCTACCTACAGGATACGCAATACACCCATATCCAGATCAGTGGAACTAGAATAGTGCTCCTTACTCCCTCCTGCAAATTGGACAGGGAAACAGCACCCAGCCTCTGTTCAGTTCACATCATTAATCACCATAGCCGTATTTCTAACACAAGATCAGTGCCAATGGGAGTGAACAACAGACTAATAAATGCTACATTAGCATTATCAATCGATTTTGCTGAGCAAGTATCCAAGGTGCTGTTAGGGATGTGATACCTGTATGCTGCACAGCGTCTCCTTCTCCGATTCAGTCAGCCTATCGAGTCTTTCTGTCATCGGGTTGGTTTCTGAGGTCCCACAGCACCTGGTTGCCTGTCTGCTACTGGATGCCTTCTAGCACCCAGCCCAGTCCACACCGGTCTTCGAAGAAATGAGATTTGCCATCCACAATCAAGAAGAATCTGATTGAAAACAGGAGCATGTACTCCAGCGGAAAGTGCCTGAAATCTTTCTGGCAGCCATGAACAATCTCTGCTACTGCTGCACTACCAGCCTGAGGCTCTAAACACTGAGATATTGAATGGCCCTCCGTGGGGAGCCATTTATTGCCTGCATGCCGAGTAGAGAACAGAAGCAAATATTGGACAAACTGTGTTAAAGAACCTTTTTAAATTAGGTGAGCCTTATTCCATCCTTTTCTTATTATAATATTACTTTGTTGTACTACTGTTCCAGTCTTAATTCAAGCATGCGTATCTTTGAAAGATCCAGTGCTGGAGAAGAACATTTTACTTACCTGTAACTACAGTTCTGAAGCATTGGTATCTCCCTCCTCTATTGCTAAGCTCTATTATAATTTATCTTTCTGATGGATACTTCTAACAACCGATTTATCACCTTGTGAATATCCAAAGACGCCAGACTGGATCCAGAAACTCAAAAAGAGATGATCCTTTGCACTTATAGATGACACAAAAGTGACTCTGCGCAAGGTTCGTTCCACTCCAGAATTGATGCGCGGAGCCGCTAGTATATGCCACCTATACGTGCTTACGTCAGTTCCTTTCTTTCCACACCTTCACACATGGATCTGGAGGTCTGCTGCTTTTTCTTCAGTCCTTGAAGGATTTTTCTTAACTTTTTTTCTCTCTTAAATTCTTACAGTGTGCAAGAGGACATGTTACTTCCTAACACTACAGAGTTTAAACCTTGTAGGAACTGTCATAAACAGATGTCTAGAACAGATTCCCGTTAGGTGCACCTTTAGAGTTTGGGTTCAGCACATGACTTCAAGGCCTGCTACGACTACATCCAGATAAATCCAAAAGTGATCCAGGAACAGGAAGCAAAGCTCTACGTGTCAAAGCACCATAAGACTGCATGCAGGCCCTGTTCTTGGTCGAAGTTGAGAGTAAGGAACCGCTCCAAATCCAAAAAGTATTTCCGCTGCAAATCTTCTTTGTAGTCGAAGTCGTTGGTAAGTTAAGAAAATAAAAACACAAGAAGTGCGAGTGGGACTTCGCCCCTTCCTGCCACTCTAGATCTCCAAGAAGGTCTGAGGGAGGCATTGTGCCTGTAGGTCTCACTCCCGTTCACCCGAGGAGCAGATTCCAACCATGGTCCCGATGCACCAAGTGCTTCCAGTTCAGTCAGCAACATTACAGCAGGTCTAATCCTTTAGAGAGGTGATGCTGTGCATCTTCATCACGCTTCTGGCTCCATCTGGTGTACCCTTGGGACCAAAGGAACCTCTAGTCGGGTTACCGGTGGCAGATCGGTCCTCAGCCCCATCTGTGACCCTTGAGCCTGCTTCTGGTTCTGCACCAGGATCATTTCATACTTCGGTTCCAGTGCAAAAAATCTGCGTTGGTTCCTTGGACATCGCCATTGATGCCGCCAGTGCCAGAAGAGGATCCACAACCTATTTCACCATCTGACTCTGAGCCGAAATGATTCAGACCTAGACCGAGGACCATGACAAGATCCTGCTGTGGCATAGCCGATACTCAATCCCTCTGATTCTGACAGCACACCATTACTGAACAATCGCGCACATGCACTGCACCAACATTTGGTTTGGACTCTGAACAGAGCCGGCCCTCTGGAGATGACAATGGAGGTGAAAGGGAGGAGTTGACCCCACCATATAACAACAAAAATTGGCAAGTAGATCTACAAGATGCAAGTAGGTTGGACACCACACCCAATTGTGGGTTGGTACACTGATTTCTTAACCCAGTATTCAACTCTTCAGAGTTTGGTAGTGCAGAGGCCACCAGCAGAATGAACCCTAATGCCTTTCAAACTATTCCTCCTGATATAGTCAAAACATGTGGAAAAGTTTGGCAAGAGAATATTTTCACTGGCCAGGCTTACCTTGAGGTCAATCAATGCCAGCTGCCTGCTAGGACATTACATCCATATGCCCTGTAGCCTTTCTTTTAAATAAAGCCGAGCCATGGCCTCCTGTTTGTGCATTTCGGCACTAGTCCGGCAATCTTCCTAACAGTTTTGCACTTTATGGTACAATGCTAGGGGCATAGCTTATCGGCAGCGCTAGGTTCTGCTGTCCGCACAATAGGAGTCCCAGCTCCTTTGAGGTTAGGGGGCATTGGGTCCAATAGGCAAATACCAGGCTATCATGAGCAGTGTACATCCCAATCTCCCAACCCTCTGGCAATAACCTCGAAACATCTTTAGTGCACCCTTAGCGGCACACTGCCATTTGGTGGGAGGCAGTGTCAGCCACTTTCTTTAGGAGTGACCAAGCATAACATTCAACAGGTGGGCCCTTCAAATTGTCTAATGAGACTATTCACTTCCACTCCTTTTCGCCTACACCTACAACTGAGCAGCTTTCGGAGCCCCATCTGTTTGTTTTGCACCAGGCGGTGCAGGTTCTTTTAGCTAAAGAGCCACAGAGAGGGTACCAGCCTCGGAAGGGAGGACTGAATGTTATTCTCGCTACTTCCTTGTGCTAAAGAAAGATGTCTTATTTTAGAATGTCACCCTCTCAATGTTTTCCTGTGAAAGGACAAATTTAAAATGTTCACACTGGCCCAGGTTCTATCTGCCCTGGATACTGGAGACTAGATGGTGGTGCTGGACCTACAGGATTTCACTCCCCTGTCCACCAGGCCCACATGTGCCAACTGTGGTTCAAGGTGGGCCATGAAAATTTTCAGTTGGCCGTGCTCTTTTCTGTCCTTCCCAGTGCCTCTAGGTGTTCACAAAGGTGAAGGCGGTGGTCGCTGCCGAACTTCGGAGGTATGGAGTCACAGTCTTCCCCTACCTTGACGACTGGCTGTTGAAGGCGGGCTCACAACTGTCAGTTGCGAACCACTTCCAGATGATGGCAAACCACCTGACATTGCTGGGGTTCTCACTCAACTTGCCGACGTCACACCTGACTCCTTTGCAGAGGCTTATTTCTGTATTTGTCATCCTGGATATGATAAACCTTTGGCCCTTTTCTCAGGACCAACGAATGCAGGACATTCGGGCTATGATCCCGATGTTTCAACTTCTGCCCTTGGTGTCACTGAGAATGGTTCTGGGGCTTCCTGGCCTACTGACCTCCTGCATCCTGTACGCCAATCACGCCAGATATCATATGAGAGCCCTGCAGTGCGAGCGGATGTCTCAGTGGTCCCAGCACCAGGGGAACAGGTAAAATTCCACCCAAGTTTCAGAAGAGAAAGGACTACACTTATATCCAAATTATATCATGCTAGCTTGGAGCGAATGCCGGTGCATGATCGTAGGGTCAGGGGTGCGAAGGAGGCCGATTTGGGGCATCCCATCACAGATAAAATATGGCAAGAGTGTTGCAAGGTCACTCACACGATATCAGGCAATTACAGACACAAACTGCTTCATTACAAGTTCTTACGCAGGATATATATGACACCAGTAAAAATGGCAAGAATAGATACAACCTGCACGACAAACTACCCTAAATGTCAGGCCCCAGGGGCGGATTATATAAATATGACGTGGACATGTGGTAAGTTGGCTGGGTACTGGGAGCACATTTTTACAACACTGCAACAAATGACAGGCCTACAAATCAGGCCATCTCCTATAATGGCCTTGCTTGGATACATGGCGGACATCCCCGAAGTGATGCGCAGGTACATTGGCATAGCATTACTAATTGCAAAAAGAGAGTTAGCCATTGTGAGAAGTTGGCCTGGTATATGATGTCCACTAATTAAAGTGGGCACTTTGCACCAGTCCAAACAACCCTTATGGTGATTTAAGAGGTCAAAGATAACCTTAGAAAGCTATCCATGTGGTAGCTGTGCAGAGCAGCCTTCAGGCTTAGTCTTGAAGGAATGCTAAGCAGCTTGTTTTACCAGAATGCAACCTTATTGTATTGGTTAAATGAAAGGAGAACCACACAGTAGTTATAAAAATATGTATCTATTTTTATAACACACCTTAAATACCTCACAGTATCTGCTACACGCAGATAAACACAAAGCACACAACACTGTAGCACAGAAACAATCGTAAGTAGCACTAATACACGGTGGGCTCCAGGGGGAGACCAAACCATATACTAAAATAGTGGTATAAGAACCACTACTCGAGTCAAGACAGTGTCTAGAGGTTGTAGAATCACTGGGACCCCCAAGGAACCACCCAAGGTGAGTAAGGAGGGACCCCACGGAGGACGGGTGCAGTGTGTGAACACGACCGCGTGCTAAGTACAATTCAATGGGAGAGTCACGGTTGCAGTTTTAAAGTTTAAGGACCCTTCCCAGTGGATTACGAGGAAACCCTTTGGAACATAGACGGTTGGAGAGCCACCCCACCCGTGGATACCGAAGCACCAGAGTTACCTATCCCAGGGAAGCCGGGTGCATAGGGCTGAAGTGGCGTCGGAAACCGCTGTCGTTCTCAATGGGAGTCTTCAAAGAAATGCCACTGCTGGAAGGAAGAAAAGTGTCCGTTGGAACCCATAGGTGCATTCTTGATGGAAGGATCCTGAAAGCAGAGGGGACAGAGTCTGGGTCACACAGGAGTGACCAGGGGCTTGGTTGACGAATGCCTACCGATGTCGGGTGCTTCAGGTGTGAAGCTGGCGACCTTGACTCTACAGCTGCAAAGACCAGGAGACGTCGAGGACGACCAGGAGCCAGATACGAGCTGTCCCACGAAGGATGTCGAGTGCTATGGGGTCGGTGTCCGGTGGGAGCACCAACAAGCCTTGGCAACGGCAACCCACGAAGAAGGTCAAAGAAGGTTACGGTCTGGCCCAGCAAGGACCAGGGGACTCACCACAGCAAGGGGAGTCAGAGCAGGCCTGGAGCAACCAGGGGAGCCCAAGAAAAGCAGTGTTGTCCCTCAAGTGGACCCACAGGCCGAAGGCACAGGAGTCGCGAGGGGACCTCTAGCAGTTTCATAAAGTCAAAGCCTGCAGGGCACAGAGTGCGAGGAGGCCCAAGTCCTTTGTACGAAATGTGTGCAGAGGTTGGGGCTATCGATAGCCCAATGCACTTGGTTGGGGAACGCCAACAAGCATATGCCCTTGCAAAAGTACGCGGTGCACAGGGGTTCGGGTTATGCGGTCCCCACGAGGGATACTGGCCTCAAACTCGGTGAGAGGGCAGCTCGACCTCAAGGAACGTAGGAACCCACCTCCTGTGGGGCTGGAGCCTTCGGAGTCCGCAGGAGCACAGGATCAGCAGACCGGTCAGTTGCGTTACAGTGCCTGCGAATGCAGGGGAGTGACTCCTTCACCCCAAGGGAGATACTTCAGTTGTCCTTGATGCTCCACAGGTCCTGCACGGAACCTGTATGGTGCATGGGCACAGACGATGCTTTGGACGGAGAGGGAGACGAAGTCGGGCCCAGTCGAAGTCCAGAGTGTCCAGACGGTCAAAGGTCAGTGGTTTCTTGATCATAATCTTGTCCACGTCGAATCTAGGGTCCTACAGCCAGGTAAGCCCTTTTGTACCCACGGGAGAGGGTTGGACAGATTCAGGGGACCCTCCCAGGGGAGGGTCAGGACAGTGGGGAGGTTACTCCCATGTCCTTTGTCCAGTTTTGCGCCAGAGCAGGAGCCAACGGCTCCCAGGACTGGTTTGAACTGGACTATGCACAGGGACACCAAATGTGCCCCTCGTGAAGACTTTCAGGCACTTTGGAAGTGCACCCACCCAGCTCCAATACACTAAATCCTGTCTGGGAGGTGGTCACACCTCCCTGTGACAGGATGCCTATTGTGCTGCCTTCCTCTGCTCGAGCTTGGCTCAGCAGCAGGAGGGCAGAAATGTGTCTCTGGTCCGCAGCAACACTTTTGTGCTGTCCGGGTCGAGAAGGCTGGTACCGGGAAGACCAGGTACCCCACAAAGCTTGCTTCTGAAGGGTGGAATCATACCTCCCACACCGGTTACCGGTGTGGAGGTATGATTCCAAGGTGTTTGATACCAAACACGACATGGTTTGTTGCAGCCGTTTTCGAGCTAGCATTTTACGCGAGCATATAATGCACCTCTACCTATATGTCTGGCTGCGTCACCGACAACCCGGGAGAATGGTCTCCGAAGGCTGCAGGGGTGCTCTGCTCATGCAGGGGCACCCTCTCACGTAAATCCAGCACCCTGCCTTCAGGATTGTTAAGGCCTGCTATAGGGGTGACTTATAGGTTTTAAGTGTAGTGACCTATAGATATAATAAACCTATATCTAAAGTAAGTGGTGCATGCACCATCTTACACAGGCTGCAATGGCAGGCCTATAGTTCCATTTTGCATGGCCTCTCATGGGTTGCACAATACATGCTTCAGCCCATGGGAGGCCTATGGGGTACCTATGCCCTGGGTACATGTGTACCATGTACAAGGGACTGACAAGGGTACCCCAGTATCCAATCTGGAGTGTACCTAAGTACATGCATAACATTTTAAGGAGAAAGCAGATAGACTGGGGTCCTGATTAGCAGGATCCCAGTAAGACTAGTCAAAACAGTGTAACATCAAGCAAAAAGTGGGGGTAACCATAAGAAGCAGATCCTACTTTCCTACAGCCATTCATTGGGGTCGCAGGAGCACACCAACACTCGAACAGTGGCTTACAAACAGCGAAATATATGCTGAATTACAACCCCCTGCATCTAGACCTAGGGATATATGGCAGCCTCAGAGATTATTTGAGAGATAGGGGTGCAGCTGAGAATAGCCAAGGAGCACCGCAAACTACATTGGTGGATTAAGATTGGACAACAGATACATTGCATGGGAAAAGGTGGGAACAAGGTAACTATGTAGTACTATATGCCCCCATGCGGTGCGTCCAGAGGTGGAAAATGATTTAGATATATAGCCTGTAGTGTACACTGTGATACATGAACGCAGAATGTAACACTACGTTGAAATGAAAAAGTAGTATGATGTACCTGACGATATTATGAATACGGAGACAATGAGCAATGTTGTACTGATGACTGCACTTTTGTTGAGCTAAAAATAATAAAGTTTTTAAAAAAATGTTTCAGAAGAGACTGCATAAGATCTGCAGTGGTGACTGCCCAACCGCAATTGGACCAGCAGCAGATCCTTCTCTTACCCCACCCAGAGTTGATGGTGGTGATGGATGCGTCTCTACTGGGTAGGTGAGACCATCCTGGAGAGATGGCGATCAGAGTGATCTGGTCTGTGGCGGAGACCCACTTTGCTCGCTGTTGAAGGCCTTCCTCCCAACCATCAAAGGAAGGCTGGTTCAAGTTCTCATGGACAATACCACTACCATGGGACAATAACACCACCATGTGGTACTGCCACAAGCATAGCGGAGTGGGATCCTGGCACTTGTGCCAGCAAGCTCTGTCCCTCTGGAACTGGCCGAGTTGTATGGGAATTTCTCTGATCGTACATCACCTGGCAGGATCTTTAAATGCTTAGATGGACTAACTATGCCAACAACGACTGGTGGATCACAAATGGCAGTTACAACCATAGTTGGAGCAGGGCATCATCCAGCAAAGGGTAGAACCCGGTCTCTTCACCACAGTCAAGAACGCTCAATGTCAACACTTTTGTGCACTGGAGTTCACAATAAGGCTCCCTCTCAGACATGCATTCTACATAGAGTGGAGCATGGGACTCTTCTATTCCCCACCAGGATCACCACTGCAGTGTCCTTGAGGGTCACAATGGAATCTGATAGATCTATCTTGTGCTAGAACTACTGTCTTTAGTGAGTCCTCATGTGGCAGTGTGCATAAGTGACCAAGAGAATGCAGGAGGCCAACAGATTGAGCAGAAGCAGAACCGTCAAGACTGGAATCAGAGCACTTGGTTGAAACATCACAATTGTTTCCAATTTCTTGAATCTTCAGAGTACTGTAGCATTCAGTACTGCCCCTTTGAACAGGAGGGGGGCGTTCTCGGGCAAGACTTGGGTAGACTGGTAGATAACCATAAGTCTAACAATAGAGATGCTGTCCTATGCACGTGGTGTGATACCATTTGCTGCAAACCGGTTTTCAGTAGCCCGCCGTTGAGGTATTGAAACACAGCAACTTCCGGCCTCCTGAGATGAGCTACCACCAACTTGTTGAAGACTTACTGAGCCTGAATGGAAGTACTGCAAACTGGTAGAGAGTGGATTCAACCATGAAACACAGGTACTTCTTGTATGACCGCAGGATTGTGATGTGAAAGTAGGCAAGCTGAAAGTCTGAAGATAACATCCAGTCTTGCGCATTCAGCGCCAGAATGACATGAGCTACAGACAACTTCTTGAATTTCTCCTTGCCTAAGAAGAGTTTCACGTGCCTGAAGTCTAGGATTAGATGAAGACCGCCATGCTTCTTGGGGATTATGAATTACAAGAGTAGCACCCCAGTCCTTTTTCCTTCTCTGGCACCACATACTGCTTCCTTCTGCAGCAGGGCTGCCACTTCCTGTTGCAAGATGTCTAGGTGTTCTTCTGATTGAAGGGAGCGTTGGAAATGTATTCTTGAGTGCTGGAATCGTAGGGTATACCCTTTTTCTACAAATAGTAAAACCCACTGGTCTGAAGAATGGCCTTCCAGGCTTGTAGAAAAGAATTGCATCAAAGACATGGCAGGGTAAATTCTGTGCATGATTGTATCAGATATCACAGAACATTAAGATTCAAATGGTGCTCAAAGGATATGAAGCGGCCACCCTACACTTCCAAGCAGAAGGCAAACTGCCCTCTAATTACATTCTAAATTATCCTGAGTTCCAATGTCCAAATTACAAGTGTCCACAAAAGTTGATGTAGTTGTAAACTCCACTTTAATTTCAATCTACATATGTGTACAATAAATCCAGCACGAAAACGGAGCCAACACAGGTTTCGTCTGTGGTAGGCACACCATTGACTTCATCAGGGCTACAAAATGAATAATAATCAACCTTAGTTATTTACTTTGTGGTTCTAACCCAATTTTGATTATCACCACAGTGATTGGGACTGTAAATTGACAAAACAGACCACAAGCCAGAAAATAGCTTAACGGTAGTGTCAAATGCTAGTTCCCAGTGCATGCGTGTCTAAGTTCTATAGTTCCACCTCAGAAACGGTCAAATCACAAATGTGAGCAGCCAATGCACAAAAGTGACTGTTGAATTGAGAAAATAAAGATAATAAGAATGGAGGGGCAAATGTGTCCTTGTGCTGAGGGCATGCCATGCTTCTCACCGCAATATTTTGATCAAAACAAAGCCTTCCAGTGGCAACCTACACTCTCCCTAATAAATTAAATCTTACTGACCCAACATTTCTATCAAAGAAAACCTTAGAGTACAACGTCCAATAATAATTGATAGTGCCTCCTTTTATCCTATATGGACAACAATTATATTTGATAATCCAAACCTAACCAATGGTCCAAAACTAATGTATATAAATGCCAATATCTGCATTTTACAGTATCTTTCCCTGTGGCTGCCACCTGTATATCAGGCAATTCTTTGGTTTAAAAATATGTATATCCTTCTGTAACAAAGTAATTACTTCATAGTGGTGATCTCGGCATAACTATCACCACCATGCCCCACTTGTGCAGCTAATATGCAACTTTCCCTTTCCTTTACATTAAAAAACTCCATCAAATACATGACATGTCAATAAACTCTTGCAATATAATCTGTATGTGTATCCGGGAGAAACTCCCCATAAGTCAAATGTTATGACATCTCGGTCTAAAATGTTCCAAACATACTCCTTGTACGATATCACATCGACCTAGTCTCCTCATGCCAAGTTATCAAATTATCTTGATACTCATATGCGTACATAAAAACATAACCATACCGTAACCTGCATTCCTCAATAGTGAATGTAATAAAGCAGCAGAGGCACAAAGAAATATAATGCTACTTAATTATAAAGTTCTCTCCACGATCAAAGTAAGCATAGTGCTTAAAATATCTGGGGTATAAAGTTAAGAACTGTCCCACTATGCATATCAAAATAAGCAAAATGCTTGAAATATCTTAAATGTAAGTTAAAACCTTTGCACTATGCATATCATTGACACGTTACCGTTATGAGCAATATAACATCCAAAATTACTGCTAGTCATATCCCATGCCAGTAATAGCACCTCCAATACAAATATGAGAAACCATTCTCCATGTCATAGTGATGAAGCTTTTAATTTAATGTTATACCTGTAATATTTTGTTCACTCCTAGGAGAGTACTCCCTTCAAGAATGACACATCTACGCCATCTTGGAATGACGATTTATACTAGCTACTGAGTCATAGACATTAAGGGCGGACTATCTAAATGTTGCGTCCTATACCAGTGCCATCTTACTACAGTCTGCCAGGTTATGCTGCTTAGGAAAAACATCAGCTATCTGAAGCGGCTCCCTCATGACCTATATTGCTTTCATGAATTAGAAATCAATTCAACATGGGCTAACAACCTATTTCATAACAATGACACAAAAGCAGAAAAATTTATAATTTCGTCATGATTTATTTCATTTCTTTTTTTGTTTATCAAAATCCTTATACTTTTCTCTCTTCTTCAGAGATCCCCAGGAGAAAGACCTGATGGTTTTATTCTTGAATGTTTGGAGATAGTCCTCACTAACAATTTCTTCAATTTCAATGGGCTCACTTACCAACAAGTTAAGGGCACTAGCATGGGGGCTTCCTGTGCTCCTAGTATAGCAAACACCTATATGGGTGAGTGGGAGCTTAAAAATGTTTTTAATGAAGCGGCTCCTTTTTTTGAAAATGTCAGCTCTTGGAGACGATTTATTGATGACATTTTCTTTATTTGGCATGGTGATATGGACACCCTGCAGGAGTACATTTTGTGGCTTAATGCCAGCGATGTTAATCTTAAGTTCACTGCCAAGTATAGCTCAAATCAGGTTGAATTCTTGGATGTCTTGATTTCTGGATCAAACAAGGTATTACAAGTCAGTCTTTTTAGGAAGCCTACAGCTAAAAATACAATATTGCAATATCAGAGCTTCCATCCCACCTGTCAGAAAGATTCTATTCCCTTCGGGGAATTCTTACGGGTGCGTCGTAATTGTACCAACCTGGTCGACTTCCATAAACATGGAGATGCACTTAAGTTGCGGTTGCTGGCTAGGGGCTACCTTCACAGGTTAGTTAGACATGCATTTAAAAGGGCGAAGTATTATAATCGTGATGCCCTTTACAAGGCACACTAACGTTCACCTCGTGACCAAGTGACATGTGTCATCAACCATTCTCAACTCAATTATAAGATCAAGAATATTATCCATAAGAACTGGAAGATCCTAAATACTAATGAGAATGAATTCCAACTTCCAGCACCCCTGGTGGCCTATCGGAGAAATCCCAATTTGCGCGACATATTGGTGCACACAAGACCTTTATCACACAACAACTTACGCCAGACTACCATCACTGGCTTGCCTGTAGTTTTAGGTAACCATAAATGTGGATCGTGCCACGCGTGTGACACGGCCATCACTACGGATTTCCTGACCTATAAGGGCTATAACGTAAAGTTAAGAGATCTTACTAACTGTAGGAGCCACAATATTGTCTACATGCTGTTGTGTCCTTGTGATCTGGCATACATAGGTGAGACAGCGCATGAATTTCGGACGAGATACAGTGAACACAAGTCCGCCATCCGTACACACAAGATGACGGCCCCTCTAGTCCAACATTTCCTTGATAAACAACATTCAGAAAAGGACTTAAGGTGGTGTATTTTGGAGAAAGTTAGGCTACAGGTAGGGGCCCCTGCTGTAGTTACACGTAGAAGAAGAGAAACATTTTGGATTTTTACTTTAAATAGTGTCAAACAGGGATTGAATGAAGAAATTGTCTGGAATGTAACTAGAACTTGACAGGTCAGTTTCATTTAGCATCTTGCTGGTAGGTATTTTACATGCTCTTTCTTGCATCATGCTTGTTACATTTATGCCCTTTGGTTTCGGGGATGACACTGGAGTCCTATATTGATTACCTAGGTAATTTCTTCATCTAATAAAATGTTTTAGCATCATTTGTTCACTCTGTATGCCTTCAAATCAATCGGCATACCTACTTTAAATCGAGCTGTGATATGCCTCTCAGCACATCGTGCATAAGAGGTTTCATTATTTGGAATATTTTGTAAATTTTTCCTCTATTTGAGCTGTGAAATGCCTTTTATAGCAGATTGCATAAGAGGTAATGTGACAGCTCGGTCCATTATTTTTTAAATCCCTTTGCCACTAGGTGGTTCCACTTATATCCTACAAATTAAGTTCTGTGTCAGTGTCTTATTATGGAGCTTTTCAACAACTAATCAGTTATTTGAGGGTATTTTTACTCGGTGATCGAAGCTTCTTGTTATATTACTGATAGATGGCATAGGGAGTGCATTTGTCATAGCTCAGTATGGGGAAAGATGCACACAGGCTCAGTTGTGTCTTTCTAAACATATTATTTTGTTTGGTAAACAATTGTATTCTTAGAACGATGCACTTTCCTTTTTGGTTATTTAACTACGCTTCTCTCTCGCATGTATGGAACATACTTCGTATCTGTCCTTACGGGAGTTTTTACATCATTCAAAGATGGCGCTGTTGTTTTTTTCGTTTTTGAAGTCCTATGTCTGAGCTCTACTATTCATCAGGTGATTAGACCTAGCTTTCGCGCCAGTGAGACACATTGCTCCTATAAAATCTAGGTGAGCGTGTATCGCCATTAATCACGCCGAGATACTTTTTGGATCCCGTGATCAGGATAGATTCACGAATGTGGGGCCATCGGTGTTGGTAAGCTTGGACTTTTTGATTCTTCTATTTTTGTGCCTTTACCACTTTAGAATGTTTTTAGTAAACAGTTTTACTTCGTTCAGTTTCTATTTAGTTGGTTTTTGAGTGCACGGATTTATTCAATCTCTCGCACAGTAGTTCGAGGCCATTGTCCTATGTGATTATATTATTATATGCACAAGTATATGCTCTACGAGCTTTATAGAGAGTGACTATGCTCGCATAGGTGTTTTCCAGTACAGGTCTCTGATGTATATCATATATCTTGCATTGTGACAGGCAGATTAAAGCGTTGACGTTTTAGTAGATTAGAAGTTATGTAATTTACGTAACCTTCCCTAGAACTCATGCGGCATCGATCTTGATATACCCACTATAAACCAAAGCACATTTATGAAGCTGCTTAGTATAATACGATCTTACAAGACTCATTCATTTGAATAGAGCTTGACCCTGAGATAGTAGGTAGACGGTGGCATTATATAAGACACTCGCATGCTTTATAAATTATCTGGCCTTCCGTCTTTCCTACAGGAGTGTTCAGTTTCGTTGAGAGACAGCACACATGCTGAGTGGTTTAGGACGCACTATATAATCAAGTTCTAGGTAAGATATAATCGATCTCTGTGGTTAAGCAAGCCTTAGTTTTTAGTTGCAGTTTTCCCATGTTCATGATACTTTGTGTGTCACTTATTTTTATAGGACGTGTTTTTCAAATTATAATAAACGGCTGGTTTTGGCATCAGTGACTAGCGACCTACATTGTATCGGCACTTCTGTACAGAGTATATCAGCATACACCTAAGGACATATGACAAATTAGAGTCCTAGGTAAGGTGTTACTTACCCCCTTTTTTTGATTACTAGGTTTAAATGTTTACAACACCTTGTGTATGGTTCATCCTTACAGCACGTGTTTTATCAGTCAATAGACGTCCGTTTTTGGCAATAGTGGTCAGTGGTCCACTTTGCAGCAAGACTCTCTTACAGAGAACATCAGTAAATGCCTCATTATTCATCCTTAATTTCTAACAAGTGGGTATTTATACAATCTTTAGGGTACACGTTTGGCATACATTGTCTCTCTTTTTCATTTACTGATCATATTGGCTTTTCTTGATTCTGTTGGTTGTCCACTCTTCTATTAGGTGGACGGTGTTTAATAAGAACTTTAATGTGTGTATTCACAAACATTTTAACTTCTATCTCTCCCACAGTGAGTATGGGTAGAGACATGTCACTTTCATTTTCTTTGCACTACTTTTGGTGGTTGGTGCTCTGTTGTGTAAAAAATTCCTTTCTTTAAAAAAAATATAATTTTTAAATAAAGTGAGTACGATTTGAATTGTATGTTTTTCAATAAGGTCTAATTGACTTACTTTGTTCTTGTCATGGGCTTTCAATATAATGTGTTTATACTTTTCAGGTATCCCCTGGGTGCTTATGTGTTTTTTCGTTACCTGGCTAAGGTCCTGAGGAAGGTGGAACTACAATTCTTTAAACCACCGAAACGCGCGTCGACCATAGCTGCTTAGATCCTGCTGTATGCAGTTACTTCTATTGGTCGTGGAGATTGTGTAATCCTGTATCTCCCATTCCCTAGATCGATGTATTTGTGTATATAGTATGAATGTGTTGTAGCTTGGGTGTTTGCATGAATGAAGATATACTTTCTTTTTTTTCGTTTTTCCACTCAGGGGTTATTCAGCAAATTATGTTTTGTATTTTATATTGTATGTAATAAATGTGATTATTTATGTCTATATTCATAATTTTAAGAAAAGGAAAAAAGTATAAGGATTTTGATAAACAAAAAAAAGAAATGAAATAAATCATGACGAAATTATAAATTTTTCGCTTTTTGTGTCATTGTTATGAAATAGGTTGTTAGCCCATGTTGAATTGTTTTCTAATTCATGAAAGCAATATAGGTCATGAGGGAGCCGCTTCAGATAGTTTAGTTCTCTTTCCCCTCTTCTCCCTGACCTCAAATTATTCTTAGAGAGGGGGTCCCCCAATTTTGCTTAGGAAAACCATCAGCTACATCAACTTAAATATAGATGCGAAGTCATAAACATCATAAAAGCATCACCGTACTCGTCAACCCCATGCATCAGTGCCATCTTTGCTTGAGTACAACTATTAGCGTCCCACATTAGTCCCATATACAATATGGGTGAGATAATGTAACCAGAATGAGGAATAAAAGGAAAGAAAAGCGAGAGAGGTTCATAAAATCAACCCCAAATTAAAGTCGTACACAATTGTATATTTGTCAGTAATTCCAATACAGTATTCCGCAATAGCGAACTCAGTGTTCTCAAAGTCGCCTGTTAGTCAACACTGCACAGGCATTACGAACTATCTTGTCCAAGAATAGGAACACAATCAGACTTGTTAGAACATAATGAAACAAAATAGCCCAAGATTTATTCACTAAATGCAGTGTAATATAGTTACATGACACTATCCTTCCATTTAACAGTAAGAAAAAAATATTTGACCAATTGCCCGTATTGCTCATCTGTTGACCATACGCGGTGCTAACACATATCACCGGCACTATTCCAAGTCAGCTCTATATGCAGTGAAATGTGGATACATAACAAGGCCCTCCAAATTGAAAAGTAAAAACCAATTATCTGTCCTATCGCCCATATTACTCATCTGTTAACCATATGTGGTGCTAATTCAGTATTGAAAGTCCGTCTTCTAAAGCCACACAGATATAATGCGTGACCCCAGGGGCCAAACTGATCTACCATAAGCCAAAGTTAAATAAACGTACAAGTTATGCAGTATAGTTTAAATACACAATGGATTTTTAGAGCCCAAATTAAAGTAATAGAGAAAAAGAGAAGAAAGGGAAGATGAGTGAATTTATATAAGAAAGATATGTCACTAGCCCCTTCATGGAAATTGAGTACCCAGGAAATATTGAAGTTCATGATCTATATTCAGACCATTTTCCACCGCATGCAATATCATTATCCATCAGGTTTCACATTATCTAAGCCTTAGTTCCTAATTTCCACCCCTTACATCATTTTGCACAGATTCAATCCTGTGAAACCTAAAGCTCAGATTTATATCTTGAGCCTCACAATCTTTCGCATGTGTCGCTATAGGGTATCTTTCATCTAGTTGCTTCGACACTCTGAAATGTTTCGAAATGTGATCTTTCAATGGTCTGATAGTACACCCAACATATATCTTGCCACATTTACAAATTAGAACAAAAACAGCAAATTCTGTTGTACAATCAATTGTGTGTGAATAGTAACTTTTCATGAATTGTTCTATTCAAATTCTGTAACTCCATTCACAGACAATCTGCACAAATTGCAATTTCCACATTTGGACGAGTTCTTTGTCATTTTACGTAGCCATGTTGCACTCGCCTGCTGTGTTTTGGAGTAACTAGGACTAACTAGATTGCATAGTGTCCTGCCATTGCTATAGGTAATGCTGAGATGATCTGTCAAAAATGGTTGTAGGGTTCGATCCGAGGTAATTAAGGGCCAGTGTCGTTTAAGTATGTTATACACCTTATATGAACATGAGTCATAACCTGTAACTAATCTCACGTGTCTTTTTATTTTTGAAAAATCTCTGCTCTGTATCTGTAATATTGCATTTCAAATTCTGTATCCTCACTACAATTCTGCCTCACTCTAATCATCTCTCTAAAAGGTATTGAATTAACTTGACATCTTGGATGTGAGCTAATGGCATGAAGTAAAGAGTTGCAGGACGTTATATTTCTATACATCCTGCTGTTAATCTGGTCACCACAAATATGGAGGTCAACATCCATAAACACGACCTTCTATTGGCTGTATTCCATTGTAAAGGACATGTTGAATGTATTGTCATTCATGAACTTAAAAAACCCTTTAAGTTCCACTTGACTGCCAGTCCAAATCATTAGACAATCATCAACGTATCGTCCAAAGTAATAAATACTATTGTTCCATCTAGATCCCAATGGGACCCAGATATGCACCACCTCAAACCAACCCATAAAAACGTTAACAAAAGATGGTGCAAATATGGAGCCCATCGCAGTCCCTCATAACCGTCTGTACAACTCCCCATTGAATAGAAAGACATTATTCTCAAGTATTATCTGATGGAGTTATCAGCATCTCTGAATGTTCTATGAGCTCTATTGGCCATGTTGATGTAGTATATTTGTGTACAGTGACACCACTTCCATGGTAACAAGTGTCATGCTGGGGTCCCAGGTCACATCATTAAGTATATTCAGTAGATGTTTCGTGTCGCGTATGTGTGATGGAAGATTAGTCACAAAGGGGTGTAGAAAAATATCCACAAATTCCGATAGGCTCGCAGTCAGGCCTCCAACGCCTGAAATAATTGGTCTACCTGGAGGGGAGAGCAGAATCTTATGTATTTTAGGCAAAGCGTACTTACAGGGGTACCTAGGTCAGTCCACCAATCAGTAAAAATACTCATCATTTAGTAATCCTAGTCCTTGCCATTGTTTCAGATTCGTGTTAATTACTCTCGTAATGTCAAATATGGGGTTATGACTCAATTTCTGGTAACATAATGTATTATTTATTTGCCCATAGATCCCATTATCACAGACAGACTTAATGAATACGACCACATTCCCTTCTTTGTCTGCCTCTCTGATAATCAAATTTTGATCAGACTGTAACTGTTTCAATGCCTCTTGTTCACCATGTGTAAGGTTACTATTAAAATGCCCATTTTTCTTATGTGACAGAGCATTACCCTTTTGTAAATTTTATTCATTACCGCATTATAGAACAAATCAACGTTATTTCCACTGGTCTGAATTAATGGCCTTCCAGCCTTGTAAAGAAGAAGTTACCCATCCTCCCACGGACTGTGGGAGGATGGGTAACATCTTTTATGGCTACAGTTCCAAAAGAGAAAGAGGAGATATCGGCAGGTTGTGCAGGACTCGGGCATATGCACGGTAGCAGTCAGCAGGACTGTTTCATGGTGCACTCACACATCTCAAAGGGATGTCATGCTTCATCATAGGGCTATTGCTCCTGGTTGGGCCAGCGTTGCAATGCCAAATGGGTCCCCCGAAGGGTCACTTTGGCGGAGATCTTTTATTGGTATGCCGTATGATGAATGCAAGGTAGTGTGTAGGTGGGTGGTATCTCACGTGTGATGGTGTGGGTTAAAACTGGTCAGGGAGGCCACCAACTACTTTTAATAACTGGACCGCACTGTCAGATTACAAACCTTTATAGGTAAATGCTACCAATCGGGTCATAAAGTACGCTGGTAGTCTGATGTGAGTTCCCTCTTCAGGGTCCAATTCTAGTCAGTCGGATCTATGGCGCTTCGTCAGGACAGGAATAGTAAGTGAATCTTCCTAACCCACAAATGCGTCAACAGGGGTGCCCTTTGAGTGGTACTTACGTTTTGATGTTGGCTTTCCAACCGGTCAGGAGAGAAAAAGGAGACAGAATAATCATGTCCCTGGCATAAGAGCGCCTTATTGACCAGGATGTCCATTATTGTGGACCAAAATGTTTGTCTGGTGCTGGAGTGGCGTCCAGACACGTAAAGACAAACATGACACACACAACAAAAAAATAGGTAGGGTGACGAGCCAATCTATGAGAATAGTTTGCATTTAGAATTTCTTTCAGCGAACTTCCCAGCCTAAAGAATCCGAGGCTGGTACCCCGTACAACAAAATTGCCGCAGATCACAATAATACATGGCATGCAGTAAGAGAAAAGGAAATGTCATTGTGTAAGTGGCACAAGCTTTCATAAATGCGATGCCACTGTGCACATAGTGTAGATTGCCAGTGTAGCAGTCAACTGTTTTATACACACAAGAGAGATCACCATAATGCGTGCTGCTATCTCATAAGTGGTACCGTGTTAAAAATGGTCACAGTATTAAAAACAGGAGCGTGGTTGTGTTTCCATTACTCTCTTATATATCGTGAGGCACATAATCTTACCTCCAACTGGCGATAAAAGTACTCCCTAGGGTGTGGCAGAGGTGCCACGCTCAGTCGTGCTAAACTGGAAGTAAGTAGGTAAAATAAATAAGGAGGATCCAAACCACAGGATCACATATGCTGTAACAGCGTCAGCCGGTTCAGCGACCGGTATTTAGTACTCACGGTTTCTGAGTGCGATCTGGTCGTCGCACCTTCCCTCATCCTCTGCTTCCCCGAATGAAGATGCGGGAGCCGGGGGTTCCTATTTTAAAGGAGTACACCTGGCCGGCTTAAACCAGAATCCACATGAACCTGGAAGTGCATCATCGCACATGTCTGGCCGCCATTTTGGGGTGATGTTGCACATGTCTGGCGGCCATCTTGGAGTGGTGTTAAAGTGAAGACATTTGATATCTGTCTCAAGTATTCTTGCGCATGTCTGGCGGCCATCTTAAAGCGGTGTTGAGGTCAAAGGTAGTGGGGATGTGGCGGAAAGATTATTGCAAAGTTCTGGCGCCAATCTTAAGATAGTGTTGAAGATGAAAGATAGTGAAGATCTATCGGAACCCTCTTCACGTATGTCTGGTGGCCCACATGAAACAGTGTAGAAGTGCAAAGAAGATGTGTCTCATCAGTAAATGGGGTAATGGTTAAGAAGCACTTGGGTGTACGGGGTGCCGGTCACAATACTCATGTCAGAGTAGCTTTTTAAGGACCATCATTAAGTGACACTTAGTACATCAGAATACTTATTGATAAGTAACTAGTTTTGTGTAATATGGTATGATCTAGTCTTGTAAGCCTGACAACCGCCCTGTATCTGAAACTATGGCTATTCTTTAAAGTGGTGTTGTGATCATCGCAGATTGTCTTAACTTGAACGATCATTAGGGTACAAAGGGATTGGAACTCTATTGCATCGCTAAAAACACAACAGATGAAGATAGCACTACATGGAGCCGTAATGACTGAGTACTTGAGAGCAAATACAGCACCTAATGGCCTGATAGTGAATATAGCACCGCGTCTATTTCTAGAGGATCTTATTTTTAGATGCGAATGGAGCCAAATTGCGTGGAAATGCGCACAGGACTGGCTAGTCCTTATAATCAGCACAGCAAACGCCTTTCCACGCCTAAATAATTAAGATCAACATCTCAGAAAATGCGCTCAAGACGAGCAATCGTATCACTGCCTTTAGGTCTCGTCTAGCAGAAATCAATACCGAAATAAATGAACACAAGGATTACTTAATGCAACAGACGATACAGAAACTCCAGAAGGATATACGGAAATTTGATAAGGAAAAGATATATCCCTACACAAAGGAAGTTCACCAATCATCTGGTAGTGACCAGTCTTCTGACGATGGCTCAACATCATCTCACAGGACATACCAGTCATCCTACAGCAACTCCAGCAATTAGAGCCGAGGCAGTAACAGGAGCCGCCAGGGACTACTCCCAACACCTCCAATGTATGGGTTCCATGCACCATCGTTCCCAGGCACCAACTCAACAACAAGCATATCCACCTGGGATACAACAAGCATATCCACCATTCTTCCAAAACCCTATCCCTCAACCTTTTAGGGGCAGAGGCATTGGAAGAAGGCGAGGCAACAACAAACACGTACGATGGCAGGAGACCGAAACCCAACGCAGGACCAGGAGCCAAACAGCCCAAAAAAATTAATCATCAACAGGGCTCGAAAAATCATAAAAAATGCACTAGACCTGCAGGTCTAGTAACCTACAAAATCTCCTCGACCTAACTGAAATGCACTTGACCTCTGACTCTGAAAGCTGAGCAAATGTGACAAGTTAACAAGATTTAAAAGCATTTTTATTGCTCATTTACTTTGTGAGCAATAAAGATGCCTTTAAATCTTGCTATCTTGTCACATTTCCTCTGCTTTCAGAGGTAGAGGTCAAGTGTCAGTTTGTCTTCCCACTCGCCAGAAAGGGCGAGTAGGACCTAAAAATAGCTCGTCCTGAATTAATCTGACTCGCAAATGCGAGCAGTCGAGTGAATTTTTCGAGCCCTGATCAATCTATTAGAGGATGTTAAGTGAAGACGAGAGCGCGGTCCTACAACTTGGACTCAGGTTTGTTCCCACCCCCCGTGAAGACCCATTTCGCCTCACTGGTGATTTACACCAATTCTTTCGGAAAATTCGACTGCGCTTGTTTTTCCAGGATGAGCCAAGTCCTACCCAGACTGATAGAGGACTAGGAACAAAATCGACCTTCTCACCAAGAGCTGCAATAACTCCCAGTGAAATTTTAACATTTGAAAAGGCAGTTCTCAAGGACGTGGGAGGACTGAAACAAACTAAGCCCTACAACAATCTTCCGACCAAACTAAGGACAGCTCTCACCAGCTTGATGCAAGATGAGGATATCATCATAAAACCGGCTGACAAGGGTGGAGCAACTGTGATCATAAAGACAGATGATTATGACCATGAATGCCAAAGACAATTGGCAAACACCAGATACTATGAGAAATTGGACACGGACCCTACTAGCAGCCTCCTCAGACGAATTAAGATTATGGTTAACTCAGCGGAGAACCAAGGTTGGATCTTGAAGATGGAAGCTACCTTCTTGGTGAATGAGGCACCCATTACGCTCTACTTCTACGTGTTACCAAAGATTCATAAGGAAACACGTCCACCTCCCGGTAAGCCAATTGTCTCTGGAATTGGGTCAGTGTTGGAACCACTGAGCCAGTTCTTTGACCACTTTCTCCAACCTCTGATCCAAACTACTCCGTCCTTTCTAAAGGACACTAAGGATGTGCTTAACCTGATCACCAATAAAGAGAATCCTGAGGAGATCTCCTTTTTGATGACACTCGATATGGAAGCACTTTATACTAACATGCCCCAAGACGCAACAATTGAGGTAATTGACACACTCCTAAGAACAATCACTCCACCAACCACCACCCCTGCAGACTTCATAATAGAATGTGCCACCTTAGCATTGAAGAACAACTACTTTATGTATAAGACACAAGTGTACCACCATATACAAGGGCCATCTACGGGGAGCACTTTTGTCCGTAGTTTTGCATGTATTTACATGACCGACTTCGAGACCAGACATCTTCTGTGCCTCAAATCCGTTCCAAACCAACATCGTCTCATGAAGGCGCTACATAGACGACATCCTCATCATTTGGAAAGGAGATAGAAACAGTGAGGCTTTTGCCAACTGGATCAACTCACTAAACCCCTTTTTACACTTCACAAGTTCGATCTCAGACTCTGAGATTGCCTTTTTAGATCTTTTGATCAGCCTCACTCAAGGCCAGTTATACACCAAAACCTATAAGAAGAATACGGACTGTAACAACCTGTTATTCTTTGAGAGTCACCACCCAAAAGCGCTCTGTGAAAACCTACCATATGGCCAGTACCTACGCCTTCAGTGGAATTGCAGCAACCTAGATGACTACGATAATCAACCGAAAGATTTGAGCAAAAATCTACTTGAGCGAAAATATCCTCCGAGCGTGATCAAACTCGCCGAAAAGAGAGCCCGCAACAACAACAGGGAGGCTCTATTAGAAAACAATACACAATCCACTGAGGATACGACATGCGTCACTACCTTCACACCCTTATCTAACAAAGTGAAGAACATCATATAGAAACATTGGAATATCCTGAGCACAGGTAATTTGAAACTTGAATGCCCACGCTTTGACTTCAGAAGGACTTCGAATTTAAAAGATCAACTCTTACACACAAGACCTCGAACAAAGGTACCCAGATCACAAACACCACTTTGGAACCTTCTCCCAGTTTGCGGACACTACCCCTGTGGGAGTTGTACCGCTTGTATCTACTGAACACTCAAAAATACTACAGCTAGAATCTTTCTCCTGGACACAGAAACAGCACACCAACTGTAACACCCGAAACTGCATTTACCTAATTACATGTCCCTGCCCAATGTATTTTATAGGGATGACAACTAGACCTATAAAGATAAGAATAGAGGAACATAAGAGCACCAAAAGATGTGGACCCAATGCCACAAAGATGAGCAACCACTTCAATGATCTGAAACACTCCATTAATGATCTGAAGTGGACAATCCTTGAATCAAACACATCTTGGACCGCAGCCCCACTATTTAGGCGGGAAAAGCGCTGGGTGTTCTGCCTACATACCAACCGAGATGGACTGCATGATGACATCCATTGGATCCAATTGTAGGCCTACTCCCCTGAGCAACCAAACATGGAAACCACTCAGGCCTATTCTTCGATATAGGTGTCACTACTGACCACCACCTCATGTACCTAAATGATCGTTCAAGTTAAGAATCTGCGAAGATCACAACACCACTTTAAAGAAAAGCCAAAGTTACAGATACAGGGCGGTTGTCAGGCTTACAAGACTAGATCATACCATATTACACAAAACTAGTTACATATCAATAAGTATTCCAATGTACTAAGTGCCACTTATATGATGGTCCTTATAAAGCTACTCTGACATGAGTATTGTGACTGGCACCCCGTACACCCTCAAGTGCTTTTTAACCGTTACCCCATTTACTGATGAGACACATCTTCTTCTTTGCACTTCTACACTATTTCATGTGGCCCGCCAGACATACGTGAAGAGGGTTTCGATAGATCTTCACTATCTTTCATCTTCAACACTATCTTAAGATGGCCACCAGATGTGTGCAATAATCTTTCTGCCACATCCCCACTACCTTTGACCTCAACACCACTTTGAGATGGTTGCCAGACGTGCGCGAGAATACTTGAGACAAATATCAAATGTCTTCACTTTAACACCACTCCAGGATTGGCCACCAGACATGTGCAACACCACTCCAAGATGGCCGCCAGACATATGCAACATCACTCCAAGATGGCCGCCAGACGTGCGATGATGCACTTCCAGGTTCATGTGGATTCCGGTTTAAGCGTTCCAGGTGTACGCCTTTAAAACAGGAACCCCCGGCTCCCGCATCCTCATTTGGGGGAAGCAGAGGATGAGGGTAGGTGCGATGACCAGATCGCACTCAGAAACCGGGAGTACTAAATACCGGTCCCTGAAGCGGCTGACGCTGTTACAGCATATGTGATCCTGCAGTTTGGATCCTCCTTATTTATCTTACCAACTTACTTCCAGTTTAGCATGACTGAGCGCAGCAACTCTGCCACACCCTAGGGAGTACTTTCATCTCCAGTTGGAGGTAAGATTATGTGCCTCACGATGTATAAGAGAGTAATGGAAACACAACCACACTCCTGTTTTTAATCCTGTGGCCATTTTTAACACTGTGACCTCTTATGAGATAGCAGCACGCATTATGGTGATCTCTCGTGTGTATGAAACAGTTGACTGCTACACTGGCAATCTGCACTATTTGCACAGTGGCATCGTATTTATGAAAGCTTGTGCCACTTACACAATGACATTTCCTTTTCTCATACTGCATGCCATGTATTATTGTGATCTGCGGCAATTTTGTTGTATGGGGGTACCAGTCTTGGATTCTTTAGGCTGGGAACTTCGCTGAAAGAAATTCTAAATGCGAGCTATTCTCATAGATTGGCTCTTCACCCTACCTATTTTTATGTTGTGTGTGTCTTGTTTATGTCTTTACGTGTCTGGACGCCACTCCAGCACCAGACGAACATTTTGGTCCACAATAATGGACATCCTGGTCAATAAGACGCTCTTATGCCAGGAACATGATAATTCTGTCTCCTTTTTCTCTCCTGACAGGCTGGAAAGCCAACATCAAAAAGTAGGTACCACTCAAAGAGCACCACTTTTTACACATTTGTGGGGTAGGAAGATTCACTCACTATTCCTGTCCTGACGAAGCGCCATGGATCCTCCTGACCACTAGGGGTGCGAAACATGTTGACTGACTAGAGTTGGACCCTAAAGAGGGAACTCACATCAGACTACCAGGGTACTTTATGACCCCATTGGTAGCATTTACCTATAAAGGTTTGTAATCTGACAGGGTGGTCCAGTTATTAAAAGTAGTTAGTGGCCTCCCTGACCAGTTTTAACCCACATCATCACACATGAGATACCACCCCACCTAGACTCTACCTTGCATTCATCATACGGCATACCAATAAAAGATCTCCGCCAAAGTGAGCCTTCGGGGGACCCGTTGGGCATTGCAGCGCCGGCCTAACGAGGAGCAATAGCCCTATGATGAAGCATGATATCCCTTTGGGATGTGTGAGGGCAACATGAAACAGTCCTGCTGACTGCCACCGTGCATATGCTAGAGTCCTGCACAACCTGTCGATATCGCCTCTCTTTAGGAACAGTAGCCCTAATTTTTGTTTGTGACATAAACCAAGGAGCACGGGCACTGGACCTCTCATCCAGCTTCTAGTCCCCCACCTCCTCTCTCTGGGAAATCCTTTGATACACATAACATCTTTTACGGCCAAACTACTGTGGCTTCCATGGTGGTATTGGAGAGAAGGAAGAGGAGGAGGATTGAAGTTGTTTTGTGGAGCATTTTCCTCTGCAGCTGGACTGGTGCTTGAGGGAATCGAGCTTTTGCTTGCTAGTTGATAAACATTGGCCTAGATTGTAGTGATAGGACCTTGAAAAAGGCCTCGTTTTGCGAAAATCATCATTTGATGTTGCTAAAGACCTACCTGTAGCTAGACCCTCCTTGAACCTTTCTAAAACAGCACCAGCATTTTAGCCAAAAAGTCTCTCCCCAGCAAAAGGAAGGTCCAATAAAGTATTTTGGACACCCCCGGAAAAGCATGAGGAACGGATTCAAACATGTCTCCTTAGGGAGCTTGTAGAGCTCATGGACTGAGCGATGGAGTCAATGGTGTTTAGTCCTGCTTTTATTATGTGATGGGCTGCATCCTGTCTGTCACAAATTATGATAGTAAAATGTGGTCTGGTAGATTGGAACCACCTCAGCTGCCATATTCTATAAGGTGTATGTGTGCAGCTGCCCAGAAGGTATGCTGCATTCAGGGATCTTAGCCATAGACTCCCTGAGGAAAAGACATTTTTGCATACACCCTCTCATTCTGTGGACTCCCTACCCAGGGCATCAGAGAAAAAGGCACCCAGGTTTAGCCTATTGGTGGATGAGGCAAGAATTACTACCCTCTGGAGAGAGGTGAAGGGAAAGAAAGGCTGAATCATTAGAAGGTAGCCTATATCTCCTTGCTACAGATCTGTTCATCGCTGGAGTAGTGGTATGTCATGACCAGGGTTTCCTCAATGCCTCTATCAATGCTTGAGTACAGGTGAGCAGGGGTTAATTAAATTGAGTTGATGTTTGTAGAACATCAGGTAAAATGTTAGGACAATACCCTACTGAGGGGAGAAGTTCTAATGTCTCCGTCACTTTTTTCAGAACTAAATGAAAAGTGGCTTATTTTGGAGAAGCTGGACCTGGATCTTTGTCTTTCTAAGGAGACAAGCCAAGTTCACTGGGTTCCTGATGGGCTGAATCTGCAGAACCATTAGCAGGGAATTACATTAAGGGGTTTTCAACCTGTGCACTCCTCTGATCTTGATCCGAATCTTATCCAAATAGGTCATGAATATGGTCCCAGTAAACACTCTGGGTGACCTCCCTGTTCTGTTCTGCCTCAAAGAGTATTTGCATGTCCCTTGTGAACCTCACTTTTTTCACTGGGGGAAGAGGCGAATAAAGTGATGGTATTAACACCCGAGTCATCAACTATGTTGGTGCAGAGGTCGAACTCTATTCTGGTTCTTGCATCCGTGCTAGCGCCAAAATAGTAGCCGCGAGAAAAAGAGGTACCTGAATGACACCTGCTGGAGGACACTGCACCAATGAAACAATCAGCATCAGAAGGGAGCAAAATTGAGCCACTATAGGGACCTGTGGGGCCAGGTGGCATGCCCATATGGGCAGCTGCCTTTTGAAATATTTCTAACATCACTTAGAAGAGTGATGCTGAATCCATTCCCGTTGACAAAAACTCTGTGTAACCTAATGTCGGTACTAAGAAAATTAGAGAGAGTGAGGGTATCAACGCAGGATCGAAGTCGCTGAAGCCGACTGAGGGGACAACTCCACTAACTGTTGCTTGAGTGAAGGATAGGGGCTGTGGAGAAGCCCTAGAAGGAGTGCTTCATTTGGATTTGGATCTCCTGGGAGAAAAAAAGTGCTGCTTATATTTGTGGCGACCTATTTTTCCCCTCAAAGATTTTGATGAGGAAGAGAGGCGGGAAGGGAGCCTTTACCCTGTCCTGATTGTAGAACAAATTTAACCCGGCAATGACTTCAGTTGCTGTCCTTTGCCCTAACCAAAAAAGTTTGGCCCTTGTTCTTTTATTGCCTTCGGATTAATCTTCAGGCAAAGATCACACCTTGAGGAGTAGTGTCTCGAGCAGAGACACCATAAGCCAATCTTTATGTGGATCTGTAATAAACATTTGTCTATCACAGTTTCGGCTGGTCTTGAATCCTGACTTTTTAAAGATGACAATATAAGCTGCACTGCAGTAAATTTCGTTCCTCAAACGAGGTGAAGACACACATACTGGACCCGTGCCAAAAAGCGTGGAAAAAAGAGAACTGACGCTGAGGCACCAAGGTGGTTGCTTTATGGCTCCAGTGATGTGACCATGACCCCACTTCTGAGTTGATATGGAGCCAGTGACGCCTATCCGCACCAGAGACCTCTGGCAAAAGTTTCCAGATCCAGTCTGCACATGGAACATTCAAAGGCAATGAATCTGCAATTAGAAGTATCCATCAGAAGTAGATTTGTGGAAACACAGTTTCTCATGCCAGAGCAGGAATTTTGAGAACAGCATTCAACTTGGACAGTGGGTAAGCAGCCTTTGCTGGAGGAACCCTGGTCTGATTTCTAGTAGGGCTTAGTGTAAACTGCAGAATGCCTTAAAAGAGTTTCTGACCATCATGGGAGAGTAGGAAGAGACATTGCAGAGTGGGAGCCTCGTTGGAGATGTTTTAGGAGTCAAGCAGCTGAGTGGTAAACCCAATAACATTTACAGTGCAGTTATTCTGCACGTAAAATGCTAAGACCAATTGTTTAATTGATGTGGGAGAGCACATTCACTGGAGGAGCTTGTACTCTATGATCAGAAAGCCCAAGAAAGCAAATATGTAGCTTAGTAATTTGAAAACGCTGAATGAGGATCTGACCAGCGCATTGAAATGGGGAAGCCAAGGTCAGACCAGAGTACAAGAGGAGTCACGCATTCCTCACCATGTCGTTTGTGTCAGAAACCGGACTCTGTGGACCAAGGAAAAATTTGTTGGGAGTGGTTCCAATTGATACAGATCAAGATTTCGGTCTCCCCTGCATTCGATTTTCTGTGATTTTGGCTCATCCATCCTTCACTAAAAGGAGGCATGGTAGGAGAACTGAGATTTACGTGCCTGGAAGCTGCCTGAGCTTGGGGATGGCAGACGTAATTGGTGTAGCTGTACGCACATGAGACAGTAAGACTGGATCAGGAGGTGAAGAAGAGATTTCAGCTATAAGTAAAATATAACTGAGAATAATGAGGCCCTGCGTTAATGAGAAGGAGCTACCTCTTAGATGATGAAGATGGGTGAGGAGAGGAAAGGTAATGTGGGAGAGAGATAATTATGCTAAGCTCCAAGACAAACAAGGATATCCATTCAAAGTCCCTACTCCCTTCAACTAAGTAAGAGAGCACATATATATATATATATATATATATATATATATATATGACACCTCAGTGTTGAACAGTTCGGATACACCGCCATAAGACTTTGACAGGCCACCTTTAACTCTATTTTACCTGTAGAAAACTAGAGCATTATAATTTCAACCAAATCACACTGCAGCGTTTACAGTAGAGATATGCTTCTTGAAAACCTGCTCTAATTGTAGAGAAAAATTAAGGAAAAGGTGTCTGTCAGGTCAAAAGTGCACTAGCTGTATTCAGCACGAATTGTAACTCTAAGAAAACCAGCAGCTTCCAATACCATGCGTTAAGTTTAATGGCAGTTTGCATCACAGCCCCAGTTCTATTTGAATAGGAGACTATGACATCCTGTAGGGGATCATGTGAAGGAAAAGTGATTTACTTTGACAACCTGGGAGGAAGGCAGGTTGTTTATGACTTCAGTGGGAATACCTAAAATGCAGAATTAGGATTACAGGTAACATTTCCTTCTGCATCGTGAGATTCTCATTTTTAGCCATAAGCATAGAATAGAGTAGCAAGCATATCCCTGCTGCGAGGTTGTCAATGTGAGGAGAAAAACTTTTAATTAAAGCATGCAGTATAATTGGGATGAGCTTTGGGTTGACTAATTACAGCACAGCCTAACCAACCAATGTGTAAGCTTGAGAATCTTCATAAAAACAGTAATGTCTAGTGAATGTATGAACAGATTTACAATTTGCTGCTTTACATTGTTCTGAAAGAGTAACATTCTACCCCAAGCGGCAGATGCTGCTTCTCCTCTTGTGGAATGTGCTTTGGGACTTCCTGGTAGAGGCTCGTTTGCTAACTGGTATCAACACGTAATACAGGATACAATCCGTCAAGCAGCAGTCTGCTTGGAGGACGCTAATCCTGTTTTTCTGGGGATTTATTAGTTTTTCCTAAATAAAACTTTAGGACTCATTTTAGATCTAGAGACTATAGAATTCTCTTTGCTGGAGATGTTGGATTGGGGAAAAATACAGGAAGAGAAATAGTTTGATTACCATGCAAATCTGAGGTTAAAAAAAAAAAGGGATATGTCATTCATAGTAGACCATTGCGATGAAAAATTCAGTATAGATCAACAGCTGATTAAGCCGGTAACTCACTAAGCCTTCTTGCAGCTGCAATGACAGCCACGAAATATGCAATGTATCCTTATGCATAGGCTCAAAGGGAGGAGCCATGAATTTAGAGAGAACCAGATGTAACTCCAATGTGGGAGCAGGACTTTTAACCGCAAGGTAAATCTTTTTCAGTCCTTCCAAGAAGCTTTTGATCACTTGGATGTGAAGAATGACCTTTGATTCGGGTCTTTATGATATGCCATCATGGTGGCTAGGTGAACTTTGATGCAAGAGACTTGAAGCTGGACAGTTCGAAATGAGACCTGTAAGGGAGCATAACATTCTACTGACATGCGAGTGGATAGTGATTGTTGTCACAAATCATTTCCATTTAAAAGCATAGGAGCTCCTGGTAGATGCGGTTTGCTTCTTTGAGAAATTTCATACAGTCTGGTGATAGATTTAAGTCTACATACTGTATGACCTCAGAAGCTAGGCATCAAATTTAAGGATTGTACATTGTAGTGGAGGTTCTTCCCTCCAATCAGGTACTGTAGATTAGATTGTGGTTGCATGGTAGTTTCTTGTGGGGTTTGAGTGATAGGTGAAGCAGCTCTGGAAACCACCATTATCTTGGCCACTCTAAAGCTACGAGGATCATGGTTGAGGGGGTCCGTCCGAACTTCATGATGACTAATGGTATGAGTGATATTGGTGGAAAAGAATATATGAATCTGTTCTACCAAGTCATCAAAAGAGCGTTGCCCATCAATTGTGGGTTCCACATTCTGGATCAATAGTTTGGGCATTGCACGCAGTGGCAAATAAGTCTATTTCTGGAAAACCCCAATTCCAAAAGACAGAAGGCAAGACGTTGTCGTTGAGCTCTTACTCATGACGTTTGTAGAAGAATCTGCTTAATAGGTGTGCTTGATGGTTTTGTAGACCTGGCAGATGCCCTGCTTCAAGAGTTGGATTCCTTGCCACCAACCAATGCCAAATTACCTGGGCTTCTAACAACTGAGTTATTTATCTTGTTCCTCTCTGTTTATTTAAATAATATATTGTGATGGTGCCCGTCTGTACTAGAACTCTGTATGTGTGCAGTGTGGGTAGGAAAGCTCTGAGAGTGAGGTGGGCTGCACGGAGCTTGAGTAAGTTGATGTGGTATAGTTAATGTTGTGGAGACCATTGACCCTGAATTGTGAGATCTTCTAGATGTACTTCCCACCCAGTAAGAGCAGTATCAGTCACAACAGTCTGAGTAGGGCGATCATGGTAGAATGTAACTTTTTTGAATAGATTCTGCCCCACTGCTGAAGGGACTGTTATGCCTGTTGATTCAATGAGATTTTGTCTTCCCAGTCGTCTTGAAGTTGCAACCATTGGTTTTCCGAGCATTGCTGTATTGGTCTCATGTAGAGATGAACACTGGGTACTAGGAAAATGCAAGAGGCCATGGTTCATAGGTGAGAGGAGACTTGCCTCTCTGTCAGCCTTGTGACGTATAATAACTTGTTACATTTCCAAGAAATGGTACACATTCTGGCCCCCGAAGGAAACACTTCTCCTCTGACAGTTTTGAGAGATGCTTTTGAATCAGGGGCATGGTTGATTTCTCTAGGTTTACACATTGACCTAGTGGATCTAATAATGCAACAGTGAAGTTGAAGTCCTTATGTACTAGATAGGCAGTGTGTACCTTTATTAACCAATTGTCTAAGCATATAGTAATAGATACCCTTTTTTTCTTTTGCGATGGAGGAACCAGTTCAATTGCTTGCTTTTGGAATACAGTAGTTATTTCCCCCGAAGATGAAGCAGCTGTTGTTGTGCTGCTCAGTTCGGGGGATTTACGGGTGGTGGAAACTTGAACTGAATGCTGTATCCTCTCTGGACAATTTGTAAGACCCATTTATCAGCAGTAATTCTATTCAACTGTTTCAGGTGTTTTGTTACAATACCTCCCACTGGCATAGCGAACAGAGAAGATGGTGTGTTCTGTTATTGTTGTGGCAGCGTGATTTTCCTGGAGTGGAGCATCTATGGGACTGCTGTCGCTGTTGTCGTCTGCCGCAATCTGGGCTTTGAGAGTATGGGGGCTGATGATGTTGATGATGTTGATGTGTTTGTTGGTCCTGAGACTGTGTTGGTAATAGGGCCGATGAAGGGGTAGAACCCTCTGGTGCTGATATTGCTTGTTGTCTCTGTGGCAGCACTGCTTTTTCCCTTCCAGGCCCACTGCTTTAAGAGTTCCCAACTCCATTTTCAGTCTCTTCATTTCTTTGTCTGAGTGAGGGCCGAAGAGCACAGGACCTAAAAAACCGTAGGTTCCTTTTTTTTATTTTTTCTTCTTCAAATAAGTGTGCATCTGGCCTCAATGAGGTTAGACGACGTCATGATGCACGTCATAGTGCTATGCCATGACAGAAGGTAGTGGCTGCTAGATCAGCTGCAAGGTCTGCTGCTGCTTTGATACCTGCACTTATGACCTGTTTAGAGGAAATCTGTCATTCATTCAAAACTTCAAGGATATCTCGTCTTATGTCTTTCGGCAGATTGTCTGTGAAAGTGAGCAAGGACTCTCTTAGTGCTCCATCAGATCTGTCAAGAAAAGATGAGTCACTGGCTGATTTGAAGGCTATTGCTGCCTAAAAACACATGTATGATATGTCAGAGGTGTGATACTGGATGTGGTCAGAGAGGTGGATGGTGTTATTCTGCCTTTAGACCAGTGTAGGGTGACCAGACTTTTATGGAACAATTCAATTTATTGAGGCCTGTAGAGCTTGTTACACAGCTACTCACCTACAATCATTGGTCGGCAGCAAAAAGGGAGTATGATATAAGGAACACACCCATTTGCCTACAACCTTGAGGCAGGCAGCGATAGGCAATTTTAAAACATTAGAAGAAAAACAAACAACCATGTCAACCCCCCCCCCCCCGATTTCCTGCTCCCCCAACCCGAACTACTCCGCACAGAGTTCGCTTCAAAGTAGGGATGAAAGCAGTCGCCACCTGGATGAAGAAGAGCTGCCTGAAACTCAACTCTGAGAAAAGAGAAGTCCTCATCCACCTGGTGGCCCCCCGCCCTCGGAACCCCACCCCGACGGACCACGCATGAAACCTCAGCATCATACTAGACTCATCGCTCTCGATGAACCGCCAGATCAACGCGGTATCATCGGCCTGCTTCAACACCTTACGCATACTCTGAAAAACGTTCAGATGGATCCCACCCGAATCCAGAAAAACGGTCACGCACGCCCTCATCAGTATCAGACTGGACTACGACAACACTCTCTATGTCGGAATCAACAAGAAACTACTTTGCAAGCCCCAGACCATCCAGAACTCAGCAACCAGACTGATCCTAGACATCCCCCGCGACCACCACATCACCCAACACCTGCGTGATCTCCACTGGCTCCCCATTGAAATAAGAATAACCTTCAAGCTCCTCACAAACACCTACAAGGCTCTCCACAACATCAGACCAGCGTACCTAAACGACCGCCTCTCTTTCCACGCACCCAAGAAACACCTTCGATCAGCTGACCTCTCTCTAGCCACCATCCCACGTATCTACAAGACCAGAATGGGAGGAAAGTCTTTCTCCTACCTCGCAGCCAAGGCCTGGAACTACTTTCCCCTCCACCTCCGGCAAACCCCCACACTGCCCGAGTTTAGGAAGGAACTCAAGACCTGGGTCTTCGGATGATCCCAGCACTCAACAGAGCACCCCCACCCCCCAAGGCCCTTGAGACCCTCACGGGTGAGTAGCAGCGCTTTACATTCCACTGATTGAGTGACTGAGTTCGCGATAACACAAATCGTTTGTCCGGGGGCCATAGCATAAGGAAAGAAAAAGGAGATACATAGGTGGTGGAGTCCTAGGTTGCTTCCAGATTTTCGTGGGGAATCAGGCAAAGCAGCCATAGGTAGATCGGACATGTATGTTCTTGGAATTCTGAGGAGAGGATCTGGATAAAGGATGCCCAAAGTTTTGTATATGAAACAGCATTGGAATCGATAGCGAAGGACAACCCTTCCATTCCCAGGGTGAACCACAGCTTATGTAACCATGTAACATGGTCAGGGATTTTTTCAGTCCCTCAAAGCAATAGGATTACTTGCTGCACTGCTCCTAATGCCAAAGCCATTTGTCTGCCGCAATTGGAGAGCAGAGGATAGGTCAAGGGGTTCGGCAACCCTAGAATAGTATAAGCAGGAAACCTAGGTATAAAATTTTTAAAAGCTGTGTCAATATTATTTAAAACCCGATCCCATAAGTGGGAGAGTTTGGGGCAGTGCCATAGAAGATGGAGGCGAGAAATGGTGTGTCCACATCCACCCCAGCATTCTTTAGAGTGCCCCAGATTCCAACTATGTAAACGTGCTGGTGTTAAATACCAATAGGAGAAAATCTTATAGGCTGTCTCCGTGTTAGCCATATTGTGCACTGTAACATTCCTTGTTAGATAAACCCCATCCTAACTCCGCCTCCCACCGTATTTGTCCTTTGGACTTTGTCATGGGACCCTCTCTAGAAAGAAGAGCATATAGTTCAGTAATAAGATGTTTATCATCAACCTTAAGAAGCAGCCATTTCTCGAAGATGGTCACAGGTCGGGATGGCCCTTGTTTATATCCCAATGACGTCACAAAGCGCGTAGCTGTAAATAGGGGATATAGTCTGCTGTTGCACTTTAGTTGGTAGAAAGGAATAATCCCATCATGATGACAAGCATTGGCATAGCCAATAGGTCTCGCCTTTGGGACCTTATAAGTGTTTAGCCATGCAGCACATTATCACCCACCGGGCAGATTTCTGTAATGGAACTAGTACTTATGTAAAGTGCTTTGATACCTTCATTCGCGCTACATAATGCAAAAAATAAAAAGGAATGAAAGGAGAAGTGCTTGCAGATTTCTGAGGTGGGGGAGCGAAAAGATAAGTTAAGATTGCATTATATAATGCCAGTACCAAATCAGAAAGCGAGCACAGTAGAGAAAATCAGGAGCCGAATTGAAAGGAGGCGAAAGTGAGTTATCCCAGTGTGCAAGTGAAGGCGGGGCTGGAGTATGCTGCATCTTGGTGCCCAGTAACAGATGTTTATTGCCAACCAAATGAATGTTAATTAGTTCGTCTGCCTCTAGTAGGATGAAAGGCTGAGCAGACGCGCTGGGGTTCGAACCTGCGTTTGTGAGGTCAAACATAAGATTAATAGGGTGCTTGCCTTAAAGTTAAGATTGCATTATATAATGCCAGTACCAAATCAGAAAGCGAGCACAGTAGAGAAAATCAGGAGCCGAATTGAAAGGAGGCGAAAGTGAGTTATCCCAGTGTGCAAGTGAAGGCGGGGCTGGAGTATGCTGCATCTTGGTGCCGAGTAACAGAAGTTTATTGCCAACCAAACGAATGTTAATTAGTTCGTCGGCCTCTAGTAGGATGAAAGGCTGAGCAGACGCGCTGGGGTTCGAACCTGCGGTTGTGAGGTGAAACATAAGATTAATAGGGTGCTTGCCTTAAAGTTAAAATTGCATTATATAATGCCAGTACCAAATCAGAAAGCAAGCACAGTAGAGAAAATCAGGAGCCGAATTGAAAGGAGGCGAAAGTGAGTTATCCCAGTGTGCAAGTGAAGGCGGGGCTGGAGTATGCTGCATCTTGGTGCCGAGTAACAGATGTTTATTGCCAACCAAATGAATGTTAATTAGTTCGTCGGCCTCTAGTAGGATGAAAGGCTGGGGTTCAAACCTGTGGTTGTGAGGTCACACATAAGATTAGTAGGGTGGAAGCGTCAGCCCACTGAGCCAACAGAATCGGCATGGAACAGAGCGGACCGGGCAGGCTAACTGAGTCTGGCTTATTGTCGGTATTTTCGTGCTGCTGGTGTTTCTAGAGAAGCAGAGGCTGAAATGCAAGGTTTTCACGTTCAACCGGACACTGCAGTCTGGAGTAATTTGAAAGTAGTGTGGATGGACATAATAAGCTTATTTGTAATTTCCCGTGAGGCTCTGGCCAAGGCCCGCTCATTAGACGGTGCTGACAATTCCACTGAAAAGTAAGATGTCACCGTAATTGATTTTGTTTCTGTTCCTTTGTGTTTTAGAGAAAATGAAAGCGCACTCTTGTGGAGGTGGGGTGGAGGGGACGCGCCTTCTAATGAAAGCGGCAAGGTCTGGAAATTAAACCTGACCCAAAACAGATGGCAGCCTGCGCGCCGCTGCTGCTGGCTCCCGAGATCAAAACGCTCTGGGAGTAAACATTTCCCGAAAAGCAAAGAATGGCGCGAGAGAGAAGCGGGGGCGAGTGAGCACGGCAGCGCGGCAAACGCTCTAATTAAAAACAGATGGTGACATGACCCCGAACAGATGGTCGTAACCCAAGCCGTAGGCCGTGGGCGGATACATTTCCTGGGAAAGGTGGGACATGCACCTACCTTTGCCCAATTGCGTGCTGTCTTTTTATAAAGACGCACGCAAAGCCCAATAGAAAAAATGCTAAAAAAAAAAAAACACACGCACAAGCGTGTGAAAAGTCCAGAGTGATTCCAAGAGGTCGTTTTCCTAGAGCAGCGCATGCGCGCTGCGCTAGGCTCGACCTAAAAAAGGGAGCCTTCGCGTTTACATCCCTCATCGTTCCAGTGCTTAAACGCCTATGCGTCTTTGCCCAGGGGGAAGGTGGGGTTATTTAGAATCAGTGTCATTGAGGAGGGAAACGTCGTCAAACCAGATTGAAGAGCTATGGTGTCCCACACACTGAGCATTGAATTTGTCACTGGCGAGGAGTACAAACCCCAAGCTTGATGTTTGCGTGGGAGCCAAACTTCCCTCCAGATGAAGGAGCCAGCGACAACTAGGTCCATAAAGGACCAGTGTTTCTCAGAAACATGACGATTCCATTCCACTAAATGGCGAAGCTGTGTAGCTTGGTAACAGCGAGCAATTGAGGGGAGTCCCAAACCCCCATCCCGTTTCTGATGACATAAAATCTTTTGGTTAAGTCGCGGTTTCTTGCCGTCCCAAATAAATCTAAGAATGGCTATTTGTAGCGAGCGGATGGTATTGGACGTGGGGGATAGAGGGAGTGAGAAGTCATTTTGGCAGCTGCTATACGACCAGTGCACGAGAGGTGGAGACAGCTCCAAGGTCTTGTTCCTCTGGGAGAGAAGGACAGCGTAATTTAAGGCCAGAGTTTTGGGAAGAGTCTTAGCTACTTGGATACCCAAGTAAGTGATGGCTTCCTTAGCCCAGACAAAAGGGAATTTAGAACACAGGACAGCTTTGCGTGGGGAAGTAACTGAAAGATTCAAAATCTGGGATTTTGGTAGATTAACCTTGAAGTCAGAGACCTCTCCAAAGAATCACATTTCTTCAAGTAACGCAGGCAACTAGGTCATCGGGTCGGATAATGATAGAATGACATCATTAGCATAAAGGCTAATGAGATGTCGGTCACCACCAAAAGGAATTCCCAAAATATGCGGACTGTCCATTAGTCGTTGCACCATGGGCTCCATATAGAGAGCAAAAAGGAGGGGGGAGAAGGGGCATCCCGGAAGTGCTCCACGTAATATAGAGAATGTGGAGGAGGACACGCCATTGACCTGGACAGAAGCACGGGGACGCTGTAATTGCAGCTCACCCATCTGATAAATTTGTCGCCATATCCAAATTTTCTTAGAGTCACGAAGAGATAGGGCCATTAGACGCGGTCAAATGCTTTTTCAGCGCCAACAGAAAGAAAGAGTGCTTCTTTCTCTGACCGAGATATTTTATCTATAAAGGTTCATGAGGCAATTTGTTGTCGTCTCTGCATTGCTGTGTTGAAATGAATCCAGTTTGATCCAGGTCTACCAAACCCGGCACAAGAGGATTCAAGAAGTGTGCCAGGATACCGGTAAAAAGCTTGGCGTCTATGTTAATAAGAGAGATAGTTTAACACAGTGGACCCCACCACTGCTGGATCCGAGGGAGAGGATTCGCCTATAGGCCAGGGGCCATCGCTCGTGTTCTCCCTATCAATGTAACTTCCACCACAGAAACGAACGGGTCCAGCAAGCATAGGGACCTGTTCGTTTCTGTGGTGGAAGAAGAGAGATGGGTCTGTAAAATCCGCAATGTGGGAGATCCTTGCTCAGTTTGGGAATGACCAAGATAGATGCTTACAACAGAGCCAGCATTAACAAATCAATTGTACAGCAGTGTCAGGAGGGGCGCAAGCTCATGGCAGAAGGTTTTGTAAAATTGGGCAGTGAAGCCATCAGGGCCTGGTGATTTCAAACTTTTTAGGAGAGCGATAGCCTAAATTACTTCATCTAAGCGTATGGGTTGATCAAGCGCAGCCGCATCCACTATTGAAAGCGAAGTCAAGACCAAGTCGCGAAGATACTGTGAGGGATCTCCCTTAGGACCATCAGTGAAGGAGTAAAGGAACCTAAAAAAGCTTGGAAAGCGATCTCCGTGTCGGCATGAACCTCTGTAGAGCAGTCGGTACGCATCATCTTCACTGAGCTACAAAGTATTTTGCTCCAAAGGTGGTGAGCTAGCATACGCCCACAGCGATTGCTACAGTGGTAGTATTTATGCTTCAGGCGTAAGAGGGCATAGTCTGTCCTATCGAGGTCTAGGCGCTTAAGAAGCCTAGTCTTTTATAGCTTTCTTCTAATTCAAATTCTAGGGGCGCCTCTGTGTTTACGTATAGCCTCAAGTTCTGCAACCGACTTCTCCAGAAGCTGACGTTTGTGCCAACGTTTGTGGTTTTCTGCCACAGAGAGGGCTATAAGTTCTCCCCTCATCACTAGTTTCAGGGCCTCCCATACCGACGGCAAAGAAACCTCCTTGGTGTCATTGATACGAAGATAGTCCGTCAGGGTTTTCCGCAAAGATCTGACCATAGTAAAGGATTGCAATAGAGAATCTCTAAGTCACCAGCGAAACAATGAGGGCTGGGTGACATGAAGTCGGAGGGTCAAGGAGAGAGGGGTATGATCCGAAAGCGACTGGGCGCAATGACTGCTTCTGGAACATGGGCTACCAAAGATGAGGATGCTAGGAAGTGATTGATACGAGAATATGTTTTATGTGAGCAGACTAAAATGTGTAATCCCTAGAGGAGGGGTGGAATTGACGCCAAACATCATACAGCCCAAAATCCGCTAACCATTGTAACCTTGAGGTGGGAAAGGCACCGATCTGGCCGGAGCGATCTAGGTTGGGTCCATCACTAGGTTCAGTCTCCCTCTATCAGAATAGCAGCATCAGGAGTGTTAAGGGCAGATGTTAGGGAATTAAGGATAAAGGGTTCTTGGCGTCTGTTTGGGGCACAGCTGTTTGCTTAGGTAAAGCCAATATAATTCAGACTATGAGCAGACGTCCTTTGACCTCTGTAACTGTAGAGAATACCTCACCTCGAAACCTCAGAGAGAAAAGAATAGCTTTGCCATTCTTCTTGGAGGGGCCTGAGGACCAGAGCTGACGTGTGAACCAACATGACTGCATTCTGGGGGTATCTTTAGCTAGCAAGTGAGTCTCCTGAAAGAGACATATGTCGCAGCCAGACTGGTCTAAGAGCGAAAGCAAAGCAGCCCACTTGACAGGATTGTTTAGGTCCCAGACATTAAAGCGGAGAACCTGAAGATCTTGGAATAGAAGGCAAAAAGAAGAGAAGCTGTGTGGTTGTCCAGGCCCCTAAAAGTAGCAGCAAGTCTAAAAGGCAGCTTTTTCACAGTCCCACCAACATATTGGGTTACTATTTAGCTGAACCTGAGAGATGGCTCCAGAATAGGGACACACCAGTGGTCCAAAAGTTCATGTTAGCAGTTCAAGAGAGTCGTTGACCCCTCGAGGGTGGAGCTAGGTGAGAGAAGAGAGCTCCGTGTCAACCCTTGGGACCCGGAGGCGTTAGGCCAGATCGTGGGGGTGTGAGTAGCCTCTCGGGTTCAGCTCCAGATGGGCTGCCAATAGGTAGCTGGGCCCCTGGTGTTTCACGGGGGCAGGCAAACTGTCAAGAGAAGAGAGAAGCCAGGTAGAAGCACTATGAGAGGAGTTGTGGTCAGCCCAATGTGGGGGGGATATGCAGTAGACAACCGGTGTGCATCTGCGCACAGCGTCCAAACGTTGTTCAGTGCTCAGCCCCTGGTAGAGCAGGCAGTGCTGGTAAAGGCTAGTGGTAAACAAGTCAAGGCAGCAAGGGAGCAGGGGAATCATAAAATTCAAAGGCCCCCGTTGTAGTTTCCTCCGGTCTAATCTGAAGTGTAGGCTGCCCCGGTCCTAGTGAAGCACGGAAAGCTAAATAATGAAGGGGTGGTAATCACCGGATCCCTCACGGAAAGCTGGAATGCACCGCCCTGCCTCCTTGGGGAAAGCTTACACTTGTGGGCCTGCCAGAGAACTGTAGTCAACGCCGGGCCGATGGTAGGTCCCACAGGCGGAGAAGTCAGCTGGGTAGGCCACATGAAAGGAGGGCAGCTAGCAGAGATGTCGGGCCTCCGTTGAAGCAGAGAGCTCGATGATGCCTAGCCTCCACTCAAATCAAGGCACAGCCCCCTCAACATAGGGACACAGGGAGGCGCCAGCAGGCCGCTTCCAGCCCTCAGGTGCACCGGGGCCCAGTGTGGTTCCCCAATGGGAACAGTAAGGGGGAAGGGAGGGGGTACCCTCAGCATCCGCCATCCCCCGCAGTATGTAGAAAGTGCCCCCGGTACTGTTGCTCATTTACTGGTGGTGGTGTGTGCTTCGATGGCCCCGAAGGCCAGCTTCAGCCCGCCCCAGCTCTTGGTGGAGGCCGCGCCCACCAGAGACACAGTCCAGGGCCCTGGGGAGGAGCTATTCATCACATTTTTGGTTGGTGCAGGGTAGTACCAGCGCAAATGAATTCAATCTGCTGGCAGGGGTGAAGGATGGGCCGCGATTCACCACCTCCCATCAGTGGCTGCCATCTCACCAGCAGGTACAGCCATGCAGTTCCCCAGGCCGTAGCTCCAGGCACAGAATTGAGGTTGTGAGTGGGGTCGGCGGGGTCAGCAGGTACCAGGGCTGAGGCAGGTGCCCCCCAGCAATTGAAGGAACCCGCTGGAGCAGACAGGAAGGATGCTATGTCGAGCTAGAGAAACGACAGGGACGGAGAAACGGACGAAAGTGTCTCACGTGTCCGCCATCTTGGGCATGCCCTGTGACCAGAATTTTAAAGCCAAAAACCGGGATATTTCACAAGAATAGGAGGACTACAATTTTACTTTAAACCAGAGCACAGAATGACAGCGCTCATCAGCAAAGAATTGCAGAAGAGGCACTAAAACATAAATAAAATGTAATTTTTAAAGCCAATATCATGCCTGTTAATTAAACTGCTTTCTTATAACAGCTGCTTACGATCCCTGCTTCGGAAAACTTAAAAAGGCACCTCCCGCTGTTTTGAGTTGACACTCTCTAAAAAGCAGGACATGAGCTAAGTTTTCCAAAATCTGCCGGGACAGCTGGTGAAAAACCGGGACTGTCCTGGCAAGTCCGGGAAGCCTGGTCACCCTACACCAGTCAGGAGTACACAGATAACTAGGTCTAGTAGACTCTGACAGCTGTTGAATGGCTGCAACTGTAGTGTCTTGTGGCAGAGGTGGTTCTGGAGTTACCAGTGCTGGAGGAGTGAGGACTCGATGTGGCATGGGAGGTTATGTAAGAGGTGGTAAAATTAGTGTCTACAAAGCTTCTTGCAGTGGATCTTTTGCTAAAACAGTAGGTCTTGGTCTCACTGGAAATACAGGCTCTGCCATAGGGATGGCTGTATCAAAGCAAGTAGAAGACACGGTATTAACTGAAACCATAGAGTGCCTCAATATCGATCTTCTCGAAGTTGACCTAATGGTCCACTCCGGAGACACAGACATTCTCGGTGCCGATATGTGATATCTTGTGTGTTGGTGTCGAATTACAGTGTCATAGAGGTATCACCATTGAGTGTGCTGTGGAAGTTTGACGATGGGCAGGTGACATGACTTGTTCCATTTCTGGCATCTTAACCATTGAAGGAACTGACATCAAAGGAAGCGGTACCATAGAAGTAGTGATTGGCAACTGAGCTCGAAGTGTCAATGTTGTAGGAACCATAGCCCTTCTTGACGAATAGCACTTGAGTGCTGATAGCATGAACTTTTGATCGGTGCTCCTGAGAAGGGCGGGAGGTGCCTCAAGTGATGGTGGTGAGGTTTTTTGTGTTTTTTATCCCTGGAACTACCACTATGGGAGTCCTTTTCACAAGAGGAGCCTGGTGCAGTCACAGGAGCTCCCTCTCATTTCATATACTTCTTCCTTTTCCTCTTTGTCCTGAGTACTTCCAAGTTTCATCTCAAGCATATCCCTTCTGAATCTTTAAGAGCCCTTTTTCTCATTTTCTGACAAAAAGGAAAGTCCTTGACAGAGAGAGAGACAGGTAAGCAGGCATATTTATTACGGGGTCCCTACAAGCAGGCTTGACTATTCTAGGTTTGTGACTATCAGTGTGAATCCTATGATGTCAAATTTGCCTGTTTGTGCTGCCCTTGAGCTGTGATGGTGAACGGAATCATATGGTGGTCACTCAAGTCACGTGGGAAAGTTGCCTGGGTATCTATTTTCTCTCTGCCAATAAAGACCGCAGTGAGTGTGTGCTTTGCACAGTCTGAATGTCCAGAGACCAGCTGGATTAGCAGTAATGTTTTCAGTTCACAGATTAGGTCTTTGGCTCAATCAGATTGAGGTGGCTAAAAAGAATTGCCCAGTGAGTCATTGAATGCTGTTGCAAAGGCAGTGTTGTGTGGATGGGACCCGTAGACAGGGAGAAAGAATAGCAAGGTAAGAAACGAACTGATGACAAATGATTCACACTTGGTGCAGAGAAGGTGGTGAGAAACAATAGTCCTGCTTTTTTATTGCATATTATCTCTGTTCCTCTTGCTCTTATGATGGTACAGTCCCTCAGGATCATCTTGTACCCATGTGGCATTATTGTATGCATTACTGGAGCAGTGTCATCTACAAGTCAGATTTCTGTAATTAAGAAACAGTCTAGTTCAATTAACACATTTTGTTTTGTCTACTGAGAGGGGATCTGGCATAAAACTGTGTTATAACTGGTGTACAAACCCATCTCACATTATGGATGCATTCTCTTGATTTGTAATTTTCTTGCAAAGTCATGTAAACTGACGCAATCATTACATTTATTATTTTAATCCACTAACATTAATTTTTTGCATGGTACTGCTTTGCGCAACATATGACTTTAGATTTAGAGCTGGCACTAGACAACGTAGCCATTTCATTTTTTTATCCAGTATTTTTGTTCTTTTCTCTATGATTATTTATTTGAACAAGTAAACTCCTCATATGAGAAAATACATAATTTTAATAGAAACACCTTGGGCATCAGATGCAATCCTAACACATTGATCTATTCGTTACTAGTTCTGGAAAAATACAAAAAAGGAATCGGTTTAAAAAATAAAAAACAATAAAAGTGAAACCAACATCATGCAGTTCCACAGGTGGCAAATAAAAGCAATGTATCCAGATAAATACTAAGCTTACTTTAAAATCATTAAATATTATACCTCCAGTGATAAAGTTCCTCGCACAGCTACTAAGATGGCTTCTGTCTTGTGATCCAAAGCAACAAAAAAAGGAATTTCATAAATCTGGAGAAAAAAAAAAAGAGTACAGTTCCAAGTGAATAAAATCACAAATCCGCAGAGCATATTTATAAACAAAGGCACCAAGTACAGTTTACAAGGGGAAAATGCACTGCATACTACATCAAGTCCAGCACCTAACAATTTATTTACTCATGTTGAATGCTGAGAAAATACTAGAAAATAGTTTCCCCCACAACCAGGCTCACATGCACCTGCACAGACCTCTATGAAATACCAACCAATTTATTTAAAGAGAGGTGGCAACTGAATGGCCCAGAATCAAGAGGCCAGTAAAGAACATTATACAAAACGCCACTGGCTTAAAATATATCACTTGTGACTAAAAAGTAAATGTTTTACTGCAAAACCTAAAAAAAAAAAAAGCCCCTTTGGAAACATATATGTAAACTTTTGCTTGCACTAGGGTGAAGTGTGAAAACATCTACTGACATTCCCGCGATGACGGAGTCATTTGTTCAAGAATGATAACAACAAAATAACATACGGTATAATGTCCACTTAACAACAGTAGTAGCTTAATGAAATCTAGTAAGTAACCAAAGTCAAGGTATATAAGCATAACTGGGTGCGTTATAAAATTTGCCGCGGAGTGCTCAAGTGCCACACACATGTGAAGGTACCAAAGGTGACATGTAGTAATAACAACTTATTTTGGCTGTATTAACAATGGTCAATCTGAGACCATGGCTAAATCATACATCATGTTTCTGAGCTCTTCCTAGATAGTAAACAGCTCAATCATGCTTTGCTGGCAATGTTTTGACCCTACTTAAACGACCAGGTCAAAGATAGTCTGTTGCGGGCGTGGCCAAGGGGCGACCAAGATGGCTGCACAGCATTGAAGCTCCCTGAGCGCGGCCCGAAACACACGCCTATGGAGAGCATACCAGCTCCCTTACATCAGTACAGGACTTAATGTGAACAGCGGCGGCACAGTGGAGCTGTGACAGGGGAATTGCGGCCGGCCTGATCGTCATTTTGCGGATTATAGGACGCCTTGAGCCGTGGCGCTCGGAGGCCCCCCGGGCATAGGGCCCATGGGCGAGCCCGAGGGCGGGGCCGTGGCGCGCCGGCCGCCTGGACTGATATCTGCCGGAGCCCTGGATCAGATCGAGGAAAGCTGCCCCCCCACCTGAGGACTGCGGCCTGGAGTCCTCTTGGGTTTGCCAGCTGTGACGTGCGCCTTCCGAGGTGCGGCCTGCCCAGGTACTGTCTGTCACCGCTGCCGGTTTGGGCCTCGCCGGCGTTCGCTGCACTGAGGGAAGGTCTCAGAGGCCACTGGTGTCTGCCGGGGCCTCATGGGCGGGGGGATCCCGGTGCGGGCGGTGAGACCTGCCGCTGTTGCTGTGCCTGGCGCGGACGTGATGTCCGCTGTGTGTCGCTCCGGCCGCATGCGGTGGGTCGTGGCATGGCTGCTGGCCCCCCGCGGGGGTGGCTGTTGATCAAACACCGTGGATTGCCCCCCCACCTACCTGCTATTGGATTTGTCTGAGTAACTACTGCTCCAAACCTGAGGCACATCTAATTCGACTGCCAATTGAGGGAAATAGAGACTGAGGATTCGGGGCCTGGTGCACAGTTTGATGCTGGGGCCCTGATATTGAGCTACTATAACTGGCTCACTGAGTGCCTCCTTCTGGGGCACCTGCATTTTATATGAAAATGTATATACTATTCATGCTGTTTCGCTGAATAAATCAGCATATTTTGAAGATGACAGATTGTAAGATTTGATTTCGTGGTGATGTTGCATTTTGTGTATTGAATTGTGTACCGCTGCGACCATTGTTTCTTGTACTACAAATTACCCGGGTCCAGTGGTATTTCGGGTTACCCCATTGTCATATAACTGGTTAATATGCACAGCCTGTGGGTCCTGACCAATGCAGTACATTCGCTGACATCGCTTGCAGGTCCCAGGCGGCCAATACCTGTGAGGTCTACCAACCATCAGCGCTGTGTCCTATTGCCAAAATGCCTGCGGCGCCCCGCATCTGTCCCCGACTCCCGGACTGATTTGTACCCAGCTCGGACCTAGTACTTGGTCTGTGTGGTTGGCTCAGGCCGATTCTCGCTCATTATACCAGAATTTACGCTGCTTCGCTCTTTGGTAGGTAGGTCTGTTACAATGAGACGTGGCGACCAGAAACAGAAACAACTTACCTTTGAGTCAAACAGGACTCCGCGCCACCAGCGCTCGCCCTCGGGGTCTACTAGTATCTCGGACTCTGCAATGGCGGACCTGCCCGAGGATGGCACAGCAGCCATCATGGCTGAGCTGAGTGCAGGCTTCAAGTCAATAGACGCTAGGTTAACACCCTCACGCGGCGCTTCTACACGATGTCGGAGCGTCTGGATCGCCATGGCGTGAGACTGGATAATACTGAGCAAAGAATCTCGGACATTGAAGATGGTAACGCAGACACTGCTAGACGCCTCAAGATAGTCGCGGCTAAGAACAAGGATCTGGAGGCACGGTCCTGCCGGAATAATATTCGCATAGCTGAAATTCCGGAAATTCACTAATACCGGATGGATAAACACTTTTGTGGAACGGCTGCTTTTGAAGTTCTTCGATAGGGAACCGTTCTCAGCAGCGTTTATAGTTGAAAGAGCCCACCGGACACTTGAGCCTCATCCGGTTCCAGGATCCCCACCCTGGCAAATCTTTGCTATGCTCCTGAACTTCAGAGACCGAGATGCTGCACTGCGCCTGGCCCGTGAGAAGGGGGCCCTACATCATCAAGTATTTACACTATCATTATATTATGACTCAAACGGTCTCTCCAAAAACTGGGACTCAAGTACGGGATGCTTTATCTTGCGTGACTCCAGGTGGAATCGGATGCCCATCACTACATTTTCAATACTCCAGCGGATGCAGAGAAATTCTGCAAGCAGTGCTCCCTCGGCAGGTCCTCAGCCGGCACGGACGCTGGCAAAACTCCTCCCCGGGGCTCAGAATTCACATCACCAGAGACACGCATCTCCTAAGGGTCCCCACGGTGTCCGCCGCTATGCGCCGATTACTGCTTATTCACGCATTGACTGTTTCGGCACCACCTCGCTGATCTGGGTTGACGTTCTTGTATTACCTCTCATGTACGCTAATATCTAATATGTTTATTACCACTATGCAATTCTGAATAATTTGGTCTGCTCTTATGAGCGTTGTCACCCCCCCATGGTGTACACCGTTATGTTGTAGCTAATGTTTTCTTTTTGTGTTTTTGGAATCTTCAGCCTCTGTTTACGCTGGTGTGGGTACTAGGGATAGTTTTGTGGGTTTGTGTTTTTGTCAAGGCCTTTTTAATGCTAAGGTGCGTTTCAGAATCATCCCTATACAAACACTGTCATTGTACATTCAAAGATCAGCCCTACGCCTTCACTGATAGGTAGAGATATGTTTTTAGAGCTTTCTTGCATGTCATGGAACGTCAGAGGTTTGAACAATCCCCGCAAAGGGAGGCAGGTCTTGGCATACCTGCGCGAATATAGCATGCTACAACGCATGCAATCACATCGCGTTCCTTAACAATGCGGTCATTACAATGACGGCGTTATTAGAACGCGATGCCATTACAACGCAAGTCATTACATCGACTTGCAGTAGATAGCGCTCTAACATTAGGAATAGTAAAATTCACTATTCCAACTCCAGACTACGCAACAGTAGGGAAGGTGTTGGAATAGTAAATTATACTATTCCTTATGTTAGAGCGCCATCTACTACAAGTCGATGTAATGACTTGCGTAGTAATGGCATCGCGTTCTAATGCCGCGGTCGTTGTAACGACCGCGTTGTAAAGGTATCGCGGTCTAATGACCGCGTTGTAAAGGTTGTTTCCCACCTGCGTCGGCATGGTGTCCAGGTGGCCTTCTTACAAGAGACGCACCTGGCCCCCGGCACGGATTGCAGGTATGCCACCATATGGGGCGCACACAGATTCTTTTCCCACTATAGTTCCTATTCACGGGGGTTTGCACCCTCATTTATAGCATTGTCCCCTTCCAGCACCGACAGACTGTCACAGGCCCCGCTGGCCGCTATCTGTTGGTGATGGGCATACTGGCGGGACACACAATTTTGTCAATATCTATGCTCCAAACAACGACTCCCCTGAATCCTTCATGGACTTGTGGTCTCATATGGGCCAATTCCAAGCGGATTATATTTTCATGGGTGGAGATTTCACTCTTACTTGCCAACCCGAGCTTGGGTCCACTACAATCTCCAAAAAACATTCCGCACAGGCCCTTACGAAACTCCTGGGGGCTTTCTATCTGGCAGATACATGGTGCCACAAGTATCAGCAACAAAGAGACTACACTTTTTATTCTGCTCCACACAATGTATGGGCATGCATTGATCATTGGTATGTTCCCCGAACGCACTCTTGTGGCTACACTCTATTATTCATTTTCCTCGTACTCTTTCGGATCATAAGGCCGTTGTGACCACAATGCATGTACCGGTCTCTGTCCCTGCAATTCAAAAGTGGCGCTTTCCACCACTGTGCTAAATGATGCAGTATTTCGCTCTGAGGTCCGGAATGCTATTGTCGAATTTTTCTCCACCAATGCCGGCTCAGTAGACAGTCCCTCCCGCGGGATATGCATCGCCAAACATGCAGGGGTACTTCGTAGTATCTGGGCTGACCCTGCTGAAGTGAAATGCAAGCTCCGCTTCTAGACTGTGCCAGTAGGGTCGCAACCCCGGACTCTCAGATGTATGATGGGTCGAAGTTGTTACACGACTTTCATGACCTAGCTCAGCTTGAGGTGGAGTATTTGGGAAAATACTGTCGGGTGCGTCACTACGGCAAGGGCGACCAGCCCAGCCGTAGTTTGCCGCTATTGCTGCAGCCCCCACCGCGCTACATACCACGTCTGTGCTGTGCTGATGGCGCATAAATGACTAATGCCACCGATATTCTCACGGAATTCACCTACTATTACAAGTCGCTTTACACAGCCCGCCCTGGTTCCGGCAAGGACGCACTAGCTGAATATCGGTCTGAAACAGCCATGGTGTGGCTTGAGACAGGCCAGCAGCAATTTCTATCCTTCCCGATCACGTGCGAGGAGATCTCCCAGGCTATTGAGGATTTAAGTGGCTGCAAGGCACTAGGCCTAGACGGATTTACAGGTGATTTTTACATGGCCTATAAACATCTGCTGACCTCTCACTTACTAGAAATGTACGCCGATTCCCTTGAACGAGGCCTATTACCTCCGAAGCTGCGAGAAGCGGTTTTTACGGTCCTGCTCAAACCCAATAAACCTGCCTACCACTGTTCTTTATACTGGCCATTATCACTTCTTAATTTCGATAATAAAATAATAGCCGAAGTCTTAGCTACCCGTCTGTCCCTATTGATGGATCGCATCATTCACCTATGCAGTTCGGTTTTATACCGCACCGTCCTACTTCTATAAACCTTCGTACCCTCTTTGCGGTAATTAATCAAATTTCCCCTACAGTACCTTCGGTGGTTGTGTTGTTGGATGCAGAGAAGGCATTCGACTCTCTCGAAAGGCCTTTCCAACACAAAACACTGGCAAAGCTGAAAATACCCAGTGGATTTCGCAAACTCATACAACTGTTGTATCAGGATCTAGTGGCCCGGTTGCGCATGAATTGAGTGTTCATGAACTCCTTTCCTTTGACAAAGGGCACCCGATAGGGATGCCCACTTTCCCCATTGTTGTTTATTATCGCCATGGACCCACTGGTCCGCCATCTTCAAGAACAGCACCTCCACAGGGGCCTTAGATTTTCTCACAGGATATTATTGGCTTCCCTCTATGCAGATGATATATTATTTGCACCCGAGCCGGAAAATAACCTGCCCCCATTGAGACACGAGATTCAGCGGTTCGGCGTGTTCTCCGGGTTAGGCGTTAACTGGAGCAGATTCGAACTGTCACCACTCACTGATTCCATGATACTGTGCGAACTCGACTTCCCCTTACAATGGTGTACAGACGCCACTAAATATTTGGGCATCCACAGGGACTGCTCAGAGGTGATTGGCCATAATTATGGGACCGCACAAGGGAAGCAGGGCCCTCACTCTAAGGCAGAGGTCTTCAATCTGTGGGGCGCGACCCCCATGGGGGCCGTGGAGTCATGGGAAGGGGGTCGCGCATTCCCGGGCCTCACTTCTGCCGAAACTCTTGAAAAAAACAAACGTCCCCGTACAGTTCATTACGAAATTAAAGTTTTCAAAGCTGTAATGCCATTCTGGGAGTGTTCACTTGTGAAACCAGAGCTGATCAGACAGCTAAACAAGGTTTCCGTCCAGGATGCCAGCTTGTCTGAATGGAACGGAAAGATGTGCTACCAGTTAATCTGAAAATGTAAAGGGCAATTTGCAGCTGTAAAGAATGATTGGGAGCCGGTACTGGCTTTCATTGATCCAATCACTGGAAGTTTTGTGATGAGCTGTGAAGTGCGTGCTTCTAATTGTAAATATATTTACATAGTGCTTACTATCCCGGAGGAGGTGTTGAAGGCCAGTAAGGAGCAAGAAAAACAAGCATTTGCAATGCAATAGGTCTCGCATTTTAGAAACGTTGAACGATTGGTATTGTAAACGACAATGCCTTTGATTATTACAGGTGTTTTGTAAACACATAAATAAATGGCATTGTCATTTACAATGCCAATAGGTCAAAATCTCTCAATTGCGCGACCTATTGCATTGCAAATGCTTGTTCTGCCAGTGGCCAAGTACAAAAAAATTAACACCTGGTAATATGCATTACAGATTACTTCTGTAAACTGTCACTTACCTGGCAGGCACATTGCGAATTCCTATTCAGACTTCCTGTAGCTGACTTTTTATCAGCAGATCAGTAGCCCTGATGCATTTTATGGGAGCTGACAATAAGTTAAAATGTTGGGGTACTTCAGTTTCATTTTCAAATACATTTTCACAGAAAGTATCAATGTACTGAAAGACCTTACTAGAAAAGGTGTTTCTGAATGGACAACTGAGCTCTGAAGTGCATGCTTTTAATTGCAATTGTATTTACATAGCGCTTTCTATCCCATAGGAGTTGTTGAAGGGACAGTTATGTACAAAAATTGCATTGCGTATGGTCTGGGTATTACTAAAATCTATATTTTGGAAGCACCATTTCATCGTAAAACAGTTTGCACTTTTGTAGCACTTTATCTTATACTGTGTGTAATACTAGTATAATAATGATTTACATATTCACAGTGCTTTCTGTCACAGGCTGTGACCTAGTAGCACTAAAAATACACAAATCACTATTCTCCACTGCACCAACCAAGATTGAATTCTGTGGCTCGCTAGTTACACACAGACCGTTTATTAAGGTGGATTAACTACTAGAGGTTTAATAATGTACTATATTGCATTGCTCACTGAGTAGCACTTTTTTTTTATTTTATTTTTTTATTTAAGCTGACCCTTAATTTATATGTAGCTACCTGATGGTGAAGGACCTAAAAAACGTACAGAATATTTAGTTTTTAGCCAAACCTTTGACCCACCGAAGCGCTCACACTCTCAAAGCCCTCCAGCCGCCCCCCAAACATGACTGAAATCAACAACAGCTGCAAACTAATATAACCAGGAGTCAGTTTTTGCTAAAATAGAAGAGTCTGTTTTCATAATGTTAAAAATAAAACCTTTTTAGAAAAACAGTGTGAAAGAAGAATAAGGGATGACTTCCTCCCCTGGAATTAAAGAAAGCATCCTACTTGGACCTTACAGTTCATCATTAATGACTGTAAATGGTATGTTTCAGTGATGATGAATGATGTTCAGCAACCTCCAGTTCCAAGCAGCTGTAAAAGCCAAGCCACCAGCATCCCATGAAATATAGTATGGTTCTCCTCGGATGCCTTGCACTAAAGTTGCAGCCCACGCATTACAGCCATTATACCCAGGGGCACAAGGATTATGCGATTGTGCACCGCAGTGATTGTCACATAATTATAGATTTGCCACATAGTCAATCATCTGCCACATAAGCTGCTGATTGTAACAAAAAAAAATGGGTTTACAGCTCAACCAGTTCACTAGTTACTAAAAAGCAGCGACACATGTTGCTGCACAGTAAGGGCTATTTGCAAAGCTGGACTGGTCACCGTTTTGTTGCTTATTGCTATATTTGGGTGTTAAACTGGTATTTATAAGGTGCAAACACAGATTGACCGTCTCTCTGGAGAAAAACAAGCACACTCATCACTTTAGTTCAGAAAGGTGTTAAAATCCAAATACGTTTTGCCAAAATATGTTTTATTTGTGAAAAAGTATCATTGTGAATTTTTGGGTAGTTCTTTTTGGAGACTTTTTGTTTGAACTGTGTAGTAAGCCTCTGATACCAATCCACAGTCACCCACAAACTTTTGGTTTGCTAAATACTGTTTAATATGGTTTCCCCACCATAAAAATGATTGGCCATGGGAATTGGGGACTTTTATGGTTGTCGAGGATGGTTGTACCAGGTTCCAGAAGTTTTTGTCAGGAGGGGTCCTTACGTCTAAAATGTTTTGACAGGGGGGTCTCGGCATCAAAAAGTTTGAAGACCTCTGCTCTAAGGTGACAATGATACCAAATCACTAATTTGTGATAACTCAAGAACTTAAAATCCAAGTTATATGGTGGTTCAAAGGTTTCGGAGCTCAGCTCAAAACTTAATAGCAAGGTCAGGGTTTTAGGAAAAAAAGAGGAAAAATTAGTGTTTCTCCTGGTTGAGAAAAAGATAAATACTAGCACCTTCAGAAAGCCAAGAGGGTACCTCAATTCCAGATAGAGGTGAAGCCAAAAACTCACCATCAGCATCGCAGCAGAGGGCAGTACGTTGAGGGTCTGCATAATGGGATCACAGGTGAGCACGTTGTAAATCAAAATGTCTGCTCCAGCTCACAGGTGGGCCTTTTTCTTGGTCTCAGGAAAGTGATCCTCCTTTTGGGTCTGTGCTCTTTGCAGCAGAGCGGCAAGCTCTCAAGAGTTGGCATTGCCTTGAGTCAGTCCTCCATGCAGGGTACAGTCCTTTCTGGGCTCTGGCTTTCATCCTCAAGTCGAGGCAGCACCAGTTGTATCACACCATCTGCTCTTCTTCCTGGCAGGCGCATCAATTTCAGGCTTTTCCCCAGATCCTTCAGCATTGCTACCAGCCACAAGAAGATCTGCAAGAATATCGGCGAGAATGTTGCAGTCTTGGACATTCACTGTCTGGCCAGTAAAATCATCTTCCATGGGCAGAGCAAATACAAAGTCCTCGTTCCAGAAAAACACTACTTATCAAACGTTATTGGGTCTTAGGGGCTTAAGGCCAAGTCAAATGTTGTACTTTGTTCCCAGTAAAGGCCTTTACCAAGTACAGCAATGGTCACTTTTTTGGGATTACTCTAGGCTTCCTACATTGGAGGTGGAGGAGAGGAAGGATGAAAATGGTCAGAGTTGGCAGGCTGCATATTGGACTTTGTAGCCAGACACCAACAGGGGATGCAAGGGAAACTACTATGGTGTGTTTATTCAAGACCATCACATCTGTAGGGATTGAAAACTCATCTGTATAATACTTAATTATTTTCAAAGAGAGGACTGAATAGGTTCCTCTTCCACATGTGCAAGTAAAAAACACAAGTAATCCCGATTAAAATCTGACTGCCAATAACCATAACCCTCTCCATAGGTTGGTGAGAAGAGCATATTCTCTACATTTACGGGTGAGGGTACAATTTGTGTGTACTACAGTCCAGCATAGATGAGTTGCTGAGCAGTAACCAGAAAAGAGAAATAGACCACCAGTGGCCTTGAGGATACAAGCCCACTAGACACGAAACACATCAAAAATAAAATGCTCAAAGATTAAAAAGGATGAGCAGTCAACTCCTCTAGCAGTGACCTTCATTTTTACAAAAGGAAGAATCAGATTTGCACCAGAGGCCGCTGCCAAACAGTTCTCTGCCGCGTGCCACTCCAATAATAATGTGGTGACTGCAATATGTGGTCATGGCAGATGATATGTGGTCATGGCAGGTGGCTAGGACACTCCACCAAAAGGTTGAAGATGGGTATAGGCAGTTAATCTAACAATCAGATTATAAATGGTTCTTAGAAGAGCAGCCAGTTTGTTGAAAAATAAGGTCTGTGGATAACTTCTTTACCAGGCTGTCTTCAAAGAAGAGGGTAGGAAGGACGTTTTAACATGTTTCTTTAGTGTTTACAAGCACAACTAATAGCTTCAGTGAGTTTGTTATTGTGACTCTCACCAGAACAATGATTATTTTCCTAGGTCAGCCTATCTTCAAGTTTGCCCTCCAGCTAACTTCTGGCAGCTTCCTCATTCATCGAAAGCATACTCAACATTAAATATTCCATCGGTTAAGCAGGTTGTGCATGCATACTCAACATTCAGAGCTCATCAGGAGAGAGTTTGATGCACAGGAAGAGAAGGAAATGGAAAGGGGCAAGTCAGACATAAAATAAAACTTGGCACACTGTGTAGCAATAAATGCAGTTTATGGCATATATTCAATTTAATATAGTGGTGCACTTTGTGAAACAAATGTGTCAGTACTGTGGAATAACAACATACATATTGCCTGAACAATTACAAGCATGTTATGTGGAACAGTGGTGGGCAAACTCCACGATGGAGACTCAACTCTCTTAACTCATGACAACTATGGCAACTCAAGTTCAAACGTATCTCCATGTCCATCACATTAAGACATATTTAACACACAAAGATATTGGCATTAATATATGTATACTACAAAGCTGCCACTGTTTTGTTTTAGTAGGCCTTTTATATTTTTTGATGATGCCCTGCCCTTGTTTAAAATCGACATGGGTGTAGCAGGGCGTCATAAATGGGTTCCTTGTGCCAGAGCCCCATATGTCTTCCGTCATGTTGCAGTAGCTGGGTCTACGATAGTGTAAGAGTTGTGCTTTTGCTTATGGTCCATGGTGACTGAATTTGATGCATCCTATGTAGAAAGACTTATGTGCCATGCTAGAGGACCACATTTGTGTTAGTTTGTATTGCAGAAAACATGGCATTGCAGTTACGCCTGCTGATGTCACAGCACTGAATATGTGGAAACTGTAGGAGAAACAAACATTATTCTCTGGCACCATTAGGAGAATGAAGATCCCTAGTCAGGTGAGACTAAGTGATGGGTAGAGATCCAAAGTCAGGTCAGTTTGAGATGAGGAGGAATGATTGTCAGCCAAGACTTACAAAGTAGCTAAGAAGATGTATCATGGAGATTAATCAGACTGCCACACCACAAAAAGGTCAAGAGAACTCCCACTGGGACCACTCATATATGAAGTGTAATACAACAAAGAGAGCATCTCAACACAATAGTTTAAAATATTTTACAGTTCAAAATCTAGATCCGCTTGAATGCGAAAACAAGGCTAATAGAAAATACTCAGACTTGAATCCTTAATCAAATCTATCCAGATAAGAACACCATATGTACACAAACAAGAATGAAAACTGACAGACAAAGCAGGTGCTTTTCCGACAAGAATACCACAACATAAACTGGTGGAGTGAAGACAAAATAAGATGCAAAGAAACTGTGATAGAGAGCTATTTCATAGGTAAAATGATCAGGGAATTGCCTGGATATCGGTTATTGCTGAAATAATACACACACACTGCTTATGCCTCGAAAGTCCTATTGTACTATTACTTACACTAAAAACCCAATCAGAATAATCAAGATGCAGTATAAAATGAGTGCAGAGAATTGATACCAAGAAGTGAGTGGTAATACTGCTGACACCATAGCCTTAGTAGAATCAATTGAGATGCAGAATGCAAGGAGTGCTGAGAAATGCTCTGATCCTTGGTTATGTGCAGAAGTGAGACTACATTAAACGAGTTTAAGCTATTGGCATTGTAAATGACAATGCCTTTTATTTATGTTTTAAAAACAAAAATAAAAGGCATTGTTATTTGCAATGTCAATAGCTCAAACTCGCGTAAATGCGAGACCTATTGCATTGCAAATGCTTGTTTCTCTCTTGCTCTAGGTCAAAAGTCTGTGGATGAAAATAAATCTCGGTTCCCAGAAAGTAGTGCCGACTCCCAGCACCCTCCCCCGGCACAAATTAAGCTCTTCCGTGGGGTATGACACAGTGGAATAAACCAGCTCTGCTGATAAGAGCTGAAGGATTCATAGGTTTAATCAAAAACTTCGCAGGAACCTCACGCAGTGTGTGTGTTGTTTTGGAAGAGCAGTCCGACCAGTTCCTTACAAGATGTCATCAAGTGGAAAATGTTCGAGGCGCAGCCACTTTAAGAATTCAACTCATCTGGCTTTAAGCACCATCTCCCGAGGTGCTCCCGCCTCGAAGCAACCCTCCTGGCTCGACGTGCTGCAAATCTAACAATGACTTTTAAGTCATAATTGTGTATAATTGGACCATCAATAGTAAAATGTCAATCACGCATCCCCGCCACCCAATAATTTTAAGATTTCCCTCGAGCTAGAAACTAAAGGTGAAAAGGAGAGGCAACGAAAGCAAGAGAGAGGGGAGTAGGGCGGCAGCGAGTGAGAGGGAGGAAGAGAAAAACAGATATGGTTAAAGAGAGAAATGGAGAAAAATATCATGGAAAAACTAGAAATGGTACAGAAAACGAAAAGGATAAAGGAAGAAAGGATTGAGGAGAGGTAGAGAAAGTGTCAAGAACTGGACCCTGATTGAATTATACAAACAAAATTAAAAATCTGAAGAAGATCCCACATTGACAGCACACAGGAACAAGACAAGGTACCCTGACTGCTTCAAGCCCGCTTCAGACTACAGACAGTATGACAACACAGGCACCGCGTCTGCAGGCAAGAGCCAAGGGTTCACGCGCACAGCACAACCACAGCAGACGCAAAACAAATTTAGAGACGTTCCAAGCATTAACTTCGCCAAGGAAGGTCAATTGTTTATGTGACACAAGCGCCCCGCACCCCCTTTACAATCTCGGAGCTCCCTTTCAATTTACAGTTTTCAATTTGCAGTTTGAGAGGCTCAGGCCGCCTCCGGATCATGATTTCTGCACCCAGGCGGGGAGTTTCTTAGATGTTGTTATGACTGTCAAAAAGGCAAATCATTTTCTCAACTTTCTGCTGAAGGTCACGGGAGGAGTTTCCAAACTTCGAACAATGAAACGAAGGGGAGCATTGTCCGGATTGTAAGTGTGAGTGGTGATTTCAAGCAGGGTTAAACAGGGTTGGATTGGGATTAGAAATCGTCCCGGGCACACCAAAGAGAGGAGCGGGGGCGAGCGAGCGCGGCAGCCTGCTCAGCTGACCAGACGCTCGTGCGTCATGGCCTTTTGCACGCACGGCAGGCATGTGTTTCCAATTATCGCGCCCGCGTCTGGGCCCGATAATGGGAAACAGATGTCAGCCCTGCGCACGTAACCGCAGGAAAAAGGCCATGACGCACGAGTGTCTGGTCAGCTTTTGAAACCCCCTAACAATAAGTCTCGCGCTGCGCGAGCAGTGCTTCGCACTGCAACACTAGGCGCGAGACCTAAAAATGAGAATTACCAAGATTCTCATAAGTTGCAGTATTACTGGCACAATTGTTTCTGTAAGGTAAACCCAGATACAATACAACATTGAGAATAAATCTGATTCTATTTGCCTGGTGGAATATTTCTTTATTTTTCAAGACAAGGGGACCTCACAATTGGAGAACCTGGGGTGTATAAATATGTTTGTTGAACAATGGTTCAGTTGGGCCAATGGTCCCATACAAGTTCCTTTTCAGCGAAAGGAAAGAGAATTAATAATAGGTTTCGTACGTTTTCATTCGGGACTCTAGAGTATATAATCTAGTGGAAACAGATCAACTATAAAGTAGAACAACCTCCAATATATTTTGTGTATAATGCAATTCATTTATTCATTGCAGCATATCAAAAAAATTTCTTAAGTCAATATAATCTATTTTTTTTTTTTTTGGCAATCCAGTGCTCACAGATAAGTGAAAAAAGAAGGAGCTCTAGTAAGGCGAAGAAAATAAAAACTTGCAACTCTTAAAAAAACATAACATTGAACTCATATTACTGAATTTATATAATAAAACCAGGAGTTAATATAGTTATGAGGTTGACGGCGTTTGATCTCAGACATTTGGGATCATCTTCAGGACAGGTGTGTGAGCACCTAATATCACTGGAAAAGAAGAGAGAGAGGAGGTTGTAAGGCCTGAGTAATTAGACACCTGCTTATAATTTCAAGATGTAGTTAAAAAAGTTGGAGAGAAGGGGAGCGGTTAATTAGTTTGAATAGTGCAGAATGGTAAGGGCTTCACGTGGGTGTAAAGCCAATTATTGATGAACCAGTTGTATTACTAATCAACCTAGGTTGGAGAGATTATTTGCATACGTCTTAGTAAGTGAGGGGAAACATTCTTAGCAGTGATTCCCTTAAGCACCCATGGTGGGATTTAAAACAAAAACAACATTCAGACTTACGGGAGGAACACTGCAATTGGCAAGCCTCCGCACTGAATTATCTGGCGCCAGAATTTATCTAGCCTTGATGTCTAGGGAGCAAGATGACGTGAGCATTAGTTAACTGTGTTATATCAGAGGGGTTAGTGACTGGAGTCAAAACCATGTGGTGGATGGGTCAAGTAGTGGTAGTGATACAGCACCCCGAAATATAACTTAAGGTTGTTGGGTGGTTAATGGGGCCTCTTAGTCTGGAGCGATCACACCCAGGGTAGTAGGGTCCTTGAGTGAGGGTCCCTGGAAGGGTACAAAAGGGATGAGTCAGCAATTGTTAAATAGGTTGGAGCTCTCACGTGGAATAGGCGTATCAGTAATGACTTACTTGCCCTAGTTATCAAGCGTAGTAGGACAGTAGAACTTAATCCGAGTGTCAGAGGAAAAAGAAAGCCATAGGGGATCGGCACACGTATTAATTATGGACCATCTGAAAAGAGAGCATTGTGTCAGCGTTGGTTTAAGAGTGGTAACGACCTGGTAGAATGAGGGGATGGAAAGGAAGGATAAGTTACTTACCTGTAATCCTAGTTCTCTTCCAGGGGTATACTCATCAAAGTCATAAGCACTGAATAATCTCCGCCCACGTGCGGGAACCCGGAGCATATACAAAAATACATATATATGTGTATGTAGTAGAAAAGGAGTACATAGTACGAAATAACACACACATATACATGTATTACATAAAAAATATGCAGCCTCAAACATATCCAATAGGCTAAGAAGCCAGAATTACATGTATTTCTCTAGTATGAAAATGCCATATAAACATATAATGTAAGAGAAGGACATGTACAGTAAGAGCATTCCGCAAAAAACCTTTTATTTTCATCAAGAAAACAGTAATGCCAGGCAATTAGCCCAAATAAGGCTGCATAAATAAATAACATCCCTGTACAGAAAAGGAAAAACTGGCACCTCGCCTTTAAGGCCTCAGAGACTCTGAGCACTATGCCTTTAAGACCTCCAGGAGCCCCTGCTCCCATCATGCACCACAGGTGACAGTTAGGTCAGTTCTTTTGTACGGTATAAGAAACCTGTAGGAACCTGCATCAAAGATGCAAGAATATCGAGTAAACTGTCAATGCTCGTCCGGGGAGGAGGCGGGTTGCTTATGACTTTGATGAGTATACCCCTGGAAGAGAACTAGGATTACAGGTAAGTAACTTATCCTTCTCTTCCAGGGGATACTCATCAATAGTCATAAGCACTGAATAGAGTAGCAAGCCCATACCCACTTCCGTGCGGACGAGCAAAACACAGAGAACTCAATTAAGATACACATTTTAAACAGTATTTGCAAACAAGTTTCTCAGCGAGGCCTGCCCAACCTGAGCATCTGCCTGCGTGTCAGCATCTAAACAGTAGTGGCGAGTAAAGGTATGAACTGATCGCCATGTAGCTGCTTTACAAATCTCTGCCATGGGGACATTCCTCAGGAGAGCCGTGGTAGAAGCTTTCCCCTAGTGGAATGTGCCTTAGGCTTCCCCGGAAGGGATTTGTTGGCCAATTGGTATGACAGTAGAATACAAGAAACTATCCATCTAGAAATGGATCTCTTGGAAGCTGCAGAACCTGTATTAACAGGACCATAGTTAATAAACAAACGTTCCGAATTCCTCAGTGTCTTTGTTTTGTCCAAATAAAACTTCAGAACCCTCTTGAGATCTAGTGAGTGAAGAGATCTTTCCGGAGGATTCGAAGGATTCGGAAAAAAGTAGGTAAAGTGATAGTCTGGTTAATATGGAAGTCCGAGACCACTTTAGGCAAAAAGCTAGGATGAGTTCTGAGAACTACTCTGTTAGCGTGAAACACAGTATAAGGTTCCTTACAGCAAAGAGCCTGGATCTCACTGACCCTGCGAGCAGAAGTAATGGCCACCAGGAACGCGGCTTTCCATGTTAAATGCTGTAAGGAAGCTTTATGAATAGGCTCGAAAGGAGACCCCATCAACTTTGTTAACACAATGTTAAGCTCCCAAGGAGGAGAGGGAGACCTGACTGGTGGATAAACCTTTTTTAAGCCCTCAAGGAAATCCTTTACCACCGGAATTCTAAACAAAGAAGCCTGGTGGGGGGGACTTCCTATAGGCTGTGATTGCTGCAAGGTGGACTTTGATAGAAGAGAACTGAAGACCAGATCTAGCCAAATGCAGCAAATAGGGTAAAATCACCTGTTCCTGACCCCGGATGGGATCATGTCCATTGTCCACACACCATAGAAAGAACCGCTTCCACTTAAAGGCATATGATTTCCTCGTGGAAGGTCTTTTCGCTTCTTTGAGAATAGCCATACAGTCTGGATTCAATTGTAGGTGTCCATATTGTATGACTTCAGGAGCCATGCTGTCAACCGGAGGGAGGACAGGTTGGGATGGAATACTCTCCCTGCCTGTTTGGATAGGAGATCCGGGCGGCATGGCAACCTCTTGTGTGGTACTTCCGATAGTTGAAGGAGGTCCGGAAACCACCACTGGCGAGGCCACTCCGGGGCTATTAGGATCATCCTGGAGGTGGTCCTGTACAGCTTGTTGATTACAACTGGTATCAACGGAATCGGTGGAAAGGCGTACAGTAAGCTCTGAGACCATTCGATCAAAAGGGCATTCCCTCGAGATCCTTGTTGGGGACACCTGGATGCGAAGGAGGGGCATTTTGCGTTTACCGCGTCTGCAAACAGGTCGATGTCTGGCGTTCCCCATTCTCGAAAGATGCTTTGAGCGACTTCGTTGTTGAGAACCCAATCGTGGGCTTCGACGAAGTCTCTGCTGAGGAAGTCCGCCTGGGAGTTGAGAGAGCCCGGTAGATGAATGGCTACTATTGACAGGTCTCTCGCTAGAAGCCAGTTCCATATGGTTTGAGACTCTATGGAGAGTGTCCTTGATCGGGTACCTCCCTGTTTGTTCAAATAATACATCGTCGTTGTATTGTCCGTTTGGATCAGAATGGAGCGAGACTTGAACGACGGAACCAGGGACTTGAGTGCTAGATGTACTGCTCTCAGTTCTAGCAGGTTGATGTGGTAGCTCTTTTCGGAGTCGGACCATAGACCTTGTACTTGCAGAGGGCCCATATGAGCACCCCAACCCTGGAGAGAGGCGTCCGTGACTAAAGTCTGGGTTGGAGGGTCCTGATGGAAAGGGACTCCCTTCATCAGGTGCGATCGCTTCATCCACCACCGGATGGAGTCTTTGGCTGATTGATGGAGAATTACCTGATCCTCCCAGCGCCCTGATACTTGCATCCACTGGTCCTCCAAACATTGTTGTAGTGGACGCATGTGTAATCGTGCGTTTGGTACTATAAAGATGCACGATGCCATCGATCCCAGTAGTGATGACACCTGTCGAACTGTTGGGAGATGCGTGTGAAGAAGAGTCAGACATTTTCCTTGGATTGATGACAATCTCTCCTCCGAAGGACACACGCTTGCTTTTTTGGTGTCCAGGAAGGAGCCTAGGTAATGGATCTTTTGCGTTGGATTTAGTATGGATTTCTTGAAATTGACGTGAAGGCCCAAGTTGTGGAGAAGCTGAAGGCAGCACGTGAGATGATCCTGCAGCAGAGTTGGAGATGAGCTCTTCAGGAGCCAGTCGTCCAGGTAAGGATATATGAATATTTTCTGCTTGCGGAGAAAAGCGGCCACCACAGCCATACATTTGGAGAATGTTCGGGGAGCTGATTTGAGCCCGAACGGGAGAACTGAGTACTGGTAATGTTGAAAAGACACTCGAAAGCGTAGAAATTTGCGATGTTTCTTTGAGATTGGTACGTGGAAGTATGCATCCTGCAAGTCGATGGAGCACATCCAATCCTCTTGATGAAGCTGTGGGAAAATTTGATGGAGTGCCAACATTCGAAATTTTTCTCTGCGAATGTGTTTGTTCAACAGTCTCAAGTCCAGAATAGGTCTGTATTCTGTGGCGGGGCCTCTTTTTCTTACAAGGAAGTAACGAGAGTAAACTCCTTGATTTCTTTGAGGAGCGGGGACTTTTTCTATAGCTCCTTTCTTCACTAAGGTGTTTACCTCCTTTTGTAACAATCGTTTGTTGTGGTGAGAAATGCCTCTTGGAGGTATTGATGGAGGAGGAGTTATGAATCTGAGAAGATAGCCATTCTGAACAATGTTGATGACCCATTTGTCTTTTGTTATACGTCTCCACTCCTCCAGATGTAATGAAACACTTCCTCCCACCGGAGTGGACAACAGCTTTGGAGGAAGACACATCTCATTGCTTTTGTGGCTGCTTTGGTACTGTTGACTGTTGTTTGTTTCCACCTCTGCCACGTCCAGGTCTGCGCTGCTGGAACTGGGATCTTTGTTGCGTCTGACCTTGGTTCTGCGATGACCAGTTAGATGATTGACCTCGCTGTTGAAAAGAGCGTTTATCATAGGGGCGAAAACGACGACGAAATTCTTTCTTCTTTTCGAGGCCTACAGCCTTGAGAGTATCCAACTCAGTTTTCATTTTTGCCATTTCGTCGTCAGCATGTGAACCAAACAACGATGATCCATTAAAGGGCAGATTGGCTATCTTTCTTTGAGCATCGGGCTTGAGACCTGTGAGTCGAAGCCAGGCTGATCTTCGGGAACAAACGCCATGTGCGTACCCATGAGCTGCCAAATCTGCAGAGTCGGCCGCTGTACTAATGATCTGATTAGCAACCAGGCCCCCTTCCTGTACAATCTCTAGAAAGTCTTTTTGATCCTCTTTGGGTAATCTGTCTGTGAATCTCGTCAGAGAGTCCCATAAAGACCGGTCATATCGTCCCAGTAGAGCGGCTGCACTAGCCACTCTCATAACGGATCCTGATGTATTGCACATTCGCCGTCCCAAAGAATCCATGTTTTTGCTATCCTTCTCTGGAGGAGCAGATGACATAGAGGTATTTGCATGTGCTTTTCTGGCGGCGGCGACTATAAGAGAATCCGGTGGCGGGTCAGACCGCAGAAATAAAGGATCTTGGTCTGGGGCCTTATACTTTTTGAAATCCTTGCGGGACCCGAGCCCACTGTGGCAGGTGTCAAAAAGTCTTCATCGCAGGCTCTAATAATCCTGGTACCAAAGGTAGAAGAGGCTTTGCAGAAGCTCGATGGTGCAAAGTTTCGAATATAACAGATGTAGAAACCTGAGGCACAGTCATGGTTATATTCAACTTGCTGGCACCTCTACAGAGAACCTCGTTGAATGTCCCCATATCGTCAACAGGAGAAACTCTGGATGGTGGGGTTGACGATATAGTAGGGGAATAGTCTCTATACGATGACCTTGTTGATGAGGTCGTTGTAGGAGACCTCTGTCTTCTCCTTGGCGTATGTGATCGGCGGGGTTCTGAGCGTTCTTTTGAACGTGAATGCCGTCTTAATGGAGATCTGGAACGTCTCGGGGACCTACCAGCGGAAGATCTTGCGGATTCCGTGGGAGGAAGTCTTTCAGTAGATTTGGGTTTGTTCTTCCAGTGCCTAATGTCCTCCAACCATCTGGGTGACATATTGATGGGAGGAGATTTGTCTCTCGCCGGAGAGCCCTCCGGTGTAACCTGAATTATAGTTATACCAGGAGAGGAAGAAGCTTCCCTCGACGTCGACCGTGATTTTGAAGATGATTTTTCTAAACCTTCAGCTGGAATAACTTGCTTGTCCCTCGACGTCGAACGCCTCGACGTCGAACCAGAATGAGCCACCATCGACGACGACCGTGGAGGTGAAACTCTTGACGGTGGAGATCTATGGGACGAAGCCCTCGACGTCGGTCTCTTTGACGACGACCGCTGGTGTTCATGCGGTGTCTTCGACGTCGACCCTGCCCTCGACGTAGACCGCTGACGGGTCCGAGAGGGTGAATTGTAGAGACTCGACGCCGACCTTCGAGAAGGTGGCGGAGATCTCGACGTCGACCTCTGAAATAATGTCGACGGACGTTTCGACGTCGACCGAGGTCTATCATGCTTCGAGCCCGAAACATGTCTCGACGTCGACTTACTTTTCGACGGCGTACTCCTCGACGGCGATTTTGCCTTCGACGTCGATCTCGATGTCGGTCTCACTCTCGACGGCGATCTTGCCTTCGACGTCGATCTCGATCTCACTTGGGTCATAGCTCTCGACGTCGACTTACTTCTCGACGGCGATCTTGTCTTCGACGCCGACCTGACTTGTTTGGTTGGTCTCGACGTCGACGACATGCTATGATGTTTTTCTTACTTCCAGCTTTTGGTGAAGTAGATTTTCGCCGTTTCCTTGGAGAAGAGGGCCCTCCAGATGGATGATGACTTTCTGGGCCACTTTTCTTCCCTTTCACCATCAAGGCTAGAAGTCTGATCTTCTCTCTGTCTTTCAATGTTCGACTTGAAAGTTGACGACAGTGGTAGCATGTCTCTATGTTGTGAGAAGAAGGAAGACACACGACACAGACCGAATGAGGATCGGATTTGGCCATCTTCTTCCCACAGGAAGGACATTTATCGAATAAAGGTGGCATATCTGACTAAAAAGAATGTCAATTAGTCAGAAAAAGACTGATATTAAAACCAGTAAAAAGAAATATTGTTAGAATATTGTTAGAAATATAAATTCTGACTGGAAAAGTCAAAATCAGATAAGCTCAAGCTCCAGGTTCCTCACAGAAGGAGCCGGAAAAAGAACTGACCTAACTGTCACCTGTGGTGCATGATGGGAGCAGGGGCTCCTGGAGGTCTTAAAGGCATAGTGCTCAGAGTCTCTGAGGCCTTAAAGGCGAGGTGCCAGTTTTTCCTTTTCTGTACAGGGATGTTATTTATTTATGCAGCCTTATTTGGGCTAATTGCCTGGCATTACTGTTTTCTTGATGAAAATAAAAGGTTTTTTGCGGAATGCTCTTACTGTACATGTCCTTCTCTTACATTATATGTTTATATGGCATTTTCATACTAGAGAAATACATGTAATTCTGGCTTCTTAGCCTATTGGATATGTTTGAGGCTGCATATTTTTTATGTAATACATGTATATGTGTGTGTTATTTCGTACTATGTACTCCTTTTCTACTACATACACATATATATGTATTTTTGTATATGCTCCGGGTTCCCGCACGTGGGCGGAGATTATTCAGTGCTTATGACTATTGATGAGTATCCCCTGGAAGAGAACTAACTTAGTGCGGTGGTCAGACACGTTTAGCCGAGCTTCAGCGGAAAAAAACCTCACAAGGAGCTGGCACCCATAATGAATTAAGGAGCAACTAAAAAAAGGGAAGATGGGTTGGGGGATATCAGTTTATGCTGGAAAAGGTATAAAGCCCTGACAAACAGCGAGGTTGCAAGTAACTTACTTAATGCGGCGATCAAGGATGTGATCACTTCAGGACGAGTCCCCTAGGGAATAGTGGGTCAAGAACAAATCAGGTGACCCGGAAGGAGTTTAAATATGCTAACCGGAAGTGGATTCCTATGGCATATCAGTGTGAAGAACTAAAACACTGACCGCGTTATTCAACTAGCGCATGCATGATGCGAGCATGTGATTGTACGGAACCTGTTACTAATTCTCTTTCCTTTCACTGAAAAGGAACTTTTACGGGACCATTGGCCCAACTGAACCATTGTTCACCAAACACATGGCGGAATTTTTCTGGCACACTTAGTTCTCATAAAGTCAAACCAAATGTAATATAGAAGAAGCACAGAGAATTGTTCCAGTCATAGGAGCCCAATGGAAATACCACAGACACAAACCTGCGATTGAGTAACCTGGTTCCAGGTCAGATACAGGAAATGCTGGAAATGACTTAGGCCTGAGCAATTCAACTTCAATTTTGCTAGGCATCACCATATCTACTGTCAGCACTACTGCATGCTATATTAACATTAGGCATGTTACCTAGTCATCCTTGTCAACACTAATCCATGTTAGGCCAACCCAGATGTAAAGTGTGAGCAAATGTAGGGGGTGGCAAGGTTTCAGGCCACCCTCTTGGTCACTATATATGTATGCAAGAGGTTCAATAAGTGGAGGAACTCCAAGTTTAGAGTTCTTGCATCACATAACTACTTTCAATCAGACACAGATCTGCTGCCGAAATCAGATTAAAATAGCACATTGGTATGATCCAGGTACATAATCTATGCCTTCATTTAAGGATAAGTCAGACAAAGGGCATTGTGAGCTGTTCCTGATCTTGCATGAAATGTCAGTGCTTCAAACCAGAATGCTCACTGACTTACATAATAAGTGCTGCCATTCGTGCTCTGGGCACTTTCAGTCCAACAAAGGAAGTACCCCAAAGTGCAATCCCAAAGCCAAAGAACCACCTTTGAAGGGTACAGGGAAATTGACCACACTAAAAAGACTTAAGGAATTGCTTTTTTATATTCGCAAATGCATTCAAACATGCATTCAAATCTCATTCAAGGATCAAATAGGCATTTAAAAAAAACACTTTAACATGAATATAAAGCTATCGCAAAATCACACTGTTAGCAGGCATGAAGGAACAAAAGGGAGACAGCAGGACGGGGTCATGCCAAGAGAGAGAAGAAAGAACCCTTCTAACGCGGAGTCTGAATTCCACTCCCACTGCTAAATTGCAATCCAAATTGAGTTTTTTTATTTTACACTTTAAAACAAATCTAAACCTGTATCCAGGTCACACAGTTAAATGGGGCTAGTTTGAACAAATTACCCAAACTAAAGCATTACACAAAGTGTACTACATTAGCCAAATATCAGCTCAAAATTACCTTTTCTTTATTTACACTGTATCAGCGCTGGCACAAAACCAAACGTTTATACTGGCCAGTTTGAATAATTTCCATATCATACTGCACTTGAACCATTGCATTTTAAGATATATAAACATATCACAGCAAGGAAAAAGGACAAACGCATTGTTACCTTAGCAAGACTCCCAGGACACACCTAAATGTTTTATCAATTATTAAACTTTCCAGAGTTTCATAATGAGATTTTGCCACTGTCAAAGACATTAAAATATTCCTTGGATAATACATATAAACCTATTAGTCGCAAACAACCTCGATTTAAAATCCCTTTGTATGGTCTCCTAAGATTATTGTATGTATTCTGTTCATATTAATGTTTAGAATTATTTTAAAATAATTGCTATTCTACACAGAATTCTTCCAGTGTACAGCTTCACCCTGGACTACTAGCTTTTCACAGTAAAGACAATTGCTGATCAAGTACATACCTGCCACAGAACTCCTAATTTGGTTGAGAACGTCCTTTTTCCCCAGAAAAAGGTTCATCACTCAAGTGACTGAACCATTACATAATTTAACTTAGAGGATATTGTATGACAGCAATCTTGTGAAAGAAATTTGCAGATGTGTCTATCATATAAAGACACATAGTAGGAGTTTTCAGCAATATAGCGGTTTTATTGGTTTGTTTCAAACACAAAAGATAGAACAAGAGATGGACAACAATACATTTACAAACTATATTATAAAGGCAGTTACTGATGGCTCTCGGCAGAAATCTCTGAAAAAAAGACATTTATGTTAATGTTAACCAAATCTAATTAGATATTTTGCAGGGACCCCCTGACAGAAATCCCTTTCTGAACATGGCGTCAACCTGAGCAGATGCAAAAGGCTCTTTAAACAAAATAACAAGCAAATGGACCACCTAAAACGAGCACTAGCAAAGCCAACAGGTTTAGCCTATGCTAGCTGTTGGCTTCGTAAATGTGTTTAGCCTTGTTGCACAGCAGCAAGGCTGCTGTGCATCATGGCTACAAGTTTACAAAAAGACAATAAAGCCAACCACATTGATAAGTAATGGACGGGCTCTAAGCCCTTGTAAGCTAACAAAATGTCTTCTGTGCACTGTCTCAGGCGAGACCTAAAACGCTAGCATGCCTGCTTTGTTGCAAACTCCAACAACTTCCTAATCTATAGTAAATAGAAACCCTTTAATCATATTTATTTGTAGTCTCTGGTATACTTAGTTGATAGTCAATCTATTTTCAATTTTGGAGAGAAAGAGTACCAAAATCCCTTTCAAGAGTCTTTTTAGTGAACAGCCCTTTTCCATTAGTAACAGGTGAACTCACACAGCCTATGGCATTGGCATACTGTCAGGTGGCATGGAAAACAAATTTGATAAATAAGCCTACCTAAGAGCTCTGAATGCAACTGTGCTTACTGATTTTTGTTGTGATAAAATACTTACTTTATTATGAAAGCTGATGTGAATGAAGTCTCTGTATTGAAGGCCTGTGGTTTGTAGAATGGCTCCAAAGTGACAATTCAGGATATCACCCCCAACAATGTCATATGCTTGGGCCCTGCTTCTGCAACTGAATAACGGGAGAAAACAGAATAAGTACATTTACAAAACCACCTCTGTTATTGCAAAGAAGTACAAATAGGAAACGTTCGTGCAGAAATGGGTAGTAATGTTTGCTACTGGTAGCAAAGAACCTATATGTCGAATCCAAAAACATAATTCTGCACTTGGAAAGACTTTATAGAGAGGAACTAAGCTTCTAAGTAAGCAATGCCAAAAATAAAACACCTGAAATCCTGAGTTGGGTGCAGAGATAAAACAGTAGCACAGCAATCCGTTGCATGTGTGAACAATCAATAAATATTTTGGTTGGGTGTAAACCATACCCAGAGTACTACCTGGGTACAATTTTATACTCTACACTGTTCCATTCTCTCCATATCAACAAGGGCTCAACGTCCTTGGCAACTGCTTGGTTGCAGTTTTGGGAAAAGGTTTAAGTGTGCAGTATTTTCATGCCACACTAGACTACACCTTCGCTGGTCCTATATTTTTCTTTTATGTTGGGCAGTCGAGGCGGGGAGCTGCTTTTATTCACTACATACTTACTTAAAGTCGCTCTTTGCGCACTTATGGGCATATTGGCAGCAATGGGCTGCCCGATATTAGCTTTTAATACATTGTAAATTTGGAGCCACATTTGTGATAAATTACATGCACAAACGAGCAGTTCACTTCTTTTCCAATGTCTATAAAAGCTTTCACTGCGCTCCATCATGCTCTATGGATCACCTAAAATGCCCAGTAAAGAAAGGAATGGAGCAAATCTGCATCACAAGTGTATTGCTGCCATTGTGTGACATGCTGTGATCAACTTAGAATTGAGGCCTCAGTGTAGATTACCTGAACTTGAAAGAGACCAAGGATAACTTACCAATCCCTACTCAGTTTGCATAGTCCAGTGAGTGGATTGCTGAATACGTAGAGTGGCCATCCATAAGCTGCTGCAGCAAACTTCATGTAGTGGGCAGCCATTTCTAATTCCACATCCAAGTCTCTCTAAATGAAAGATGACAAAAGTAAAAATTTACATACATAGGCACTGTGAACCAATCCCCGATAGTGTACTATGGTCCAACAATGCTATCTCAAGTTTCAGATGACATTTACAAGCAATATGGCATTCAACTTTGCCATTTAGCAACATGGCAATAGCACCTATTGATGTAGTTATGGGGGTTCCGACAGGTCAAAGGGGCCGGGCTACAGGGCAGAAACATCTGCTCATTGATCCTTTTGCATGTAACGGCCAGAGCTACCGACTTTAGAGCTTGGAAACCAGGTTCGAGTCTCAGCGTCTGCTCAACATATTGTGATTCTGGGCAAATCACTTAATCTCCTGTGCCTAGGAACAGTGCCTAGAGACCCTAACGGGTGATTAGCTGCACTATACAAATCAGAGTTTTATTATTACAACCACATGATAGCAGAATACCTCTGTGACAACATCAGTCTAAAGAGAATTGAACCTGTGTTTACATTGACATGGTTTAAGACTCCAGTTAAATAAAAAAACAATAAGCCATAATGTGTGCTCACCTTAAATTAACCACACTGAATAATTCTGGAATTATTTTCATGGATCAAGTTTTTCAGCTCTCTCTTATTAAGGTACCTACACATGCTCTATCACAATTCTTTACCAAGTACTCATGTGACACTGCAATCAGGGCACCCACAGTTCGCAAGTAGTCAAACACTACATTCATGGCCTTTTTATTAGGTCATTTCTTTCACCAACAGACTCATTTAAAATAATGGCCGGTTTGAGGATTCTCCCCGGGCTCCCGCGGACCCAGCTAGGCTGACGGGCACTAATGAAGCTTTACTTAGAGACTCTTTCCTCACCGAACACGTGTGTTTCCATTTGAGGGCTGCTGTGGGGACTTCTAGTGTACGACTAGAGTCCACCCCATGAGGCGTACGATGGGGTGCACAATCTAATTCAGAGAGTGACAGCTCACTTAACGATGCGGTCTCCCTTCCCACAGTGGCGATTCTGCTGCCGCAAGAAGTCCGACAGTTCTCGGACCAAGCCATTGGAGCACATATTTTTCTGTGTTCCTTGTTCTTTTTCTTCTTCCCTTGTCCTGAAGAGGCCTGAATGGATGGGCCGAAACGCGGAGACTTTTTGGATTTGGAGGAGTCCAATTAAGTACAATAACTTTCAACTATTCCAAGATTGTGATACACACGATTTGTTTTTGAGGGCCTTCTGTTCCCTCTTGAGTGTATCCTGACTGGACTACCTCCTGTATGGACTGCTACTGATTAGTAAGTATTGCAGCCATACTGATAAACTGTTCGGAAGATAGACTAAGTACATTTATATGTTTTATAGGTGCTGTATTGTGATTATATGTCACTGTAGGATGTGTGAAATAATAAGTTTAGGTATGTTGTTAATGTGCCATTTGTTTATCTGATAATACACACCCATAACTAGGAGATGGACTTTGCTTGTGATTGAAGTCAAAATAAATGATGTTTTGCATGGTGACATACAGTACTAGTGATTAATTGATATTTTCACTGGCAGAGTCACGATTCCATTTGTTCCCACCACTTACCAATTTCTTGTATGCTATACCTTATGCCCAGGTTGTGGTGGGATCAATAGGGCAAACCCTTAGACTGTGGAGTTTTTAAAATAATAGGCAAGGCGTATTTTGCATAAACAGATTAGGCATGACAACGCAAACTTGCTGGAGACGACTGCTTGGCCTCTCGTCTGCCCTTTCTGTTAGATCCCTCTTTTTTTTGTATTTTATAAGCAACTTACATCATAAACATTATTCCATTTTAACAACTTAGAAGTGCAAGAAAAAAATATATTTAGCCCTTTCCCTATATGACAGTGTTAGACCAGACTTCACATAAAAGGTGGCTTCATGGGAATGTAGAAGGTCATGCAATGGAACTTACTTCAGTTGAAGTTGGAGAATGGCACACTACTTCCTCTGGTTCTCTGCAAAGATCTACTTTATCTTGCTCTTGATGCAGAAGTGCCATCCCGGCAGCTATATCACTGGGTACCAGATCAGTGTCCTGGAAACGAAAATTGCACAAGCATTAAAGCCAAACCCACATCATTGACAATGTTGTTCATCATCTCAGCTTCAAATTCTATGTCAGGACTGGAGGCAAGGATTATGCCTTCTCTCTTCACTTTATTAAACAGCAGCCAAAACAACACATAACAAACTACCTTTCCCACGAAACCTAGCGAAAAGGTAGCAAGAAAAAATTGTCCAATCAGCCGCAGACTTGGATCCTCCAATCAGGGGAGACGTGGACCAACATAGTCTGATTCCACAGGCTTCCCATCCTCTTACTTCGCTGCTGCGCAGCCGAGATAAGTGTTCTTCTTGTTATTCATATTGGTTTGCTTATAATCGTGTGACTTCTGTATTTGCTAATGACTTGCATGCGCGTTATATTTGCTTTGTGAATCAAGTGTTTCTTTCATATATTTAGTCATACTCCCCGCGCCTCTTATCTACCAGCTTTGGTTAATTATATTTCCCTGTAGGAAGGTAACGGCGCGGTGTTTTTCTTTGCTGTTTGCGTGCGCATTTCTTTCATTCTGCTTTCACTTTGATGATTAGCCGCTGGAGCGTTTTCCGCTCCTATACGGTCTGCCTGGATCTGCAACTCCTCACATTCCTCCCGCCGCCAGGGGGCGCAAAGGAATGTGAGGAATGCGGCGCGCGCGTTCGAATCCCTGAGGGGATTGAGCGGGGCGCCGTAGTTTCCTGAGTGGTTTGCTGTGGCCTGAGGGGGACGCCTGATGGTGTACGGTCGTGCCGCTGGCATTTAGACGGCCGATCTTGACTTTTGAAATTACGCTCTGCTGCTATTCACAACATAAATCCAAGCAGCAGAGTCTGTACTTGTTGTCTCACACCCTGCTGTGTTCAGGGTCTGTACCTAGCGCGCTGCGCTTGTGGGTAGCTACCCAGGCCACAGAGAGTCTTCCTAATATTCCTTTTGATCCAGGCTGTGTCTCCCCAGGGCTGTGAACCAAGAAAATCTGTGAGGACTCCTCACTTTGATCAGTTGGCTGACACCCAGCCAGTGCTAAGCACCCTATTAAAGGCTGCAAGTCTGTCTCCCAGACCTTTTCAGTACTTACCTCAGTACTTACCTCAGATAATCCCACAGTAATGGAAATGGACTGCGAGGAGGACTCCCAAGGGGGGGGATAACACCCTGGCAGACCTCCCTTGAGACGACGAATTCTATGATGCGGAAGACTCATCCATTTATAGGGCGGTGGGGGAAGCTATCGCATCTCTAGAGGACAGATTGTCCAAGAAAATTAATCAGGCCCTAGCTCGCCTTACAGCTTTGCCCATGGCGCAGGTACCCCTGACTGTTCCCCCGGACACTACTCCCCTTGCTGATACCGCCCCTCCCCCACCCAAACGACCCAGGGACACAGGGGTTGACCTTAACGCATTCGATAGGCTCAAACAAGCTTTTCTAGCCACACAACCAACGCAACCGCCCCTTCCTCTGATAGAGAACTCAGTGGCCCCAGATGACGCTTCCCCTGACAACGCAGGTGACCCCGACTCTGAACCAGGCCCTTCTAGACCTTGGCTCCCCTCTCACCCCTCCCATAACACCTCTGACATGCTGGACCCCGAGGACATTGTTCACCCTCGCTCCTCAGAATGGGCCCCGGCGGATAAGGTCGCCAATTATGTGGCTTTGCGTATTCGCAAACCCCTGGGGAAAGACGCTCGAAACTGCTTGAGAGCAGAATGCCCCAGACCTTCCTTGACGGCAAAGTAACTCTCACTCCTGAAATAGACGCTAGAATAGCCACATTCCTACAACAATTTATGAAGGACCCTAAGAAGGGTATCGACAGGTCCTGGCGAGCATGCCAGGACAAGTTGCTAGACACCTTAGGACCCCTAACAAAAATTCTAGATATGGCTGAAGAGGCCAAGGTGTCAGGTTCCATAATCTCACCGGAGGCACTCTAAGGTTGAGCATAATATTTTTGGGCAATGCCAACTGTGCACTTTCCACTGAACGGCGACGATCCCTCCTCATCAAAGTGGATCCCAAGTTAGTAGACCTTGCTGATTCGGAGGCGGGGGCAGTTGCCCAATGGGGACTCTTTGGCGAGCCTTTTGTCAAGGAGTTGGGAAAGTTTGTGAACACATTCACCTCCCTTGACAAGGCGCAGTCATCGATCAAAAAGGTTTTCCCCCGGGTTTTCCGTGGGGCGGGTCGAGGCAGGGGCCGCTCGACCGGCCGTCCTTCCAATCAACTCTCTCCAAGGGGACAAGGCCCCAGATACCAGGACCAGACAAGATTTGGTAATTTCTATCCCACAAGAGGCCGGCGAGGCAAGGGCTGTGGATATCGTGGAGCGGTTTCCTCTTCTAGTCCTGGTGAGTGTTCTCCCTTCTTCCCACTTAAAGGGAGAGGGGAGGCTGAGGAATTTTTTCCAGGCCTGGATTTCCATCACAAGGGACTCTTGGGTACTCCAGACGGTTCAAGGTTTCCATATAGAGTATATAGACGAACCCTTCCAAGAGCTGAGACCGCGTCCCATTCAATTTTCACAACAAGAGTCCAATCTGGTATACTCAGAAGTTTCTTCCCTGCTACCCAAAGGAGCTATCGCCCGGACAACCCCTCACCCACGGGGGTTCGTCAGAAACATCTTTCTAGTAGACAAAACAGATGGGGGCAAGCGTCCAGTAATCAACCTCAGCGAATTCAACGAATGGCTAGTTTACCGCCATTTCAAAATGGAGGGGATTCACCTCCTCAGAGATGTCCTGCAACCTCTGGACTGGATGGTATGGCTGGATTTGAAGGACGCCTACCTGGTGGTCCCAATCCCCCCCCCCATTGTCGCTTCCTCCAATTTCTGTGGCGTCAACAGACTTACGAGTTTACCGCCCTACCATTCGGCCTCTCCTCGGCCCCCTGGTGCTTCACCAAAGTCCTCAGGCCAGCGGTGGAGTTCCTGAGAGCCAGGGGTATCCGAATGATTGTCTACCTGGACGACATGCTCCTCATGGACGCGTGCCCTCACCAGCTCTCTCGCCACCTCAAAACAGCGGTGGATCTTCTACAGGGCCTGGGCTTCGTGGTGAACGAGTCAAAATCCGACCTAGCTCCCTCTCAAACCCTTACCTTTTTAGGCTTCGTGATATACTCCACCTCATCAACACTCAGTCTTCCATCCAGAAAGATTTCCAAAATTCGTCACGAATTACGACGTTCGCTCACCAAACCACAGTTATCTCTCAGACAAGTGGCCCGGATTGTGGGTCTTCTCTCCGCTTCCATCCAGGCCATCTTTTCGGGTCCACTACATTATCAAGCGCTCCAACGCCTCAAAGCGGTTCACTTACGGATGGGATGTCCCTACTCTTACAAGGTCCCTCTGTCGGAAGAAGCCCGGGAGGAAATAACATGATGGTTAGAGCACATGGAAGCCTGGAAAGGAAGGGCAATATTTGGGTCCACTCCAGACCTAGTGATAGAGTCCGATGCCAGCAGACAAGGCTGGGGGGCCAGATGCAGCGAGTTTTCCACAGGAGGATTGTGGTCTCCTCAAGAACGGAGGTTTCATACCAATTGTCTAGAGCTTCTAGCTGGCTCTTTTGCCGTTCGCTGTTGGACAAGAGACTCTGTCCAGTCCTCAGTTCTTTTAAAGATGGACAATATTTCGGCCGTCCACTACATCAATCATTTAGAGGGCACGAGATCCAAAGCCCTCTCGGACTTGGCCGCCAGCTTTTGGCAGTACTTCCTGGATCATCAGGTGTCAGTCACGTCGGAGTATCTTCCTGGGCGAGAGAACCTGATAGCGGATTTTCATTCCCGCAATTTCAGAGATTCCAGTCTCTGGAAACTCGATCAGGAGGTCTTCCAGTCCTTGAACAACCGTTGGGGTCCCTTTTCAATGGACCTGTTTGCCTCAAGATTAGACAATCAACTTCCGCGTTTCTTCAGCTGGAGACCGGATCCCTTGGCAGTGGCCACAGATGCCTTTCTCCAAGACTGGAGTCTGGAACAGGGTTATGCGTTCCCTCCATTTGCAATGATAACGAGGGCAACAGCCCAAATCAGGAGACAACGTGCAGAGATGGTAATGATCACTCCCCTGTAGCAAGTTTGGTTTCCAGTTCTTCTGGAACTTTCTTGGGATTCTCCAATCCTACTCCCCCAGTTTCCGTCTCTCCTCCTGAACCCCGATCGAGTTCCTCATCCTCTGATTCTGGAGAACTCGTTGCGGCTCATGGCATGGCGGATTACAGGAGACGTTGGGAAGTCCCAGGCCTTTCGGATAAGGCTGAAGAGTTCATGTCCAGAGCGTGGGCAGACAGTACGGTCAAGCGGTACAGATCCGCATGGGGTAGATGGTCCCGTTGGTGTTTGCGATGGGGTCTTAATCCCGTGGACACAGGGGTTGTTCATATTCTGAATTTCCTGGCCCATTTTGCCTCGGAAGGACTAGCTTACAGATCAGTTAATACCTTTCGGTCAGCTATCTCTTCTGGTCACATACCGCTGAATAATGTGGCGGTTGGTGAGCACCGGCTAGTCTGCATACTCTTACGAGGCATTAGATTATCCCTTCCTCCGGAACCCCGATATTCAGCCCTCTGGGATGTTAATCAAGTTCTTAACCTGTTCTTGTCTTGGCAACACAATCGGTTCCTTTCGCGGAAAGAGTTGTCGGCCAAGCTACCCATGCTGCTCTGCCTCATTTCCTGTTGCCGCGTCTCTGACATGAGAGCTTTGGATATCACGGGCAGAATGTTCACTCCTAATGGGGTGACTTTCACTCTCCACAGACGGACAAAGTCTCACACGAGAGTCATCAGTTACCCAGAATTTCCGGAATCCCTGAAACGGTGTGTGGTCCGCTGCCTGAAAGCGTATGAGGAGGTAACAGAGGAATTCCGTCCCCCAGGAGAGCGACAGCTCCTTATTTCATTACGCAAACTGTTTAAAGTGGTTTCTTCTCCCACAATAGCCAGATGGGTTAGGTGGGTTATGCAAGAGGCAGGAATTAACCTTAGGGATTTTGGAGCCCACTCGACTTGAGGGGCTATGGCCTCTAAGGCTTTTGGCTTAGGAGCCCGTTTGGAGGACATTCTCAATGCAGCGGACTGGTCTTCTGACTCCACGTTTAAAAGGTTCTACTTCAAGCCTGTGTTGGATATGGCCCACCTTGTGGTGAGCAAGCTTTGAACTAGTATAATCCTCGCCTCCAGTCCTGACATAGAATGAAAAATGTCCTAGCTATCGTAACGGAAAGCTTCAATTCTATTAAGGACTCGGAGTCGAGGATTATCCCACCCTGAGTACTTCACTGATCATTGCCCTCCCCGTATGAGAGTAAGTAAAACAGTTTTAACACTGTATGCTTTGAAACAGAAGATCTATGTGATTGTGCCATGCCTCACTAGCTTTGTCTCCACAGGCTTTGACGTTGCCTGGGTTGGATTGATAATAATTTCCTGTTTTCTTGTAGGATCTGAAACAAACAAACAGGACTCATGAATGTGAACTACCGGCTGACTTCGCACTTCGAAAGAGGATGGGAAGCCTGTGGAATCAGACTATGTTGGTCCACGTCGCCCCTGATTGGAGGATCCAAGTCTGCGGCTGATTGGACAGTTTTTTCTTGCTACCTTTTCCCTAGGTTTCATGGGAAGGGTAGTTTGTTATGTGTTGTTTTGGCTGCTGTTTAATAAAGTGAAGAGGGAAGGCATAATCCTCGCATCCGAGTCCTTAATAGAATTGAAACTTTCCGTTACGATAGCTAGGAAATGTTTCATTATCAGAGATAAGTAGTAACAAAATACGACCATTTAATGACTGTTTGCATTTAAAAACTCTCTCTAATGCATTCTACTGTACCCTGTACAGACAACATTGGTTACAAGATTTATTTTTATAACACACTTAGGTGTTACATTATTTGTAATTTTATTTTCATCGGTTGTTAAATTATGCTATGACGAGATGCTAGAGCAATTTCTGTGTGTTCTATTTTGAATGTTCACTCATGCTCAAATAACATTTTATGCTAATAGAGTCCAATGGGTACCAAATAAAACTGAATAGAAGTGACAGTAAATATTGAAGTGAAGTCTTCAAATTATACCTGGAGCTGCTCGGATATGGATTTGCTCGATGATGGTTTGCCTTCCATCACTGTGCGCACAACAACAAACTATATTTTCTGATGTAATTTGTGGCCAATGTTGATCAGACAAGGAGTAGCCTCTCAGTGACTGTCACATGAATGAAGGCTGCTTGTTTAATATTAAATCCTTGAAAAAAAATAGTAATTACCCATTTTTGAGGGATGTCTAGCCCAGTGCCTCAATTAGGCTGTCCATTACAGAAGATGAAATTGTACCAACATTGGTGGATTCGTCAAACTCTTTAGGATTATTCTGAGACAAAAAACTATTTCTCCATTATTAGGTTACAAAAAAGACACACATCTCAATACAAACTATGTTAAACCATCCATCTGGCAGTTTTCACTCCGTTATCCAGAACCTCTATCGCATAAAAGTGTTTTCTATCGGCTGCCCGTTTTGTTGACAGGACAAGAAATTGTGGCACTATGGCATTCCAGTCTCTCAGATTCTCACATTGGCTGTCTACTGAGTAGACGATCCACTGGTATTTTCATAGCATAAGTGCAGAGGAATGCTAACATTTTATTAAAGACAATGAAGCGGTACATTATGCACATACCCCTTCGTTACTGTGCCAGTAGTAGCAACTAAGAGATGCCCAAACACATTGTGAGGTCATGGTCTCTATCCATTAAAGGTATGAACATCTCAGTCACTGTCCCTCACCAGGAAGGGTCAATCATCCGACTGGGAGGAGGCAACAGCAAGAAGGATATATTCAACTTGGAGTAGGCAAGGAAGACTCGGGGCCCAATTAGGAGTCTGGCAGTCCACGGACTGCCAGACTCACAGTGGCGCGGCGGTGGCGGTCTTCTGATTGCCCTATTACATCTGGGGCGGTCGGACTGCCATTGCACCACCGCAACCCTGATGGTGGCACAGCAGTCTTGAGGCCGCAATATGCTTGGCGGGACCGTCTCAGTCCCGCCAAGCATATTACAAGTTTCCTCTTCACCCGGGTTTTCATGGCGGTAAGCCAGCCATGAAAACTGTGGCGGCGACAAAACTACGGGGCCCCATGTTGCCTCAGGGCCATGGGGTGCATGTAGGGGGGCACTTGTTGTGCCCCCTATGTTTATGCACCCCAATACCTAACACGGCATGGGCTGCACCAGTCCATGCTGTGCAGGTACTGCCTTTGACGTTCCCATTGCAGTGCCTATTTCATAGGCATCGCCATGGGAACGCCAAAGAACTGCCCGCCAGTGACTTAAAGTCATAACCTGGCAGGCGGTGCCCACATGGGTTTGGCAGTGCAGTAACGGGGTGGCAGTATGGTGGTCCCACTTCGGCACCGCCAAACTCGTAATCAGGTCCTCAGTTAGTAGAAGATGCAAGAACAGGCTGCTGGTTATTAAGATGAACCAGAACCAGAACTTCAGGGAAAAACAACAAGCACAAGAGCATCGAGGTGATATTACAGCAAAATAAGAACAACTCATTAACAATATACTACCACTAGGATTGTCTGTAGTGATCTTGTATTGCCTCACTATCTTCAATAAAATCTTCTTTTCCCAGCTAGGAAGCTAGGAAATTCCCATTTTAATGCAAGACAATGGGGTGGTACAAAATGGAAGTTCAAAGCCCATACAGGTTTCTGTCAGCCATGTGTCCCACTGCCTTTAATTAGAATGTCCTGAAGGTAGCAGCCCTGGATTCATAGCCCAAAGGGTATCCTTCAACCTTCACTCAATCGCAAAAGGTTTTGGATGCCTTGGAGCCACAGTTGGAGTGAGCCCAAAAGGAGGAAACATAGATTCTCTCAAGGGCCAACACCTCCTGAACCCAGCAAGCCATGTTCAAGCAAGAGACTTAATTTTGAGGCCACCTGAAAGAGATTATGAGCTGAAGAGGTGAAAAGAACCTAATAGAGTTGGTCCTAGACGGATGCCGCCTCATACTAGCAATTAGGCACAAAGAGAGAAAGTATGTAATAAAAGGGATACAGGGTCAAGTAGGAAGCATTCTTGGTTTATGTGGATGTGTAAAATGTAGCCCCATCCAGGAAAAAATGAAGTCCAGAAACAGTTACAGCTCTAACATCTGATACTAGCCTACAACAGGTAAGACAAAGAAGCAATGACAGTTGAAGAGAGATCCCTAAAATAAAGAAATGAAGATGGGGGACCACCCAAATAAAGAGGACAGACCCAGGGAAGAGTCCTTAATAGAAGAGTAACAAGCAAGAGGGAACCCTTTGAGGCAAGCGCCTTTCATGTGATAACATGCAAGAGGGGCTCTACCAATGTGAACAGAGTTACAGAGGGGCAGACGTGAGGCAAGTGTTGACTGGAAAACAATGATCATCCTGTAGGACAGGTCTTTAGCTAAAAGCTCTGATGTTCCCTAGGGAAGTGAGAGGGTTAAGAAAGGGATTCACACCCCTTCCCCAAGCACCGGCAAGGCCAAGCTGCCAACGCAAACTTATAGGCATGCTGGGTTTCTGGATGCCCGAACTTGCCAACCAATCCAACAGCAAGTCCCCAAACACCTGGCCATTACAAGGAGTCCTAGATATTACCCATGCACGAGATGTAGAAGGCCTAAAATATCAGATTGTAGGATAGACCTTCTGGACTCATAAGGAAACAAACTGAACGGAGGATGAACGCGCAGACAAATTCAATGCCACTCACAAGAGCTGAAGATTCCATGCTTCATAAGTCCAATCCTGAGCCACCAGTGCTGTCTTGCAGTTAAAAAGGAGGAGAAACCTGGGCAAGGGTTGGATCTAGCAGGAAGGATGGCATTATAACCGGTCCTGGAGAAAAGCATCTGTTGCACAAGCACCCATACTAAAACACCAGGACAAGAAATGTGGAATGTGGCAACTGAGATGGAATGCAAAGCGATCAAGTTTGAAAGGACCCTAGAGGATTGGGTGGCACAAGCTCAAAAAAGCTGAGGGTCCAGCCTCTAGTTCTGCGAGTTCCTGAGGTGTCCAGGTTAACAGCCATCGAACTGGTAAGGTCTGGGATGTACTACGGGATGATCAACAGAGTGCTGAGGAGGCAATGTTCCCAGAAATCCTTTCAAAAGGATGAAGTAGGTTTTGACCTTGTGGCCCTAGCTTGTTGACATCTTGCTGCAGTCAAGTTGTCAATTCAAAGAACAATGCAACAGTGAGTCTTTATCTTGCCCAGACATTTGATGGCAAATGTGCCAACAGATGCCAGTGCATTTATGCAGAGATAGCTTTTGGCCATAAACCTCTGATAAACAGATTGGCTCCTCAGCCTGACCTGATGGCTTCCAATTAGATGATGAGGTCCAGAGGACACACAAAGATGGCCTTGCTGTTTCAGGCCTGGAAGTTCGACAAACACAAGTGAAGGGCAGATGAAGATTCCTCGTCCTGATAGATGAGGTCCATCAAAGAAGGGTGGACTTACTGCAATAGTGAAGCTAGAAAAAAGGCCTGAATAGAGGCCATGAAAAGGCTGATAAGGAATGCCAGACTTCTAAAAGGGAGAGAATGAGCAAAGCGAGCAGACTCCAGTTTGCAACTGATTAAGGCCTATTTAAGAGGATGCTTCACGGTGCACGAGGTGGTGTTAATGCTAAAGCCCAGGAAGTCTGCTATCCCTGAAGGGGTGCAAAAAGAGTTTTGAAATTTGGCATCAAGCTCAGGTCGTGAATTACAAAAAGCCGGATTCAGAGGATAAGGTATTGAGCAGTGATACATTAGGGGATGTCATCCAGCAAGATATTAGGACACATACTTCTGGAGCAAAAATGTGGAACCACTACTGTAGGGCCTTGGTGAAATACCTAGAGATGGAAGACAGGCCATAAATAAAGCAGATGAACGACAACATTTGAACTAGTCATTGAAATTTTAGCAATGGTTGATGGTCTCTGAAGAGTGGAATAGAAACATTGTGGTTTTAGGCGCTCTTCTGGTTTGCACTGGTGTATCCCCATGGGGCCAAAAGACCACCACACTCCTGTGGGCAGCTCAATAATAGCACAATTAGGCCTTTTACACCAAGCTTTTCAAGCTCTGTGTTAATTAAACAATTATGCTAAGACATACATACCTCTTTTTATTATTTGCTATTTCAAGTGCCACTGGATCTTTATTGGCTTCATTGCTAGTCTCCAACTCTTGTCTAAGAATGTCAGTGGAGTATCTGTCAAGACTATCTGTCTGGAGTTTCACAAACTGGATTCTACTTTAACTGGCCATACACACTAAGTCAAAATTATTCTTTCTATCTGCAGTTAAAGATTTAATCTGGGGGTGGCCCAATGCTTTTCCCTACCACATTCCCCTTCATTAGGTACCTATTTTTACTAGTGAAGCTCCAGGACAGGTTCAATATAATCTACTGTATGTAAGCAGAAGATACCCAGATTCATCCCAAAATGGTAAAGGGCTCTGAGAGTCCCATGCAAATTGGAAACGTCTTAAGAGATCCACAGCAGCATGCACTACAATGAGATCTTATTTAAATTATGCTAAGCCTCAAACACTGATTACTCTGGACTACAAGAACCACAACCATCCATTCGGATTGCCCACCAACAATGGGGCCTCATTCCTCTCTCAATTCAAATGTATAGAGTCTTGATGTACCTATTTTATCCTTCATCCTCCAAGTCAAATGTGTACTACTACCTAGAAATCACGCAAGGTGTTCTATTCTAAGGCTTCCACTACAGCAAATCACACTAACCCTCTCTGTAGTCATGCCACGCCTTGATTACTGAAATATGTTCTCGGCTGCTTTACCAGTGAAGAATAGAACTAGTCTGCAAGCAGCAGAAAAACAGGAAGCTTGCCTTGTCTTCAGCCAAAAAAGGAAATATCAACCTTCCAAGTCCTTAGTGTGGTGCACAAAACAGCACGCAACCATGCAGTGGGCTATTTGAACTGAAGGTCTACATCACATCAAGTGACCAGACACCCATGGTTTGCCCCCAGATGCTACAACTGTTTAGGGGAACAATTCTGCCTACTTAATCTTCATTTCAACAAGAACAGAACTACACTTTATGATGATTGAGTTATTTGTAACAACCCGCCCATGCTTATGACTTGGAATCTCAACTGATGTTGCCGTCAGACACATGAACAGCAGCAACATATAGTACACGCACCCATGATGGTCTACAAATAGATTCAGAAATAAAGTTATGAGTTAAGTCACGTTTGTAAACCTACTGTAACCTTCCTCACCTCCCACCTAATGTGTATCTAAAGCAGCATTATGCATGTTATAAACTTCAGTAAAAATAAACTGAGAAAGTTACAAAAACGTGTGTGAAAATATACTTACAAAAAGACAACAGATGAGTTCATGGTGAAGCATTTTTCATTCCAGTAATGAAAATACTTTATCCTACATATTCGTCTTGCATTTGTACATACATTGCATGTAAAGTGAAATTATGACAATCAAGGAGAAAGAAGTAAATTATCATTTTTAAAGAGCTACAATTTAAAAAGCAAATAATAGATAGTATAACGTTAACATACCGAAAAATATGATGAGAAAAGCTCTGCAATGCTTGAAAAAGCTGCTCGATTGTCATTATCACGACCAACGCAAAAACAGAGCAGCCTGAGTCGGTTCTCCCAAACTCTTGTTGTGGCCTTCTTGACGTTGTAGAACATTTGTCTGGACTGACTGCTTTCCAAGTCGTGATGCTCATTTCCATAAAGATATGGAACTCTTTTTTTCCCCAAAGGATCAAACACAATTACAATTGCAATTGTGGTGAATATGATGATAAACCAGCTGTAAGATAAAAGGTAACAATGATTGGTATCGAAATATAGATATATTTACAAACATGGTTGAATACTTTCGCTTGGCATTGAAACACACCTTTTATCTTAAAGCCATTAAGAGGTGAATTTATAAGCATTAGAGAAATAAGACTGGCAAATTCTGCAGAAAAAATAATGATTTTGCTAGGTCAAATCTCTCTAAGAACTTGTATCTCTCTGTGGGAACAACAAACAAGCTAGAGATTTCGGTCTTATAATGCAAGCTGTGTTGGACTGAGTGCGTGCTTCTTAAGAAATTCCTGAACTGGGGGGGGGGGCGTGGCTAGCAGCCAACGAGCATGGCCGCTGCCTGAGAGGGCTCCTGAATCCCCGCTGCAAATCCTTCAATATCCGCGGCCATCCACATCCCGAAATAACAGAAATAACCAACATCTCACTCCTTACCTCCTAGGAGAGACTCGACGGGAGCTGCGACTCGCCTGGTGATTCCGGCGACCCCTTTCGATGCGTCCCCGATTGGGCGGCAATGGCGGACGCCCACAGAATGAAAGCGTCGATAATGCCCGAGGGACGTTAAAGAAGCCAGGCAGGTGGGTGGTCCGGAAGGGGTCCCGAGGTGCCCCAATCCTGAAGAAGCGCCCGGTGGGGACGAGGACCAGCTGAGGGCTCCCGCGCCGAGCGGTGCTGCCGGGGGGGGGGGGGGGAGGACCCGGTGAGTGACTCAATCACCTGAGCCCCCGGCTTCGCGGCCTTCGCGCGCCGTGGCCGCCATCATCGGACTTCTGGTGCCTGAGGGGCTGCGGCTTGGAGGGATACCCAGCGGGGAGCGGTGGCACGGTGGAGACCTGGCGCCTGGGCTCACTCGCGCTGCGAGGACTAGCGCATATTTGAGAGCCGGCATAAAGGAGGGGGCGTGGCGGCCCCAGGCTTGCGGACATCTGCCTCTGCGAGAGAAGCGAGAACCCGGCTTTGCGGCCTGCAGTGGGGAGCTGCTGAGAGGCAGTGCGGGAGGCCTGGTGACTGCCGCTGTGGAGGCGGCCTCTGTGGCTGGTGTGAGGCACGCAGCGCGGACCTGCAGGTCCAGGAGAGAACGTCTACAAATCATTGGGAGCCCGTGAGTAGTGGGAGGCGCCGTCCTGTCGGGAGTGTCGCCTTGCGGCTTCATTAGAGGCACTTTGAACTGTGGCCTGTGGCGGGAGCCACTGAGAAGACGGAGCGCCGTGGTCCACCGGGCGCTAGTCTGGGGTAGCGCTAAAATTGAGGCCCCGGCTTATGGCCTACTTGGGAGGTACAGGCTGACACTGGGGCCTGAGCGAGGGCACTGAATATTACGGTTTCCAATGGTCAAATACCGCTGATGACTCCAAGTAAGCACAGTCTGGCATTCTATAGCGCTCGAGGCCCTGTGGGCCAGCTGCAGGGGGGGCGTCCGCGCTGGATCCCCGGGCATTCGTGTAGATGAGGCCGTAACTGGTAGGTCTCTTGACCAGCTAATCTGCCTGAAGTGGGCCCACAGTAATTACCCAACGCAGGGCTGGGGCTGACAGTTCTAAGCAGGAGTGACTCTGGGGCGTGCATCAGAAATAGAAGCTTTGTCCAGCGGTGGCAAGTGATGGCAGTGGGGGGCACCTGAGGCCGGGGGTGATTGGCCCTGATGACTCCCTGCACTTAGACTGCATTGGCGCAGGGGACTGTTACTGCCTCCTGCGGGGCTGATAACCAGTGTAAGACATTGTTGAGCTTGGAGGGGGGCGTGGGAACTCCTGAAACTCCCCCAACTGATCAAGGACAGGTTGGTGCGGTGGGAACCGAACTGGAGCTCGAAGGGCGTTTCTGAACCTGGAATGCACTGTCACAAGAAGGTGCTGAAAGCTCCAGCCCCGCAGGAGATATTGCGATAGAGTGCCATACGCAGAGGGAGGAGAAGCTTCCTGCGGAACGCCGACGAGGGTAATCACGCTGCACTGACTATGGCCGTGAAGTGTGTAGGAGCCCAGCCAGGATAGTCTGTGTTCTGGGGCCGCGATACCCAGACTGTGAATCCGGAAGCGATTCTCACGAACTCAGTCACTATAGTCATCGATTTACGGTCCACTCTTCGGTGCTGGCCTGTGCTCTCACCTAGCGGGGCGTTCATTGCTGCGCATCCATATCGACGGGAGGGAAGGGGCCCAAGGCAAACGCCCAAAAGCAGCTGGCCAAATTCTCTTGGTCCAGAGTGGGAGACAAGGGTGATCCGCCGCAGTCGGGGACGGATGGAGGGGAGGTTGCCTCCAAACAAGGACCGGAGCCAACTCTGCATGATGTCATGGCGGCTATTAATGGAGTGCGTGCTTCGGTGGACTCGGTCACGGTGGAGGTCTCTCTTATCAGGGCGGACTTCCGAAAGATGGACGAGAAAGTCAAGGAGCTTAAGGTGGTCACCAGTGTCCTACAGACGGACACGTCGGAACCTCAGACGCAGATGCTTGAAATGCAGAAGAAACAGGAGAGGATGGCACAGCAGCTCGATGACTATGAAGGCCGGGCCCGCCGCAATAACATCCGCATCTTAGGGGTTCCGGAAAGAACGGAGGGGCCGGCAGCAGACTTATATGTAGAAGACCTCATCACGAAGCACCTACAGCCCAAGTCTCTGTCCAGCTACTTCTCCATTGAAAGAGCTCATAGAGTACCGGGAGGTAGACCAAGACCAGGAGCACCTCCGAGGCCCCTTATTGCTCGGGTGTTCAACTACCGAGATAGGGACATTATCCTGCAGACAGCGAGGTCCAGTCCCCCGCTGAAAATAGATAACTACGAGGTGGCCTTCTTCCCGGATTTCACGGCCAAGGTCCAAGCCCAATGTCGCAGCTTTCAGGCGGTGAAGAGGGAACTGCGGGACCGGGAGGTGAAATACACGATGCTCTTTCCTGCGAGACTGAGGGTGGAATCGGATGGCAAATCGTGGTTTTTTGATTCACCAGATGAAGTCTGGGACTGGATGGAAGGATGGAGCACGGTGGGAAGCCAGAGACGAGAACGCTCTGAAAGGACTAGCCAACGCAGGGGTTTTCGGACAGACGCTGCAAAGAATGGTCCTGCAGAGGAAGAAGGTCCGCTGAAGGAACAGGAATGAGGACCCTTGGCTTCATCGATGGAGAGCCGGCTCCCAACTGAAAGCGCAAGTAGGGGGGATCGGGTGGGGGGTTGATATACCCATCGGGTGCGAGACTTACAAAGAGGAGACCTGGTGCAAGGTTTGAGACCGATGGGTTTAAAAGATGTGATTTGAATGGGACTGGACTATACGATCAGTGGATGGCTAAAAATACAAGTTAATTGTGATGTGAGCGGGCGGGGATGGGAGTTGATCGTCCGATGCATTTCTAGCATTTCAGGGGGGGAGAGAGGTACTCTGCCATGTTTGGGAGTGGGTAGTTTTAAATCCACGGGCAGGGAGGCAGGGAGGGGCGGCTGTTGAGGGGTTGGGGGGTTTGAAGGTGCATCGTGCTATGGACCGGGGGGCAGGGAGGGGAGGGAACCAGGGGGCCTGGAATTTGGGGATGTTATTTTCTTGACTGCATTATTGGTAAGCAATGTGATACTGTGCTTCGAAAGCGTAAAGTAGCCATATTGAACATTGGACGGCAATTGCTGAGTGGACAGATTCAAGTTTTCTCCTACATAGCAATGATCCGAGTACGGGAAATGGGTGTGATACATGGCAATGGGGCAGAATAGAGACCGTACCCTTTCTATAATGTCCTGGAACGTCAATGGTGTTGGGGATAAGATTAAGCGGGGGATAGTGCAACAGTACCTAAAGAGACATTCACCTGATGTGGTCTTGCTGCAAGAAACGCATCTAGTAGGTCAGAAATCCAAGGCCCTCACTAGGAGGGGATACAAACTTCTGGTACACGCAGACTACACCACGGGCTCGAGGGGGACGGCTATATTGGTAAGGAAAACTACGCCCCTTATTGTTCATAAGACATGGGCGGATACGGGGGGCCGTTTCGTGGGGGCAGAGGCCCAATAGGATGGAAAGGACATCAACATACTCTCTGTATATTTACCGCCCGCTCTGGGCAAGGCAGCATTGGAGGATCTAGGAAATAGGCTGACGAGACTCCGGGAGGGCACACTTATCATGGGGGGAGACTACAACATGACCTTAGATGACACCGTTGATCGCCACCCACCGAAGTCTAGGGAGAAGTCTAACGACCTAATGGCTGATTTCGCGAAGGCGATGGGTTTGGCAGATGTAGGCCGTGCGCTTCACCCTACTGATAAATTATTCACGTATTTTTCTAGTATCCACCGTAGCTTATCACGTATTGATTACTTTCTCACGCATCTGTCCTCGATAGGTAATTTCGCCCAGTCTAAAGTTTTACCCAGAGGCATTTCGGACCATTCCCCGGTCTGGACGGAATATACGCACTGGGAAAGACAACCACGCACTACTATTGTCCTTAACCCATGGCTTCTACATATACCGGATATCAGAGACGAACTCCGCACACAAACGGAGAACTATTTTACTGAAAATGTGGGCTCAGTCGACTCCGCACAAATAATCTGGGAAGCATACAAAGTGGTTCTTAAAGGGCAAGCCCTGGCATTAAAGACGGGTTATATCGCAAAAAAGCGTGAACTCTTGGCCCAGGTAGAGTCAGACCTCCTCGAACTAGAGCGGGAGCATTCACAAGATCCCTCAACGGACACTAGTCATAGACTCCTACTGAAGCAAGACGAATACAGGATAAAAACCAGGGAACATATGGTGGCTAAAAATCGTGCCACCCAACATAGACTCTATGAGCTTGGGGATAGGGCTGGCAGGACACTGGCGTGGTTAGAAAGGCGTGAGCAGGGGTCCAGATGGGTACACAAACTGACGACACTGGGGGGTGAAGCAGTGATTCATCCACAAGAAATAGCGGAGAAGTTCGCTGATCATTTTGAAACGGTGTACTCCCCCTCCACACAATACACGGCTGAGTACTCCCGCCAGCTCCTCCTGGACAGCAATATGCCGGGCCTCTCGGATGTGGAACGGGAGACCCTGGAGGCAGACCTTTCGAATGAAGAAATAAGCAAGGCCGTGGGCAGATTAAGTCCGGAAAGGCGATGGGGCCTAACGGCATTCCAGTGGAGTTTTTGAAGGCCACTGCCTCTCTGACTGTGCCACACTTGAGAGCCATGTATGAAGAAAGTTTAGAAGTGGGTGGGCTACCAGTAGCTCAGCGGCTAGCCACCATCGTAGTCATTCCTAAGCAGGGTAAGCCAGCAGATAACTGTGGCTCCTATAGGCCAATTTCGCTGATTAACGTGGAGACAAAGGTGTTGGCAAAAGTCCTGGCGAATAGATTGGCGACAGTTATTACATCATTGGTCCACCCAGACCAATCTGGCTTTATGCCAGGTAGAAATACGGCCCTCAATCTACGGCGTTTACATAATGTGATGGCTCGTAGGAAGTATATTGAAGAGGACGCGGCGGTGCTATCTCTCAACGCCTCCATGGCATTCGAGGTCCTAGGGAAGGTGGGGCTGGGTCCTAAATTCATAGCCTGGGTAAAGCTTCTGTATACCGGTGTGTTGGGACAGGTGAGGGTTAATGGTTTTACATCTCGGACGTTCGAGCTACGCAGAGGCACTAGGCAGGGGTGCCCGCTCTCCCCGCTGATTTTCTCTCTTGTGCTGGAGCCTCTCGCGGCCTGGGTGCGTAGAGACGTGAGGGTGCGTGGGTTGCGCTGGGCAGCTGGAGTGGAGGATCGAATATCCCTCTACGCAGACGACATACTGCTATACCTAGCATCCCCGTACAAATCGATCAGTGTGGTGCTGGACATATTCACGAACTTTGGTAAATATTCGGGATACGCGATCAATTGGCACAAGTCTGTATTGTTTATGTTGAGGGGCGAAGTTCCCCGCCTTCCGGCAGACTGCGCTATAGCGGTCGCGACGGAGGGGTTTCGCTATTTGGGGATCTTTGTCACTTCCGATCCAGCTTGTTTCCACAGCTCCAATCTGGCCCCCCCTTTGGCCCAATTACGAGCGGATGTAAAACATTGGAGGTCTCTGCCATTAACACTGGTAGGGAGGGCGGCACTCTTTAAAATGCTAGCCCTTCCTCGTTTTCTTTATATATTACATAACTGTCCCCACAGGGTCCCAGACTCATATTTTAGAGCTGTTGAAGGGGAGATTCGCACGCTGCTGTGGGACGGAAAGGCCCCTAGAATCGCACTGCAGAAATTGACAAAAGGCTGGTACGACGGGGGCATAGCACTTCCTGATCTACAGCGTTATTACTGGGCGGCGCAATTGGTGACCGTCAATCACTGGATGTATCACCCCCCAGATGACCCAGCATATGCCCTTGATCGATACCAAACTGACCGCTCTGGATATCTGGGGGCCCTATACACCACTGATAAGAAAATTAGGGGGAGGTTCTTCGGACCTACCCAACATACATTGGAAATCTGGCGTGTAGTTACCTCCCGGCTGGGATGGACGGGCGTCCTCTCGCCGGCTGCACCGTTGTGGTTCACCCAGAAGCTGGGCATGCTGTGCTATCAGCCCGGGTTTGATAAGTGGGACCTCATCGGGGTATCAGCAGTGAAGGATCTGGTTAAGAAGGGAACACTACTTACCTTTGGTAAGCTCCAGGAACAATATCATCTGGCACAAGGAGAAATGTACAGGTATTTACAGATCAGGCATGAGATACAGGCGGTGTTCCCGTCTCTTAAAGATATACCAGAGTCGTCACCTCTGGAAGACCGCTTGCTAGATGGGCCCCTCAACTCGAAGGCAATATCTCTAACTTATAAGAAGTTGAGTAATAACCTGCCAGACACCTTCCCGAGGCTCCGGGAGCAGTGGCAGGACGACATTGGTCCTATAGATGACGAGGACTGGCAGACGGCACTTATGTCCCCTCGAGATGCGGCTATCACACAGAGATTTCGGCTGATTCAACTTAGGATACTCCACCGATCATATATCACAGGGAAAGTTTTGGCGAGAATAGGAACTAGACCTGACGACCGTTGTATGAAGGGATGTGGTCAGCAGGCCACATTTTACCATACCCTGTGGACTTGCCCAGAGATACGTGCCCTTTGGGAGGGAGCCTCAGACCACATGCACACAGCTTTGGGGAAGGAGATAGTATTAACACCACAACTGGGACTGTTAAACATATGGGAGGCGACTGATCTCACGGAAGTTGAACAGCAATTTACGACACTGGGATACACGCTGGTGAAACGAGAGCTGGCTAGAGGTTGGGGGGGAACGAGCCCGCCACTCGTCACCTTGTGGGCCAAAGAAATGGATAGATGTATGTTGGCAGAGACTGAGGTTTTTAAGGCTCGGGGGTGTCCCAAGAAATGGGATAGGAAGTGGACACACTGGAATAAACATCGGGGGGATCCCTGCGTGTCGCCTACTGTTGAAATGGAGATGCATAGACAAGCGAGTCTTGTAGGAAATGTTTAATATGTAACTAGAATTAATGTCTGCTCGATTATCTTATTGACAACCTTGAACATGTCGTCCAATCATGTCATGTATGGCTGTGATTGAAACCAATAAACAAAGTTTAAAAAAAAAAAAAGAAATTCCTGAACTACTGTACGATTATTTGTCCCAAAACACAAAGTTCAGCCCTAAAATTATACTTAGGTGACGACAGGTAGGCAAGACCACATTTAGTAAATACAGCAGCAATAAATGTTTAATTTGTTGTGGACCAGTTTGTTAATGGCAACATTACCAAAATAGTATGCATGGGGCAAGATTCAGGTTTAATTTCTTCATCTGTTTTTCACAAAGAGGTTGTGTCAGAGGACTTCCGAGCTAAGACTGGCGACACCAGTATTGAGCCACTGGACTGTGCAAATACCTTGCCTGTAAACATTGTGTGTTGCAATAATTTACCCTGGTCACTAGTCCTCGTTTCACCTGGCGTTTTTGTCTTCCCCTTTTGTTGTTTTTGCTCCTACTTGTGTTTTAAACTCTCAGGAGTCTGTCCTTGCCCTTCCTCAATTCCTGCTTTCTGTAGAAGCCTCCTTGGTCCCTGCTTCTTGCTCCTGTGGATTACTTAGGTTTACTGTTTTGAGATGGTAGCAAGATTCAAGATTGCTCTGTGATGACACTGATCTAATCTGTATATTGCCAAAGTCTACATTGCTTAACTGTGCAAGGAGAACTTAGTACTAATGTTAGTATCCCAGTCTATCCAGTGCAAATTTCTGTGTGTCTGACTGATAAAGAGTCATCATATGACATTACAGATAGAGCAGCAAAGGGCTCCAGTAATGGGTTGAGCCTCACTGATCCATTCCTCCGTGCTCCAGTAATGCAGTAGAGCATTGTAACAATACACAAAATTCAGGTAGAGTATCTGATTGAGAGAATAAACAGTAGTCTTATTTGATTACTTTTCTGTGTAATATTTCAATAGGCATTTACAGTGTACAATATGGTTAGAAAAGGGTGCTCAGGAACCAGAACTAAAGATTAAATCTTACATAAACTTTTAATGGAGGGAAAATGGAACGGAAGATAAAAGTAGAGATACAATGAAAACCAATGTCACCAATATTGTAATCTTCCAAAATGATATCAAGTGCTAGCATGAAAAAGGTAAGATCTTACCTTGCAATAACTGTGACAAGTACGACATGCACCAGAGTTCGATCACAGAGCACACTGTTGTCAGACACCCATATTGCTCCTAAAGTGGCCCAGACAAACTCAGGCAGGAAGAGACCGAGGCGTATATACACCAGTTTAGGAATAGACTTCCTCGGTCCAGAGTTTGAAATTGTTCCTGAAAGTACAAAGAGTTAGGTCAGTGCTCTTTTTTATTTGAATAGACGGAATACTTTTCTTTTCAAATTGGCAGTATATTGCTATGTGCCAACATAATCTAATACAACTGTTAAAAAAAAGTAAAACCAAAGAGATCCTGAAATGTGGGTTTAAACCAACCCACCAAAAAGGCAGACCAAAATTTTACATAATGTAGTAATTAATATGAGATTAATCCACATGCTTCCTGACACATGATACTGCAAAGGAACACAGAAACCAACTGACGGTTACAACTTGTAGGAGTAATAATAATAACTGGATAAAATTACTTTAACGGTGACTCCATTTCTTTTAGTCCATGGGCTCCTTCCTAATATGAACTTCATAGGTACCCTGTCACCTTGTGGTAGGCCTGGACTCTGCTGATATAGATGTTAATTTAGAGACCGCATGCCTGGACCATGCCTGGATCATGTGTGGAGCAGTCCCTTCTCTGTGTGCATGCCCACCATAATTTGTTCCAGTCTTGAAAAAGAATGCAAATGGTTTCTGGACAATGGTCCGGTTGTTGGAAGCAGGGGGTTGGCTATGGAAAAGAGCCACCAGATTAGGAGTAACAAGGTCTCCATGAAGTTGACTTTGCTTTACACTACATTTTGGCTTGCTGACATTCTTAGCTATGTGGATAGACTCTACATACACGGAAAATGAGAAACAGAGGAGGAGACGGCAGCTTTGGCCTTAGCTAAATTCAGCATCAGTCTGGAATGAAGCTAAACAGCATAGTGTCAGCAGAACATACATGGACCAAGAATACATCAGACAGGTACATGCCTACAGAATGGCACCAATGCTTTCTTTCCTCGGACACAAGGGGAAGGCTGGGCTTCATGCTGAGTGTAGCATGAGTGATAGAAATTAAACAGCAGCATCATTCAGTGGATGCCTCAGCAAATATTACCATTTTTTTACAAGTGTGTTGAGGTCAACATTAGTGTATTGCACACGGAATGAAGCTACCGAACAGCAGAGAGAAATAGATAAGGATATGCAATTATAGTAAATGTGGCAATCTCAATAGTACTATGGTGTTAAAAGGGGTTTTTTGAGTCTGTGTCAGAAATGCTTTAGGGAAGGGGGTTGTGATATCTGAGGAAGTGTGGTCCAAGAAGCATGGTGCTAAGCACTGCAAATCCTGTTGCCTTTGCTCTTCTTTCTCAGTCTTGGTATAACCAGAAAGTTTTCATCTTTTGACTTAAGAGGACAAGGTGAAAGGAGGTTTTTTAAAATCATGGCTGGTGCATATGTCTCAGAGGATTCTTCAATGCATTCATAGGCAAGGCTGAGTATCCTTAATTTGATTCTTTCCTGTACTGGCAGCAAATGGAGACTTTTTAGATTTGCCGCCACAGGCTGGCTTTTTGTTTTGTAATCCAAATAGGAGGCAGAAGGCTGCATTTTGTGATTTTTGTAGAATTTTGATCTGTGATGCTGGGATATCTTCATACAAGGCGTTGCTGTAATCATGGCTGATGATACCTGCGCATCTGACTGCAAGTTATTTTTGTCCTATTATGAATGGGAGAATTTTTTAGCAGTTTTAACTGGAAAAACAGTTTTAAAATGTGGTTTTAGTATGTCAAATGAAGCTGAAGAAAGCATCCTAAGCGACTCCCAGGTTTCTTACTTTTGATTTGATGACAACTGTTTGGGCAAAGAGTAATGCAGTGCATTGGGAAGACTTTGAGGGAATGGGACAAGGTTTTCAGTCTTTGAGTCTTTCAGTTTGAAGCTACTCTGGCTCATCCAAGTTTCAGTGGTTGATGGTCTGAAGCTAGATAGTCCTTTTCTACAGATGTTGAGCAGCCTGTTTCAGCAGCCTCTAGATGCCCAGCAACAATTACGGCCAGTCTAAAAATGCTCTGAAGAAGGCATTCAGAGTACTTCATATGCGCAATGATAGATAATGCCAGTTTAACATTCTCTGCACGAGTTATAGCAACGGGTACTTAGTATCTCCATCATCTGATCTCTCTCCATTCCATTAATTTTTTTCACTCGCAGTCTCTTCCACACCACATTTTGCCTGTCCAAATTATGGTCTCTCTTTCAGTTTCACTCATTCATTCTGATTTTTTGTCAGTCTCTGTCTCCCTTGGAGTGTTGCAGTCAGCCTCCTACTATGTCTCACAATCCCTCTAAACTTGCATCAGTCTTTCACACCATCTACCCTTCTTATCTTTCTCGGTCTCTCATTTTCACTATCTCTCTCTCTCACTTTGGATCTGTCTCCCAGTCGTGCGCAATCACTATCTCTCAAACTCTCTTCCACCCAGTTTCCCTCCCAGGCTCAAGATCTCTTTCTGTCCAGCAGCCTCTTCTCTTCTTCTATATCCCCTTTGTCTATCTTTCCATCTTGCTACCCGTCCCTCTATGTCTCAGTCTGTCTCTCAATCTCTTGGTCACTCCATGTTTCACTTCCAATCCCTTTCTTGGTCACGCTCACTCTGTTACACGATTCTAAGGTGATCTCTATCTGTCTCGCCTCCAGTCCGCCTCTCTGTCTCTCTTTTTCTCAATCCCAGTCATGTGCCCTCTTGTTTTAAATTGCTGTCAATCTTTCTATCAGTCTCTCACAGTCAATATGTCAGTAACTCTCTCCGCTAGCTTCTTATCTCTCCTCTTCCACCCAGAATCTTCACTTAGACTAGGAAAAGTAAGGGAAAGATTGCACTAACATGGACTAGCCCCAGAAACATCTCTAGCACTTGTGATGATGTAGGGTATAAATGACAGCCTAACGCAATAGCAGTCTGAATCAGAGAAGAGGGAATGGAGGGCAGGTCATTTCTTAGTGTGGAGGTTAGTTGAAGGAAAGGGTGAATAGTCTGCTGTGTTTGCCATATAAAGAATATCGGTGCGTAGATCATGAGGATGGCTATGAATTCTGTTTGAGATGATTCAAGGTAAAAAGAGCCTGAATGGTGCAATGAATCCAGACATACATTTTGAATAGGTGAAAGATTTCTTGAAAAGATCATGCTTTATTCAATTAATTCTGGTATATATGTTCTCTAACACATATCCTGTCTAACATTCCAGATGCTAAAATGAGCTTGTGAAATGCATTTATGACCCAACCATTTTTCAACTTATTTTGAGGCAGAACCCCCCACACCGTTCTTAAAAAGTCTATAAAACTAACTCTTTTTGCCAAATAACGTAATAGGCAAACTAGACTCATGTAAAACACTTTGAAACCTATAGTATTCTTGCCTCCCCGCTTCTTAAACTCGCCTGGAGAGTTGGAACACACTTGTAGTCCCTCTCTAGTTCTATAGGTACTGATCTGCTTTAATTATATTCACATTTGTTCTCTAGATAGTTTACGGGGCATGGCAACTAAGTCAAAATCAAGGCGGGGTTGGGGTAGTAGGAAAACAACTCTATGGTTTGCATTTCATTTTCTCAAAGCTTATTTTTCCCTGATGTTTCAGGGTGCACGTTTGACTTTCAATTATCCCTTAGAACCCTGAAAGATAAGACAATGGCCCTGATCAATTTGTACTACTCCACCCAGACTGCTTTACTGAAACTGTGTTATTAAAGCAGGGATATTGTGCAGCAATGATAGAATTAAGAACAGCACATAAGACCCCCTTGCACAAATTATTTGCATGATGTCCTCTCAAACAGCAAAAGTACAACCAAGAAAACAAAACAAGTGAGAAGAACTCTTTAACTGCAAAAAGAATCGATAAATAAGGGATAAATCTGCTAATTTGGAACACGATTTCCCAAACAGGCTTACATTTTCAGTTATTACTAATCTAAAGGGCAAACTGACTACAATAGGAAAGCATACTTACAAAAAAGTCTGAATCCTGTAAGCTTATTCAAAAAAGAGTCTTAAACAAAAAGGGTGAAGAACACAGCGCTCACCACGCGCTGGTTGGCCAATTGGGCAAAGAACTATCCAGTCCTTTCTCCTGATCCATGCAGGTCCTTTTTGAATATAGCCAGTAACTTCATTGAAGTCCTTTTGTATCTCTGAGACTTCCAACAGGAGGCCAGCACACACAAGCCCTTGGAGAGTCCTTCACAAGCAGTCAGTCCTTTTCCTCCCCACAGACAGAAGTAGCAACTGCAGGCAAACCCAACCCTCACACAAAAAAAGGCAGCGCACCTCACACAGTCCTTCCTCCATTCTTCTTGGCAGGGTCCTCTTGTTTCTGGAAGTAATCTAAAGTCCTGGGGTTTTTAGGTGTAGTACTTATACCCCATTTTGTCATTGTTCTCTTTGCTGTAAGGGTCTCTGAACCCAGTCCAAACCAGTCCTGTCCTCCCTGGTGCAGCATGACCACAGGGGGCGGAGACAGCATTGTGAAAAAGGAGACACAGCCTATTCAGGTGCAAACAAAACTCCTCCCACCACTCTAAATACAGACCAGGTCTATTCAGCCCTGCGATGAGTCACCCAGGAAAGGCAGGGCACACCTCAACCCCCATAGTAACTGTCTAGAGTGAATGCACATCCCAGCTCCTGTCACTCAAACACCAGACGCTGCATACACAGTCAGAGGCACACAGAATGGGAAAGTAAGAAAAAGAAAATGCCCAATTTCTAAAAGTGACATTTTCAAACACAGAATTTAAAAACCACCTTCACAAAAAGGTGTGTTAATAAATTCTAAGTTCAGAGAGCATAAACGCCATTTTCCTATCTTGTCTCTATTATAAGTTGCACATGTAAAAATGTTACAGTGCAACCCCAATGATAAGCCTATGGGACAGATAGGCTTTCAACAGGGAAAAACAAAATACACAGTATTTCACTATCAGGACATGTCACACACACCAGTATATGTCCTACCTTTTACAACACTGCACCCTGCCCCTTGGGGGTACCTTGGGCCTACCTTAGGGGTGCCTTATATGTAAGGAAAAGGGAAGGTTTGGGCCTGGCAAGTGGGTGCACTTGTCAGGACAACATGGCAGTTTACAGCTGCGCGAGCAGACACTACAGTGGTAGGTCTGAGGCACATTTACAGGGCTACTCATATGAGTGGCACAACCAGTGCTGCAAGCCCAATAGTTGCATTTGATTTACAGGCCCTGGTGCACACCATGCACTTTACTAGGGACTTACCAGTAAATCAAATATGCCAATCATGGATAACCAATCATATCACAATTTATACAGAGAGCATATGCACTGTAGCACTGATCAGCAGTGGTAAAGTGCCCACAATCCTATAGCCAGCAAAAACAAGGTCAGAAATATAGGAGGCAAAAGGCAAAAGGTTTGGAGAGGACCCTGCGAAAAGGGCCAATTCCAACAGTCTCCAAGTACTCTTGAACAATTTACACAGATTCAATATAGGGCAAAAAAAATAGCGCTCCAGAATATGTACTTGCTGTGTTTCAAATGCAAACTTCAGCGTGTGTCATTTATTCAAGGAGTAGATGGTTAGGAGACCATGTTTTACGAAACTTCAATTTCTTTATTTGCCTTGAATGTCTTTTCAAATTTTCTCTTCTCCTGGAACAGATTACAAATAATACAATCTATTAGCGGGATAATTTGCATTTATGTTTGGGGACTACCAGATGTTCTTAACAAATGTAATGTGTGTCTTGAAATGAGCAAAGGAAGATTTGCCTAGTATTAGAATGAAGACTTCCACTGTGATGTATCAGGACTTTGTTTTTTTAAATATACTAAAAATTGATGGATGGAATGCTTCAATTGATCTCAGCCACTGGTAATTACTCAGGCCGCATCCCAATCCATTGTTATTTTGCACATTATGTCACAGCAGTTTGGACCCAGCTATATGCAAATCAGTCTTGACCCTGCTCCAATCGGAACAGTCCAGCCCGAACTGTCAAGCGAGGTCCTCCCTGAACCAGAACACAAGCAACCCAGGACTGATTTCGGCCTAGTTATAGGTTCAACAGCCGGGTATGGCAGGACTTGGCTTGGCAGTTCACGCTGGACAGTTCCGAATGGAAAAGGGTCAAGACTGCTTTGCATATAGCTGGGTCCAAACTGAGGTGACATGGTGTGCAAGAGAACAATGGACAGGGATGCGGCCCGAGTAATTACCAGTGGCTGAGATAAATTCAAGCGTTCAATACATCACGTTTTTGTATACGTTAGTGTGTCGCCCTAATTTGGACGGGTATGCCCAGACATGGGTCCCATGCACTCTGTGCCACTGGAACCAAGCTGTACCCGGCTGATGAGCACAAAACTAGAGCAAAACCAGTCGTGGGTTGCTTGTGTTCCGGTTCAGGGAGGGCTTGGCAGTTCGGGCTAGACTGTTTCGATTGGAACAGGGTCAAGACTGATTTGTATATAGCTGGGTCCAAACTGAGGGACATTCTGTGCAAGATAACGATTGATTGGGATGTGGTCCGAGTAATTACCAGTGGCTAAGATTAATTCAAGCATTCCATCTATCACTTTTTGTATACTATGTTATTTTAAAGCAGAGGGTACTTTTACCCTTCCTGAACTCTGTGATATCCAGCCTTCACTGCTGCAAGACCCAAAATTCTGTAATAAATCATTCAGCAGGTCTACAAAAAGACTTAGGCATCCTCTAACCAGTCTCTCTCCTAACCCACAGACTTGCTGATAGTTAAAAGTGCTGCAAGGATTTGAGTTGTGTTTTTCCAGAGTACTTATCGACTAAGGAGGACATTGCAGAAAAATGACTGAGACATATAGCCCGAAGAAAGTCACTGAGAGTGGGGATGCGGAGGCTCTATGTGACGAGAGCTTCTTAAATTTACCCAGAAAAGACCAGACCATGTATCTGTAATTATGGTGATCTGGACAAAATAAGGTTCAAACTATTTCTCCTCAAAAGATGGCATTTTGCTAATCCTGTTTTTCTGTGTAGTACTCATGTGCTAATTTTGAACCCAGATCTGTGACTGGGGGAGAGTGTCTGAAAAGTTTCAGTGCTCTGTCCATCATCTCCTTGTGTTTGCCTAATTTTGAACCCACACGCAGTGCCCGGTGACTACTGAAGCACCCCAGACAGGACCAAAGCTTTCAATTGCATCCACTGAGATTTTACAGAAGTTCTGTCTACAGCTCAACATCCACGCAGGAAACCATTTTGTCCATAGCAAATTCAGGTCTTGAAGCAGCAGTTGTGACACAGACCTCTCACAGCCCTTAGCATTTATCGCCAGGGAGGGTCCATCCATCCATGTTTCTGTCACTGCATCTGACAGAGAGAAACCCTCAGCCATTGTGATGTTGCCTTTCAGGCTGGGAAGCAATTAATCCACCTGCTGAGTATTCAAAAATCTCTCACTGGATAAATCTGTGAAACACCGAGTTTGTGTGTACTGGCATCTGGCAGGAACTCGGAACACCACCTTCTGAGGGGGAAACAGACTTCTACTGGTGACACATTCAAATATTCCCAGAAATGGAACTTGTCTGATAGAACTTTCTTAGTGATGCATTTGACCTGTGCATTCACATTGCTTGTGCATCTTCTAAGAGGAATCTGGAAAAGAGTACCCACTTGATCTGCTTGGCACCAATGGGAAAGTGACTTGGGATACAGTTATCAACCTATGACCTGCCTTGTCAGACACAGATTAAGACTGGGTTGAGATTTTGGGAGAGCTTGTGACCAGCCTCTTCTACGACCCCCAAGAGAATACATTTTTCTGCAAGTGCTCAGCACTGACAGAGGACAACCTCTTCATCCTTTTTCAGGTCTTGATAGCAAACATGCCAATACACCAGATTCAGGCGGGAGACTCCAGATTTTTAAGCAAAAAACGGCTTTATTTTGGCTGGCTCCTGCCTGAAATTGCCTCTGCTTCAATAGAAGTCAATAGGGGAAAATACATTCTCCCAACTATTTTTTTAAATCTCCCTCTTTGCCCTTCTGAAATGATGGCATGTATGTGATAGCCTTCATTTTTGCTTGCCCATTGTTAGAGGAATACCTAATGGACAGAATCATCGAGCTACAAGGTCATCAGGACTGTTACGGGCCAGACTGTGTGTCCTCATTCCTGGGAACAATTCACATCTAAGGAGCCAATCCAGATCAGATTCTGATGGTCAGCTGCAGAAGTGACCCTAGCTGCCAGAACTGGCTTTGCCTCAGATCGCTTCACAGCAAGCAGACAAACAAATCTGATGAAGAACTGTTAATAATGCAAAGATATTTTAAGGCCCAAGCTTGCCTGGCCCTGGTGAGATACAGATTGCAGGCCCACAAAAGGAAGGGAAGTCCTTTAATGATTTTTTAACATGGCTGAGGTATTTTGACAAGCAAATGTAGCAAACTGACTGATGAGATAGTCAGACATCAAAAAATAGTGAACACTGATGTATTCATTGGAGGTGAACTCTGCACTTAGTGGAATTAGAAATAATATGGAAATAAAACGTGTCTGGTGCTAGGACAAAATTGTGTTTGAAGGTTGTTGCGACACAGCTGCTGTTTATGAAGGAGCAGCGAGACGACAGCATCTGAAGTTGTGATCTAATATCTCTACGGTATCTGTACAGTGGCGCTGAGATATTTGTGCAACAAAACAACAAACACTGTACTTTATTTTTAAAGTTTTATATAGCGCAAACAAGACCCGTGAGGGTATCAGAGCGCTGCTGCTGTCAGAGGGTCCTCCTGGGGTCTCCATCGATTCCTGCTGGATCTTCTGTGTGCTGGTGGGCCAGCCCTGACTTAATCTTGCTGGCTTAGTCCCACAGACCTTGCTGGTCTGCAACCAAACATTGTTTACTGCAACTCGACTGTTGCGTTTGCCAGCGCTTGTTGGAGGTCCTTCCGGCCACTGACCCTCCTGCATTTTTCAACCGCCGTGGAACAGCTCGTGGGCGGCTCCTGTTCTCCTGCGTCGTTGCCTGGTCTCCACAGCTGCTTCATGAAGACATTCGTGCTACAGCAAGTACCTTCAACAAGGGGTGGCATTGTGCTCCTGCTCCTCCTGTACACCTCCGGGTGGTTTGGACTTGATCCTTTCTGCTTTCAGGTACTTCTCATCCAGGATCCACATTTTGGTTTCACCGATCTGGTCCACGAGATCCTGTAGCCGCAGGACTTTCAAGATCCTCCATTGACATCAACCCGACAGTTCCGACACCACTTTGGACCTGGGCTCCCTGGTTTAAGTATCCTGGTTGCCTAGGAGTCCACGGGTGGGGTGATCCACTAACCTTCCTTGATCCAACTGGTTTCCCCGGGATCCTTTAGGAAAGGTCCTGAAACAGTAAAATACCAACCGCAACTTTTCCCATGTTATCATATAGACCTTTGACCCGGTGCAACACCTCTGCACCCGGGTGCCTCGGGGTCCCTAGCTACTTACCTTTGGTGGTTCCGTACTTCCCCTGGCTTCTCCGTCCTCTGGTACCAGTCTCGTTTGGTTGCTTACCTCGCATCCCATTTTTTTAATATATGGTTTGGGCCCCCCTCCCTCCAGGGGCTCATATGTTTTCCTATGCTTACTTACCTGTTTTAAATGATTTGTGTGTATTGATATCCCCGGGTAGGAGATATAGCAAGTAGTTCTTAGTGTTGTTTTTAATAAATACAGATGTATTTTTCTAACACTGGTGTGGTTCTTTCTTGTGTTTAAGCTTACTGACTGACTGTTGTGGTAAATGCACCCTCTGTTCCTACACTGCCTCACTGGTAATTTATTACAAATGGGTTGGGCCTCACCATATTTGGGGGCGAGAGGAGGAAACTCCTCCTTTTACAATGCTGTGTCCCAGTCATAACCATTGAATACTCCAACCCTGGGAAATACCGTTGGATCTTACAGTCACCACAAATCAACAGTTCTCAGGTCTTCTCAGATTGCTTTACAGCCCCTTTTTCCTGACAGTCCCTCCTTTTCTTCTCAACAAAGTCTTTTGCTGCCAGCAGGTCTGTGAAGATATTGCTCCCTTAGCTTTACATGGAAGGACATTGAGGCCCCATGCCAAGCAGCCTATAGCTCCTTCTTGATGGGCTGCAGGTCTCTCCTGGTTTGGAAGGTGAGCACTCGTCACTTTGGAAGCGGTCCCTTGCTTCCCTGCACACAGCACTTTGACCCTGATCCCTGCCTGGGAGTGAGGAGGGGCGTGGACGCTTGAAAATCCAGCCAGAGGTCCCGCAGCGCGGGACGCGCCCTGGGCGTGCCCGGGCTCGACCGGGCCAAGACGGGTCCGTCTTAGCCCGTCAGAGACCGAAGGAGGCTGGGCTGGGCCCTCCCTCTTGGTTCTACGGCTGGACTTATTTCCATACAAGCGGAAGTGTGGTGTATGTTTGGGAGTTCAACTGGAGGGGCCCGAGCTCTGTGCTAGATCGGTACAGTAGATCCGTTCAAATGGTACCTATACTGTGGACACAGCAATTTCGACAAGAGTGAGCTTATGGGGACCGGTGCTGGGGCGGATAAGTAAGTTCAGAAAATATGACTTTTGTAAATTTGTTCATTTTGGAGCAGAGTTTTGCCTCTGGGAACCTGAGACTTATTTCGAGATCTACCCTATTGAACCTGTGTTTGTGACACTGTTCTCTTGTTGACACTCTGGGACAAGGCATTACATTCTGTTACTATTGAAGCTCATACTCTTGCAGGTCTTAAGATGGGGAAAAGAAAGGTGGCGGTTAGTAAGCCACCACAATTACCGTCTAAGGCCAAAGGGGCGGCTCAATCGACATTACTGAATTACCTTACAGGGGCCATGGGAGCCATCGAAAAGCAAATCTCCACGGTCGAAGAGACTTTGAATTTGGACACTTTAGGGGCTTTAGCTAAGGAAACAGAAAAAGAAGCTGAGGGTTTGCTGGATGGCACAACTGGATTCTCGGGGGGGTTGTCATTTCAAAATGGGTGTATTCAACATATTACTGAACATATATCAGTCAGTGACCAGGAGTCGGAAAGTCAATCCCCATCCAAATGTCCAAGAAACCCAGAGAAAATATTAAGCCCAGAGTTTGTCACTCAGGAAAGTCAGTTAACTCTTAATGAACCCAGGTCCCCCAAATTAAAGCCCCGGAAACAACTGCCAAAACTCGCGAAAACCCGGAGTCGGCCCAGTACAGATCAAAAGGCAGTGTTATGCCCCAAGAAGAAGCCTTTTGTACCATCTAGCGATCTTGGGAACTTAACTACATTGGTTATAAATTTAGAGACCTATTTGAGAGAGACATTAAGTAGCCTGACTGATAGGGTGACCAAGATCGAAGACAGACTGAATAAAGTGCAAGTAGTCCAGAGTACTAGTAATCAGGCGGGTAGACCATATAACCGAGAAATTCCAGGAGATCCATCTAGGGCCATCAGTACAGAAAATGGCAATCCTCTGGCACCTTCGATATCAACTAGCGACAACCTAGGGACTCAGGGAAATGGGCTACACACAGGGCTATACACAAGGAACCACACTAGGCCTCTAATAAGCTCCTTAAAACCCCTCCAAACTAGATACGGACCGACAGGCAAGTTAGCGTACGAAAGGAAAGAAGCCAGCGCCTTGGAGGGTCATTTTCCTCAGCCATCTTATAGAGGCCCATCTATCCTCTCCCCCCATTCGGAGACCCCAGACAACTTAAATCGCCTGAACCCACCATCAGCCGCTACTCCATATACAGTAATCTTGGCCAATGTACCAAGGTTGAGCCTGAGGGAAAATGAATCTTGGGATTCTTTACGAAATAAGGCTCTACATTGGCTGGGGGCCAAAACAAGGCTGGTTGACGCATTGTTCTACGAATTTAAAATGGTAAGAAGAATTGGTTGGCTGGGTAGGGACAGGAAAACCCTTCAGAGGGATTGTGTGGTTCTCACTTTTAAAACTCCACAATTAGTGGAAAAAATTCTTTGCAGAGCTGGTGATAAGAGTACATCACATGCCGGCATTAATGTATTCCCTTTGGGTTACTTTTACCAGCCACCTCCTAGTATGGGGCCAAGAGATAACAGTTTGGTGGTGTCAGTATCTGGTCAACACATGTATAACATAGATGTGTCTAATAGGTTTGAGCCCCTACACACACTAGAGGAGATAGATTGACTCAACATTCAAGATAATAGTGTTAGGCCCAGTGGGTTAGAGGTTACTTATATCGCTCCAGTTCCTCCCGATAGTAAGGGGAATGATGTGCCGGACGGGGTTATGGGGAAAATTATTGACAGAAGAGGTCTGTGCTCAGGGACTCAAAATATACCGAGCAGCCGGCTATCACCAACACGGGAGAACAAACACGCCAGCATGATGAATTTAATACAAGAACCCCCACCCACGACCATAGTACTCCCAGAAAGGTTCGAGAGTCCTATTGATCAAAATGATAATTTGAGCTTACTATTTTGGAATATAGCGGGCTTGCGTACCAAACTGACAAACCCAGTATGGCTCGAGTTTATTGGGAAATTTAAAATTCTTTGTTTCCAAGAAACTTGGGCAACAGATGAAATCCATATAAATGGTTTTAAGACGTATCATACCGCCGCAATATCTTCAACACATGGGAGAGCCAAGGGGGTGTCTATGTACTTACGTCTCCAATCAGATTAATGTATCCAAGATAACAATGTTGATAACAGAAATCTACTATCAAATTATATCCATCCAAATAGGTAAACATCATATCTTGGCCCTGATACATTTTTATAACAATGCGCCTAAGGACCAGATAATGGAAGTATTGAGGAAACTAAATAGTGACCTGACCAAACTGCAGAGAGACAGGGAGCAAGAGGTGATTATTGTCTGGGGCGGAGATTTTAATATCGGGCTTTGCCCTTCAGGTGGGGATGGGAACTGTGGTTTACTATCTGATGAAAATGATCCGTATTCCCATTTTTCTCATTCAATCTCTGGGGACCTTTTAAATGAGATTTTATTCTCACAAGATATGGGCTTCGCCAATAGTTTGTGCTCTCCCCCAGTTCACTTTGAGCATACTTTTAAACAGGAGAGGTTTTAAATCAACAATTGATTACATTATTTTACCTAGTCGATATGCTTCACGTCTTTTAAATTATAAAATTCACAAAAATGCTATAAGTGATCACTTCCCATTGAGCTTAAGTCTAGTGCCCTCAAACACCACGCGAAATTTTCAAAGCAGCCAAGTACCCTGGGCCCAGAATTTATCTCTGGGAAGAATAAATGGCTATTAACTGCGCTGGTCTAGAATTGAACCAGTAGAGTTCACTAAGAACATTGTGACCAAGTGCTATAACTCACTTTTAACTTGTCTGGAGGAGTCAAGTCCCCATGCCAATATTCTAGAAGCTTTTGCTCACCTTACACATGAAATACAAAACACTCTTAGGGTGGAGATCAAAGGAGCGCGTACATTTAGCCAGGGCTGGTTTGATACAAAAGCATATACCAAACTAAAGTCTGCCCTTCACAGACCAGAAAGGGATAGAGATGAAATAAGGAAGTGTAGGAGGGTGTACAACCAGGCCCTAAAAAAACGCAAAAAGGAACTAAAAGATAATGCGTGGGCTACACTCTATGAATCCTCGCAAAAAAAAGACAGTGCCGCATTTTGGCATGTGGTTAATGCTCCTTTCTTTACAGTTTCCAACAAACCATCGATAGAGGTCGCTGTAGATGAAAGCCAATGGGTGGACTTTTTTTCAAAAGTCTATCATCAAAACCCGGGCGAGGACAGTATAAACTCCCTTTGTAGTCAACTGGGAACTATTACCCATGAAATATCTCCCATTCATCTCCATTTCACTATTGACGAAGTTATTAGTGCAATCAACATGAGTAAGGGTGGCAAGGCTCCTGGCCCAGATGGCGTGCCAATTGACCTTTTAAAATCAAACTTGACCCTTTGGGCTCCTCTACTAACACCGGTACTGCACGCATGCTGCTCGGCCGGTTTATTAAGACCTGGTCCGAGTCAATGATAGTACCCATATTTAAGTAGGGCGACCGGCACAATCCAGCTTGCTACCGTCCAATCTCCTTATTGGATTCTTTGGTAAAGGTAGCAGGGCGGATCGTCTTAAACCGGCTCCAAGATTGGGCAGAAGACAAAAACATTCTGTCAGATGTACAATATGGTTTTAGGCGGGGGTTGGGCACCATGGAGCAAGGCCTTAATTTTAGCATCTTGATAGGGAAATACATGCAGGCCAAAAAAGGGAGACTCTATTTAGCATTTGTTGACCTTACAGCTGCTTTCGACTGTGTTATACACGGCAAACTCTGGGTCGTTTTAGCAGATATGGGGGTGGACCCCCCATTGATCCAGTTTGTGAGGCAGCTGTATAGCGGGGCGACAGCTAGGGTCCGCTATGGAACCAGGGGGGAATGCACTGGACAGTTCAACGTGGAAAGGGGGGTCAGACAGGGCTGTGTCCTGGCACCGTTTTTATTTACATTATATACAAACGGTCTGGATCAAGCAATGGTGGAGAAGACGAAGGATACGCCACGAATAAATAATCGCCCTATAGCCACCCTTTTGTATGCGGACGATGCAGTGCTGATGGCCCGTAAACAATTGGGTCTTCAAAAGGCACTTCTTACCTACACTGCGTATATGGATAATCTGGGTTTGAGACTAAATGCTTAAAAAACCTATATAATGAAGTGTGGGAAGGGTAGTTCAAAATGTAGGAGCATGTTTATTAGGGACAGTAAGGTGGAATCAACTAAGACCTTCTCATACTTAGGTATTTTATTTGATTCCAAGGGGACTTGGTATCAGGCTGTCGCAAAAGAAGGAGTTTGCTTTTTCTGAAATCCACTGCAGCACTGGCCAATTTTGCAAAGAAATTGGGCAGAAGGCCACCAGCTCTGCTCCTGCAAATCTACCAAGCAAAATGTGTCAGTTTAGCTAACTATGGGGCAGGTGTGTGGGGACTTGGAGATACCCAACTTATCCAGAAGGTTGAAAACGCCTTTTTAAAGTTTCTTCTGGCGGTCCCGGGTAGCACTTCTATTTATAATTGCCACACTGAACTGGATGTTTTGTACATCTCCGACATTATTAAAGTTCAGCCTGCTCTCCTATGGCACAGGATCTGGACCTCCCCTAGAACTGGTCTCAACCGTGATATCATTAGCGATTGCATGAAGCTGGATCAGGCCACCAAGATCCCCTGGTTAAAATATATAAAAAAACTTCATGTATGATCTTGGTTACCCAGACTACTATAACTTTCCTGAATCCATAAATTCTGTCTCCAGGAAGGAGTTCAAAAGAATCTGTATGACACACCTGGACGCAAATTGATTCACACTAGAAGTAAGCAAACCATCAGTACAATCGCACCAACTGATTTTAACCACCTACACTATACAGCCGTATATACAGTACACTTTAAGTGGGTATGATAGATTCGTACTGATTCGTTTCAGATTTGGGATTTTTCATCGCATGATAAGCTTTCCTGAAACAAACAACTGGTCGAATAAGTTATGCAGTTGCCCATGCGATAATCAGTCCCAGCAATCGTCGATTCACGTGGATTCATTCTGTAAATTTTATAAAACGCAAAGAAGGAGGTGGTTCCTACCAATTTTAAGACTAGGGGGATGGACACAATGCAGACCAGCGTTCTTATTTTTGCAATTTTTAGATAATGAATGTTTTACTAACGCAATTGCTTGTTTTTTAAAAAGCACTGTGAAAGTTAGAAAAACTATTTCGATTAAAATTTTATAGGGGTATGTGTATTTGAAACTCAGCGATGAATTTGAATCTGTGAGGCATTGGTTTAATTGTGATTTCCGATATCAATTGAACTTTCTTAAAAAATATTTATGTGTGAGATGCTGTGTTTTTAACCTTTGAGTTTGCTCTTGTGATTTTACATGTATAAAATCGAAAAAAGCTTGTTCTGATCTGATCTTTCCTGGTTTGTATGATTCTGCTGTGGTCAAGAAACATCAGCACTTAGTTGATTCTAAAAATCAATTTTCAAGCTTCAAGTGAAAAAAACTTTTTTTGTTGCACGGTTCCCACTTCCAAATGGACAGTTCTAGCCCCATGTGCCTTCATTCAGGGGCACATGAGGCTCTTCTTTAGTTAGGAGGCGGAGCACTTCACATAACTCCAATTGAGCGGCTGCTTCGCAACCCACCACTTCTACCACCAGTAGCTAATTGATTATATACTTGATATCTTCTCCCTTCGACAGCTGAGAAAAACCCAGGACTATCAAATGAGAGGCCCTGGTCATGTTGTCTAACATCTTATGTTTCTCGCTACAGACACATGATAGCTGTAATAACACATTCCTTGAAAGCTTTGTATTGTTTTCTTGCTTATGCCTAGACATGCACCTGACTCAGCTTTCAACAGTTGCTGGTTTACTGTGAGATCCTCAAGACCATCTTGTTCAAGGAAACCTCCTGATCGTAGTTTCCATCATGTTTTCAGAGAGATCATGAAGCAGTGCTTCACCTCTAGCTAGGTTGGCAGCATGAGGACCCTCCTTTTCCTGGTCATTCCTCTGAGTTGATATTGTCTCCATTGGTTGAAAAAGTCCTTTTGTCCTTGTTTAGCTTGGATTGTGTTTCTCTAGGTGACATATTGGACTAGAGGAGCTGTGTTTGATCGAATTCTAGAACTCTCAATGATGCCCACTCACTAGCACCTCGAGTCTGCAGTACAAAGTACTCCAAATGATTTGCATTGATTAGACAGCTGTCATGAAGCCGGACGGCTCTCGAGGGCCTCAACACTGCTTACCTATCGCTGCTCAATCTTGGATGTTCTCCTGGCTCTCTTTCTTGCCACAATATGTGATATGGAGCTGTGGTCAGAGTGGCAGTCCATCTCCTCTGCCCACAGTTCGACGGTGCTGCTCAAAAAAGGCGCTCTTTAGGTTGAAGCGTCTGCTTGCTCCAGCTGCTCCTGGTGCAAGGATTCTGCTCGGGGACAGAACTACGCCTAGAACCATAAAACATAAGCATGTAGGGACAGAGTCACCATACCACCTCAGTATCTATGAGTCAGAGTCTGACTAGCACTAGTGCCTCACTTGCCCTCCTAACCTTTCCGGAGAAACAAGTGATATAGCACCCCAGAACACAACCCTCTCAGGGATCACGGTAACAGGGCACACCCTTTCACACTCACTCATACTTCTCCACAATAAGATAAAAAAGAGACACGAAGGAAGTTTACAGTGTTTATTTCAACTATCATGCTCGAAGATACAGTACTTGCGCCACAAGCAGACACCAAATACTTGTCAAAAATACCTTTAGCATGGTTAACAAACCATATACCATAAAAAGCCCTGTCATGTTATAAAACAGATGAGCCTAAACCCCCTCCCCCACCCCCGCAAAACTCACTTTCTACGGAAGCTAAATGATTATATATTATAGATCTCCGGGATTAGTGGTAGACCCCTTACCTTAGCATACAAAGGTGGATTTGTTTTCAGCTCTCTGGACTTTGGGAAGAGCTTTCTCTCGCGTTCAGGCGAATTACAGGCTTATCAAGGCCACGCACAGGTCGTGTCCCAGTTTAAGTATTTGGGTCGACCCTCAATATTACCCTTGTTACAAACGTTTTTGCATATATGCCATGGATTCTGGGATAGGAAGGAAAGCCAGGATCACGATGGTTACTCTGTGCGCTAGCATATAAGATTATTTTTCCAATAACATGGTATGAAGTTCAGTTTTTTCTGGGACTCGTTTCTTCTGATCTTCCCGGGTCGTTTTTACTTCCCATTCATTTGGCCTTGAAAAAGTCCATAGGACGAAACACGTGTCAGCTGCCAGTGTGTCTCACCAATTTGATAAGATAAGACCGGAAAATAAAAGAAAGACAATTTAAATTGGACTACCTTGAATTACTTCTATGGTTACCAACCTGCATACTGTATGGACTACTTTCTGTGTGCCTCAGTATCTGTGTATGTAAATAAATAGGTGGATGTTCTACATCCCATCTGACGCGGCACCCTTGCTTCAGGACCTTCGTTGAGTGTGCCTTTTTTCAGGACCCCTGTCCTCCGTTATATGACAATATATGTGTATTCAAAAACAGCAGCTGCATTCCTTTATTATGTCTAGGTGCTGGTGTCTGACCAGAGAAAATAACAAGGGGCAATGTTTTTTGACCTTGTTTAGGGTGTTCCGACTAAATCCTAGGAAAAGTTCAAAATACAAAAACATGAGCAGGTTCTGTGTGAAAATACAATGTGGCACAAAGGCAAGTGTGTTATGCAATAACGTGTGCAAAAATAAAAGCGGCTTACAACGTGCACAATTAGGCTAACATAGGGAAAACGACAATTGGCCATGCACGAAACACACAACACTTCTTCAGCCGCACTTGCATAGCACTTGCATAGCTTCAATGCCATCTTGATTATTCCCACCAAGGATGAAGAAGATTCACTGCTCCTGTGATTTCAGGCTCTACTGGGCTCCAAGGAGCATCAAGATTGGGCCATCCTCTGCCGCAGAGGTTCTAGTATCTAACTTTCAATGTCGCCAAGCACACTTGTTCGTTGCCACAATCCTCAACCCAAAAGTGTGAGCTACACCATAGCACCTCTGTGAAGCGCACGTTCAAGAGCCCGCTGGCCTTACCTCTGTGACAAATTCTGTTTTAGTGGTCCTCAGTATTACCCATATTGTTCAATGTTACCTAATGTGTGTATTCTTGTTATAATGGTGTAAAATCAGTTCATTTTTACCAAACTACGATTTAATTTTATTTCAGTTACTTTCTTTAAATGGTGTTCTAGAAAAGGACTAATACTGAATATTGAATGAGAATTCTCAAAATCTGTTTGCAGCATATGCATTCGTGTTTTCCCCCAAATATAGATATCTTTGGGTACTTTTGTTGAGTGTCAGCTTGCCCAATTCCCTGTCACGGTTATTGCTAATATTAGGATGAGCCTAGTCCAGGGAGACTGGAAGCTGTGTCTGCCTACAGAACAAATTCACCATTGCAAGATCTATCTACCTTGGAGTATAAATAGGCAACGTTTTCATTTGCCACCCTTGTTGCCTGTTTACTTATGACTGAAACCTACCAGACAGCTCGATAAGGTTCCAGCTCGTCAAGGTATTCTTCCGTTGCAGGCATAGCGGAGTGTGCCTCATGGACAAATGTCATGCTGTTGCAAAATTTGCTATTGTTGGCTCTATAGGCCTTCCTATTGCAGCTCATGTGATAAGTGTGCATGCAAGAAATTACAAGCATTATTCCTCCCTCTTACATACAGCTGGTGCTATTTGCAAATGATGGAAAAGTCAGACACAAGGCTTTTCTATGTCTGGCTTGGTTGTATGACTGAACCATGCATGCCTTTACCATGCATGTCTTTATAGCGACTACTACAGCAAATTAATTTCTACAACGAATAACTGTACCATAATTTTTTACCACACATATGCCTTTGCTACGCACGCCTTTACCATGAAAATGCAAGTATTTTACAGGTAAGTAAAAAAAATAATATATATCAATGCCTGTAAAATACTTACATTTTCATGGTAAAGGCTTATGCAAGGTAAACATTTTTACAGGTAAGTATAAATCCTATATATATTAATTTCTTTGTAGTTTTAATATAGCGCATACTCAACCCGAAGGTATTGGAGCGCTTTACATGAGCACCAGTTACATTACACAAGGACACATTCATTTATGGTAAGCACGAGGAGGCTAAGTGATATGCCCAGAATCACATGACGTTTAGCCAACGCCGAGTCTCGAAGCTGGTTCCCCAGCTCCAGAGTCGCCAACTATATATTTCTTGCATTATGAACCACTAAAACCATACCCACCCTAAAAATACCCTTGGCACCCAAAAACACACACCCACCCTAAACCCTAAACATACCCTTGACACCCACAAACCCACCCCCACCCTAAACCCTAAAAATTTCCTTGCCACCCAAAATCCCATACCCACCCTAAACCCTAAATATTCCCTTGCCACCCAAAAACCCACACCCACCTTAAACCCTAAAAATAACATTGTGTGGATAAGCACCACACACAGAAGAAGCCGATCCTCAAATATATTTATTAAGGATAGAGGAATCATAAAACATCCCATTCACAGAGGCAGGCAACAAGCAACTGACTCTGTGTTCTCTCTCACACCAACATTCCACCATTACATTCTTAATTCCATAATCCGACAGGAGAACTCCAGTGCATTATGCCAGAAGATACTACACACCTTTCCTCCCCCCCCCCAATAAACCCAAACATAAAACAAAAAGGTAAAGGTACAGCTTATCAACTATAATGCAATATATGCTAATCATAAATAATTAGCTGCAAATGAAACAAATCGATCAAATAAAAAATTAATAATGCTTCACACAAAATCATCTGAATACTTAGGACGAGCCACAGCACATGAACTACATCTCCTCTGGAACTTGAGTTAAACCAGAGCCTTTATTTTTCCAACACGTGAGATTATCCTGACTAGCCGTGCTTGCGGCAGCAGCAGCACGGGATATCCTGTTCAGATTCCACATGCGATTATCACTCACCCTAACTGTATTAGTAAACCCTTTAACAACCTTGGTGGGAGAAGAGAACATTGACATTCCACTCTTCTGCGGGAACTTTATTCTCATTGTGTCACCAGCCACAACTTTAGTAGGGGATGTGGCATGTGTAATATCAAAATTACGTTTCCTCTTCCTAATCATTTCTTTCTCCATTTCCAATTTTCTTTCTCTTACTAGGCTTAGACCCCCCCTCCTCGAAAATCAACCACCCAGGGTACATAAGTGTTAGGTCTTCTTACCCTGAACACCTCAAATGGCATGCTTTTAGTAACAGAGTGAGGAGTAAGCCTATACATTCTCACCCTTTCTATATTCTCTGGCCTCCAGTCCTTGTTCTACAACCTAGCAATTTGAATAGTCCCTGTTGAACCTCTCGCCCATTCCATTTATTTCAGGATGATAAAGAGAACAACGTTTGTCTTTTATTCCTCAACACCGAGAACTCTTCCATCTCTTTGCAGACCAATTGCACCCCATTATCAGTGAGTATGCAATCAGGCAAAACCTCCCTGCCAAAAATCTCACTCAAAAATTCAATCACCTTGCGTGTTTCAATACATTGAGTAATACAAATCTCTGGCCAACGAGAAAACAAATCAATTAGTACCAAAACGTAATATTGTCTGGACCTGTCTGAGATTGGACCCAGAATATCCAAGGCGACTTCCTGCCACACTCTTTCAGGCATTTCTCTAATAATCATAGGTTGATTCCTAACCTTACTCACTAGAAGCACTTTCCGTACAGTTTTTCACTGCACGTTCAACTTGCAAATCCAAACCCGACCACCAACAGTACAGCCTAATCCTTTCCTTTGTTTTCGTGACACCTTAATGACCCTGATGCCCAAAACGTATCAGTCTCTCTCTAAACACTGTGGGCGGTACCCTCCACAGCAGCCCATTTTTCACAGACAATTCGTCATTCACATTCCAATAATTCCATCTGCCAGAAATACATTTAATGATCTCTAGTAACACCAGGTCAGATGTGGTTTCATTCTCATTTACTGCACCCTCCTTTACTTCACACACACTATATTCATTCAATTCCCAATGATCAGCCTCCAGTTGCTCCTCCGCTCCGTTGACTTGGACACCAATCTCGACAAGCAATCGGCTACCTTATTCTCCGTACCTGGAATGGAAACAACTTTGAAACCAAAGTCCTGTAGCGCTACAACCCACCCACAAATACGTGAAGACACAGCATCAAGATTTTTCTTTGCAAAAACATCTCTTAGGGGTTTATGATCAGACCTCACAACAAATGAATCTCCCCATAAAAATGTTTTTAATTTACTTATTGCCCAGTAAATACACAGGTCCTCTTTCTCGATCACTGAGTAATGATTTTCAGAACCAACGAGGGCCCTTGGCAAAAACAACACAGTCACCTCTTTGCCATTTTTAACTTGTCTAAGGACTCCACCCAACACTTTTGCACTGGCGTCTGTTACAAGAACCGACTCATGTTGTATCAAAACGTTGTAAGGATGGGACACACTTCAAGGCTTCCTTACGTCACGAAACGTAGAATTACACTGTGGGGTCCATGAAAACCTTACCCCTTTCTTTAAAAGACTTCTCATGGCAAATGTGCATGAAGCCAAATTGGGGACAAATTTGTTATAATCTGCTAGTCCAATGAAAGTGACTAAGTCTTCCCTATTTTGTGGAGCTGTTAGATTGACAATGGTATTAACAAGTGTTAGAAATGGGATCTCTAGTTGGCAAGGGCTTGCACCTTTGTCCAAGTAGGGACCCTTCTTCCTAGTCAGGGTAAGGGAGTTACACTCCTAAAATAACCCCTGCTCACCCCCTTGGTAGCTTGGCACGAGCAGTCAGGCTTATTCTAGAGGCAGTGTGTAAAGCATTTGCACATATCCAACAGTAATACAGTGTAAGCACTACAAACTGACACCACACCAGTTTAGAAAAATATCCAATATTTTTATATACTTTAAACAAGACCAAATACGATAAAAATCCACTGTACAGTACTTCAGAAATAGTTACTTCTCAAAATGTCTTTAAAAACAGTTCCTTGATGTCGATAGCTCCGTCCAGGGCTATCACGGCGTCATGAACAAACAAATCCAAACAGTTCTGGCTGACCGCGGTGTCGCGGGTCAACTACGGTGTCGGGAAGACTTGCAAACAGTACCTTTCAGAAATGCAGGGCGTCGATGACCTCGCGGTGAGCTTCCGAAAACACGGCGTCCGCAGGAGTCGGTTCCGGAGGTCGGTGCGGCGTCGTCGGGGCCCTCGAAGTCACACGCGTTGCAGATCGATCTCCTCTGTTGAAGTCAGGAGCGCTGGCGTCGGCCTGCGTCGGGTGCTGCAGTGCGAAGTGCAGCGGTGCGGTGCTCTCAGGTCGCGGTGCGAGCAGCGGCTCGGTGGCGTCGTCGGATGGCGTCGTCGGTGAGACCAGGGTGGCGGTTTGAGATGAAGGCGGTGCTCGTCACGGTGCTGGCAGCAGCAGCGGCGTCGTCGTAGCTGCAGCGCTGTCGGCTGACGAACTGGAGTCGATGGCACCGGCGTCGGTGGGCCAAGGCTGCGGTGCGGGATGAGAGCGGTGCCCCCGAACCACGGTGCAAGCCGCGGCGTCGAGTCCGGCGTGGAGCGGCGTCGTCGGGAAGGCCACGGCGTCGTCGTGAAGCGAGGCGGTGCGGAGTGCGGTGCCCACAGGTCGCGGTGCAAGCAGCGGCTCGGTGGCGGCGTCAGCAGGCGGCGTCGGTGAGACCAGGGTCGCGGTGCAGCATTGCGGCGGTGCCCTCTGCGGTGCCGTCGGGACACGGAGTCGGCAGCGGCGTCGTCGACGTCGTCGAGTTGCTTTTCTTCTGTTGCAGCACAAAACACACAGTCCCCAGTGCTGAGGGCAGAAGAACTTGAAGTCTTTGCTGTTCCTGAGACTTCTTGAACAGGGGGCAAGCTCTACCTCAAGCCCTTGGAGACACTCACAAAGTAGATTGCAGAAAGTTCAGTTCCAGTCCTTTCACTGCCCAAGACAGAAGCAGCCACTGCAGGCCAACACAGCAAAGCACACAGCAAAGTGGTAGTTCCTCCTCACAGCTTCTCCAGCTCTTCTTCTTGGCAGTCTTCTTGATCCAAATGAGTTCCAATTTTCTGGGGTTTGGGTCCCCCTTTTTATCCTCAATTTCTCTTTGTCCTCTGAAGGCAGAGAGGCCTTTGCCTAGTCCAAACCAGTTCTCGTCAGTCCTGGAGCACTTTGTTGACAAGTCTCCTTCTTTCCTTTCACAGTGCAGGCCAGGGACATCAGACGCACCACAGGAGGTGGAGCCAGCATTGTGGAGGGAAGGCCCAGCCCTATTCAGGTCCCAGGTGCATCTCCTCCCACCCATCTACATGTAGATCTTGCTATTCAGCCCTGTGCTGACTCACCCTGTCTCCTGGCATCCCCCAGCCCCTGTCACTCACACTCCAGACAAGGAATACACAACCTAGCAGAGGCAGGCTTGGATGGTTAGACAAGAAAATACCCACTTTCTAAAAGTGGTATTTTCAAACACAGAATGTTAAAACCAACTTTACTAAAAGATGCATTTTATCATTCTGAGTCCAGGCATACTAAACTCGAATTTCTACCATGTTCCCTGGGTCAGTTAGGATTATAAGCTGTAATAATCAAAACTGCCCATTCTGGCCTATGGGGAACAGGTAGCCTTGCAATAGTGAAAAACGAAATAGGCTGTAATTCACTATCAGGACATGCCACACACACCAGGGCATGTCCTACCTTTCACATACAATGCACCCTGCCCACAGGGGTACCTTGGGCCTACCTTAGGGGTGACTAACATGTAGAAAAGGGAAGGTTTAGGGACTTGCAAGTGTGTGCACTTGCCAAGTCGACATGGCAGCCCCAGGCTGCACACAGGCTCTGCAATGGCAGGGCAGAGTTACACTTTACGGGCTGTTTGCGTGGGTGGCACAATCCAGTGCTGCAGCCCACCAACAGCATTTGATCTATAGGCCCTGGCACTCTCAGTGCACTTTACAAGGGACTGACACATAAATCAAATAGGCCAATCATGGAAACACCAATCCATAACACATTTCCTACAGGAGCACTTGCACTTTCCCACTGGACAGCAGTGAGGAAAGTGCGCAGAATCATTACACCAGCAAAAACAGAGTCAAAACCAGGAGGTCAGAAAGCAAAAAGTCAGGGGAAACACGCCAAAAGATGCCAAGTCTAACACATGTCCCCTCCAGCTGAAAGTAGGGAGAACTACCCAACCCCATTGGAGTTCTCTTCACTAAGGCGGAAGAACCTGGACAGACCAGCTGCGTTGGCGTGTTCTGTACCAGGACGGTGTTCCACCGTAAAGTCCATTCCCTGTAGGGAGATGGACCACCTCAGCAGTTTTGGATTCTCACCCCTCATTTGCATCAACCATCTGAGGGGCATGTGGTCTGTCTGAACCCGGAAGTGAGTCCCAAACAGGTATGGTCTCAGCTTCTTCAGTGCCCAGACCACAGCAAAAGCTTCCCTTTCTATGGCACTCCACCTCTGTTCCCTGGGGAGTAGTCTCCTGCTAAGGAAGACTACAGGCTGATCCAGGCCCTCTTCGTTCAGTTGTGAGAGCACCGCTCCCACACCATGCTCTGAAGCGTCAGTCTGCACGACGAATTCCTTGGAGAAGTCAGGTGCCTTGAGCATGGGCGCCGTGCACATGGCTGCCTTCAGGGCATCAAAAGCTTTCTGGCAGGACTCAGTCCAGATCACTTTCCTGGGCTGCTTCTTAGAAGTCAGCTCTGTTAAGGGGGCAACGATGGTGCCATAGCCCTTAACAAATCTCCTATAGTAGCCGGTGAGACCTAAGAAGGCTCTCACCTCTGTCTAGGTCTTGGGGGGCTCCCAAGCCAGAATGGTGTCAATCTTGGGTTGTAGGGGCGCCACCTGGCCGCTTCCTACCTGGTGTCCCAAGTACACCACAGAACCCTGCCCGATCTGGCATTTACTGGCCTTGATCGTGAGGCCTGCACCTTGCAGAGCCCTCAACACTTTCTCAAGGAGCTGTAAATGTTCTTCCCAGCTGGAACTGAACACAGCAATGTCATCCAGGTAGGCGGCACTGAAATCCTCCAGCCCAGCCAACACCTGATTGACCAACCTCTGAAAGGTGGCAGGGGCATTCTTCAACCCAAAGTGCATCACCCGGAATTGGTAATGACCTTCTGGGGTTGAGAATGCTGATCTCTCCTTGGCCCCATCGGTTAAGGCAATCTGCCAGTACCCAGACGTTAAATCAAACGTGCTGAGGAACCGGGCAGCTCCCAACCGATCAATGAGCTCATCAGCTCTGGGGATGGGGTGCGCGTCAGTCCTGGTGACGGCATTGAGCCCACGGTAGTCCACACAAAACCGGAGTTCTGGAGTGGCACCGGGCGCAGCAGCCTTTGGGACCAAGACCACTGGGCTGGCCCAAGGACTGTTGGAGGGCTCAATCACCCCTAACGCCAACATCTTAGAGACCTCCTCCTTGATGCTGGCCCTGACCCGGTCAGTCAACCTGTAAATCTTGTGCTTCACAGGAGGGCTGTCACCAGTGTCCACGTCATGGGTACACCAGTGAGTAACACCGGGGTCAGAGAGAACAGTGGGGCGAACTGTCCCAACAACTGGTGACAGTCCCCCTGCTGCTCCTGAGTCAGAGTAGGGGAGAGGATCACACCCTCTACCGACCCATCATGCTCCTTGGTAGACAGGAGGTCAGGGAGAGGCTCACTCTCCTCTTCCACCCCATCATCTGTCGCCAAGAGCATACTCACTTCGGACCTCTCGAAGTGGGGCTTGAGGCGGTTCACGTTAAGGACCCTCAAAGGGTTCCTTGGAGCCTGCAAATCCACCAGGTAGGTGACGTCACTTGTGCGCTCCACCACCTCATATGGCCCAGTCCACTTGTCCTGCAAGGCACAAGGTTCCACTGGGGCCAAGACCCACACTTTTTGCCCAGGTTGAAATTCGACCAGAGTGGCATTCTGGTCATACCATCTCTTCATTTCTTCCCGGCTTGCTTCTAGGTTCGCCTGAGCGAGTTTCCTGAAGCGGGCAGTTTGGTTTCTAAAGGCCAGCATGTAGCTAAACACATCCTGGGGAGTTTTCCTGGGAGCTGCCTCCCAGCCTTCCTTTACCAAACTCAGAGGTCCTCTGACAGGGTGGCCATACAGGAGCTCAAAGGGGCTGTACCCAAGAGACTTCTGAGGCACCTCCCTGTATGCAAAGAGTAGGCATGGCAAGAGGACGTCCCACTTACGCCTCATGGGTTCTGTTAGACCCTTGATCATGCCTTTCAAGGTCTGGTTGAATCTCTCCACCAGACCGTTTCCTTGTGGGTGGTAAGGAGTGGTGAACTTGTAGGTTACACCACACTCCTTCCACAGGGATGTCATATACTTGGATATGAAATTGGTCCCCCTATCAGAAACCACCTCTCTGGGGAATCCCAAACGGGAAAAGATCCCCATTAACGCCCGGCCCACCACTGGCGCCGTCGTTGTCCTGAGAGGGATTGCCTCCGGGTACCGGATGGCATGGTCCACCAAGACCAGGATGTACCTGTTGCCCATGGCTGTCTTGGGATCCAGTGGCCCCACAATATCCATCCCTACCCTTTCAAAGGGTGTTCCAACAACAGGAAAAGGTTGGAGAGGAGCTTTGACCTTCCTCCCACTCTTACCACTTGCCTGGCAAGTTTGGCAAGACCTACAGTGTGCATCTGACTGCCTTTGCATTTGGGGCCAAAAGAAGTGGGTGACAAGCCTGTCAAAGGTCTTGTCCTGCCCCAAATGTCCTGCCAAAGGCACGTCATGAGCCAGACCCAGTAGGAAGGTCCTGAAGCGCTGGGGTACCACCAGCACACGGGCTGACCCAGGCTCAGCAACCTTAGGCTCACTGTATAGGAGACCATTCTCCCAGTAGATCAGATGTGACCCGGACTGATTACCAGCTGCCTGGTCTGCAGCCTGCTGCCGCAGACCCTCCAGAGTAGGGCACTCGTTCTGCTCCCTGCAGAACTCCTCCCTGGTGGGACCCCCTTCTTGCTGCCAATGGGTCAGCTCAGAGATGTCTCCCAGTTCGGCTACCTGCTCCACTGTAGGCACCGGGGCGTCCCCCTCGAGGTCCGCCTCCTCCCGGTCCGTGGGAACTTCGGGGGCCGGTTTCCCGCGCCCCCTGCCCTTCCTTTTGGCAGGGACTTGGGCCACTGTTCCAGGCACCAAGTCCTCTTGATCACCCTTTCTGGCTGCCATTGACCGAGTAGACCCGCATGCCCACTCTGGCAACCCAAGCATCTCCAAGTGAGACCTGAGCTCAACATCCTTCCATAAGGACTGCTCCAGGTCGTTTCCTAGCAGACAATCTACAGGCATGGTGGGGCTCACAACCACCCTCAAGGGACCTGAGACCCCCCCCATTCAAAGGGAACCTGCGCCACCATACACTGGCGCTCAGAGTTGTCTACAGCAACTACTTGGTGGAATGGCCCTGGGACTACCTGCTTCTCAGAGACCAGGTGACACCGGACTGAGGTCACACTGGCTCCAGTATCTCTGAGAGCCTCTACCCTGTTCCCATTAATGGTCACCCAGGTGCTATATTTCTTTGTGTTAGGGGGCACCTGGTTTCCTGGGACCATCTCACTGTCCCCTAGTGAGACAAGGGTCATTTCTGCGGGATCCCCACCCTCCTGTGGGCACCCCTCCTCCCCAAGCGCTACACTAGCCAACACTTTGGACTGTCCACCGGTGGGTGGCTGTGTCCCCTTTGGGCACTTGGGGTCCCCCTTAAAGTGACCTACCTGGTCACATGCATAACACTTGCGGGGGCCGGTCTCAACAGGCTTCCCTGTAGAGACCCCTTTCTTCTTATCACAGGGGGCTGGGAACCTTTACCCTGGGTACTAGTTTGGGGCCCTTTAGAGAACTCCTGTGCTTTACCCTTGTCCCCCCCGCCTTTCTGCTGGGGACCCTGCCCACCTTTGGCTGAGTCTCCCCCAAACGCTTTCTTGTGGACCCTGGTACTCACCCAGCGGTCCGCCTCCATAGCAAGCTTCCTGGGGTCAGTTAGCTTACTGTCAACTAGGTGCTGGCGCAGATCTGCAAAACATAGACTAGACAAGTGCTCCCATGCAATCAAATTGTAGAGCCCCTGAAAATCTGTTACATTACTGCCCTTCACCCAACCATCCAGCGACCTACAGAACATATCCACACATTCCAACCAAGTGTTGGCCTCAGACTTTTTACTGGACCTGAACTGATCCCTGTACTTCTCAGGAGTGAGCCCATACCTAGTGAGGAGAGCGTCTTTCATGTCAGCATAGGTGAGGTCCTGCCCCTTACCCAAAGCTATCAGAGTATCCCTAGCTTCCTCTGGAAAGAGAGGCCACAACCCCGCTCCCCAGTTCCTCTCAGGGACCCCATTCATATGAATAGACGACTCGTACCCTTGAAACCACCTTTGTATGTCATCACCCTTTTTGTACTCTTTACCTACATTCTTGGGGATGTGTACAATCCTGTCTGTGTGTGCTGAAGAATTGCTGCCACCATCTGAACCGGATCTACTCTTTAGCTCCAGCTCCTTGATCATTCTCTCATGATCTAGTATCATTTTCCTTTCCTCCATGGCTATTCTTTTCTCTTCCCTCTCACTTTCTATTCTGAGTTTCTCCAATTCAAACCTCCTTACTTCCCGCCTGTCCTCCAGCTCCTCTGGGGACAAACTACTGCTGCCTGGCCTGGAGGGTTCCCCCCTCCCAAAAGCACATCCACCCTAGGAACAGGCTCCTCCACCTCTCCATTGAGATCACCAGATTGCCCACTGGCACCTCTGGCTGCTACCCAGGCCCTCAGCGCCTTTTGTAGCTCATCCTTCCTGGTGAGGCCTCTGACCTGGACTTTCAGGTTCTTGCAAATCGATTTTAACTCCTTGACATTGTAGGCTTCCAATCGATCCTCCTCAAAGGCAATTTCTACTGATGCAATTGATGATACTATAGATTCAGGCCTGTTGAAGTAGCAAGTTCCAACTGGCAAGATCAAAAATAGGCCAAAAAGAAAAAGAGCCTGTAAGTGGTACGTAATGGTCTGCGATATGGTAGTAGTGCACACCAATCACTGTAAGTCAAGTGCAAACACAAGTCCTATCCTCACCGCTGACAACCAATGTTAGAAATGGGATCTCTAGTTGGCAAGGGCTTGCACCTTTGTCCAAGTAGGGACCCTTCTTCCTAGTCAGGGTAAGGGAGTTACACTCCTAAAATAACCCCTGCTCACCCCCTTGGTAGCTTGGCACGAGCAGTCAGGCTTATTCTAGAGGCAGTGTGTAAAGCATTTGCACATATCCAACAGTAATACAGTGTAAGCACTACAAACTGACACCACACCAGTTTAGAAAAATATCCAATATTTTTATATACTTTAAACAAGACCAAATACGATAAAAATCCACTGTACAGTACTTCAGAAATAGTTACTTCTCAAAATGTCTTTAAAAACAGTTCCTTGATGTCGATAGCTCCGTCCAGGGCTATCACGGCGTCGTGAACAAACAAATCCAAACAGTTCTGGCTGACCGCGGTGTCGCGGGTCAACTACGGTGTCGGGAAGACCCGCAAACAGTACCTTTCAGAAATGCAGAGCGTCGATGACCTCGCCGTGAGCTTCCGAAAACACGGCGTCCGCAGGCGTCGGTTCCAGAGGTCGGTGCGGCGTCATCGGGGCCCTCGAAGTCACACGCATTGCAGATCGATCTCCTCTGTTGAAGTCAGGAGCGCTGGCGTCGGCCGGCGTTGGGTGCTGCGGTGCGAAGTGCAGCGGTGCGGCGTGCGGTGCGAGCAGCGGCTCGGTGGCGGCGTCGGATGGCGTTGTCGGTGAGACCAGGGTCGCGGTGTGAGATGAAGGCGGTGCTCGTCACGGTGCAGGCAGGTCACGGTGCAGCAGCGGCGTAGTCGTAGCTGCAGCGCTGTCGTCGGCTGACGAACTGGAGTCGATGGCACCGGCGTCGGTGGGCCAAGGCTGCGGTGCGGGATGAGAGCGGTGCCCCCGAACCACGGTGCAAGCCGCGGCATCGAGTCCGGCGTGGAGCGGCGTCGTCGGGAAGGCCACGGCGTCGTCGTGAAGCGAGGCGGTGCGGAGTGCGGTGCCCACAGGTCGCGGTGCAAGCAGCGGCTCGGTGGCGGCGTCAGCAGGCGTCGTCGGTGAGACCAGGGTCGCGGTGCGGCGTTGCCCTCTGCGGTGCCGTCGGGACACGGAGTCGGCAGCGGCGTCGTCGACGGCGTCGAGTTGCTTTTCTTCTGTTGCAGCACAAAACACACAGTCCCCAGTGCTGAGGGCAGAAGAACTTGAAGTCTTTGCTGTTCCTGAGACTTCTTGAACAGGGGGCAAGCTCTACCTCAAGCCCTTGGAGACACTCACAAAGTAGATTGCAGAAAGTTCAGTTCCAGTCCTTTCACTGCCCAAGACAGAAGCAGCCACTGCAGGCCAACACAGCAAAGTGGTAGTTCCTCCTCACAGCTTCTCCAGCTCTTCTTCTTGGCAGTCTTCTTGATCCAAAAGAGTTCCAATTTTCTGGGGTTTGGGTCCCCCTTTTTATCCTCAATTTCTCTTTGTCCTCTGAAGGCAGAGAGGCCTTTGCCTAGTCCAAACCAGTTCTGGTCAGTCCTGGAGCACTTTGTTGACAAGTCTCCTTCTTTCCTTTCACAGTGCAGGCCAGGGACATCAGACGCACCACAGGAGGTGGAGCCAGCATTGTGGAGGGAAGGCCCAGCCCTATTCAGGTCCCAGGTGCATCTCCTCCCACCCATCTACATGTAGATCTTGCTATTCAGCCCTGTGCTGACTCACCCTGTCTCCTGGCATCCCCTAGCCCCTGTCACTCACACTCCAGACAAGGAATACACAACCTAGCAGAGGCAGGCTTGGATGGTTAGACAAGAAAATACCCACTTTCTAAAAGTGGTATTTCCAAACACAGAATGTTAAAACCAACTTTACTAAAAGATGCATTTTATCATTCTGAGTCCAGGCATACTAAACTCGAATTTCTACCATGTTCCCTGGGTCAGTTAGGATTAAAAGCTGTAATAATCAAAACTGCCCATTCTGGCCTATGGGGAACAGGTAGCCTTGCAATAGTGAAAAACGAAATAGGCTGTAATTCACTATCAGGACAAGCCACACACACCAGGGCATGTCCTACCTTTCACATACAATGCACCCTGCCCACAGGGGTACCTTGGGCCTACCTTAGGGGTGACTAACATGTAGAAAAGGGAAGGTTTAGGGACTTGCAAGTGTGTGCACTTGCCAAGTCGACATGGCAGCCCCAGGCTGCACACAGGCTCTGCAATGGCAGGCCAGAGTTACACTTTACGGGCTGTTTGCGTGGGTGGCACAATCCAGTGCTGCAGCCCACCAACAGCATTTGATCTATAGGCCCTGGCACTCTCAGTGCACTTTACAAGGGACTGACACATAAATCAAATAGGCCAATCATGGAAACACCAATCCATAACACATTTCCTACAGGAGCACTTGCACTTTCCCACTGGGCAGCAGTGAGGAAAGTGCGCAGAATCATTACACCAGCAAAAACAGAGTCAAAAACCAGGAGGTCAGAAAGCAAAAAGTCAGGGGAAACACGCCAAAAGATGCCAAGTCTAACAACAAGACATTCCTTAGGCTTAACACCTGAGCTTGTTAATTTGTGACCCAAATAATCAATCTAGGAGAGACTGTATTTACATTTCTTTTCTCTTAGAGTGAGACCTCTCTCCTTAAACCTTGTTAAAACTTGTCTTATTGTCAGATCATATTACTCTTGTGTAGAGCCAAATACCAGGACATCGTCCTGATAAAGATTTACCCCGGCAATTCCCTGCAAAACATCCTCCATGATCCTCTGAAATACTGAGACCGCTGAATTCAATCCAAATGGTAAACTCAAGAACCTAAACACGCCAAACGGAGTAATGAAATATGTCAATTTTGAAGACTCCCCATCCAGTTTTATCTGATGGTAAGCTGCACTTTGATCAAGAGTTGAAAACACAGTAGCTGCTTTTAATAAACGCCAAGATTTCTGCAATGTTAGGGAGTGGATACTTATCCGTGGCTACATTTCTGTGCAGACGCCTCAAATCCACGCAGAGCAGAATCTCACCAGAAGGTCTACTAGCGATCACAACTGGAACCAACCATTCAGTCACTTAGGTTTCTACAATTATTCCTTCATTCTTAAACTTGTCCAATTCAGGATGCATTGTCTCTCTTTGTGTCAAAGGCACCCCTCTCATTTTGCAAGCAAAAGGCACGGAAGATTCTTTCAACAATATTCTGTGTGTGTAATAGGTGAGACACCCCAACTGCTCGCTGAATAAGTCTTTGCATTCACCTTGCAAACACTCCACCAGGTCACTTTCACAGCCATTTGTGACTATGTCATCAGTATTTTCCTTATCAGATATTGTCACTCCGCTAACTGCCGAAACATCTCTCAATACAATACATGGCTCACTATTAGGGGCAAGCATCACATTTAAGTCTCTTTGGTCGAACCAGCTGACAATGCGGTTTCACTTACATGAAACGTACACCTTCCCAGCTGTTAAACGGCCCTTATAATCTAACTCACCCCAGAAATATCCTAGAAACTTGATAGGCTGGCCACCATATGCTAAAGGTTTTATGTCAGGTTTATGTAGTTTAACCTTATCCTTCAATTTTTTTATGTAAAACTCTTTTGACACAAGCGTGAATTTTGCTCCTGAGTCAAACAGCATTCTCACTCTCCGACCATTCACATGGACACTAACTGTAGGACTCTTTCCTTTAAGATGTTTCACTTGAAGTACACTTTTACCACAGTATAGTAATTCCTCATATTCCTCACACTCATCAATCAACATTCTTCACTCCCTCCACACGTTTAATTTCTTTGTTAGAATTACAACACTTCGCCAGATGACCCTGCTTACCACAGATCCGGCACTTGACTAACATGGCTGGACATGATTTATTGTTAGCCAAATGTCCAATGTTGTCACATCTAAAGCATCTACCCTTAAAAGGTTTTCTTCGAAGAGGTTCAGTGGATTTATTTCCATTGTGGGACCAATTCAAATGTTTCTACACTTAGAAACAGACAACACACTATTGGTAGTCCCAGCACAGTTATCCCGTTTTATTACCTCTATACATGCAATAGAGTGTTCAACACGCTTGGCAGCTATCAACACTTCAGCTAACTTCGGGTCATCTTTCAACCACAGTTCATCCTTAACTCTCTCAATATTGCAACCAAGCATGAATTGATCGCGTAACCGTTCCTCCAAACTACACCCAAACTTGCATGCTGCAGCCTGCTTTCTTCAAACAGTTATATGCTTCAACTGAATCTTGTGGTTTTTGTAATCTTCTTCCGAAGTGATAACGCTCTAGAATCGTACTCACCTTTAGCAGGAAATGTATATCTAATTTCTTCAGACATATCTCACATTCATTTAATTCCTCTGCATTCTCACCAACCAACTCTGGCAAATTTCCAAAAACATCTTGACCTTCTGACCCCAAACAATTTAATAACAACAAAGTTTTCCTCTCTGCAGAGAGGGAGGTCCCATAAACGTGTATAGTGTAAGAAAACATTCTTTCACTTTGACCATATTATTGTTGGCTCCCCAGGAGAATATAAAAAGAAAGTTGGTGGCGTAACGTTTTGCATTATAAGGGGTAAACAAGAAACCATTTCTTTAAAATGAAACAAACCCCACCTTTTAACAACCTAAAACAAACAATTGAAAACAGGCAAAATCAATCAATAACTCATACACACATATGACTCTCACACCCTAACTCCACCTGAAAATATAAATTAATAATTCAAATACAGGTTTTTTTTCTTTTTAAATAATGCTCCCAAAGTCAACAACCTCCAAGATGTTCTTCCTCCTGGTGCATGAACTGTAGTATACTTAAAAGTTTTCAAGTACACTTGTTCTATGGGTTCACCAAGAGCGATCACCCTCACAACCTTTTTAAAGTACAATATTTACAATAATAACATACAATAATTGTCAAATCGAGAAAATCCTAGCTGACCCGCACAGAGAACCCAGAGTTAATTTCTGATCCTTAAACATGAACAACCTCACACGAGTCACCACCACACAAATGACTCTGGCCGACACCAATCCTAAGCTGAAATGCATGTTTCTCAACTGCAGATCTGCAGTAAGACCTGCAGCAGAGGTCACCGCCCTCATCCTTGAACATAATCCTGATCTTTCAATGCTGACTGAAACCTGGCTAAATGACTCCTCTGCATCTATCCTCAATTTCCTAGACCGTCCTGGCTATGGCATCATTAGATTAGACAGATCTATTGGGCAAAGTGGAAGTATCGCCTGTTCATACCGTAACAATCTTGTAGTCAAACAGCTACAATCCTCTACTCTCTCGTCACATGAATACCTATGCATCGAGGTTGCATGTAACAGTAGGCAAGTATGCGTATTCCACGTGCTCTACCATCCTCCACGAGACAACCTTTCCTTCATCGAACAGATTATGGAAAAATCTCAACCAATGCGGATCTTCATGCCACTCAGAGATTTTAACCTCCACTGGAATGACCTCAACAACCCTTCATTCAACAGCCTAAAACCTCCATCTAACCCAAATGCGATAGCCCTACCCACATCAAGGGAGCAACCCAAGACCTAAACATTGGGAAATCCAATTCCATTCAACTTGAATCTATTGTCCCTTGTGACTGAACAGACCACCACTGCATCACCTTCCTCATCACAGAATCTGCGAGAACTAAAAAAGTGCAGCTAAAAAAACAACAACAATATACTGGCAAAAAAGACTGCGAAACATTAACCAGGATAATCTGTCGACTCTCAGTAATAACATTTTGCCTCCCCCTGGGGATATGTCTGATGTTCATGACCTTACTGAACCCTACAACCGTTCTATGACCAGCATTTTAGACACGATTGCTCCTTTACAGTTAAAAAGAATGTTTTCCAAAGTCTCCAAACCTTGGTGCAATGATAGTCTAAAAGCTGAAAGAAGAAATCTGCGACTAGCGGAAAGATTATGGAGATCCTCGCCATCCTTTGAACATCTAAAACATCTGCGATCTTTAAGGAACATCAATAACAAAGGCATTAGAATCTCTAAAGCTAACCACTTCACAAACCAACTTGAGCAAGCAAAAAATCAACCCAAAACATTGTTTAAAATTGTTAAGCTTCAATCAAACATCCAACTCAATCTCTTTCCTTTGAGATCCGGTTCACAGCTAAATTGCAAAGATTTTGCTACCTTCATTGAAAAGACAACAAAGATGGAAATGCTGGATAAGAATGATTCCTGCCTTCTGATCCTCTTCAACCTGTCATCAGTTTTCAATACGGTTAAACTCGACTGCTTACTCGACCTATTGGAACACAGGATGAGGCTCTCAGGGCCCTTCCTAAGCTGGATCGCCTCTTTTCTCCACAATAGAACACAAAGATTCAAGGTTAATCTGTCCCTATCTAATCCCTCACGGGTCACCCTAGGGGTATCACAAGGTTCCACACTCTCACAAAATCTCCAACTTGTTCATGGAGCCTTTAATGGAAATTTTTAAAATATCTAACATCCACTATCACATGTATGCCGATGATAACCAACTGTACCTGAAAGTCTCCTCCCCAGGTCCCTCAATACCACTCTACTGAAAGCTCAACACTGGCTGACTCTCAATCACCTTAAATTAAACACTCTTAAAATAGAATTCCTCTTAATCGCTCCACCTAAACAGTCACCAGCCATCAAAGAATGGATGAATCAGCTAACATCTCTTAACTGCTTACTGCACATCGACTCTACGAGTTCACTCGGCATAATGCTAGAAACAAATTTAAACATGCAGAAGCACATTAGTGCTCTCACCAAAAGTGCTAACTTCCAAATGAATATCCTAACGAAAATTAAACCTCTTCTCCCCCACAATGACTTCAAAACTGCTGTTCAAACGCTAGTGATCTCCAAGTTGGACTATGGAAGCGCCTCCCCAGATCAAAGATGGCTCCACTAAGGGCCTCTCTTAACTCCACTGCAAGACTCATCACAGGTTCCAAAAGAAACTACCATATCACACCAGAGTTGAAATCCCTAAACTGGCTACCATATGGAGCAAGTATACAACAAAAAATTGCCTATGTGACCCATAAAGCCTTACACTTCAACACCCCGTTTTACCTTGCACAAAAATCTGTGCTATCTGGTGGTTCTAGACCCTACAGAAGTGCCAGCACTTTACTGCTGAAGCTGCAGAAATTCCATAAAAAGAAAACGTACAATCGAGATTTGTCAGGTTTCGCCCCGAGAATTTGGAACTCCATTCCTCTGGAAATCAGGACGAACTCTTCAACGGCATCCTTCAAAAAGAAAGTTACAGTGCTATTGATGAACAAATTCTTGTCCTAGAACCTGAATGCTCTACAAGCACTCTAAGACTTGTCCTCCTCATCCTTGTTTATTACATGACTTTTATGATTGTATTTTGGTATGTGAGTTCAGTGAGTTACTTCTACTTGTATTTTTTTTTTTTTCGTATTTACCGTGTTTTTTTATCATCTTGCTTCCTCCACCAGAGGATTTGTAAATTGCTTCGATTAATCTTGATCTGCGAATCTCTAGGCCCGCTCTGACACTGTTCCCTCACCCTTGTAGAGGATTTGACTATTTAGGACTAACCCTAGTTCTGTTGGCCTAACTTTTTAACCCTCTTGTACCTTTTCGATTACCTTGTTGCTGGATTTTATGCCGCCTCTTTATCTATTGTATTTTTTTTATTTTTAAAGTTTTATATAGCGCGAACAAGACCCGTGAGGGTATCAGAGCGCTTTATAATAGTTATCCATGTATTGTATTGAGAGACGTTTCGGCAGTTAGCGGAGTGACAATATTTGATAAGGAAAATACTGATGGCAAAGTCATAAATGGCAGTGAAAGTGACCTGGTGGAGTGTTTGCCAGGTGAATTCAAAGACGTATTCAGCGTGCAGTTGGGGTGTCTCACCTATTACACACACAGAATAATGTTGAAAGAATCTTCAGTGCCTTTTGCTTGCAAAATGAGAGGGGTGCCTTTGACACAAAGAGAGACAATGCATGCTGAATTGGACAAGTTTAAGAATGAAGGAATAATTGTAGAAACCTAAGTGACTGAATGGTTGGTTCCAGTTGTGATCGCTAGTAAACCTTCTGGTGAGATTCAGCTCTGCGTGGATTTGAGGCGTCTGCACAGAAATGTAGTCACGGATAAGTATCCACTCCCTAACATTGCAGAAATGTTGGCGTTATTAAAAGGAGCTACTCTGTTTTCAACTCTTGATCCAAGTGCAGCTTACCATCAGATAAAACCGGATGGGGATTCCTCAAAATTGACATATTTCATTACTCCGTTTGGCGTGTTTAGGTTCTTGAGTTTACCCTTTGGACTGAATTCAGCGGTCTCAGTATTTCAAAAAAAAAAAAAAAAAAAAAAATCAGTATTTCAGAGGGCCATGGAGGATGTTTTGCAGGGAACTGCCGGGGTAAATCTTTAACAGGACAATGTCCTGGTATTTGCCTCGACACAAGAGGAACATGATCTGACAATAAGACAAGTTTTAACAAGGTTTAAGGAGAGAGGTCTCACTCTAAGAGAAAATAAATGTAAATTCAGTCTCTCCTAGATTGATTATTTGGGTCACAAATTAACGAGCTCAGGTGTTAAGCCTAAGGAATGTCTTGTTAATACCATTGTCAATCTAACAGCTCCACAAAATAGGGAAGACTTAGTCACTTTCATTGGACTAGCAGATTATAACAAATTTGTCCCCAATTTGGCTTCATGCACATTTTCCATGAGAAGTCTTTTAAAGAAAGGGGTAAGGTTTTCATGGACCCCACAGTATAATTCTACGTTTCGTGACGTAGGGAAGCCTTGAAGTGTGTCCCATCCTTACAACATTTTGATACAACATGAGTCAGTTCTTGTAACAGACGCCAGTGCAAAAGTGTTGGGTGCAGTCCTTAGACAAGTTAAAAATGGCAAAGAGGTGACTGTGTTGTTTTTGTCAAGGGCCCTCGTTGGTTCTGAAAATCATTACTCAGTGATCGAGAAAGAGCCCCTGTGTATTTACTGGGCAATAAGTAAATTAAAAACATTTTTATGGGGAGATTCATTTGTTGTGAGGTCTGATCATAAACCCCTAAGAGATGTTTTTGCAAAGAAAAATCTTGATGCGGTGTCTTCACGTATTTGTGGGTGGGTTGTAGCGCTACAGGACTTTGGTTTCAAAGTTATTTACATTCCAGGTACGGAGAATAAGGTAGCCGATTGCTTGTCGAGATTGGTGTCCAAGTCAACGGAGCGGAGGAGCAACTGGAGGCCGATCATTGGGAATTGGATGAATATAGTGTGTGAAGTAAAGGAGGGTGCAGTAAATGAGAATGAAACCACATCTGACCTGGTGTTACTAGAGATCATTAAAAGTATTTCTGGCAGATGGAATTATTGGAATGTGAACGACGAATTGTCTGTGAAAAATGGGCTGCTGTGGAGGGGAACCAGGTTGGTACCGCCCACAGTGTTTAGAGAGAGACTGATACGTTTTGGGCATCAGGGTCATTAAGGTGTCACGAAAACAAAGGAAAGGATTAGGCTGTACTTTTGGTGGTCCGGTTTGGATTTGCAAGTTGAACGTGCAGTGAATAACTGTACGGAAAGTGCTTCTAGTGAGTAAGGTTAGGAATCAACCTATGATTATTAGAGAAATGCCTGAAAGAGTGTGGCAGGAAGTTGCCTTGGATATTCTGGGTCCAATCTCAGGCAGGTCCAGACAATATTACGTTTGGTACCAATTGATTTGTTTTCTCGTTGGCCAGAGATCTGTATTACCCAATGTATTGAAGCATACAAGGTGATGTAATTTCTAATTTAAAAAAAAAAAATTATTGATCTTTTTTAAAGTAACAGTTGCACGGAGAGTGCACAGTTTCGTACAACTCAGAACAATATGGATAGACATGCATGACAGTAAAAAGAGCATCAATCATACATCAATGAAACAAGGTACATAAGCAATTCTCAGAGGAGGGAGAAAAATTCCCAATGGCTAGTGGGTGTGTTTCGCAGTACAGTGCATCTAATACATTCCTATTAGCAGTATCCGCAGGAGGCCAAGACACCCATTATATAACCGTGCTCAGGCCCAGCATGTTAACGCACTTCATGTCTCAACACTCCAACAGTGCGTCCCCCCAGGTTTAGCCACATGCCCCCTTCAGAGCTCGTCGAGGGGGAGGTCCAGCAAATAGTTTCTCAACGGTTGGCAAATGTCTCGGGGCGGGAGGTGGGCGGTATTAATGTGGCATATAGGTCACACATAGTGTCACAATGAATCATGTCCCGGAGCCAGGCTCTCACCTTTGGTGTATGTGGTCTACGCCAATGTGTAGAGATTTGACGTTTTGCTAGAAGCAGAGCTATTGCCGTGAATCTCCGGATAGCTTTTGGTGATGGTTGGACATAGCCCAACAGTGCCAGCAGGGGTGTGGGCTGCACCTCCTGTCCCACCATGAGGGATACGTGGTGGAAAATGTCTACCCAGTATAGTTGTATTGGTGCACAGCTCCATGCAACGTGTGGAAAGTCAGCATCGGTCATGGCACATCTAGCACATGCATGTGGTGTGTTAGGATCTATCTTAGCTAGTAATCTCGGGGTTACATAGATTCTGTGTAAATATTTAAAATGCAGTAATTTATGTCGATGGTTATTCGAAATATATCGTGTTTGTGCGCAGCAATAGTAACAAATGATGTCTGTTATTGGTATACCGAGGTCACTTTCCCTGGCTGCCCGTGCTTTAGCCCCGGCCACGGGGCAGAAAGATAACGATAGGTGGTTTAAACGTGAGATTAGATGAGTATCGTCTTGTGATGCAATGGCGAGTGTGAGAGGGGGGGAACTCCTCTGGCTCCACATTCCCACCCGGTATCGCCCCGGTTAGAGAGCGTTGGACTCTGTGTAGTAGAAATCTGTCCATGTACGTAGCGTCTGCATGCATGGTGAGTTCTGGTACTGTGCATGGTCGCGAATCTTTAAACAGATCTCCAACTTTTTTAAGGCCATGCTTGACTAATGCTCGCTTGGTCAAAGCTTCAGTAGTGGGGGGTAGCCATGGGTTGTCTGCAAGTGGCAAATGTGGCGAATACAGGGACTCTTTTTGTAGGTATCGTCGTAGTTTGGTCCATGCCCAAAAAAGTCGTGGACAGTGTTTGGATCTGAGCGGGGGAGCGCGGCAGTCCCTGCGGTAATATGGCGGATAGGGAGTTGGGATAAATTTGGGAACGCTCGGCCTTAAGGTATTGGAGTCGGGCATCAGGGTGATACCAATAATATGTGAAGTGGGTTTGGGCCACCAGGTAATACAGATAAAAATCTGGGGCGCCAAATCCCCCACGTTCGTACAGCATAGTTAGTGTATTCCAGCTTATGCGTGGTTGTTTACCTGCCCAGACAAGCGGAGTAAGCAATGTTCGTAACGTGTCAAAAAATGTAATGGTTAAAGCAATGGTTATATTTAAGAAAAGGTATAAAAAACGTGGCAGCACCACCATTTTTAATAGGGCAATTCTGCCGGCTAAGGAGAGGGGGAGCCTAATCCACTTTTCTATCTGCGACGAGAGATGGTCCACTGTGGGTCCATAATTTAGTCTGATCACCTCAGGGGCACTACAGTGCAGATAAATGCCAAGGTACTTGGGGGGTCTGTACACCATTTCAGGGGAACTCAAACTCCTCCTGCACAGTTGCTGGAGTCAGCTGGAAGATTTCTGATTTAGTCCAGTTTATTACTAGTCCCGAATATACCCCAAATCGGACCACCGCTCTCAAGAGTGGGGACAGGTTATCAGTCGGTTTCTGCACAAATAGCATTATGTCGTCGGCGTAGAACAATGAAGTCAGTGGGCCTGTGTGTAACTGCAACCCTCGATGGAGATGTCGTTCCTGTATGTGGCGGGCGAGGGGATCCATAGCTATAATAAACAGTAGGGGTGAGAGGGGACATCCCTGCCTAGTGCCGTGTGATAGGGGGAATTTGTATGTTATTTCTCCATTGAGTTTCACTCGGGCCACAGGGTTGGCATACAGGAGGCAAACCAAGTTTAAAAAACCAATAGGGATCCCTAGTTTCTGCATTACAGCATATAAAAAGGGCCACTCCAACGAGTCAAAGGCCTTTTCGGCATCAAGAAGAACGACTGCCGCCGGCAATGTGGGTTCCATTTGATTCATCACAGAAAAAATTGCACGTAAATTAAGTGACGTGGATCGGCCCGGTGTTCACCAGTAGTGCCAGGCGGGTCGCTAATATTTTTGCCAGTATTTTATAGTCATAATTGAGTAATAATAGTGGCCTATACGAGGAGCACTGACGAGGCGATTTACCCGGCTTGAGCAATAGTGTCACGATAGCCTCCCGCATAGTTGGGGACAGGGACCCAGTTTGAAGGGCCTTGTCGTATACTTCCAGCAGTCTCGGCGCCAGCTCGTGCTGGTAGGCTTTATATAATTCACCTGTTAGGCCATCCGATCCAGGTGCGCGGCTACTGGCCATCCCATTTATTGCTTGTTCGATTTCATCCTCGTCTATAGGAGAGGCCAGAAATTCACGCTGTCCATCCTCCAACCAGACCATGGCTATCTCCTGTAAATAGTCTGTCAGCGCCTGCCCTGTCGGGGGATTTCGCGTCTTATACAGATGGGTGTAATATGTAAGGAAGGCTGCTGTAATGTCCGACCCCTTTGTCAGTGTGGCGCCAGAGTCTGTGTCGAGGTGTATGCTGATTGGTATTGGGGCCGGAGGAGGCGGGCAAGTGTTCTACCGGGTCTCTCTCCCTCTCCGTATGTTCGGGCCATAGCATATTTGCCGAGGTATTCGACCTCGCGGGCGGCTGAGTCCGTGAATTCGGCCTGGAGAGCTGTGCGATCGCGCAGAGATTTCGGAGATGGGGAAGTGTGTGCAACTGCGTCCATGGCTTTTAGCTTTTTCTCTATGCTCTCAAGGTCGTTTCGGATTGGAGTACGCCGGCATGCTTTGATATGCAGACCCTCGGATAAATGCCTTGAAGGCGTCCCAGAGTACTAGCTGTGAGAAAACCGAGCCCTCGTTCAGCTGAAAATATTCCCTAATGGCATCCCCCACTACGCTATGAAACACCGGGTCGAGTAGTGCCGACGCCGGGAATCTCCACAATGGGCGCTGCTTTGGCACTGAGGGGAACCCCACTAGGAGCAGCACTGGGGTGTGATCAGATAGTGTGCGGGGCAGGTAGTCAATCTCCTGTACCTCTAAAGGTAGTTGCGGTGTGAGGTACCAATGGTCTATACGTGACCATGAGCCATGTGGGGCAGAATAGAAAGAGTAGGCACGGCCTCCTGGGCATTTCTGACGCCAGGGGTCGGTGAGTAAGGCGGACTGCAACAAGCTGGTTAGACCCTGCGTGGCATGGGGTTTTGTGGTGCGGTTTGTACCTGTAGTGTCAGCTGTGGGGTTAGAGTGTGAGGTTAAAATCGCCTCCCAGTAGGATATTGCCAGTCCCAAATCGATCAACATGTGTCGTAATGCTAGGAAAAAAGTAAGTAGTATCCACATTGGGAGCGTACACATTAATAAACAGAACGGGTTCTCCCCCCAGCAATCCCGACACCAGCGGTATCTGCCCTCCTCATCTTTGACAACTTCAGAGACCTGAAAAGGGAGAGAGCGATGTACCAGTATACACACCCCCGCGAGTATGTGCTATAGATGGAAAAAAATCGGTGGCTCCCCCATGATGATGCGAACCCGTGTGCTGGGAGTGGTGGTGGTGCATAGTGTGTCTCCTGAAGGAAGGCAACTTGGATACTGTGCCTGGTCAGATATGCTAGGACTTGACTGCCTTTTTTGGGGCTAGATAATCCCCTTACATTCCAGGATAGGCAACTTAGGCAAAAGCCCCGGCCACAGAAGTTATTGGAGGTCATTTGGTCTCTGTCAGATAAATCACTGCAGGTTGTAAAGTTAAGAGAATCATCTCCATCATTATGTAAGCAACACATGCTCCGTACCAACAAAGAATAAGACAACAATCAGCAAACCAAAACCCCGAACTCCATTCCCGCCCCCCACCCACATCGGATACATAAAAATAAGGCACCTGGTGAATCCCATTCAAACATTCCCAAACATAGGGGGAAAGGAAAGTGGGGGGGGGAAGAAAGGATAGGACAAATAGGAGAACATCCTGTGGGGGGAGGCAACGCTCCAGTGAGCCATCGGTCTATGGAAAAGCGTATGCATCAGGTTGATGTCTGCCCAATGTGCGTCCGATTCACATTAATAGGTGTTCAGTACTTAGGGTTGTAGTCCGACAGGAGTGTAATCACGGAGTCGTGCACGATCATCACTAATGGTCCCCAATACACCCTCGAAGCTACCAACAGTTCACAGCAAGATCAGTGGAGGGTTCGTATTACATGACAGACCTCACATCAGCTGGCCAACGTTAGGAACTTGGGTCGCATCCATCAACCCCTCCTTGCGATTTGCCCCTAGTTTGGTGCTTCCTCCAGAACTGCATGGCTTCTACAGGGGATTCAAAAATAGGCGTTTTGCCGCCTATCTGAATTCGGAGCCTAGCAGGGTACTAGGTGATTTCATTTTGGAGTGAGATTTTTGGCAGGGAGGTTTTGCCTGATTGCATACTCACTGATAATGGGGTGCAATTGGTGTGCAAAGAGCTGGAAGAGTTCTCGGTGTTGAGGAATAAAAGACAAACGTTGTTCTCTTTATCATCCTGAAACAAATGGAATGGGAGAGGAGGTTCAATCAATCAATCAATCACGGCATTTATAGAGCGCGCTACTCACCCGGGAGGGTCTCAAGGCGCTGGGGGAGGGGGTAAGTTACTGCTCGAACAGCCAGGTCTTGAGCTGCTTCCTGAAGGAGAGATGGTCCTGGGTTCGCCGAAGGTGAGTGGGGAGGGAGTTCCAGGTCTTGGCTGCCAGGTAGGAGAAGGATCTTCCTCCGGCGGTGGCTCTGCGGATGCGTGGTACGGTGGCGAGGGCGTGGCTGGTTGATCGTAGCTGGCGGGTGGGCGTGTAGAAGGTCATGCGGTCGTTGAGGTACTTGGGGCCCAGGTCATGGAGGGCCTTGTGTGCGTGGGTGAGGAGTCTGAACGTGATTCTCTTGCTGACGGGGAGCCAGTGCAGGTCTTTCAGGTGTCCGGTGATGTGGCTGTGTCGGGGGATGTCCAGGATGAGTCGTGCGGAGGCGTTCTGGATGCGCTGGAGTCTTTTTGAAGTTTGGCTGTGGTTCCGGCGTAGAGGGTGTTCCCATAGTCCAGTCGGCTGGTGACGAGTGCCTGGGTGACGGTCTTCCTGGTTTCAGTGGGGATCCATCTGAAGATCTTGCGGAGCATGCGCAGGGTGTTGAAGCACGAAGATGAGACGGCGTTGACTTGTCTGGTCATCGACAGGGAGGAGTCCAGGATGAAGCCCAGGTTGCGTGCGTGGTCCGTTGGCTTGGGCGCGGTGCCCAGGGCCGGGGGCCACCAAGAGTCGTCCCAGGCGGAGGGTGATGAGCCCAGGATGAGGACTTCCGTCTTGTCTGAGTTCAGTTTAAGGCGGCTGTTCCTCATCCAGTCGGCGACGTCTCTCATCCCGTCGTGTAGGTTGGCTCTGGCGGTGGTGGGGTCGTTGGTGAGGGAGAGGATCAGCTGGGTGTCGTCGGCGTAGGAGATGATGTTGAGGTTGTGTTGGCGTGCGATGGCTGCGAGGGGGCTCATGTAGACGTTGAAGAGGGTTGGACTGAGTGAAGATCCTTGTGGAACGCCGCAGATGACTTCGGTGGCCTCGGATCTGAACGGGGGAGGCGGACTCTCTGGGTTCTTCCGGCGAGGAACGAGATGATCCATTCCAGTGCTTTCTCTCGGATTCCGATGTTGCTGAGGCGCTTCACTAGGGTGCGGTGGCAGACGGTGTCGAACGCCGCGGAGAGGTCCAAGAGGATGAGGGCTGCTGTTTCCCCGTTGTCGGTTAGGGTTCTGATGTCGTCGGTGGCTGCGATAAGGGCGGTCTCGGTGCTGTGGTTGGCCCGAAACCCGGACTGCGAGGGGTCGAGGGATCCATTCGTCTCGAGGAAGGCGGCAAGCTGTCTGTTGACGGTCTTCTCGATGACTTTGGCCGGAAACGGAAGGAGCGAGATGGGACGGTAGTTCTTGAGGTCGGTGGGGTCCGCCGTTGGTTTCTTCAGGAGGGCGGTAAGCTCGGCGTGCTTCCAGCTCTCCGGGAAGGTGGCGGTGTGGAAGGAGGAGTTGATGATGTCCCGGAGATGGGGTGCGATGGTGGCGTCGGCTTTGTTGAAGACGTGGTGTGGGCAGGGGTCGGTTGGTGATCCGGAGTGGATGGAGTTCATCGTGCGGGTGGTGTCTTCGGTGTTGATCGGGGTCCAGTTGCAGAGGGTGGTGGTGGCGGGCGTTGGTTCGGCGGTAGGGTGCGTGGTCTGTGCGTCGAAGCTGTTATGTATGTCGGTGATCTTGCGGTGGAAGAACGCGGCGAGTGAGTTGCAGAGGTCTTGCGAGGGGTGATGTCGTTGTTTCCGGCGCTGGGGTTGGAGAACTCTTTGACGATGCTGAAAAGTTCCTTGCTGTCGTGGGCGTTGTTGTCCAGTCGTTCTTTGAGTGCCGACTTCTTGGTGGCACGGATCAGCTGGTGGTGTTTGCGGGTGGCGTGCTTGAGGGCGGTCCTGTTGTCTGTGGTCTGGTCGAGTCGCCAGGCTTTCTCGAGAGTGCGGCAGTTCTTCTTGGATTCCTTGAGTTCGTTGGTGAACCAAGGGGTTTTCTTGCTTCCGGGTCTGCTGGGAGGGTTTTTAGTGGTGCGAGGTCGTCGGCGCAGGCGGTCAGCCACTTGGCGAGGTTGCTGGCTGCTTCGTTTGGGTCCGTTGTGTTGGTGGGTGTGTTCTGGCTGAGGGAGGCGGTGAGCTGCTCGGCGGTGATCTTGCTCCAGCTCCGGCGGGGAGCCTGTTGCGGGTGGTGGTGGGTCGCAGTCTTTCTGAAGCTGAAGTGGACGCAGCTGTGGTCGGTCCAGTGGAGTCCGGTGGCGTGGCTGAAGGAGATGTGCTTGCTGGAAGAGAAGACGGGGTCAAGCGTGTGGCCGGCGTAGTGGGTGGGCGTGTTCACCAGTTGCTTGAGTCCGAGGTTGGCGAGGTTGTCCAGCAGGGCGGTGGTGTTTCTGTCGTTGTTGTTCTCCAGGTGGAAGTTGAGGTCCCCTAGGAGGATGTAGTCGGCGGAGGGCATGGCGTGCGGGCTGATGAAGTCTGCGATGTCTTCGCTGAATAGTGTGCGTGGTCCCGGGGGTCTGTAGATGAGGGTGCCTCGGAGGGTGGTCTTGGGGTCAGTGTGTATCTGGAAGTGTAGGTGTTCGGCGGCGGTGAAGGTCTCGTCGGAGTTAGTCGAGATGCGGATGGTGTTCTTGTGTACGATGGCGATGCCTCCTCCCGTCTGGTTGACGCGGTCCTTCCGGGTGATCTTGTATCCGTCCGGGATGGCTATGGCGATGTCGGGCGCTGAGGAGGCGTTCATCCAGGTTTCGGTGAGGAAGGCGACGTCCGGTGCTGTTGCGTCGAGCAGGTCCCAGAGTTCCACGGCGTGCCTGTGGACGGAGCGGGTGTTCAACAGGATGCATTTCAGGTGGTTGCTGCTGGTGCTCGACTTGGCGGAGGTGGTGCACGTCCGGGGGCAGGTGAATCGGCAGGCTTGGCAGGTGAAGGGTCCGTGGGTGCGTCTCGGTGAGGCTCGGTAGCAGGCAGGGTTCCGGCCGGCATTGAGTGCGGTGAGGGTGGCGGCGTCGTAGGTCCGTCGAGTAGTGTTGCATCGGTGGGATCCAGGGGTCCTGGCGCTGGGCGCGGGCCAGGCGCAGACGGGCTTACCTTTGGCGCACCTTCGGCGCTCCGTCGGTGCTCCCGCTGCGCGCGGCCGCTGCGCGGTCGCTCAGGGGCGTCATAAGTAAGGAGCCTGGAGGGAGGAGCAGCTGGGTGGCGGGAGCGGGGCGGCGAATGGAATCACGGGGGCGGGGCCGCAGGGAGGCAGTGGCGGGAAGTCCCAGGAGCAGCGGGCAGCGGGAAAGTCCCAGGAGCAGCGGGCAGCGAGCGAAGGAATCTCCAGGCAGGAGGCGGCAAGGCAGGCAGGAGCGGCAGCAGTGAGTGGGGCGACCAAGCCCTGTGGAGGGCTGAGCGGTCACAGGTTCAACAGGGTATTAAGGGGAACTATTCAAATTGCAAGGTTGTAGAACAAGGACTGGAGGGCAGAGGATATAGAAAGGGTGAGAATGTATAGGCTTACTCCTCACTCTGTTACTAAAAGCATGCCATTTGTAGTGTTCAGGTTAAGAAGACTTAACACTTATGTACCCTGGGTGGATGAGTTTCAAGGAGGGGGGTCTAAGCCTGGTAAGAGAAAGAAAATTGGAACTGGAGAAAGAAATGATTAGGAAGAGGGAACATCATTTTGATATTACACATGCCACATCCCCTACTAAAGTTGCGGATGGTGACACGGTGAGAATAAAGTTTCCGCAGAAGAGTGGAATGTCAAGGTTCTCTTTTCCCACCAACGTTATTAAAGGGTTTCCTAATACAGTTAGGGTGAGTGATCATCGCATGTGGAATCTGAACAGGATATCCGGTGTTCCTGCTGCCGCAAGCATGGCTAGTCAGGATAATCTCACGTGTGGGAAAAATAAAGGCTCTGGTTTAACTCAAGTTCCAGTGAGGAGATGTAGTTCACGTGCTGTGGCTCGTTCTAAGTATTCAGATGATTTTGTGCGAAGCATTATTAATTTATTTAATTAATTTGTTTCATTTGCAGTGAATGATGTATTATTTATGATTAGCATATATTGCATTATAGTTGATAAGCTGTACCTTTACCTTTTGTTTTATGTTGGGGTTTATTGGGGGGGTGGGGGGGAAGGTGCGTGGTATCTTCTGGTATGATGCACTGGAGTTCTCCTGTCGGATTATGGAATTAAGAATGTAATGGTGGAATGATGGTGTGAGATAGAGCACAGTGTCAGTTGCTTGTTGCCTGCCTCTGTGAATGGGATGTTTTATGATTCCTCTATTCTTAATAACTATATTTGAGGATCAGCTTCTTCTGTGTGTGGTGCTTATCCACACAATGGTATTGTTAGGGTTTACGGTGGGTGTGGGTTTTTGGGTGGCAAGGGAATTTTTAGGGTTTAGGGTGGGTATGGGATTTTGAGTGGCAAGGGTATTTTTAGGGTTTAGGGTGGGTATGGGATTTAGGGTGGCAAGGGTATTTTAAGGTTTAGGGTGGGTATGGGATTTTGGGTGGCAAGGATATTTTTAGGGTTTAGGGTGGGTTTGTGGGTGTCAAGGGTATGTTTAGGGTTTATGGTGAGTGTGGGTTTTTGGGTGCCGAGGGTATTTTTAGGGTGGATATGGTTTCAGGGGTTCATAACACAAGACATTTATAGCTGGTGACTCTGGAGCTGGGGAACCAGGTTCGAGTCTTGGCGTTGGCTAAACTTCATGTGATTCTGGGCAAATCACTTAGCCTCCCCGTGCTTACCAAAAATGAATGTGTCCTTGTGTAATGTAACTGGTGCTCATGTAAAGTGCTCCAATACCTTCGGGTTGAGTTTGCACTATATAAAAACTACAAACAAATAAATATATATTGGATTTATACTTACCTGTAAAAATGTTTACCTTGCATAAGCCTTTACCATGAAAATGTAAATATTTTACAGGCAAATTTATATATATATTATTTTTTTTACTTACCTGTAAAATACTTACATTTTCATGGTAAAGGCATGCGTAGCAAAGGCATATGTGTGGTAAAAAAAATATCGTACAGTGATTTGTTGAAGAAATTCATTCGCTGTAATAGTCGCTATAAAGACATGCATGCTAAAGACATGCATGGTAAAGGCATGCATGGTTCAGTCATACAACCGAGCCAGACAGATAAAAGCCTTGTGTGGGACTTTCCCATATTATTTGCAAATAGCACCAGCTGTAAGTAGGAGGGAGGAATAATGCTTGTAATGTCATGCATGCATACTTACCACATAAGCTGCAATAGGAAGGCCTATAAAGCCAACAATAGCAAATTTTGCAACAGCATGACATTTGTTGTCCATGAGGCACACTCAGCTATGCCTGCAACAGAAGAATACCTTGACGAGCTGGAACCTTATCGAGCCGTCTGGTAGGTTTCAGTCATAAGTAAACAGGCAAAGAGGGTGGCAAATGAAAATGTGGCCTATTTATACCCGAAGGTAGATAGATCTTGCAATGGTGAATTTTTTCTGTATTTCCCAAAAAACGGTTGGAGGGGGGGTCCAAGGGAAAATGTAAAGACCCGCAAAGATTCAATCCCCAAATAAATACTCGAAAAACAACTAAGAAATCCTTGGGTCTAAGGTACCTAGGCAAACAGACAGAGGCACTAAAGGTTAACTCGAGGGGCCTGTGGGGGAATCCCTTTCAGGATGAAATCCCTCACCCACCGAAGGTGTCATGCTTCATCATCTGGGATTCTCCTCTTGGCGGGAAGACCTAGTCCCGCCAAGGGCTACAACTCCCTCTCTGAGAGGAAGGAGCTCAGGGATGTTTTATTCCTACTCTGTTTAGGATATGCTAAATCCTACAGATGAGACGAGCAAGGACGGTTTTGGTGAGGGCGCAGCTCAACAAAAAATATCAAACTGTGTGGATAGTAATGTTAAAACTAGCTAACGAGAGCGAAGAAGTTGCCTTTATTTAGCTCATTCCCGCTGCCAGTATGGATTTAGAACTGCATGTGTCGTACGAAAACAGGTCTACATGTTTCAGCCTAGAAGACCCAGAAGGTGTCACGGCTTTCGTCAGGACCTAGGAAAATGCTCCTGCGAAAAATAATTTGTGATTAGTTAAAAAAATATTAACATTACTGAAATACAAAACCAGTAATCCTGCTACTTTCAGCTTTATTATACTGGTCGTACCCATAGTGTACGGATAAGAGGCCTCACCTCAACCTGGCGACAGCTCAGGGAAGGGGGCACCGCTCTCTCCGTCGGTATCCCAGGCGGTACACAAGCTGCTACTGGAGGATTTAGTATATCCTAAACAGAGTAGGAATAAAACATCCCTTAGCTCCTTCCTCTCAGAGAGGGAGTTGTAGCCCTTGGCGGGACTAGGTCTTCCCACCAAGAGGAGAATCCCAGATGTTGAAGCATGCCACCTTCAGTGGGTGAGAGATTTTGTCCTGAAAGGGCTTTCCTCACAGGCCCCTCGAGTTAACCTTTAGTGCCTCTGTCTGTTTGCCCAGGTACCTTATACCCAAGGATTTCTTTGTTGTTTTTTTAATTTTTTCTGTAGCCAGACACAGCTTCCAGTCTCCCTGGACCAAGCTCATCCTAAAATTAGTAATAACTGTGACAGGGAATTGGGCAAGCTGACACTCAACAAAAGTACCCAGAGATATCTATATTTGGGGGGAAAACACGAATGCATATGCTGCAAATACATTTCGAGAATTATCATTCAATATTCAGTATTAGTCCTTTTCTAGAACACCATTTAAAGAAAGTAACTGAAATAAAATTAAATCGTAGTTTGGTAAAAATGAACTGATTTTACACCATTATAACAAGAATACACACATTAGGTAACATTGAACAATATGGGTAATACTGAGGACCACTAAAACAGAATTTGTCACAGAGGTAAGGCCAGCGGGCTCTTGAACGTGCGCTTCACAGAGGTGCTATGGTGTAGCTCACACTTTTGGGTTGGGGATTGTGGCCATGAACAAGTGTGCTTGGCGACATTGAAAGTTAAGATACAAGAACCTCTGCGGCAGAGGATGGTCCAATCTTGATGCTCCTCGGAGCCCAGTAGAGCCTGAAATCACAGGAGCAGTAAATCTTCTTCACCTTTGGTGGGAATAATCAAGATGGCATTGAAGCTATGCAAGTGCTATGCAAGTGCGGCTGAAGAAGTGTTGTGTGTTTCGTGCATGGCCAATTGTCGTTTTCCCTATGTTAGCCTAATTGTGCACGTTGTAGGCCGCTTTTATTTTTGCACACGTTATTGCATAACACGCTTGACTTTGTGCCACATTGTATTTTCACACAGAACCTGCACATGTTTTTGTATTTTGTTCTTTTCCTGGGATTTAGTCAGAACACCCTAAAAAAGGTCAAAAAACATTGCCCCTTGTTATTTTCTCTGGTCAGACACCAGCACCTAGACATAATAAAGGAATGCAGCTGCTGTTTTTGAATACACATATATTGTCATATAACTGAGGACAGGGGTTCTGAAAAAAGACACACTCGGCGAAGGTTCTGAAGCAAGGGTGCCGCGTCAGCTGGGATGTAGAACATCCACTTATGTATTTACATACACAGATACCGAGGCACACAGAAAGTAGTCCATACAGTATGCAGGTTGGTAACCATAGAAGTAATTCAAGGAAGTCCAATTCAAATTTTCTTTCTTCTATTTTCCGGTCTTATCTTATCAAATCAGTGAGACACACTGGCAGCTGACACGTGTTTCGTCCTATGGACTTTTTCAAGGCCAAGTGAATGGGAAGTAAAAACGAGCCGGGAAGATCAGAAGGAACGAGTCCCAGAAAAACTGAACTTCATACCATGTTACTGGGAAAATAATCTTATATGCTAAGGCACTGAGTAACCATTGTGATCCTGGTTTTCCTTCCAATCCCGGAATCCATGGCATATATGCAAAAATGTTCGTAACAAGGGTAATATTGAGGGTCGACCCAAATACTTAAACTGGGACACGACCTGTGCGTGGCCTTGATAAGCCTGTAATTCACCTGAACGCGAGAGAAAGGTCTTCCCGAAGTCCCGAGAGTTGAAAACAAATCCACCTATGTATGCTAAGGTAAGGGGTCTACCACTAATCCCAGAGATCTATAATATATAATCATTTAGCTTCTGTAGAAAGTGGGTTTTGGGGGGGGGTTTAGGCTCATCTGTTTTATAACATGACAGGGCTTTTTATGGTATATGGTTTGTTAACCATGCTAATGGTATTTTTGACAAGCATTTGGTGTCTGATTCTGGCGCAAGTACTGTATCTTAAAGCACGATAGTTGAAATAAACACTGTAAACTTCCTTTGTGTCTCTTTTTTATCTTATTGTGGAGAAGTATGAGTGAGAAAGTAAAAGGGTGTGCCCTGTTACCGCTATCCCTGAGAGGGTTGAGAGGGTTGTGTTCTGGGGTGCTATATCACTTGTTTCTCTGGAAAAGTTAGGAGGGCAAGTGAGGCACTATAGCTAGTCAGACTCGGGCTCATAGATACTGAGGTGGTATGGTGACTCAGACCCTACATGCTGATGTTCTATGGTTCTAGGCATAGTTCTGTTCCCGAGCAGAATCCTTGCACCAGGAGAAGCTGGAGCAAGCAGAGGCTTCAATCTAGAGAGCACCTTTTTTGAGCAGCACCATCGAACTGTGGGCAGAGGAGATGGACTGCCACTCTGACCACAGTTCCATATCACATATTGTGGCAAGAAAGTGAGTCAGGAGAACATCCAAGATTGAGCAGCGATAGGTAAGGAGTGTTGAGGCCCTCGAGAGCCGTCTGGCTTCATGACAGCTGTCTAATCAATGCAAATCATTCGGAGTACTTTGTACTACAGACTCGAGGTGCTAGTGGGCATCATTGAGAGCTCTAGAATTCGATCAAACACAGCTCCTCTAGTCCAACATGTCACCTAGAGAAACACAAACTAAGCGAAAGAAGGAAAAAAATACTTTTTCAACCAATGGAGACAATATCAGCCCAGAGGAATGACCATGAAAAGGAGGGTCCTCATGCTGCCAACATAACTTGAGGTGAAGCACTGCTTCATGATCGCTCTGAAAACATTATGGAAACTACGATCAGGAGGTTTCCTTGAATAAGGATGGTCTTGAGGATCTCACAGTAAACCAGCAACTGTTGAAAGCTGAGCCAAGTGCATGTCTAGGCATAAGCAAGAAAACAATATAAAGCTTTCAAGGAATGTGTTATTACAGCTATCATGTGTCTGTAGCGAGAAACTGAGATGTTAGACAACATGACCAGGGCCTCTCATTAGATAGTCCTGGGTTTTTCTCAGCTGTCGGAGGAAGAAGATATCAAGTATATAATCAATTAGCTACTTGAGGTAGAAGTGGTAGGTCGCGAAGCAGCGGCTCAATTGAAGTTATGTGAAGTGCTCCACCTCCTAACTAAAGAAGAGCCTCACGTGCCCCTGAAAGAAGGCACATGGGGCTAGAACTGTCCATTTGGAAATTGGGAACCGTGCAACAACAAAAAAGTTTTTGCACTTGAAGCTTGAAAGTTGATCTTTAGAATCAACAAAGTGCTGATGTTTCTTGACCACAGCAGAATCATACAAACCAGGAGAGACCTGCAGGCCATCAAGAAAGAGCTATAGGCTGCTTGGCATGGGGCCTCAATGTGCTTCCATGTAAAGCTAAGGGAGCAATATGGAAATAGGAGCTATGTCTTCAGAGATCTGCTGGCAGCAAGAGACTTTGTTGAGAAGAAAAGGAGGGACTGTCAGGAAAAAGGGGCTGTAAAGCAATCCGAGAAGACCTGAGAACTGTTGATTTGTGGCGACTGTAAGATCCAACGGTATTTCCCAGGGTTGGAGTATTCAATGGTTATGACTGGGACACAGCATTGTAAAAGGAGGCGTTTCCTCCTCTCGCCCCCCAAATATGGTGAGGCCCAACCCATTTGTAATAAATTACCAGTGAGGCAGTGTAGGAACACAGTTTTTCTGCAATGTACTGCAACAGTACTAGGTCTTGTGTGATGTTACATACATTATTATGTACTGTTCCACTTTATTTAGGTATTTCTCCTAACAGAGACGTCCCAATGCTATCGATGAGGACTGGTGCTTTATCATGCGATATTGCACAAGGATAGATGGTGTTATTATGACTTACCCAATTCTGAATTTTATTTAGGCACCCCCTTAGCAGATTGGTGTGATTTTAAATGTAACATTGTTATCTTTTTAATTCAATAAACAATAAAGAAATTGATTGAATGACTGCTTGATTAAGGTCTTGTGTAAGATTTCAACTTTCTTGTGAAGTTATGCAACGATTAGACTATCACTCCAGAAGACTGGAAAAACCAAAAGAGTAATGCAAAAAAATAAATAAGAAATAAGACTTCTACACAACATGATTCTCATACAATGCACAGTGTATGCAAGACGAGCCTAAAGATGCATAACATTTACTCTAAGTACTGAATAATGAAAGAGGTAACCAAATAATTAATTCAAACTTGCAGAACATGATGATACATTAGCACTACTGTGCAACAATCTTCACTTTCTTTTGGGACCATAAATTTTGCTTCACTCACCTGTTGCACACATGCAAACATATACTAGTGCTGACTGCTCTAGAAAGAGGCGGCTACCCTATTCTGATGGCAAACATGCTAGTCACAATATGTACACACAATTCTAAATAATGAAGATCCAGTAGGGTAGGCTGTCCTAAGAATGTAGTTTATTGGTGTCAATGAGATCAGGCTCCCATCAAATCCAATTGTATACTGTGCTGCAATTTCAATTTATAATGCTAATTGAACTCAAAAGCCCTGCAGTAATCACCCACTGAGCCAGTAACCCTCCAGGCTCACAAATTTATTGTAGGAGGTTGGCTCAGTATATGGTTTACACCTATTGGTGAGGCACCCTGACATGAGTCCAAAAAACACTTAGTGATAGATGTAATGGTCCCTGAAAACGAAGGTTTTCACGGAGTAGCTGTGGAGAGCAGCTAAGGCTTATCCAGGAGGGTGTAAAGAGGGTGCATTTACCACAACAGTCAGTCAGTAAGCTTACATACAAGAAAGAACCACACCAGTGTTAGAAAAATACATCTGTATTTATTAAACACAACACTAAGAACTACTTGGTGTATCTCCTACCAGGGGATATCAATACACACACAGAAATCATTTAAAACAGGTAAGTAAGCATAGGAAAACATATGAGCCCCTGGAGGGAGGGGGGCCAAAACCATATATTAAAAAAATGGGATGTGAAGTAAGCAACCAAACGAGACTGGTACCAGAGGATGGAGAAGCCAGGGGAAGCACGGAACCACCAAAGGTAAGTAGCTAGGGACCCAGAGGCGCCCGGGTGCAGAGGTGTTACACCGGGTCAAACTTCTATATGATAACATGGGAAAAGTTGTGGTTGGTATTTTACTGTTTCAGGACCCTTCCTAAAGGATCCCGGGGAAACCAGTTGGAAGGTTAGAGGATCACCCCACCCGTGGACTCCTAGGCAACCAGGATACTTACACCAGGGAGCCCAGGTCCGAAGTGGTGTCGGAACCGCCGGGTTGATGTCAATGGAGGATCTTGGAAGTCCGGCGGCTACAGCATCTCGTGGACCAGATCGGTGAAACCAAAATGTGGATCCTGGATGAGAAGTACCTGAAAGCAGAAAGGATCGAGACCAAACCACCCGGAGGTGTCCAGGAGGAGCAGGAGCACAATGCCACTCCTTGTCGAAGGTACTTGCTGTAGCATGAATGTCTTCATGAAGCAACTGTGGAGACCAGGCGACGATGCAGGAGAACATGAGCCGCCCACGAGCTGTCGCACGACGGTTGAAAAATGCAGGAGGGTCAGTGGCTGGAAGGACCACCAACAAGCGCTGGCAAATGCAACAGTTGAGTTGCAGGAAACAATGTTTGTTTGCAGACCAGCAAGGTCTGTGGGACTAAGCCAGGAAGGGTAACTCAGGCCTGGCACTCCAGCACGCAGAAGAGCCAGCAGGAATCAATGGAGACCCCAGGAGGACACTCTGACAGCAGGTACAGGGAGCCGCAAGGAGGCCTCAGTAGTACACAGAAGATGGATGCCCACGTCCCAGGAGATGCAGGAAGGAAGACACTCTTGGAGCTGTGCAATGCTTGAGGGTGGGGCTTCTTTGAGCTTGGAGATCTTCAGTCAGGAGAGTCGACAAGCCTTGGCAACGGCGAACAGATGCAGTGCACAGGGATGCAGTTCAGGCCATCTAGAGAGGGATTACAGTCTCCTAAGTTACAGGAAAGACTGGTCAGACCTCTGGGGAGCCAACAAACCACCACCTGTGTTGCAGAGCCGGGAGTTGTCTGTGGGATAGTAGGTACAGCAAACCGGTCTTCGACATTGAGGTGTCTGCGGATGCAGGGAAGGGACTCCTTCACTCCAAGGGAGATTCCTTCTTGCTTGGATGCATGCAGAGTTGTGGGAGACTTGGGGGATGCACCGCCACAGAGTTGCAGCAACTTGGAAGAGCACGGAGACAAAGTTACAGTAGGAGTCTTCCTACCAGGAGCAGTCATGTCTTGGTTCCTGGCTCGATCCAGCAGCAGAGTTCCAGTGTACCACAGCAGAAGTGTCTTCAGACAGGTCTTGACGAATCTTGACAGTGTCCAGGATGAATCTAAGAACCCACCCTCAGGGGAGCCTTTATGTAACCCTAATAGGGGGAAGGACACCTGCGGTGACCCACCTATCAGAGGTGGTCAGGGATGCTACTCTGAGGACCTAACCGGTTAGATGTTCCCAGGGGCCAAGATTTAAAATGGCAGAATCAAGTGGCCACCTGGAGGAGCTCAGGGAATCTCCCAGGGGAGGAGCTGGACAAGGGGGTGGTCACTCCCTTTTCCTTTGTGTAGTTTTGCGCCAAAGCGGGAGCGAAGGACTCCTGTACTGGTGGAAACTGGTTTATGCATGGAGGGCACCAAATGTGCCCTTTAATGCAGTCTGAAGGCGCTTGCAAGCACCCCCACCCTACCTCATTCTAAAGAACAGGTGGTCACAGCTCTCCTCTACAGGCAATCCTTTGTTCTGCCTTCCCTTGCCCGAGTTAAGCTCATCAGCAGTGGGGCAGAACAGTGTCTGGGGTCAGCGCCAGCACTTGCTGGCAGGCAGACCCTGCAAGGCTACACAGGTAGATATATGGGGGTCCTCTAAGGAGCCCCCAGTACATGGTATCACGCAACTTGCACTGGAATCGGTGTAGTTGCATGATTCCAACATGTTTGATACCAAACAGGTCCAGGTTCAGAGAAGCCATTATGTAGTTGGACATTTCGTGTTGCCAGTGCCCACTACATACCTTAAAATGGCTTCCCCGCACTTACAAAGTCCAGAGAATGGAGTCTGGCGTTTGTAGGGGTACCTTTGCTTGTGCAGGGGTAACCGAACACTTAAAACCATGCACCCTGCCTGTGGGCTGTAAGGCCTACCTTAGGGGTGACTTATTGGTCTTAAGTGAGGTGACCGGGCTATATGGAAAACCTCATATCTAAAGTGAAAGGTGCATGTACCATTTCACGTAGGCTGCAATGCCAGACCTGTAGACACACTTTGCACAGGCTCCCATGGGTGACATAATACATGCTGCAGCCCATGGGAGACCCCTGGTGTACCAATGCCCTAGTTACCTCAGTACTATATACTAGGGACTTACAGGGGTACACCTGCATACCAATTGTGGGGGTGTACAGAGTACTTACCAATAAATTGAGGAGAGAGAGAGCACAGACAGTGGGGTCCCGATTAGCAGGATCCCAATGTACTACAGTCAAAACACGCTGACACCAGGCAAAAAGTGGGGGAAACTATACCAGAAAGATCCTACTTTCCTACATAGTTCAAACATTACAGCATCTGTGAATACATTAAAAGTTTTTATCTTACACTTACACCCGTAAAACTTTGTTTTCCTCCAATTTGTTTACTATGGACTCATTTCACGTTAACATGATATTGCTCATCCAACAATTATAATTACAGGTGTATATATGTGACAAATGGTTTTTATGTATTCCCAGATGTTTTCCATATGAAATGATTCAATAAAATATATGAACATATTAAATTATGGTATATAAATTATTGTATGTGCAATTAGGTGCTCCCTAAGCCTATGTGTTGTATGGGACTAGTATGCTGAAGTCAGCTCACAGACGTTGAACCTAAATGTGGTACCATTTGCACTTGTGATCAATATTCTGCACCAGATTGAACAATATTAACACAGGTGTCTTTCGTCGTTTGTTTTCTTACAAACAGTAAAAAAAACTTTAAAAAATGTAATTTGAACAAATGTGATCTAATACACCACCTTCCACAATGCTCAGCACATCTTCTCATTTTCTCAGTTATAGATTTATCAACATCTGACTTCAAACAATACAAAAATGCAATAAATATAGAGCTGGACGTTACATACCTTGCATGCTGACATACACAGTGGCAGATATAACACAAATGATGGCAGCCACAAGACCAATGAGGCCAATGAGGTAACTTTGTAGCAACATTCCCCCAGTGCAGCCAAAATGCCCTTTGTGTATCGAATAGAGAACAACAATTCCAATCCACCTGCAAATACAAGGATGGGTAAAAATACATATGTTAATCATGGGCCATCCAAGTTACCCTTTTGTTATATTAGGATCAAAAAATCTTGGTCTATATAAAAGGAATTTAATATCTCAAAATTACTCTTTTTACTTTTATTTGGCCAATTCCATTAGTTTTCAAGATATAATGTTAAGGATTTACTGAATGTTTTGTAGAAGGCATTTCAAGTTGCATTAGATAATCTAATGCAATACCACCATAAGAAACGTATATTAAAGTGCCGTCATCTAATTTTGGCAGAACATTAATATTTAACTTCTCAGTGACATGTGCATATCCATTAATCAACCTACAATATATAATCAAATGCAAATACAATATGTATTCACATGAGTGGAAAGCGCTGGACGTTATGTGAATTTGACCATCAGGTGAGCATGCATCAAACAGTTCCAAACTCAAAGGGTTAACAGTATCAGAAACATAATTGGTAAAATCTGTACAAAACATAACATTTTCAGCAATCGTTTGCACGTCGCATAAACTCTTGCCTTTTCCTGTGGAATTACTGTCCACACAAAAAAAACATAACTGAATAATGACAATAAGAGTGTTTACATGCTTATCTTTTTAGAGTATTTTACAACAATTCCACCATTGTTTTTCTACAATTACTCCCTCAAATAGCTTATAAAACTCAGCGCCATCACCATGGTGAGACGAAGACCGAAGGGAAAGAGTTGGTGGTAGAAACAATGTGGATGGCAATAGGTCTTAAAGAAGTACATCATTCTCTCGGGCAGTGGTTAGTAACCGATTTTATCCTGGATCTCTGAAGCAGTGAGGCATCCACACTGAAGCATGCAACAAATAGACACCTGTCGGTTTTGATTATCTGAATTTCAGTGAGGCATGTGCTAACATTGACTGAATGTGGACTCAAGTATACTGAAGTGTTGACTGTGGTTCCATGTAGAAGAGGATGAGGATTTGTGAGAGAGAATCATTGGAGAAGTCCTGCTCAGTTTCTGATTGATGTGGTGGATGGGTTTGGAGTGCTGTATCGAAATGCTGAATGCAAAGTGATCAGTCGTGTTTACGAAGAGGTGTTGAAGTGACGCTGATGCAACAAGGAAAAGGATGAATATGTTGCCTTTTTGTTAGGGGACACTATTTGTTGTTTATTGTTTTAAGGATTGTAAGGGAGGTTTCTTTCATTAAAAGAATTAGCTCCTCCACTGCAGTGTTAAATAGGAGGTACAGTGACTAGGTCTGTGATCTCCTCACTAAGGGCCTCATTTGTATGTCGGTCGGAAAGCCTCTGACCACAGGCTGGAGGCGGTCGGAGGCTTTCCAACCGACATCCATGGTTTAAACTCCGAACGCCTTATTCCAAAGAAGGCGGTTGGAGTTTAAACTGGCCAGTCGTAAACTGCACATAATCATGAAGGGACAGCGTTTCCGCTGTCGGGATTATGTTGTCGGTTTCAGACAGGCTTTCTATGTTGGGCTTTCCGACATGGATAGCCTGTCGGAAAGCGACTTTGGGAGCCCCTAGCGGGGCCTCCTTCCCTCTGCAGCCTCCGATTGATGGCCTGGGGGGCACCTATGGTGCCTGCCTGAAAATCCCTACACCGTGCAGCAGGCACCTTGAGGCACCTGCCGCACGGTGCAGGGATTTACTCAAACACTTACTTCTCTATGGGAGCTTGTGCTGCAGGCAGTTTCTGCCCGTCCCACAAGCTCCCAAAGAAAAATGAGAGTTTCGTAATTGCGGTTTCGGACCGCCAACCCGAGGTGGGTCGGTTCCGAAATCGCAGAGATGTTAGGTCGGAGGCAACTCCGACTGACCTCATAATCGCCCCCAAAGTGTTTCTTACTTGAAGATCAGAAGGAAGGGAGTGGATGGGGCAGCTAACAGAGCAAAGAATCAGGTGAGGGTTTTATATGAGAAAAGGAGTGCGCTCTTCCTGAAGTGTACCAAGTCAGGAGGACCCGTGGATGTCTGTGTGGCCTCCTCCAGACCAGACTTCTGTACGTGCAGTTGATAAGTTGAATGCTATATCTGGTGGGAAGAGGATTTTTAAGATCTGCTTGCTGCATGATTGTTAAAGAAGGATGACAATTAATACATACATTTTAAAGTGTGCTATGTAATGTTGCATCATTTGTATACATTAGGCTTCTGGCGCTGTTGGCGTCACAGTGGTGAGTTTCAGCAGGCTGTGCCCGTCTCAAAAGGAAATAGGAAGTTAGGACTTGAGACTTTCCAATAACCACTGTGAATGTGATATCCAGAACTTAAATCCACTTTTCTGTCCTTGAAATGGAGAGCTCTGTCTGGTAGATATCAGGTTTCACTACGGTGAAGGCACAATAAAGGGTGGGTAACTTTATTGTTCATGTTGTGGGCTTTCACATACGTATGATGGCACTGGCCCTGTGAGTGCATTATTATAATTTTGTATTAGGGTATTCTTATAGTTTGGACCCAGGCACATGGGCAGAAAGGGATTCACAAATAACATGGAAAAAGAACATGAAAGAAAAACTACAGGATGGACAAGAGAATATGGAAGAACTGGGGGCAGTAGCCTCACTTGTTTAGATGGTTTCTGGAAAAGTGGGTTTTAATCTCCTTTTTGAATGTTAGCAAATTTCAATTAAGTCTTACATAATATAGTAAGTTATTCATAATTTCTTGTGCTTGGCAGAATGAAATGTTGAGTTTTTTGATTCTTTTGTTTTCAGGATTTAAAATTTAGCTCTTTCTCTTTTTTTCTTTCCCAGTAGTGCATAACTTATCTTTTAAATAGTTGGGCGGCCTAGGATAGAGAGCTTTGTGTATGGTAGGGGCTATTTAGAAGAGGATTCTGGCTTTAAGGGGAAGCAATATAAATGTGGCTAGCATCCTGAATACAGTACATCTTTACTATACTCAAGTGAAAATTGCCCGGTGGGTGAAGACTGGAGAGTATCTTGCCTGCAATCTTTTTTAGCCAGGTCACAATATAGTCAAGCCCTAGGCATAAGACACCAGTCGCCAATGCTTGCTGGAAGCCATGGTGCAGGGAGAAAGGGCATCCAGGCCTCTCAAATATCAGCAGTATCTAGATGCTCTCTCTTGAAATCTTTGGTTTCACAGCTACCAGGTCACCTTCAGAACATCAATGCACTTGAATACCCACAGCAGATAAGTATGGCAAGACAGAAGACTGTATTAGATCACTGGTCCCAAAAGAAAATTGGGAATTTCCTTGGACCAACTCTGAAAGTTAAGCTTGTAGACCATTGGGACTGGAGAACAAGTGCTCCCTTTTTCAGGAATCTGTAAGAATCTTTAGGCTCAATCAAAGCTATAAATTGCAGAAGCACCCAGCATGCCACCATATATACAAATGGTGGGTTTTGATTGGTGACTTTTCTAACAGACCCGTATAAGGACCCAAGTCAAAGTCAAGTCAAAAGTTCTTTATTCGGTAACTATTACAGTTAACCATAAAAGCACAGTACATATTTTGAAATGGCTAAAAAGATTTAAAATTCTGGTTACATAATATTAGCCAAATCACATCAAAATTGATTTACGCACCTTAAAAACATTCTTTAAGAAAGCAGTCACTGAGGCAATTATAAAAACATCATCCAGCTGTTGTAAGTTCAGATATGCAAGTTGACATTGTTTAAAACCGAATTTTTAAGCATCGGGATAATCCATCTCCTTCTTGGTATAGTATAAAATTTACAAAAAATAAAATATGTAACGTCGATTGCACCGAGACATCATCACAAGGGCAATTACACAATACCCTAGACCAGTCATTTAGCGAAGGAAAGCTTAACAATCGATGTAAAATGCTCAATCTAAACGAGTCAACAAAAATCTTTCATAATCACCGGAAGTTAAAACGAGATAAAACTGTATAGTTGGGGTCGCTAGAATCCTATAATGTGCATGCACCGTTGGTTTCTTAAGTTCAGCTATGGTTCTAGCCTCTTCCAGATATTGCAAACACGTAACTTTAAGTTCTTTCCTGAACACATTTCGCAAAGTATCTGGATCTAGATAGTATTCTAAGTGCCCTATTTTAGACACGAATGTTTTAACATATTCCAGCCACTTTATGTTTCTAGCTCCATCACAGGTCAAGGTATCCTTCAGTATTAGCCGATTCAAGGCAGTCTCTTCAGCGGTCCATATTCTATGCCACAGGAGTAATGGCTGTATTTTGATGACATCCTCTAGATATGGGATGCCTAATTCTCGGTGGCATATGTAAGTTGAAGTACTGTCAGGAACAGCCAAGAGGGACCTTAGAAACATGTTCTCTGCACACTGCAGAGGGTTGACCCCTATAAAATCCCAAATTCCGGCTCCATAAGTTGCAATTGAAACGCATTTTGCCCTGTATATCTGTAGAATTTCTGCTGGGGCACGTCTACCTAATTTTTTGCTAAAGTTTGAAAGGGCCATCAGTGATTTAATAAATAACAGCCTTCTAGCTTTAATTGCGGGGCACCATGTTCCAAAATGATCAAACAAGATCCCAAGATAGGAAAAAGTCTTGGTGCATTCTATGACTTTTGAGTCAATAAAAAGGGTCCTTGTCTTCTTTTTTAGACCTGCCCCGCAGTTCATGGTAAATGTTTTTGAACAGTTGACGACTAGTCCCAGGCTTGCCATAAAATTAATAAAAGCATCCACAACCCTTTGAAGACTCAGCGGTGTGCGGGCCATCAGGACCGCATCGTCCGCATACAGGAGTGCCGGTTTGGGTCGATTGGCTGCCACTGGTAAATCCTTGCAATCCTCTACTAAAACTGCTTCTAAGTTATTTATATAAAGTGAGAAGAGGAACGGGGCATGGATGCATCCTTGCCTGACTCCTCTTCTCACACCAAAGTGTTTAGTACATTCGCCGCCCCTCCCATAGCGAACCCGTGCCCTTGCCCCTGAATACAACTGTCTCAAAAATATAACTATTGAGACGTCAACACCCAGCCTTTCTAAAATCACCCACAGCTTCTCGTGTATGACACAATCGAATGCCGCGGTTAAGTCGACAAAGGTTAAGTACAATCTTTCTCTTTTTGCTTTAGTATATTTTTCTAAAATAATGTGTAGGTTTAAACCCTGTTCGATTGTGCCCAAACCTTTGCGAAACCCATATTGCAGGTCGCTTTGTATTGAGTGTTCCTCAGCCCAAGCTTGCAACCTGTTTAATAGAACTCGCCCTACAATCTTCACTGTAGAATCCAGCAATGAGATCGGGCGGTAACATGCTGGATTTGCCCTGTCCCCTTTTTTAAAAATGGGTACTATTATTGAGTCGCACCAGGTAGATAAAAAGCCCTGTGAACCGCATGCATTAAAAACCGGAGTTAAAAGTGGTCCCCAAAGTGCTAAGTTGGATTTAAAAATGTCAACGGGAACCCTATCTGGTCCTGCCGCTTTCCCTCCCCGGCTTGCATTAATGGCTGAGTTCACCTCAGTTAATGTAAAATGCAACAGTTGATCTGAGGGGTTATGAGTTTCGTATTGTCAGCCCTGATCGCTAATGTTTCCTGGTCATCCAGTAATGGGTTGTTATATAGACTGGAATAATGTTTAATCCACTCTGGTTCAGTAATAGCAATCTCTATGGTGGCTTTGTCCTTATCCGCCAAAAGGGAGCGTTAACTGCCTTCCAAAATGCTGAGGGGTCCCGGTTAACCGAAGCCTCTCGTAGTGCTTGCCAGGCTTCCTCTTTTAGGGCCATCTTCCTTATTTTCTGTGCTCTCTTGTATTCACATCTAGCTTCACTAATATCAGCCCGATTTTTCACCTTTGCATGAAGGGCATTTTTCAACTTAGAGTAGGCTTTTGTACAGCTTGTTTCAAACCATCCCTTATTTTGTTTACTTTTTTTCGTTGTATTCACATACAGTTTCTTTAATAAAATTTGAAATTACATAAAAATTTTCTAAAATATCCTGGTGCGATGATCTATCGTCTAAACACGTTAAAAACATATCTTTACAGTTTGTGACCACCTTACTAATAAGAGGGTCTTTATCCACATTTTCCCATTTAAGTGCATAACCATTTTGTCTACTCAGTGATATATTTTCCACAAAATGATCTGAATTTCCTCTATTGTCAACTGACTTATTATTTAACTTTAATTCAAGACTGATGGGAAAGTGGTCACTCAGAGCGATATGTGTGGTAAAATCTTTAAAATAAGCAGAAAATCTATGTGGTGCCAATACAAAATCAATAGTGGAAAAAGTACCTCGTCCGTTAAAAGTAGGACAAAAGGGGATCGCAGGGACACATAAATCATTAACAAACCCAAAGTCAAATGTAAACATAATGTCATTCAACAGATCTCCAAAGGTTGTATGGGGAAAGTGGAGAATACTAGAACCTTTTTCATAAGATATCCCACAGACCCCATTGTTAACATACTGACATAGAGGTAAGTTAAAGTCCCCTCCCCAAATAACACAAATCTCCTTTACTGTGCCGGTTTGTAGATTATGTAGTTCACTACTCAATTTTCTCATCAATCCCTGAATCACCTCTGGGGGGGCATTATTATAAAAATTCAATAATGCTATTCCAAAGGTTTGATCTATGTGAAGGCTAATAATTTGATAATATTGGTTTGAAACATTAAAAACAATATTCCCTGTATTCAGATCATTTGAAATAAAAGTACAAAGGCCACCTTTCGCTCTTCCGTGTGGTGAGGGAACTGCTGGCGTAAAATAAGTTTTGTAACCACTAATGTTTACGGGCTCTGCCATCCAAGTTTCCTGCAAGCTAAAGATGTCAAACTTGTTCACAAAGTCAGACCATATTGTGTTGGGCACCTTGGTTTTTAAACCTGCTACGTTCCAAAATAAAATATGGCAATTCTCCCTCAAACCGGTGTCTTGATTTCCGCCTCCTACCTCTTCACGCTTCATTGATGTTCTATCAGGATAAATAGTGTGAGGGAGAGTGGGCTCAACCGGAGAGTTAGAGTCAATAACATAATCACTCTCCATAACTACTGGCATAGCATTGTTTAGTGGGAGAGTGTTCTCGAGACTAATTGTCGGCTCAGTTATACACAAGGCGGGGGAAGCTCTTGCTGAAAGAGGGGTTTCATGCTGTGGGGATGCTCTCAATTGATGTCAATCCACTGAATCAAGATTAACCAGGGCCTCATAACGATTATAGATTGGGAGATTAAACCAACTCTTGTGGTACTGAATTTGGGGTCTGGTAAAAAAAATCCTAATGGAACTACGTTAATGCTTGGTCCCAGGGTACGTTGGATACCAGCTCTGCTCAAAATCATTTCCACTAGCTGAGGTGTCTTAAAAGTCAATACCACGCAATCCCCCGACAAAATCTTTCTCCCCTTCCCAACCCAGCTCACTCTTCTGACCATCTTGAACTCGTCAAAAAGTCTCTCCGTAAGGCCAGACCTAACACCAAGCCAATGCAGCGACTTATTCCTCATTGTCTCCCACGATTCTTCCCCCCTGTTTTGTTGTTTAGGAACATTAGTTAATACCACCACGTATTGAGTGGCCTCCGGTGGTAGATCCAAACGTGATACTACTTTTTCTGCCTTATTCGTTATACCTAGATTATTAGGGCCTTCAGTTACTAGATTATGAGTAAGCGTGTTGGAAACTATGGGGATATTATGAAGAGGTGCCACCGCACAATCCATAGTGGTTTGTTGCACCACGTTTTGTGCCGCGTGCAATATTTCCTCATGCCGCCCCAGTCTCCGATGAGTAAAGTCGTGCCCCCTTGTGGTAATTTGATGTTCCCGACTCCCTAAATTATCGGGGCACACCTGACATGGAGGCTGCATTTTATCAAGCCTATTGACTAGGGCCTCTTCAATAAGACCAATTTTAAGTAATAACCCACTTAGATTTTCTCTAAGGAATTTATCCAGTGCGTCCAATTTTGCTTTTATACTTATAACCTCGTTCTGAGTACTTAAATTTGTAGTTGGTTTTGGTTTGCCCCCTTTCTTTCTCACTACGGGTGGTATATCCTTCTTATTAACCTTTTTTCTTGCTTTATGGGTTGACTCACTAATAATTTTACAATTCTCTCCTGTAATATGAATAGAACTATCCGGGTTTCTTGCTCGCTTAATCGGGGGTTGAATGTCCGACTCCTGTTCACTGCCTGAAATATTATCCTGCATATTAACTATACAACCATTAGGGCCTGGGGAGCTGATAGATGTCACTATAGATGACTCAGACCCTTCCCTTAATAGTTGAGCACTTGGGGTGTTGCCCTCGCTACCTAAACATCCTGAGTGGCCCGGTTTAAGAGCCTCCTCTACTGTTATAATCTGGCGCTCAATTGCCCCCATAGCTCCTGTTAAGTAACTGAGCAAAGTGTGACGGGGATGCGCACCAACTTTTTGATGCTTTGTGTTCTGCATACTCGATGCCTTTCTCTTCCCCATCTATTCCACTATATAATTATCACACCCTTACCCTAATGATATCTCAAACAGTGTGAAAGATCTTAAGTCCTTTCAATTATCACTTGGCTCACTTCCCACGAGACCCACACAAACCCGTATAACAGCTGCAACATATATGTTGTAAGTCCAAGATGTTCCTTTATTACAGTTTATAGACCCTCCTTATAAATTGTGAATACGAGTGGTCTTAAACCCGCCGTACCTTTTCCTGTGGTGTTAGAGCCGTGGCCCAGTCCATAAGGACCCATAACTTGATGCTTTGAACCAGCAATGCTGGGTTGCTCTCTAGAAGCACAAAAGGGAAGACCCTTTGTACTTTAAGGGGGCAGCTAAGCATTGTATTGCCATTCCTGAGGCAAATCCAAAGAAGTGGAGTGCTATGGTCTTTCTCAAGCAGCTTCATAGGCATTTGTAAAAAGCCATTCAACATACCTATGAATAGCCAAGCCAACATAGAAATCGGTTTGCTTTAGTGACATCCTCTAAAACACCAATAAATCTATGATTTAGAACAATAATACTAAAAAATGAATATTAGCTCATTAGCTTTACATACATTATAATTAGTACAAGGATCACTGCCGCCTAAAAGTTATGTATCAATTTAATTCAATGAAGGTACATTTAGATACATCTTCCTGTAGGCCCACTGTTTATAGGGACCATTGTACCATGATCCTATAAGGAATAAAGACTAACGGACATGCACAGTGACACGAACGGAAAATTCAGCAGTGAATTAGGAAGGATTATAACAAGAATTTGACTTTCTACAGGCCAGAATAAGTGTAAAGTTAACCAAAGCTTATAACAAAAAGGTACTGACAGAGGAATTCAGTTCCACTGCATTCACCATAGCCTTTTCAATGCTATGAAAAAAAATCTACATTCTGTACTTTATCATAAGAACATAGCCTGCTACCGACCAATATTACATATGAACAACAACGCCTAGATGCTTGGCAAGCTTTTTTACTGAGGGTTGGTTGAAAGGATGGAAGATTAGACATTAATAACCAGTGAACAGTAGGGTATTCTGATGATCAGGCAGCAAATTTACTTTTCACAGCTTCAAGATTAGAATATATTTGGAAATAACATCCGTAGTATTCAAGTACTTAAAAATGCTTTTAAAATGACTGATCAGAAATTACTATGGAAAACTCTACTTAATCTGGCAACTGATGAAACTCATTTAAAATGCATCATATACTTTTACAATACTAATTTGAGTAGTTTAAAGGTATTGCTCAAATCAACCAAGAACTGAGGAATTTGCGGTAATGAAAGGGATGAAACAAGACTGTGTCGTCACCTCTTTATGCGATTGTGTCAATCTCCTTTTCATGCAATACTTAAGTTTCATTTAAGGTCTAAAGGAAGCAGAATCAGATATACACTGCTAGCAGGCTAAAGGATTCAATATACTATTTACAGATGACATGGTTCTTCCAACCAGGATTCCAAAAGCACTTCACAGATTACTTTCTTGCTTTACACATTTATATACAAACAAGGACATGAGGATAATATTCAAATTATAGGATACGGAGATGAGCAGGAAAAAATTGAGGTACAGAATAGTTTCTAGTTCTCTGGAGAGGTAGAACTGCTATGAATATCTTGGAATAAGATTAGCTTCATTTTTTAACTGAGATGAGCGTTATCTCCCAAACAGCATGCTTTCGATATGACAAATTTCTGATTTTTTTTAATTCAATCTGCATGAAAGCGTTTGCTCTGTTGCTCTGTGGTCAGAAAAATGATAACTTACCAAGCAAAATCCATAGTAAAAGCAAGACATCAAACAGAGGTTAGTTAGATAAGACACCAGACATTTGCCCGACATTTATTTAAATGTTGCTTGAGGTACGAAGGACCTATAAACTGTGTTCGGGAACTACATGATGGCAATAAGGCTTACTACTAATATTCTAGAAACAGCAGCCATAATGTTTTGGTTACAGCTGTAAAGGTAGCAAATCTCTGTCTTTGAAAAGTAAATGAATTAAAAGAGCCAAATCAGAAATGAAAAGTCCTTGGCTGGCAACAGCACACAACTCATTTATGAATTTAGGCCTAGTAAATTGGTTGAAGTATCCAAAACAAGCTACCAGCTAATACAAAAGCAGTAAAGAGCGAAATATTTATTAAACACAAACTAGAGCTCAAACTTCTCAAAAACCTATGCAAGGAAAGTATTTGTCGATTATTTAACCAATATAATAAAGGACTGTGTATTTAGTAGTAATAGTATGGAATAGAATAGTAATTATGAAAAAATATGCACATATATTTCTTTGGCCACTTAAGCATGAGAAGATGTTTATATTTACATCTGTTTTTAGCTTTGTCCACAGTAAAAAGAGGCACAAATCTGCTTCTTAATCAACCTTCTAAATGCAAATTAAAGATATGCTAAAGTTTATGTTACTTACTCTGCAATTCCCTATACATCTGAATATACTGGATTGTTCCATCACAAATGCTGTGGTGACTACAAAGATAGGGCCAGTAGAGTAGGTGAGTATTGCTAAAGACTTTGGTGTCAAGATCAGGCAGAGGATTTTGATAAAGAGGAAATGCTGGTTCTCTTTTTTTTTGTTTTTTTAAACAATTTGTTTTAGCCCAGCCAGACCCAGTGCCAAGAGTTGCTTGTGGAAAATATTCACTGACCTCTTAAATAGTAATTTATAGATATCCAATAGTTTGGAAAACGTGAAAGAGCATATAGCATTAGACTGTATGAGTGAAAACACTTTGCAGGACCCAGCTTAAGAGGTCACTAAGACAGTAATTAATATGTCTATGGGAATGCAAAATGTGCAGTTTTCAAGGAACTTTTTGACAAAAGAAAGGAGACATTGAAGGGTTACGAGTCTGGATTCCAGAGACAAGCTATTTTGTCAGTTTGCAACGCTTCACACCACAATCTTGCAGGAAAGGCTGCAGGAAGCATCACGTCATGGCAGTCATAACGAGGACAATGCAAGCTTGCTCTGCAGCCATTCTAAAACTCTGATTTTCTGATTCTTTTTTATTTTCTTTCACAAATGTGTTTCAATAGGATCTGAACATGGTGCAAAAGGGGTTGATACAGCTAAACGATTTTAGGATAACAGGTCAAAGTGGGCAGTCCTGGTCCTTTCAGAAAGTGCTGGATTCTTCCTGCATGAATCTTGGACCTCATAGAAGGGGTAAAATGTCAATTTGGCAGGCTTGAGCTGGCTAGTTATTGGAACAGGACTTAGACCTAGTTTCAGAGGAAGCAGTGGAACTTCTAAGTTTCTTATCTGAGATGGCCAATGAGGAGACAGCTTTTGATCCGAAAACTTATTCAGATCAGAAATTGTAGTTGGTCAGACGCCACTGGTTAGCATTCCAGGAGAAGCAGGGTCTTGGAGTGAATCAAGCATGCAAAGCCTTGGCATTGTAAGCACTCAAAAGTATGGGACGTGACCTGTTCTTCTGTAGACCAAATAAAAGGGTTCTGTGGCTAAACGATTTGGAGGTAAATTTGTAATTTTGGTTTCTCTGATCTCATGTGAAAGATGTCAGGATCTTGAATTTGAGGTGTGTGGTATTTTGTGCTGGTGGTGTGGTATTAAACAATATGATTGGAACTAAGATGAAGAGCAAAAGTATATTTTATCACAGTTTTATTTTAATTACCCAAAATTATGTGTGTGATATGTTGCTGTAGAAGACGTTCAGCTGGTACTCATCAGGTACAATCTCATTTTCTAGCTGGGAACCTTTTGCCCCAGTTTTGTCGCTGACCTTGGTTTGCTGAGTCAAACGGGTATGCAAGAAGCTGGCATGAACAACTTTAAGTTTGGTAGGAAGAGGAGCAATCTGTCAACGCTTCACGAGTCATTATTTAACAAAATTTACTTCAAACCTATTGGAAATACGGCATTGTTGGTGGAGAGTAAGCACTGAAAAAGAAAAAGCACTGTACTTTTCTACACTCCTGATGCATAGCATAGCTTTTACTTTCTACATAAAAAGGATAACTGAAGGTGAACATTACCCTGCATTTTAGTTATCAAAGAATACTGTTTTTTTTAAAAACAGTTTATTCAGCAACGTCATGCTGAAAAGTGTTTGACAACCGCTTAACTCTTGGTTGATATTGTGTCTGATTTGTTTGAAGGGTGGATATCACGAAGATCAATGGGTCGGCTCTCGGATAATTATCAACCAAACAGGGGAGTTTTCAATACATGTGGAATGTTGTGAATTCCAATGATCAGTGGATGATGCAGTACTCCAATGGCAGGATTAAGTCACAAGCATTATTTCTTATGGGTTTTGTTCCGTGTTTCTAGGAATGTTAAAGGGCTCATCAGTGCATTCTGTTGGCAGTGATGCACTGCGTATCACTCATGAACTGAATGTTTATTGTGAGCTTCCAATGCTGGTTTGAAGAATGTAGGAGGGCTGGCATAGGTGGCTATTATGGTGCTAGGACTACATCTCCATGTTGATGGTGTAGGGAATGCCATGCATCTCATTGAACTACACGTTTGTGGGCTGGTCTTCTCGCCACTGTGACTTCTTACCACCATCCTTCTGCCTAATGTAGGTCATGAGCACCCGATGAATGACGACACTTTAGGCAGTCTGCGAAATGCCTGTATGTGGGGCTGACGTACCATGAAATCTATTTGTAAATGGAGCGTGCAAGCTAATGGTGAGCTTTACCAGTGGGGCTATTGTGTTGGTGTGATGACCCCCTGGATTTCCCTGTGTATGTCCATATTGACCTCAGCAGGCAATGGGCAAAATGCCTTCATGCTTCAGGACAATGCTGAAGGTGTACAAACACACCCTCAGGATCCGGCAGTGTGGCTGCCTCATGGGAGCCCCAATCGTAGTTCTTGGGATCACAACCCATTTGTCCCATGTGCTGCACCTATTGAAATCAGAGCTACTGAATCTAGATCCATGTTTCTTGAAAAAATATTATTTTCAAACTGCTGCTGTCCCACACACCAAAGCTGTAAAAATCCTAGACATATTAATCTCAGCCCATGCAACCTATCCTGTGCTCAGCGCAAAGTTGAATGGTCTGATGTCACCCTAGTGAATTCAGTGTTCAACACCGCTCGATCATGTTCTAGAAAAGTCCTTGAAAACATCATACACATCAATGCCAACACATTCCCAAGCAGTAGAAAACAGCAACAACAAAAAAAGCCCAAACTGCAATTAACAAAATTCCCCCTTTGCTTCTCAAAATCCAATCACCTATCCCCATAAATTTCTGTCATACACAACACCTAAGAAAACGTGAGAGACAGTGGAATTCAACTCCTCTACAATTTACTCTCAAAGAGGAAAAACTGGTGTTATCTGCAAACCTCCAGTGCAAAAGTGCTCACTAAAAGAATACATTCAATTTTCAAATGTCAACAACAAAATCAACTGCTTCACTGCAGACAAAAAATCCAAAGGAAAAACCGTGAACTTTGTCTACCCTTATTCCCCCAGTTCCTAAATTCACGCATGAATGGTCAGAATTTTCTCCAGTCATCAAATATGCTTTTTCAACAATAAGGGGAGTTGGCCTAATGGCTAGGGCGGTCGACCTCGAATCTGGGGAACTGGGTTCGAGCCTCGGCAATGACGCTGAACATCCTGTGATTCTGGGCAAGTCACTTAATCTCCCCGTGCCTAACAAAAAATGAATGTGTCCTCATGTAACGCAACTGGTGCTATGTAAAGCGCTCTGATAGCCAATACCTTCGGGTCAAGTTCGCGCTATATAAAACTATTAAAAAAAAAAAAAATCAAATCTACAACCGCTCCTTGGAACCTATTGTCATCAAGTCCTTGTTCTCCTTTCCGATTGATGCATGTCAGCACAGTAATAAATGTGTCCCAACAAAAAAGCTCATTCCATTAACCACTCATGATGGGAAAGCTGCCCTTACGCGTCAAAAATTCTCATCTCTATCCACAGTTGTTTTTCCAAGATTCATTCCATACCTCACATACCACTTTAAGGGAAGGCTATTATGAAATGTGTAGGGAGGCAGCCTGACAATCGCATGCAAGAGAAAAGTCTACTGGCCTCTTTCAATTCAGCATTTGTACAGGGTGCAACATAACAAAGACCTACTCAGGTTTACGGGGAATACCCTTTGCATACAAGAAGATCCTTCTTGATCACTCTGTTGCTTTCAACGTTATTCAGCAAGGGATATTAATTCAGATCCTTGAAGTCTGCCAGGGAATGTGAGCAAAGTTCTCTAGTGGATCACTTCATCACTGAGCTACAGGAAACAACCAGAAAAGATTGGCAAATCCTTTTTGGAACCTGCCACATCAAGGATGTATTCTGGCTTCTCTTTTTAATTTATTCACTGAACCACCGGGGATTGAGTTGAAAGGACTACTTGTGTCTATCTACCATTCTGTGCACCACATCAAACTATTGCTGAGACTTTTAAACATCAATGAGACAAGCCTATTACATTTTTATTTCAGAAAGATCTGTTTGTGAATGCTACAGATCTTCCTCGTGCCCAACCATATCAAGATTGAATATTTATTCTTCTTACTCACAGACATCCAACCAAAGTAAGCAAGATTCAAAGTCTCAACTAGAGTTTTGAGGGGACTGAAAGTACTCCAATTTCTAGGGGAAACTCTAAATATATAGCAGAATCCACTAGCTGAATTTCCTCCACAGTATATACTTATGATGGAGTAAATTAGACAGGAGAGTTCAACACTTAATGTGATAAAGCCCTGCGCAACATACATGGAGCAAACCAAGTCTGGTCCATTCTGGTTAAATAATTTTACCTGGCAATTCCAACACAGATCAGGATGACCTAATTCGTGCCACATTTTTAGGATATCCTTTTAATGCACATTTACACGATGAACTTATATGAGCTTTGTATAGTATAAGCTATGCTTGTGAACACTCAATGCATGCTGCACTGGGCCTTGGTTTAAAGGCAAACCTCTAAAATAATGCTCATTTCTGCACAAGGCTATTTTCTTGTTGTTTAAAAAGTTGAACGATTCTCTCAGCAAATCCACACACCAATAGCAGAGCATAAAAAATGTGGCTCCACAATATGCTCAACCCCTCATTCTGTTCTAAAAACAACTCAAAACATACTTTTCAGACAAGTCTTTAATCATTAGGCCTTTCAATTAAGGTGGAATATACTCTGCCCATTCATCCACCTATTTTTTGCATTTTCTTCTTTTCTGAATAGTCCAAATGACCTACATGCCTTCCAAATTTGTATGCTGGCAAAATTAAATGTGCATCACCAAAACACAGTATTAACTGATAATTCATTGTAAAACGGGCATTCCCATGGAAACAAATGTCAATGGCAAACTTGTCGAGCTGTGATGTAAGGTACAATTGGTCCACTGCTTGTCAAGTCAGTCATAATGCAGAGATCTCCAGCAGGTCGATCCCAAGCTACCTGGAGCTCGCTGCCCGCCTTAGTACCTCACACATAATTGTCTGTCAACTAGTTTGAAAATATGTAGCTGCCCTTTTGCTGAGGCAGCTCTTTGCAAGATTGTGCGCCCCATTCTTGAGGCATGGAACCCTTGGCTGAAAATGTTCTATATTTCTCTTTCTTTCTCTGCTTCTTTTTCTCCTTTCTTTCACTACTCCCCTTCCTTGGCTCTCTCTGATCCCTCCCTCCCTTTCTATTTCTTTTAATTTATTTTACTAATATATGAATGAATGAATAATGGATTAAAACAAGGTTGTCCCTTAGCGCCTGTATTGTTCTCCCCACGTGTTGTAAATTTGCCTAAAGTGCTTTCTTCATATTGAGGAGATCCCTCCAAGGTTGGTAGTGAGGATATAAACTGCCTCTTGTACGCGGATGCTATAGTAATGTATGATTTGACGCCTAAGGGATTACAAAAATGATTGAACCGCTTAAAAACGTTTGCCGAAGACCATTCTTTTCAAATAAACATATCTAAAAGTACAATACTAACATTTAAGGCAAAAAACAACTGAAGAAAACTAAGTATTCGTGGAATTTGTGGAGAGAAATTCTAGAGGTGGTCAAGTCCTATGTATACCTAGGGGAAACCTTTAGTTCCAACTTATAAGATAGAAACCATTTAAACCACTTACATACAAATGGGCTGAGGGCTTTCTTTAATGCATGCAGGCGTAGACACATCCTTTTTAATGCAGTTAGATTATCTGAAAATCTCACCATTCCGGTCATATGTGAAAGACGCCCTGCCAACTGATAATTGTCGCTTTATGAACTCCATGGAGAGTAAAATCCTACGGAGATTATGTAGTTTCAATACTTCAGCCTCCACTGCCACTCTTCGGCTAGAACTAGGTCTTGTAAGTGCTTTTGTCCTAAGCCTGGCGGCAGTCCTACGGTGGGGACTTAGAATGATTCAAACTGAGGCCAATTCTCTAAGGATGTTACTCTGGAGAGTCGTATTTATTAAGCAAAGACAGGATATTATTTTTAGGAGGAATTTATAAAAAAACCTTAAATAAGAGACACTTGCATCATTGTCTATGCCAGAGCTCAAGCTTTTTCTTAAAAACTCATGCCCAGTACTGAGACTGGATCTAGATATTTCTTCCTGTAGCACAAATTGCAGATACGATGTAGTACGTACCTTCTGCAATATGAAGAGAATGCAACCATATCTGAGATGGAACATAGAGCATAAAGTTTGACGCTTGATGCTCCTTGTTAGGCTGCAAATGCCACAACTAAGGATTATCACTGGAGCTTGGGAAGGAGTTAGTAAACAGGAGTGAATATGTACTCTTTGCACACAGGGGATCCAAGATGTTGATCATGTGATCTTTGCCCAGCTCTGCAAACATTGTGTGTAAGGTATTTAAAAAATGCTGTTTACCCACAACAGTATTTGTACAGTAGTTGATGCACACGAACTTCTAAGCAATCCAGAAAACAAAATTATTTGTTACAAGATTTTTATATGTTTTAATTGTTTTTATAACTACATTGCGGTTGCTTGAATTCTGGTATTTATGGAATTTTATTACCAGCATCATTATGCCGCTAGCCAGTTGGCCCGATTAATTATTTTTTTTGTTGCTGCTGGGCTTACGGGTGGGATGCATGTATAGCATAAATTATCGACTATTATAAATATTTTGCAATGTATTTTGCAATTTTAAAAATTACTCAATGAAATAATTATTGTTAAGATTTTTCATTATTATGTTTGATTTGATGCAAAAGGGGCATGCTATTTTTTAACTTTTCTGTTGTCCCAATTTGGGACTAAAACAATAAAGGAATTTGTGTCTGTCATTTTACTCCCCTCTTTCTTGCTTTCTCTCCTTTCATGACTTCTTTCCTTCCCTCTTGTCTTCCTTTTTCTTTCTTTTCTTCCTTTCATTTGATTCTTTGTTTCTCTACTTGTTATCTTTTCTCCTTTGTTCCTTTAGAGTTTTAATATATCTCTCTTCTTGCCTTATGTTTCTTACCGTTTTTCTCTTGCTCATTTCTTATACGTTTTTTTTCTTCTCTGCCTTTCATTTGATCTATTTTGTGGGGGTTTTTCCCCACTCCTTTATTCTATTGTTTTTTTCTTTCTCCTTTCATTAGTTTTTATTTTTTGTCTTTTTTCTTTACTTCCTTTAGTCTGCCGATTTCTTTCGCCCACTTTCTACTTTTCTTTTTTTCTGTATTTCTCTTCTTTTCTACTTTTCTTCATTTCTTTTTTCTGTTTATTTTCTATTATCTGCTCCTTTCCTTTTCTTCCTTTTCCATTTCTTCCCTTGTTCCTTCTTTTTATTTCACCATCTCCATTCCTTTAGTTTCCTCCTCTTCTTTTTTCTTTCCCTTCTTCTGTCGTTACTTTCTTCATTCCTTTCCCTTCCCTCCTTCCTCTTTCTTTCTTTCCTCTTTCCTTTCTTGGTCTTGCTGTCCTTTACCTTCCGCCCACCTTCCCTTTTCATCCCTTGTTTCCCTCTAGGTCCTCTATCTTTCTTTTCTTCCCCTCTATCTCGCTCTCCCTTTTTCATCTCTTCCTTTTTGACCTTCATTCTTCTTGTTCCTTCCTATTTCCTCATTAATTTAAGTGGCATGGCAGCCTTATTGGTATGGGATTATGGGTCGCTGTAGAAATAGGTTTACTTCTAGAGAGATTTGAAGTCTGAATGTTTCCTTGAAAACCTCCCATACTATCGTGTGCAAAGTATAGTTAGACGTGAGAGCACTCAATGTCTGAAGTTAGTTGCTATTTAAATAAACTAGGCAAACGCAGCGTTGACTTTTAAGCGAATCCATCCTGATTTGAGTAATTAAGAGACCCTAAATATGGTATCAAATGCCCGTGGCAGGGAGCCGTGCCTCTATCTCCTCAGCGCTTTAGTACATCTTGTGTAATTCAAATGCCACTCTCCGAGACACTTTTCATAAATCGCCAGGATTATTCACTGTAAAAAAATTATTTGTGGTTGTTTTTAAAGTAAGATATTACTTATCTTTTCACTTTTGACTTTTTAGCAGCGAGAGAGCTACAAAATGCTGGGCATTCATCCTCGGTCTCTTAAGTAGGGAAGCCCAGCCAGAGGCTCGCCCGGGCGAGTAGAACTGACAGCTCTGTGTTTCCCTCCGTGTGTGCCCTACACCATGCACGCCATGAAAGGGCAGAGTCACCTCCCACCGCGTAGTAAAACTCAGGCCGCTCTGCTCACCATATGATCCGGAAGAAGAGTTCAAAGGCTCCGGGGAACACCAGGTCGTCGCTGGCTATGGCCCAGCGCCTGCCGAACGCCACCAGCCCAGGCATGCTTGGAGCGCGGGGAGGCTGTCTGCGCTACTCCGGGGATCGACGGCCTGCTCTGCGCTCACAGCCGCAGCGGCGCACACGGGTCATCCGAAGGAGCCGTCTCCAGGGCCGCTCGGTCCCAGCTGTGGACGATGAGCGCATCCCGGCGCTGACAGACCCGCGCCCCCGGCCGCCTCTTCCTGCAAGATCGGCCCTCAGTCACGAGCCGTGGCCTCGGCTACCGGTGTGAAGCAACATCCCTCCCCCGGCCCAGCGCTTCCTCAATTTACTGACTGCGACGCCGGGGCCGGCTATGAGGAGGCGCCCCCAAGTGGCGTAGCCGCTGCAAGGAAGGAAATGGGAAACTTGGGCGCTCGTTGAACCGTGAAATACAGCAACAATCTAAAGCTATTTGAAATTGTGATGTTTGTATTTGTGTGAATAATAATACGAATGGTTAACACGAGATAATATTCATTTACTAATCGGTGTATATATCAAGGCTGTGTCTAGGCGATATCTCTCGATTCCAGGTAATTTGTAATTGTATTTATATAGCGTTTACTACCCCTGTCAAGGCGTCAAAGCGCTTTTTAGCGAGCAGCACGCTACTCCACAATCCAAAAGGATTAGTGGTGGATTAGTATAGGGAAATATGAGTTAATTTGAACAGTGGACCCATGGGAATCTGGTAGTTGGATTGAAAAGAAATACTGGAGGGATAGAAGAGGGAGTAGCCTAGAAAGTGTTATTTGGGAGATCATAGTAGTAAGATGAGGTTTGCGATGAGTAAAAAGAGAGACGGAGGAGGGTAGAGTCTCTAGAAAGGAATTAGGGAGATCATTGTAGTAAAATAAGGTTTGGAATGAGTTAAAGGAAGGATACACAAGGGAAGAATTTAGAAAGGGTTGTTTGGGAGATCATAGTAGTAAAATGAGGTTTGCAGTGAGCTGAGGAGGGAAGAGTCTAGAAAGGGTTATTTTGGAGATCATAGTAGTAGGCTGAGGTTTGGGATGAGTCAGAGAGTGGAGGAAGAGGATATATTGAGAGAGGTATGGGGTGACACATAGAGTAGTGCATTGGAGAGAGTCAAAGTTTTTTTTCTTCTACAGTAGGAGTAAAGTAATAAATATATAGATGCATAACTACACAGAAAGGGTATACCTGTATAAGGAAGATAATATATCGAGAATTAAAGTTGTGTAAACTCAGACTTTCAAGTGTTGCTAAACTTGAAGCTAATTTATTTATGTATTTTTATAACAATTTTTTTACTTTATTTTGATATTTTCCTTAATATTTCATTAGTGAAGTACTTGTAGTTAAAATAGTTATGATACTATTTACATATTGTGATAGCTAAATAAAACAGAGACCCATAAGCATCTAATCAAATAACTTATGTGAAAACTATGCAGTGACCTATGTACATCCACAGATCAACTGCTCTGAGGCAACTGTAGATTTTTGAGTTTTCTAATGCCTTTGGGGATTTCCAGTTTAGGGAGTATTTGTGTGTCATCTGCATAGTTTAGCATGTGAGCTGAAATGTATTGATCATTGCTGGTAATGACTTCTTGTAGATGCCGAAAAGCATGGGTGAGATTATAGAGCCTTGAGGGACCCCTGCTTTTGTGAAGTACGGTTTGGATGGGAAAGGGGGAGTATGGATGACATTTGTCCTGTTTTGAATGTAGGATGTGATCCAGTCGAGAGCAGTCCCCTCTTTGCCGGCTTCTTAGAGTCTTTGTAATTGTAATTGCATTTATATAGCACTTACTACCCCTGACGAGGCATCAAAGCGCTTTTTCCGCGAGTAGTACAGTACTCCAGAACTCAAAAAGGATTAGTGGTGACTTAGTATAGGGGAATATGAAATTAATTTGAGCGGTGCGCATATTAGTCTATTATTTGGATTGAAAAGGATAGTGGAGGGATAGAAGAGGGAAGGGTTTGCATTTATATAGCGCTTGCTACAGATGACGAGGTGTTGAAGCGCTTTTCGGCGGTTAGCACGCTACTCCGGAAACCAAACAGGATTAGTGGGTAAATTAGTATAGGGGAATAAGAAATGAATTTGAGCGGTGGACACGCAAGTTTGTTATTTGCATTGAAAAAGGAAAGTGGAGGTATAAAAGAGGGAAGGGTTTGCAAAGGTCTGGTGGCTCAGTGGACTAATGCATCCACTGCAGGGGCCTGTGTTCGACCTCATGGTCACAGGTTCGAATCCCGGTGGGTCCACTCAGCCTTTCATCCATTTGAGGTCGATAAAATGAGTGCCATTGAGTTGGGTAAAAATAAACATCTGTTATTCAGCACCAAGATGCCCCGTTGCTGGGGTGAACGTGCGCTTTACAAATACACATGTTATGTTATTTACATAGTGCTTGCTACCCCTGATGAGGTGTTGAAGCGCTTTTCAGCGGGTAGCAATCTACTCCGGAACCCAAAACGGATTAGTGGTGAATTAGTATAGGGAAATATGAATTTAATTTGAGCGGTGGACATGTTAGTCTGTTTTTTGGATTGAAAAAGGCTAGTGGAGGGATAGAAAAGGGAAGGGTTTGCATTTATATAGCGCTTGCTACCGCTGATGTGGTGTTGAAGCGCTTTTCAGCAGGTAGCACTCTACTCCGGAACCCAAACAGGATTAGTGGGAAATTAGTATAGGGAAATATGAAATTAATTTGAGTGGTGGACATGTTAGTCTGTTATTTGGATTGAATAGGATAGTGGGGGGGATAGAAGAGGGAAGGATTTAGAATTTCTTTTTCTTTTCCATAGAGATCATAGCTGTAGGTGGAGGAGGTTTGGGATGAGTAAAGGGGAGGTGGAGGGGGAACAGTCAGAGGGAAGGTTTTAGACATACTTGTTTGGGAGGTCTGAATAGTATCAAGCATTGGCATAGCCAATAGGTCTCGCCTTTGGGACCTTATACGTGTTTAGCCATGCAACAGTTAATGTTGTTGCACCAAGGATATTGTGCTGCATAACTAAATACTTATAAGGTCCCAAAAGCGAGACCTATTGGCTATGCCAATGCTTGTTATATTGCGCGAGCGTGACCAAATTAGAGCTCTTTACAAGAGCACCAGATTACATTATATAAGTCAGATTTCTGTTTTTAAGTCACGGGGAGAATAATTTTTTTTTTTTATTTTTTTTTTTAATTTGTTTATTGAATTTCAAATAACAAATGCCAACAGCAAATAGGTCTCGTACAAGATATCGTGTAAAAAAAAAAAAGCGACAGGGCAAACCCACCCCCCCCCCATCCCCCCACCCCATCCCAGGCAGACAGCGGCAACATTTTCAAGGCACCCATAGATGACCTAAACACCAATTGAGAGGCATATATAGACATATCAATATGAACAAAAGATGAAATATACAGGGTATTCATAATGCACATCAAGTAACAGGAGCATAAGGCATAAGCCCACAGTGACCTGCGGAAACCAAGGCGAAGAGCATAACATCCCCCAGAAGACATGGACACACAGAAACCATCACTCCACATCCGTGCGGGACAGAAGATATGCAGACAACGGGGCCCAAAAGTCCTTCGGGCGGGAGGCCTCCGGCAATTCCTCCTCATACAGTAGAAGCTGATCCCTGCAATACAACAGGTCCCGAAGCCACTTCTTTATCGTGGGGGTTGTCTTAGCTCCCCAGCACTGTGCCACCGCCCTCTTTGCCAATAGTGTAGCCACAGCCACAATCCGTCTATTACAGGGTTTAAGACGCTGTACCATACCAAGAAGGCACAGCTCCGGGGTGCACGGCACAGGCTCCAGTACAATGTCTGTTAGCATCTTCGCCACTTCATTCCAAAAGATACGTACACCTGCGCACATCCATGCTACATGCAAAAAAATCTGCCTCATTCATCCCACACCGCACACAAGCAGCCGTCTCTCGCAACCCATATCTGCATAGTTGAGACGGGGTATAATAAAGTTGGTGAAGGAATTTGAAATGAATTATTCGAAGATTGCAATTCGCCGTGAGGCGGCCCGTGAGCCTGCAACATGCAACCCAATCCTCCAGCACAAGAGTATCTCCCAACACTGCCCTCCAACGTAAAAAGGAGGGGTGGTCCTCACAGTCCCGCTCACGCATGGAAGCGTTGTACAATTTAGTAACAAGACCCTTGCGTCCCGCTCCCGACAGCATCGCCTGCAATGCCCGTAGAGCAACGGGTTCCGTCGGAAAGTCCGGATAGGCCGTCCGAATCGCCTGTCGAACCCGCACATAGGTAAAGTCAAACATAAACCCGCGCTTCTCGCCATTCTGCGCCTCCAACAAGGTCTTAAAGCGGCCATTTATATAAAGATCTCCCAGCCGGGAGATACCCACCTTAGCCAATTCGCGCAGAGCCGGCCTCTCACGCGCCGCAGAAATATCAGGGTGCGAAGATAAGGGCAACGACGGGGCATAGAGACACGGCACCTGAGCTCGCTTAGCCAGCATTCGCCAAGCCCACGCCGTACAATGCACGGGATTGATCTCAGTCCGCGGGCCACCCGAGCCACCCATTAGGACCGCCGCTTGTAAAGGCATTGGGGAGACCGCATCAGATTCAACAGCAACATGAGGCTGAAAGCGCTGGGGAAATGCCAATAATGGGCGAATTGCGCCTGAGGGCACAGATAGTAGAGTCTGATATCGGGGGCCTCAAAGCCACCCCGTTCAAAAGGCTGAGTCAACACATCCCACCGGCAGCGTGGTTTCTTGCCCCCCCATACAAACGAGAGAAGGGACGACTGGAGCGTCGTAAAAAATGCCTTGTTCAGTTTAATGGGGATATTATTGAAAAAGTAAAGCAGTTTAGGCAGAAAGGCCATCTTGACAACCGCAATTCTGTCAGCCAATGACAGAGGGAGATGCGCCCAGTGTTCCGCCAATTCAGTAATGCGCGCTATCGTTCGGCCGTAATTTTCAGTAACTACTTTTTCTGGGTCCCTATGTAACCACACTCCCAAGTACTTCACCGGGTCCGACGTCCAGGCCAGAGGATAATCCAATGGCACCTCCATCGTGCGCTCTGTCAGAGGAAACACCACTGACTTAGACCAATTTATACCCAGACCAGAGAACCCTTCGAACCGCACATATTCCCGAAGCATTGCAGAAAGGTGTACCGCCAGGTCACGGACATAGAGCAACATATCGTCCGCGTATAACGAGACGATCAGCGGCCGCTGCTTAAATTGCAATGCCGCTTCCGCGTGTCGCTGGCGAAGTCGACAAGCAAGCGGCTCCAGGGCGAGCGAGAACAGCATTGGCGACAGGGGGCAACCCTGCCGCGTACCCCGCTCGATGGGGATCGTCGCGGACACCCACCCATTTACTCTCACCCGGGCAACCAGAGTGTCATAGAGAACCCTGAGCCATTGTAAGAAAAATGGTGGAAAACCCATCCTGGTCAGGACCACGAACATGTAGGGCCATTGCAAAGAGTCAAAGGCCTTGGCTGCGTTAAGCAGCACAGCGACGGCCTGGAAGTCAGCCCCAAAGTAGTGTAGGGTGGAAAAAATCGTGCGTATATTGTGAGTCGTGGATCGCGCCGCAACAAACCCCGATTGATCAGGCAGAACCAGGAGCGGAACCAGGGGCTGTATCCTGGTGACGATCATCTTTGCTAGAATTTTAGCATCGATATTAATAATCGAGAGGGGTCTATACGACTCACAGTGAGTTGGAGGCTTGCCCGGCTTCAACAACGTCACAAGCAAGGCCTCACGAAGGGTGGGTGGTAATGTGCCCGTGTCATATGCTTCCGCATATACAGCCAGTAGATGAGGCGCGAGATCCGTCGCATAAGTTTTATAAAATTCGCTGGGCAGCCCATCCAGACCCGCAGCTTTACACGTGGGCAAGGCCATTATAGCCAACTTAATGTCTTCAACCGTGAACGGCTGTACCAGGTGTTCCCGATGTGTAGACGAAAGCCACCCCAGCGCCACATCATCCAAATATGTATCAATCTCCTCCGTAGACGGAGAGTCCCGGGCGGCATAGAGCCGGGTATAGAACCTCAATACAACATCACAAAGTTCAGCCGTCGAACAGCGGGTAACCCCATCCATGTCCTGCAGTGCTGTGATACGCTCCTGGCTTCGTGGCTCCGCCAACTTCTGTGCTAAAGAGCGACCAGGCCTGCCCCCCCTCACCATAATATCGAGCAGTTTTCCGCCGAGAGCAGTGCAGTAATTCCTGATCGACCGTGACATTATGTTCTGAGATGAGATCCCGAATCCTCGCCAAGCCAGCCGGGGAGGAATCGGACTCATAGGCACGCTCCAATACAGATATATCAGATGCCAGCTTCCCTATTCGGCGCCGAAGATCACGTAGCACCCCAGATTGCGCCCCTATACAAACCCCTCGGATGGTAACCTTGAATGCTTCCCAAAGGACCCACGCGCTATCCACCGACCCCTCATTTTCCCTAAAAAAAATTTGTGATTGCGTCCGCGACGGTCTGACGAAAGACTATATCCGTTAGTTCAGACGGCTGTAGCCGCCACGTGAAGGGTGGTCTCTCGCAGGTGGGGACCTGCAATTCCAGAGTGACCGGAGAGTGGTCCGACAATGTACGAGCCTCATGAGTCACCCCAACCACCCAGGGGCACACCTCCCCCGATAAAAGCCAGTAATCTATGCGGGACCAAGAACCGTGAACTGAAGACACAAAAGTGCTTTCCCGGCCCGCAGGATTTCGCATTCTCCAGATGTCATGTAGTTGTTCTGTGTCCAATAGTCCCTTAAGCAATTCCGCAGCTTGTCGAGCCCTCACCTCTCCGCTCCCAGCTCTATCCATAGTAGCATCCAGACAGACATTAAAATCCCCGCCCCATATAATCGCAGCCGGAGGAAAAGCAGAAATGCGACGCCATACATCAGAATAGAAGGATGGATCATCCACATTGGGTCCATACACATTCACCAAGAGTACCCCCTGATCACCCAGCTGACCCTGGACAATCACCACTCGGCCATGCTCATCCGTGTCTGTGCGAATCACCTTGAACGGAACACCCCTCTTCACCAAGATCAGCACACCTCTTGAGTAAGTAGAGTAGGAGGATGCCACCCTTACGTCCGCCCAACGGGCACCCACTGTTTTTTCTGATTCCTTGGTCAAATGCGTTTCCTGTAAGAAAGCCACCTGTGTTCTCATGCGCTCCAAGTATGCAAAAACTGAACGTATTTTCTTGGGACTATTCAGCCCACGGACATTCCAAGTGAGAACCCTGATTGACTTATTCATAGTGTACATCCATTCAGAGCTAGCCACTCATACCATAAAACAAATACATCATGCCCCCTCTTCCAGAGTGCTCCAGAACCAGTACCAACCGATTCAATCACGCTGTATGTCTGCCACCCCTGACCCAACCCCCGCACCCCCACCCACTTCAGCATCCCCAACCTGCCAAAGCCATCCCCTTTGAACACCCCCCCCAACAATCCCCTGAGAACAGAAAAAGTATTTTGGGGTACACCCAATCGGGGGCACCGAGTGCTACGAACCTCCCACAAGTAGGAGGTGGCCGGGCCGATCGGAGTATATGCCAAATTACCGAACTTTTCAATATGCGTCACATAGTACCCCATGCATCCCGTCCCGTCCCACATCATGAACAATAATCAACATGTTGGTCAGACCCATCAAGGCCCATGCCGAGCCAGAGGGCATGAAGAGCGAGAACCCACAAGCAACAATAGAGATAATGATAAGTTCTACCGGCGAAGAGAGATGAGCGCACCATGCAGTGACCCTGCGAAAAATGTCCAACAGACACCACCAGGCCAATCAGTATCACAGTAGTCTGAAATCTACCCACACAGCAACCCATCCCTAAAGTACATAACAAGAGAAGAAGAGAAAAGAAAACAAGACTCAGGATGGATAGCCAGGTGGCAACGCATCAACCCCCCCAATCCCACCCCCCCGCCTGATCTCACAGTCCGACTGCAGCAGAGACCCACACATTCTGAAAAGCACGTGGGAGCTACAAGCTGCCACACATAAAAATCAAGCACAGAAAATCCCTGAAAATCAACAACTATACACAGCTGCCAGATTGTCCAGTATAACTACTCGTTTCAGTCATTGTCATCAAGACGTGCGCTCCCCTCCCGCAGCTTGCGTTTGAGTTGTTTAGCGTGATCCATGGCAGCCTTAGGGTTCGCGAAAATTTTGAAGTCTCCCTCAGGTCCGATACGCAAGCGTGCGGGGTACAGCATAGCATAAGGCACTCCCTCAGCCTGCAGGAACTTCTTCACCGCGTGAAACTCCCTCCTGGCAGACTGCACCGCAACTGTGAAGTCGGGGAAAAACGCCAGTGTATTGCCCTGATGTACGATCGTCCCTTTGTCCCTGGCCAGGCGCAAGACAGTGTCGCGATCCCTATAGTTCAAAAGTCTTGCTATAATGGGGCGAGGGGCCGCACCAGGGGCGGCCGTGCCGCGAGGATCGATGGGCGCGCTCAACAATAAACATGGGGGACAAGTGTTCTGTGCCAAAGAGTTCTTTAATGAGGGTTTCCATGTAAATCTCCATTCTCCCCACGTTGGTGGACTCCGGCAGCCCCGTCAGTCGGATGTTGTTGCGACGGGACCGCGCCTCCAAATCTTCATTCTTTGCCTGAATGAGGGAGAGCACCTTCTCCATGTTCAGCGTTTTCCCGGATATCGCGCCGAGGCCGTCCTCCGCAGCCGACACACGCTGTTCCACCTCCCCATACGAGCATTCTGCTTCTCCAATTGACCAGACATAAGATCTAGGCGATGATTGACGGCTGCCATCGTGCCTTCAATGGACTGAAGGCTGCGCTGCTTGGCCAACAACGTGGTTTCCAGCGAGGGGGGAGCATCATTGTGGCCATCCGCTTCAGAGTCCGAAGCAGCGCGCTGCGTGGATTTGGGGGTCTTGCGAGTATCGAATGTCAGGCGGGTCTGCGTTTTATCTGTGCGCCCCATATTGTTTGCAAACAATTTGTTCCGTATTCAGCAGGTAAGTCCCAGGCGGGAGGCCAGCGCATGCAATCCCACACCCCCGGAGCGGAACAGCACCACCAGAGGCCAAACACCAGCCAACGCAGAGACTCAGGCAGGATTCTGTCAGCACCCAGAGCAGGGCGCTCAGCGCCAAGAAACCACCTATGGGGGTAGGCCGCAGGAAGGCCTCAGGCAATCCAGGACTTCAAAGCATGCCAAAGTAGCTGCGCCACCCACAGCATGCCTTCTCGCGGTCAGCCAGCCCCGCAGCAATCTTAACCACCAGATGCAGTAGGGCACCGTCTCCTCTCGCCAACAGCAGCAGTGATTAGCTGCTCACACAGACCCCCCCACAGCCCGCCAGCAGCTCGCAGCGCGCCGCGCCAAGTCCGGGCCTCCACCCGCCTACGCAGCCACAAGCCCGGCCAGCGCCACACACTACTCACCGCCGCCGACCGCAGGGAGGCCGCGATCCGCAGTCCGCCAACCGCCGGAACCCAGGTAGCCGCGGGGACAATCGTGGAGGCCAGCGGGAGCCCCGCTCTCGATTTCCTCTTCACCAGCGATCCGGGTCACAGCACGGGAGCCAGCAGGCACGAGTGTTCCAGATCTTCTTGTGCGGGCACCCGTACTATCTGCACCGACCAGCTATGCGCCGATTCTTCACCGCTCAGTGTTCCGCGGTAGGCGCCATTTTTTCGCGCGCTCTCCAGGCAGCCAGAAAGTCCGCGCTCACAGCGGGCACAGCAGTCCCACACGATGTCGGACTCCCTCAGCCGCCTCAGGACCCCACCGCAGCAACACCCGGTTCCTTGTGAAGGGTGGATGTGCCGTTATTTGGCAAATAATGGACGGATAATAGCCCGGCCGGGCAGAGCAACACTAGAGTGCGGCCATCTTGCCGTGCGCCCTCTAGCGCCCCCACGGGGAGAATAATTGATTGCCCAGAATCACAGGACGTGGAGCCGACGCCGGGACTCGAAGCTGGTTCCATCTGTTTCAAAATCGACGCCTCTGCAGAGTAAATACCCCGGTTCGAATCTAAACAAGCGCGTTTAGTTCGATCTTAAGTCATATCTTCTTCGTGGGTAATCTCTCTAAATTTATAAATGGTAGTATATCTCTGCGTATGTGCTTAATCCCGCAGCACATTTTAAGTGTACGTTCTCAAACTTTAAAGCAAATTAACGGAGACAACATGCCAGTCGGGGGCACAATTTTCAGCTATTTATGTTAAATCTTAAACCAGTTAGTGAAATCTGCCATAATATAGTACATTTGACTAAAAACACTGCCCTAACAGTGTTTAGGTCAAGTCAGATTCCTGTTTTTAAGTCGCGGGGAGAATAATTGATTGCCCAGAATCACAGGACGTGGAGCCGATGCCGGGACTCGAAGCTGGTTCCATCTGTTTCAAAATCGACGCCTCTGCAGAGTAAATACCCCGGCTTGAATCTAAAAAACTCAGCGAGGGTCTAATTTGCAAAAGCAAATCTTTGAGAGCCACAGAAGGGACGTTATACACGTAGCACAGCTACTACTTAACAAGCGCGGCCGCGAAAGTGAAAGCGACCGCGCTGTGTTAATTAGTAACATGATCCACAACAACAACAAGGGAGGAATGCAGCTGCGCGCCGCTGCTCGCTCCCGAGACCCAAACGCCATGGGAGTGAACGTTTAGAGACAAGGCGGGACATGCACCCGTCTTTGGCCATTTGCGTGCTTTCATTATTGAAAGCCACACGCAAAGGCCAATGGAATGTGTGGGAGTTGCCAGACCCACACGGAGAAGTCTCGGGGAAGTTTGGAGTGCTCACAAGAAGCCTCCCATAGAGCAGCGCATGCGCGCTGCGCTAGGCTGGACCTAAATGGTATGAGATGATACAAGGAGGGGTAGAGGAGGGAAGAGTCTAGAAAGGGTTATTTTGAGAATCGTAGTAGTATAATGGGGTTTGGGATGAGTGAGAGAGAGGAGGTAGAGGGTATATTGAGAGAGGTGTGGGGTGAGAAATAGGGTAGTGCATTGGAAAGAGTAGTAGCATGAGGTTTGAGATGAGTCAGAGAGTGGAGGTAGAGGATATTTTGCAAGAGGTTTAGGGTGAGCTATAGGGTAGTGCATTGAAGATGCTGAATTTGAAGCAAAGTAATACATATAAAGATACATAAGTCCATGGAAGGTATATTTGTATGAGGAAGGTAATATATGTAAATTTAAATTGTATTTAATAAACTCAGACTCTTAAGTGTTGCTGTATTTAAAGTTAATTTATTTGTTTTTCAGTTCAGTTCAGAAAAACTTTATTTCGGTCTGTGCGACCATAAAAAGTATACTAACAGTAGACAGTGCATTAAAGTTCATTGCAGTTTAAAATTCTTAAAATAATAGCCAGTCCTTTTTGCGAAAATGCAGTTACATCACCTTGGTATTTCACAGGGAAAAAAGGGATCAACACTGACACATAACTAGGTCCAATAGGCTCGTTAGAATACATGTGCGAGGTGAGTACAAAACAAGAGGCGATTACTTAAAAAGGCAAGCACCAGGTATGACCCATCAATAGTGACAATAGAGATACAATTAATTTAGGCAACATTAAAAATTCATAGGATAGTCATACAGTGGTGGTTCATTATAGTTGCATTGTAGCCAGCATAGGAACAAGAATTCACACATTTTAAACAATAAAAACTTGAAAAGTTAAAAGCAAAACAAAAAGAAACATTTTAAAAATGAGTTAAAAAAACCCTAAAAGATCAGGGACAATATGCTGTTTGTTACTGGGCTGGCATATGTACAAAGGTCCAGCGCCTACGCCACATTGCTGTCAAGAATCGAGATACAGCAAAAACAATGGGCTTGCAGGTGTCATACTTTAAAACCCTAAATGCCTCTATACAATGTACAAACCCTAAATTCCTACACAGTGGGACAAGCCAGCACTTCCTTACTAGTTTGTAGGCAGGGCAAAAAAAGATGACATGAAGCTCCGACTCTTCCTCCCAATTACAGGCTGGACATTCTCGCAGGACCGTGTTTGACCATTTGCAGGAAAAAACACAGAGCGGCAAGGTGCTCAGTCTGAACTGGACATATAATTTTCTTGCCAGGAATGGATAGATCTCATCTAAAAAAGGCTCAAATAAATACTAGTCTTTCAGGAATAAAAATTTAACCGTCAAGTGTCCTATGGACGGACTCCCTTGCACCTCTGCTAGCTTACTCATTCGGGGGGCTTTTACCACTTCGGAACGTGAAATTGCAAAACATGCTTCCTGTGGATTACTCCACAGGCTTGGTTTTCCCAACCTACTACATTCTTTTTTTATGCGAATGAACCAAGGGATTTTTGCTGCACCTGGAAAGCTCAATATCTCTTTTAATTCCACTCTATAAACTGCTAATTCCGGGGTCACCCATAGTCTGCGCCAAAAGGTTAGGGGTATGAGACCTATCTCCTCCCCAATAGGTCTAATTCGTAGGTCCAGCCGTAGGGGGATGAGGGGGGTGCTGGAGGGGAGACCCAGAATCTTTCTCATAAAACTGTTTTCTACTTTACTCACGTCTCCACAGCAACAGTGCCCCCATAATTCAGCCCCATACATTGTCGCACCCCTGGCTTGCACCTTATAAATCTCCACTATGGGCCCAGCAGGTTTGGAGGAGGAATTTCTCAATAGTTTAGTAATTCCTCCAATAGTCTGAGCTAGCTTGAGCTTGGCTTTAGCAATTTGTGGGCCCCACTCCATGTTTTCTGTCAGGGTGACCCCTAGGTATTCGAATACCGTGACCCTATCCAGCATGATGCCATCTAGTCAGGGGTTGGGACGAGATGTCTTAGGTGGATTGAAGACCATAAACTTTGTCTTCTGAGTATTGATCTCCAGCCCCCTGTTGTTACATAAGATGGCAAAGCTATCCAAGACCCTCTGGATGCCCATGGGGGATTTTGACATTAGAAGTGTGTCGTCAGCAAACATCATTGCTGGGACCTTGGTACCTGCCAGTTTGGGGGCGTCATTATCCCTAACCTCAGTAAGTTGGGCAATCAGTGCATTGATAAAGAGGCAAAACAGGGTGGGTGTGAGCACACAACCCTGCCTTACTCCTCTGTCAACTGGGAATCGGGGAGTCAGGTCACCTCTTTTCCCACACCTTACCTGGGCAAAATTGTCTTCATGCAGTCTTATAAGTATGCTCAGGAGTTAGGGGGGGGATCCCCATATCTCTAAGTACCTCCCATTACTTTGCCCTGGGCACAGGATCAAAAGCCGTCTTAAGATCCACGAAAATCAAATAGAGGCTGCCACCCTCCATTCTCACCGTTTTCCAAAATATAAGTTGAAGTCTATATATTTGATCAACGGTGGAGGTGTTCTTCCTGAATCCGGCCTGATATGGGCTTAATATCTCATGATCTTCCATCCACCCCTGAAGGCGATCAAGAATACCAGTGCAAAGAGTTTTTGTGTGACGCCAATCAAACTGATCGGTCTATAGTTAGCTGGCAGGAGAGGTGAGCCTTTTTTAAAGATTGGGACTATTTCTGCCCCTGCCCAGGTTTCAGGGATCAACATACCCTTCATAATAGCATTAAATAGAGCCTGTAGATAGGGTCCCCAGATGTTCGGTTCGTCCCGGAAGAGATCCCCTGGAATCTTATCCAATCCCGGTGCTTTGCCGGGAGGGAGCTTATTTATCGCATTTTCAACCTCTAGCAGAGTAAACTCAATAGCTTCTACAAGATTATCCCTAAGTAGAATTACGGGTGGGTCAACATGGGGGCCGGGTACTTTCTTTGTGGTGTATAAGGCCTGAAAGTGCACTTCCCAGGCTTCTGCTGCTATATTAGGTTCTAATGCTGACTTACCCTCACTACTGCCCGTGTTAACTATGGACCAGAACTCCTTTAGATTTTTGGTAGATAGGGCAGTTTTTAAAGCATCCCATCTATTCATTTCCCACTTCTCTTTCGCTAGCTGTGTAGTCTCTTTATACAGCGCCCTCATTTGTTTGATGAGTGGCTTATTTTTGGCTTTGATGGCCTCCAATAAAACCCGTTTGGCCTTGCGGCAAGTATCATTGAACCATGATCGTGTAACCCTTTTTTTCCCCTTAGTGCGAGTCTCTGGATAAAATACATCAGCCAGCTTAGATATCAACCCTGCATGTAGATCTGCAATTTTATTGATAGGAACGGCCGTACCCGCCGCTACTACCGCTTCTCCTAGTTCTATTAGGACCGGGGACTACTGCTGCATATAATGCAGACAGCTTTCCCGGTGACTGCTGTATTGCCCCCATTTGAATTTTTTCCTATTATTGGAGAGCATTAATCTGTTGTCTACAGGGGTACTGGTGGCCAAGGCACTTCCTGGGTCCGGCAATTCCAATACCAGAGATAAAGCATTGTGATCGCTATCATGGCGTGAAAGGACAACAAAATCGAGAACTCTATGCCATATCCTAGTCTCCACTAGAATGTAATCAAGGAGAGAGGCTTGGCCTACTTTGTTAAATGTTAGGTTCCCTGGTGTGTCCGAGGCTGTGCGACCGTTACATGCTCTCAAGGAGTGGGTCAATGTAAATGCATTAATCTGGGTTGCGAGCGGGGACAATGCCTTTATTGGAGGAATTTGTGGCTCAGGAATTAACCAATGTGCATCCTCCTCAGTAGGAATTGTGTCAATCATATCTGGTAGAGGCTCAAAATGGCAATTGAAGTCTCCCCCACTATCACCCATATATTTGGGGGGACGGTAGAAATAAAGGAGCTCAGTTGGTCAAAAGTAGGAGATTCCTTGCTCACACTAACAGGGCGGGAGTAAATGTTAATAAGAGCCAGTTCCAGCTTCATGGGAAAACTAAGTACTACACATTGGATATCATTGGACAGGGAGTCCAGCAGTTTGGCTGTACAACCAAGGTGTGAGCCTACCCAAATGCATAGACCCCCAGACGGTCTACCCCTCCCTCCCGAGATGGCTGGGATAGTAAATGACGCAAACCCCACCCTAAAAGAATCTTGCCGTGCCCACGTTTCCTGGAACAGACAAATATCGAACTGGTCCACAAAAAGCCCCCAATCAGGACAGGACAATTTACTTTTCAGGCCAGCGACATTCCAGGATAGGACCTTTAGCTTCCTTCCTAGATTCTGTTTACCAGTAAGGACCTCAAGAACATGGCTGTCTGGTATTTGAGTGCCCCCTGATAGGACCAAGGGGAGATTACCAGATATCCTAGTAGGTTGTTTTGTCACCATATCACTGGGTTTTGAAAGATCAAGGGTTAGAGAAGCTGTTAGGCCTGAGGATTCTATCCTTGGCCTTGTCATGTCACCATCTACCTGCTGTGTTATCATGGCCAAATCCTGTGTATCTGTCCCTACCCCAGGGCTACTGGACTGACCTGGTTGGTCCCAGCTGGCCTCCTCTGATTCACCGTAATACCCTGTAGTTCTCATTCCCAGGCCTGTTCCCTCTCTCTCTGTTTGTCAATCTACTTCTTCAAGGCCCTCAAATCTGTTTCTTACAGGTACATTAAAGAGCAAGGGTCTGAAAGAGGGATAGCTACAGCTGTTATTCTGGTGGTTCAATGGCCATCTGCCAGAATGTAAAGAGGTACTAGCCCTATCTGGTATATGGCAGCGGGAGTAAAAGTGGTCCAGTGGTAGCGCTTGAATCTCATTGTGGGACTCTGGGGGGCTATGTTTCTGGCTTAATAGCCAGCATACGGTCTGGGGATTTTTAAAATTTATAACTACACAGTCTCCCTGCTTCGTCTTAGGACTATTTCCGACCCAACCAACTCTACGAACAATTAAAATTTCTCCTGCCCTGTCGTAGGAAAACTGTCTATACCTTGCCATCCAAAACAGGCTTTTATTCCTAAGATCCAGATGTGACTCTCCTGGCCATTTTTAAGCACTGGTACCCCTGTCAGCACAATGACATAAGGAGATAAGGCTGGGGGTAAATTTATAGTGGGTTGGTTTGTTGCTTCTGTACTACCCACTGTACTCTTCCCCCCCCCATACCCTTCTCTGGATTCGCTGGGCCATGGTAGGGTAGTGGTGCTTTTATTTTCGCTCTGCCTGGTTGTTGCTAAGCTGTTGCTCCTGGCATCGGAGTTAAAATTCCTGCGTGTTATGTGGGTTGTGTGGGCTTGTGCCTGCTGTAGACCTAATCTTGGTAGAGGCGACTTAACGGTTTTGAAACTCCTATTGGCTTGATTATTGGGCCAACTAGAGATCCAGCGGTGTACTAACAACAGATACTCTACTACCATATACTCACCTGGGCCCATAAACACTTACACAGATCCAAGTAGACCGCGGGGTTTAGTTTATAATTTCCATATTTCAGGTTTAGTTATTACTTGTTCCTAACTAACCTTTCACTGATCAAAAAGTTCTTTCCTCTGGTCAATGGACCATTAGTTGAACTAGTTGATGGTGATAATTAACATAACTTATTAACTGTTCTTTAAAGAAAATAACCACAGACTCAGGAAGTTTTAAAAACTTTATCTAAATTAAATGAAAGTGAACCATCTGAAAGTTTCAGTACAAACACCCTCATTCATAAGATTGAAAATCAAAATCTTTCATTTAAGGAAATTTCAGACATCTACAACAACCATGTCCGGAAAGGAGAGGATAGAGAGAAAAGATCATCTACAAATACCATGAATTTATAGTTACCAAGGATGGTGTGAAGACCAAGCCCCCTGGCCAAAGGGCTGGTAAGGGTCCCCCGGGATAGATCAGGAGACAAAGACTTCAGGGCAGGAATCAGGACAGGATACTTAACCTCTCTAAGATACCGACGACTGCGTCGCACCCCTCTCTGACACTCTCTTCTTCCTCGAGATTCTTCCGCGATCTTCTTTCTAACCCAATTAAATAAAGATAGATGGTTCTGCATTCGATGTCTTCATCAGCATCTTACAGCGTCTTCATCAGCATCAGCACCACCACCACCACCACCCACAGCACCGACAGCATCCCGAGCTCTGCAGCATCGACGTCTCTCTAACTAACTAAAGCTACCTCAGTTATACCTTTCGTTGGCCACGGACCACCCACTATAGTTTCAATATCGGAAAAATACTAATTCTGATTGGACAGGCAAGGGGGGATTATCATCACACCATGCTTATATGTCATCTTAGTCTATCATCCCATTGTTCATAAATCCAACCCCTTCATTTTTATTCAAAAGTTTTATTCCCACCCGTATTCACATCTTAATAGAAACATTTGTTTTTATTTGTCGTAAAAATCCATTCATCAATAGGTCTTCAGTGCTTGTTCCCAGGGTATGTAACTTTTGTGTCCTTGGATCGCATTCAAGTGCATTGTCATGCTTCCGGCTCACTTCTCAACAGACATGCGCGAGGGTCACGTGCTTAGCACACTCTGGTCACACACGAGAGGCCCAAATGCGCACTAATAAGAAAGTCAAATAGACAAATGTTAATGTAAAAAATAAATGGTTTCACTGTATACCACCCATCTCTACTCTAACCCAATATACTTATTAATACCCTTTCCGCATTAGCATTAGTAAAATAGCTTATTTTCTATACAGCTAAGCAGGTGCCATGCATGTGAGCTTTCAAGCCGCCATTTTAGTGCCTTCTGCTCATGCGCAAGAGTTTTCCCTCCAAGCATTAAACGTCATACTACGTAGATGCAGTTGACGCATGCGCAGTAAAGATTTCCCAGTTAGAGCGGTTTTAGTCCTTCGTTCATATTGTTAGCGTTAGTAAACACATATGCAAGCTTCTCTAACCCGTGTGTCTTCTGTATTTGCGTGTTATTATTTAAAAGACGTTGTTAGTAATTCGTTAGCGGGTTAAATGAGAGGATTGCTTCCGAGCAAGTCTCTTTTACGAGTCCTTGCTCCATCAATCCCCTCTCTGATGGCATTTTATGCCATCACAAAATTACCCATCCCATCCCAGATGCCAACTTTAGCACATCTCACTCATCTATTTCTTTTCTCATTCTTCCATTTGTTACTTCTTTCCCTTCTAAATCTTTCATCTTCTTATATATTTTCCCTTTCATTTCTTCTAGTTGTATCTCATCATATTCTCTTTTCCGTTTCTTTCCTTTTCCCTCTTTCTCTAAATGTATCTTTCCTTTCCCTCCTTTTCTACAACATTTGTATGTGATCATTATTGTCATTACTATTGTCATCATCATAACTATTGGTAATATTATTTGACCTAGAAAACTTTTTGCAAAATTAGTAAACCATTTCCCTATTGATGTTATGCTCTTTGTTAGTTTTCCCCACACACTGTCAACCTCCATTTGGGTCAAGTCCTTATGCATTCTTGTAATATTTTCAATATATCCTTTAATTTCTCTGCTCTTGTCCGGAATATAAGTGCAGCAATGTTGAATTTTCAACATACCACAGACTCCACCTTCTTTTGCTAATAAAATGTCAAGAGCAAGACGGTTCTGTAAAACCATAGACCTGATTGCAACCATCTCTGTGTTAATCATTAAGAATCCTCCTGCAGTGTCTGTAGAAAGACGATCAACTATGGTCGATAATTTACACATTTTCTGCGAATTTAGAATGACTCCAACTGAGGGTAGTCAATGCACTAAATATATCTCCTACTATTTCAGAAAAACGAGCTCTTTTTCTTCGTGGTAGTCCATTAGATTTTCCATTTATTCCATTGATTCTGTCCACATGGTATATTTTCGGGAAAACTATTCCAAAATAACAGCTCCCGTACCATCTTGCAGGTAACCTATAATAGGCATTGTTCCCGCAGACATAATAAACTCCTGGAAATACAGGATCAGTTCCCCCTTTTAGTCCCCACCCTCCTAAAATTAGGAAGTTGTGTTCACACTCACTGGAACCAATGTAATTATTATTATAATCTGTCTTTAATCTATGGAGGCAGAATTTTCCCCTTTTCACAAAATACAGGGACATCGCAGCATGAGCCTTGCCATTTGCATAGATTCCCTCTTTCCCAACCCATGAAGGTACATGGTTTTCTGTTCAGCAGCTTTCTTTATTAAATCCTGTCTCCTTTCTTCTACTAAATTCAAAAACTCTTTTTCTTCTTCACGTAGAGTACAAGTTAAATTATTTTCATGAGCTTGAGCTACATCTATTGAACTCATTGTTAAAAAGAATTCACCCATAAACTGCGTATTCTTTCTGCTAACTACTGTATTCATGTTCTTTCTAATAGGCAATTCTGAAAGTACTACATCTAGATTTGAATAAAAATACTGAAGTCTCCTGTAGCATAAAATAAACTTGATAAAATACTACATGACACACCATATGTTAAAGGTATATGGTGATATGTCACCCCTTCTGATATTGATGACGGTAACTTCATACAAACATAGCAATTACTAATTTCCATTGTATTAACGTACTGAAATAACAATTTGATAAACACATTTGAAGACGTATTATAATCTGATTCATTATGATAATTTGCCTCATCTTCTACCCCTATTGCTATTTTAGTTCCTTTTATTCTATCTATCTTTTCATTAATAATGGTATTATTTATATCACTTTTTTCCATTAATAAAGGTACTCCTACTGTTAGAAACAACCATACTAATATTACTAATAAAACCTCTACAAAAACAAAATCTAAAACATTTTCTTTTAAAACCTCGTTTTGGTCTTTCGGTGACTTCAACTTCTGCCATTTTAATCTGAGAAAATTTCTTTTCTCTCTTTTTTTTCCTTTGCCTGCTAAAATTCTTTTCTTTTAAGGAGGTCTCAATTTGCTTTCATCAATCTGTGCAACATGAACCCTTTCTGTTTCTTCACTTAAATCTAAGTTTTCAAATTCTTCGAGTATAACGTAAGTCCACTCAGGGGCCTTGTGTTTTCTGTTTAAAGTTCTCAGTCTTGGGCTTCTTCGAGTGAGTTTCACTAAAGTTTGCTTAGATTGTGTTTGACTTGTGATTTCATTTACTTGTTCTGGTTTCTTTTCTGATTTTCTTAAATAATATTTTAATTTCTTTACTCCTACTGGCCAATTGTCTCCTTTTCTAACTCTTTTGACCTGAACTGCACTTTCTCCTTCTTTATCTTCTTCTAGAATCCTTTTATTTTCACTTAATCTAGGCACAATCTGTCCTTGTTCTCTCTTTTCTGTGTTTCGACCTTCCTCTATTTGCACCTGTCCAGGTCTTATTATAATTTGTTCTTCTTCTGCCTGAACTTGTTCTTCTAGATCTACCTGATCCTGTTGAGGTCTTGTTTCTGATTGTCCTTCTTCTGCCTGAACTTGTTCTTCTATTTCTGCCTGTCCCTCCTCAGGTTCCTGAATGTCTTTGTTTATCTCAACCTGAGTGTGTTCTTCTTCCCCTATCCTTTCCTGTCTACCTTCCTGCCTTTTCAGTTTTGTTATTTTTCCTGTTTCGACAGCATCTTCAGGTATTTCAATTATTGGTATCCAATCTTCCTGACTTGTACCTGGCTGTTTGTCATTCAGTTGTCTTTCAGAATCTATCACTCTAGACTTTTCAATTTCACAGCTTTCAACTTTTGACATTTCAGCCTGCTCAGTCAGTGGTTGCTCTTGTTGTTCTGATGGGCTCGGTACTCTTCTGGTATGACTAGCATGAATCCAATTGGGCAAACCTGCACACTTCACTGCTGTGGTAGTGACCAGTATGACTTGACGCGGTTTATCCCACCTTGGGGCTAGACACGACTTCCTTGCGTGTTTCTTTACTAACACCCAATCTCCAGGATTCAAATCATGTGCTTGGTCTGGCTGTCTTTCAACTGCGTCTTCTCCAACCTGGTGAGAGACAGAATGCACCATTTCAGCCAATCCTTTGCAATAGTCTAATACCAGATCTTCAGTTATATTAATTAATTTGTTTCCGGAAATAAATGCTTGCCTCATTGCCCTTCCCATGAGAACCTCATGAGGACTCATTCCTGTCTTTTTGTCTGGAATACTTCTGAGACCCATCAATACAAGAGGTAATGCATCTGGCCATTTCAACATTGTGGATGCACACACTTTCCCTAATCTTGACTTGATTGTGCCATTTAGCTGTTCAACTATTCCAGAAGCCTCTGGACGATAAGCACAGTGCAGTTTTTGTTCAATGTTAAATGCAGCACAGATTAATCGAATTATTTCATTATTAAAATGAGGTCCTCTATCTGATTCTAAAGTGACTGGAAAACCAAAACGAGGAATCAACTCCCTCAACAACAATTTAGCAACTGTAAGACTGTCATTTCTTTGAGTGGGATATGCTTCTACCCATCCTGAGAAGAGGCATACTATGACAAGTACATATTTTAGTCAATTGCTAGGAGGCAACTCAATAAAATCTAATTGTAACCTGGTGAAGGGTCCTTCTGCCTTTCCAATCTTTCCCCAGCTAACCACTGTCTTCCTACCTGGATTTTGCTGCTGACAGGTTAAGCATCTCTGGCAAAGGCTCTCTGCGACTACCCTGAATTTTGGATTATACCAACTCTGTCTGAATAATCTGATCATTGAATCTCTCCCTATGTGTGTTGCTCCATGATATACTCTTGCCATTTTAGAGAGTAAACAATCTGGCAAGACTGGTCTTCCATCTAGGTACACCCATACTTCATCCTCTGATCTTTTTGTACAGGCTGCCTTTCCCAAATTTCTTTTTCCTTTTCCTCAACTTCTTCTTGTAACTGTCTAATCTCATCCCATGTTTCTGGAATTGAAAAGAACATAAGTTGGCAGCTGGTTTCACTCTTTTCAACTTTACTGTTTATGGCCATTGTATTTTTCGCACAATATCGAGCAATTTGGTCAGCATATCTGTTACCGGCTGCCACATAGTCATTTCCTGTCTGATGTGCAGCGCATTTAACAACTGCTACTTCTTTTGGCAATTGTAATGCTTCCAGCAGATCTTTCACATTTTTACTGTTTCTTATAGGAGATCCTGAAGAAGTCAGAAATCTCCTCTGCATCCAAAGTTGGCCAAAATCGTGCAGAACCCCGAAACCATATTGACTGTCCGTAAATATGGTTATTCTCCAATTTTTCCCAATTTTGCATGCCTTTGTTAAGGCTACCAATTCGGCTACTTGTGCAGATTTGACTCTTGGTAAACAGGATGCTTCGACTACCCCTGTTATTTTACATACAGCATATGCAGCACTTAATCCTCCATCTTCTATCCTCAAACAGGACCCATCCACAAATAATTCATGATCAGCTTCTTTTAATGGGGTTTCTTTTATGTCAGAACGGGGCTTGGTACATAATTCAGTCACATCCAAACAATCATGATCAATCTCATCTATAACTTCCTCGTTGCACAGGTCTGGTAATAAAGTGGCAGGGTTCATAACCGCACATCTTATCACTGTCACATTTTCTGCTCCCAAAATCACTCTTTCATACTTAGTCAGCCGACTAGGTGTGAGATGTTGTGTTCTTGTTCTTGTCAGAAGAATTTCAACTGAGTGTGGAACATAAACCTTTACTGAATGTCCCATCACTATTGACTCACTCTGCTCCAGACTCATACAAGTAGCAGCTACTGCTTTTAAGCAGCCAGGTAAAGCTGAAGCCACTGGATCCAATGTGGCAGAAAAATACGCCACTGGACGTCGGCTCAATCCATGTCTCTGTGTTAAAACTGAAAGTGCACAATTTCCTCTCTCACAGCAAAAGAACGCAAATTCTTTTGATTAATCAGGCATGCCCAAAGCAGGAGCTTTGCACAAACAATTCCGCAATTTCACAAAGGCCTCCAAACATTCATCATTCCAATCAATTGGATCTTTAGCTCTTTTCTGTGTCATTTGTATCAATGGTTTTGCTAGCATGGAAAAACTGTTAATCCACTGCCTACAGTACCCAACCACTCCCAGAAACATTCTCATTTCCTTTTGCGTCTGAGGTAGTTGCATCTCTTTGATTTTTGATTATTTTTATTCTTTCCGGTGTCACTTTTCTTACTCCTCTTTCTATTTTATGCCCTAAATATTTAACTTCTTGTTGACAGAACTATAATTTTTCTGGAGACACCTTGTGTCCTCCTTCAGCCAAATGGTTCAGTAATGCAATTGTGTCAATGACACAATCCTCTTGTGTTCTTGATGCCACTAGTAGGTCATCAATGTACTGAACCAGAACCGAATTTCCAGGCATGACTAATGACTCTAAACACTTTTTCAGGATCTGATTAAAAATCGAGGGACTCTCTGTGTACCCTTGAGGAACTCTGCACCATGCATAGATACGATCCTCGAACTTAAAAGCAAAAAGATACTGGCTGTCTGGATGCAAAGGAATAGAAAAGAACGCCTGGCACAAATCAATTACTGTAAACCAGCCCGCATTCCATGGTATCTGATAAAGGATCACTGCTGGATTTGGTACTATTGGGCAACATGGTACTACAATTGTATTTATTTTTCGTAAATCTTGCACTATCGTATATTTTCTACTAGGCTTTTTAAGTCCCATGATTGGTGAATTACAAGGACTACTCATTATTTCTTTTAAAATGCCTTGTTTAACCATTCGATCGATTTCTGGAATAATTCCTGCTTTTACTTCTGGATTCATCTTGTATTGTCCTGTGTTTGGATAAACTGCACCTTCCTTCACTGTCACTTTCACTGGGTCTACATTTGACATCAGCCCAATATTTTTTCCGGTAAAATCCCACACTTCTGGATCGACTGTGGCTCTCAACTCTTCTGGTAATTCATTTTCAGTCATTAATGAAAACATTTCATCTACCTCTGTTCCTTGCTTGACTAGCATCATTTTGTATATAACATCTTCATCAGGGGTCTGGAAGGCGACACCATCTGGTGTACAATAGATCGTGCAATTCATTTTGCACAATAGAACTCTTCCCAACAGATTTACTGGACTGGAGTCACAAACTACAAACCGATACATTTCTTTAAAGTTTCCAATGTGCACCTCCATTAGTTTTGTGATCGGGGTTCTAATCTGTGTATTCGACACGCCTACAACTTGGATTGATTCTCCTGAGAGGGGTAGGTTTGGGATGTCTGCTGTTCTCACAGTAGACTGGGTAGCACCAGTATCCAATAGAAAAGTGATGTCTTTACCTTCAACTTTCCCATCAACAAATGGACCTGACTGATCTACCGGCAAGGATGCGCCAAGCACGCACTCCTCTTCCTCCCCCCTCAGGCACCGTCATTGCGAGTAATCTGAATTTTCCTCATCATTCTGCAACAAATATTGTGTAACTGTTCTATTATTCTTACCACTTTCTCCTTGAAATCTGGTGTTCGTACTGAACTTTTGATGGTTCACAAAGTTTGGCATAGGAACTGGTGGCACCTGATATTGTGGAGTAACTACCTGCTGCTGCTGATTCATAAGTACTTCATTCTGCATCTGTGGGATAAAATTTTGATTTGGCCCATTATTATTTTTATTATTCTGAGTACTCTTACACTCGTTCTTCCAATGTCCAAGCTTTCCGCACGCATGACAAGGAAATTTCTTCTTCGCTTCTTCTCTGTCCATTCGTCCTCTGAATTTATTACCATTCGCCACTTGATCATTCTGACTCTGCTCTTTCACTTGATTACTATTTTGGGCATTTGTTTTCTCCTCTTGCTGTTCTGCTAATTTTACTTGTGCCCACATCATTTTCTCTTTTAACTTTCTACGCCTAGCCTCAATGTCGTCTCCGCAATATTTCGCATACTTTAAAATTTCATCCACTGTCTTGCTTTGCCAACACAACATATGTTGCTGTATCATCTGACTAATCTCTGGTTTCAAACCATATACAAACCGATACACAAAATGTCCCATGTCCTTATCACCAATATTCTCAAAGCCACTATGCTGCTTAAACACCTGCAATAACCTTTCATAATACGCATGTACAGATTCATTTGGTTCTTGTGTCGTCCTATCTATCTTTACCCAATCTGTTTCTTTAGGAGGAATTTTCCCTTTCAAATAGGTAATCACTTGGTGGTATTTCTTCATCACCTCCTCTGAGGGTGCTCCTGTCTTTGAGTCTCTAGCATACTCTTCACTTGGCCAATCTATTGTAATCTTACACTCCGTCCATAAATCAGCAGGTACCACAATGTCAAACAAACCATCCAGATCCTTTAATAGGACCTTTGAAACCTTCACAAATCTTTCTACCTGTTTATACCATTCAACTGGTTTTTCTCTAAATTTTGGAAAATCATTTGTAAATGACAAAATATCTTGTCTACTCCAAGGAACATGAACATATCCTCCTCCAGGAACTTCTCTCATTGGACACAGTTTCTCAACCTTTTCTGTTTCCCTTACTGGAAATGCAGTTGATGCTTCTCTCGCTCGAACTTCCTCTTTCTTTCTTATCCATCTAAGTCTCCATTTATCAATGTCTCCCCATTTTCGCAAAATATTCATTAGCTCCTTTATCTGTAGTCTCTTTCCAGATGCATTAACACTTTCTAAATCTTTGTCAGTAAAATCCACTCGATAGGGTTTCTGCAACAACTTTGATTTCCCTATATCTATTCCCATTTCTGAAGCAACTTCTGTTAATTTCTCATGAAATACTCTTGCTCTTCTTGTTATACTCTTAGACAAAAATAATAATTCCTCATCATTGTAAGCATTCAATCTTTCTGTGCCCACACTTCCCGCTATCATTTCTTCTAATTCCACCTTTAATCTACTAATGTCTAAAATCCTTGGTGTTGGGTTCTGATTATCTCTTTCCTGTGCCCATCTTTCTATATCTTCAGGAGTAACTACTGTTGCACCTCCAGTTCCTGTATGAACCAAAGGTCTCCTTTCTCTCAAATTCATGGGCATAACTCTTTTTGGAGTTTCAGTTAAAGGTTCCACATTAGGGAGATCCATTAATGAAATAATTGATTCACTTTCACTGACCTGATCATCTTTAATGATCACTTCTTTTCTAGGACTGTTTAACGGAACTGTCACAGTTTGTGGTTTCTGGCAAGTCTTTTTATCTCCGTACAATGGGATTACCAGTCCAATAGTCACTGGTACTGTCAAAGCTTCAGTATTCAAATTTAATTGACTTATTTTCTTTACTAATTCTTCTCTAGTTTTATTTAAAACATCTCTCTCATTATCTTGCAGCACCCTATTAAATGACGTATCATGTAAAATTTGTGGGGATAAAGGCATTCCTATCACTGGTGCACTTGGGGTAACCTTACTAGTTGCTTCTTGATACGGTGGTGGATGTTTAATTAAAATATCCTCTAACAACTCATCATCTGATTCACCATATCCGGTCATATTCAAATGTTTCGTTTTCTCTTTACACTTTCCTCCAGACTGTTCTTCAGCCATTAATACTGGATATAAACCTTCAGATACCATAGCTCTCCTCCACTGTTTCATCTGCCCTTCGTGTGATTCTTGCAAATATCTGGGAAAGAACTCTTTATATCTCCCACCTCTATTTTTCTCGCGTTCGTATGACTCAGTCTCCCATTCTTCCAAAGCCTCATATTGAGTTAACCTAGGTCTAGGTTCCAAATCATTCATTCTCATTCTCAAATTCTGAAGAATTCTCCCATTAAACGTACCATTTTCTGGAAATGCTAGTACTCCATCACCTTTCGCATATTCTATCCAATTTTCCAACCACACGCAAGTATGATATCCTCTCTCCATCATCATAAAAGATGCTGGTGTCTTCGGTGGCGGAAGAGGAATTCACTCTCTAGTCAATACAGGCTTGTCTTTTTTAAAAGAAATTCTTAATTTTCTTTACAAACAACATTTTCTTTCTTTCTCCATACATTCTCGATGAACGATGTATAAAATTATACTCTGCAAACCCTTGAAATCTTCTGCCCGTACGTCTTGCACTAACAGTCAAATCAAAATCTTGCATACAACCTCCTCTCTCCACCAATCCTAGCGCGGCTTCCAACTGGCTATCCAATTAAAATCAGGCTCACGCTCGTGGTCTGACCACTGCCAGCGCGGCCTTTTCTGACGTCAGTTCTACTCCTTAGTACTGACCCCACCTTTACAAGGCTGCTTTTGTCACACGCCCGCTGATTCTACCAATCCCAGCACGGCTCACTGTGACGTCAGTGCAACTCCGGCGACTGACCCTCCCTTCACAAGGTAATACGAAAACTTATTTTCTTAATACTTTACATTAAATTCTTTGTTATTAACGACATAAAAACATTCGCTACTCTGTCTGTTCCACTAATCAAAGGATAGATTATTTCTTTCCACTGCGAGTAAAACCTTTCCGCTTACTCTTCATACACTGCGAGTAAAACCCTTCCGCTTACTCTTCATTCAAGCTCTAGAGCACCTGCTACTCCTCCAGTGTCACCCGTATTGGGAAATGAGACCAAAGTTTCACCAGCGAACTCTTTTTGCTGTCACTCAAGCTTGGAAAAACCTGCTACTCCTCCATTGTTACCCTTTCTAGGTGATATAACACCAAAGTTTCACCAGCAAACTCTTTGCTATAAATCACTCTCGCTTTACACAGAAAATAGTCCCTACTTTACCACTGCCAGCCCTGCATAGCTTCTCAGTGTTATTCTAACAGACGAGTAACCTCACTGCAGTGTGGTTTCTATCGCCACCCGCTATTCATGCCCCGGGATTTTTCCAGACAACATAGAACAAAAGACGCTAACTCTTTTGTTAAAACATAAATCAATAATCAATAATCTATACTTATCACCAAACTAGTCAATAATAACCATAACTCTGCTACCAGAAAACTGATCCAGCGGTGTACTAACAACAGATACTCTACTACCATATACTCACCTGGGCCCATAAACACTTACACAGATCCAAGTAGACCGCTGGGTTTAGTTTATAATTTCCATATTTCAGGTTTAGTTATTACTTGTTCCTAACTAACCTTTCACTGATCAAAAAGTTCTTTCCTCTGGTCAATGGACCATTAGTTGAACTAGTTGATGGTGATAATTAACATAACTTATTAACTGTTCTTTAAAGAAAATAACCACAGACTCGGGAAGTTTTAAAAACTTTATCTAAATTAAATGAAAGTGAACCATCTAAAAGTTTCAGTACAAACACCCTCATTCATAAGATTGAAAATCAAAATCTTTCATTTAAGGAAATTTCAGACATCTACAACAACCATGTCCGGAAAGGAGAGGATAGAGAGAAAAGATCATCCACAAATACCATGAATTTATAGTTACCAAGGATGGTGTGAAGACCAAGCCTTCTGGCCAAAGGGCTGGTAAGGGTCCCCCGGGATAGATCAGGAGACAAAGACTTCAGGACAGGAATCAGGACGGAATACTTAACCTCTCTAAGATACCGACGACTGCGTCGCACCCCTCTCTGACACTCTCTTCCTCCTCGAGATTCTTCTGCGATCTTCTTTCTAACCCAATTAAATAAAGATAGATGGTTCTGCATTCGATGTCTTCATCAGCATCTTACAACGTCTTCATCAGCATCAGCATCACCACCACCCACAGCACCGACAGCATCCCGAGCTCTGCAGCATCAACGTCTCTCTAACTAACTAAAGCTACCTCAGTTATACCTTTCGTTGGCCATGGACCACCCACTAAAGTTTCAATATCGCAAAAATACTCATTCTGATTGGACAGGCAAGGGGGGATGATCATCACACCATGCTTATATGTCATCTTAGTCTTATCATCCCATTGTTCATAAATCCAACCCCTTAATTTTTAATGAAAAGTTTTATTCCCACCCGTATTCACATCTTAATAGAAACAATTGTTTTTATTTGTCGTAAAAATCCATTCATCCAGAGGTCTTCAGTGCTTGTTCCCAGGGTATGTAACTTTTGTGTCCTTAGATCGCATTCAAGTGCATCGTCAAGCTTCCGGCTCACTTCTCAACAGACATGCGCGAGGGTCACGTGCTTAGCACACTCTGGTCACACACGAGAGGCCCAAATGCGCACTAATAAGAAAGTCAAATAGACAAATGTTAATTTAAAAATAAATGGTTTCACTGTATACCACCCATCTCTACTCTAACCCAATATACTTATTAATACCCTTTCTGCATTGGCATTAGTAAAAAGCTTATTTTCTATACAGCTAAGCAAGTGCCATGCATGTGAGCTTTCAAGCCGCCATTTTAGTGCCTTCTGCTCATGCGCAAGAGTTTTCCCTCCAAGCATTAAACGTCATACTACGTAGATGCAGTTGACGCATGCGCAGTAAAGATTTCCCAGTTAGAGCGGTTTTAGTCCTTCGTTCATATTGTTAGCGTTAGTAAACACATATGCAAGCTTCTCTAACCTGTGTGTCTTCTGTATTTGCGTGTTATTATTTAAAAGACGTTGTTAGTAATTCGTTAGCGGGTTAAATGAGAGGATTGCTTCCGAGCAAGTCTCTTTTACGAGTCCTTGCTCCATCACTAGGACCCCGTGAGCTAATGGAGTCCTGACTCCTTTGGATCCCTGGGTTGTCTGCGGGTGTCAGGCCTGAGGTGTCTGCCTGACAGCTAAAATCAGTCCCCCTCAACATACATTGTATTGGGTTGCTATCCATGTTTACTTGCCCGATACCCCCCATTGTTTCTAATTTATGTATGCGATCTACTAGAGGGGCAACCTCTTACTTTACAGTGATTTTAAATTGAGCCAATAAATCTCCAACCATATTCTGCACCCAGAATGGGTAAGCCAAATCAGTTTGGGTATTAACAGTACAATCTCTAGTTGCCTTAGAGGTATCCGAGGGCTCCATACTAGTTGTAAGCTCTCCTTTAGCTTTCTTACTCTTAGGTGCCCCTCCACTTGCTTGCTTGCGCTTCCGAATCTTATGTGAAGTAAGGGTAGCACCCCCCTTACGAATTTCTGTTTCAGGGGCGGCTTCTTGTCGCGGGGATGTCCGGGGCACGGTTAATCGAGGTGAGGAAGATGGAGTGGGTGTTTTGGAAGTAGATTGATCTATCAGCGGAAGGCAAAGATTTGGGGTTAGAGACAGGCGCCTTTCGGTGAGTTCTATTTCTGAAGTTACAGCCCCTATTGCCCTCTGTAGCATTCTGTCGATAGAGGTCGGGGGTAACAAAGAAGAGGTGGTTGTTTGTGGGCGAGACTGTTTGGCAGCACAAGTACGTTTCCCCATTGCAAGACTAGGGCAAGTCTAAAATGTCCCTCTTGCTGGGACCCACAACACTCACACTTAGGCCTAATCTATCACCAATCTGTTAGAGCATACAGGGATACAATTGCTGCTTAGATGACTATAAACTTTATTTTTTTTGTTGCTTTCATGCAGAGATCAATAGGGAATTTATCAAAAGGGGGCAGAAAATCAACCCAGTCCGTTGTAATATAAAAGGTGGGATGCAAGACTCTTCCCAGGTGCAGATTAAAAAAGTCTGAAAGTCCTCACTGCATATGCTCACCCCCGTTTACTTCCAGGGAATCCACTGGAACAGATAACACAGTTCAGTGCGGAACGGGCATTGGATCGAAAAAAAAGGCCAACAATGTCTTACCCGAAATGGTCCAAGGGAGCAAGGCCAAGAGAGGTGGCCCTGCTCTGCCTCTTCCTGGCAATGACGGGCAAGGATGGGCCCGCCCTTGGCCCGGGCTATGCCCGGGCGCGGCCTGCGTGCGGCCCGCGCCGCGGGAAGAGTGGCAGCGCTTATGAGCGCGAGTTGAGCTCCTCCCCACACACCTGTGTCAGCTGCTTGGTCGTCGCAGGGCACCCTGGGACTTGAAGTCCCACCAGGGCTTGTTGTGGCCCTGCAGGGGTGTAGAGAGGCAGTGTTGCACCCTGGGATGAAATTCCCACCAGGGTGTTGCTGAGTGTGAGATGGTGCCCCCACAGAACGGCAGAAACAGCGTCCTGAGTCCCGCGCCGCGGGAAGAGTGGCATCGCTTATGAGCGCGAGTTGAGCTCCTCCCCACACACCTGTGTCAGCTGCTTGGTTGTCGCAAGGCACCCTGGGACTTGAGGTCCCACCAGGGCTTGTTGCGGCCCTGCAGGGGTGTAGAGAGGCAGTGTTGCACCCTGGGACGAAATTCCCACCAGGGTGTTGCTGAGTGTGAGATGGTGCCCCCACAGAACGGCAGAAACAGCGTCCCGAATCCCGCGCCGCGGGAAGAGTGGCAGCGCTTATGAGCGCGAGTTGAGCTCCTCCCCACACACCTGTGTCAGCTGCTTGGTCGTCGCAGGGCACCCTGGGACTTGAAGTCCCACTACAGAACAGCAGATATTTTTATAATTGTTTCTTTTTCTAATTCAATAGTGAAGCAATTGTAGATAAATAGTTATAATATGATGAAATATTTATGCAGTCACCTATATACATGTTAAACATAGCATAATATAACCATAAGTAATATGTACATTTGTTAAGAAGAACTAAGGAATATCTATATATTTTAAAACATATTTAGTATACACGTTCAGGTCATCCCAGATGGCAATGAGGGCAGATTCTGTGCCTCTTCCTGGAGCGGAATCCTGTTTGGTAGTCTGAAAGTATGAAGTTATCTTCACTGAACAGTGCCATCTGAGGGAATGCTGCTCTTTCTATCAGTTTATTTAATGAGTTTTATATAGCGCTGGCTGGACCTGTAGGTATCAGAGCGCTTTACATTCGGTTACACAATGTTACAGAAAATGATAATAATTACACATTACGTCAAAAATAAGCAACACATTGAATGAGGAAAGAAAGGTGAGAGAAGTATGGAGGAGGGGGGGAAGGGGGAAGTGTGAAGGGGGAGGATGAGGGAAAAGACGGCAGGAGAGATGAAGGGAAGTCTGCCCAAAGACCGACTGGGTAGGTGACGTCCGAGGAGGGAATCCACAGCCCGTCTCCCCTTTAGCTAAACATGGTAGCTCCATCGGGCATCAGTCAAATAGCTAGGTCTCAACTGACGAGGGAAAGTTCACTTAAGAAAGTCCAGTGGATAAACATGGTGGGAACTATGAGCAAGGACGGGTGAGGGCAGGGGTCGACAGCTGGAAAGAAGATAAGAGTAGAGCGGTAGGGGGTAGGGTGAAGGGGGAGGAGGGAGATAAGGTCAGGAGAGACGCAGGAGAGTTTGCCCAAGGACCAGCTGGGTAGGTGATGGCCAAGGAGGGAATCCATAGCCCATCTCCCCTTTAGCTCGCGAGGTAGCTCCACCGGGCATCAGTCAAAATGGCTGGGTCTCTGCTGTCGATGGAGAGTTCACAGAGGCGGCCATCTTGAGGTCAGGCAGTGGGGGATGAGTCCTTGATGTACGAATTCAGAGGATCCCCACAATTTTCTATAATCCGGATGAAAGGGGGTGCAAACTAAGCAGAGGATCGGCAAGAAGAACAGAGCCAGGGTCCGCATGTCTTTAGGGGGGGGGCGCGTGATGTCGAGTGATAACCGCCAGAGGGAGAAACAGCCGCCATTAGCAGGACAGGCTAGAGTCTTACTCGCATTATTTATATCGCTAATCAAGGTCGTCTCAGAAGGACAGGGCAGTAGTTGTAGTATCAAAACAAATTTTGCTGCCTTTGCGCTAAAGAAGGGGGCAGGGGGTCTCCCTTGGATGTAGCTTTGACCCCTGCCGACGATCGATTGCGGGCGCCATTTTGGCATCCGGCGCAGGAACAAAGTAGGCACTCGCTGAAAATGCCTTGCCCCAAAAGGACTAAAGGAGGACATGGTCAAGAGCCCCAGACTTCCCGGGCTAACCATCAAGCCTCCCAGAGCTCCCGGTGAAGTTACAGATGACCCCGCTCACCGTCTTCGAGCTCGCGGTGATTAGTGGAAATGGCGGGCGGGACTCACAGGGGATCAGGGTTGTCTCCAATCCGCGCTTTGAGCGTCCCCAAACAATCGGCAGGCTTCTAACTGAGCCTCCGCCGTGGATCGCTAAGGAGGTCTGCTGCTCAGTTGAGAGCGAAGGTGTTGCGCCTCAGTTGTTCTGCTTAGCTCGGGATCAGCGAGCCCAGGATCGGTCGAACTGCCGTCAGTACAGATATCTCCGCGATGGAAGTACGGAGAAGGACGGAATTCCGCTCCAGGGGATCCGCCTGTATTCCGGTTGAGGAATCGTTGGATTTAGGCGGTAGAATAAGGCAGCGGAGCGCTGCTCGGGAGGATGAAGGTAGGGTTCCCTACGGAGCTCCACCTCCGAGCAGCCATCTTCCGAGCCCAGGAAATGTCCATTTGTAAGTGGTCTGTAGTTGTTGGGGTCATGCGGGTCCAGGTTTGTTTTGTTTAACAATGGGTGTATGTAAGCCTTTTTTAGGTCTTCTGGAAAGTTTCCCATAGTTAAAGATTTATTGTCAATTCTTCTTACTGGTGTGACAGCAGAAGTAGTTAAAAGATTGTTCTTGAAGATTTGTGGTGGGTAAGGTTTCAGAAGGGCAGCCAGCTGGCCTGTTTACTTTGACCAGATCCATAAATTGACTTTGTTATATTTGTTTGAAGGAATGCAGAGGCTGGGTTTTCCTACTCTTGGGGGGGATGTTTGGAAAAGGGTTGGCGCTGGTGGATTTTCTTTGTTTTAAATAGAATTCCAGCATGTCTGCTCTGGTTGTGTAATGATTTACCAGTTTGTCAGTGAATTCTAGAGTAAAGGGATGAGTTCCTTCTGTGCAATTAGGTTTACGAAATTCGGGAGAATTTTATACAATTCTTTATTTGCATATTTAGCATTTTGAATTCTGCCTGAATAGTACCTTTTTTTTTTAGCTTTTTTTGATTGTTGACTTGTATATTCTGTTAAGTTTGTGTAGGTGAAGTTTGTCTTGATTGCTGTTGTTTTGACCCAGGTGTGTTGCAGATTTCTAATTTGTTGTTTTATCTATTTTAGTTCTGAATTTCTCCAAGGTACTTATTTTACTTTGTCCTGTTTTGTTGTTCTTAGTGGTATTAAGATATCAAAAGCTTCCTGTAGCCATTCATAACGTTTTTGAACAGAATTTATTGTGTCTAGATCTGTGTTGGATGTTAGTTGTGTTCCTAAGTATTTAAAATTGAGTTTGTTCCAAGGTCGCTGGTGGATACATGTAAGGTAGTCTTAGGTGTGTTGATTTTGTGTGTTTATTTGTAGATTTATATAGCTCGACTTATCACCCATGAGGGTATCCAGGCACTGTCCATGGGCACAGGGAGGTTAAGTGATTTGATTTTGTGGTGTTTTATGCTGGAAAGCTACCAAATGGTGGTCTGACCATGTGACTTGAGTAATCCTTTGAAAGGTAACTAGTTCTGGATTTGAAAAAATTATATCTAGGATGTGCCCACTGATGTGTATGGGTTTGTGTATGATCTGATGTAGGTTCAGTGTGACTAGGCCAGTGATGATAGTTGTTGGATGGGGCATATTGGGTTTGTCAAACCAAATGTTTAAGCCACCAAGAATGCATAGATTAAAGTGTAGTGTTATATGTTGCTTTTTGTAGTTGTTGATGTTTTTTGTACGCTCTACGTTCAAATTAGTGCATATTAACCAACCTCTGTGCTGTATTAACGAAGCTGTAATTGATATCTATGCAACTGTATGCTGTGAGATATTACACCTATGCACTGTCATTTAATTTTTTACCAACTCGATGTACTCTGTTTTAATAAATCTATAAGTAAATAAATACATTTTAAAAAAGCGTCATGTTATCTGGTTTGAAACTGTGTCTAGAAATGTGTCTGGGAATGTTGCATTGCTAGATGGTGGTCTGTAAATGAGGAGGAGGTTGATGTAGGGTTGCATCTGGTGACAAGGGCTTCACAACCTTGTATGGAAACTTTATCAGCTTTGGTGAGATTTATTGTTTGCTTGAATATAAAAGCTATTCCACCTCCTCTTTGCCTATATACGATTTTGTGTGATAGTTTGATAGTTTGGAGGAACGGCTTCTTACAACACTGGAGCCATGTCATCTCCCAACCATGATTAACCATTAAACTGACAAGAATTTAAAAATCAAAACGTGGTATGTTAAGGGACTCAATATTAGACAGTTACAATGGGTAACTGGACAAAATGTACATTAAAGTCATGAGACGTGGATGCTTGCAAAAACATTTACATCATACAAATAGAAAAATCTAGCCCAGAATGGGATTTGGTACAGACGTATGCTTAGTACAAGGTGTTTGTGTGTGTGGGTTGATGATTATCTCAGTATCAGGATTGAGTATAATAATCTCCTCAAAACCTGACCGCCTGGGCAATTGAATGCTTTTTGCTCAAATTAAATGGTCAGTACATCTCATTGAGGGTAGTAAAGGGTACCAAGAATAATAAACCCTGCTCCATTTAAAAAATTGAATATGTAAAGTCACTAATATTACACACTCACTCATGGTATGTGGAGAATTTAACTGCACACTTGATAGAACTAAAGATAAAACTAACTCACAGCAGTTCTTACATATTTAAGGAGCATGGGGCAACAGAAACAAAGATGAGCGTATATTATTTAAGAGACCTCTGTAGGGATTAGAAACCCACGAGTGACCATCAATACTTGAGAACAGATATAATCCTTACAACTGCAGTATTGTATGTTTAAAATATATTAGAGATGAATAAGTTACTTACTTAACACTTTCTGGTGGATACTGTACCTAACCGCAGATTCTTCACCTTGTGTATCTCCCCAGGCACCAGTCTGGATCCATCCAGAAACTCTTACAATTACATCTGTGGGCCCGCAGGTGACACCACTGGTTTATGTTGAGACTGTTTCACAGCTCCTGGCATGGTGACAGAGCTGCAAATAAGAATCACCCCCGCAAACTGACGTCAGTTACCTCTAAACCTCAGAAGCAGAGCATGGCTTACAAGACTGACTTTGTATTGACAGTGTGCCAAAACACATTTATTATCACCAACACCGAAAATCCACTCCACAAAGTAGGGGTTGCAGGCAGTGAGGAATCTGCAGTTAGATAAAATATCCACCAGAAAGAGCGTTACCAAAGGCAATTAACCTAATATTCTTTCTATGGACACTTCTATCCACTGATTCCTCACCTTATCAATCAGTAGCAAAGCAATGTCCCTTCCAAAGAGGTGGATCTGAGGAGGGTACTTAAACTAGGAAGTTCTGCAGGATTGAGCGAAAAAAACATCCCTCCCTTCAGACTTGAGAATCAATGCTGCAATGCTTGGTTAAAGTAGGGACAGATGCTTAAGGGGCAACTGCACAGCTGTCCAAGACCAGAACACCCTGTGCTACGGCCATAGTGGTGGCTTCCGCACTGACGGAATAAACCCTAAGGTCCACAGAATAATCCTTTTAAGCCAAGGCATAACTGTTTGATGCAGAGAAGAATGCATCTCTATAAAGTTTGCTTTTGACTGCCTTTCTTTTTATTCATACCAATGAACCCCACAAATAGATGAATAACAACACAGTACTCTTTAATCCTATCAAATAAAAGCTAAGGGCACACCTTGGGTCCAACTGTTGTAGCCTCCTCTCCTTTTCAGATAGATGCAGCAGAGAAAGCATTGTAAAGAGCATGATGGACTGTCACACATGGAAAAGTGACACCATGGGTGGATGCACCGGTTCCAAGTACCAGCTTATCACGGAAAAAGGTAGTATATGAAAGCTGAACTGACAAGGCTTGGCTCAGTAACGCAATCCAGAGATGTAATGCATTGACAAACCCAGTCTTCAAGGTGAAGAGCCTCAGAATACAGCTGTGAGGAGGCTCGGATGGTGCGAATAAAAAAAATGTTAAGGCCAAGTTAAGATCCCACTGCAGTGCAACAAAGGCAACACAGACGGGGTAGGGGTAGTATGTGAAAACCTGTTGTGAGACCGAATGATGAAATGAGGAGTCTTCAGTAAGTACCAAACGTAAGTTTGTTAATGCAACTACAGGAGCCCACGTCCTGCAAGTCCTGCCTCCAAGGAATCCAAGCTGCTGTTCCTCTCTCTACTTTTATGTTTAAATCTTTTTATTGGGTTAACAGCTGGCATGACAGTGCACATTGCAAAGGGTGATCAATCAGGGGCTACGTAGAGCCCAAGCGGCAGACGTGTCAAGGGTACCAACAAATAGTACAAAAACGTGAGAAACAACCCCACCCCCGCCCCCTTCCCCCCTTCCCTTCCCCGTTCACTGTGGATAAAAAGTCTCGGTTGGGGTAATGGTGTCTCAGTATTGCTGTGTGACCGGCTGAGGCGTGGCATCAGGTGCTGTCAATCGCAAGAGGCGCAGATATCTAGGGCATGTGAGTTCCCTAAACTCCTGGGTGAGTATGGCCAGGAATGGTTGCCATAGGTCTCCAAAGGTCGGGCCTTTCCCTGCCAGTGTAAGGGATATCTTCTCCATCCCTAAGATATGCCACAGGCGCTGGAGCCAGCCAGTGTATGTGGGAATGCGAGGTGTCTTCCATGGGTCAGGATATTTTGAATGGCTGTGCCCAAGGCTATTGCTATCTGGCGTCCTCTCTGGGATTTGAGAGGATATGTTGGGGGGGTTTGGCACTCCCAGGAGAACATATGCAGGGAATCTTGGTAGCTCAGTGTCCAGATGTTTGTCAACATCTGCCAGAATCTGGGCCCAATACTGTTGTAGATGCTCACAATCCCATAGCAGATGCACCAACGTCCCGGTTTTCCCACAGCCTCTCCAGTAGTCCCGACTATGAGTGGGGTCTACCCTATGGATACGCTCAGGGGTGTAGTACCAGTAGGTGACTATTTTAGTTAGTGTTTCGGTGAGGCCCATGTGCCTGGCTGTGTGTCTCGCCCTGTAGTAAACCCCTTCCCATTCCTTGCTACTGAGTGCTCTACCTAGGTCCCTCTCCCAGCGCGTGCGGCTAGCGTTATAAGTATGCGTGTAGCGAGTGAGGAGCATTTTATAGAGGTCTGAAATTAGCTTCTTGTCTGATGTTCTGGTGATGAGCCAACGTTCATAAGGGGTGAGGTAACGCTGCGCCTGTGATTTATTGTCAGGATGGAGTGTCCAATGTCGGAGCTGCAGGTAGTGCAGCCTTTCTGATTCAGGGATTCCGTATTCAGATCTAACTTGTGGAAAGGAGATCACTCCCTTCTCATCATATAGGTGACCCAAGGCGCGGCATTCCGTAGTGCGCCAGTGTGCAAAGGCAGTCGCACCTAGCCCCGGGCTGAATTCGGGGTTATCAAAGAGCGGGGGGGAGGGAAATGTAGTCAACCCATGCCTCGTGCTGGTCTGGTCCCATGTCGTTAGAGTGGATTGTGTGATAAGAGAAGCGTATAGGTTAGGAGGTCTATGTGGTTTCTTCAAGAAGGGGATCTTCCTGAGCGATGTGCCCGCCACCGCACGATCCTGGAAGAACCAGTGTTTCTCGGACTCGGTGCGATTCCATTCTACTAAGTGTCGTAGCTGCGCAGCTTTGTAGTAGAGATGGATGTCAGGAACCCCCAACCCGCCTTCATTAGGTGGGAGAGTGCTGATGAGTTTCTTCATCCGTGGTTTACGGCCCTGCCATATGAAGAGGAAGAGCTCCGACAGTACTCTGTTTAACCACCCCGCTGGAGGTTGTAGAGGGAGTGTCTGGAACAGGTATAGGATCTTGGGCAAGATGGTCATCTTAATGGGTGCTATCCTCCCCAGCCACGAAATAGGGTAATACTTCCACCGCCTCAGGTCCGAGCGAATTTAAGTATGGAGCCTGGGGTAGTTGACTGTGGCTATAGTTTGTAAGGAAGGAACCAACTTGATTCCCAGGTATGGGACCGTGTCACCCGTCCACTGTATTGGGTGCTGGCGCTGGAGGTAGGCCTGTGTATGTGGAGGTAGCGAGAGGTTGAGAGCAACCGACTTGTCAATATTGACTTTGAACCCCAAGGCCCGCGCGAAGGAGTCGAGCTCCGTCAAGAAGGCCCCCAGTGCGACAGTCGGGTCCGATAGGGTGACAAGAACATCGTCCGCATATAAGCTTATGGAGTGGACGTCTCCTCCAAATTGGATTCCGGTGATTTGGGGGTGTTCCCTAACTCTCTGGGCCATAGGCTCCATGTACAGTGCAAAGAGCAGGGGTGACAAGGGGCACCCCTGCCTTGTACCCCTGCCTATGGGGAACGGTGTCGAAGTGAGTCTGTTAACTCTAACGGGCGCCGTGGGGGAATGATAGCAATTCAGAATTTGAGTCCTCATTTTCTCGCCAAGAGCAGCGTGAGTCATCATCTGTTCCAGATAAGGCCAGTGGACCCTGTCAAAAGCCTTCTCCACGTCTATGGTGAGGAGCATAAAATCCCCTGGGATCCATGACGCCTTCTCGATGAAGTGTAAAACCCTCTTAGTGTTATCGCTCGTCTGCCTATGCGGGATGAATCCCGCCTGGTCGGGATCAATCAGTCCGGGCATGGTGGTAAGCCCCACAACTGATTTTGTCCTTTCCAGGCTTAGGAATAACCACAATAGCGGCTTCTAGCATCGATTTGGGGATCGCTCCCGGGGTTGCGAAAGTATTAAAAAGCTTGGTGAGGAGCGGAGCCAGCGTAGGGCAGAATTGTTTATAAAAGGCCGCAGTGTAGCCGTCCGGTCCAGGGGACTTAGCTAGCTGGAGTTTTGAGATGGCCGCTATGACCTCTTCTATCCGAATGTCTCCCTCTAGTTGCTCCGATTGTTCCGGGGTTAAGGTGGGGAGGTGTGCCTCCGCTAGGTAGGCATCTCTATCTGCGTCCTCCAACTTCTGCCCCATTTATAGCTGGGTATAGAAGTCTCGAAACGTTTCAGCTATAGCTGCGTCCTCTGTGGTTAGTCTCCCAGACTGATCCCGGATCTCCTGCACCCCCTGTGCCTGCCGGGCCTCACGTAGTTTGTGGGCTAGCAGACGCCCGCATCTGTCCCCCCCAACATAGAACGAGTGGCGTAGCCGTAACGCCGCGTAATCCGCTCTATCCTCATCTAGGGCCGCTAATTGTGCCCGAGCTTGAGTCAGCTGACGCCAGATCCTAGGGGCCCCTGTCCGCTGGTGCATTTGTTCCAATTCCCTTGTTTTCTGTGTAAGTTCCTCCCTCTTCCGCCTTCGCTCTGAATTGTCTGCCGCAGAAATGGTTATGAGCTCGCCCCATATCACAGCTTTGAGTGCCTCCCATTGCGTAGCTAATAAGGTGTCGGGGTTGTCATTGTGCAAAAGGTAGTCATCGATGGCGCGCTGCACTTGCTCGACCACGGCGGGGCGTTGCAGGAGGGTGTTCCGGAGACGCCACTGCCGTTGGGGCCTTTGGGAGGGTGGGAATGTGAATGCGGCTACCACGGGAGAGTGGTCCGAGAGAGATGCCACCAAGATGTCCACCGCCGATGTGAGAGTGCAGAGGGCGTCGGAGCCCAGCAGATAGTCGAGGCTGGCATACGTTTTATGGGCATTGGAATAGTAGGAATATTCTCTGAGGTGTGGGTGAAGACACCTCCATAGATCTACCAGGCCTAGGTCCTTCAGTCTAGCCGTATCTCCTATCCTCTTCAACCTTTTCTTGGAACCATTAGCTAATTCACTAAATTCCATGAACATTCTCTTCCATATGTATGCGGACGATACGCAACTTTATTTGAAAATCTCATCCCCGGAGAGCATCATCTCACTCAACACTACCTTAACGTCTTCTCAAAATTGGCTAACTGAGAACCATCTCCTGCTCAACACCTCCAAAACTGAATTCCTTCTCATCTCTCCTCCGAACCACATCCTCAAGCCTGACCTTTGGCTGAATCACCTCTCTGCTTTCAACTGCTCCCCTCTCATCATTGATTCAGCCAAATCTCTCAGAATCACCCCGGGCACCTGAATATGAAAAATCACATCAGCAATGTGTGTATGGGAACTAACCACTTGATGAGGACACTTAGAAATATCAAACCATTCCTTCCACATTCTGATTTCAAGCAGGTGGTCTAAGTGCTTGTCTTGCCGAGGCTAGACTACGGCAGCGCTACGCTCTGTGGCCTTCCCAAATACACCCTGGCTCCACTAAGGGCATCACTGAACGCTGCGGCTAGACTGGTTACAGGTACCAAACGAAATGAGCACATCTCCCCAGTCCTAAAATCTCTTAAATGGTTGCCCTACGAAGCTCGAATTCAGTTAAAGATTGCCGTTCTGACGCACAAAGCCCTGCATTTCAAAACTCCCAGGTACCTAGCGCAAAAGCTTGAACTATCCTGTGGTGGTAGAGCCTCAAGAAGCGCTAACACTCTCCTCCTGAAACCAATCATTCTTAGCAAAAAGAGAACTTGTCACCGAGCTTTCTCCGGCGCTGCCCCAAAGATATGGAACTCTCTTCCACCGGAAGTACGCAGAACCTCCTCAAGGACTGCTTTCAAACTGGAAGCTAAAAGATTCCTAATGAATAAATTCTTACCTTAATTGGGCCAGGCTCACCTTCCCGAAGTCATTGATCCTACAACCATGTTACCATCATTTTGATGCTGCTCTTCTCTACCGCATAGTGTGCCACCCTTCATAGCCCACTATATACCTGTTCACTGTATTACTCTCCTTGATTCATTTGTCTTGTAACTATGCGATTATTACTGTTATTATTCTTACTTGATGTCGATATTGCATTTTGTCCTTCCATCCGTTTGTAAAGCGCTCTGATATCCTTCGGGATTTTGTTCGCGCTATATAAAACTTTATAAATAAACCCTGCAGTAGAAAGTGCGCCTGCCTGGTCAAAGCATTGTGCCGACCTGTCCAGGGTATTGTCGAAGATTAGGTTAAAGTCACCCCCCAGTTGTATCTTGCGCTCAGATGTTGCAGTGGCCTCCGTCAAAGCCTCCTGGATAAAGCGTTCCTGGCCCTCATTAGGTGCATACAGGGATCCTACAACCAGAGTGTGCCTCCCAATGAAGAACTGATAGGTCAATAGCCGTCCCCTAATCTCCGCCACCTTCTGCCCTACCTTCCCTCTGAAAGCCCTGGAGACTAAAATCGCCACTCTCGCTGACTTAGAAGGACCAGACTAGAAGAATTGCGTGGGAAACATTCGGGATTTGAGTCGGTGACAGTCTTGGGAGGGTAGGTGCGTCTCCTGCAACAGGCATATGTCAGCTCTGGTGCTCTCCAGGTATGAGAGTATCGCCCTGCGCTTAATGGGATTGTTGAGACCTCTCACGTTGAGTGTGAGGATCTTAAGAGTAGTGGGGGGCATCTAGGGGTCTATTGTCAGGAGGTTAGTGCAGGGACCCGTGTCTGGGTCTGTGCGACCTGGCTGGTGTGTGAGTGTGGGGTGAGCTCTGTGCCTCATGCGAAGGCCTTTGTGCGCCCGGGAGCAGTGAATGGGGGACCCCAAAAACAATAAAGAAGAGAAAGAAGGGGAAAAGGGAGAAAAAACAGAGGGAGAACCCTTAACAGAGAACAGAACAACACTACGGGCAAGAAGTAAGAGTTCGGAATATAGTCCGTCATCCAAGGACAACTGGTGAATAGTCTGTTCGGGGACCATAGTGTGGCCAAGGTTGTCTCCCCGTCCCGCCCGCCCAAATGCGATGAGGGGAAAACCATACAAACTTCGCTTAGTGTGCTTCACAAAGCTTGTGTCTTTGCCAGCGATTCTGGGAGGGCCTCCAGGACCGCTTCTTGGCCCTTCGTGATCTCCGCCGGGTCTGGTCGTTTGGGACGGCGTCTGCGGCCCTGCTGCCTCCATCGCGGTTGCGACTCCCCGGATCCAGGTGCGGGACTGCTGTTCCCGTCGTCGTCATCGGGGACTTCAATGCTCAGCAGCTAACACGCCTCAGAGAGGGAGCGCAGCTGGTAAAGTTTGCGTCCAGGTGGAAGATGAGTCGGAACGGGTGGCCCCAGGAGCAGGAAACCCTGCGCTGGTGAAGGTGCGCCGTGACTGGTCGAAAAGTTTTGCGTTTCTGTAAGGTGAGCGCGGCTAAGTCTTGGTACAGGGTTGGGGTTTGACCCCTAAAGTCCACCGGGTGCATGGATCTGGCCTTACGGAGAATCTCCTCTTTCGTGCGGAAATCCTGTACACAGACCAAAATGTCCGCAGGTGGGGCTTTGTCAGAGCGGGGCAGTTCCACTCTGTGCGCTCTGTCTATTTTAATGTCCGTGTCCGGTGGGCCGCCGAGAATATGATTGAAGAGGTCTCTTGTGTAGGCGAAGATGTCTCTGGCCTCCTCCCTGGATTTCACTCCTCTAATCTGGATGTTGTGCCTACGGGAGCGGTTCTCTAAGTCTTCGAGGTGAGTCTGGAGGTCTACCTGCTGATCATGGATACAGATGACTTCTTGTTGCAAGGCCGCTATTTCAGTGTCTCTATTGTCACCCATGTCTTCCAGTGTAGCAACCTGCTCCCCAATGTCGTCCACGTCCCGTCGGATGTCCTTAATTTCTGACGTGAGGTCGCGTATAACCGTTTTCAGGTCCTCGCGGAGAGTCGTGAAAAGGGACTCAAGGAAGGCTCGTGTTACCGGCTCCTCCGCAGTGCTATCCCCCTGCATTGGGGCGGGCCCGCTCTGGGAAGAGTGATCCATCGCGCCTCCACCCTGGGGCCGGGCAAACAGTTCCTTCAGCGTCTTATCCTTCTTCCCTCGGGTAGATGACATAGCTTGGTGCCAGGGGTTAGAGGGTCCCAGAGAGGGACAACAGGCGCGGAGGGTTCTGGGACCAGGTGGTCCAGCGCAGGTCGACAGTCGGGTCTCTCCACCAGTTAATCGCAGAGGGAAACCGGGTTGCAATGGGCCCACCGCCTCTCACCGGCTGTCAGGGCCTCAGCGTCCGTCTCCCCGGCAGGGTTCCGTCTCGAGGGCGACCTGAATCAGCCTCAGGGTATGCAGGGGAGTATGGATGTGGGTCTCGGCCTCACCAGACCCAAGGACAGCTGCAGGGCCCGTCTCTTACGTGCGTGTTGGGGTGCTGGCGGAGAGACTCTCAGCACCTCTAGCCACCCCGGCCGGGAGGCACCAGATCAGCCCTCCGAGCAGAGCCTGCCTATTCCGTGACCGTGCGGCCTGGTTTCTGTATGGGGCTGCCCTATGCCGGCTCCGTGCGGGGGTTACAGTGGGTGCAGGCGTGGGCTCCCTCCGCTGAGGTCTCCATGCGGGCTGCAAGTCCCTGTGTGCAATAGTGCGGTTTGGTGCTCAATAGTGGGTGCAGTCCCTTGGCGAGTGGGGAAGGTGCCGCCGTTGGAGTGCTGGGTCCGCGCGAGGGGGTGAGCGGGGAGCCATGCGTCGTGCCCACAAGCTGCACCCGAACCTGGTCGGGCCGCCTCCGCAGGCCACCGAGCTCCACTCTCTGCAGCCGCCTCTTCCGACGGCTGCGCTCACGCCCCCCACTCGTCCGACCCTCGCTGCCCTTGGCTTTGCCACCTGTTCCTGGTTGTCCTGCTGTGCCGGGTAAGGGTCCGGGGTCCAGTTCGCTATTGGCAGAGTCCGCCGGGGGGCCCACTGCGGTCCAGTCCCTCTCCTCTCTTATATAGGTCTCTACCGCTCTCGGCTCATCCTGACCCCCTCCCGCTTAGCGCCAGGATGCTCCTTCCGGAGTGACAGATTGCGCTTTATAAATACCCAATTGAATTCAATTCAATTCCTCGCTTCCGCGTGCCCCTGTGCCACTCTTTCAGTGCGGGGATAATCAGCACTGTGCCCTTTGCGGGTGTCAGGCCCTCTGTCTGTGCTCTCTTCAGTGGATCGTCATCACCCTGGGCCAGGCCTGGCTTCACTGCTCCACCAGGCCCGGCTCCGGTTCCCTTGCTTTGCACTGGCCTCCTAGCACACGTGGGCTGTGATGGACGTAGCGCGGCTCGCACCCCGGGCGGTTATCCCTGGCTGGGGTGCCTCTCTGGATTCCTCCTACTGTGCTGCCAGTGGCTTGGTTAAGTCTACCGGCATTGGGTAACGCCGGGATGCGGTCCCTCAGGCCCCCTGTCTGACTCGGTCATGTGCTCCAGGCCCCACGCTCTCTCCTAACGCGGCTCGTGACGCCTCCTGTCTCCGGCCGCGGGCTGCGGCGTCTGCCCGCTTCTGTGGTGGTCGGTATAGTGCCTTGCGGGGCGCCAAGGCCGCAGTACCCCTAGCCGCTCACCTGTAGTCCATTGCTAGGGGGGAGGGGGCCCGCCTCAGCCCGCGTCTAGGTCCGGCCGCGCTGAATAACAAGGCCCGGGAGCGGCTCCTCTACCGAAGGCAGGCCTCCGTGCCTGCGCGGGCCGGATGTACTGCCGGCGCGGTCCGCGCTTCCAGTAATCACCGCAGGGCCAGCGTGGTCTCCCTGGCACTCTCTGCGGCTCCACCGGTGTGCTTTGCTGACGCCGCCGGCACCAAGCGAGGCTCGGCAACGGGGTCTCACCACCCCCTCTGGATCTGGCTGCTTGCGTCACCTCTTGTGTCTCGCCCGGCCGCGGCTCTCACGGCTGTCTGCTCCCGGCCTCGGATCGTCGCCTCCCTTCGCTTCAATGCCGGACCTCGACCGGCTGTGTGGAGCCCAGTGCTTCTCTGGGTTTATCTCAGCGTAATTCTGTCCGCAGGGCCCGGCATGGACCCCGGGAGGTGCAGTATATGGGCGACGGGAGTAGGAGAATCACCGTCCTATCTCTCCGCCATCTTGGCCACGCCCCCCTCTCTACTTTTAACCTCACTCCTTCTTCCCGGCCCCTGCACCTGGGATATCCTACTGTACCCTCCCCTGCATCAACCTCTCCCTCTCCTAACAGTATTCTTCCCCCTCAACCCGAAGTGGCTTATTCCTACATCCCTCACTCCCTTTTATCCTCTCGTACCACAGGACCTGACTCTATGACTGACCTGTCCTTCTCTACGCAGAATTCTTTGTCCAACAGCCGGAACAATGTTAAGACTCCCTATCCTGGCCTCACCCCCCCTCCCCCCCCTCCGCACAGCAGACTTCCTTCCCCTGTCAACTCGGAACCCACCTCATTCCCCCCTCCTTTGCAACTGATTTCCCCCTCAATATTATAGCTCAGATGCTAACTAACATAGAATGCAACCTCTCAACCATGAGGACTGAACTTACACGAATCAGAGAGGATTACAACGCCCTCAACTCCAAGACCCCCCCAATCACACTGATTCCTTTTGTTCTTGCTTCTTAAACATCCCCCAACACAACCAATGGAGAACCACACCCCTTCGCAGTCGAACACATAGGCCACGCCGTGCTGTGAGCTACCTCTCCACCTCCGACCTAATTGACCTATGCAACTCCTACCTACCTAAACCTTTGATTACTGATCATCCCCTCCCTTACGCCAACATTCCTGTGATTGTGGGCACTAACAGAACCCTTTCCTCTCCCATCTCCCCTAGACCCCCAGCTCAACTTACCATCATCCACTCTTGTAAACCTACCAAAGACAACCCAAATCCCCTTTCCTGCATGCTTGTTAACTGCCAATCAGCAGTCCAACATGCGACGGAAATATCAGAAACCATCCTCAGCTAGGCTATTGACATCGCCTTCCTTACTGAAACCTGGCTTAATGACCACGTGACGGCTATTCTTGACTTACTCATCCCCCCGGTTACTCCATCATCAGGAAAGACAGATCTGACAGAATAGGGGGTGGACTAGCTATAATCTATAAAAATGAACTTCAGCTCACCCTTCTAAAGAACACGGACCACCTAACCTTTGAATACCTTGGTGCTGAACTCACAGTGCAGGGCTCTTCCCCAATTCGACTACATAATATTTACCACCCTCCGGGTGAACCTCTTCTCTTCGCTGATGAATTATCCGATCTTTTTACACAATACTCACTTTCTGACTCGAAAAATCTCTTCTTAGGAGACTTTAATATCCACTGGAATAATATGGAGGATCCCACAGTCATGTGCCTCATCAACCATCTTGAGATGTACGACCTTAAGCAACTATGTCACATTCCAACCCATACCACAGGGGCCACACTCGACGCCATCATTTCCAACATTGACTTGGCCTCCCTTTCCAACATCATCCCCATCGACTGGTCTGACCATCACCTCATTCTGTTTAAGATCATAATTAGTGCCCTAACCCCCCTACAAAAAATATCAAACCCATGAAATGGACCAGAAACCTTAAACAAATCCCCCCCGGTGAACTTGAGTCTAAACTCTAAGCTCAACTTCTTCTCACCCCTCTCACCCAAAATGCAAATGAGCTCACTGAACATTTCAATAAGACTGCTAAGGATGTCCTGGACCAATTAGCCCCTCTTAAACTGAAACAACAAAGAAAAATTCCATCCAAATCCTGGTTCAATCCAGATCTCAACAACGAAAGACGATCCCTTAGACTGGCTGAAAGAACATGGAGACAACACCCCTCTCCCTCCCATCTCGCCCTCCTCAGATCTGCGAGATCAACTTACAAGAAACACATTTTCAAGGAAAAGGCAACTTTCTTTCGAGCTCAACTTGACCATGCCAAAAATAGGCCCTGAGAACTGTTTAACATTGTCAGGAAACAAACATCTTCTGCCCCCCCAGAGCTAACGGCCTCAACAAAGAGATGCGAGGAAATTGCTAACTTCCTCTCGGACAAAATCGCCAAAATAGATCAATCCTTCCATCTAACTCAGGCCCTGCCCAACCCCCAATATGCTGTAGATGTTTCCATAGACTTACCTCCCGTGTCGACTCCGCCCCTACCACCTAATCCTGCCACTCACCTACCCGTTCCAACTTCTCCTGATGACTTCCTTTTCAACTTAAAGCTGAAAAATAATGCCTCCTGGCATAATTTCCATCCTATGACTGAGCTCGAAGTCTTTAATTTCATTGCTAAACTGAAGCCGACCTCACACACCAAAGACCCTCTCCCCTCTAACCTTGTCCAAGATCTAAAACACATCATTGCCCCTTACTGGACTACTATCATTAATACCTCCCTTGCCACGGGATGTGTCCCCGACTCCCTCCAACTCGGTCATATCACTCCCATTCTTAAAAACCTCACTGCTGACCCTAACAATCTCCGCCCTATCTCTAACCTCCCACTTCTTTCTAAAGCCCTTGAAAAATGTGCATTGCTTCAATTGGACAATCACATAAGCAATTTCAACTTACTTGACTCCTTGCAATCCGGTTTCAGAAAAGGCTGCAGCACTGAAATTGCCATGCTAAACATAGTGGATGACATCCACTGTTCCCTTGACAATGGTGAGACCTGCTTACTTATACTCCTCGACCTCTCTGCTGCCTTTGATACAGTTAACCATTCTTCCTTACTTAATTCGCTTAAAGCTCGCTTTGGCCTTAATGGTATGGTCTTCAAATGGTTCGCCTCTTACCTCCAACACAGAACACAACAAATCAAAATCAATGACTGCCTCTCTAGTCCTAAACCTGTCTCCCTGGGTGTCCCTCAGGGCTCTATTCTCTCCCCCTCTCTCTTCAACCTCTTTATGGAACCCCTTACCCTCATTCTGAAGCAAGCTGGTATCAACTATCACCTCTACGCTGATGACACCCAACTTTACTATAAGATTAGATCCCATTCTGATGTACTTCCTCTAAACAATACCTTGAGTAAGATCCAATCCTCGTTCTACTCCAACCATCTCAAACTGAACCCTAATAAAACTGAAATCATTCTCTTCTCTCCAAAAAACAACCAGCTCCCCATCCAAGGCTGGATCTCGGACCTAAATGCCCTCAATTGTTCCCTCTCCTTATCCAACTCGGTGAAATCACTTGGTTTCACTATTGACAAAAACCTAACTCTTAATGACCACATAAAAAACTCTGCTAAAAGAGCCCTTTTCACTCTCCGACATCTCAAGAAAATCAAACCCTTCATTCCATCTGACGACTTCAAATGGGTTGTCCAATCACTAGTCCTCTTGAAAATTGATTATGGTAACGCTATCCTTACCGGAACCCCCAAAGTACACCTAGCCCCCCTTAGACCTGTACTCAACCTAGCTGCCAGGCTCATCACTGACTGCAAACGATTTGGCCACATCTCCCCAGCCCTGAAAGCCCTTAATTGGTTACCCGTTGAAGGAAGATGCTCCTACAAGACTGCATGCATTACGCACAAAGCTCTTCACCAACAAACCCCGTTGTACCTTACAAACAAACTCAAGAAAGCGGGCTGCTCCCGAACGACGAGAAGCACTAATGCACTCCTCCTCGTCCCCCCCTGCTAAAAAAGAAAACCACCCAATCTCGCTCCTTCGCCGGGAACGCCCCGAACATCTGGAATGCTCTCCCTAGAGACCTGCTCTGTCACCCCTCCTACCTATGCTTTAAAAAAGACCTTAAACAGCACCTTCTCAACAAATATTGGGGTCCTTAATCTCCCCTCTGACCTAACATTCTGTTTCCCCTGCTTTGGTTTTCCTTTACTTACCTCCTGGCTCTCACCTCTCTCCTCCCCCCTTCTTTTTACATATCACCCTGTTTACTCTCACCTTACCCCCCTTTCTTCTCCTCCCCCGTCTCCTACCCTTACCCCCCAGCTCTTCCTATAATTTTTTTCCTCCGTTGATACTCTCTTCACTGCCCTAATTTGTTCTCACCCATTTATATTTAACTAATTTGTTCATTACCCGCAAATCCGCCCAGAATTTTTTTGTTCCTCCCCTTTACTTAATTTGTGAGCTGTACCTGCATTTTTTTGTTACCGTTGTAAAACCGCTCCTCTTGATTGCCTCTTCTCATGTAAAGTGTTTTTCTTTTACCCCTGTTTTAACTTAATATGTATTACTCTTACCTGTTTGTGTTTATTCGATGAACAATTGTTTTTCCTGTACTGGTTCTGATCATGTAAAGCGCTCTGATGCCCCCGGGTCTAGCCAGCGCTATATAAAACCTTTCAAATAAATAAATAAATAAAATAAATGGAGAAGAAATGCAGAGCGAGAGCCAGCATGAAAGTAAACAAGTACAAACATAAGCAAGTGTGTGTGGCAACCCGCTTAACAGAGATGTTGTAACTGGAATGTGAGATGGACATAAAAGAGGGACAAAGTGTTACACTACATCATCTTTCCTCAAAAATAAAATAGCAAGATAAAATAAGAGAATTTTTAATGAACATAAAAATCTCTCTACTTTACTGGCATGGACAGATTGCGTGCAGTTCTACCACTGCCTACTGAGTCAGCAGCATTCGCATCCTCAGAAGGTTCACGGTCAGAACTTTGTTCCAAATTACCGGTCAATGTAAGTTCAGTGTGAACCACAGCAGTAGAAGAATCAGATTTTGTAGAGGTAGTAACTTGAGTGGCATTTGTAGAATTAGACATTGCAGAGGAAGAAATGTGACTGATATTTACATTGCTTCCCCTCCAAAGTGAACCAAACATTGTTTTGTCGTCCTTCCTCCTTAATGCCTTAGTGTGTCAGAATTTTGCAAGCTTGCTCAGGTGTCACTCTAACAAGTGCCCGTTTGCTCCACAAACCCCTTCCATCTAACAGAACTGAACAATTTGCAACTCTGATTGTTTGTACAGGATCAGAGAAAACTGAAAGCCCTTTTTAGGTCTCGGCCTGCACCAGCGCTTGCGCTGGTCTGGCCGAGAGTTTTAGTAAGTGGGTTTTGGAAGTGCAAACCCACTGGCTTTCGGCTGGCGACCAGCTTGCGTTCACGATAGCGTGCACGCGCAGCTGCCATCTGTTTCCTATCTCTTCCTCATTTCCTCGTCATGGCTCATTAACTCTCTGGACTCTGATGTTTCAATCGCAGCAGCTCACATTACCAACCGACGCCCTGGACTACAGTCACATGAAAAACAACAGCGATTAGCATTGAAATGCAAGCTTTTTTTTGTCTAGTTAGAAATATTGCTTCGGTGGGTTGATTTCACCTTATATCGCTATTTGTTTTATATTGGGAGTCACAGCCTAATTACCAGTATTTTTGTCTCACTCGGTTTTTTTTTTTATATTTATTCGCGCAAAGCACAAAGCTATATTTAAGGTTACTTTTTCCGCGTCACTTCTTCACTCTATTTAAACTCCACACCCCCCACTCTTATTGTCTCTCTCCTTCTCTCTCTCTCTCCCCTCTCTAATTCTCTCTCTACTTAATTAACTCTCCCCTCTCTATCTTTTTTAGCCTTTCATTCTCTCTCACCCCTTTATCTGTGTCTCTTTCAAACTCCTTCATTCACTCTCTCTCCCCTTCTTTCTCTCTCTCTATCCCGCTCCACTCTTTATTCTATGTACACCCTTTCTCTCTCTCTCTTTCTCTCTCACCACCCTCTCTAATTGGGCATTATATCTTCACTCTATCTCTCACTCGGCAACACCACAGCATCACTCAGCATCACCACAGCATCACTCAGCGCAACCACAGCATCAATCAGAGCCAGCACAGCATCAATCAGAGCCAGCACAGCATCACTCAGCACCAACACATCTCTCAACGCCATCACAGCATCACTCAACGCCATCACAGCATCACTCAGTGCAACCACAGCATCACTCAGTGCAACCACAGCATTACTCAGCACAACCACAGCATCACTTAGCGCCACAACAGCATCACTCAGCGCCACCACAGCATTACTCAGCAGCACCACAACATCACTCAGCGCCACCACAGCAGGACTCAGGGCCACCACAGCATCACTCAGGGCCACCACAGCATCACTCAGGGCCACCACATCATCACTCAGGCCACCACAGCATCACTCAGGGTAACCACAGCATCACTCAGGGCCACCACATCATCACTCAGCGCCACCACAGCATCACTCAGCGACGCCTCAGCATCACTCAGCACCACCATAGCTTCACTCAGCGACACCACATCATCACTCAGGGCCAACACTGCATCACTCAGCACCACCACAGGATCACTCAGCACCACCACAGGATGACTCAGCACCACCACAGGATGACTCAGCACCACCACAGCATCGCTCAGCACCACAACAGCATCGCTCAGCACCACCACAGCATCGCTCAGCACCACCACAGCATCGCTCAGCACCACCACAGCATCACTCACCGCCACCACAGCATCACTCAGCGCCACCACAGCATCACTCAGCGCCACCACAGCAGGACTCAGGGCCACCACAGCATCACTCAGGGCCACCACAGCATCACTCAGGGCCACCACAGCATCACTCAGGGCCACCACATCATCACTCAGGCCACCACAGCATCACTCAGGGTAACCACAGCATCACTCAGGGCCACCACATCATCACTCAGCGCCACCACAGCATCACTCAGCGACGCCTCAGCATCACTCAGCGCCGCCACAGCATCACGCAGCGCCGCCACAGCATCACTCAGTGCCGCAACAGCATCACTCAGCACCGCCACAGCATCATTCAGGGTCACCACAGCATCGCTAAGCACCACCACAGCATCGCTCAGCACCACCACAGCATCATTCAGCACCACCACAGCATCATTCAGCACCACCACAGCATCACTCAGGGCCACCACAGCATCACTCAGGGCCACCACAGCATCACTCAGGGCTACCACAGCATCACTCAGCGCCAAGACAATATCACTCAGCACCACCACAGCATCACTCAGCACCAAGACAATATCACTCAGCACCACCACAGCATCACTCAGCACCAAAGCAGTATCACTCAGCAAGACCTGAGTATCATTCAGCATCACCTCAGCATCGTCTCCGCAACAGTCACCACCACCACCACTACCACCTCAGCATCACTCAGCACCACCTCAGCCTGCTCTCAGGCAACAGAGTGATTCACTGCAGCGCGCCGACCAGACTGGTGTTTGATTCCCGCTGGAAGCCTGAAATAATTGACGCTCCAATTGTGAAGCGCCGCATCCGCTGGGCTGTTTTTAACATTGACGGCCTCTTGACGGCTCATCGCAGTGCCGTTCCGGAGAAGGGCCTTCATGCCCACAGATTAACCGCGCCTCCTCCCTTAAAATCCTGGGCATCCTTGAGGCCCACCGAACCCCTCGGTGTCAACGGGTTTTCACCACCCTGCCCTCGCAATTTAGTTGGTCCCCGCCCTTCATGAGAGCAGTATTGACCAGATTGCCCTCCCGTACTACTTCCGGCTGGAAGTAGGTCCCGCGCGAACAATAGTATACGCACTTCGAGGCAAGAAATACAACACTGTACTAACCACAGATCGGTTCTACAACACCCACGCCTCAGTGGTTCTTGTAGGAAGTTCAGGTTGCTCACTTATTGTCCTGATGATGATCTTAAGTCCCTAAGATCGAAACGCCGTCGACTTCTACAACAGGAACTCTCTCAATTGTATTAACTTAAGCGAAGTTCCTACTCTGTTGTCAATGTGATGTAATGTTTTTAGAGTTCACCGCACCTTGTCACATTACGCACCTGTCACTTTATGTGAGCACCTGTTTATCTTGACTGTCGTTAATCATGTTTGTGTAAAATAAAATGTTTATTTTACACTACATATGCTCCCCTACTACTTTCGTGCTCCCTTAATGATTAATTGTCTACCCCAAAAAGTTTTACCTTGTGTCCTTCTCGAGGACTCCACTTGGTTGTACAGGACCTGATTGGGCCAAATTGAACCGCTGTTTTTTCCTAAAACACATGTTAACCCCAGGTTCTTCTAACGGGGTACCCTTGTTTCACTATACTGCTCTCGGAATCTGGCATCTATTGATTCTCCCCTAGCGTCTGGCCGCTGCTAGTGTTATAATACAGGTACTAGTTCCCAACCTTCACCCTCCGATTGTTTATGCCCCCTCAAAAAAAAAGCTTTAACAAACAACCATTGCAATAGGCAGAAACAAGTTGCCAGCATTGCAAGAACAAAAGAAAACTGAGGAAATTTTTTATTGTAAATACTTTTTTAATATGGTTGTTCAGTTTTACATAATGCCTTCTTGGTCATATATAAAGTAACAAAAATGCTTCTGACACTTTTTTATTATAACTTTTCAGCATGCTGCACAGCAGCCACACTTCTCTACAACACAGCTTGAAGACATTGGCAAACACAATAGCTCTGGCTAAACACTTATAAGGCCCCAAAGGCGAGACCTATTGGCTATGCCAATGCTTGTTTTACTCTGGTAGGGTGTTTGATCTACACCCAATTAGAAACTTTGAACTCAACAGATTTAACAGCATGAGTTTTCTCATAGGGGCCCTTAAGAGTTGACAGGGCTGCTGCCACTCTTTCCTTAACTATTTCAGAAATTCTACACTGACAATCTTTATTTTTGGGAATAAGGTCTTTAATCCAATCAAGACAAACTTGAGACTTGGGTTTCATCTTTCTCAATAAAGAAAAAGGAGAAGCCCCAGTGGTAGAGTGCAGAGTAAGATGATAAGCCCATATCTTTTCCTTTAGAAATTCCTCCACAGGAACTCTGCTGGCCAAGGCAGATTGAATACCTTCTTTAATAAATCTGTTCATCCTCTCAACCAGACCATTTGAGGTTGGTGAGTATAAGGCCACCCTTAAATGTCTGATATGATGACTATGAACAAAGTCCATCAAACAAAATGTGTTCCATTATCGGTTACCAAATCCTTTGGTGGCCCCTCTGCTTCTAAAACGTTACTTAAAATTTTTTATGACAGTGGAGGTACTGGTGTTGGGAACAAATTAAAAAAAAACATTTGGACAAATAATCAATTAAAACAATTAAAAATCGTTTATCTGAAGGCAGAATTTCAAATGGACCAGCAAAGTCTAAGGCAACTTTGGACCAAACTTCATCAGGAAGGAGAACAGTGTGTTAGGGTGTCTGGTGAGTACTCCAGTGTTTGTCTGAAAGTAAACAGGTGGCTCATGCAGATACCCAATTAGCTACCTGTGTGTCTAATGAAGGCCACTAAAAAATTGTTTAAAATTCTTACAGGTGGCTCCCACCCCTAAATGTCCTTGATGGGCAGCTTCATTGAGTTTGATTCTAATATTAGATGAATGGGGGAATAGATACTTCATTATGTAAAAGTATCCCATCAACAATAGACAGTTCACTTTCAACTTGTGCAAAGGATCTGAGTGGAGCTGGCAATGATCGTACCCTAGGCCAGACTTTTTTGTACAAAATGCATAACAGTAGATAAAATGTTTCATTTTAAGGCAGACAGCCATTCCTCACGAGAGATCATACCTGAAGAGCTCATTATGTCATCCAAGGTAGCTACCACAGATTCAACTTCCTCACAATCTTCAGATTGGTTATCAACCTGAATTGGCATCCTGGACAGAAAATCTGCTTGTGAATTTCTGCCACCAGGTATGTAATCAATCTTGAAATTGTACTTCTGCAAACGAGAAAGTACTCTGACTAATCGAGCAGCGGCTTTTACTGACCCATTGCCATTCAATACGTGTATTAGAGGTTTAGGATCAGTGAATAAATCAAATCTCATGCCCCATAGAAATGTTTTGAATTTCTCTATGGCCCATGAGCAAGCCAATGAAAAGAGTAGGAAATCGTCCTGATAGGCTTGAGTGCCTGGTATGTTAGCTAACACAGTATCCATTAACTTCTGGAATACGCTTGCTGCAGATGCAAGACCAAATGGTAAGCATAAAAATTTGTAAGCTCCAAAAGGAGTAACAAACGTGGTGGGGTCTTGCTATTCTGAGGCAAGTGGGATCTGATGGTATGCAGAACACAAGTCTAAAAGTGTAAAATATTTGACAGAACTTATCTTTGCTAACAAGTCATGTATTTTGGGTAATGGGTGGCAGTCTACTACCGGGTTCTTATTAAGGGTGCGTAAGTCTGCACAAAGTCTGATGTCCCCATCTTTTTTTGAACTACGACAATGGGACTTACCCATTCTGAGGAGTCTGCATGTGCAGTCACACCTTGCCTTACTAACTTATGAAGCAGGTTCTTCAGCTCCGACCTTATAGATAAAGGTACTAGCCTGGCTTTGTGGGACACGGGTAAAGCGTTCTTCTTAAGCTTTAATATATGCTCAAATTTATGAATATTTCCAATACTATTTGTAAAAACATCTGGAAATGTGTGTATAACCTCAGATAAAACACTATCACTATTTTCAGTGACTGAGGTTACACACGTTGTTCACCATAACTGGACTGGGAGCACCAGGAACCAGCATCAGACGCAACTTAGCTTAATATTGGCAACTAATGGTATATTTCCCTTTTTCTGCAACATATATCTTGGTGCATGTCTGTCTGCCTAAACATTCCAAATCATCCATAAAGAAACCTATCATGTTTATCTCTTGATCTCCATATGCCTTAGAAGAAGCATCAGGGTAACTTAACAGTTTAGTTTCAGACCATGTATGTTCATAGAAAGGTGTCTGATACAATTGTGATAGGTGCCCTTGAGTTAGCCATCATGTTGAGTCTTATAGGACCAATGTGTACGTCATTTAATGGACTCTACACCGGTTTTATATCTAGAAAATCAACATCAAGTGTGAGAACAACCCTTGACAGATCTTGTGAACATCAAGGTAGAAAAATCCACAGAAGTCACTCTAGAAATGCTCCCAGCACTTCTGTAAACCCCTTGAAAACGTCCTATTTTATGACATTTATTGAATTCTTTTACCTGAAACCTGGACATAAGGCATACTTGCTAAGATGTGTTTTGGAACTATCGTCTAGACAGGGAGGCGCTAGGGGAGGGAGGGTACCCGCCTTCACAGAGCTCCTGCTCCTCTAAGGGTTTCTGTAGAACGAGAGTGGTTGGATGTTTGGGCATGACTTAAATGGCCATGCCCAAGATAGTCTCTTATTTTCACTAGACCTGAGAATCTCAGGATACCCATAAGTTGGAGGTTAAGTACCTTACCATTTCTTGCCGCATGTGTGCCTTATCAAGAGCCAGATCTTTAAAGAGAGCATGAACCCTCAAGGTTCATGCACAGCGCCCACTTCCTCTATATGTGGGAACTCAACAGGGCCATACAGTGCTAGGCCATGGCTGTGGGCCCCCTTCCCTGGAACTCACAGCCCTGGGTCATAGCTGTGAGGCCAGGAGTACGAGGCTTCCCTTCATGGGCCTTACAGCTTTAGACATTACCTGTTAGGCACAGGGAAGTGGGGCCACACCCCTGTGCCTTGCAGCACTAAACCATGACTGTGAGACCCAGAGGATAGGGCCCCTCCCCAGGGCCTTGCAAATCTGGATCATGGAGGCGAATCTCAGGGAGGAGTTCGCTGGGCCATACAGCACTAGACCACGGTGACATGGCTTAGGGAAACAAACTTCCTTCCTCTGGGCCTCCTAGCGCAAGATCACGGTTGCTCAGGGAGTTAAGGACTCACCCCCTCCATTGGGTTTCTGGGTGGTGACTACTCCGCTGTGTCTCACAGGGCTGTACCATGGCTTTGTGCATAGGTCCATGTCAGGTGCATAGGCATCCATAGTGCTGCAGTTGCTGGGGCACCCGTAGAGTTAGGTCCCCAATGCAACCGTATTATGGCTGTATGTTACGTTGCAGCCAGTGGACAGTGGGGCGGGGGTGCTTTTACTTTGCACCAACGCCCATGCCACCATTGCTATACCTCTGCCCTATCCCTTGGCCCTCTCAGCCCTGGTCCCAAGAGTCCTAAGGAAAGTAGGGGTCCTCACCTGGTCCTTCAAACACACGACCATGGACTTGAACATGGATTTTGGCTAACCCTATAGAAACATCTCCTCGGTGAAACTGCATGTGTGTTAAATGTCCTGTGAAGTGAAAGTGATAATGGAAACTAATTGGTGGAGCATAAAGTTTTGTTTAGCTGCAAAAGTAAAAATCTAGAGGTTAGAAAGATAGGACAGTGCTGATGTAAGATTTTATATACGATCACAAGGGCTTTGAAGGTAACTCTATATCGAATGGTAGCCAAGTATCACTGACAGAATATCGTGGCTAAAAATATCGGAACACACAAATATTGTGACAAAGATATTTTTGTCAAAAATATTGTGATCCTATACGAATAAAAAAAATATTGTTTACAACAATATTGACCAAAAACAGATGTAAATGTTTGTTAACAAATATCGTCCTAAAGGTAGTGTATTTAAACAATTTACTCCTTAATGTTATATAACTTGAATAGAAAGAATAAAGGGGCTGATTACAATGGCGGTCGTAGACACCTCTGCGGTGCGGGCGGAAAACGATTTAGTTACTCCAGAAGCGGTCATCGCGACCACCATATTACAATGGGCAAAGATAGCCCATTTCCCGTCCGTCATGGTGTTTCCGGATCCGCAAACAATTTTGTTACGCAACGGTGCTGTAGGGAGCCAATAGAGAAAGCCAGCCGTGCGGAATGACGTTCTCACCGCCAACTAGATCACGATGCGTCAAACAGCCCATCAGAGCGCGGTGGAAACACCAGCTCATCGGAGATTGCGGAAGCACAACTACGGAGAGAGAAACTCGAGTCAGAGGCACCTCTCCACGTTCCTGCACGTCACGGATCCTGCTCTACAAGCCCTGCTGCTGCTCTCCCTGATCCACTACCAGCAGATAAGACGCCGTCACGGTCAACAGCAGAGGTAAGTCCAAAACATCTCCCCGCATGCAACCCCTTGACAACAACAACACACAGCAATCGCGCAGGTATATTTTACCTGTCAACATCGGACACCCTGATGGACACAGGAACATATACCACAGTTAAAGTACCCATTTATTTCACGAAGGTACATTGTCACCTCAGCATCGGGCGCACGCATCTCCATAGAAATGATGCTATATAGCCCGGTCGTGGCGGTCACGTCACAGCTGTGGTGAAGAGGCGGCAAATCTTGCCCATATGGTTGTAGAAATCCAGCACATGGTTCCAGGCAACCAAGATCCTTATACCATCCTCCACCCCACAAACAATCAAAAACAGCATCCAGCTAGCACAACATACCTGCTGCAAGGAGTCATGTTCAGGTACAGTGTATATAGTGACATTTCTGTAGGATCAAAAGAAAATGTATAGCAACAGGAGTGATGGATGAGGCAAGAGTCACTTCAAAGGGACAATAGTCATCACTGCAGTCAAATCAGGGTTAGTCCACATCCAACGTGGAATAGAGGAGGCCAGAGCAAACAGGATGTGTATAGGGAGTTCACAGTAGTACAACAAGGTGTTTGATGAGTCAGAGAGCAAAGGTAGATGACATATTAAGATAGCCACCACTGCCACATAATCACAGTGGAACACACACCCTAAGCAGACATTGCCAGGCTCATCACATACAATGGCAGACCATACCACATAATGACAGCCCATACCATGCAACACTGTAGAACATTTCTGACTCAAACAGCAAACTTAAAGTAAGCATCAGTGTGCATGTCTCTCATTTGTGTACTGCTACACTAAATGACCCCATGTGAGTATGTCCTGTACATCAACAACACTGACTACCCTGCCACTTCACTGAACACCTCCACACCATCACTCCACCTCTCCAAAGGTAGCACCAACTATAAAATATTGAATGAATGTCAAAGTGTTAGGAAGAGTCCATTTTGATATCAGTAAATTCTGACCTAAGACTCATGACAACCCCCTCTTCCTCACACCTGCCTTCCACTCATGTGAATAAATGTGAGTAATTGAATAAATGAAGAGTCATTGTGCAGATTACCAACCTTGAAACTGGTCAGTCTGCATGTTAAGTCCTTGATACAGCTCACAAACTCTTTCTCTGCCTCCTACACAAACTATAAGTCACCAGCACTGTATGAGAACAAGTAAACTATTCAAAAGTGGAGGGAACAGTGCAGGAAATGTATGGAGAAATGACTGGCACCATATGTTCATGGAATTTAAGAGGTACCACATATGACACTACACTTAGGACATCAATTAATACATGTGTGGCACAGAGATTCTAATTGTATGAAAGTTATCATCAGTTCAGTATCACTGTGATCCAGCAATGCAAGTAATGCATTGGACCACAATGAGATGACCTGTCATTGCCATACAGTGACCAGCACCTCATTTGTCTTAACTAATATGTCATGTGTAGGCCACCAGCACAACACTTATGGCCCACGGTGACATTCCCTGACTGTCAAACTTAACAATAACTTTCAGACATACCCCTCACCTACCTATCTTCCACCTTCCCTGCTCTACACCTGGGACAATCTCTGATAAAGGTGAAAATGAACTCACATGCGTTCCCTGCTACACAATGCTACACCCTGGTGTGTATCTCAAAATCTCAGAGTTCAGCTCAAGGATGTCTGATTGAATGCTGAACTCAACGCAATTGCTAAATACATGTATCACAGACCACACCAAAAGAAGTCCAACAAGCATGGCCATGTGCAGCAAAAGAGTGGATAGCCAATCTGCTCCCAGTCCTCCCTGGAACAGATATAATTTCTCCTCTGGCCAACTGCACAGACTGCATAATCCAATCTAATCAAAATCACCATAAACAAATGACACATATAACCCCAAAGTGTGTGCATCCAGGCCAATCTGCCAAGACAGCCATCGACACTCCACCTGTTACAAAGTGAACATGGTGTCAGTGTTCCGCACAAGCATTCCCACGCACAATCCTGACAAGTGACTGTTCAAAGATAGGGGGCCATAGCACTATTGTGCACACAAAACAAGCAAAGAAACAAGACTCCACATTGCCTTATGTGACATGCACACAAGAAATGCACAGTACAAAATCAACACCCATCTGAATGCATTCAAATACACATACTCCTCACACACAGTGTCCTGCAAAAACAACATAACACACACAATGACTAGTCAGTAGAAAGAGCCAATACAGGCCAAAGACTGCATCCCTCACCAACAAAATCATAACATATGTACATCCCAACACATCCCATAGCAATCTCAGCTGGACATCGGGGGGACTCACACCTGGCAAGGCCAATGCATCATCCACTGACAGCAGTGCATGCACAGTAAGCAGTGTGTGAACACCAGTATCAGACATATCTGAATTCACCACCATGAACTTGAACATCACAATTCATCACAGCACACAGATCACTTCACACACAGGATGGGTAGCAGTGCCTCAGCAAACACCTACACACTTTTGCTATCACCTACTGCTACACAACTCAGGCAAACACATATGCATGGAACAAGACTAGAGGAATGTGCTGGAAACTCATCTGTACTGTACATGAGCAACCATGACTGCAATCAAGTAGACTCAAATACCACATATCAAATTGTGAAACAGTGCTGAGGGGCACAATGGTTCTGGACCCAAATCATTCTCCCACAGTATAGTGTCACGCTATGGAGTGGTGGGGAGGGTCAAACACTGGCATGGCATGTACTGGAACTTTTTGGAGTGAAGTGGTAAATACAGGAGTATTGTACAGGTGAGGAGTGTACAGAGCAAAAAGACAGTGGAGTATCTCACATTGTGTAGGCCTCAAATGGTCTTCTTGTGACTGGTATGTATTTGAATAACATATAGTGGAGTAGATAAAGTGTAAAGTGACATCAATGTATGTGAAAATTCATATATAATGTTTGTTTGCCAGAGTCAGTCAGCACAGTGAGAACAAAGGTAAGCAAGAGCTATGCCTGATCCCAAAACTCACAACACAGACATTGCAGTGACACACTGCATACTCACAAATGATATGGTCAAGAAGTAGGCGTACCGTAGGACTGCGAGGCCACACTGACACACTGCACATTGCTCTGGCAACAACTTCAACATGTGCACATAACCTACAGCAGGTGTCTGATCATGTAAACAAACAGGCACTCATCAACTGGATCATACATGTGTGAAAGGGTCATGCTCAAGGGCACATACACATTAATACATCAGCTAATGACAGGACAATCAAACTGTATGAGTATTCAAGTGCACACATGTAAATGTACCCATGTGACTATGAAGCCATACCTATCCAAGATGACTGGGAGCTTGGGACTGCAGAATGGCTGCCGTCAGTGTGGAGGCCAAAGACTGGACAGTTCTGTGCAGGCCACCGACGTCCGAATGAATGCCCTCCAGGAATGCAACAACCTGTGACATCTTGGTGCCATGATCCTGGAGGGCATTCAAGAGCGCAGTCTGACCCACAGACAGCTGCCGCAAGATGTCTATGGCCTCCACACTGAGAGCAGCAGGGGAGACAGGGGCAGCGGTGCCTGGGGGGAAAGAACTCTGCCCTTCTTAGGTGTACACACCTACACCGGTGTGTACACATCAAGTTAGATCCCCAGATATATCCCCAGATATGATGTACCCTGTCCACCCCTCAAGTCATCATGTCAATATAAATAGCTGTTGTTGATGTAGAGCATCCAAATATGACATGTGTTCAAAAGTAGAGCCCCGACAAATTAATGAAGAGGACAAGAGTAGACCATCACAGACAAGCATCATGGCCCCATTGACCCTCTGAGTCAATCAGCACATTAGTTGCCGTAACCTCTGGGTAGACCTGCAAAAGCAAATCAAGTACATGCCAATGTGAATGTTGCATTTAGAGCATCGAACAGATGAGCATATACACATACATTGTACTGCATCATTAGCAAGGGCAGCAACAAAGCTCAGAACCTAAATATATTTTTTATTACATAAACTCTGTATCTGCATTAAAAGTGCAAAACATTAAGGTCAACGGCCAGTCCAAAATACAGTCCGCACATGTGTGCATTAAAACGTGCACAACAAACTTGCAACACAGACCACTGCCATGGAAATCTCCCCAGGATAGGGGCAACAAATGGGCAGTTCAGGCACCGCTCAGGGAGGAATGAGGTGGGAAGGGGGAGTCTGCTTCAAAATTGGGGAGAACTGGAACTGGGAGGGTGATGACTGTCTGGAGTAGTCGGAGGACTGGACCTGGGAGGGGGAGAACTGGCTGAGGTAGAGGGATCACTGATTGTGGGAGCCTGAGGGCTGGCTGGACCTGGTGGAGTTGTGACACGGGGAGGTGGAGAAATGCTGGGGGAGGCTCAGTGGCTGATGTTGCATGTGGAGGGCTGGTCTCACTTGTTTGGGGATCCGATATCCACTAAGTGGCTTGGGCCAAGGGAGAAGTGAGGTGGCCACAACAGCCTCCTTCTTCCCAGAAAGTGGAGCAGGTGGTGGTGGATCTTTCCGGGAACATTTCCATGATCTGGTGGTACACTGGGGGGGGGGGGTGGCCTTTTTCCCTGCTACCCCTGTTGTGGAGGTACTTTACCCTCTTTGGTTTTCTGTCCATGCTTCACGGGGGTGGTGGGTGGGAGTGGCAGCTTTCGGAAAACCAGCACTCTGAAGTCGGTGGGGGGGGCAGTTGTGACAGGCACCAGGTCCACGGCAGAGAGGGCAAGTGTTTGGGTGGATTTGGGATCAGGTGTGGGGATGGGAGGCCTCTTGGAGGGCAAGGAATGTGAGGTATGCAATGTGGATGCATGTTTTTTGCCTTTATGTTCCTGAGTGTCCAGTGATGGGCTTGTTGTTGTCCTGTCATGTGTGCTTTGGGGATGGTGTACGGTGTCTGTGTCGCTTTGAGTGCTGTTGTTGTGTGCTGCGTGTGGATGACTGGGTGCCTGAGTGCTCTGGTGTGTGTGTGCTCTGGTCAGGTGGGGGCACTGGGAGGGTGGTTGGGGAAGGGACAGGAGCTGGACTGGGAGCTTGGGACTGCAGAATGGCTGCCGTAAGTGTGGAGGCCAAAGACTGGACAGTTCTGTGCAGGCCACCCACGTCCGAATGAATGCCCTCCAGAAACGCAACAACCTGTGACAACTTGGTGCTATGATCCTGGAGGGCATTCAAGAGCGCAGTCTGACCCACAGACAGCTGCCGCAAGATGTCTATGGCCTCCACACTGAGGGCAGAGGGGAGACTGGGGCAGGGGCAGCGGTGCCTGGGGGGGAAGGAAACTCTGCCCTTCTTAGGGCTGCAGGCCTAGATACCAGTTTGGGGAGCGTCAGGGAGGGTGGACACAGGACGGGGTGTGGCAGACGAAGACACAGATGTCGAACTTCCTTTGCCCGCCAACACAGAGGAGTCACCACTGGAGTGCCAAGATGTGGAGGTAGGTGTTTCTGGCCTGGACTCCTCCAGGGCACTCCTGTCCCCCTCCGAGGCGCTGGACCCCTCAGTGTCGCTGTACTCCCGGGGACTAGTAATGCCAGTAGCTTCCCCAATGGTGTCGGGCCCCTCTCCTTCTCTGCCCTCGGTAGATGCTGTAAGAGACAGAGACATAGGTTCAGTAAAGTGGCATGCTCACAAACATGATATGCAATACAAACAGAAATCCTTGGACTAAAGACCCACATTTAACTTCTACATGTACTGTCTGCATAAGCCCAATCTTTTGTATGATCACCTGATGCATGGACACATGCTTATTGGACAGTCATGCTCCATGTTGCTTTGACACAGCCAAATTGCTGAGCATGTGTCTACATCTGAACATCACATCCTATTGTCTGTAGGCACACCTACATGCCTTCAGGTAAGAGAGCTACACATACAAATATGTCGTGTTTCTCACACTTGAAGTATGAGTTCACTGAACCCCACAGATAGAAACAAAAACATAACTATTGTTAAGTGACATTACATCCTTCCATCCAACTATGTTGGTACTGCAGCACAACTACTGTTGAACATTGTTAACCAATTTGTAGATGCATCAATTACATGGAAGTGCACACCACAAATATCTCAATGCACCCTAACATGATGCTCACTGCTGTTCACTGCCAGTTGATGTCTCTGAGACTTACACTTCTGCATATGTTACATGGACACATATTTATTTGGGATAAAGTGCTACTAAGCCCCATGTACTAATGTTGTCACGAAGACGATGCACATTAGCATGACTTGGGCAATGTGACGCAAGGCCCTTGCGTGTTGGGACATGTCACATACCAACACCATTTCAATCTCTTGCCAAGCCGTCAATGATCCAAGGCATGAGAGTGCCTTGTGTAGATGAAGCTCTGAGTGGCCTTCATAAGGACAGCCAATGTGTGCCAAAAGCTAGGGTCTGGCAAATGACATCCCTATGTTGTGCTGACTGCTGACATCCATGACACATCAATGTCACAAAAGATCACTCACTGATGTAAACCAGTAGCCACAACTTCACCATGCACTGATGCATATGGACACCCCTCCACAATGCACACATACTAAGTACTGCCACTCTGAGTAACATTGGCTTTTTCCATCAAATGTTACAGTACAACACCTCACTTACATCACAATTTGCCATACACACTGATCACATCCAACCAGGTTAAGCCCTAGTGCCAACCCAATCTCACAATAGCCACGTTTCGCTCCATAGCTACAAACTTCCACTGTCTAACCATCCCAAACATGTTGCCATGTGCACAGTGAGCAAATGCAGATCATCCAATGCATCACTGCAATCATCACCATCTACACCATCAGCACATGTGTGCAGTTGCTGTCACTGTGGCAGGGAATTTCTTCATGTTATGCCATGCTGCAGATATTTGGCTAAATGTGTCACTGTGATGCTGTCATCTGTATCATTTAGAAAGACACCACCCATGGGACAGGTGTAACCTCTGCTAAATCAGTGCACCCTGAGTCCACATTTGTGCATGTCTCTATCCACTTGCTCATCATCACATGAGCACAATATTGTGGGAGACACATAACACACACAAGGCTGACAACTGTACTGGGCTACACACTTCACACAACGTCTTTTCCTGTGTAGGAATGGCTCAGTTCAGACAACAGTCACCAGATGGTAGCTGAAAACATGTCAAGATGATTTGCAATGACACCGTTCATGTATTTCCCACATGAGAATCCAAACGTTGTACACATGCAGAACCTCTGCACTTGCCACTGAGGCTACTTAGAAGTAATTGCATCACACAAGAGACATCTCAGAGGTTCCTGCCTTGCTCATGGCTGGGATTAATGCAGTCAGTCATGCGCCAAGTCACACTTTGCACAATACTCACCCCCAACTTCCTGCTGTTGGGCCCTCAAGCGTCCATCCAGCTCTGGCTGTGTCACTGCCAGGATGCGGGCCAATAGTGGGGTCATGCTCTGGCGCGCCAACCTGCCACTTCGAGGGACCAGCCCCAGAGTTATTTCTGCAACATTTTTGATGAGGCGGCAGATTCCATCCCACCTCGGTTGGCAGTGAGTATGTCACCGGTTTGAGACCCCCAGGACCCGCACCTTGCAGACGATGGCCCTCTATTTTGCCTTTCACTGATGGACCTTGAGCTGTAGGCATGGAAGACAAGATGAGAACTTTTTTAACAGTGTGTTGTGGACCATTGTGTGCCAGTCCAGAAGCATATATATACATTCCAATCACATAGATCAATGGACAGCAGAGTCCATAGACCATGTCACATACTACACTCTGAGCAAGCTTGCTGAGTCCAATGTAAACATCTATAAGGATGGACCGACTAACTGGCCATCTCATACACATGCACAGGGCGTGCACAGAAATCAAGCTGAAACAGGGCCTCATCTGTGATGCACGATGTGAGTGAGCATGACAGACAATACACTGTAAATGATATCTAGTGGTCAGACTCACTGTGTCTGACACTATACACCCCTTAATGTCCAGGATCATTGCATATCTACACGTGTCATGGAGGTCACAATTAGGTACCTGATAGTACATTCTCTCACTCATATCACAAGGTGTAGGCCTGTCTTGTGACCTCCTCATACCTCTAAATGCTGCATCATATATAGGAGGGTGGACTACTCATATTTCTTTCAAAGTCCTTTTAGTGATGTGGCCTTGATACATTGTGCATTTTCAGGACAGGCCTTAAGGCTTTTCACAGGCGCAAATTGGGAGCCATCACAAGATTCACATGCATGTACAAGTAGAATGATGACACAGTGCATACACATGTGAGATTCTACACATAATGGCACCAAAAGAAGGATGACATGTCCACTGTACATTTAGCAGATGTGTGAGAGGTGAGTTGCCGCTAATCTTGACAGATACAGGCCTTGTACTCTTGTGCATACTGGGCTCATCTCCATAGTGTCACTGTCAAATCATTACATCTATTAATCTGCACCCTCTGTCCAATCGACAGGTATCATCTCACTGATGATTCTATGTAAACTTAATGACCTTTTCCATGACATTTCACAGGGAATATGTGTACAAAGTGAGATTTGCTGAAGTCATCAGTGTACTGCTAAACAACATTTATTTTATTTTATGTACAAATCATCATTGCATGCAGTCAGGGATCAGGGGGGAATAAGGCTCTACACACTATTAACGTGAAGTCATTCTGCTAGGCAGAGTCTCACTCATTTACATTACCCATTCTGAGAACAACATGTGTGATGTTTGTCTTTAATGGAGCTGCACCAGTGTCTATGGTGCCATCCTCCACACATACTCAAGTGCAACAACTTGTACGGCGTGTGTGGCCCATGCAGATGTCAAAATCTGAATGCATTCACATTTGCTTGCACTCTGAGGCACATACTAGTGTACAGTTACATAGTGTGAGCATTCTAAGCACTCAACAGAAGTTACACATTCACTTACCAGTACCTCTGGAGCACCATATAGCCGCCGTACTGGCCAAGGACCTCGTCCACCAGGACCTCCAGCTCCTCTGTGGTGAAGGGACGTGCCCTGATGTTCTCAGTATGAGCCATGACAGGTTCCAGAGATGATGTACAGCAGCAGTTGGTGGGGAGGAATGGCAGGCAGCAGTGTCTGTAGGCAAGTGACAGGTCTGGCCATTTCACACACATATATAGGCCCCCAGGGTTGCTTCAGTGTTACTCTGCTAATGCCATTGGTCTGCCTCGTTCGCATTATTCAGTTGGGGACAATGCCTGTCCCCGCAGTGGCGGAGCATGCCTACCACGACTTTCAAAAATTGAAAAACACTACCGCGATGGCGGTTCCCATTGGCTGCTAGTCATTCGCATAGGCTGTGTCACACCGCGGGGGTCAGGATGTCTCCACCACTATCTTGCATCATTCAATTGGGGCCAATGCCGGTCCCCGCAGTGGCGGAGCACGCCTACCGCAACGTTCAAAATTGTAAAACACTACCGTGATGGCGGTTCCCATTGGCTGCTAGGTCATTTGCATAGGCGGTGTCACACCGCGGGGGTCAGGATGTCTCCACCACTATCTTGCATCATTCAATTGGGGCCAATGCCGGTCCCCGCAGTGGCGGAGCACGCCTACCGCAACGTTCAAAATTGTAAAACACTACCGCGATGGCGGTTCCCATTGGCTGCTAGGTCATTTGCATAGGCGGTGTCACACCGCGGGGGTCAGGATGTCTCCACCGCTATCTTGCATTATTCAATTGGGGCCAATGCCGGTCCCCGCAGTGGCTGACAGCTACCGCGCCTGTAAACACATTGTGCATTTGCATTCTCGCTTTGTGAATTGCATCACTGATCCCAACACATTTAGCCAAAATTTTCTGAACCTTGTAAAGGGATTGGAGAGTGTGACATTTAACTTAAGTCTTCCCACACGTTATCGAAGTACACATGTGATAAAATGCATTGGTCTGTCCGTACTCACATGTCATTTTCATCCATGTGGGCATGTATACACATTTCATATGGATTTGGGTTTTATTGTTGGGAACATGGCAATGTGTGTAATGCAAACTCCTCCCACAGTCATGATGGACTGACCATGTAATGTGCATATCTTTCTGTACACAGTGCTGTATATTAATGGATTGTTGTCCAGCTTACACTCACTGGCATCATTTTGTAATGATGTTGTGTTTTGTGGGACTCAAGGTTGAGGTTGTGCAGTGACAGCAGCTACATACAACTCAGCATTGATGCTGTTAGCCACATGTGCTGTGTCATCTTCCCACAGAGCTGGGTACACATGATGTAGCAGTGTACCATATGCCATACACATAGTCTGATTTTGATTTGACAGTAGTTAATATGTACACCCTGGCTACCTGAGTGACTACAGGGGATCAAGGTGTCTATGCATGTCACTTGTGCATTTACCTGGTTCAACAGCCCTGTCAATGTTGTGGTTGTGTGAGTCATCACGTAAGCTGGTACCCACATCTCATCTTTGACTCATTTTTACATGTGTCCCCTGCCAGAATACGTAGGAGAAGACCACCTGTGCATCGGCCTGTACCAGACCTGTTGACAATGGAGGAAACCAACATCATTAAGAAATTCGTCTCAATCGCCTTACCCATCAAGAGCTATGTGCTCAGTTGGAGCCCCATTGGAGGCCTCACAGAACCTATCCAAAAGCTTTGACACCAACAGTAAAGGTGATGGCCGCCCTGCATTACTTTGCCACTAGGTTGTTTCAGTACACCGTGGCCATCGCAGGTGGGATGTCTCAACCTATGTTCAGCATGGTGTTGCGTGATGTCCTGTCTGCATTGTTAACCTACAAGGACAGCTGCATTCACTTCCAAAGAGACATGAATTGGCAAATGTGAAGGGGGAATTTTATGACCTTGGTCACATCCCAAATGTTGTTGGAGCCATTGACGGCACACACATTGGCCTTGTTCCACCACAGGCGCATGAGCACATCTACCGTAACAGGAAGCATTACCATTCAATTAATGTGCAAGTGGTTTGCCAAGTCGATCTGATTATATCCCACGTGTGTGCCAAATTTCCAGGGTCTGCACATGACTCCTACATACTGCAGAACAGCATCATCCCATAATTGATGGCAAATCTTCATCCAGAGAGGGCCTGGCTTGTTGGTGAGTGAGCTGTGTCAATAAGTGTGGTGTATGTGAGACATGCTAGTCTCCTCAACTAGTTCTATTACATTGTTGGTCTGTGTTTCTCACAACTAGGTGACTCAGCGTATCCCAACCGGCCTTGGTTGCTGACCCCACTGAGGAATCCAAGGACGCTAGGGGAAGTCCACTTCAATGATGCCCATGGGAGGACACGTCGTGTAGTGCAGTGAGCTTTTGGACTCCTGAAGGCTAGATTTCGGTGTCTGGACAAGAGTGGTGGTGCACTACTCTACTCTTCCCAAAAGGTGTGCCAGATCATAGTCGCCTGCTGCATGCTCCACAACCTGGCCTTGCGCAAAGAGATCCCCCTGATTCAAGACGATGATGATCAGCAGGAGCCCCCCGCTGCTAATCCACACATGCCCAGTGACGATAATAGTGGTGAGGAGGAAGGTCTTGACCTGCGTCAACAGCTCATCACCAACTACTTCCCTCGAGTGTAAGTTAGCATTGACCAACTATGACTGTGTCTGTTTGCTATGCTGTTAGGGCCAAAGCACTGATGAAGTTTTGGGATGCTGGCTGTTGTTGGCACACTGCTGTGGGGGACTTTGTGCATCACTGTGTTTGTTTTTCCACTTACCTCATGTCTATGTTGATGGTGTTGGTCAGTGTTATCTGGAATAAATCTTGTACAGTGTTGACTAGTGGTGTGTTGTTGCTGTTATGCCATCATATGACAACTCAATGTTATCTTCTTGTGTCGCTCTAGGTGCCTCTGCCCTATCAATGGTTTGTCACAATCAAAGCTTGTGGTACATTGGAATCTGAGTTTACATTGTACTTACTGTGTAAACATGGAACTCACACAAAGGCATAGGGGTGTTAATTGTGTTTATTTTCTATCATATTGTGCTTATTTTAACGTGAGTGAGATGTTAGTTGTGCATACAAAGTGTTTCAGTTGACAGTGATGGTAACAGAGACAGAGTAGTCACCACATTAGTGGAATACCACAGTCCAACAGACTCGTGCCATCAACATGGCAATGTGGGCTCAAATGGCCAACAAAGTCAATGTTCAGTGCAACACTGGTGACATCATGGCTGGCTCAGCAACCTGGCTTGGCGCTTTGCCATGTGAACCTCCCGTGGGGTTTCTCGGACGTCTGCCTCTTGTGTTTGGCAGGGGGGGCTCAACTGCATGCACAGAGGTGTCTGAGGAGTCATTGGCTTGCAGCTCACCCCTCACTGTGGCCGCTGCTGAGGTGGCCGGAGTATCAGCAGGCTGGCCACTGGAGGGGGGGAGCCGTAATTTGAGCAGCATGTATGTCCCTCAGAACACCCACAAGCTGGCCCATGAGCTCCACAAGTTTCCCATTCTGGTGTCCATGGACCTCTGCAGCAGGCGGAGTTCATGCAGTTCCTCTACAACCTGGCCCATCTGTCCTGGTTCTATTGGTACGCCCCAAGGACTCTTGCAACGGTGGCCAGGGCTTCAGTCTCAGTGTCCTCCTGTGATTGGCCCCCAGTTGCCCTCCCACCTGCCCTGCACACACGGACCTGTGGCGTTGGCTGTCCACGGACCCGCACACTGTCCCCGCATCCTCGGCGTGGGTGGTGGTGTTGGTAACCACTGAGACAGGGACAGTGTTGCAGGCAGCGGTGGTGATGGTGGAGGTGGTTGCTACACAGGTAGTTGTTGCAGGGGTCTGCGTTGTTGTTGTTGCTGCTGTGTTGAGAGTTGTGGTGGTGGTGGGGCCAATGAGGACTTGAGACTGAGTACGCCCTGGCAGTCCTGAAGGGTCAGATTAGTGCTCCTCATCCGAGAAATGGAGAGATTCTGCATCTGAGAATTCATGTTCCGGGGGAGGAGACTGGCTCTGCTGGTTGATTGCGATTCACCTGTTGAACAGAGGTTACATTGTCAGCATGTTAAGTACACTCCTCAACTTTGGTGACCCTGTTTTTGATGTTTTAGTGGAGAAGACCAAACTTCTCGCATTGAAAATACCTGGCATTCGTAACAGTTTATCTGCAGTATGACATGATGTAGAGGTACATACATTACTTGTTAGCGAGGTGACATGGCAATACCAAACATTTGACATTTACAGATAGTGTGTTTCCAAGGACATGTCATCATCTACCAACTTAGTGCTCATCCAATTTAGTTTAGGCAGGGATATTGTAGACTTTTCTTAGAATCTGTTTCAGCTATGCAGAAACTTCCTAATTTCTGTTGGTCATTTTGCATTGACATCATGTGGGTTGTGTCCTTTGACTGAGTGTCCATGAACCTGTGTTCATATGAGCCTTCATGCTTTCAAAAAATGGGACTTACACATTGCATTTTGTGCATAGCGTGATTGGGCTATGCATTTATTAACATGGGACTTTGTGATTCAATGTATGATTTATGTGACATATACGTTAGCTTAGCTGTGTGCACACTGGATGTGACATATGGAGCATTACAGAGTTGGCTACCAAGTGAGGGATGTGGTGGTCATATTGCTCCATGCAGTTTGAGAAGGAGGCCAGAGGGCCTTGTGGGAGTTGTAGTGTTGTTCTCATGTCCCAACAACCCCCTCCCTAGTAAGATGGCTACCTACCTGTAAGGAGGCACTGTGGAGGGAGATGGCTGGCAGATGGATCTGGAATGGGGTGGGGGCTCCATGCTGTTTGGGAGTGAGGACAGGGTGCATGAGCTGGCTACCTACCTGTAAGGAGGCACTGTGGAGGGAGATGGCTGGCAGATAAATCTGGGATGGGGAGGGGGCTCCATGCTGTTTGGGAGTGAGGACAGGGTGCATGAGCTGGCTACCTACCTGTAAGGAGGCACTGTGGAGGGAGATGGCTGGCAGATAGCTCTGGGATGGGGAGGGGGCTCCATGCTGTTTGGAGTAAGGACAGGGTGCATGAGCTGGCTACCTACATGTAAGGAGGCACTGTTGAGGGAGATGGCAGGCAGATGGGTGTGGGGTGGGGAGGGTGCTCCATGCAGTTTGAGAAGGAGGCCAGAGGGCCTTGTGGGAGTTGTAGTGTTGTTCTCAAGCCCCAACAACCCCCTCCTTAGTAAGATGGCTACCTACCTGTAAGGAGGCACTGTGGAGGGAGGGAGATGGCTGGCAGACGGATCTGGGATGGGGAGGAGGCTCCATGCTGTTTGGGAGTGAGGACAGTGTACATGAGCTGGCTATCTACCTGCAAGGAGGCACTGTAGAGGGAGATGGCTGGCAGATGGATCTGGGATGGGGAGGGGCTCCATGCTGTTTGGAAGTGAGGACAGGGTGCATGAGCTGGCTACCTACCTGTAAGGAGGCACTGTGGAGGGAGATGGCTGGCAGATGGCTGTGGGGTGGGAAGGGTGCTCCATGCAGTTTGAAAAGGAGGCCAGAGGGCCTTGTGGGAGTAGTAGTGTTGTTCTCATGTCTCAACAACCCCCTCTCTAGTGAGCTGGCTACCTACCTGTAAGGAGGCACTGTGGAGGGAGATGGCTGGCAGATGGATCTGGGATGGGGAGGGGGCTCCATGCAGTTTGAGAAGGAGGCCAGAGGGCCTTGTGGAAGTTGTAATGTTGTTCTCATGTCCTAACAACCCCCTCCCTAGTGAGATGGCTCCCTACCTGTAAGGTGAAGCAGAGGAAGGAAATGCTAGCCATGTTTTTGAATGAGTGCATTGTACATAAGTTACATTTTGTCTGGGAATTGTGGCTCAATCGTTGTGCCAGACAGTACATGATAGTGTGATGGGATAATTTTGTTGGTACTTACCAGTCTCCACTCCCCCAGCTATTCCTGTGAGACTCTCTGCAAGCACCTTCTCCTCCCATTCAGTGAATGTTAGTGGTGGAATGGAAGGGCCAACGCCAGTTCTCTGAGCTGCCTCATGGTTCCTGTTGGCACGGTATTTCACCCTGGCATTGAGGTCATGCCACCTCTTCTTGATGTCACGCAGTGTGTGCAGGGTGGTCCCTACTGCATTGACTTTGTTGGCAATCCTTTCCCACATTTGATTTTTTCTAACAAGTGGGGTCTGTTGGACCATAGTTCCAAACAAATGTGGTTCTACTCTAATTATCTCATCTACCATGACTGACAACTCATTGTCTGTGAATTTAGGCATTTTTTTCTGTGACATGGTGTATGCTGTGCAAATATGAGACAAGTGCAGGGAGGAAGGTGCTGGTGGAGGTGTGTAAGGTGTGTCAGGTGTGTGGGTTAAAAGTCTAGGTGTGTGTTGATGTAGGTGGGTGTGATGGTGTGCTGTGTGCTAAGTTGCCTCTCCTGACAGCTGTGGTGTATGGCCCTTTAATGCTGTTGTTTTGCAAAGGATGATGGTCAGGGAAGGGGTTGGTTTTATACTCTGCTATGTGGGTGTGTCCACATGTGGAATGACCGTCAGGCGTATTTTCCATGATGACCAAGGCTTTCATTGCTTTTTAAAAACTTGGGGGTGTATCATTGGGGCGTGTCAGATGTAATTGTGGGCAGCGGAGAGAACTGGCCCACTTGAAGGCCTGGTTATGACGTTGCATTTGACCGCCATTCATCTTGCCTTAGCGCGACCACAGTGGTCGTAACGCAATGCTCGTTACGCCAGCTCCGCCATCTCATCCTAATTTGCCATGCGGTCATACCACGGCTGAATCGGCTGTTTTGGTGCATTACACAGCTTTTCCATCTGCGCGGTCAGATTTTCTGCATTTCCGACCATGGCGGGCGGTGTTTTGTGGCATCCGTTCACCGCAGTAGGATTTTACATGCATTGCATCGTAATATGACCACCGGAATTGCCACGGAACATGCGGGCATTTTTTTTCCGGGAGCACGGTGGTCGGAGGGCTTTTCCGTCCGCCATCATAATGAGCCACAAAGTTATAGTAATTTAAAGGTGGAATGTAAATTATAAATGTACGGTATAACTATAACTTTAGAATTTGTAATGTTTGTGTAGTTTTAGCTTGTATTGAAAGAATAAATAAAGTTTTCCTAACTAACTTCTTGGAAGGACGGGTTCAACAGATATGGCTTCCATCGTCCTCTTCTTCCTCCCAGGTAGTGACCACAGGAGTTCCGCAGGGGTCCTCCCTTAGCCCCCTACTTTTCAACATCTATGTTACACCTCTGGTATACCTAGCAGAGGAACTTGGGGCTAAGGTCATGGCCTATGCTGATGACACCCAGCTCCTTTTCACTTGGGATAAGAATGTGGACTCGGTTTCCTCTGCTCAACACTGTCTGTCCTCTATTTTTCATTGGCTAGCCGCTGCACAACTCAAGTGCAATGAAGATAAATCAGAGATTGTCCTCTACGGAAAGTTTCCCCCGAACTTTAGAGATACTCTCTGGCCCCCCGAGTTCCCTAGCCCCACTTCTACAGGGAAGCCGGCTAAGAACCTGGGGGTGTGGTTTGAGGAAAACCTCTCCTTCGCCACACAGATTAAGAAACTTGCAGGGACATGCTTTGGTCTTTTGAAATCGTTGAGAAAATTTCTCCCTCTCCTACCTATGAAGGCGAAGGAGTCTGTCATTTGTGCCCTTATTTTGTCTCGACTGGACTACGCTAATGCCCTGTATGTGGGTATTCCGGGCTATCTGTTGAAAAAACTCCAGGTGGTCCAGAATGCGGCAGCCAGACTCCTTCTGGACATCCCGGCCAGGACTAGCATGAGACCTCATCTGCGCTCTCTACACAGGCTCCCGGTGGCTGAACGGGTTAAATTCAAATCCCTGGTCATGGCTCATCGCGCTCTTCATGGGCTTGGTCCCATTTACCTACAGAAATGATTTGCCTTCTACACCCCAGCGCGTTATCTACGCTCACTGTCCCAGTGCCTCGCTCTGGTCCCCCGTTTCCAACGTCAGAGGCTTGGTGGCAGCTCTTTAGCGTGAAAAACTGCTGTTGCCTGAAACGCTCTCCCTCTCACCCTTCGGAATATCCAGGACCCGCTGATCTTCAAGAAGAACTTGAAAACCTATCTTTTTGCCTAACTCTCCGATGGTTGCCTCTCTCTGCTCCGCGCCGGGACACTTACGAGTATCTGTGCGCGATACAAATTAAAATAACATAACATAACTAAGTTTTAACCTTTGTTTTTTTCATTGAATATATATTATACACACACACATATATCTATACCTATCAATATATATATCTAACATAATTCAACTGTACACAATATTTATATTGAATTTTTCAGAATTAACAGTAAAAGAAATTAAAAATTAGCAAACATATAGATAAACCAACATTACCTAGCTTAAAAATATAAAAATATAAAAGTACCATATTAAAATAAAGTTTATTTTCTTAGTGTACACTAAATTTAAAAACAAAACCAATTTAACATATATTAATAATACCTTAATAATTTTACATTTTGTATAAATAAAAGAAATTAAAAAAATAAATAAATATATATAACAAGAAAGATTTGTCCACGAGGAAGGAACCAGAGGGACACAGCGGGGTTTCGGGAAAAAAGCACTTTTATTGCAGCAAGGCAGGCATGACGCGTTTCGGACGTAGTGCCTTAATCATATGCCTGTAATCACCAGAAGATTGCATCAAGCTGCTTTTCAAGTGTTCAATCGTGCTCCCATTGGATGGAGCCCAGCTGGGTCAAATGATTACTGGAGACATCACCGCAGTCCTGGGTCCTGGATGGACTGCATATCCCACAAAGCACCATCTTGGCTATCTGGGTAAGCGTCTTGAGTTGACCCCTTTAGTCTCGTAGTGAGCGCTGGCTAATAACTAGTAAAGCATACATATGTGCAAACAAACATAGTCCCGGTTCCAATACTGCCGACAATGCTCTTCTCCTGAGTCCCCATACGCCTTACCACAGATGCCCAAGTTGTGCGATACCGGAGACTCTGCCGAAATCAGCCCATCTCTCCGTGAAGTCACGGACTGTGACACACAGCGGTAGTTCGTCCTTCTTGGATGCGGGTGCCGGAGCTTTATATATATATACACACTTATTAACTAAAACATTTGGTAAAAAAAAATCTACAAATAATAAACATAAAAAAATAAAATAAACAAAAACACTATAATAAATATTAAAAATGCATTTTAAATCAACAGAAGGGAATGCATTAGATTTACCATTCCCACTCCAGTCTAAGCAACAGTAGGGAAAGTGTTGGACTTTGGAGGGGTTATATATACTATTCCCACTCCAGTCTAAGTAACAGTAGGGAAACCGTTAGGCTTTGAAAAATTACATACAACAATAAAAGTGTAAAATATTTATTAAAACGATTTTAATACAGAATAAGACATAATAAATTAAACTGCATAGAAAATATTTACACTATATTAAATTACATAATTCCATGAAAAATTTAAATATAAATTAAAATGCAAAAAAATAATTTAAACAAAAATTAAATATACATTTAAATTAACAAAATTAATTTAAAAATAATGTAACAATCAACATAACTATTAATTAATTTGATAATTAGTGTAAATAAGTAAATACCAATTAAAATAAAATAATTTTATTTTAATAAACTTCCCACCATATACCACAACAAACCCAACCCGCTACTAAAATTATTTTTATTATTATTACTTAACATTTCTGGAGCGCGTAGCTACCCAGAGGCATCCCAGCGCTACTAATATTAAAAGTCAAATATACATTAAAATTTAAATAATAAAATAAAACATGTAAACTAACAAACAATTAGAATGATTAATAATCTTTTTAATAATAAATTTACAATAAACAATACTCACCATTACATTTAAATTATTAATAATTTAATTACCTTCCCATCCTATTTCCCTACAAACCAACAACCCACTACTAAAATATAACATACTATTAGTAATGTTAAAACTAAAATGTACATTAAAATTAATAAAATATAGTTACAAATGTAAATTAACAATTAAACAATTAACATATTTAATAATGATTAAATAATTAAAATAAGAATTGCTAATAAATGTAAATTAATTCTAATTTAATTATCTTCCCACTCTATTCCCCTACAAACCAAATAACCCACTACTATAATATAACATACCATCAATAATAACAAAATTATCATACATTGTAATTAATAACATTAATTCAAAATGTACGTCAACAATTAAACATTAACATAATTATTAATCAATCAAATAATTAATTACACAAATTATTAATTACCATTAAATTTAAATCACCACTAATCCTCTTTGGGTTCTGGAGTAGCGTGCTACTCACTGGAAAGCACTTTGACATCTCCCCAGGGGTAGTAAGTGCTATATAAAGACAATTACAATACATAATTCAATTAGCTTCCCACCCTATTCCCCTACAAACCACCACTAAACTTAAAATTACTAATTACATTTAAAAATAAATTACTAAAACACTTAAAATTACAAACTATATTTTAAAAAATAAATAACAATTATACTCACAATATTACCACCTAAAACTTTATATATTAACTAAAACACATTAAATTAATTAAAAAACAATATTTTGTACAACTATATTAATGAAAACAATATTAGAAACAATTATATTATTTGGGGGGGAGGGTAGCGTGTGCGCTTTAAGATGGCCACTGCGGCGTGAGCTCCATCGCAGATGGATGCCGACAATTTTGATGGTTCTGAGGAGATTTTTGCTGCTTCTAGATTTCAGCGGACATATTGAAAGGTGGCAGGGACCGGGTGATGAGGTATTTCATTGCTTTGGCTTATTTTTGGAGTGGTGGGGTTCCCTTGAAGTGCTCCTTCAACTTTCCTCATGCAGCAACCCGCCTTTATGAAGAGGGTGGTCTGCAGCCTCTAACTATTTCAGTCAGGTCCACCTCTTCATATGTCCTACTCCTTTTTAAAGGGGTTGCCTCATATAAACATTAAAGGGATTTTCCTTTTGCTATTCAGCTTTATTGAACACTGGCATTGTTGAACTTGGGTTCATACAAATGGTTTCTCCTCAGAGATACTGCTGCTTTCACTCACATACAGCCTCTTTGAAAGAGTGAATAACTGCTTTGCCACTAATCCAAATTTGTTAAAGCATGTTCACCTATTTAATTTTAATCTTATTATCTCTTTGGATACCGCAGCTCTTGCATTCTGCCCAGTTTGCCCAAATTACTCTAACTAGTGTTACCTATGCACATTATCTTTTATCACCACTGCTAAATACTATATTAATAATTTTTCTTTTACAAGCAATACAATCGAAACAAAAACATCATCAGCTCATACAAATAAAAGGAAACATACTGCTTCCCCTCCACCTACCAAGTCTAAAGTGGTAGAATCACAAGAAGTATCCTTGACGAAAATCTTAGAAGAAATCCAAGCGATTCACCTTAACACAGTCGATATTTGCTCAGACATTACACATATCCACAGAGACATTGCCTCTCTTTCTATGAAGAGCTCTGATAATGACTTAAAAATAAGGGCTAATTCAAAAGCAATATCTGCTATAAGTCCTTTGGTTCACCATATTTCTCCTATACAAGCAACGATTAAAGACTTGGAAAACAGAAATCGCCAGTATAACCTACGCATATTTAATGTCCCTGAAAATGTTGAAGGACAAAACTGCAGACTCTATTTGGAATCCATTGTACCTCAACTGCTTAATATTACATTTCCAGAAAGGTTTGAAATTGATAAGGCTCACCGTATCCCTTCACATCGCAAACCACATCAAACTAAGCCAAGAGAACTCATATTTAAAGTTTTTTTTGCAGAGTTTTATATAGCGCGAACTTGACCCGAATCGGGTATCAGAGCGATTTACATAGCACCAGTTACGTTACATTAGGACACATTTTCATTTTTGGTAGGCATGGGGAGATTAAGTGATTTGCCCAGAATCACAGGATGTTCAGCGTCATTGCCAAGACTCGAACCCAGTTCCCCAGATTCGAGGTCGGACGCCCTAGCCGTTAGGCCAACTCCTCTATGACATAATCATCTCCTCCTTATCAGAAAAGCAGTAAGAGAAATTCCAATACTACTTTTTGAAGGCAACAGAGTATTTATTCATCAATCAACATTTTGCGAAGGAAAATGTGAAACTTCATCGTCAATTCTCAGAACTCTGGCCTTGCCTGAAGAATGTAGGATATAAATATGGTCTCTTTGATCCATCTACCATGCGTATTTGGAAAAATTATCTCTCTAAATTCTTATCTTCTCCCATAGAATTGATCAAATATCTTGATCAACATAATCCTATCTCGATGGAGCCACAGCCCTCAGACTCTGCTTGTTAATATAGATCTCCTCACAAAATATTGTATTTTCTATATAGCAGATACATGCAGTGTGTTCTATCTTGTTTCGCACCTTCATCTCTATGGCTCCATTTAATATGTGGTCTTGTTTTTTATGGGCTAGTTTATGTTTTGTTTATCATGTTCGTCTTGTTTTTATGGGCTAGTTTATGTTTTTTCTTCTATGCATCTTCTCTCTTTTCTATCCCTTTATTTACATCCATGGCTCACCAACACAAGCTAAATATTGTCTCTTTGAATGTAAAAGGTCTCCGGCATCCAGTCAAGAGGCATAAAATAACAGAATACCTAAAAAGTTCAATGATGATATATTCTTCAAGAAACACATATAAATGGTAACATTTTACATTCTATGTCCAAAGGATGGATTAGTAATATTGTCTCGTCACCGGCTAAGGGATGCAAAAATGGTGTGGCCATTTTTTTCCACGTAAATCGAAAGTACAGTTGTTAACTCACAATAAGGACTCAGATGGTAGATTTGTGTATGCACAAATTAAAGTTGATAAATATGTTCTTAACTTGATTAACATTTATGCTCCCATCCTAGATGACTCTTCCTTCTGGAAACAATGTCACTACAGATATTGTTAAACTAGATAATACCCCTCTGATCATGGGAGGAAATTTAGATCTGATTTGTGATCCTTTATTGGACCGTTCATCTACTTTCAAATTTATACCCAATAAATCTTTTCCCATGTTGAAGTCCTTTTTCTCTACCACGAAATTGGTTGACTTTTGGAGACTGGCACAGCCTACCAACAAATGTTTTACCTCATATTCAAAAGCACATTCTACTCTTTCCAGGATTGACTACCTTTTGGCTTCTAGACACTTATTGAATAAGATTATCAACTCAACCATTGACCCTATTACGATTTCTGACCATGCCTTAATCTCCATTTCCCTCTTATTGAGTGAGACCAGGTCTCCTAAAAAAAGATGGAGGATGAACATTGCTCTAAATTCAATGAATTCCACTAAATTATCAATGGCCATCAAGGGCTATTTTTACACTATAATCCAAAATCTAAAATTATTAATTGGGATGCATCCAAAACATATATAAGAGGAGTCCCAATATCCTTTATGGCTCAAAATCATTTTATGCTATCCTTTCTATGTTAGAGAAGCAATTAGTTGATGAAAAAAAAACTTTTATCTCTTCGTATGATAAATACAAATCTCAGCTTCAAAAACTAAGGGGCACATTACGATGGCGGGCGGAAGCACCACCGCCGTGCTGGCGGATGCAAAAACCACCAGTTACCGCCGGCACGCAGCAGTCCACACGCCCGTCCAATAACGATGCGAAAAGTAGGCCAAACACCGCCGGCAAGCCAGCAACACCGTCCGCCATCAAAGTGCGCCCGTACATGTAGCGGCGCAGCCCAACTGACACACACCGTCCGACGAAACACGTCCCGCCCGGCGCATAAATTACGATGCCGCAAACAAACGGCTCCCACGGCCAAGAGATACCGTACGACAAACCGAAGCGGTAACACGGATGCCGAGCACGGACAACGAAGAAGCGGCTCCCCGAGCATGAATCCAGCACTGCAGGCACTCCCCATGCTTCTGCTGATGCACCACCAAGGACGCAACGTACCGCGGAGACGCAGGTAGGCACACACACAACAAGTGCACGCAAACAGCGCACACAGTGCAAGGGCGGAAAAAGCGGACAACCCCCCACCAGCGCGTGTACACTACACATCCACCATCGCATCCACATATGACACACAGGCCAAATCGTAACATCGCAGAACACATGTGTACACACCACCTGGGACTAGGAACCAACCACCCCGTCAAAGGCCCCAAAGCGCCGATGACGCCGCCACACATGCGCACAACGCAGAGGCCAACCGCAGCGCCATGCATGCGTCGCACACAGACACAGGGACACAACCAAGCAGCACACACATCAGCCCCACCCCGAACGCACATGACACGTGACAGGCCGGCCACAGACATGTCCCCAACGCCCAATTCACGGACAACACCCAACGCCACACAACCGACGCACACATGTCAGTGAAGACACGCAACAGCAGGACACACCCCAGTGTAACAAACATGGCGTAGCACACAGCGGCGGCAACACCAACTAGGAGAAGCAGGGCCCCTTCGGGAAGAGGAACGCCAGTACCACACAGAAACACCCATACCACCCTGCACATATGAACAAGACATATAAAACGGAACACCAAAGAGCCCGGGGACCGACAACAGGTGGCCCAAGAATAACATTCACACACAAGGCCCAACGCAGAGCGGAAAGGCAGCCTGCCGCCCACACAAGGGAGAGCAGACAGCACTGAATGACCTTCCATTCCAACTCCGAAACCACAGCCCTACGACAGAAGCCGGTGAATACAGCCATTGTCCAAGAATAGACCAACACAGGCATGCCGAGGAGACCGACCACAGGGCAGATAGCGCATATCACAGAAGCACACAACGGACGGGGAAGAAAGAAGAAAACACTCCCCCATGTCGGCCACATGCAAGTTAATTGGAAGGAGTCACACATCACTGACCTTGAACTGTCTGAGAAGCATGTGGGAAGAGGGCCCGTGTCCTCCAAACAAGCAAACAGAACACAAGTCCTGTCTCCCTACGACTACACAGAGCTCACAGCAACCCCGGAGCGTGCACATTGCAGACTGCACACACAGCCGGAGCACGCCACCTCAACGAACCGCTGCGAAATGGCAACCGCAACACACCTACCCAACTACGCCGAACAGCTCAAGCTGTACAAAACCAACCTGTTCCATACATTGGGATGCGATCTCCTGTCCCTGCTGAACGTAAGTTACCGACTGACTTACCGCATCACATTGTTCAGCTGCGTCATGCCCGTCTTCTACTGTCGGAGGTGTCCCTACCAGCATCCCGTCGAGATATGCCTCTCCAACCCGGCATGTCTGAAGGCGGACCTGCTACCACTACTCCTCCCTCTGGACGCACACGACAGGGCCTGCTCTGCCTATGGGGGCATGGCGTATGTGGCCAACATCGCACCCGCACTGAAATGGGACCACTGTGCCTCCACACGACGGATCATCGAGAACAGCTACATCGAATGTCACCCAGCATGCCCCATCATGGTCCTCCAAGGGACAACTTACGAACAACACCTTGACAGCCACCATCCGCTACATTGGCTGGCAAACATGTACACCACCAATGACATGGAAGCCCTGCTGGACGGCATCGCATACCTGACAACCTGTAAATACGTCGGACCACAACGCAGGTTCCCCGAGTGACCTATGATGTCCAACCCCGCACCCATGCTTAGCTTCCGCACGGACTGGCCAGTCACCACCACAACAGCCATACCAAACGACCGGCAACTGTAACCACACCATCAACGACATCGCCATGACATCGGATATGACCGGGACATGCACACTGTTCCCCATCACATTCAGGAACACCGCATGCATCGTGGGAGGCAGTGGCATGGGCTCTGTGTATCGCACCCACATGGACGGAACTGCACGAACAACCAGGACACGACATGGATCCAGCGCACATGGACACACACACCGCTCAGTGGACATGAATAGGTCGCCTGGAGTCTGTGGGTGCTGCACCCCTCCCACCCCCGCCCCGGGAATCCCATACCAGGACCTTTGCATGGACGACAAGTGCATACAACAACAACACGACCCCAGTGACTGTGACATGTCCAGTAACCACCACAGTGCAACAACAAGTGGCACGCCGCTGCATGCACGCAAGCACATGCCCTGATGTCAACTCACATGCACGCGTGCATGAGGAACAACCGCAGCAAACCTGTCACATGGAACTGAGATGGACTGTGCCCATGATGCCAAGCGGTCTGGTAGGCTACATGTATACCGTCTGTGTCAAAGTCCGCAGCTCCGCAGCTATACGTAAATGTACATTAGCACAGCCTTGGCCAAGCAGATGTCACTCTGAAGCCCACATCCCACATGCAACAGCCAATCACATGTAACCCCACACCCTATCCCATTTGCAATCATGCTCAGTATATCCTCAACATGTATTCCGCTGCCAGTAGTGTCCACTATACTGCATCACAGAGGACAGAAGACTCAATATAATGTTTGAAACCAAAACTGTCTCCGCTGACTCATTTCACAAGTACGAATGAGAGAGGATGAGAGTATGTGAAGTACACGGCAGTCGTGACATGACCATGTAGTCCACTGGTATTGGATGTCAACGCAAATGAGTAGCACTACTGTGGAAGACACACATGTGTCGTGTGAAGTCGTATGGACGCAGTGCTCAGGTGGGTGGGTGCGACGGGTAGATGCGCACATGCCAAGTTGGAGCACGCCGTGTTGGGAGGGGTCATGAACAGTACACCACCGCTTCCCTGGGCATTGTGAGAGGACACCTGTCGGGGGGAGTGAACACGTGTGTGCACAGCAGCCGGGCACACGTACAAAGCGGTACCAGGCGCACCTCAGCCCACCCTCTGTGGACAAGCTGGATCCTGTTGTGCGCCCGCCATGCCCCTTGACAAGGCACACACAGCCCCAGTCGACCAGGTGTAACCCCAACATAGTCAATCCGCACAGGCGATACAGGGCACGGGATGGCAGTGGAGCATGGTGTGTGAGAGGTCTCCTCGCGCTCCTCCTGGTCATATCACGCAGGCAATAGAACCTCAACGTCTAGCATGGCACAAGTCACATGGAAGTGTAGGGGGACGCACCACAGCACGAGCAGCACTGACGTCACGGGAGGTGGCTCGCACCATCCCATCCATTGCCCATCATACCAACCACGCCACATGCCATTGCGACTAAGTGCAAGCGCGTGCGCCACCACCCCCGAGCCCTCCCCAGAGAGGCCAAAGAGTGAATGTGTGGGCCATCAGCCACAGACGGACGCGGCCTGGCCGCAAGGGCAGCCACAGCCACTGGGTGTCGCAGGTGGCGGATCCGGAAGGCGAAGACTGTGATGCATAGTCCATGCAGGCCGGGTCTCCATTTGGGGCACCACGCAGGTGGACGGCGTCCCGCAACACATCATACCCTGAGACAGCCCACTCGTGCAACTGGACCCACACATACACTCCTTGCCCTCTCTGGTGCGAGCTTGGGGCTGCCTGTGCAAGCGCTAGCCTCGCAGGTGAGCATGCATATTGGGGGAGCGAGGGGAGGACATGAGGGCTGGGGCGAAGATGACTGTATCACTGTCAGTGAGTACAAGGGATGACCCAGATGTGGAAAGGAAGAGACGTGTCCCGTGTGTACTGCAACTAGTCGCCAATCCAACTACCCCCCATGTCCGGAATGTAAGCCCGCACCTAGGCCCGCCCATCCGCCACATCGAACATACCACCAGCACGACAACCTTCCCATTCGAAACACTGACTGGGGGTGGCGACCAGTGTACAATCATGTGTAGCCTACCCACGCGTACATGTGGGCCCTCCATGATCCATGTCACCTGCGGCAAAGTCATGACATGCGCAATGAGGGAAGTGAGGAGAGCTGCCCGCCCCACGCGCAGAAGGTGCATCAGCTCCACAGACCCAGCAGCGAGTCCAGCAGGGGTCACATGTGCAGGGGCAGCTGTGCCTGGTGTGAAGGCACATGCATATAGACAGCACATCGACCAATGTGTAGTCTGCCCACATCTACAGTCCATCATCATGCGGACATAGGAATTGAACACAGGGCAACACATCTTAGTGGGTGCACCCACCGTGACCAACAATGCGCAATCATCGACGTACCCGCCCTGTGCATGGCCCCCCACCCAACGGAGGCACATCCAGTGCCACCATCCCACACACACAAGCCTTCCACGGAACATGCTGTGTCCAATGGTCAGTACAGAGTCAGCGCCCATCTGGTGGATCCTGAACAGGAGACACATGCACACACATGCCAGCTCCCACTATGTACGACTGCCACCTGGCACGTGCAATGTAACCTCTCACCTGTGACGTGTGACTGCAAGCACACAGCCGTCTTGGCATGGGGCTGTCAATGTGGACACCTGTCAATGTTTCGGGAGGTGTGATCCGTACAGTGCTGTACATAGGGTGCAGTGCTGACACCTACTACTGTCTCATATCCCCTCGTGCCACAGGTCCCACTTGTTTTGGCCGCTCAGCCTGTGCCCACATCGTCGTCGTCGTGTGCCATACTCATCCAGCCGCGGAAGCAGTTCCATGCTCAGCAGACATTCATGTTGCCGTGGCGTTGCCGCTTGACGGATATGCAGTCAGTCCCCATCAGCACGCCCCGCAAGTCATTGGGGCCTAGATCCCCATGTGCATGCACATGGCAGTGGTTTGTATCACTAGCCATTGCCATTGTTGGGAGACCTGTGTAAGTGTATTGTGGCCGTGCCGTCCCAGCTTGACAGCTGGGCTGTGGCTCATGTGCTTGCTCAGTCATGTCAGTGATGTGTATGCGAAATTGCTATGTGTCGTGTTGCATTGACATGTGTCCTCTGCCATTGTCCCTAGGCGGAGACCGAACATTGACCGCCCATACCAATTGCTGGCGGACATGGACGATACAGAGGTTATTAGGAAGTTTCGGCTGGACAGGCCAACCCTGCATCGACTGTGTGCCATGTTAGAACCCCATCTCCGTCCCCGCAGGGTGTATCCGACTGCTGTCACCCCCACGGCTAAGGTGATGGCCGCCATGCATTTCTTCGCCACTGGGTCATTCCAGCACACAGTGGGCAGTGGAGGAGGGATGTCCCAGCCCATGTTCAGCAAGGTGCTGAGGGATGTACTGGCAGCCATGATGCTGTACCGGAACAGGTACATCCGCTTCCCCAGGGCTCGTGAATTGGCGGCAGTGAAGGGTGCATTCTATGCCCTTGGCAGAATCCCACACGTCGTTGGAGCCATTGACTGCACACATGTCGGCCTTGTTCCACCACAGGCCACTGAGCACCTGTACCGCAACAGGAAGCACACGCACTCCCTGAATGTGCAAGTGGTGTGCCTTGCGGACATGGTGATCACCCACGTGTGTGCAAAGTTCCCAGGCTCGGCCCATGACGCACACATAATGCGCAACAGCATCTTGCCACGACTGATGTCCAATATGCAACAGGATCGTGCCTGTATTGTCGGTGAGTATGTGGAGTGGTGTAGCGTGCTGGCTGTGCGATGCTGTCCCCTGTCCAGTTGGATTAGCAACGGTTCTCTGTGTCCCTCACACCCAGGTGACTCTGCGTATCCGAATGGGGCATGGCTGCTCAGTCCATTGAGGAATCCTCGCACCCCAGCAGACGATCGCTACAATGAGGCACATGGGAGGACCAGACGTGTGGTCGAGCGTACCTTTGGCCTCCTCAAGTCCAGGTTCAGGTGCCTGGACCGCACCGGGGGTGCGCTGGCGTACTCCCCACAGAAGGTGTGCCGGATAGTGGTGGCGTGCTGCATGCTGCACAATCTGGCCATTCGGAAGCAGATCCCCCTCATCGTGGATGACGGAGATCAACCAGGGCCCCAGCCCGCAGACCAGGACAGCTCGAGTGAGGAGGACAGCGGAGAGGAGGAAGCTGGTAATGTGCGGCAGCAGCTCATCGCCCGCTACTTCACTTGACGGTGAGTGTCCATGTACGACGGCTGATGTGGCTGTATCTGTGCAGGTGTGTGTGTGCTGTGTCAGGGTGGCCGTTTGTTCACTGCGTGCTGTGTGTCAACGCTCCATGGCCAGGGTAGTATGCCACTGTTGGTGGCTGTGGCATTGTGCCCTATTGCTCTGTGCGATGTGTGTACATTGCTTGTAGTTGTTGACATGTACTGTGTGATGGGTGTGTGACACACTCATTGAATGTGCTCCTGTTCTGTCTCCCACCCCTAGGTCCCTACAGGCCCTCCGGATTCAAATGCCATGCCACGCATCAGGTGCCTTTCCGCCCAAGGTGGCCGTTGTATTCCGTACAAATAAGACACAGGGCACAAACAGCAGTTAGTGAAAAAGGTGCATTTATTACAAACTGTGACATGTGATTGTGTGTAAGGTGATGACAAAAGTGGTGCGTGCAGTGACAATGAGCTGTCGGTCATGGCTGCGTGATGATCAGGGTGTACCCACTGGTTCTATGTCCATAGTCCAACACACACATGCCATCCAGATGGCTGTGTGGAGTGGGATCGTAGTCCAAGTCAATGCAGTGGCTGGTCAAGGAAGGCTGGCGGAAGGCTGGCTGGCTGCCTCACTTGCGTTTGGAGCGTGCGAAGTCCTCCCGGGAGATCTGTTTCCACTTCGGACGGCCCCTTCCACGTTTGCGAGGGGGGTGCCTGCTTGCGACATGCTGGTGGTTGAGGTGTGATCACTGGCTGTGGACGCAGGGGAACTGGACACTGCTGCTCCACCCTGCGCCCCGGCAGGTGGTGGCGGAGGGGAGCTGCTGTCCCTGGCTGTGACCTCACCGCCACCACCAGCTGTCCCATGAGGTCCACGATTTGGCCCATACGGGCGTCCATGGACCTCAGCACCCCCAGCACCTCACGCGTGTCTGAAGCAGACCGGACCCATTGTCCTTGGGCCTCTTCATAGGCCCCAAGGACTCTGGCCATGTGAGGCAGGGCATGGCTCCCAGGGGAGGCTGGCGTTTCCCTGACCCTGCTCCTCCTACCAGTCCTGCTGCCACCGGCCTGCCCACTAGCCACATTGCTCACCACGGTCCTCGCTGTGGCTCCCAGGGTGGATCCAGTCGTCCGGGCCACCACCTGCGCTGGGGCTGGTGCCAGCGAAGACGTGGCGGTGGTGGCGGCGGTGGTGGTCGGTGCGGCGATGGTGGCGGTTGCGGCAGTGGTAGTGGCCACAATGACCGTGGGTGTGGCCGCAACGACAGTGGCAGCAGGGGGCTGGGAATGTTCAGCAGCCCTGGATGATGGGTTGGTGGGTAGGAGGGGTCCTGGGGAGCGGCTGGGCCCTGCCACACCAGATGGGCCTGCTTGGTTGTCCGTGTCCGAAGAGGAGGACAGATCCTCCAGATCCGTGTGTCCTCGTTGGGGGCTTGTAGGCTGGCTGTGCTGGCTGCTGGCTCCATCCCCAGCATCCAGCAGTTCGTCACCTGTGGAGAGAATGAGATTTGTTATTGTGTTGCACCTGGCGAAGTATGTATTTGTCGTCTGACATTGACAGTCCGTGCAATCTCGTACATGGGTTTCCCGGAGGCGTGTGTGTGGCTGTAGCATCTGTAGTTGTGTGTGCTTGGCAATGGGACTGTGTGCTGTGCACATGTGGCATGGGACGGATTGGCCATGCCGATGGGTGTGTTGCTGTGCCCCTACTTATTGTGACTCTGGTGTATGCGGGCTCCTGGCCCATCCTGGGTCTGGTTTGTACTTTGCTTTTGGTGTTCAGATGGAACGCTTAGGTACGCATATGGCAACATGGGGGCCATGCCCCAGATTCGCATTTGGGAGGGGATATGCTTTTGGGGTTCAAATGGAACGGTTAGGAACGCATATGGCAACATGGGGGCTATGCCCCAGATTCGCATTTGGGAGGGGATATGCTTTTGGGGTTCAAATGGAACGCTTAGGAACGCATATGGCAACATGGGGGCTATGCCCCAGATTCGCATTTGGGAGGGGATATGCTTTTGGGGTTCAAATGGAACGCTTAGGAACGCATATGGCAACATGGGGGCTATGCCCCAGATTCGCATTTGGGAGGGGATATGCTTTTGGGGTTCAAATGGAACGCTTAGGAACGCATATGGCAACATGGGGGCTATGCCCCAGATTCGCATTTGGGAGGGGATATGCTTTTGGGGTTCAAATGGAACGCTTAGGAACGCATATGGCAACATGGGGGCTATGCCCCAGATTCGCATTTGGGAGGGGATATGCTTTTGGGGTTCAAATGGAACGGTTAGGAACGCATATGGCAACATGGGGGCTATGCCCCAGATTCGCATTTGGGAGGGGATATGCTTTTGGTGTTCAAATGGAACGGTTAGGAACGCATATGGCAACATGGGGGCCATGCCCCAGATTCGCATTTGGGAGGGGATATGCTTTTGGGGTACATGCTGTGAGCCATGGGTGCCGAACGTGACATGCGTTGTGGCAGCATGACAGTGCATAGTTTGAGGTGTGTGCATGCTTGACATGGCCTGCATATTTGCTGTCTGTTGTGATTACTGGACATGGCATTGGACGCATCGTTATGAGTGAGTGATAGTTGTGTGCCAGCCAACGTATTGCAGTTGTCCCATCTCCTTGGTGTGCGTGCTGCCCTGTGCCATGTGCATCACTGCAGTGCTCGGGGGGGTGTGGCCCATGTTGTGTGTTGTTGCTCACAGTGTGTCGTGCGCTTAATTGACTTCTGGCACATGGTTGGTCATGGGCATGTGTCTTAGCGTGACTGCTGTATGTGTGGCAGCTGTGCGGATGACATGCCTTTCATGAGACTGGGGCTGACGGATGGGATGGATGGTATGTTGTATGTGCATGGTGTGTCTGTGAGTTTGATGGGTTCAGTGGTGTTCGTGTGCATTTATGTTGTTCCGCTCTGTTGCGTCTAGTGTTGTTTGTCTTACATAGGCGTAGTTGTGGGGTGTGTTGTTGACAGGCAGTAGGGGCTACATGGACAGGACTTCAATGGTGTTTCGGTTGTGTGTGATGAGTTGCACAGTGGCTGCCGTGTGGGACTATATTCAGTGTGGCTTGTGCATGCAGACGTGGCTCCTTGGGTGTTGCTATGTCTGTGATGGGTCATGTGGGGTGTGAGTCTGTTGTTCATGTCCGTGTGCACATTGTTCACTTGTTCGTGACGGTGGGCGGTGCTGCGTGTTCGTCTGCTACGTGACATGTCCCATGTGTTGGTCGTGTTATGGTCCTCATGCCTCCAGTAATCCAGCCCTGTCCAGTTTCCCACCTGCAAGTTGTTCGTGCGTGCACTGTACTGGATGCCACATGGCTCTAAGCGGGGGGTGCTCCATGTTGCAGGTCTGTGGGGGTGGGGGGTGTTGTGGGTCGTGGGGGTGGCTGGACACCCACTGACACCGATTGCTGTGGACCGTGATGTCTGCCTTTCGGCTGTCGTTGTGCACTGCGGTGGCTGACACGTGGCTGTGGGGTGTGGGGGATGCTCCTCCTTGCTGTGCTGTGGGACTGGGGCCTGGTGTGTGTTGTACTTGGGCTGTCCACCGTCCCACCCACTGCACTTTGTGTTCCTGCCACTTACCTGTTACTTGTCGGTTAGTGCAGCTGTGGCGGACACATGGGTGTGGTGGGTGCTCGTTGTGGCGCTTCTGGCATATTTGGGGACCTGTTGGTGGTTACGTGGCTGGCTTAGTGTACACATGTCCCCACGCATCTTACAGTTGTTCGGTTTGGGCTGTGTGTGGTAGTGTCTGTTGCATGTGTGTGTGATGTGTTGTGTATTGTGTGCTGGACATGGGGGTGTTTGTCCCTGGGAGCTGTGGCATGGTGGTAGTGCATGTGAGTACATAGCGGTGTGCTGGTATACATTAGTTTGTACTTACCAGCCTCCACTCCCCTGCTAATCCGGCGAGGATCTCCGGATGTATTACGACTCGCACCTTCTCCTCCCACGCTTTGAAGGTCTTAAAGAGCGCGGGATTCCCTCCGCCAGTGACGGCAGCCAGCTCTCTGTTTTTGCCCTCCTTCTTCTTGACCAGGCTCTTTACGTCATTCCAACGTTTGTTAATCTCGACTCTGTTCCTGGGCAGGGTCCCGACTGCATTGACCTGGTCTACGATCCGGTTCCACATTCTGTTTCTGGTGGCTAGTGGTGTGTGCTGGACCATGTTCCCATAGATTTGTGGGTACACCTTGATGATCTCGTCGACCATGACCGTCAGCTCCATGGGCGTGAACTTGGGCATTCTTTGTGGTGCCATGGTGTTTGTGGTGCTGGTGCGGTGTGTGTTGTGTAATGTGCAGGGGGTTTGTGGTGCCGGTGTTTGGTGGTGGTGGTGGTGGTGGTGGTGGTGTGTGGTGGTGGTGGTGGTGGTGGTGGTTGTGATGTGTGCGTTTCTGTGGTGTGCTGCTGTCCTTGCTGTGTCACTGTGTCCTCTCCTCTCCTCTCTGGTTTGCAATGTAGCAAGGGGTTGTGGTCTGTGGGAGTGCTGCTTTTGTACTCACCTATGTGGGTGTGTCCTCATGGTCTGTTGTTTTCAGGTGTGTTGTGTCTGGGGTTCTGGCCTTTGTATTTTTTGTTTGTCCGGGGGTGTTTTCGGGATGTGTACTGTGCTTGTGTATTTGTGCGTGCCTTGCTGTGTGGACTTGTTGGCCATGTTGTGTGCTATTGGTTTTGTGTGCGGATGGTTTCTGTGCAGGTACGTTGGCGCCATGGCTTCTGCCGTGTCGATTCTCATCGGCGTTGTTTGCGCTGGCGGGCGGTATATTTGTGGTTTTTCCGCGCTCATGTCGGTGCGATCGTAATGTCACGTGCGGTGTGTCGGCCGTGAGGGCGGGCGGTTTTGTGTTGTCGTGCGTGTTTCCGTCCGTGGCGGGGGGTTTGACTCCGACTCGGACGTTGGCGGGCGGTATTTTGTGTGCTTTTTCCGCCGATGGCGGTTTTCGGTTTGTGTAATCGTAATGGCGTGGTCGGTGTTCAGGCGGTGTGTGCGGGCGGATTTTTGCCGCTTCCATGCCTGGCGGATTTATTTACGCCGGGTATCGTAATGGGCCCCTAAGATACCAATATAATACTCTACTCACTAAAATAGCTGGTTTGCTTGTATCTAAAGTCAAATCAAATTACCATTTTAAAAATAACACTAATGAATCTGGAAGGCTCTTAGCCAATGACTTCTGTATTAAAAAAGATAAGAATCAAATACAAGCTATTAAAAAACCTGATGGTACTTTGCTCTTTAAACAGAAGAAATAACATCAGAATTCTTATCCTTTTACTCTTCGCTTTATATTTAGCCTGCAGACAACCCCAGTGATATCACAGGTAGTTTTCTGCAAAAATGCCATTCACTCCAAATTTCTGCTGCTGATAGAACCAAACTTGACAAACCAATTGATATTCAAGAAAATCATTTGGCTATAAAGGAACTGAATTCTAACAAAACTCCCAGACCAGATGGCATTCCTGCAGAATATCATAAATGTTTTCAATCACAACTCTCCCCATTCTGCTTTTATTATTTACTGACTTTCAGGTAACTTCTAAAATGGCAGACTCATTTGAAGAAGGCATTATTATTGTTCTCCCGAAACCGGACAAGGATCCCCCTTTAGTTTCCAATTTTCGACCAATATCTCTCATTAACCAGGATTGTAAGATTTATGCCAAAATTCTAGCTAACAGATTAACACCTCAATTCCATCATACAACCAGATCAAACAGGTTTTATGAAAGGTAGACTTGCCGCACATAACAACAGACTTATGTGTCATATATAATCTTCGGCTGATAAGCTCCAATATCGAGCGGGTTTATTAGCCTTGATGCTGAAAAAGCTTTTGATAAAGTGAATTGGCAATTCATGTTTTGAATATTGGAAGCTTTTCATTTCAATCCTTATTATAGAAACATGGTTAAAGCATTAAATACCATCCCATCAGCCAAATACATATTAAATGGTTCCTTTCCCTCTTCATTTAATCTACGTAGAGCAACTAGACAGGAATGCCCGTTATCCCCACTTTTGTTTTTAATTGCTATTGAACCCTTTTCTATCTTCCTTCCGGAATAATAAAGACTTTACTAGAATTATCTTCAAGGATACTGTTTGCAAAGTTTCAGCCTATGCTGATGATGTGCTATTGTATGTCAATGATTCTGCTACAACATTACCTATTATGCTACATGTTATCAATCAATATGCTAATATTTCTAGTTATTCTCTTAATGCTACCAAAACAGATTTTTTCCATTAAATATATTGTGTACTTCCGATATGATAGCTAGTACATATATCCTATGGAACTCTACTTTCATAAAATTGTGTTTTCTCATACTATTAAAGCTACAATAGAATCAAGGTTAATTATTCCAATATGCATTTGGTGCAAGTGGACCGAAGAAGGCAACCATTATACATTCCCCTTAATTGAAGAATTCAAACTATTATACAAAATATGGTGCAGCACTCTAGCCTACTATCCAGAACTTATACTGACAGAATGTCTTATATAGTCCTAATATAATTGATGAGGAACGTATCACATTCAATTATGTAATGTAATCTTCAAAGAACTTCACAATGAAGTACAATTTTTATTAATGAGTCATCCTTTTTGATGAATAATTTTCCAAACATGGTTTTTCATTTGTAGCCAGAGCCGATGTGTTTCGTTCTTTACAAACTTCTTCAGGGCTTATAATTTATTGCTTTCAGATAAAGTGCATTCCTCCTGTGATGCATATCCACATCATATCCCATATAGAGGCCTAGTCACCAAATTCCGTCTCGGAGTCTGATACTTCACGGCAAACGGTGTGCAATCAGCATTAAAAGGAAGTGCCCTGGGGGATGGGTTCCCCCGGGCCCAACAAGGCTCGGGGACGGGAGCTGCATGGCGCACTCCCCTTTCAATAAAAAAGGCCCTGGAGGATTGGGTCCCCAGGCCTAAGAAGGCTGAGAAAGGGGGCCATGTGGCCCTCCTCCCCTGTAATTAGAATAAACTGCCCTGGGGGATGGTGTCCCCAGAGCCTAACAAGGCTCGCGGAGTGGGGCCATGAGGTCCCCACCCTTTAATTTAAAAAAAGGACCCTGGGGATGAGGTCCCCAGGGCCTAACAGGGCTTGTGGCGGGGGGGGGGGGCACACAGCACCCCTTCCCTTAAATTCAAAGATCTGGGTTTGTTTTTTTAGTTTTTTTAACCTTAGAAATTCACTGAAAAAATTAATCAACGGTTGAAGGAACGTTATAGTTAGGTGAATATGTCAGTGACAACATTAATCTTTTGAACTAAAAATAAAAAACACAGAAATTCACCAGTTATAGTTAGCAGAGCTAACCATAACTTGCGCCCCTGACATGCACTGCTTATGACCTCACATATTACATCATTTATGACATGTTCTATGACATCATTTATGGCATCACTGATGACATCTCAAATGACATCACTGATATCATCCAAGCTTCTTTTGCACACATTGCTCTACAAACAGGTATTGCATTAGAGCTATGAAAATAAGTGCAAAACAGCTCAGAATAATATGAAGCGTCTTTACTGCCATCATACATACAACCCCTATAGGTGAAGCACGCTTGTGCTATGTGCAACATTGACCCTATACCATGCATTTTATGGGTAGCCGAGTTCATGTTGACTATGAACCACAGATGAAGGGGTAACCTACCTGCACATGGTGCTCAATTTGTATACAACTGTTCAGGGAAAACCAAGTTCCTCCAGATAATGAAGCCCTGTTACATAACTAATGCCCTACTATGGACAGTTTTTACCTGTATCAAACCCCTGACATTCACTAAATCTACATTGAGAAAAGAAGTGGAAAAAAGTAGAAAAGTGGTTACTGTTAACACTGTTTACTCGATGGAGAGCTTTTACTCTGTACCAAACTGTTTGCAGACAGTGAAACTCTCATGAGAAATACACCACAGAGTATTAAAAAGTACTAAGCACAGTATACACTCTATGCAATATTCACACAAGATGAGAGGCAAGAGAATGAGCCTTCCCTAGCTCTCCTAACTCAGACTATAGACCTCACACAAAGAGAAGGACAGAAAAAATGCTGTATAAGAAAGACAGCTGAAGAGCAGATATTATGGAAATGAAAACATGCAAGTGGTGTGCATTGTAGGGAAGTAGTACAAACAGGAGCAAGTACTAATAAAAACCAGAACCTTAAGAAAAAGCCCAAGGGCTTTCCTAAGACTGCCCTCACCCACTATATAGTGGCATGCTTCATCATTGGGCTGCTACAATCACCCTGGTGCAGACCAACACTCAGGGTGGAGCGCTGAGTTTTTTAGAGAGAAGAAAAGAAAAAAGGAGACGGTTCTCCAAATGATGGATCCCAAATGCAGAAATAAATAGTGTTAAAACTGCCTAAGTGAGTACCTATATACTAATTTATTAATGGTCCCACTTGACAGGGTTAAAAGTACGTGTTGGGTGTATAGGAGGAGTTACATCTCCCTTACCCCATCTGCTTCTACCGACATGTTTCAGCCAATCAATCAAGCCCTCATGAGTCTCTGGCCTTCCTCGGGGTCCTGATCCCTCGCGGCTATTAAGAATCTTGTAGGTTACTATTTAACCAATAGTAAAAAAAAAATTAAAAAAAAAAAAATGTTAGGCCTTACTTGATTCTTGTAAGTAACCACACTCGCCTTTCATACCTCAGTTGCATTGCTTTTTCTCTCAACTCGGGGCCAAAGTGGGAACACGGCCCTGTAGTCAAACATTCATCAAGGGTCGGTGTCTCCCTCGGAGGGCGCAAAGTGGCACGGGCTAGAGTTTCTGCATTTGGGATCCCTCATTTGGAGAACTGTCTCCTTTTTTCTTTTCTTCTCTCTAAAAAAACTCAGCGCTCCACCCTGAGTGTTGGTCTGCACCAGGATGTTTGTAGTAGCCCGATGATGAAGCATGCCACTACATAGTGGGTGAGGGCAGTCTTAGGAAAGCCCTTGGACTTTTTCTTAAGGTTCTGGTTTTTGTTAGTACTTGCTCCTGTATGTTCTACTTCCCTACAATGCACACCACTTGCATGTTTTCATTTGGATAATATCCGCTCTCCAGCTGTCTTTCTTATACAGCATTTTTTCTGTCCTTCTCTTTGTGTGAGGTTGACACTCTATGCAAAACTTGTTCTAAAAAGCAACTATTTACATGAAATAGCCACGGTCTGAAGGTGCTAAAGATCATATTACCTGCAGTCTTCATACTGTGGTGAAAACTTTACGGACAACCCATCTTCTGAAGCAAAACAAGCACATGTATTTAGGTTAGTATCTGGTGCACACAGTCTTCTATGTTATGTAGAAATTGCCATGCTGAGATGATTCTGTCTAATATCTCAAGGCTGCTTACAATAGTTAGTATGTAGAATCGTTGCCATGCTAGGATTTTTTTCTGCAGTACCAAAAACATGTACTTGTTACTCTTCAAAACAAAGATTTATGTTTTCAATACCTCTACAAACCTATGATGCATTAGAAGCACATGCGTTTTGTAAACAGTTACAACCATTAGCTGGACATAGGCTGTACAAAATTAGATAGAAAAGTAATATGTTGCTCTGCGATCATTGCCCGAACTTCAGACCCTTCTGGTGCCCAATTAGCAGTACCCAGACTCTAGAGTGACAAGATGGAGTTCCTGGGTCCACTGGACCGATGACTTGAGTCTGTGAGAACTCCGCTGTGTGAGAATTCCACTGCACACCAGTCATGGCCCACAGAGATGTGGTGGCCGTACGGGTCTAGATCCAAGGACAGTACCTTCCTCGCCCCTGATCCGAAGTGTTGGGATACAGGCAGCACCGGTGCGGCCATAGACCTCTTGGCCTCGAGAAACCCTGCAAACCCCCCGCAGTTGTGGACGGCATCTCTGCTAGAGACGTGGTGGTTGAGGGAGAGCCCTGCACTTCCTTGCTTTTTGACAGGAGTGGATTTGTCACCAGTTAGATGGGGAACGGGGTAGAGGCTCCACCGTACGAGTCCCTACTGTTCAGCAGGTGCCTGGGTATGGAGAGGCGGCATGGTCTGCTGTCTGGGTGGATGTAGGGCCTCTCTGCTTCTCCCAAAAAGCCACCACACAAAGATCTGATAGTCTTCTTTGCACCCGCAACTCCGTGAACAACCTCCCTGAGCCAGTCACAGCCCCCTGCACTGGACACAAAGGCACTCACAAAGGCGTATCTCTTGTACATCCTGGCTGGTCTACGGAGAGACCTGATAGACCAGTTTAAAAACTGAACTGGACAAAGGCCTCCAAACACAGCAAGATAAACTGATACAGAAACTAGACACCTTGTGAGCAGATCTGGATTCACTTGGCACTAGAAAAGTGGAACTGTAGTGCAGGCTGGAAGCCTAGGATACTACTAACTGATAACTTATGCAAGACCTGGAACACCTATTGAATGTGGATAATGCTGGCCCTGGCTAAATGTGAAAAATTGGAAAACTCCTCTAGACGAAACAACATACGTATACGTGGCCTGCCAGACGATTCTGAGGTTCTGGACCTGGAAGCGTTCATAGTAGGCATGTTCGCTTCCCTTCTGGGTGACAGAGAAACCCATATTCAAGATTGATAGGATTCACAGAGTGGGCCCACAGAGACCGGTCTCTGATAAAAGACCCAGGGATGGTCTGGCAAAACTACATCAGTTCTCAGTCAAGGCAGAAATAATGTGCAAAGTCTGCAACAAATGGGGAGCTTCCTTTCAGGACTATGATTATCAACTTTTCCATCATATATCTGCAGGAACACTTTAATGCAAGCAATCGTTTAGGCGAATCATTGACAGACTCCGAGCAGACAAAGTCAAGTACAGATGGACTTTTCTGTTTGGAATACACTTTGAAGAAAAAAAGGGTAAATCTTATCATTATACTAACAGAGAGGATGTGGAGGGAGCCGTGGGCCTACAACTACAGGAGAAACCCACGTGGGCCACGTGCCTCTTGCTGCAGCCCAATCGCTGATGTCCTAGCCTCGAGGCGCCATGGGCCTACAGTGTAACAAAACCAAAAGCACAGCTATGCTGAGACTCCAGGCAACGAGATAAAAGGAAAGTCTGACCACTTTTTCAGTGGAGAGGGATAATGGTGACTAGTCACATTTCTGACTCCCGCTTCTGCAAGGTGGGACACTCGTCCGCGGTGGCTTGATGTACTCTGGACGCTTGACCCCCTTGTTCCAGAGATGGACCAACAGTGGGGGATGGGGGACTGTCTCCTCCCCCCTTTTGGAACTGTAATATATGCCCAAACCAGCTTTACTGAACGGGGTCCGATGGGAACGATGTTGCTTGACCTCGGGGAGGAGCCCGTGAGGGGGAAAAGCATTGTAGTATGAGGGCCATTGGGGCTGGAGCGGGCAGAGTGCTGACGGTTCCGATGAGTGGGGTAGACATACCTACCCATCCTACTTCAGTTAGGGGACCTTCCATTACGTCATAGTTATTATTACACCTCCCAGCCTCCGGTGAGACCACACAATGTTTATCCATTTGTTTAATACCTGTTTACCGTTATGGTTGAAACCTTTTTATGTAGATCTTTCTGCCATCGAAACAACACATGCCAGTTCACAAACAACTGGAATGCCAGATTCCGTGGACGGTCGACACTCTCTAATCCCTCGCACTGACCGACACGAAACATCCCTAGACCTTCCCGTCCCAACGATGCACATTCCTCTCCATCTACTGTGGTACTGAGATGACATAATGACTTGCACATGTTTTGTGAGATAAACTGCTTGGTGCATTTGATGCCCGTTCCCTCCTTTAATTCAGCTCCTAAGCAGTGCTTGCACTGCAATGCACGAGAAAATAGTTTCCACCTCATAAGTATATCTAATCACGACACATTAAATAGGTACACTCTTGTATGTTTTGCATGCAGAAAACAATAGTCTTTTGTTTTGTTTTGGTCACTACAGCTGGCGTTTTAATGCTTTCGTCCGGTCTTAACATGCATGCTAGAACTATTGGCTTTGCCAAAGCTTGTTTTTCCAGTTCTTACACTCAGGTGATTGCAGGAGCTGAAACTCTGAAACTTTCTTTTCTTTTTGATATTTTCAGTTTTGTTCTGATTCTACCAGGAGGCCGCGCTTGAAGACAAATGCTTTCCCTGGTCCCCCCTTTTACCTTGGCCATAAAACCTAAGAAGGGTTCGAGACAAGCAAAAGTAGCTATGCAGCCTTCGCAGTCAGTGAAGGGGAGTGTTGGGGACTCTTCACCATCGGGTATCCTAGTGATGGGGCAGAGAAACGGTACTGATCTCTATACCGGATGACCTGAGGCAGAAAGCAGATATTAGTGGTGCCAACCATCCGTACATTTCTGATCTTTGGCAGCCTGTCAAACTATGGATCACACAATCCTGCTGGCTGCCACGGGCGAGGGCAGGATCTCGAAACAGACATGAATCGGTTTAATCCTTTTTAAGCTGTTCATCATCAGTCACTGGATCCTTCTTTTTTCTTCACTGTTTTGGAACATTAAGGGCTCTGCAATGTTTCTGGGTCATTTAAATGTTTGTGCGGACCCATGTGTGGCCTCAGCCATCGCATGGCCTCTTGTACTATATGTACAGCTAATGCAATCACATCATGCAGCAGAGGGAGTTGGACGTTCTAGAGCAAAACTTCGATTTCTGCCATTGCACCAGCTGATTTCCAATAAGAGAGAACATACAATAGCTGGCAGCAGCACAGGCCTCTAGGAGCCGCCTTCAGGCTGGTAACTGCCCATGCCAGGTGGCGCTTAAAGGCCTGCCATTGAAAGCTCAGCCCATGGCCCTGTCTTTCTTCTCTTCTTTCAGTGTTAGGGTTCTCCATAAGATCTCACTCATACTTACAGAAGGTGGTCAGACATCGGCCATTCCTGCTAAATGTGACCCTCCATGGACTATAACGATTCTTTGTACCTGTTGCTGCCTATGTACACGCTTCATATGCTACAGATTTCCTTGGAGCCCTGCATTTTCCTGGCCTCCAGGGGCTCCCAACTCTCAGAACCTACTTTGGCGACCTTCGCCTCGGTGGCCCTTGCGCAGTGAATTTTATCTAGAACCGAGACTTTCAACATATGGGGCACCAAGATCAGCCCCCTTAAAGTATTCAGCTGTTCTGTGGTTTTGGCAAAACCTTAGCACCCCCTCCCCCCAAAGGTGCCCAGGAAAGAGTCATACTCAATTCTAAACAAGCATTGGCATAGCCAATAGGTCTCGCCTTTGGGACCTTATAAGTATTTAGTTAGGCAGCACAATATCCTTACTGCAACAACATCAACTGTTGCATGGCTAAACACTTATAAGGTCCCAAAGGCGAGACCTATTGGCTATGCCAATGCTTGTTTATTAAGCTCTCCAAGAGAATGTTTGTGGTTTTTTACTCTCTCTCTCTTGTGCTGCTTCCCTTCCTCGAATAACAGCCCCCAGGTTGCACGACTCCTCCTCGCCAGGGCACCATCCTTTCGGTGCCATCTTTATAAGCCCTCTGATCGGCGAGAGTAATTGAGCATTTCCCCTGGTTCATAAATCTGTGCTCGCAGATGTTGCTTGGCACGACTCTAGGAGGCTCTCGCCCATTTATGTGGGCACACCCTTGGAGGAGGATGCAAGGAAATCTACAGGCGGCTCATTCATCTTGTCTGCAATGTGCCCTTGGGTCTCCGTGCGCCTGTGCCCGCCTGGCACGTGAGTGGCACTCCCGAGGACTGTGCATGTTGGTGCCAGGGCCATACATGAGTGGAAAAGAGAAAGGCTGCGATCCAGCACTCGAACAAGCTGTGGCGCCAGGAGGCCAGGGTTCGAGGCACGCTGTCACCACTTGACATAACTGCGCCCTCTTTTGTTGCTGCTTAATCTACCAGTCTAAAAACATTAACAGTGCCCCTACTTTATTAAATATTATGTGTAGCATTAACAATTGATAGAAGAAAGGAAGCGGGTAACAAAAACATCCCTTCAAATAGTATTTATTTCAATAGCTGTAGTGTAGGAATGGACGGACATAGGACTGACTGGCACATAGGTCTCAAGATGGCAGCTTCCCTTCCTTAACCCTGCTTCAAACTGTAATTTGAACAGACAGACTAGAAGCCCAAATAACCAGTAAGACTTCAGAAGGTCGATATTAAATCATCTATTTATTTTCCAACTTTTAAGTTCTTATTCATACACCGCTCATAAATACAAGGGACTTCTGGTGTTGCTAGAAGCACACAAGCCAACACGTGTTTAGCAACATTTATAGATTAAGTGGGCGGTTCTTCAGTGCTTAACTGCTTAATTTAAATAAGTCTTTGGTAAGGATATATCCTTGATTAGTGCTCAAATATTTCAAGATCACAGCAGAACGTCCAATATTTTTTAATACCAAATTAGAGGAATCAATTGAAGGTAATTTAAATTAAGGTCAGAATAGTTGGGCATTAACCCCTGAGCAGTCGAAAGTGTACAGTATCTCAGATCTGACTTTTTAAAGTGATATAAATAACACATTACTGGTAAAGAGTTTACTGATACCCAAATTAATGACCTTAAAAGGATAAAAAGCGAGTTGGCCTTACTGGGATTTAAAATCCTGACCTCCAGACCACTGCATGCGTCAGTGGTGAGTGTTAACTCGCTGAGACATCTTCCAGCATCGGGTTTGGCCTGTACAGACACCCTGTATTGTTTTCTTTCAAATAGGTTGCGTGTAAAGCCTGGCTAACCAGTGGTCTTTACTGCCAGTGACAGCGGCAGAGTGAGTTACTCACTAAGTCCACACTCACCTTACCATGTTGGTAAGTGCTGGCTTGTCGGTAAATTTTCTTGTGTTCTTATGGAGTTCAATAGACTGTAAACTCCATCAAATGTCTACTTTTGAAGCAATCAGAACACAAAAGTAGAATTTGCGAGTTAAAGGGAGAAACTGGAGGAAATTTCATACAGTACAAGGGGGTGAGCAATTATATTGGCTACCGTGTCAGAGAAGGATTCAGAAAACAGGCAATATATGGCCACCCCACTCCCGCACTCTCTCTCTTCAAGACGTGATCTGTATATAATTCCTAAATTCATCCAAACGCATTACTGTGCACACCAAATGGGAATTACAAACTTACTTTTCATATGATTTTAGGCACAGGCTGATGAAGTGATTTATCATTTTGCCCAAATTGATGTGATTACACGATGTTGCGTTAAGCGCCGAATTCCAAAGGTTCCATAGTCGGCAGCTCTAGGCGCATCCTCCTACCGCTCATGTAAGGGCACGGTGTTTTCAATTTGTGTTTTAGAGTCTTACGTTTTTTTTTGCAGTCTGAGCTTTCACCTGCCATCCCCTATCTGCAGCTACACTATGCATTCCTTTGTTTACACATTGGAGCATCAACCACGGGTGGTTTCCCAGGTCAGGCGTGCTAGGCCCAAGGCCCTGCTGGCACGGTTCAGCTATACTCATTATGCTACTCAGGGAAAAACTAAGAAACTGGTAAGATAACTTTGTTGGTGACAGAATACTGAGAGCCTCCGGTGTAGTGTGCAAGCCGCAGCTTTCAGTCCCAGCAGAAGATATACTTATTTTTTACAGCTGATAATAAAATATGTTATTTAAGTGCCAATGGACGCTTTAATTATTTATTTTCAGACTTTTATATAGTGCTGGCTAGACCCGAGGGTATTAGCGCTTTACAAGACATGTTACACAGATACATGTACAAGACACAGAGACCATAGCACTGGTAGAAGAATTTCACCTTCATATAGTCTACCCGAAAGGGAAAAACATTACAACAATTGTATATGTATATTTGTTTATGGTAAGAACTACATAATGTGGTGAACATTCTTGTTACAAAACTAGCCTGCACGTAAATGTGTCATTTTGAGTAAGGCTTCCAGCCAGACACGCTTTTTAGCCAACCGCAAATTGCATTGTGGGTTTGTAGGTTTACTTGTCCCGTTGTATGTATGGGCCAAGCAGACAGCATTCTAAAGGGATATATGACATCTGAACTTTGATGAGTAAGCCTTTCTGTAAGCCATGTCATTTTTTTCATATAACAGCATCTAAGTATGTTGGGACTTCTAGGATCATGAGCAAAAAGTAGTAAAAGTGAAACTTTAACTCCCAGCATGCATAGTGCTGTTAGCTGAAAATGGGGTATGGCTCTGTGCCCTGTCACGACACAGACCAAGCCAGCAGCTCTGGAACGCTGGTGACTTGCAGAATGTGTCATACATGACACGTGACAGCCTGGCAGCTACACCACACGAGGGAGAGTGGGACCCCACGAAAATAAAAGTAGACGGGAAGGATGCAAATAGACTGCAGAGAGAGGACCCGGGGAGTCATGGGGTCCTCCAGGACTTCTAAGGGCTTCTAATGACCCCAGGGAGGTGAATACGAGCAGCTGTCCCTGTGATCCTGAGAGGGGGGGTCTCTTTCCCTTTGACACAAGAGTTCAAAGGGCACAGCTCCGGGGTTAAACACCCCCTCCGACTCCCGCGGACATGCAAACATATCACCTGTCAAACAGCCTGAGACAGCCCCTTGCGAGCTACAGGTCCGTCCTGTCAGAGCAGAGGCACACGGCAAGCAAAGCTGCATTTCAGCACAGGGTTCCCTAATTATAAAAACAAGCGCGCGCCTCGCGCTCACAATTGGGGGGAGTGCGGCCGAGAGCAGGGACGTGCAGCGTTTCCCTTGCGGGAGCGAGCGTGATAATTGCTACCAGATGGCGCCGCTCGCTCCCGCAAGGGAATCGCCAAACGTGCACGCGTTGCCATTCAAAGCAATGCAACGCGTGCACGTTTTTGCCTGAAAAAGGGAATCGATGGCTAAAGGTCTTTTTCCTATGCAGCGCATGCGCGCTGCGTAGGCGAGACCTAAAAATGCCCTGGGCCGCACTATTCTCCCCCCCAGTGATCAAAGAGGCACGACAAATGACCTCTTAAGGAATGACTGGAATTGGCCGCCATCAGACCTGTCCTGCAGGAGCTCAGACTGAGTCAAGACTTCAGTGCCCTCAGGTTCTGAAACATGATCTGTCCTTGGACTCTTGGAATATTAGCGGCCTCTCGCAGACACGTCGGTCCCCTGACCTCATGGCCTTTTTAAATGGCTTTGAAATCATTGCGTTACAGGAAACGTGGTCTTTGTCAAGTCACCTTATCACTGGCTTCATCGAATACAGCAACCCGGCTTCCAGACCCCACAAGTTTAGCAGATCAAAGGGGGGTCTGTCCCTATATATCACAGTAAAACTGCAGATGAAAATCGACTTGATAATATTTCGGGAGAACTGGTTATAAGGAATGAAAATCAGCAACTGGAGGCCACAGCACTTGCTCCTGCTGATTAACATCTACATCAACCCAGCACAAGAGAGAAAAGGCCTAAACTCAACCAGGTAATATCGGTCCTGTTTGATCTGGCCATGGACCATCACCTAGCAGACTGCATCGTGATTTCAACACAACTCTCAGGTACCTGAGGGTACCTGGAACATCGCTGAATAAACCAGGCTGACAGGTTGTCCACAAAGCTCCCTGGAGGAACTACTGGTCTTGCAGCTCAGCAATATGGGCTTCAAAGTACTAAATGGCCGGTTCACCCAGGACACTCCCTCCAAATGGTCAAGAACTGATGGAAAAACTTGCTCTTACCTTGACTACTCCATATGCAATGTGGAAATGTTCCCATTAGTGGAAAGCTATTGCATCGCTTTGCATACCGAGAACGACCACCACCATCAGAATAATCTCCAACCTGCTTCATCATACCTCAACCTGTGTCATGAGCAAGGGAATCTACAACAATAACCTCAGGCGTCTCAAATGGAGAGATTGCATCAGTGGCAAAATCATGGCTGAATGTGTAAGACTCACGGCAGGTTCAGGTTACATTTCGCCGATTGATGAGTGGGCAAACCTCATCACTTGACTTCTCATAGAATTGCACTTTGCTGTGAATTTATATTCTCTTTTCAGCTACAAATACTGTCCAGTCGTATTCCATTAATTAGTCATTAACACCTATGACAATGATTTAATGCCTAAAAAATGCCCGTCACATCCCCATGAGAGGAGCTCGAAGGAACCCCAGGAGCAACAATCAAATTCTAGCATTTAAGCAGAAAAACTACAAGCAGGCTGTTCAAACAGAGAAACTTAGGCGCTTAAACCACTTCTGGGCGATTCTCTTATGAGAGAGCGAGAAAAGCAACTCAAGGAACTTTTGGGCCCTGATAAACAGCCAGGTGAAACGGTCCGGTAGGACCGGCTGCGCGAAGATCGCTGAATCGGAATGGGCATCCTTCCTTTCCAGGCACTTTACATTGAATGGTGACTCAAATTGCCAAACGGATGGAGGTCTCGCCAGTCCAATCATAACCACCACCCTTGTCACTCCCTAAGAACACAACTGCCAGTCTCCTCCCCTTGCGGCCTTACCATCTCTGCTCAGTCGGTTGCAACAGGTTATGTCAAAGGCCAGGTCAGACAGGGCACCGGGGCCCCCGGGCCCAACGGCCTCCCCCAGGCCCTCTTCAAGCAGGACATTCCCTTCTGGGCAGGCAAGCTTTTGGTGCTTTTTGATTACTGACTGAGGAGTTCGGTGATCCCGGAGTCTTGTTGTGGGGCCATCATACAACCCCTCCACAAAGGAGGCTCTAAATCAGATCCTAGCAATTACAGACTGATTGCTCTTCTGGATAACGAAGCAAAAGTCTTTGCCAGTCTATTGCTGAAGGACCTGCAGCAATGAGTGGAGATGAGGGAGCTCATCCCGAGGAATCAAAAGGGATTTATGCCAAAATCTGGCACATTATTCAACCGGTTAGCCATATCAATTCTATTAGACAAAGCAATCCCCTCGCACACCTTGTTGCATTGCTGCTTCGTAGACTTCAAGGCGGCGTTTGATCGAGTACCAAGGGGAGCACTCTGGTCAAAACTAAAGAAATGGGGCATTCCATCCAAACTCCTGGAGTCCATCATTCAGTTATACTCTAGTGGGCGACAGAGCCTGCGTGTCAAGAAAAATCCCCACCACGAGGGGTGTAAATCTGGGGTGCATGTTAGCCCCCCCTACTTTTCAACTTGTTTATTTTGGATCTGTCTAAAGCCCTTGACCCCATCAACAGTCACCACCCAAAGATTGGTGGGGAACATATCAGCAATTGGCTTTAAGCGGATTACTTTGCCCTGTTTAGCTACGCAAGAGTAGGGTTGCAGAGACTGTTAAACCTGCTGCACTTCTACACCTCCATCAACAGCTTGGAGGTTAACCTAAAGAAAACAACAGTTGTAAAACTTGGAAGGAAATCATACCAGGGGGTGACTGGTTCTACAATGTCATTAAGATCACAAAGGATCACTCATGCAAATATCTGGGTTCCTCACTGATGCAAGAGGCCCCCCTTTGTTCTGCAACAGAAGGAAGCAGAATTAAAAGCCTTGGCACTTCAGATAATTCTGTCAAAACTAACAAATACAACGTGGGGGCCAAGTCTCTTTTCCCTTCTCGAAGTTATGAGGACAAAAATTATACCATCATTGACTACGATAGTGAAATTCTACTGGGAAAAAATTGCAAACTACTGAACTAACTTGTCACCAGGATATATAAATTCATCCACTGCCTACGGAGATCCTCGTCCGCTGCCCAGATCAGGCTGGAACTGGGCCTCTACGATCAGCAGGCTGCCAGAGATGGTGCCTTTCTAAATCTGTGCCACAAACTCAGGGGTGTCTGTTTAGAGGCACTACTATGGGACGAGATTAAAACTGGCAGCCCTAGGCAACCACATCATCTGTACCTTGAGGACTGCCTAAGTACCTTGAACGTGAGTGAACTCTGGTCTTCCAGTCTGAGCCAACCCACCTTTAAGCAATGCATTAAAAAATGTGCACGCTTCTGTTTATATCACTCTGACAAGGCCAATCTAGCTAAGCGCAAGCATGCTTGGGCAGTCATCAACTCCTATCATCTAGTATCTCCTCCATCCTACCTGTCTTGTACGTATTCTAAACTCCAGAAGGCAAGATTCATGGCCCTTAGGCTCGGGGACTGGCCTTTTCTAAAAAATATCTAGCCAGATGGCATCGGCCCTCGGAAGGAATAACATGCCGGAGTTGTGGTCTGTGTGAGGAATCACTTGAACATATCGCCTGCCTCTTCTAAGTCTTCCTAGAAGAACGTAAATCACTTGTAAAATGAGATTGGAATGAACTGTGCATTTGGGCAAGCCGACAGGCTATCATCGCCTCCCTTAACCCAGGCAATACCACCCTAAACATTCTGCTGGCCAAGTTTGTTGCTTTAGCCGTAAATAAACTTGGCTGCTCTAGGCCTTCTCTGAAAGGCTGTGGTCCCTTACTCTTAGCAAACCCACAGCTGGCACCCAAGTCCAACTGTTGAGTCACCGCTGTGCTCGCCTCCAAATGGATCATAGTCTATGAAACCTCTGTCATTGGATGCTGCAAGACTGTACCGCTCATCTGATCAAAGGAATTTTACAGGCCCATCCCCCACAATCTCATTCCTCTGACTTTAGTTCTCTGTCATTACAGCGGGTGTCAAGTGTACTTTGCTCCACGTCGAACAGTCCATCGGTCAAACACCCCAGATTTGTCTGTGAAAAACTACTGCTACCACCCTGCCCCAGGTGAATGCCCTGGGTCTGTGAACAAACTACTGCTATCACCCTCCCCTGCACTGGCACTTTGTTGTGAATGTATATTGTCTTTTTACTTATCCCTTTAACTTGATGATGGTTTTAAATGCTCGGAAAGCACTTATATCGACCTTGCTGCTTTATCTTGGTGTTTGACTTGACATGATTACAAATTGATTTTTAATGTTTCTGCATCTATCTTCATGGACTTATCGCCTTTCCACATTAGTCTTCCTGTCACTCGCACTTTGCTGTGAATTTATATTCTCTTTTTACTCATCCTTTTAACTTGACAATTGTTATAAATGCTCACAAAGCACTTATATTGACATTGCTGCTTTATCTTGGCGATTGGCTTGGTATGACTGCAAATTGATTTTTAATGTTCTTGCATCTAGGTTTGTGGATTTATCTTCTTTGCACATTAGTCTTCCTGCCACAACGCTAAACATTTACTTTTTCTCTCATCATGCTGTTTTTTTTTAAACTTATTTGTGCACTTACTAAAATTGTAATGGTTTATAATTAACCACAGAATAAAGATTATTATTAATAATAAGTCCCCTTTTACAATTTCACAAAAAGCATTCACAAACATTGGCAAAGCCAAAAGTAGGTAGTAAGTGCCAGACCTATTGGCTTTGCCAATGCTTATTGCTACATGAAACTAAAAGCCTTGCTATTCAGGCTTTGCTTGTTTTCTGTTTCAGTGTTGTGTTAGGAAACGACTTTGGTAACCAAACCATTAAAAATGAATTTAACATACATGAAGCCTCTTTCAGCACACTGTGTAACACTATTTCCATCTTTGTAAGATGTTGGAGAGGGAGGTGCTACATACTCCTTACGAAGTAATATTTTACATTTTAATTAACAAAGACAGCCATGGACCTTCTTACTTTCTTTTTTTCTGTAACTAATTATGGTAAAACAGTGAATATTTAGCTATTGTGCTGTGAATGAATGTGCTATTGTGGTAAATGAAGATGCATGGTTGCCTGTAGTATAGGAAACAGGATAAGGTTTATTCTCATGATAGGAGTCTCAGGTTACAGGTAAAGATGGTAGTTAGGAAGCAGGGGGGTAGCATCCTTGCTGCTTAGCCCACGCATTCCAACTGACACTCAAACCATGCACACATCAGCATTCTATTACCTCACACTCACACTGGCTGAGCAGCAGGGGACATAAAACTAAGGAGAAAATGCATGGCATAGACATGGAGATACCACAGTTATCAATGGCAAAGGAGCCTCCGTCCTCCAAAAAACAATCTTACGCAGACAGGGTTAGGTCCAAGGCACTTGCATGTCAGACAGATTCACACACACATCTGACTGAGCCGTACATGCCTTGCTGACAAAGATGGCAGGACTAGGAGTGGCCGAGTAAAGGAGGTGACTGAGAGCCCAGAGGTCATGGAGTACATCCAACTGAAGGTGAAAGGGTGGTACACACCCCAATCATTGGATTACTGCACCCTGAAAGAAGAAAACTTTACTTGCGTTCGGTAACAGTATTTCTGGTGGATTAGATCTTTCTCAGATTCTTCACCTTATGAATATCCTCCAGGTGCCAGAAAGAGCCTGTAACTTTTCACCTAGCAATAGGTCTTTAGAGCCGCCAGGTGGCACATGAGGCCTCAGCCACAACTCTGCCTGGCTGTATGTGATGACATCGGAGAATATAAGACACCAACACGTGAGCTGGTGTCAGTAGTAATGCACCCCATAATGGCATGCAAAGAAAAAACTGTGAAAGCACCAATGACAGTACAATACAACATACAACAAAATTTCAAACATTGGGAATTTTTTTCATCATGGACTTATTGCACATGGAGGAGGAAAGGCAGTGAGGAATCTCTGGGAAGATATATTTTTACCAGAACCATCACTAGCAAAGGAAATAATTTTCCTTCTGATGGATAATTAGTCCAGCAAATTCCTCAATTTATGGTTGAGTACCAAACCAATAAACGTCTGTAGGTGAGACTGAGTAGGGTCGATTATTCAAGGAAGCATACACCACAAGCCTTGTAAACTATCTATGCATGCTTTGTATGTGAGACACTAATGTTTAGCTAAGTATGCAATGATGACGATGTGGGTGCCCAGTAGATGTTAACAGCCAGAATACATCTGATGAGAGCCAAGGAAACAGCCCGAAGAGTGGGCACGAATGCCAGCTGGATCGTCCTTGTGTCCAAAGTATAACAGATCTTTATGCAGAGGGTAACCCAACAAGAAATGGAGCACTTGGTCACTGCTTATCCCTTCTTAGCTCTGGTGAAACCCACAAAGAGATCATCCAAGAGCGATGGACTGGCCCTTCTTAAATGGCTGACACCACTTTTGGTAGGAAAGATGGACAGGTGTGAAGAACCAGTTTATCCGGGTAGAATACAGTGAATGGTGACTGACCAAAGAGGACCTGAAGTCCATCAACACTATGCGCAAAGTAATTGCCTCTAAGACAATTGTCAGAAGTTGCAGAGGTTCATTGTGTATAGGCTTGAACGTGGATGTTATGAGGGACAATTTCACAAGACTCCTGTGATAGACTGCAGCAAAGAGATCCACAGATTCGCACCCTCATCTGGAAAATATATTTTTCAATTTGTACCAGCAAGGTGCACAGCTACTGGGAAAATTCTGAGACTAGGCCCACCGCTAAGGATAAATCTGCTACAGACAAATCACCTCACCACACACAGTCCACAACCCTACACTACCCTGTCTGTTGATTTAATGAAGGCCAGAGGTGTTCTGTGGCAGAACATGAACGACGCTCCTCAAGCTGGAAGGGAGAAAGCCTTAATGGCAAAACTTGACTGTCTGCAGTTCCCCACAAATTTCTTAGTAGGCACTTCTTTGATGTGGATCAGCTGCCCGTGGCACATTATTGCCCAGATGAGCACACCAACAGGGAAGAAACCATAGTTATTCTGGCCTGACACTACAGAGAATTGGAAGAACAACTCACTGACAGATGGGAGAGGCACATACACCAGTGAAGATCCGGAGGACGGAGCTGAAGATCTTCACCAATGTCAAGAGATTACCCAAATACTGGAACATCTGGCACCAAGAGGATGCATGAGGCAATGAGGCCTAAAAGGCACAGGACTTACAGAACCAGAATTGGGGTCTGAGATAGAACAGAGGAACTATAGCTCGTATTTCTGCATTCTTTTGAGGCGGTGGAAAGATCCAAGAGAGTTTGATCTAGCACAGTTCCCATTAACGTCGCCTCTGAGGTGGCAAGATGGGATTTTCGGGGTGCGGATCATAGAGGACAGGTCGAAGATAAGTCATGTTGCACTGAAGATTGACTGTGATCAGTGCAGGAATCTCGGTTTCATCAGGAAGTCATCGAAGTACAGGAATACATGGACGGTTGATCTCAACGGTGACACTGCCACCACAGCCACTTCTTGGTAAATACTTTTCTTGTTTAAATCCGTTTTATTTGGCTTTGTGTACAATCAATACATAACTTTAACAGCATAACCCCCCCCCTTTGACAGCAATCACGGTCAACCCTCGAAACAGGAGAACATTTACGCTATCCAACAGATTGGGTCTTCCAGGAGTCTAGCTCTGCTCTTCCAGTTACAAAGCGGTCTCCCTTCAACACTCAGTGTCTTGACTCCCATTTGCTTGTACCCCATTTATTCACCTGGTATCAGACCCCAAACCTAACCTTTTAGGTCATCTCAGCTGTCAGATTTCTCCATGGACCCAAAACTATAGTGAATTTTTGGAGGCATGCCCGTGCTTTACATATTTACTCTTCAACTTGCATGCACCAGTTTATGCTGGCTGCCCACTGTTGGAATATCTGCACTACCCCACCTTCGGATACTGTCTTGTCTAGTCACCATTAGTGCCACACTGCAAAAGAGAAATGAATATCTGTCTAGTGTGACGTCTTCTCACAGTCCAAGCATGATCAGTCATGGGGTCAGCTCCAGCAGCTCCTCTAGATTGTGGGACTACTCTGCACCCCTATCCAGAACGGCTTCACTTGGGGTACTACCACACTGTATACACAAGCGTACAATTCAATGCACATTCCCCTCAGACATCGATCCTCTATCATCCCTGCCCATTGCGTACAGTCTAGTCCTGGTTTAATAAGTGCTAGTAAGGAGCTTCAATTGAATCAACTGGAACACCGCCTGGATCACCACCTCCCCATCAAGCTGTTAGCTAGCACCTTCACTAGGATTTTTGTTTCTATGTTGAAGAGGGATTCAGAGCATTGTTCTAATCGGCTTCCCCACCTGGCTCTGTAGACATTAAAAGAAATACGAAGGCAGTTCATTTGGGATTGGAGTCCTCCAACACTTTAACAATGCCAAGTCCTCTGCAATTTTGCCCAGGTTTCCTCGCCTCTCCAAACAGACTGGGATGTCATGAAGGAAAGTATCCAGGTCCCCTCCCTTTTCACTTCTGGTGCATATAAATCTCTCAGAAATCCTGCAAACATTTGCACAATTTCCCCTGCTGTTTCCACCGAATGGCCCTCTTTGTATACACCTTCTAAACCCATTGTGGACCTTCTTCTTTCCTCACCAGCCATGCCAGGAGTTTTCCACCTTAGTTCCCAACCTCATACAATTCAAGTTGTTTGGCCCTACAGAGCAACTTTGCCTCCTGTTGCACTAATCGCCTGTACACATCACTCATGTTCTATCTGGGTGGCTGATTTTATTTCAGGGGGGGGGATTCCAAATATTGTCTCCCGAGCGGATATTTTCTCCAGCTCTCTCCCTTCCCTATCACTCTCTTGCTTGAGCCCCACTATATGGGAAATCAATTGGCCCATCACCACCATCTTGTAGGCCTCCCAGAGGACCACCCAACTTTACTTATCCCTCGTTCTCCCTGAAGTAGCTGTCCATCACCTCCTGGGTGAACTGCTTTGTTGCCTAGTCTGTCAATACCCAAGACTCCAGCCCATGATGGGACGTGGTGCTGGATGCAGTTGTGTCATGCTTAATGCCAAGTGATCAGATATTTACCTTGAGTCTCTGAACCCGTGCACAAAGTTTGCTGGCACCAAGAAGGAATCCAGACGTGATAAGGATTGCATCAAGTTCGTCGCACTTCAGGATGGGCGACTCGCCAGGCATCTAACAGCCCAATTGCTTGAGGAACGACTGGAGCGGCATGTCCTCTCTAGTCTGTATCCTCCTACCCCCCCATTGTGGTCATTGTGTCTACATCACCCAGTAGAATCACACTTAAATCTCCTCCAATTATCAGGAGGGCCTCTGGTGCTTTTATAATCCAATCTCCTAGTACGATCAGTCTGGGTGTTTGCAGACCTAGAGGCAGATACCAAGAGGTTACCACCATCTCCTCTACCTGCCATGTGCCCTGCACAGCCGCCCAAAATCCCTGAGGGACGGACCATGATGTATACACCGTAAATGGCAGGGTTTTGCGCAAGCAGTATATCTGGCCCACGGGAGCCCCCAGAGTATCCGGAGTGCACCTACATTTTGTATTTGTCCCTGCCCAAAATGTTGCGATTGTACCCCTCAGGTGAGTTTCCTATAGAAGGATCAAGTCTGTTGAGTGACATTTCAGGTAGGTCATAACCACTAGTCTCTTCAATTAGTTGCCCAGCCCATTCACATTCCAGGATAAAACCTTGAGTGAGGTGTCTAACCCCGTTATCTTGTCCCGTTGTACCTGGCTTGTAAGGGAAGATGTAGGTATGCAATCCACAATTCTTTCCAATAACATCAGAGATTGTCTACATGAAATACAGTCATAAGAACCCCTGAAATCTCTCCCCCCCACCACCTCATGCAATGGGTTTAGAACTAGCCCCACTCCAATGCCCATAACCCCCACCGCCGTAACCAATCTCACATCACAAACTGTAACCAAAGGAAATGTGGTGGACTGGTTAGACTCTTCCCAGCATTCAGTCTGTTCATCAGCCTCACTTTCCGAAGCCATATCAGCCTTCCAGGCCCGTCCTGTCCACATAGCTCCTGGAGTTGCAACATTCCTCAGGATATACCATCCACTGTCAGTGGTCACACCAACAATCTCAGTTCCTCACCAAAGGTCTCTGCTTTGCCTAGAGTGTGCAATCTCCAGTCAGTGGTGACCACCTGTTGCCCGCCATCCATGGGCAACCCCTCTGCACGTCCTCCACACCTCTCGCCCTTTCTGAGAGGGCCTGATCTTTAGAGGGAGACTGCCTCCGACGTCGGCAGATATAGCGCTTTGATGTCTCCCCTTGCAAGCCCGTAGATAGATTCCACTTGAGATCATCCGGCATCGGGTACTCTGCACTTTCCATCCAGTCTCACAATGCCGCCATGGTTGTGAGAAAGTGCGATTTCTCTTGAGCTGTCATCTTCAGTTTCTCCAGGAAGAATAACGCATAATTCAGATTCAAAGTTTGTAGGTGCTTCTTCACCACAACAAAGGTTTCTCACTGCCTCTGGACCACATTAGTGTAGTCAGGGTAGATATTTAGTGGACTCCCCACAATTTGCCAGGGCCCTTGGGCTTGAGCCTGAGCCACCGGTAGGATGTGTTAACAGTCACTCCTGTGTGCCCATTCCAGTGTAAGATGCTTGGTCCTCAGTATTGACTGTAGCAACCATTGTTCCACGTGTATTTTGGTGCTGGGGCCTCCAGCTTTTTCAGGGGCTCCTACAAGGTGCACATTATTGTATCAGGAGCAGCCCTCTGCATTGTCCAGCCTGGCCATCAGCATGTCAATGACCATACGTAATGGTGTAGTTTGGTAGCTCCATCCTCCACTATGAGTTTCGGCTGCGGTATCGATACCTCTGCCTCCTTCACTCTGTCCGCTAACTTTTTGTGGTCTATGCAGAGCAGCCCCACATCTATAGTGGCCACCTCTATTTTGTTCTCCAGGGCAGTTTTGATATTGCGGATCGCCGCTAGGATCCTCTACGTGTGGGCTGCCAGTTCTGAATCCCCCCCCTCTTTCTTAGCCGCTGCTGCCTCAGTTTAGCAGGATGTGCCCTAATCCTGTGCCATTTTAGTATGATTGGGGCGCACCATTCCACCATTCATAGGGGGTTGGGGGGAGCAACCCAGTCTTTGGCCAGCAGTCTTGACATGAGCAGCACCCACTCAAGGGAAGGGGTGGGCCCCAGGTCAGTTATCTCCGCAAGTCAGTGTTTACTATGTATGTGGCTGTACCTGCCGACACTATGGGCAGCTCAAGCGGTGCAGTTCTCTCGCAGGTCTTTAAACGGCTCCTTCACCAATAGTCCAGGTCTGCCTTTGCCAGAGTGCTGCCTCATCACTGGCTGCCAGGCCTTCCTCACAGTGGTACTGTCACGTTGCAGAGGCTGCGACCTGACTTTCACAGCTGACGTACACCACATTTCCGTGGTCTACAGCGCCAACGACTCCGCGGCTCGTCTGGGATGTGTGGCCCCCCCACGGTGCTCCAATTATTTCTGGCCCCCACCCCACCATAGCCGGTCATGGCCACACGCCCACTGCCATGTTGCAGGCCCCACCTGGGTTCTCTGTAGTCAACACCCCTTGGCTGACAGCAGCTCGCCTCAAAGAACTCCCCTGGGTCCCAAGTCACTGTCACACCTCTCTGTGTGTCGTTCAGGGGAATCAGGATGATTGAGCCTGCAGGGCTTGCCGCCAGAGCTCCGGTTTAAGCGCCCATTTTCCTTGCCACTCAGGCCACTACTTCTTGGTTAATGCCCGAAGTTGTCATTAGTTCAACTGGCAGAGCCATGAACTGTGAGTACCAACACCCTGTAGTAAACCTCAGTAGAGCATGTAAGCAAGTAGGATCAGCAAATGAAAATGAGAGGTTTGAGGACTAGGTACAACAGCTAATCCCGTGTGGCGGGCAATCAAGGCCCACTCAGGGACAGCATCTTGAACTTGCCTTGCCAAATGAAAAATGTTCACAAAGTGAGGGTCCAGTATGAGTCTCAGACCTTAGTACTTCTTTGATACCAAGAAGTAAAGTGAATAATACCCCATGTCCTTTACTCCATGGGCACCACCCAAAGGCCCCTTTGATTAATTCGGTAAGAACGTCAGCCTCTAAAAATTGAGGCACTTGCTGAAGAGTACGTCATGGTGGTAGAGGACAAACTCTAGGGCATAGCCCTTGTGGGTTAGCTTGACGGCCTAGTGATCCATTGTGATAAGTCTTCCAATTGGTGAAGAAATGGGAGACCTCCCTGCATCAAAAATAGCAGCATGTTGAGGGAGGGAGGTCATCAAAGCGGTTTTGAGACAGAAGAGCCAAGGGAAGAAGGCAGGTATGGGAGCTGCTGATATTGGCGATTAGGTCTCCTAAAATGACCTCAGCCCTAAACTATTTGGTAATTTGTAGGGGTGCTTGGATCAGCTATGAAGGTTGGTGCTGCTGGGATTGTTGTACCCTAGAGTAGCCTTAAAACTTCCTGTACTGCTTGTGGAATTGTTTTACTGGGGAAGTTAGGTCCAGCAGGTGTGCGGTCTTTACTTTTAAAGCATTCTGGGGAGGAAGCTGCCACGCTTTCAAACAGCTGCTCACCATCAAAGGACGTCCATGAGGGTTGCCTGGAAATCTCCAGAGAATGCAATGAAACATCAAAGCATGGTGAGGCAGTGCAGCAGCTGTGCCAAATGATCCAGCAATGGAATCAGCAGAATCCAGACAGTGCTCATGGATCTGTTTGGAAGCATCCAAACTATCATGACCAGATCATAGAAAGGATATTTTTTTGTGGAGAGGGAAACTGACAATTATCAGTCTAACTACAGCATGACGAAAGCAACACAGAGGCATGTGGTGGTCATAGCGCAAGGCTGCCAAAATGAAAAAACCTTTGCTTTGTAGAGTCCAGTCTCTTAAGACTCTGGAGTGGGCCTATGAAATGCATTTGGGTTTAACTTAGCAGAGGAAACATGGACCATTAGGCTCTGTCCAACAATAATTTTGGGTCACAAGGTCATCCAGTTATTTGTTTGTGTGGTGACCGGCCAGAGAAAAGATACTTCCAGGCAACCAATACAGGCTCCAATTGTGCATTGTTGAAGGGTAGCAGAAGCTCTGCAAATGTGAAGCAAGACTGAAAGAGCGCCATCAAAATGTTACTATTTAGGCTCAATGGTGGGCAAAGTTGACTGTGATGATTCTACTGCTATTTGTACCACAGAAGTGAACTAAGAGACCTCCTTATCAAGGGGCTCCAGAAAAGAAAGATCTAAGCCCTTATGGACACACACAGCACTTTTTTAAATTTTAAGTCCAAGAAAAAGCCAGCACCTGTGTTGAAACATGCGGACCAGGGATCTACTTCTGAACCATCATCCTCAATTATAACCGTTATCGGACATGACTGGAGCATAAGAGACTTTCCTCCATAAGGACAAGTCTCTGAGCTCCATGGAGAGTATGTGCCAAGGTGCCTTAAAACCATTAGATGTGTCACATTCTTATAAAGCGCAGCTCAACCGGAAGGGTCAGTGTGCTGTACATCAGAACAATATTGGGATGCAAAGGGCCCTCTTACATAGAGCTAGAATCTGGTATGGTAAATAGTCATAACAACAATTAATGCTTTAGCAAATAGCCTCCACGGACAGATACATTTCTGAGGGTAACCTGGAGAGCGAAGACTGAGCCATAATGTATTATCAAGAAGTCTCATACACCCAACCACAGATGTCTTGGCACCTCCAGAAAACACACTTCAAGTGCCTGGAAAGAGGGGTGTAGTCGCTGCAGGTAGCCTATTCATGATCCATGTGATCTGCATCTATCTGGTCAAAACTTTTTTTTGCTGTGGTCAGATAACAGCTAAGGGGGGCAAATTCATTTATTTATGGTATTTATAAAGTGCACATTCTGGATATTCCGGCGCTAGACCTCAAATTCTACAAATTTCATACAATACAGAGACCACTGAAGTGGAAACAAGTTGTACTGTTGCCTCAATTTGCCATAAAGATTGTAGCTGGAGAAGCCAAACTAAGGGCCTGATTTAGATCTCGGCAAACAGGTTACTCGGTCACAACAGTGACGGATATCCGTCCACCGAAATATAAATCCCATTATATCCTACGGGATTTATATTTCAGTTGACGGGATATCTGTCACAGCTGTGACTGAGTAATCAGTCTGCCGAGATCTAAACCAGGCCCTAAGTGTCCAACCTGTAGCTCTTCTACATTTAAAGTGCTCTATTAAGTTACCCGATTTCTAGTTGACAAATGGCATAAAAAGGCTCATCAATTTGACCCGCCTGAACTTCGCCTGATGTATGCTCATTGAGAACTAATCTAGGCCCGAATGACCTCAACACTGCATAGTTCAGTGTGCACTGTATGTTTAGTTGCCTACTTGCCATCAGTGAGAAGCACAGTAACTGACCGCACCCCCACCCCGAAGGTGCACCGGAAGACAGGAGATAACAATTTCCTCCACTTGCCAAAGAGGTTGGATTATGTTATCTCGATTAGAAGTTTGAGCTTTAGCTGCTTTATGTTTAGTTGCTGCATATGTGGCATGTTCCTCGTATAACAAGCCTTCAGAGAATAAGAAAATTGCCTCTGTGGAAGTACCCACACGACTGTATGGAGTATAAAAGATGCCCCATCTGAGTGATCAAGTGGGAGCATGTGGGCCATATTGCGGTTATCCTACTGGCTACAAGCCCATCCCCAGTATTTTTTGACTCACTCAAGATCATATAACCGGGTGAAGGTATTGTGTCTGGTGATGATCTGTTTGACAGGCATATCCTTCTCTTGGATATTCTGTAGCTCATTTTTTTTTTTTTTTTAAATGGGGGTCGGTCATCAGAGTCAAGCAGTGATGCCACTGGTACCACCCCTTATGTTAGAGACAGAGACATCGGTGCCAGAGACACCTAATAGACCAGGTCTAAGGCAGCTTGCACCAAGAAAACCGCAGGCCAGGGGTGACTGGTTGGAAGTAAAGATTGCCAACGTGGTTTCTTGAAAACGCAGAATCTGCTCTCGTGTTGCTCCAGAAGAAAGCTGTGCACACCCAAGGCCCTATTTTCCCTAAAGGGTTACTTGTTCAGACTAAATATAAGAACGGTACGTTCACCAGATCTTTTAGTATTTTTTTTTTTTAAACAAACTCTTTAATATTTTCTACATACGAACCAGAAATCTACAATTAAGGCCTCCTTGCAAACTATTGCTATATTCATCAATAAAATCTTGACATAAGGTGGGTGAGAACAATTCTACAGGTAGCAACAGATCAGTGGTACAGTTTGATATTTCCCTGTCAGACATCTCTATGTACTTGTCCGCTTTTTATGGTGGAGACGCCCGCCCTTCCTTATACAAAGATCTTGGCAAACTGCTTCTCACAGCTCACCGACATTCCAGTTTTGAATGCTAGTGCTTTACGAGGTCAAAAAAGTCTAGCCTCTCTCTCGTATGACTCTTAGCGGCATGGTAGCAAAAAGATCCCAGGAGGCTGCGTCATGTGTTGTACTAGCCAAAGCACCACAGTTACTTATAGAACAGGTCAGTACTGGACATTTGAACATTGAACCAGAGACTGGCCGCCTAATCTCAGGAAATTAAACAGAAAATAGTTGTATAATCGTGAAGAACTGACGTCAATGGAGAGAGGTGGCACCTTTATTGACCAGTTTTGCATTTACAGATGTCATGTCATGAATCTGTGACTTAAACTCCCGCAGCACCACCTGGGCTGGTGGAGAAGAATATAGGATTCTGGATCCAGAATTAGAAAGGTCTCATTTAGCGTGCAGCAAAATAGTGGCACAAACGAGTGACCTGCCCTGGTTTACCTCTGGTCAAATCATTGTGGAATAGTGGTGTTAGTGCAAAACACAGAGGTGTTAGTAAATATAGAAGATGCAGCAATGCCTAATTCAATTAAGCTCCTTAGCAATAAGTTTAGATTTTAAAATTGTACTGCAAAAATTTCCCAAACCAGAGGCGATATGCTTTTAGGTGCAGAATGTCTTACACAAATTTTCATCCACACATGCAGGTAGCACAATAGTATGATCAGCCCCTACTGCGTGCTCCAAGTATTCCCATAAGACTGGATTATTAATCTTCATAATGATATAGTTAAAGAAAGCCCTGCTGGCCCCCTTTCGTTCCTCTACCCCACTGCAGCAACAGGAATGCAAGCCTGCTATCATTAAGAATTAGATTTCACACAATACAAAGCATTCACTTTTCCCAATTAACAGTAAAAAATGGCAAACTACACCATCTCATAAAATATTTTATTCGGAGTGGGAAGGGGTTTTAACAAGATAAATCATGCAACAGCTCAGTAACAAACTAAAAAAATTAAAAAAAAAAAAAATCTATTTGTAAAATATAAAGAATGGTAACTGGTGCTGTTGAATTTGAAATAGGAACAAAAATCATGAATTCTTCAAAAGGGGCACATCATCAAAAACCACATGAAGCTGAACATGAAGACATCACGTTAGAGGCATTAATTTCAACACCTCAGACAATGTTTAACAATGCTCATCACTTCGTATAGATTACTGCAAGTCACATCTACCCCAGGCTAATGTCCCTGTGACTAGAACGACACATCATTGATAATCATGAAACAGGTCCCGATAAGAAGAAAAAATCTAAAATAATCCTCAAAGTGAAAATAGTCATTCAAGGTCAACACTCAGCCACCGATGCCATTTTATCACTGCTGCAAAGATAGCAACCTGAAACCTCTCACCACCGCAGACACATTCTTGTCACGCTGCTATGACATACCTTAAAGGTGGGAAGTGCACAAATGGTGGCAAGGCATTACCTTTTCAATTTAAATTCAGTTAGCTTTGAAAGGCAAATTTAAGATAAACATTTTAAAGGAAAGGGAGAGGGTGAAGAATTCAGATGAAATTATACGCATAAATGGACAGTGTTTTGATACTTTTACGGACAGCATAAGAAGCGTTCAGTAACAAACACCACACATTACGGCAAATGTTTTGGTAATTTTCAAAAAATTACAGGCAAATAGACCAACGTTTCGTGAGAAGAAACTGAAATAAATACAGTGGAATGGATAAACATGGGAACTTGGAAAGACTTATCGAACAATGACGTCCAACAGGTGTTTTATTTTTTTACCCATGGTGAAATAGTGTGTTTGCAGAGGACAAAAGCAAATACGTTTGCACTTAATCCTGGGTGTAAACTGTGCAAAAACTCACTTTCGGAATTATTCAACTGAAACTGCACATTGACTTTATCAATACAGCACAAGTTTCTTAAGTAAAAAAACCTTTATACATTGTAATAAAAATGTGAGCAGGCAAGATGCGAAACACAGAAAGCTGCTGGTTGCCTCGTGTTCGTACAGTACCGCCGATGACTTGGTTCACCATAAAAATAGAAGTGAAGTCGACTTTCTGTCTCAGGCATCTTGCACCTTGCTCGTGATAAAGATAGTTCTGTCCAAGCCCCTTGAAAGGGCAGAGGCTGGCGAAGAGGATCTTTGGCACTTACGCTGGCAAACTCAGCTTCTTTCCCTTTAATACTAAAATAAAAACATAAAGCAATTCATTAGAGTATAAAACTGTCGTAATCCTCATACCAAATATTCAACATGACCCAGTAGCGCAAATGGACTATAAAGATTAAGGATGAAGACTCAATTCTCTTCACATGAACTATTTATTTTTCCCTAAAAAGGAACTAGGAACATTTGTTTGCTGTACTAATTTTCTTCCGTAGGTTTGATGCTTTTAGCAAAATAGAACAATAACCTCAAACAAGATTAGAAAATTGATAAAAAATCATTGGACAGACCAACTGGCCATGGATTAAAGTGGCAAAAAATCAAACACGACATATAAAAAACATTTACATGAATGTAGAGAAAGCAATATCAAGAGAAATAAGAGATAGAAAGGAGGCAAAATAAAACAAATGGAATACACAAGACCCCCTGGTAATTCCGGGGTGAGCGTAAACCTGATCTTACACAAGTTAGTAAGTGGTAGGTTCTTCTATTCTTCCCCTAGCAACATCTGTACCATTTTAACAAGTTTCAAATAGACGCAAGTTGAGCAATGCCGGACAACACTGATCACCAGTCTGAGGACATCTATCCAATCCCGCTCTTGCCAATAGCAGCCAATTGACAATTAAAACACAAAAGCTGTTTCCAAACTGAGAACGAACCTATTACCCAAGACAACAGGTTGACTGCCATTGCAGATTAAAAAACCTTATTTATCGGCTGGAATATCCTCTCTTAGGTATTTGGAAGCACTGAGTACTAAACCAGCATGTTAGCTAAATTAGCACTGTCAGAGAAGCATTAATGTCAACTAAAAGATGCACTTATGCCATGCTTAAGCATCCTATCAGATTTTTAAAAGTCAAATAGTTTGGTACTCCTGTAGCTGAAGGTTTGGTATTTTCAAAAACATTTTTCATCCACAAAATTATTTTGTCAGGAGAGTCAGGAAAAAAAATAAAAAAAGCTTCTCCCATGCGGAGAGACGATTGTTTTTGCTACATTGTCCAAGTCTTTTACGAACAGTCACTAATCGTTGGAGGTTACAGAAAGATTTGAGCCTGCTGGCTTGTGAGGGAGAGAAATGTTCCAAGGAAATGTGAGATATTACATTACAGATTTGAAAATATTTAATGAATTTAGTTTTGGATAAATTGAATCTTCTTTGGACATTCTCAAAACTGGTCGTAATGAAGTCTAACCAAAGTGCGGAAGCAAAAATAAAAGAAAAGCTGCATCTCCCATGAAAGAATGAGTAAATCTGATGTGGTCAGAAAACGCAATTTCCTTCAAAGGAGAATATCAGTCAGTGTTCTTGTAATGTGGGGGACCCGACAAAAAAAAAAATATATATATCTATATCTATATAAATAAATAATTACATTTTAAGAAAATGAACTTCATGAAAGAACGGAGAGATACAGGAACTTCTTGACGGGGGTTCTGTACACCAAAGTCACAAAGATATATATAGTAAATTCTACTAATTTTGCCCTAGCCTATTGATGTGTGTCAGTTGCAATTAAGTTTGGTGCTTGTTATTTATCCAGATTAACGTCTACTGTAATAATAAAGTTAACCCCTCAAGATAAAGGGTCTGAAAAAAGAGCTAATTCAATAGTCAAGTTGATCCATATAGGCAAGACATCAAAATGTAAAAAGCTTTAATCTATCATCGTTGACTTTCACATTGTAGGATGATGGCACTGCCAAGACTGCCAATGTCACTTTTTCTGCAAGACACTAGTATTGAAAATCATTATAGCATTCACTCTGGAATTACGTTTGTGAACCCTAAATTTGTTTGAGCTAACAATTTTCACTGCTTACCCTTCAAGTGTTTTCACAAGTACACAAAATCAGTTGCAAAGATTTAAGGTAACATATTTCCTTTTAGGGGGTATAGCCTAGCCGGACTGCTAGATGGTACACGCATTAGAGAGGCTCTGCCGGCCGTAAACAAAATCCTCCAAGGATCCTGGCCATAGCGACCTCATACATAGATTCCTAGCAGCGGCTGCTGTGTGACTCCTCGGTGCACCTGCCGGTGGGGTTTGGCAGCGCTCGGGCTGTGTCTGCTCCTGACGATTCAGGAGATTTGATTGCAGCATGCAGACGCCAGGGTGTAGCCTGGGCAACATGGGCAACGAGGCAGCCTCTGAGGGGGCTTGTAGGCCGGCGTCACCGTGACTGGTGTTCAACCCTTCGCCTAGCTGTTGCCTCCCTGGTGCCACCCCCCCCCCCCCCCGGTGGGGCCGAGCTCGCATACCTGGCCAGCTGCACTGTGGCTGGCCACGTGTTTGGCCTGGACGAGCCTGCATCGCACCATTGAGGCAGCTGTTGGTGCCCCCGGAAGAGACAGGCCCCCAATGCATATGATATTGTGTTGCCGTGCCACGTCAAGGTAGTCTGCCTGGGCGCCGAGGCGCATTATAGGTGGAGTTTTAGCTCGACTGGAGGCCCCCTGCCCTGCAAAGCCTAGTGAGGGCTCCTCATTTTCAAGCAGGCACTCTGGGGTGTGCCCTGATCGTGTCTGCCGCGGGGGGGGGTCACATCTGCATCTACTATACAACATGGTACACAGCCCTTCTCATGCTACAGGTCCTGCTCACTCCCCCCTGATCTGGTGCTTCGCCATTTGTACAGAACTGCACGCGGCCTTGCTCACTCTGATCTGCTTTGCTGGTATTCATCACTGTGATACTAATACTGGGGCCCCCATTCCCCGCGCCGGTTGCCCCGAGACCCTGGGCCTCCTCGTGCCCCCCCCCCCCCCTCCCGGGAGGGAGGACTATACGGGGTGTGGCGGGGATCTTCAGCGCCACCTGCCAGACCTCATTCTTCTTTCTCAGTCTTGGAACTCATGCAGCCCTGCCAAGTATCACGTATCAGGCGTTAGACTAACGCATTTCAGTGTGGTGGTCCGCATCACCGCACTGAAATGCGAAGTCACGCATATTGGGGCCTTTGGTCCTCAGCTTTCAAGTGCTGCGGCCGAGCGCTGGCCTTTATAATTACTAATGGAGTGGGACAGCAGCCTGCGGTGCGCGCAACTCGGTAGATTTAGAGGCTGGCCTGGGTAAGCTTGCTAGTAGGTACAAATCATGCAACACTGCTCGATTGTTAGAACAATCACTGCGCAGCCGCGCGGCATTCCGCACTTTCACTTACGTCACAGTCGCTGCTGCCAATGGTTGGTCGATACCAAAGGGGATGATGGACGGAGCGTTTGAGCAAATCAAACACTCACCCCCAGTCAACTGATCTGGGTTTAATCCATCATCATTCTTTAGCTCACTCCACCACCCCAGTTCAGACATGGCCATATGCAAATCAGTCTGACCCTGTGCCTCATGGGAACAGTCCAGCCCGAACTGCCAAGCCATGTCTTCCCTGGACCGGAAACAAGCATCCTGGGACCGGTTTCTGGCCATTCAGCCGTCATCAGCCAGGCTAGCTTGAATCCAGTGGCAAAGTGAGCAAGGGACCCACGTCTGGGCATACCCTGCCAACTTAGGGCGAACAAAGCGATACCAAAGGGGTTGGTCAGCGGGAGGCAGTTGCATTTTGCACTGTGAGCGCGCTCTTAAATGCGTCCTGTGGTTCCAAGTGTGAGTCCAACCCCCGAGGACCCCACGGGGGCCACCGTGGTCTGGGCGCTGCCCGAGCAAGCCAGCTCGGACCCCTGGCTGCAGCTCAGCTGACACTGAGCCGGCGCCCGAGCCCACTTGGGCTGCTGGTCACCAGACAAGCGGAGTCCGCGGACGGCCGCCATGGAAATGCAGCTGCTCTCTGACCGATGCTGCGTAAAGTAAGTGTGTGCATGGCAAGCCTAGGACGCATATAATAATTCGTTCGAAGTAGTTCATTCATTTAAAGTTCCAAATATTATGCTTGCCATAATTTGGAGCCTCTGGCTGCCAGCAGTGTCTATTATTTAGGCACATGAATTATTGAAGATTAAGGATTAGGAGCCCTGGTGTGAGGGAGCAGTGAGTAACTAACAAAACCAGCGTATTCACTGCATCTGCAAAGCCACGTGCGGCTTTTATTACTCAAAATGATAACGGGAAATGACAACCCACCTCTCTTTATTTAATTTTGTTGTTTCGAACCAACTATACATGTAGCGTGCTTCAACCTCCCTGTCTTGAGACATGCCCAATGCCAGTCTGCGGAGACTCTGGCGACTTGAGTCAGCTGAGTCTTGTTGATTTATTAGGCAGCTGACGAGATGGGGCCTCTCCCAGCCTAGGAGACTCGGCCCGGGTGCACGTGGGACAGAGAAGCCCCGGAGTAGACTGATGCTACTGGATTGGTTGCCAGGGAGGAGGAAGAAGGCCCAGACATTTATACTATGTGCCTTATTACTTACCTAGGATAGCCAGACGCGCACACTGCGACCTTTACTTCACTATTCGTGCCCTGTTCTCAGTGCAGACACACACAGCACACGTTTTAGCATTGCTGAGTGCAGGCATGAGGCAGAGACACAAACTCTAAACGCAAGGCTATTTTCATGTTGTGCACAGTAGAAGCTAACGCACAGGGAGAGATTATTGTATGGAAACGAGCTCCACACCGGTATTGTATACAGTTAACAATTGGTTATTTAAAGCATTTATTCAGTCGAGGTAAACTGATCTTCATTGCTTGATTTTGCTCACGAGTGTCACTCAGTCGTTGAAATGTCACTCATAATTACACTGAATTTATGAAAATGTCACACATAGCAATCTGAAAGCTTGGCAGCTATGCTGATGTGCGTCTCGACTCCTGTGCCTACGAATAAACGCTGCTCACCGATTGCCTGAACATCCAGCTGCTTTCAGGCCCACTCATCCCACTCCACAATAATGGGGAAACATGAAGCTCGACAATCAAAACTTACCTTTGAGGGTAAACACCTGATCCATCAGGTGGAACAAGAACCGTGAGCAGAGCTCTCTTCAGACTGCTCGGGGTGGTGGTTGGGCAGGCTCCCAGCAAGATTTTGACCTCAAGGAACTCTTAGTTGATGTAAAGACCAGCCTTAAAGACATCAATGCAAAGTTCGACATACTTACCAGCTTGGATCATGTAAAGCAGCGTGTGGACAGTGAGTTCCAGGCGAAATAACCTCAGAATCACTGGGATCCCAGAGACTACAGCAGTTAACAAAATGGAAGACTCCGTAGAAGCCATGCTCCGTGAACTATTCGGGGAGGCCCTAACCCCGGTTTTCATAGTAGAGCGGGCACATTACTCACTGGGCCCGTGCCCCCCACCGGATGCACCAGCTCGCCCCATAATCGCATGACTTTTGAATTACAAGGATCGAGACGTTCTATAGCTTACACGTGAGCTCCGGTCGACTCAATATCAGGAAAATGAACTCGCCTATCCTGATTTTACCCTTTCGGCCCACCCAGGCTGCCCACCGAGAATTCCTGCCTACTAAGAGACTGCTCCAAAAAGCTGACATTCCGTATGCTCTCCTTTACCTGGCCAAACTACGCATCACCTATGGTGGTAAGCCTCATTTTTCACGGCTGCAAAATCGGCCCTTAAATTCGCCAAACATGTTCCCACGAAGGAGCGGTCACCTAGATGCTAGCCGCACAACTTTGACACTAACCCCCTTAGTGTCAATGATTAACAGTTTGATATATTGCAGCACCATAGGGCCAGAGGTTGCACTGCAGAACTATGTGGGCCGATGTGCCCGCCACTCACGTGCCATCACCCTTGAGATGTGAACCGAGTTTGGGGGTCCGGCAGGGGCCGCAACACTCCACCCCCCCCCCCCCCCCCCACTAGTCAAACAGATACTGAAGTCCCACTGTGTATCACCCTTGGGAGCTTGACTTCCAATCGGCCACCCTGAGATACTTTGGCGGGGATGTTTGTTCGGCTCTTCTCCGACTCCAGGGAGGTTTCCTGGACTTGCTACTGAGGTTATGTGGGGATGCTGGGGTGAGGGGTGCATGGGTTTGCTTATCTTGACTGTTGGTTATTTTCTCGCCTCACAGGGCCCCTGCCAAGGTTTGCTATCACATTCCCACCCATCTGCACACTGTATACTACGCAAAACATTCTCACATCTTTCATATATCCTTGCCACACCGTGAGACAGTCTACAAAATGCCTCATTTGGAATATTCGCAGACTCGATCATAGAAAAACCTGCCTTGTTCACTGCCCCTGCAATCCTGCCCCCAAGGACATTTGGGAACCTTTCCTCTCACTTCTACGCCAAAAAGACCCCCCCCCCCTTTAGAATCGGAAGAGGCATCATCCAGGGACACTGTCGTCCAGGATAGTACTTGTAGGTCTATTCAACTGAACTGAGTGGGCTTCCAAAGGTTACACCTTGTAGACTGTTTTGTATGTACTTGTGCATCTGATGCCACCTGTGCCCCTGCTACACGCTGAAATAAGTGACTACTTCCTTACTGGAGGGATCCAGTCGCGACTGCCTCTTTGTTTTTGTGATAAAGCAAATGGGAATGTTTTGTACGATTGCATCGCTGTAACGTACTGCTCTGTTACTGTGGGTCCTTTCCCCCCTCCCTCTCCCTGCCACACCCCCATGTACCCACCCCTTTTTCTTTTCTCCCTGCGCTGTTATGGTTGCTGTATTGTTCTTTATCATAAATAGCAATAAAAGGACTAATAATAAAAATTAAAAATGTATTTCCTTTGAGAACTTGTTTTGCCGTTTTCCAGATAGTTGAATAATGCATTTACTCAACTGCAGTCATTTTCTATGTCTGTTATACTATTGTACTTGTGTTCTTGCCTCTGATGTACCAAGTCTCATTTCCATGTCTGGCACTACCAAGTGAGAATTCCCAATTGAACTAGCTCAGCATTTTAGATCGTCTGTTTATCTCTTTTCCAGGACTACATTACTGGGGGAGAGTAACCAGCCCTCTCCAGATCTAACTAAATAATGAACATAAGGAGGGAAATGAATAAGGGAGTAAAATGAGCAAAGAGAGAGAGATTGTCCTGGTGCAAAACATTTGATTTAGAATGCTCTTGTAAATAGACCACAATGCTATATATTTTTTTTAAAGGTTGAAAAATAGCTCTTGGCTTGCCACCTATCTTCAGAAGTCTTTTAGTTAAGATTGAGCTGAGAGAAAAGCAGCCAATTTGTTTGTTTGCTGACCTAGAAATGGATAGTAGCTTTCTGCACAACAAGAAACTGCCAAGACAAACCAAACTAAGCAGAGGCTTTTTAAAACTAGCTTGATTCCTGAAAGGACCTCTATAGCTCCTGTGGATCTCCTATTAGTCCCAAAGCTCTAATTTGGAAAAGGCATTCCCAAGAAGGTTCGATACGCTCTAGTGTGTTAGTTTTCTTGTTACCTTTTGATATTCTGATGCTGTGACTACTTTGTTCATTCACTTTGCACCTAAACAACGCCAGTTTGAGCAGACTCCGAATGGGTAGTAGCCTTCGACTCAACAACATCCAGCATGCCCGGTCTGTGCTCAAACTCTGCTGTGCAAGCAGCCAATGCACACATTTTTGTTCCATAGTCCAAGTGTTTGTTGCCCAAATCAGCTGCAATTTTTGTCATAATCTGACTTTACGCTGCTGATCTCCTCAGGGATCATGGCATTGCCTTGATTTCATTTGAAAGTTGGGAAAACGTTGCTGGGTTATCCAGATTTGTTCGGTGCTCATGAGTCTCATTTCCAGGATTCAGCGATGTCTGGATTCACTGAAAGGCAGGTGGGTAAAGAGATCTGGGACCCCATCCAAATCCTTCCTGATCAGAACATGTAAAATCTTGCTCATCTGAATCAGTCTGGGCCCCTGTCAGTATTGGCTTTTTTGTTCCTTTTGGGAATGGTAGGAGGTCTCAACATGTCCTCTTTCTTTAATGTGCGTGACTGTGGACTTCACTTTCCTTTCTTACCATGGCATGCAAAGCTGTGTGATGCAGCAACAGAATAGGGGATGACGGCCTTAGAACTTGGTAGAGTACACCCACATCATTGTAGGATTATTTGTCTGAGAGGTTGCATCTATGTGGCTTCTTTAGTGGCCTCTTTCCAGAGTTCCTGCTTGAATATTAATGGTTACCTAACAGGGCTCTAAGCTGTGCCAATGTGTTTGACAAGACAGCTGAGGGCTAGGGGGAACACTAGGAGAGAAGGCATCTAGCGTGCCTTGCACAGAATCAGTCGAATCAATACTACAGCTAAAACTAGAATGTGACAGTAGAGTCCAATATACTATTTAAAGTTAGTATTGTTCTGGAATATAATCTAGAAGAAAAACTGGCCCTGTATCAAATAGTTGTTTTGTACCCTGCTGAGAAATCCCAACTGATAATTAAGGAACTTTATACAGTGGGGCCTGTTGATGAACACTGTGCACCCAATTAAAGACAGACGTAATCACCTGCATTCCAAGCCTCCAAGATGGCAGTAGCACTGCTTTTAAAGTCGCATCCCACAGCAAGCACATCGTAGCACCTTCTGAGGGCGAAAATTGCCCTGGCTTCATTCTCCTCATACCAAGCTGGAAGGCAGTATATATGTGACCAGGCTTGCATCTGCCATGATGGGCTCTCTTGGACAAATCCCAGCCCAGAGACCCCAGTGACAAACAGCCTGAACAAATGGAGGTGGTCAACCAAATACTGGTGGTAAATCCAGAGTTTGCAGTAACCCTTAATGCTGGTTACAAAACAATTAAGAGTCCAACAGAACGGCTCAACTGAAAGTGGTGCACCAGTTTGGCTCTCAAAGAGCAGGAGATGACAGAAGATCCACTTTGAAGCTCCTTCTCCCACCGGCCTCTTGACAGGCCTTTTAAAGAGCTTCATCGACTGCTCAATCAGTTATCGAAAACAGAATTTGATAGGCCCATAATACTTTCTTGAACAACTATACCAAGTGTGCCGACTCCTCTGAATACAACCCAAGCACCAACAACATATTGACTGATCAGGACTTTGCAAACAAATCAAAAGGGCAGCAGAGACAGGGGAGTTGTAATAAGAACCCCAGAAATGAGGATTAGTTATCATTCACAAGTGTGAAGGGCTTCTATGTCCGGCGGTCCATTTGTTCCTGATCCGCTTGATTTTTAACTCATCCTTCAAAACACCATGTAGAGCAGCAAAAGATAGCAATGCAAAGAGCGGAGTTGGGGGGTGTCAAGGGGAGCTGCTGCTGCAGACCTCAGTTTGGGCCCTTCTTGCCTACAGTGAACATATATAAAGTGAATTAGAAACATCCTTAGGAGGTATCTGGCATTATTGGCCAAATGCACTGCAAAAGTGTATTCAATGACTGTTCAATCAGCATAAAGTTTTTGAACTTATGATGAACAGAATTTAACCACTTTCTTTTTTTAATTCTCCCTAGTCACCACTAGGAAAGAGCCCAAGTAATTTGAACAGAAAAAAAATTGAACATAATGGGCCTTCTGGGGTTACTCAAACAATAGAACAAGAAAGAAGGGCAGACTAACCGACTCAGAATATACTCGAGCACCATCTGAAAACCCATATCGTTCAGAAATTCTAGCTTTGCTGCACAAGCAGAGACTAAAGACACATTCTTGCGAAGAGTAGCAGCAGATTTGATAGACTCTGCATGACTGTTCAGTTGAAGCCCAGAACTCATTCTTCCTTGACGAAGGATAATGCTCCATTTCTACAGTTCGAAAATGCCCCTGGCATATTTCCGGATATCTAATAACCAGTTTTGTTTTTTTAGAGATGAAGGTCCCCTGCAACGTACACCAAATGCACATGGAGGGTTGCAATTTCTTAATGTGTTAAGAGACACAAATCTGAAATCCTAGCTGCAGATCCGTTTCTTGCGGATTCACAAAGATTTCCCTCAACGGTCACAGGTTGTGGGGAATAGGACGGAGTGCTGGCAATAGCTATATAAACTTGAAGTGAACGTCTGAAGATTCTTGAAAGCGTCTGTGATCTTCTTGAGGTTTATAAACATAACACAAAGCCCATCCTGGAAATAAATGTTAAATTGATACGTGCTATTCCTGTAATCATATTCTAAGCTTCTGTGCAGTACAACCTTTTACTATTAGAGTGACTGGCATTTTAGAACTACCACAAAGTGATATATTAGTATACTTCCTATTGAGTGATACCACATCACTCTTGCTAAGCGTCATGCTTTAGGCGTGGACTGGTCGGCCATTTAAACAAAGCACCAACCTACACTCTCTATAATCTGCGCCAAATAAAGACTTGTGATGTTCAGGGACGGTTGAGAAAGTGCTGAAATCTCTAAGAACACAAATAAGTCTGGTATTATGGATGGAAGATTACAAAACTAGGGGGTGGGGGCGGGGGGTTGAGTCAATTCACAAAAATGTGTGCAATGTCCCCAAAACATAGGAATACTCCAACAGCAGTATATTGCGGACATTGTGGGACATGAAGGAATTTCAGTAAAACTGCTGAGGAACTGCAGGTGTTCCATCCAAGGATGTGTATTGAAACACACATGCATAAGTAATTACAAAAATGTAATAGGGTATTTATTTACAGAGATATAAACATGACAGCATGAATGCCTGCTAACAATTTATTTCCATAACAGCAAATTTGACTTTTGGTGGAGATATACTGACCCTCTACACAGTCAGCAATTTTGGAGGTGCTGCCTCCCAACTCGAACCCTGGATAGGGACTTACTCCTGTCCTGAAGGAAGTAAATTACTGACCATCACCAGGGAAAGAAAGTGCTTGTCAAAATCTTGTGAAAAGCCAAAAACTCAAATCTTTGGGAGTTTACCTACCTGTATAGGCCGTCCTGAAAGGCTCCAGTGAGGAATTTGATAACAAGTATGATTACACGTTATTGGTGTAATTCACGTGTCGAATCACTTTAATGAACACATGTGAATATACAGTTTTAAACAAGAGTATTTGCACTTTGAATTTCAGCTAAGATGAGAAAACCTACTCGGCAATTTCACCCTATTATGTTACCCAAGTGTGCTATGACATGATTCAGGATCTGCTTGCATCACTGAACTGCTCACGGACCTAAAAGACCAGGTCTGTGACACTGTCAACACTGCCCACAAGTGCTTCAGGCTCATAAAAATAATTTTTGGGATTTTTAAAAGTGCAGCCCCAACATTTAAAACCCAAATCCCAGAGTCACTTCGCAATATAGGTAGCCATCGAAGTATACATAGGCAGTAGTGAGAGATCTTAACATCAGTCAGCTAGGATCATCACTTAAGTAGTCCTTGTGTATCTGAGAAGGTCACCAAGAGCAAGGGTGAGCCTACATGATTGAGGGATCAAGCTGAACGCCCAAGCAGATTTGGAAGCAGTTTTGATACAAAGGACAATGTGGAAGAGAAATGGAAGAAGTCCATAGGGCTACAGTTTGCTCCCCATGGGCATCTGAGGGTGGACTCCGTGACCCCTGACCTTAAAAGTCCCCTTTAAAGGAGATCCTACTTGAGCCAGCTAAAATCTTTGTGGACCGATACCAACAGATGGGAGAAATATCACGAGAGTTACCTACAACTGAGACAACAGGTCTTGCAGAGCTTGGGTGCATCTCTTTCGTGCTATAGCTTGCGGAGTGGCCCTCAAAGTTATACAACATGAACTAAAGAAGTGGAGGGCTGGTCCTGGCAGCTTTCTGTGCGTGAGTGCATTCAGGCCAAGATATTGCAGCGCTCATTTTTCCTATGAGAACCAAACAATGCTTAGAAGCGAGAACACTGCGGGCAAAGGAGGGACTTGAAGATTTCCTGACAAACATTGAGTGTACACATCTTATTTTCAATAAATATTTGCAGCAAGAACTAATGAGATGCGATCACTGGTGAGGGATGCAACTGTTCTGCACATCAATGTATCTACAACATCATCAAATTCTGCTGCACTGGGAGTCTAGGATAAGGCCAAATGTGGGGAATGCCATTTGCAGCAACGTTTCAATGCCTTAAACAAAGGTTTTTTTTCTGAGAACACATACAGAGTTAAATAAAACAAGAGTGACTCAGGATGATGAGACTTGCTGCTCAGCAATGCACTCCTTGAGTGTTCAGAATGCAAAACTGAGGTGTTGGCTGTGATATATTTACAACATGAGTAAAAAATTCAGATTTCAAATCTCAAAGAGGTAGTGGTGTTGTATAGAGCACAGTCACCGGTTAACAAGGATTTGTTTTGGGCATGGTGAAATTATGCAAGGCAAATTCCAAATTGTGCCTCAAAACCTATCCAATATGTAAAAAATAAAAAATAAAAAAGTGTAAAATTCTGTTGGGTCGAGGAATTGCAAGGTGGCATTACACAAGTAAAGGCACCAATTTGTCTAGCCGCTTGGTTTACAGAATATAATCTAAGATTAAACAAGCATTGACAAAACCAACAGGTTTCGCTGATGCAATATCTATTGGCTTGGTCAATGTTTTAAAAAAATTTTTTAATGTTGGACAGCGGTACGAGCTGCTGTGCTACATAGCTTAAAATATAAAAAATTAAAAAAGCAATATGATATGGCCAGACTGCGCCATAGTGCTTTTTTTGTTTTTTTTAACTTAAAGCTAGTATAAAGTTAAAATTGTTGTTTTCCCTATACTTAAAATGCAGTTTATATTCTTGATCAAATGCCCATTGCAGTTGCCAGCGTGTCAAAGTGTAGCTAGCTGAAACACGGAGCATAAAGAGGTTGTGGCGTTACAGCCTGAGCTGCTGACTTTGGAGCAGGGGAAACGGGTTCGAATCTCGGTGCCGGCTCAACATCCTGTGATTCTGGGCAAGCCACTTGATCTCCCTATGCCTGTTAAAATTAATGTGTCCTTGTGTAATGTAACTAGCGCTCATGTAAAGCTCTACAAGTCCTTCCTGACGACTTTGAGCCATATAAAATAAACTATGCAGGGTAGTGAGAGAGCATGCAGTGACGGGAGTGAGGTGGTGGGAGGGACATACCAGCAACGAACTGGGAAAGGGCATGCATTGGCGGAACTGAGGTGGTGGGAGGAACGGGCAAGCAACGAACGGGGAAAGGGCATGCATTGGCGGAACTAATGTGGTGGGAGGGGCAAGCAACTAATGGAATGCAGTCATTGGGAAGTAAAAATAAATAAATAAAACCCTGCATGTACAAACAAGTTAAAATTGTTATTTTTCCCTATACTTAATATGCAGTTTATAATCTTGAACCAATCCCCATTGCAATTACAAGCGTGTCAAAGTGTAGCTAGCTGAAACACAGAGCATGGAGAGACTGTGGAGTTATGGCCAGAGCTGCTGACTTTGGAGCTGGGTCACAAGGTTCGAGTCTCTGCGCCATCTCAACATCCTGTGATTCTGGGCAAATCACTTAATCTCCCCATCCCTCTAAAAATTAATGTGTCCTTGTGTAATGTAACTAGCGTTCATGTAAAGCGCCCCAAGTCCTTACAATCGACTTAGCCCTATATAAGACAAGCTATGACTAGCGACGGGGTGGGGATGGGGCATGCAGTGATGGGAGCAACATGGTGGGAGGGACAGGCCTGCAAAGAACGGGGAAGGGCATGTGCAGAAGAGGCATGCAGTGGCGGAACTGAGGTGGTGGTATGGATAGGTAAGCAGCAACCAGAATGCAGACACAGGAAAGTAATAAATAAAGTAGGTTACAAGTGTGCGGCCAGTGGAAGAACACTGGCAGCTGAAAGCAGTACTTGTTCCAAGCTCCACAGCAAGGATGAAGATGTGAAGCCGAGCAGGAAGCAGGAGGCGATGAACAACAGGAAGAAAGAAAACTAGAGTGACGTCGGGGGCCAACCAATGGTAAGTAAAGGTAAGTAAAGGTAAGTAATGGCTCTAAGCCCTTTAAAAAATTTTTTTTTTTCATTACAAGCGATTTCGCAAGCATGGCAAAATTGGCGTTTAGGCCAAAGCTAAAAAACACATAGGTAAGCAGATGTCAGTGAGCAATCCTTAGGGACTATGCTATTACAAAAGCCTGAAGAAAGTCCAGAGATTATAGGCATTTGCATTAAGGACAAAAATGTGAGGTGATAAATGTATGCTTTACAATAAAAAGAATTAAATGTGTGGCGGAAAGGGTGAGTTCAATTATACAGACAATATGGGTTCGAAATTCAATGCACTAGAAGAGTGACCATTAACCCTTCACAAAACTGGTTTCCTTTGTGTTGAATTGGAGGGCAAAGCAGGAACGTCTTTGAAACCAAGTGTACCATTCTGTAGTTAATTACATACAAAGGTTTAAAGCACCACTGTGTCCTAACCTCAGTTGGGAGTCACTGGATAACGAGTGGGAAGGTTTGTATGGCCAATACTTCAGAAGAATAGAAGATGCTTGAAATAGTGTGCTAATCAAGGTTAATAATAATAATAATACAGACATTTATAAAGCGCGACAGCCACCTCAAACAGAGGTGTCCCGGCGCTATAGCGGTAGGAGGCATGAGAAATGAGAAGGCCAAAGAGATCTAGCCTGAGCTAAAGAGCCAGGTCTTAAGGGACTTTCTGAACGGCTCCGACTGGATTTGGCGGATATTACACGGCAGAGAATTCCAAAGCTTAGCCGCCACCACTGTAAAGGATCTGCCCCCTACGCGAACTTTAGCAAAGCGAGATGTGCAAAGCAGGTTCTGAGAGTTGGACCTCAGAGAGCAGTTTTGTTGGTAGCAGCATAGCCGGAGTTTAAGTTAACTAGGACATTTGCCATGTATCACCCGAAAGGCCAGAGTTAAGGCCTTAAACTCAATCCTTTTTACCACCGGCAGCCAGTGGAGCGGTCTTATATGCAGAGAGATGTGATGTCGAAACGGCACTCGTCTAATCAATCTCGCAGCTGCATTCTGTACCATCTGCAGTCTCCTGACAAGATAGGCGGGCAGCCCCAGGTACAGGCAGTTAGCATAGTCCAGCCTAGATGTCACTGTAGCATGGACAAATGACTCTGCGATAGTCCTCCGGCAGTAGATGTAAAAATTTCCTCAGGCTTCTTAATTTGCTGAAGCATGAGGCTGTCACCTGCCGAATTTGAGCTGTGAAAGAGATCTACTTCCCATTTCACGCCCAAGTTTTTTGCCGTGGTTGCTGGATTAGGTAGCAGGCCCATTTCTGCCAGCCACCAAATCCCGGTTGCCGGCGGAAGAGCCTTGCCGAAGAACAACACTTCTGTCTTCTCTGCATTAAGTTTAGGTTTATAATTATTCATCCACTGGGAGATGTCTCTCAGGCATCCCTTAAACCTAGTAAAGGAGTCCACAGACTGGTCCTTAAAAGAAAACACCAGCTGGGTGTCGGCGGCGTATGATATCGCCTTCACACCCCAGTTAGCTATGAGCGCGAACAGAGGGGCCAGATATAGGTTAAAAAGAAGCGGGTTCAAGGCCGACCCCTGTGGTACCCCACACCATAGTTGTTTGGGTTCCGACTGGTAGGGTTGGAGGGCGACCTTCTGCGTGCGATTTTTAAGAAAGGACTTCAGCCAGGTGAGTACCACACCTCCAATTCCTATTGCATGGAGTCTCTGTACCAGGATTAGGTGGTCCACCGAGTCGAACGCTGCAGATAAATCCAAAAGCACCAGCTTAGCTGATGATCCAGCATCCACAGTCATTCTTACTGACTCTGCCACCTCCAACAGTGTGGTTTCAGTACTAAAGCCAGTCCGAAAGCCGGACTGCGTATCATGCAAAATGTCATGGCCCTCAATAAAGTTAGCTAACTGTCGCTGTACCATTTCTTCCAGCATTTATGCTGGTGCTGGTAAAAGTGAGATTGGGCGATAGTGGTTGAACTCCCCTGGATCCACATTGGGTTTTTTCCTGAGGGGGAGTAACACAGCATGGTTAAGAAATGCATGTTCACAAGATAGCTGAGAAAGTTTACACCCCAACATAGTGTGCAGCCATTTTGGGAGGAGAGTGGTCAGGAAAGATTTCTTGTTATAGGGTCACAAGAAAGTGCATCCACTAACAGACAGCCTAGTATCATTCTACAATGAGTAACGCCTTGCTTTTAACAAAAGTAAAAGAGTGGGATTTATATTAATGGCCAAGAATAAACATTTAGTGGTGTGCCATCCTATGCCAGGGCAGAGGTGCCGTGGACATGAGGCTTGTGCAAGCAGGAAAAGAGGTTACCAAGTTTATTATAGTGCTAATTATTTTTGCAAGCGGCTGAATTGGGTATTGCAGAAGATGTGACTGAAAATATGGTGAGGTTTTCCACCCTACAACAGTGTTCCACAAACAGGAAATGTTTGCAGTTTTGGTGAGGGACACTAGGGTAAATGAAGGTGTCCTGATTGGTCTAGAAAATGAGCAGCATGAAGCACTATTTACCATCCGAGAAGTAAAGGAATAATGGAAATGTTTAATATGGTTGTTAATGGGGAACAAACTGAAAGTACTGACACTTCCTCCTGGTGCACAGCGCTACGAATAATGTTACTACAACGTCCTCACCTTTGGTTTAACTCCTTCGGTGCTCATGAGTCACAGTAGGCGTGTGCTCATGACGGCCGGGAGCCGTCCGAACGTTGCCGCTCCGCCCACGCGGTGTTAATTCCCCGCCTATGCGAGAGAATTAATCAGTGGGCGGAGTTCGGACGACTCCCGGCAGTCATGAGCACACGCCCACCATGATTTATGACGGCCGGGAGCCGTCATGAGCACCGCGGAGCCACGCCCACCCCTAGCCCCGCGGCGAAATTTCGCGCGCAGCGAAGGGGTTAATGTGGGGAAGAGTTCCTACATTAGGAAATAAAGTTGGGGGTTGATGAAACTATATAAAAATTGAGAGTGCAAGAGATTTAGACTCCTACGGAATCAAGCATAACAGTAAGTATACATGGAGACTGACCTACCAGCATTGGTACAAGTCTGGGTTTTGTGCTTAATTGGGCAGCTTAAAAGGAGTCAAAGTAGAGCTATTACTCTTCCAGTAGAACAGACTTTGCACTGTTTTCCATTTAAGGACACTTTTTTAAGCTGCTAGTACTTTTCTATGTGCTGTCTACTATCAATCGTCATTCTTCAAGACCTATTCCACCAAGAATTCTTTGTTCCTGAAAAGCTTCTAAGTGGTTGTCTGTATGGATCCATGTCTTCTGCTGAAGGGGATGCTTAACGGAATACTAATTTCTAGTATTCATAAAAGAATAATTTCAGGAGGGGGAAACATCACACCTCATTATGCTTGCTAAAGCATTTTGGTCTTTCTCCTGCTAGCACACTTATGGTGCATTCTTGCTGTTACCATCTACTACTGATAAGCAAGTACAGTTTTTTTAGCGCATCACTAAGGTAGAAAGTAAAACTGTCGCAAGAAACTGGATGCTCAGAGGGCAGATTCTGAATAGACAACTTGACTTCCTTACAGATATCACAATTATATAAATGGGGAAATCTCATTTTGGTGGCTGCAAACCTAAATGCAGATTATGCTTTACATAGTTTAACTTGTGGTTGCTCTTTCTTTGGATAGAAGCACTTGAGAAATCTTGAAATCAAATTAGCCTTTACATGTTTATCATGAAGAACACATTGGATATTTGAGAGAGCTACTGGTTTGTCTACAATGACTCCATTCGCAGCAAATCACTTACCTTTTGTGACATACAAATAGAAGAAATCGCAGTAAAGTATAGTTTGTACCACACCAGCGACTATTGCAATGAGGTCAAAGAATCCCTCAAAGGAATAACGCCAAATCCAGTTGATCAGGTACAAGGCACGGTACAGCCCGAGGAAGAATAGATAGTGAGTTGTGATTGTCTCAGCTTCCCCGGTTTTGCTGATCATGAAGAGCTGTGGAAGGATGGCCACAGATTCCAGGTAGATTGAGAAAGTCCACAGGATCTAACCAACAAAAAATGGATAAATTCAAACAAACTCCTGTCCTCCAACATCTTTGCACAAGTAAGATGTCTACAACTGCATATTTCGACTAGGACTGATTTTCATCCTTGAAAAACATAATATACAGACAACTTCTTCATTCATACCAAACTTAAACTTCAACTTCATTTTAATGTAGATAAAGCCTCCCTATAGCATGTTTGACAAAATGTCTCTTTTTATTAAACATCTTTGGTTACATACTGCACAATGCTGTGTGCTATCAAGTATATAAAAAAAAAAAGTTGGCATGCATAAGCATGCTTCACAAATTAAGGATCAGTTATGAGCACAGTAGCAGTAGATTGATTGCTAATAACAAATCCTCAATATCATTCACGGCTTTGAAGTTATGCTACAATTCCAATGAACTCCACAAGAGTGCAGCTCTTAAATAAAGTGGATTAATAGAACAAGTTTAAAAAAGTCCAATTCTGGTATTTTTAAAGCTTTTTTTCATGCAGGATGTGGGTGCATGAAAATGTGAAGACTTTTCTCACTAGCCAATTGGTCCCGGGTTGCCTTCTGCATAGTGGTGCATCGCAAGCTGCTTATTGGTCCTTGTTGGAGCAGAAGGTACAGGAGCAAGAAAAGCCTTGCAGAACTAACCTCTAGTGGAGCAAAATCATGATTGACGAGGAAAGACAATCCACCAACGGGGACCACCAGAAACTCCACCCGGAAGGTATCATGGTTTCCATCATAGGTAGCCTTGAATTTCATGTATATTAAGTACACAGTAGCATAGGAGCAACCAATGTAGATGACCTAAGGAAAAAAAAAAACAGTGTGAGCATGCATCACAATACAGGTTTTTATCAGGTACAACTTGGCTGAAAAGTTGAGAGAAAATGTAACTTAAACCTGGTCAGAATTTCACGAAAGGTTAAAGAAACAATCTTGTCCCTTTAGAACTCCCCATTAAAATATTGCCCTTTCCTCTTCAACGGCAAAGGATATTCTTTTGTCAAAGATTAGACTACTGGCCGTACACAGGCCTTTCGACAGTTTATAAGTCGGTATATTTGTGAAATGAGGTATTGAGTCTAGAGGGAAATTTGTGTTCCTTAATTAACTTGTATGCATGTGTCTTATCAAGTGAAAACAAGCGTGTGAACTAACAAATTCTACATAAAAGCTTCCACAACACACATTTATTAGGTTGGTTTGCACACATGAAACATTAAAAGTGGGCAACAGAACACATTTTTCAGGTATTGTGAAAGAACACTTAAGTAGGGAAGTGTAAAACTGGCCAGTGAAATAGTTACAGAAATACGCAAACGTGTATGACCGTCGATGGTGGTTGAGGCTTGAGTGATGAGGGTTCCAGGAGCAAAAGTTCCATCACAAGAACTTCATTTTAAAGAACTTCTTAAAATTGTTGCAGATCTTCTGTACTCTTCGAGGAGGGTTGAGGATGATCAAAGCATTTGGGCTATGGCAGCTGCAGAGTGCCTCCCAGACGTGGGCATTGTAGACCTGGAATTTTGTTTGCCATTCAGGCTTTCAGATGCTCGTTTGGAGATATCACAGGTGAAGATTATCTGGCATAATAAAGGTCAATAGGTATTATGCACTATGCAAAGCAGATTGATGACAATCTCATGTTTAACCAGTTACCGCTAATGGGATTCGGAGGGTATATTATATGCTCAGATTCTGTGAGTCCAAGTCCCAACCATATTCTGGACTGCTCGCCATTTGAGTCTTGGGTAAACACAGGTGCAGTAATCCACAAACAGGCCCAGTCCCAAAGTTATCCGACACGTAAATGCCAAATATCACACTCGAACAATATTTAGCATAGTTTCCTGGGCACTTGCGGAGTAAATAAACAAATTACTCACAGCTAGCAGTGGTTTACAATAAGGCAACAACAAAGAAGGAAGACTAAAGATAGTCCCCTGATTCGATTAAAGGCAGGGCCACGTGAATTATTCTGCAGTGGAGCACCAAATTATGTGGCACGGTTGACTAAATTATGTGGAAAGAAAAGGCAAAGTAAGCAGCACATTTTGTGATAGTATTATTTCATTATTTTGTAACTTTTACACATGGCAATACTGTCTGGGCAAAGATTTTGCCACATTAGTACGAGTTTAACAACCAAATACAGAAATAAGCAACTGAAAGATGACGAGTTAACCTTTGCAAAGGGCTTTCCACTGCACGCAAACACATCGCCTCGTTTTTAGTGACTTGATCGGTTTGAAAAAAAAAAATTTTTCTTGTTTAAATCTGCAGATTATACAGCAGGTGATGAAACAATGTGGTAAATCCATAATTATGGTTATAAACAAGCCCACAATAGGTCTTGGGTGAATAGGCCACGTTATAACGCATGCCATTACAACGCGGTCATTAAAACAACTGCGTTGTTACCTCGCATAGCATTACAATGCAAGTCATTACATTGACTTGCTGTAGGGGGGCGCTGGATGTTGGAATAGTATAATTTACTATTCCAACTTCAGTCTGTGCAACAGTAGGGAAGGTGTTGGATTTAAAATCCAACACCTTCTGCCCCCCTACAGCAAGTCGTAAGGGCTTGCGTTGTAATGGCATGCAATATAACAAAGCGGGCGTTGTAATGACCGCGTTGTAATGGCATGCGTTGTTTCGCATGCGGGGTGAGTGATGTTTCCATTCTTAGGCATGACACAAAAGGCTGCCATTAAGCACAATGAAGGTAGTAAGTGGAATTTAATGAGACACAGTAAAGACAATCAAAAAGTAACAATAGCTCCTAAAAAGGCCTTGCATCCAATGGCACATAAAAAGCCTAACAGGTTGGATCCAATGCCTCAAACAGTTCATAAATCAGCTAAGTCACTTGCAAACCGAACGGCTGTTGCATTCTTTCCATATGCCAAGAGTTGCAAACTACAGCATGAATGTAATTATTTTTTAACAGATCACGGTCAATAAGACTTGCAATAAATCCAAACTGAAATAATTTTCACTGCTAATTAGGTGCCCGCTCTACTCTGATCCCGCCCACTTATTTTCATTTCAACCCTCTTTCTAGTTGGCCCAGCTGTTGGAGGAACTTTTTGGTTTCGCCGGGTCTATGGCAGGGTTTATATTATGAACGAAACAAAAATGCAAAACATTGCAAGTATTCTACGCCAGCCGATCTTAACCTTTTAACTTCTGAGCGCCCCCACTTAATTATAACTGGAATCCAGGGACCCCCACGAGTCATTATAGGACGTTGGGGAGCCCCGGTCTAAGCAATTTCTATGGTTTGAACCTCAGAATCATGCACAAAAATATATAAATAAGAATACACAAAACAAAGAATGAAAATTTGTCTTTAATTCATAATCAAATATAGAAAAAGTTCTCAACTTTTTAATTTTGCTTCTTCATTTGTATATACACTTTATTAATTTAAATAGTATTTTTTTTGTAAAACGCTCGCGGACCCCCTGAGCAGGCCTCGCAGACCCCCTAGTGTCCTCGGACCACAGGTTGATAACCATTGTTCTACGCCAATAACTTTAAAACAATCCCCTGAAGGCTACTGGGTCTCCCCCAAAAGAGGACACTACATACGCCTTTCATGCATCTATACAATTCTTATATTGAATATTCAGTTTCCATATGTACTTAGTCTCACTCATCCTGTGGCTTTATGGATGGTTTAAAAAAGGACAAATTTAAATTACAAAATTGACACTGGAAAATAACAGACTCGACTCATATGAAGTATCAGGCAAAGAACTTCCAGAATATTGGTGCCTCTGGATATTTTACAGAACTGTTAAACTAAACACCGAAAGACATAGGGTGAATACATTTTTTTAAAAACACGTGATGAATGAAAAGCAAGGATCTTGAGGAGACTTCAGGTCAATCTTATCAGTCTGTAAAGTTACTAAACGTCCAGGATAGGCGTCTACAATTCTTTGATAACATGCATCAGAAGAAACTGGAAAGTAGGCTCTGGAAGGATTTATTGCTAGGAGCAACAGCCAGTTCGCAATAGTTCAACACCTGGAAAACTGCAGAACTTGTACGTAACAGACCCAAAAAAACAGATGCTACAGGACGTCGCTATTCCAAGCTAACCTCTTTTGTCCCAAATGCAGCATAATAACCCAGACTACAAACACACTCACATCAAATGCTACCTATAAAGCAGAACTGGAGTCAGATGGAGTAGCATCTTGGTTCATTCAATGGCCTTTCTTTTGTGAGGAAGAGGGTCTCATGTGAACCATTTATTGCGTGTATCTCGGTTGGAGTCGTTTTTCCCCAGCGACTGACAAGGTTTATGACTAGGTCTGGATGTGTGCCACAGTTCGGCCATATTGGGTGTAGTACTTTTGGCGGGGCAATGGATGACGTGCAGATGATTCAGTGAAACGTATTGATCCGAGCTTGAAGGAGCAAGCAGTGGATGAGATTGTTCAGATGTAGCAGGTAGTAAGGCAACTAACCGGAGGACGTGAAGTGGGTGGCTCTTGACAGGGAGCAATGACAGTACTAGAAGTGATTTAAATACAGTGTGCAGTCACCATAAAGGCTAGTGTGCTAGCAATGGCCCCAAGGAAGTTTACCTGTCAGTGAAATTTCAGTCAATGTTCAACGCACCCACAGGGTAAGCCCGAGTGGAGGGTCAAAAGTCCCAGAGACTGAAAAGTGATTGGTTTCAAAACGAAGATGGAATGTGAAGATATGAGAAGAACTACTGTTTTGGTCTAATTCAATATTTTCATCGGCAAGATTAACGTGACTAGCTAATGAAGGTATGTTGCTCCCTGTAGCGGATTAGGACTCAATGAGGAAGTTGCTGAGGGCAAGGATTTCTTCAGCAAACCATTCTAAGACGGGTGGAAATAAGAAGACAAAATACGAGTGAAGGATACAATCTTGTGCTAAGAACTGTTTAGCACAGGTTTACATGCTAGAAGAACAAGCTTGTGATTCAAGTTAAGGTTGAGCATAGAGACTGCTTTCATAGGAGCCAAAATGCAGCGAGAAATGCACATTTTATTAGCGGTTTTGAGTTTAATTTGAGTGTGCATATGTAGTCGATAGCAGCAGGTTATAGGTGAATGAAGGTGTTGCATGAATATGGGCTGTAGTGTGACTTAACATGCGGTGGCTTGTGGTTTAGGAAAATGTGCTTGGTAAAAGGCATGGGTCCTAGTGAAAAGGCTCTGAATGTTATTGTCTTCGCGTCTGTCGACAACTGTGTACACTGGTTAACCAGCTCTAGATGGGATCAAATAGGCAGTCCTCCTAATTCAGCTGCCCCCTCAAAGCCACCAATCAGCAATTAAGATGGACTGCAGAGCACATGACGTCGTGTCCAATCATAGGCCAGCAGCAGTCTCTTATTAGTCTGTTCCACGCGGGTATATTCATTACTCTCAGAATGGATTTTGCTGAAAGTCACTTCCTAACAGGTAGTATAGTTTCCTTTCCATTCAGGAAATGGATTGATGACAGACTTGGGACCTCTCGTTCACATAAGGAACAGACGTGAGTGGGCGTCCGTATAAGGGTATCTCATTCCCCCCCTCCAATCCCCCCCAGCATTCAGTCAAATGCTCAGGTTACTAAGCACAGGGTCAAAGAGCCTACTAAACAAAAGAATAGCTGGCTGATTCTTTTGGGTCTGCCAACCAGTTAAACATCAGCTAAACGAGAGGTGATGTTAAAAAGTACACTTAGAGGTGAAAATGTGTTAAACTTTGATCCAATAAGGAACATTGGAAAAAATAGTGCAGGCTTCTAATTCGATGCTGGAAAGTGGGGACTTGCACAATGAAAATCTTTTGGCCTAAGAGAAAAGGATTTTTGCAGGCGACTGTTACAAATTCAGAGTTTCTGGCCATATTAGGTAATGCTGCCAATGCTAATATGTCAAGAACGCCTCAGCCAATGAGCACATCGCCTGCTCCCCCTTCTTACGACTCAACAATTGAGCACATAAAAAGCACAGGGGAAGGTCTTCTCCACAGCAACATTTCTTTCTTAAAAGTAAATCGAGACTGACATTTGTTACTTAAAAGATTACTGTACACTACAGCACTGGTGAATTTTCTGAAAATAATCGAAGTTGCGGTTGTGTTTTTGTAATTGTTCCTGTAAACCGGAGAACCTCTCCAATTACACATCCAGGAAAGGGTGGTATTAAAACTAGACCTAGTAAACAGAGATGTTGCTCTCCTATTTTATTCAGTTTCCTCATTATATTCTCAACCTTCAGTGTACACACAGTGAGACTTTAGCTAGGATTGTTTTACCAGAGACCACAAAGTGCAGGGACCAGACATTGATGTATTTATAGTGAAAACACCCAAGCCAGACCACAAACAGGTACAACACCAAGAGTGGCAAACAGTTGAGGTATTGAACTGGTTCCTTGCCAGTCTGTGGTGCCCTGCACACAACTATGTGCTCCTTGATTCTACTGCAGTGAATAATCACAATTAGATTGCACATGACTATTTCACCCATGGCTTCCTTTTACCTACTTGTCACTGGAAAACTGGTAAACCATAATGACTCTCAGTAGGACCAGCTCTCCACTCAGCTATGGAAGCCTACAAGTCATCCACAGAGTAGATCAATTATGGTATTCCTTTGTTCATAGCCTGAGGCACAAAGAGATGCTTGGGCTCTGTAGCATCACTCGCCGTCACATTCATTTCTCCTGCCACATTCCTCTTCTGACATGGCTGACTGGATAAGACTCAAGATCTGCTTACTGAACCTCTATCACTGAGGCAGACACATCATATTGCCCTCTGTGATGCTACTCATTCCCTACTAATTCTTGACCACCCACCACTCTCACTCTGGCGTTTCAATGGTCCTCTTCATCCTTCCTCGCTCTGTCCTTGGCACCCTTCACCAGGAGAACCATATCTAGACACTTGACTCCTAAGGCTCTGAAGAGATTGATTCAAGGTAGACCTCTGTTCAGTACATATGGAGGCCTCAAAAGAGACGCATTCAAGTCTATGGCTATTGCCAAACTAACAATTTGAAGATCCATTATACTGCTGCCCACTTTGTGTGTTGGTTGCTGCAGAGACCGAATCTCCAAAAGCAACAATGCCAACATCTAAAACCAGAAAATGCTCACTGGTTATTACTGCACCGATGACCGAGCCAACTAACTCTACAGGAGATAAACAATGGTGTCAGACTCTGTTGCTCCTTTAAAAAAAAAATTTTTTTACTCCTGCTTCTAGTGCCTTCTGAGGGGGTAGTAGAGATCCGAGTGTGACTATAATCCCTAACTTGGCTCATTTGAATATGGTTGCCACACCACCTTCTGGTCTGTGATCGCACAGATCCGTAAAAAATAATTAGACAGAATGCTACAGAGTAATTAATTTTCATTGATTGATCATCAAGCGTTTGTTCGAGCAGTTACACGTTTCTTTTTTGCTGTCCCTGTAAATCTCCTTAAGTGGGATGAACGCTCGAGCTTGCTGTGCTTAGGTACTGATGCTGTGCCATGATGACTAGGACTCAAAGTATTCGGGGTTCCTCAGCAGAGAGGGTGCAGGCTAGCAAATGAAGTTTGACTGCTCAATTTGTAGCGAGTTTCTAGATTGTGGGCGATGTCGCTACTTCCCTCTGTGTAATATTAGATACAAATTTAAAAGGTATGGAACTGAATGCTGATATGAGGAGTTAAAGAAAGCTGTCTCAAGTAATTCCAACCATCACTTACCGGTTGAGTCCCTAATCTTGAAACTAGCCTCTACTTCCAAACCACAGCCCAGAAAATGATTGGTGTTTTAGTTTGAGATGATTTACCTTAAAAATAAAGAACGGAAGGCTTTGATCTGCTTGTTAATATATAACCACTTGCCAACTATGGCACCAAGCTCAGGCTTGATCCCAAACTATTGAGTACAAAGAGTGCAACACCTTAAGCCAAGGGGACAGGGTTGTTGAAGCAAATGCTAAAATGTGTGTTGTGTGTCAAAGGACACGCTACATGAAAGATGGCATGCTGTGAGAAAAAGAGTAGACTTCTTTATATAGTATATATAGCATATAGTACCCCTATGTTGAGAAGATACATTGTGGAAACGCCGAGAATCTTCTGGAGTTGCCTATACAGGCAATAGATTTGGCTAAGGATTGGAGTGGGTCAAGGTGAAAAGAGACAGGCTCTCCCAACAAAATCTATTAGCCAAAACTCCCTACAGGATTCAGACTGAAGGAGGCTTTTATTTAGGAGACATAGATACAATATAAAGGATTGAACTCCAACATGAAGCTCTTTGATGAGGATGGAGTCTGGCTTCGTGAGATGTTTTTACCTAACCAATTTTATTATTGGAAGAGAATACAGTACTTGTAGTCCTGAAGAAGGTGGAAATAATATATGTAATTCACCTAAACGCATGGACGATTGAGTAGAATACAATCCATCTACACTGGACATTTGTAGAGGATAATCTAATTTCATAAATGCCTAGTGATACACCTGGTGGATGTTTGTGGGTCTAAAGACAGATCATTTCGGTCTTACAAAGAAGTGTTCCTCTAATATTTATGTGTAATAATTTATGTTATATAAATGTATTTTTAAATTATTGGTTTTTCCTGAGTTCTGGTATTTCTATTTAGTTTTTTGTTTAAGAATGTGGGTTTGTTGAATGTGGGAACAATGTTTGTGTTTTATTAGTATAATAATATTTTGGCATCTGCTTCCTAACTACTCAAAGCACGCAAAGCTGTGCTAGCTTGCATAGTGTGCAAAATGACGATCGACCGGGATGCGGAACTGGAACCAAGCTATACCTGGCTGATGAGCCCTAATAAGGGCGAAACCTGTCCTGGGTGGCTTGTGTTCCGGGTCAGGAAGGTCCTGTCCTGTCAGATGGGGCTGGACTGTTCTCATTGGAGCAGGGTCATGACTGATTGCATATGGCTGGTTTTAAACTGATGCAGCATGGTGTGCAAAATGACAGCGGACTGGGATGCAGCCCAGATTAATTACCAGTGGCCGAAATTAATTCAAGCCTTCCATCCATCAATTTTTTGCATACTTCCGTCGCAGACCTGTGGTAAAGGCAAGTTTGAAAATTGGTAAAGAGAAAACTGGCAATTACGCACACCCGCCTTGCAGCTAAACTCTGTCCTGAAAATACCTGCAGGCGTGCAAGGGGACTGAACAGTAAAGCTGATTTTTTTAACTCTCCAATACAGGGCACACAGTTTACCAGCCAACTGAAATGACCCACATCCCCATCACACTAATGTTTATTGGTTGCATTCAAATTTGCAATCATTTCTGATCTATGGAAGCCCTGGAACAGCAGGAAAAATATTTTCCAAAGTCAATCTTAAATGTAGTCGTACTTAACAGTTATGCAACCAATCAGGATCCAAAGCAGAGATTCTGGATGAGGCCAGTTTAAACCATTTTGCACTCCAACATTTACTTAAAGGACCATGGAAGAATGTGAAGAGACAAGATCCCAAACTACAGCATGGTTTAAAGTACAAATTCAGAGGCGAGACTTGAGAATTAACAGAGGCATAGCAGGATTCAATCTCAACTTTTTCCTGGAGTAGTCCAACGTGTTTGAATAAACAATTCAATCTACTAGTCTGTTTCTAATAGCATTGGTCCAATACAAACGTGAGTATTAATTCACTACTTTAGCACCCAAAGACAGTATTAAGAAACCCTGGTACACACAGGGCAATTGGCATAATCTGCTACATTAAGGGAACAAAGTTCAGACACCGAGCAAATAGCTCCAAACCCACCTACCTGCTCTTCAGTGCTATTGGTACGGATCCTTCACCGTATGCTCCACACTCACCGATTTACAGACTAAGATGGAACACACAGGGGAATACAACTAATGGCTCTGTCCCTGGTAAGTGGTTCATTATAAACGTGTGTGTGCGCGCGCATCTCATTTAGAAACCCATCGCTCATGAAAAGTGCAGCAGTGCACTTATTTGAGAACACATTTTGGCACGCTGTGGCTCAGATTGGAAATAAAAATCTCTTTTGGACTTAAAGAATGTGTCAACCACCCACAATACAGTGATAACTACTATTTTCATCATCCAGCTTGGATATTTATCAATCCAGGAAGCCTGAGCTGGCCCCATCAGAAATTCAAACTGAGACCACCCGATAGCATACCAATGTTTTCAGCAGGTGTATTGACAGAAAGAGCCCTTAGAGCAGTGGTTTCAAACTATTCAATGCTGCCCCCCCCCTCCTGTGTGTTCAGGACCCCACACCCCCTGAATTATTTTACAATTCTACTAAATTGGCAATGTTTAAATAGGTCTTAACATATTTGAACATTTCAGGTAAGTTATGTTACTCCCTTTGAAGATGCATTGGGGGGTGGGGGGGGATATTTAGAGTCCCTTCCCCTTCGACACCTTCTCCCAGCCAGGATATAAATGACAAAATATTTTAGGAACAGTCCATTACAAAGTGGCTTACTGCTGCTCTTTTTCTCTTTTTTTTCGCTTAAAAACAAAGCACTGTTATAAGCATGATGCTTCTCTTGGCTAGAGACTGACGCCACCCCCCTCACCCCCGCAAGATCAATTAAAGCCCCCAGTTTGAAGACCTCTGCCTTAGAGTGTCCGGCTGTGCTTCTGCCATGTGGGTGTTCTCTGGAAAGAAAAGAGGAAACAAAGATGGGGAAGAAGGTCAGAGTGAAGGAAGGGGAAGACGTAAAAAAATAAATAAAAAAAAGAAGAGGGAGAGGATGACTGTGTAAGATAGAAATGTGATGCGTGAAGAATGAGGAAAGAAGGAGGAGAAATTAGGGAAGGAATGAAAACGGAAATTATTTAATGGGGAGGAAGAAATCAAAAAGAGTAGAGGGAAAAATGGAAAAGAACGGAGATGGCAAGGGAAGTTAAGGCCTGGGGAAAGACTGGACTAGCAATTAACAGCGATAAGATTGAATAGGAGGAAAGAGTATGGGGAAGTGGTGTGGTGTAATGACTGAATTGCCTACTTATAAATCTGAGTTCTAATACTACCTTCATGACCACACCACTGGGTTCTTGGGCACAATGCTGTCTGGCTCAAACATTTTTGAGGATTAAAGCAAACTAAAGTGTGGAAAATTGGTTACTGTTCAAAGAATCAGTGTAGACTTAAGAATGTAGACAATCTACCACGATGGGAGAATGTCCCAGACTGTCTCAGCCCTAATCCTAGGGATAGAGGTTGGAAACGTAAGCTTTTCAAAGCAATGCCTGTGTAAAATTTGATTAACACCCATGAATATTGTCACAAACCGTATACAGATAATTTCCCCACACAAGCACACATTTATTCATATATAAAGGTGGAGTAAGAGCAATTCCAGGATGCAAAAGATAAATGCTAATCTTTTAGAAGGTGTAAAAGAAGGGGACTTTTACATGTGGAAAACTATTTCCTAGTTTTGCACCATCAATCAGGAGGACAAACCAGCTAACCACACGTCTGGAAATACAATTTTTAAAGACATACAGGAACACTTTGAATTTAGTATGCCAACAAATGTCAAGATCTATATAGCCATCCTGCTACCATTACTGAACAAGGAAGAGCAAAGACTTTCAAAGGTGGCCATTCAAACAGTACCCGGACAAGATGATCACATTCAGTGTAAAAGACCATCTACCAAACTAACCACTCTTTTCGATTTAAATACTTTATTTTGGTCAACGACCAGCAATGTAGCAATTCAGGATTTATACCTAATGGGCCATTTGCCCTCGAGAAATTTGGTAATTGAAAAAACAATTGTGTATGCCTTGCAAATTCTCAGAACAACTCTAAACTGGCGAACTCCCAAAGATCGACACAGAGGACCTATCCAGCGTTTATGCTCTTTGCAATAGAATGGGCAGAAAAATAGTAGATAGTCTGTTTCATCATCATCTCCCAACACTGGGCAAAGTTTGATGCCCCTTCCCCAAACTGCCCTTCCATTTGGCTGTAAATGTGGCCAGGGGGAAGAGCACTGAACCTAAACCTAATATAGAGAGGCTTGGTGAAAGGTGGATCTATCTATCTTCCATATATGGCTCAAATGCGGGAAAGGGTTTAATCTCAAGAAAACATTGGATTAGGGATCCAAAATCTTGCTGGTTAATCAACTTCTCCTCATGCTCCCATTAAATGGAATTCAGCTTGGTTGCAGAGGATGATGGAATGGCAGTTGGGTCCAGCCAATACTCGGCTAGACCCAGTGAGTACAAGGACTGCTTCACATATTTCGGCCAAGATAACGTCACCCCATCCTTTTGCCTATCCAAAATATTTGTCAGTACTGCCCTGTAGTGTATCAGCTCAGGGCAGACCATACACATAGCCAGTAGAGCAGTGGTTTGAGGTGCACCAAAGGAGAAATGGACCAGAAGCCTAGGTCTTGTTTAAAAATCAGAGGAGTACTTTGTGGGAGTTTAAAAACCACCCTCGGGAATTTATTTTAAGCCACCCCCAATGGTTCTATATAACTGTGGCCCCCACAGTTCAGCACCATAGGTTGCGGCAGCTGCTGCTTTAGCTCTCTAGACTTCTAAGAGTGGGGAAGCTGGATGTAAAGAGTGTTCTTTTTGTGACTTTTTGTAACCAATGTGTTGGAACTAGACAGACAAATTCCTGGATAATCAAAGTCAGTTACTTTCTCCATTTCCACCCCCTCTAAGGTTAACACCCGTCTTAATGCCCTATGGGGATGGACTGACATACTTCGTTTATTTATATTGACAGCCAAGCCATGATAGGAACAAAATAATCTGAACCTAAGTAGGAGGGTCTCTCTGCCTTTTGGGGTCGTTGATACCAACAGACTGACGTCTGCGAACAAAAAAGCAGGAATTTTAGTACCCACCAGAACTGGGGAATCATTGTCGCAGTCCATAAGGTAATCGACACAACTATTAATAAAAAGGAGGAACAGTGCTGGAGCAAGCACATGGCTCTGCCTCACTCCCTTAGTTATCCGAAAGCGGTCAGTTTTTTCCCCATTAGAGCCCCAACAGATTTGAGCAAAATTATCGCTATGGAGTAGGATTAGGATATCGAGAAGGGGTCCTTGAAGCCCAAGGTCCCTGAGGATACCTCAAAGTTTTCCTCTAGAGACCATATCAAATGCTGCTCTTCAATCAACAAAAGCGATATGTACCTCCTTCTACCAGATTAGCTGGAACCTAAAAACCTGGTCAACTGTACTCGTCTTGGGACGGAATCCGGCTTAGAAGCGAGACAGGATCTCAGTATAGTTGATCCAAGTTAAGATACGTTCTAGGATTCATTTGCAGAATATTTGTTGGCTAGAAGCTATGAGGCTTATGGGAAGATGGTTCACTGGGTCGGACTCAGGACCCTTCTTATGGATAGGAATAATCTCCGCTCCTTTCAAGAAGCAGGAATTTCAGCACCCACCATGATAGCATTAGCGACTCTATTAAGATATGGAGCCCATATGGCGGGTTCCGAAATAAAAAAAATCCACCGGACGCCTGTCTAATTCGGGTGCCTTGCCAGCCTTCTGTGAACCGATGGCTAATTAAGTTTCTGGTATGGTAAAGAAATCACTATCGTCATATGGATCAAGGTTTTTGACTGCCTGACATGATATCACAGATGACATAGGTCCAAACTAACCACTCACTACCTTGAAAAAAACCACAGTGATAGTGCCTTATACTGGATGGTCATTGAAAAAAATGCCACAACAGACTAAGTCTCTACCAGACTACTTCAGAAAGAACAAAAGGTGGATGTACAGACTTGGAACTAATAGAATGGGACTCCATGATGAAATACCTTGGAACCAACTAAATTCCAGATGAACTACTTCTTTTCCCCATTTTACTGACAGCGGCATCCTAACATTGACAAAGGGATATTTATCAAAGTAGAGGCAAAGTCCTTCCAATAAAAATGTATTGTATTTACTGGGTCTTTCCATGATGATATACAAGGTTGCTTACAACATTTTAGCTCCAGAGAGATCTGCACGAGGGACGATGGAACTACATCTCCCATCACCCCGGTCACGCAAGATGCATCACAGGAATTCTTCCCATCCAATGGTGGCTTGAGGGAGATAAAAGTCAGATTGCGGCTGTGTTCCTGGTACAGAGAGCCGGGCGAGAGCGGAACTGAACAGGTACACGGGTGGTTTTGGGACCCTTAACGATGTGAGTATCGGGACAGCAGTCCCATGCAGCAACACCCATTCAGCTTTTGCTGGTTCTCTACAACCTTTTTCTGAACAATGGCCTCCTGACTCCTGTATTTGTGTTGTTGTTTTTATCATTTCATTTAATTATATCTACCGGGCAACAGAGTTTGACTACAGGGCCAAATCACCCTCCGGCTCCTGTGGGGTCTGACAAATTACCCTAGTGGGTAAGTGAATTTAACCATAAATGATGTAAGCATGCCTTATATGTTAATGTGCCATCCGTGTAACAACTGCTCACTACATTATTGAATGCATGGTCTGCAGTGACTGCACAGAAAACATTCGCCACAAAATGAGTGCGTTTATTTTTCACATAGGTCTCCCATGCGCTAATTTCACGAAGCACAGCCCACGCTTAAACATGCAAATGTTGCGACATCTATTACGAGTCAGTTAAAAAAAAGTGGAAAACCTATTTTTTCTTTCCTTTGTGTAACATGAGATGTCCATGCATGGAATAATAATAATATGCATATTTTCGAGTCTCTTATTACAGGTACCATACACCTATCAATCAGGCAAGTAAATCACTCCCTGCATGTAATTTAGCATTGCATGCTACTTTAGCGAAAAGAAATTCACCGTAGTGACTGCAAGAAGAACCTGCCCTGATGAATGCCCTGGACCTTTTAAGCCACAACGTAGGGACAGAAACAAGTTGATGACACGAGGGTCATAGGACCATTATATCCTGAAGTTTCCCTCAAGATTGATTTTATCTGTGCCCATTCGCACCACAAATAAAGGGATCTCAGTCTGGATGAGGCATTTTTATTTCACTTAACTTCCCCCGGACCACAATATCAGAAGTAATTCCTGTGACACAGTTGAGCGCATCCTGGCTTTTAGAGTCCAGGATGAACCAGATAAATGAAGCATACTACTATTAGAGTGGGTTTTATATAAAAAGCAAAAGATTCATTTTCCTTCTTCCTAGAGCTAGCGATGTTCCGTGAGATACACATATACCTTGCTTAGGTAAAGGGATACCCATCTGTGTTTTTGGTTACCGTATTGGGAGAACATATCCTTTTGTTCATTTTTATAAATAAAATTAAAAAAAAGGGCTCCCCTACCTTCTGGTTGGCAAGACCCCATATCTGGGCCTTCCACAGGTTAATATAGACTCATATTTCACCATATGCACGATATCAGCCATTTCCTGTATACACCAGTTTGCCTTTTATGTTAAAATCCAAATATATATATATATATATATATATATATTAATTTTTTTAAAGAAGCCATTTAAAAACCTTTTTAAAACTTGCAAGTAAACGAAACGTGGTCCCAATACTGGCTGAGCCAGTATTAAGTAAGCATTTATTATTACACCTAGAACACGCCTTATTCACCAGTTTCTTTGACCAATAGCCTTAGACTAGAGAGATGTAAAGCCTCCTACCGTCAAATCATATTTATAGGGTTGGCATCCATTCATGGATTAATGACAAGCCAGTGGATAAAAGTTGTCCATTCTAGAGGAAAGGAGTAATCTTTTTACTATTCACTGCATACCATCATCAGAATTAAAGACCCGGTCCTCTCAGAGGCGAGTCGTTTCACTAGTAGGATATTATTTAAATGAATATATCATACAAATATTTAAGATGGTAGGCGACACTGCCAGGGAAAGGCTGTAGTCACCACTACCTGTATTCTATCTTGGAAGAGGAGCGTCATCACACGACGGTTTTAGGCCTTTGAGTTACTGCTTCGGAACCATTTACAAAGGGTAATTGGGATGATTATATTCAACAGAGTTCACAGTTGCTGCTGCACTTCTCTTATCTAGCTCTATCCTAAAGCAATCATGGGTTGCTTTGATGACTGATCTGATCCTGTGCTACGCCCCATGCAAAAGTCCAACTGAAGTATTAAGCAGTTTGTGTGAATTCAATAAAGGACTTGAATTGCTCATTGACTATCTGCTCCAATAGCTTTGATGGGTACGGCAAGTTAGATTTTGACCTGTAGTGGGTCATATTCTGATGGCTAACCTATGGATTCTGAAGTAAATGAGTCACTATGGCCTTCTTAAAGCAACTATGGACAGCATTAGTAGAAAGTGAGGTAATCATATTCTATTATGGCTACCGTAACATGAGACGGACACAATTTCCTTAATTATGCCTAATGGGCATAAGATCAGGTGGATCCTGAGCTTTTCCTCTTCGAAGAAAAGAGAATTTTTCTAGGTCTACAATTAAAAAACAATCCAAAATAGTTCATATATTCACTGGATGCAAGTGTTCTAGAATTTTCAAAATCCGTTTTATGGCTCAGAAGAATTATTTAATCTTTTTGAGAAATAAGCTTTTGAGGGAATTATATGGATTTGATAATCTAGGTTACTGAAGGAATATAGTTGCACCTCTATTCCATTTCAAACTTACATTAAGGATTTGAACAGGGCTATTTCTGAAATCCATCTCATGATTTTGTGTCATGCCTGTACAAAGAAGAGTGGCTTTGCCAAACTCAACCGCTAATAAATTCCATAATCCTCAAAATTCAACATTAAATCTGGGTTATGTTTTCTTCTTTCAATTCTGTTTCTGAAGTAAATATATCCTCAATATTTTCAATTTTTGCTACGTTATCCTAAGTATGAATTGGGTCGATATGGTGTAGGAAGTCATAACTGAAAGGCCCACGAGTCAACAATTGAGGAGGAGAGGATATTATTGCTCTTTAATCCACTGCAAATAAAACTACGCCCAAGTGCCCCGGTGGGAGTGGCCCTAGCCACTAATTAAATCAGCATTTTTTTTGTGGTCAATGATAAAGCAGTAAACCTATATGAATGGCTGCAGAGGGTTTTTTTTGGTCCAAGACCAGAAACATTACTTATGATACATTTTTTTTTACAAAGAAACTATCAGTGACTAGTGATCTGTATTCAAGCATCAACACATCAACAAGAGCACAGTGTGTGGTAGATCTACTAAACATTGATCTAGTAGGGTTTGTTTTCAAATTACATGTTACTTTTACCTCTTTTAGCAAAAGGTGATCAACCGTCAAGCCTTACAGGGTGCTTTATTTTGTATTCGGCATTTATATCAAGATGAAATGGAGTTGTTCATGATCTCCCAAGAATGGCAAACTCTAGCAAAGAGTCGCAATAATGTATCTCATCTCTGGATACTGATAACTTCAATCTGTAACATCAATATATTCTACACCATATGCAGCTGGAGAGGCTTGGAACCAACAGGCCTAATGACGAAAGGCCTCATTAAGAAGAAAAAAAAAAAAGAAAGCACGTGGCTTGACAAAATAGCATCCTCGCCTGTACTGCAGTTCTTCAACCTACCAAAAAGAGCATTGACAAACAGCTCACCTTCCAGTATTAATTGGTTTGATAAAATTAGGACGATCTGTTCAGTCATGATGCAAATCAACAGGAGTCCCCTCACTCTGGTCTTAAAGATAAGAAAATAGGGCATTCAGGACCTGTTTGGGAAGCTTTCGCACAATTACCATGTGGGACTGTCAAGGGCAACAGATTTTGATAATAACATGAGATGCAATAAATTCTTAAGAAACAAAAATAAACATAGACCAGAGGGTGCAGTGAGAGCGAATGGCCTCAGACACAAACACCTTTCAAGGAGATAAGTTGTCCTTATCCAAGCAGACTTGTACCTTGACCAGCATAGAATATACAGCGGAGGGCATCTGGGTTTACCATGAGGTAAAGAGAAGAATTGCCTTTTTTTATACTTTACCTTCATTGAAGAGTTATACAATGAGATGTATGAAGTAAAGAGGTCCAGATAGCGCGTTGTGAACACCAGTGCAAAGATCAGCTGGCTCTTTCCAGAAATGCCTAGAGCAAAAAAAGATGGGATTAATCCAGATTGCAAATCAGATATTCGTAATACTAAAACGCTGCATTTTAACTGGCAACTAGCCAATCAGTGTCCAGGTAGAGTCAAACAGAACTGAAGACAAGCGTCACCACAGACAACACAAATAAGTATGCCATTTTTGTGAAGAGCAAAACAATGGAACATACCACCTGCTACCAGGGCAAAAACATTTTCCATCAGTACATTGCGACGTCTTTTCTGAAATGAATTAGGAGGAAATCTCAGAGAGAAAAGCTTCCTCCTTATGATCCTGTATCAGATCTTATTGGGAAGGTGAAGCTTCTGGCTTTCGGTCAGTGGAAATCAAGGTTTTTGCCACTGTAAAACTCTTAAAAATTATCTTGAAATGTAACCTAACTACTAAATCATGAAGTACCATCTATAAAAAATGTAATTGTCTGAACAGGTGTAACGCTTTTTTTTACGTTTTTTTGTTGTGACCCTCAACAATGCTCCATAGCTCAAATCTATTTTAATAGATCGTTCATATGGTACAAAGTTGTTTATCAGTATTACTTTCTGTAGGCAACATAGTCACTGACCATCTTAGTGAGAGGATTAAGTTCCTGCGCTGCCCAAACAGAGGCACCCACAATGATATACTGATTTTAGTTAAGGTAATCTTGGTTCACCTTTGACTTAGCCTAAGCAGCAAGGCAGTTCTCAAAAGAAAATATGAGGTGCTCTGTAACCACTACACAATCAATAAACTTAAAATTACTTTAAAAAAGGTCAGTGCATAGTATTAATAAATTGAATTACTTTGTTTGAAAAGGGTTACAAAGATCGAGAACAAGTGCTAAACAAACTTGAAAGAATAGGCAATAATGTGGTCAAAATCTACAATTGTCAGTCAGTGTGAACGTGGAGGGAAAATACCTCCCAAAATGGGAAAAGCTGCTGACCAAGATACGGTAAGTGGAGAAATTGACCTTTTTCAAATTGAATAAGTTCGAGCAGGTGGAACAACACAGATGGGGGGGTGACGGATCAAATGTGTTAGGCGTTAAGTTGATTGCCAAAGCGCATGGTGTAAAGCTGCAGTGGACAACATTCAGGAAGAACAGAACTCCAGCTGGGAGAGGAGTTTGGAGGACCCAAGCTTGACATAACCTGATCAGTTTCTCATTTTCAAAATGTACGACGCCTTAGTGGGTTCCGCCAGAAAGCAGTGTCTGTCGATTTGGTGGACACCGATGAACCCATTCAAAGAGTCCAAAAATCAGATGGAGCCGCAGTGCAAAGCTCTGTGCAGCTGCACACAACGTTGGTTTGATTTGACTTCTACTACAATGTAATGCTTCAGGAGATGCAGGTCTGAAGGTTTCAAAAAGGTAAAAGCAGTTTTGCAAAACCATTATTTCGTTTGCATGTTTCATTATTGCCCTACCAGCCCCAGTGGATTTGGAAACACCTCTCTCAGGGCCTCCCTTTGCTTTAAGAAGCAAGGGTTAGTAGTGCCCAAACTTCAGGCAGCAAACTCCCCAGAAAGCAAGCATCTGTCTACAGCAGACTCGGGTCCTCCTTCTGTCCATTGAGGGAATCAGGAGACAGACTTCCATAGTCCTTCGAATAAGCCCAAGGGTACAAATATTCATGCAATAGATTGGAGCATTTAATCTAGATTTACTCAGGCAGGCTGCAAAGATTATTTTAAGCAAAATGATGCAGGAAAAGCCTCATCCTTTCTTCTTGGTGTCAGGCTTGTTCTGAAGATGCAGCATTTAATCTAGATTTACTCAGGCAGGCTGCAAAGATTATTTTAAGCAAAATGATGCAGGAAAAGCCTCATCCTTTCTTCTTGGTGTCAGGCTTGTTCTGAAGATGCAGCATTTAATCTAGATTTACTCAGGCAGGCTGCAAAGATTATTTTAAGCAAAATGATGCAGGAAAAGCCTCATCCTTTCTTCTTGGTGTCAGGCTTGTTCTGAAGATGCAGTAGTATGAGTGCTTAAGGGGCAAACTAGCGTTCCACTGTTATGAACCGATAAATGAAGGACTAAATTTGCTCTATCCTATTCCTACTTTACAAACACTATGATGTAATTTATGTCCTTGAAAAAAGGCTTATGGCAGGGTGGAAACCTCACAGAGCCCCCAGCAAAAAACACCCAACAGTGCAAAAAACAACTACAACTGGAAAGTGTTTCCCCAAATCATGCACCTATCCCTTAGTAATGAACACACCTTTTATGAACCCTGAAGAATACCAGCACCATATTAAATCAATCCCCACATTACACTGCAGAGAGAAAAGAACCATGCAGTCTGGGCAGTAGCACTGTTGAACAGGCCAAGATGAAACAAACCTATTCAATTCTAGATGGAGACAGGCGGTCTACGCCAGTGCCTGCTACTGATACTGATACAGAAGTGACTGTAAAAACCATCTGAACCCTGAGCTGGGGAAAGAGTGTTAAAAAGAGTAATTTGCAAGTGCTAATTGGATTTATTTCTAGCTAGGTGTGTGCATTCGCTTCTTTAATTCACCATAGCTGGAAAAGGGATTATATTTTTTTCCATCTCTCATTAAATGAGAACTCAAGGCAGTTTTGGGCTTTGAGGCTTTCCGGCTTAATTATATATAGGGCTCCCGGTTTTATGATATATATATATATTTTTTTTTAACATTTCCGTCTGTATTTATCCATATTTATATTTTGCCCATCTTATTGGTATTTATCCATATTTATTTTGTGTTTTGCGAATATATGGAGTCATAAAATGGTATATTTCCACATTTATTTAACTGGTAAACATGCACTCATACTTTGCTGCCTGTCGCGTTTTAGCAAATTAAGCAGAAAAAAATAGCAAAACTTTACACCTTCAGGTAAATATGAGCATTATAATACAAATATATGTTATCATGCCCCTGCATTTAGGGAAATCTCAACCTATTTTTAACTTCCCAGGCTGCCCATCTGCTCAGCTGTTGTCCTAGAAATCACGAAAAACAGCATGGAGAGTCACCCACGAGAAGCACACTTTTCTGCATTTTTCCGCTTTTAAAAATAAATTGAGACAGGAAACACTGTTTTCTGTCTGTAATTATCTGTAAAAATCCGTAAAAACGGAAGCCTTAATTATATATTGGTGGTAGTACGAATGGCTGCCAGCAGACCATACATAGGAAGGTATGAAGTCATGGTCAAAATATACTTTTTGATTGGGAGAGTGCTCTACAACATTGCGATCAGCCTTTAACTTGGCATGCAGAGCCATCCAAGACCATTAGACACTGGGGCACTGGCCTTTCACACTCACACATAACCTACTCATATGTAACAGCCTGGACCTCGTGTTCAGATACCAAGGTAGGTAAACACCACAGTGGCAAGGCTGCACAGTGTTGTTCCTTTGCCACAATAAAATGAGAAAGGTTCAACGTATTGGCAGACTATAGCCCCAGTAGAACATCAAGAGCTCCAGGATAAACAAGCACTGGCAAAGCCAACAGGCATGGCGTTGGCCTCCAATTTTATCAGCAAGCAGAAATGGTCATGCATCAAAGAATGGCCCTCAATGAAAATCAGAGCACTTAAGGTTATAATGAGAAGTGACCAGACTGAGGTGTGGGCCAAAGACTGAAGGTCCGAGGAGGCATCACAAGTGCAAGGACGAACTGACGTGGCAGGAGGGGGCGGGACCTTTAGGAGCTTCAAAGCACTGCCCCAAGCCCCGCTGCGCAGGACAGTTATCACCTGGAAGAGGCTGGGCTGGTCCACCACTCTCGCCTGGAGGGTTAAGCTGTCTCGAGAGGGTGGCTCCCTAACTTAGCGATGCTGTGAACCCCTAAAGAGGTAATACCTCCTTGCTTAACACGGTTATTTGGCTGGTTATGCTGTTACATAGAAGCTACCTGGTAGTTATTTTGTGCAAATCCCGTTTTCACTGTATCTATCCTTTTCTCTCTGTTTTTTCTACAAAAGCTGAATTGATTTACTGGCGTTATGGGAAAACTGAAGCTGCCGGGTGGTGGGGATAAAACGAAAACATTAGCTGCTACAGTAGGCTCTACTCTGGATATCTTTCTAGCCCGAGCAGTTGGGTCATCTCTAAAAAGATTGATCTGGCTGAAAGGTAGCGGTCTATGGACCTAAGCCAACATTTGCCAATTTTTCCACACAATTCATCCACCCAACTCCCCAGTGCCATTGACGCTCTAACTGCACCAGCAGGCAGAGATTCCACCAGGAGGATTACGAGCTTTCCATAGGTGATAATTGACCCCGGCTCCTCGCATACCAGTGAAGGGGACCCATCTGCTAAGCGAAAACGATAAAGTAAGGGCATCACCAATGGCTGAACAGGGGTACCCAAGGACTTAAAACCAAACCAGAAGTTGTGCAAAGTCTCACTGACCCGCACCAAGGACCATGCAATGGCCCTGGCGAACATAACAGGGCAACAAATAGTTTCAATTGGGTTTCACTGAAACTGTGCTCAATATTTAGATCTCCCCTTTGGTGGAGAAAATTGTCAGTTGGGAAAAAACCATTACAAAGCTAATCAACCATATTAATACATTCCCTAAAGCTGGCTGGATTGGAGGGGGCAGATGGGAGTAAACAATAACCCCATATCAGTATCACATGTGATGAACAGTGCACTGGAATCAGTACCTATTGTTAACCATACCCCATCTATAGGTACAACCGCCCCGTGAGCAGAATTCCATCATCGGAGGCTGGGGAACCCCAGCAAAATGCACTGAAAAATTAGGAATTTTGGCACTGCTACTATAATAGGAGGGCTGCCCCCAACTGAGGATGTCTCTAATCTACATCTTAACCTTCCGTCGAATTGATGCCTTTATGTGTGAGTCTTGCCGAAGGTTCCTTGTTTGTCTGCAACCCGACACGAAACAGTGATTAGAAAAATAAGGTAGGTCATTGGTTAACAGGTAACTCGGACTGCAGTCTTGCAGAGTTTAAGGACATCCCCCTCGTCTAGAGATTCAAGTGGATTGGTCCCCTAATCAAACAATTTTGTGGGGACTATGTGCTGAGTAATTGCAGGAACCCCTGTTTAGCTGGCCGGCTTAACTCACAATGTGCTCTACGGGCTCAGTGGAATCTCCAAAATAAGCGCATTACTGTTTTACCACTGGTTACTTTTATAGACATCTTTCTTGCCCTCAGCCCATTAGGTTTGTTCTGCCCCCTAAGAATTCTGAATCAATGGTCCACACAAACATCCCCATCACTAATAAGTTTGCACCTCTAATGAGCCTTGAGGATATTGAATGACTATCTTGTGCCTGTCCGCCAGCTGTAGCAGAAGCAGGCTTAAATGAGGTTTCCAGCAACTCGGAAGATCTGGTTTCTGTTAGGACTTCATCCCAGGCCTGGAAAATCATGGACTTACATACTCATCTGATATGTTGGAATATTTCCGGCTTAAGTGCCAAATGGACAGACTAGAGCTGGTGTAACCATATTTAAAAATGTTATACTGCAATGCTATAGGCAACTTGTTATCAAGGTAATATTGTCTGGGATGGGTTTGAAATTTTTGCTATACCCGCTGCTAGTCTGGCCGGGGGCAGAGCACTGGGGAGGGGCTGGTCACAATGGTTCGAATCTCTAAACATTTTAAAGGTATTTCGAGTTGTCGGTATTCACCCTGGAATTTAGCTGTTACGGATGTAATTTTTTTCTTAATAACTTTTATAATCCTGTGAGGGAGATGGGTTGTCAAATCTTAATCTTATTTGATGTCATGAAAATCTTAATAACCAGGGCCAGATGAATGAATTTCACGTGATTGTTGAAGGGGACTTCAATGCAAAGCTACAATTTAACACAATGCGATCCCTTTTTGGTCTTGGATACCACTCAAACTAGCCAAAAGGCAGACCGTAGGGCCAGCATCTGTTGTATAACCTTAAGCGTTTTCACCTTTGCAACCCGTCTAAAATTGTGGGTGACCCACAGGCACAAATACCAACTTTTGTGCGCTGGGGGAAAGAAACCTTTATAGATTATATTTTTCTTTCCAAGGGTATTTCAGAATGTGTGGAGGCAGGGGTTACTGTAGAAAAATGGGTTTAGTGACCACAACCCAAATTAATTAGTTCTACGCCTTCCAGAAGGGCCACCATTACCAGCCTACAACGGCGTGCATGACCGAACTCCTAAGGACAATGGTCTTATGCCAAGAGGCAGGCGGTGAATATGAATATTCTGTGTACTGTTACAGTTAAGGCCACTCAATCCGATTCTTGATCGACTTTTAGCTACTTATTGCCCAGTGGCTGATAGGATGGTGCCTTTCAAAAGCCTAAATTGTTGCATTAATTTTTTTTAATTGCCTCAGGGAAAAACAACAAATCAAACAAGTTTAGCTGGTTTGACAGGGAGTGTAGGACGGCCAACTAACGCTTGCGCCTCACGCTTAAACGGAACCCAAGGGATAATACTGCTATTGCCATAGCAAGGCACGAGTATAAATCGGCCATTGAAAATAGAAAGCATATCCTCAGAGGAAACCTGGGAAAGTCTGATTAGAACCTGTAAAGAGAGAGACACCAAGGGTTTCTGTGAATAAAAAAAATGGACAGTGGGTGTTAAGAGTAACAGGCTAGGGACCAACATTAGCACAGGTAGTTGGGCCAGTCATTTTAAACATATCTACTCTTTACAATATGATCAGTGAGCTTCAGGCAGATGACCCCCTACGTTTTCCCTTGATATTAGATTTACTGTTGAAGAGGTGTCCTTAGCTAGCTCCTCCAGACCCTCAAGAATGTCACCGGGCCCTGATGGGTTCCCAACTGAGCTTTATAAGTAGCATCTCTTTAACCGCTGTATCCAATGTCTTGAATGATGCGGTACTCCTCAGGTTCCTGACCTACTGGCAACTCGCGGTTCTAGTCTCCATATTTAAGAAAGGCAACCGACAGGACCCCTGCTGCCACCGACCAATATCTCTTTTGGATTTGGTAGTAAAAGTTGTTGGCCAAATCATCCTGCTTAGGATAGAGTTCTGGGTTCAGCAGTCTGGTGCTATCAATAAGAAGCAATATGCGCATAGAGAAGCATTGGGGATGCAGGAACAGTACCTTAATTTGAGCTTACTGATAGGAAAGTATACAACTGCAAAAAAGGGTGCCCCCTTTTCGCATTTATGGACTTATGTAGTGCCTTTTATGTGAACTGCTCCAAACTGTGGCTCATCTTAGCCGTGATGGGTCTGGCCCAGCCTTAGATTCATTTTTTATTTTACATGCATTATACTGATGGGTGTCAGCTACGGTTAGGAATGGCACAGAGTGGGAGTGCACCAACACTTTTCGGCTGCCCAGAGGCATAAGAAAGGGTTGTGTCCAAGAGTCGAATTTTGTTTCTTTTATACATAAATGGCCTGACACCTTTTCTAACAGCTAAGGAACTGGACCTCCCCAAGGTAAATTCAACACCAGTTCCAGCTCTGCTCTAGGCAGATGATGCTGTGTTACTCTCCTGCACGCCTAACGGGTTATGGGGGCTTATTAAGAACTTTGTCCCGTTTATGGAAAATTTAAACCTCAAAACCAATAGATCTAAAACCCATTACATGGTGTGCGGGCAACAAAGTATCAAGGTTAGACCCACATCCATTAAGGGCAACCTCATTACTAGGGTGACTGAATTCCCCTACCTTGGAGTGACCTTTGACACTGGAAGCAGTTTTTTTTACCCGGCATTTCAAAACAATGTCTTTGTTTTAACCGTTCACTTGGGGCCCTGCATGATTTGCCTTGAAATGTTGGTAGCAAACCAGTTTTACTCCTTTTAGAAACACAAAATCAAATGTGCACCTGTTCTGACTTATGGGGCCGAAATATGAGGCTATGGGGATTGTTTCAGGTTACAACAGGAGGAAAATCGCTTTTGCAGGCGCCTGCTGGGAGTAGGTCCAGGTAGCCTACATTACTTTTTACATGAGGAACTGGGCCTGCCCTATATTGCTGTTTTGGTAGGGCTTGCCCCCCTCCTCCTCTGGACCTCGATTGGAGTGGTCAGAAAGCATTGTTCACCCATGAAGTTATCACCAATTGTTTTGTTTGTGATCATGGGATCAGGATCCTGTGGCTGAGTTACGTCAAGAAAACTGCAGAAGTACTAGGCAGGCCCGAACTGTTTACATCACCACACACTATTATGCGAGGCAAGCAAACCAAGGTGAGGGGAGCTTTAATGGAATTTTGCGACTGCCAATAGGTAGAGTAAAGAGCTGACCAAACCCACTGAGAGATTTAGCTGCAATTCAAGCGTGCATGAGCACTGAACCATATTTATCTATTTTGAAAAATGCATGGGAACAAGCTCTTCTGACCAAATTTTGCCTAAGTAGCATCCGAAGCCACCTTTGCTTCCCGCCAGGTCAGTTTGATCTAAAATCAATCTTGATTGTGTGATGAAACCTCCCCTCAATCATTGGTCTGCTTCTTTTTTTTTCTGTAAATTTATCAGACGTCCAGACGTAAACACCTGCAACCTGTTTTAAAACTTTGTAGATTTTACCAAAATAGACCTGCTTTATATTTTCTTTGTATGTTATCTGATCCACTTGCGTGTTATGCAGTGGGAGGATTACTGAAAACTGCCCTGCGAATAGAAAAGTAAATAAGATTCAATGAGGTTTCTTATTGTAACTGCATTTTATTTTTTCTCGCAATTCCCTGTTAAAACATGATCTTTTTATCGGAAATTTTAACTTCAGAAAGTTACTGCTTGACCCATAGCTTTAGATATAATCGCACTTTTTAACTGATTTTAACCCACTTAACTTAAAGTATTTTATTGTGTCTAGTGTCCAAATCAGGCATTTTTAAGACAAATGGTTGACATGTTGTGAAGTCTTTCTTGTTTAATATGGAATTCTTGGACGAAAATGTGCTGTATATTTTATTATTTTAGGATTATAATTATATAAAGATTTATTTGATGGTTATAATTCAGATGAATAGTTCACTGAACTGTAGTATGCTGCCAGCTTTTTACCATATCTGGAGTTTTTGCAACGTTCTTCTTTCTCTTCACACATCCTTTCAGAAGGACTTAAAGGTTCTCCTAACTCCAGTAACGAATACAAAAATCCTTCACTTTGTACACAACAGTAAATCTCAATTTAAATCCCTAAAATGCGGTTTAAGAGCCTGCTTCAACAGACGCTTCTGAAGATTATTCAAGAAAGATGATTAAATAAATAATTGTAACTCTCTGTGCTGGCACTAGTGCTGTACGAACTGAATTAACACAATGCCTTCCAGTGCTGCCTTCCAAAAAACTACTCTCCCTGGTAAATGCAGTGCAACGTGTACCTGGCCAGCTGGATTCAGGAACCGGAAGTAGCCTGCTTACCACTTGTCGATTAAACACTGTAGGTGTGGCCAGCGTTTGATGCCTTGGTAAGAGGCTATAAAAACGCCAGCACAGCCTGGTCATCTTTTATAGGGCCTGAAACCAAGCTAGTCGAAGGTTGGTTTTAAAAACCTTGCTGAGAGGCTATGAAAATAAAAGCCCAAACTGTTTGTCTGTATCAGGCCAGAAAACAAAGCTTGTGTGTAGTGATGGTTTTAAAACGGAGAGCTGCCAAAAATGTTAAAAAGCTGTAAGCACGGAAGATCAATGGTTTACAAAGGCACATTTTGGCAGGTCATTTAATGGATAACTACTTAAAGCCACTCACTAGCTACAAGCGGGGAAACTTTGAACTTTGCTTGGACACAGTTGTCTATGCCAGACTCTGGTGAATCTTAGTGACCCTGATGTAACTACGTGTTGTATCTAATAATGCAATAGAGATTCCCAGTTATTGTGCATGTGACAGACAATCCAAATCAACAAGCAAATAACGTAACGTGATGAATGGAAAAGCATTGGGCCAAAGGAGATCACAAAAAGTGGTATCTGCAGGTTTGCTGTTCCCAACTACACAAGGATGCTAGAAACTTCTCCTAAGCACTGGAAGAGGTCAACAACATTCATTCAGCTGCCACCATGCCTTATGAGAAACAATGGTTCACTAGCGACTCATTAAAGTACAAGTTTATTCTTTCAATAGCTACTCAATTGCTGGAAACAACTAATGTGAAAGATATTGAGAAACGCTAGCCTCTAACAACAAATGCCTTTTAATTATGAAAGCAATGTACAAAGACTAAAAACACACAAAACAGCCGTGTCCCCTGTGATTACACACTTGAATGAAAAAAACAGTATAACGGAGGATGTGAGCCTATAAACAGAGAGCAAAGGACTGTGGTCCAAATAATGGAGCTCGGTATAAATATTGTTTTATGAATCACAGCTCAGTCCATTAGTGCCTACAGATCTAATTGGTTTGTTGTGATGTCGGCAATGTTTCAACCTCATATACTGTTCTTTATGTCATCACCAGGACAGAGACAACCAAGGACAACTATTAAGGGTGACAGAATATACTCAGATGTTGATTATTCAAGATCAATAGTAAGATGCTAGTATACAAATGGGAACAGACACTATGGTGGGACTTGAAACAGTAGCCCTCACATTGGAAGAAAAAAAAAAAATGTATCAAGGAGAAGCAGAGCCAGTCTAAGTGCCCTGTTAAAGAGAAGATTACTCTCGATTTGAGAGTATAGAACTGTGAAATGCAGTCGAAATGTACGCGAGATATATATATCTTTAAGTGGGCCGGGTCTCACCGGTGCTGAGCACCGGCAGTTTTTTAAAGGGGGCCTCGAAACGGGTCTCTATCGGGCTCTGTTTTGTGCCCTGGCACAGGCGGTCCGTTTTTTCCCGGACTGCAGTGACAGCAGGCACATCGATGTGCGTGTGCTCATACTGCTCACTTCTCACTAGCAGAGAAGTTACGACATGACGTCATGCCAGGTGAGCGTTGTAGGGGGAGGGAAATCCTTTAAAGAGTCATTTTCTCTTTGGATTTCCCTTCTCTTTTTGAAACTCAGGAGCAGCAACATTGTCGTGGTGTCACCAGGGCTTTAAGTGGAAGCTTTTTCAATATTATATACAAGCCACAGTTGCTGCTTATTTATCTTATGCAACTAACAACCATTAACAAAGCCAATCGTCCTGACTTGTTGGTATGATGTTACTTGTTGTATCATATATCTGGATGCAATGACAGAAACAGCAAAATACAAGTCAGGCGGGACCTTATGCTAAGCACAGGTTTTTAGCTCACTGTTTTAAGCCACGCCCTTAATTACATTAAGCCAAGCCACGCCCCTTTGAGAGACACCCCAGTTTTTTCATCCCACTTAAAGCTATATATATATATATATATATATATATATATATATATATATATATATATTCCAATCGCAAACACCCAAAAATTGGAAAGCCTCACGCAGCGTGTTGTCTTATCCTTTATTGGCAGCCTGCAGAATTCAAACACAGCAGTTCAAGCGTCAGTATGCCTCTTGTGCCATACGCATTTCAGGAAGCCAATCCCTTTCTCACTGGCTGGGCAATTGGAAGCTTGGGAGGCGAGAAGTGACGCTGCAATCGTAGCGTGATTTAAAGTTCTGCCAAAGTGGGCGTGTACTATGGTGCATTCTGGTAATTCGAGTCCCATGATTTCATGACCCATCGTGGGTACCTCCCATAATGCTCCTGACGTGTTATCTTCCTTTAGTAGGTTCGCGAGAAAGCCAGGTAAGTATTCTGCCTTCTGTCTGGCCACCAATGGTAACACATTGCTCTGCTGGCACTCCTTTCCTTATCAGTGCCATAGACTCGCAGTTTCGGCGGGTGGGCTTTCCGTGACCAAGGCAGGCCACTACATATTCCAATCACAAACACCCAAAAATTGGAAAGCCTCACGCAGCGTGTTGTCTTATCCTTTATTGGCAGCCTGCAGAATTCAAACATTCAGAAGATAACACGTCAGGAGCATTATGGGAGGTACCCACGATGGGTCATGAAATCATGGGACTCGAATTACCAGAATGCACCATAGTACACGCCCACTTTGGCAGAACTTTAAATCACGCCACGATTGCAGCTTCCAATTGCCCAGCCAGTGAGAAAGGGATTGGCTTCCTGAAACGTGTATGGCACAAGAGGCATACTGACGCTTGAACTGCTGTGTTTGAATTCTGCAGGCTGCCAATAAAGGATAAGACAACACGCTGCGTGAGGCTTTATACACACACACACACACACACACACACACACACACAGTTACCATGCAACGTGTTACATCGCATGACTACCATTACAACGCAAACCACTATATCGCATGCGCTTTTAAAACGCATGTAATGGTTATCCACAACGTTGTGAGAAAACTGGGCTGTTCCGTTTCCTCACAACGACGTGCACCGCCCCTCTCAACGCTGGAACCAGGAGAGAGGAACCACGAGGTGAGAGAGGCAAGGGGGATTGTGCTTGGGGTGGGGGGTTACTTTTTAAGGGTTTAGGGTAGTGTCGAAGTAGTGTAGTAATGTTTGTGTAGTGTAGGGTTGTGTGTAGGGGGAGGGTCGTGCTGGGGGTAGTGTTTTAGGGTTTGGGGTAGTGTTTTAGGGTTTAGGGTAGTGTTGTGGTGTTTGTGTAGTGTAGGGAAGTGTTTTTGGGTTTAGGGTAGTGTTGAGGGGGTCATGCAGGTTAGTGTTAGAGTGTAGGGGCTGGACTGTGGGTCGTGCGGGGGGTAGTGTTTTAGGGTAGTGTTGTGGTGTTTGTGTAGGGTAGTGTTTTAGGGTAGTGTCGGGGGTCATGCAGGGTAGTGTAGTGTTATTGTAGGGAGGGGACTGGGGGGGGGGGGTCGGGGAATTAGGTAGTGTCGGGGGTTGTGCAAACGTTTACCATGAGTATACCTTTACCACGTATGCCTTGGTGTTGAAATGGCATGCGTGGTAAAGGTATAGTCGTGGTAAAATTTTGCGTTGGAATGGTACTCGTAATTGACATCGCGTAGTAATACCCGCGTAGTAAAGGTATGCGTGGTATTTCTATGCGATGTAACGCTATTATATATCTATACATACACATATATATACACACACACACACACGAATAAAAATACAAAATAAAAAAACATGTTGAGCCTCTGAATGAAAAGGATACTCGCACCCACCAAGAAGTGTGACAATCTTTACGAAACAATGAAGGAGGCAAGTATTCAGTTCATCACAAATTGTGTTTGGGTTAGGAATGAACCAGACATTAATACCCACCCAGACTAGAGAAAGCTACCTGTAACTATTCAGGGGTTTTTAAATCTTTATATGGTGCAAAAATTCACTTAAGCGAGTGGCCCAGAGGCAAGCAGGAGGAAAATAAGGGCCCCAAAAAGCATGGCCCACACCACAAAGCGCACAGCACGCCAGGCTGGAGTCTGCAGTGAAACCTTCACTGTTCGGCAGGACTTCCACTATGCGCGGCCCCATAAACTAGCAAAAAAGATGTCTGCAACAATGGAGCATGGCTCTTAGTGACAGCAAAGTTGGAACTTATCACAATAACAACGATAAAGTTTATTCTAAATTAATGAAAAGCAAAACTCATGCCAAAGCGAGTCTTTAGCGTCCCAAACATGCACAATCGGGGCATAATTCCAAAGTCTAACAGACCCCACGTTTGCCATGAATTCGGATGGAGCCGGCAGATCTTGCAAAACAGGTGTGACCAGAAAGAGGTGCTACTACTGCCATGCATTTCCACCCTTTTGGTTTGTGAATGGTTAGACCATGTTGCTTCAAAATTAAGAAGGGCTGGTACCACTGCTGTTTCCCACTTTGGAAAGTATTAAAGGTCATTAGGGGGAGGAACCTAATACTTACATGCGGGGGAAAAAAAACACATGCTGGGTATGTCAGTGTCAGGATACAAAGCTATTTTCTGGAACATTCCAAATAAGATGCACTTTTGCCTACTAAAAAAAGATTTATCATCAATTGTCTCACTGAAGATCCGAGCTTTTAGTAAACTAAAGCCACTAGCCATAACCCTCTTGCCAGCTACAGAAGAAAGAACACACTGAATGCTACAAAGGGGATGGGTCAGAGTTGGGTAGAAGTTGTACATCTGTTGTAAACCATTGCATGTGCCACTCCGCCGAAGCCCCAGCTCCCTCACCTCGTTCAGAGGTGGAGGAAAACTTCTGGGTTTCTGCTAGTGGGCACACAGCTAGCACTACTTGTTGGAAACCTCTAGCCAGCTTCTCAGCTTTTTAAGGCACACCCTATTTAAGGCGCGCTTTCTGATACTTTTTTTTTCTTTCTGGGTCCACCACACAAGTCATGGTGATGGTGATCCGAGGTATAAAATATGACCAAAATGTCCTTTACATTAGGAGAAAAGTGCCTACATGCCAGAGACATGTGGAGTTTTACGTGTGTTTATAAGCTAGCCTCCAGTTTAGTGTGTTTCTCAAAAACAAAATAATGCTGAGGAGGTCGTCATAGTCTGGAGAGCCTTTTAGGGTTACTCTTCTCCTAAAGTGCCTGCTGGGGAAGTCATCATAGCACAGCGGTGTGTGCTGCCTCGGAGACTCACGGAGACCTCCACCATCGTTGTGTTTGTCAATCTGTCAACGAAAGCTGCAACCACTTCCAAACCCTTCAGCTATGTTCACAGTAGAACTACTGTACCAAAAGGGACTTTGCTACCTTCAAATATTTGTGGTGTGGGCAGGGGTACTATAGAAGCTGGAGTGCACAATGTCTTCAAGCTTAAGAGGCTAATAAATCATAATAGCATTCAAAACGTGGACACAAATGAATCCATTCTCAACAGTCATTCATTGAATTACAAGGAAATGCCTGCTTTTCGATCATGTTACAGACCCCTCCAAACATCTCTGAACGTTACTTTGGCATGAGTTCCTTAAGTTGAGTGATCAACGATTGTCATGATGCAAGGAATGCAATCACCAACCCAATCCAGGATACTGCAAGAGCCACCTGTGGGTGCAGGGGGTCTGGAACCACCCTATCAATCTGTGCAGATGGATCTGGACACGGTAAAGATGCTAAGGGCTCTCTCTGATAGCCCCTCATCAATGAGTGCAAAGCATGGCCTCAAGAGCCCATTATTAGATGCACACGGGTCTGACACCGCACAAATCACGGATGCAGATCCGTTCGGGAGATCCACCCACGTGGGCACGGAAGGAGCCTGATGGCAGAATATTCATGCTTCCAGGTGACGCCGTCAGCACCTATGCTTCTGTGAGTGCTTCACCGGTAAGGGCAGTGGGCTCCCTCTATGCCCCACTTAGGTACATATTTCACAGTGCTGGTGCAGAGGGTACATGGGTGCCGCAGGAGCTTGACGTGCCACGCCCACATGTGCAGATGGGTTCTGCCAATCTTGCGCCCGTGTGTGCAAATGGTCGTCAGAAACCCACCCACGACCGCCAAGGAGGCTTGCCTGACCCACGCAGGAAAACACTGCACCCCTGGCAGTGCCCGCGATAGTTTATGGATGAAGGCTACGTAACAAACGTCAACAAGAAGGAGATTAGGGTTTGGAGAAAAAGGTTCATATTTCTTTCTTTAACTTTATTTATAATTTGCCGGTAAGCCACAGAAACATGCAAATAAACAAGCCACTACGTGGGTACAAGAGTGGTGCATTAATGTATGGGAAATGTCGAAGTGGCTGTCAAACATCTTTAGGCCGAGCAGAGGGGGCTGTCATACCGCAGATTTCGCTGGTGGTAACAACAGATCAGACCGCTCAGCCAAGCAGTAACGTTACGGGCTCCTTAACTGCCCCAATGTAATGCAATCTCTCGCATTGTCAGCAGCAAAGCAATATCCATGAACTTAACAAGATTCATATTTAACCCAGTTATGAATCACGTGTGCGATAATTTGTTAATCGGCGAAGCCAATGACAACTTTCAAAAGTGAAACCCTGCTCCAAGGAGTGAAACAAACTCAAAGGCGAGACTTGAAGTTTCTGACATCAACCCCTGCTCACATAGAAAGGCTTGGAATAAGTTAATTTTGGAGACAAGCAGCAAATTAATAAAAATATTCTACAACAGAGGGGATGCGCCTGACCCCTTCCCTAAGACATGCTTGCTGTGCATGGAAGGAGCAAAAAGCTTGCCAAGTCATTCATTCTATTTTAATAGGTTTTGTTCAGCCCCGAGCTGAGTGTTCTCCTGTGCCACAGCGGCATTCCTACTCCCATCCCACTCTGAAATGTAATGCCTGCAGGCTACAGCACAGAGGAAGCCGCCACGTCAGAGGGGGACCAGGCCTACCAATCGATCGCCGACCTAGAATGTATTCACGCTCTCTCCCGTGACACCTGCACTAACTATGAAGAGGGCAAATGTCCAGGTGGTGAATGACACTCTTGCCACATCAATGGCAAACGCAAGGTTAGGGATACTGTAGATACAGTATGACATCCCTTCCAAATCTGTTGGTCCGTTATGACCCGCTCCGCTGAGACCCTTAACATAAGATTGTACAAATGCACTATAGCATTCACTAGTTTTACAGTGCTTCAACCCAAGTTACCTACAACGGTAGAGCACTCAATTTTTCCGGATCCTTGGGTGACTATCTCACGCAGTCCAGGGCTTTGCTTTACATTCTGAGACTTCTAGTCCTGTTTATCACAACTTGCACGACAAGTCCCAGAATTCAAAGCAAAAACACAATGAATGCGCTACTCCTACATATACCCGGAACAAATGAGTTTTTTAAACAGCGCTCCGCAGAACTCTCTATGGTCAGATATTGTGTTCTGATTCAATAACGGGAGTCACACAAGATCGCATCACAACAGGAACACTACAATCAGCAAAGGGAGTGGCTCTAACATCTTAAAATAGGTGTGGTTCCCACTCCAACTAAGCGCGACCCCAATCTTGCCGGAGCCGGATGCATGCACACAAAGTACAATCCCTCAGGGACACGGTAAAAAATATAATTTTGGATCGGTTCATTTTCTGCATTCTGAATCTCACAATCAATTCCAAGAGAGGCAATCTTGTAGATACCGGTCACAAGTCGGAAAGTTCCGCAATGGGAGAGGCAGGAGTACCAGAAACTACGTAGAGTAAAAGCAAAGTGTAAAAAAAAAAAAAAAAAAAAAAAAAGGCAGTCACGGTGATGGGATGTTCTAGGTCATGATACACATTCCTGTAAGTGTACAGGCAAGGGGATCTCAGAATTTTAACACACCCACGTCTCGGGTGGTTACGCTGAAATGAAAAGATGCGGTACAGTGACGGAACTAAGAACATGACAAGCACTGGTGGAAAGCATCAGAGGGTATTTGACATACAGTCAAGCAGTCTGGAAGATAGTGTTTTACTGTCTTAATCCAAGTTGGCAAGATATCTTGCACACAACGGACACTGGGTGGCTCAAGTATCTGGTAGGTAAAGCAAGTTGCGGTGTCCATAATCTAGCAGGAAAAACAGTGTGGGACATCCAAATGCCCTAGTAGAAAGAAAAGGTATTACTTTTCATAGCAGGCAGTGCAGCCTGGGGGTGCACAAAACTGTTAAGTGTTGGAGATTTCCTGGATCCTGCAGGGAGTGTAGATTAATGAGGTTCCTGGAAGGGAATACCTTGCAGCCGGGGAGTTCCCTGGAACTGGCAGGGACTGCAGGTTGGGAAGGTCCCATGGATCTGCGAAGTAATACTGTTTGCACCTGCTGGCCCTTCTTACCTGCGCAAGACCGGGTCTTCCATATCTTGAGCAGAAGGATGATAATAGCTGCCAGGTGAGACAGATCTCCAGTGAGTCTGAAGACGTTCATGCTGAGGGGGTTGCTGTGACCGGGGCCCTGGTGAAATAACGCTAACTGACTGCACACCTGGCAATGAAAGGGCCCGGTTCCGTACTGCAGCTGGGGTAGGTCTGAAAATGGCGAGCGACGAGCGACGTGGCCCGGGGACGTGGCCAAACATAGGAAGGTGGAGAGAGGACTCTTGCAGCGCACCGCCCCCTCGGGACGCACAGCAGCATAGCGGACATCTTGAAACGGACCACATTGGCAAAACACTGTCCCAATGAGGTTTCAAGAGTGACCAAATAATCGCATATTAAATGTAAAATAAGAGGTATTTATGATTAACGTTTGCTGGAGTCAATTTATTTCAGCATCACTTGACAAGGAAATAATATATTAATATCATTTTATTACTAATCAATATAAAAAACAATATTATTAGAAAACGGCAATTATTAAACCAACCAGTAATTATTAAGAGTTTGTTTTGTAATTGTTTAATTATTTATTCTTTGTGTATGTTTTATTTAAATCACCAGTCATGTAGACTCTACTTCTGTTTCGTAATGGCCACTTTATTACGCAGATTTGTCGTCTGGATGCCCAGGCAGTTACCAAGCTTGCTTTTTTCAATCGTAGTTACAGTAGCGGCCATCTTGCACTGTCAAGGATTTTCACTAAAAGTATATTGTTAAAAAGTATCCCATTTGAAACTTTGCCTTATTTTGATTATTTGCTAAACACCACGTACAAATAATAATTTCCAATAACGGTCTCACAATTAAATTCATGTTGTAACCCTTATAATCATCTAGTTAGTGTTTTCAATGTTAGCAATTATTATTAGCTTTCATAAATCAGAATTCCTAATCATTTTGGTAAGAACTGATTGAGGTCACATTAGCATAAGTCTTTCGCCGAGACTTGTCATTCGGGCTGCCTCGACGTCTATCAGAGGTCTCTGAAATTCACACGTGCAGCAAGTCTAGTGAAAAGGGAACGTAGCCAATGAACTCGGCAAATGGAGTCAGCCGTACAAATCAAATGCAGAGTAGCATGAGGGCGTTACAGTGAAATAACATTTTTGGGGGTATAATCATTTCTAAACTAATTTTGTCCCAAAAAAATACTTATCCACTTCTATATTTCAGACACAGCAAAATTATGAAAAAAGAAACACAAGCATCATATAACATACTACCTACAACACAATATAACTCTGCATAATATTTGAGTTAGTTAATTTGGCAACATTAAAAGATGTACCAAAAATATATTTCATGTATTTCTTTCTCTTTACACACTCTCGCTCTAATGTTTGTGCAGTTTAAGTTTGGTTTTGTAAGATCCTTGTTTGAAGTAGAAAGGATCACGCAAAGCAGATTAGCAGTAAATCTTCAGGTTTATTCCATAGTAAGAAGACCCATCCAGGTCCCAGCCAGTGGATGCAAACAGACCTTTTCCACATTTGAACTATAACATTCTCCGTATCTAGGATACCACCAGTAGAGAATGTAATACCAGGTTACCATAGCATCAGAAGCACAGCAAGCTCCAGATGCCACAGGTTTGTATAGAAAGCATAACGTTTCCCTACTATAACAAAGTTTTAACCTTTGTTTTTTCATTTATTTTATATATATATATAACGCTCGAAGTTGTGCTTTAGGAGAGGGAGTGACCTGGACTGTGCACGCTTCTCTTTCGCCACGAGCCTCTGAGGAAGAAGATGATTTCTTTGAAACGCGTCAGGCAGCAGTGGCGTGTGAGCTGGAAAGGGGATTGACACGCGGACGGCATCCGTACCTAATTAAAGGCTTTCAAGCAAGTGTTGGTGTGCAGAGTGCTTCTTGGAGATCGGGCACAACTTCGAGCGTTATATATATATATATATATATATATATATATATATATATATATTCATTGAAAAACCATAGGTTTCAGGCACGTTATAGTTAGAAACTAGCATTTAAAAAACCTTAGAAATTCACTGAAAAAACCACAGGTTTCAGGGACGTTATAGTTAGTTGGACATTTCACTCGTACAAAACCAGAGAAATTAGGCCATTATAGTTAGCTGAGCTAACTATAACTCGCGACCCCACAATGCACTGCTGATGGCGTCACATAATACATCATTCATGACATGGTCAGTGACATCACTGATGACATCTCAAATGACATCACTGATGACATCACTGATGACATCATCCAGTGACTGTGTGTTTCTGTAAAGTTTAAATATGTTTTATATATATAAATGCCAAGGTGTATTGAAGAATAAGTGGGTGTATGAGTGTCTGAATGGATGATTTAGTAGGTGCGTGACTGACTGTATAAGTGAGTGATTAAACGTGTCTTACTGAATGCATGGGTTAGTGACTAAACTGTGTCAATGTCTGTATCAGTCTGTTAGTTGGTGTGTAAGCGGCTGCATGGGTTGGTGAGTAGCTACATGAGGTGTCTATATGGGTTATTGATTGGTTGTCTGAGTATCTGTATGGGTGCCTGAGTGTCTGTGTGGGTGGGTGGGGAGTGTGTGACTCTGTGCATAGATGTGTGAGTGGGTGATTCACTGGGTGTATGGGTTCAAGAGTGCATCTGTGAAGGGCTGTATGGGTGGGTGAGTGTGTGCATGAGTGTGTTGGTGAGTGAATGGATGTCTCAGTGGCCTTTAAATCACTGCAGAGCGACCCCAATATTGTGATAAAATAGTCTGATAAAGGCGGTAATGTTGTTATTTTAACTCGTGAGATGTATTTAAATGAAGGTATGAATCAACTTTCCGATGTAACAAGATATGAAAAGAGTACAAGAGCTAGGTATGAACAAGCCAATAGCAATTATATGGAGGTACTATTTGATTGGAAGGAGAGAGGTTTACTTGAACAAGAAGAACATGATTTTTGAGATGCAAGTACCCGAAGCTACCAGCCCTGTACTTACTCCCAAAAATACACAAAGATGAATTTAACCCCCCGGGGAGACCCATTGTGTCTTCACGTGGTAGTGGGTTTGAGAACACCTCTAGATATGTGGACTTTTATCTTCAACCGTTGGTCTAAGGCCTCCCCTCATTTGTGAAGGATTCGGGTGACTTTTTGAGAAAGATTAGGGAGATTAAATGGAATTCTAACCTATTGATGATATGTCTTGACGTTACCAGTTTATATACAAGTATCCCTCATGAATTGGGTATAAAAGCATGTAGACACTTTTTAGGGAACAGATCACTGTCTTACTTTTTCACACCGAAATGCTGCTGGATATGGCTTATACATGCCTGACCAAGAACATTTTGTATTTGACGGCCAGATCTTCCGTCAGATACTTGGTACAGCGATGGGGACCTGCTTCGCCCCCAGCTTTGCGTGTTTGTACCTGGGCTGGTGGGAGGAGCAGGTCGTCTACCAGATGGAACAGTATAAAAAACATGTACGAGTGTGGGCTCGTTACATTGATGACATTTTCTGTGTCTGGGAAGGGAGTGAGGAGGAAGCTGATAGATTTGTTAGTGATCTAAACAATAACAACCTTAACTTGAGATTTACCAGCCAGTATAATAGGGAAACAATTGAATTTTTGGATTTAAAGGTCAGGGTCAAGAACGACAGGTTGGATACATCCCTATTCAGGAAGGAGACAGCAGGCAACAGCCTGCTACATGCAGAAAGTTGTCATCCTAACAGTTTAATAAGAAGTATCCTCGTGGCGCGAGCTCTTGCGTGCCAAACGTAATTGTAGTACGCAAGAAGCCTATGATGAAGAGAAAAAGGTGATGATTGAGCGCTTCCTTTTCAGGGGTTATACTAAAAAATGTATTACCACTGCTATCACGGAAGTTGACAAAAGAGACAGAAATCAGCTACTACAAGAAAAAGATAAAAAAGCGAATGAGGAAAATCCTAGGTTCATTACCATGTTTAATAATCAATCCTGGGAGGTTAGAAAATGCCTTAGTAAATACTGGGATGTTTTGAAAATTGACAATGATCTTGACAAATTTTTAAGCGAACATCCACAGATAACCTATAGAAAGGCCAAATCATTAAAAGATATGGTCTGCAGTACTCTTGTGGCAAGGGACAAGCCCAGAAATCCGGTACAGGGCTTCTATGTCTGCGGGAAATGTAAGGCCTGCAAACATAGTAAAAATTGCAAGGAAGTAAAGCTATCTCATGAATGTGAACCCTTTAAGATAATGAAACATTTTTCATGTACCACCGAATTTGCTGTTTATGCGCTTAGATGCCCCTGCAATACATTTTATGTGGGCAGTACGATCCACAAAGTGAAAAAACGCATCTTAGAACATCTGAGGGCGTTTAAAAATTATGACCGTCAGTACCCGATCGCGAGACATTTCGCGACTCACCACAACCAGAACAATGAATTGCTGTCTTTTTGTGTATTGGACAGTGTTCCAATACGTGAACGAGGTGGCAATAGAACTCAAGAGTTAAGACGCTTAGAGTCTAAGATAATTATCAAATTCCATACATCGTACCCCGATGGACACAATATTGATGAGGCCCTGGCAGTTCATCTAGGTTAACTTGATCCAAATTTCCGATGTTTTGTAGTTACAATTTTTAATGCTGTGCTGCTAAATGATTTTAAAATTGAATGTACAGGTTCTCTTTGTCAATCATGTCGTCCGTAAGAACTAATCTGTAAGCTAATGCGCATTGTGCGTAACATTGTGTATAGGTTCTCATTTTTTGCTTTTATTTATTTTTTGCAGATGTTGGATAGTTGTACTACGGCAAGTAGAAGGCAAAACGAGTGACTAATATCTACTCAATTTGAGTTTCAAGACACACATCCTGATTCATTGGTTAGCCCACTAGGGCAGGACTTCTATGTGGCATACTGTGGTACAGTTAATAAACCCACTGGGGTAGCACTTATATCATGTTGTGCTATAATATTTCAATAGCGGTCATGGCAGCAGATCCTTTGGATACAACCTGGCACATTGTTATATGCCCACTGGGGCAGTACTTTTGGCACGTTTGTGCTATAGCTATTATGTATCAGTGGCAGCCATGGCGGGAGACGTTTGAAGTATCATTTGGATACAAATGCCTTGATATTGTGAGCCATGGCAGTAGACGTTTGAAGTATCATCTGGATACAAATGCCTTGATATTGTGAGCCTTTTTTTTCCGCTTTTGAACATAACTTTATTGAAACACACAGTCACGATTAACTGGCAGTATCACCGTACCACTTTTGATCGCTTTATTTTGTTTTTACTGACAAAACGCACTTGCATAGATAAATGAGTTGATGTTTTCTGATTTTACAATATTAGGAATTATATTGTCACTCTATGTTAATGCCACAATGCTTGCCAATAACGTATCTTTTTTTCCAATGTAAGTCTGCTTTTTATGTTCATGCACAAAATGGTGTCACATGATCTTTAAATGCACTGATTGTGGTATTCGCTTTTACTCGTGAGAAAGGAGCCGAGCGCTCTGAAACGCGTAGAGTGGATGTGAGATTGGAATAAATTCACAGTGAAGAACATTTTGTGTGGCCTTGGCGTATTTTGGACAGTATTCCGAGAAAATACTCGTTGTTATATATATATATATATATATATATATATATATTCATTGAAAAACCATAGGTTTCAGGCACGTTATAGTTAGAAACTAGCATTTAAAAAACCTTAGAAATTCACTGAAAAAACCACAGGTTTCAGGGACGTTATAGTTAGTTGGACATTTCACTCGTACAAAACCAGAGAAATTAGGCCATTATAGTTAGCTGAGCTAACTATAACTCGCGACCCCACAATGCACTGCTGATGGCGTCACATAATACATCATTCATGACATGGTCAGTGACATCACTGATGACATCTCAAATGACATCTCAAATGACATCACTGATGACATCACTGATGACATCACTGATGACATCATTGAGTGACTGTGTGTTTCTGTAAAGTTTAAATATGTTTTATATATATATAAATGCCAAGGTGTATTGAAGAATGAGTGGGTGTATGAGTGTCTGAATGGATGATTTAGTAGGTGCGTGACTGACTGTATAAGTGAGTGATTAAACGTGTCTTACTGAATGCATGGGTTAGTGACTAAACTGTGTCAATGTCTGTATCAGTCTGTTAGTTGGTGTGTAAGCGGCTGCATGGGTTGGTGAGTAGCTACATGAGTGTCTATATGGGTTATTGATTGGTTGTCTGAGTATCTGTATGGGTGCCTGAGTGTCTGTGTGGGTGGGTGGGGAGTGTGTGACTCTGTGCATAGATGTGTGAGTGGGTGATTCACTGGGTGTATGGGTTCAAGAGTGCATCTGTGAAGGGCTGTATGGGTGGGTGATTGTGTGCATGAGTGTGTTGGTGAGTGAATGGATGTCTCAGTGGTACATGTGTGAGTAACTACATATGTGAAAGGCAGTATATGTGAGTGTTGGAGTATATAAATGACTATATGTGAGAGTGAGTGACTGAGAGTGGCTGTCTGGATGAGTATGTGCTTGTCTCAGTGATTGTAGAAGAGAGTATGTGTTAGTATCTGTATGAATAAGTGAGGTGGTGTGTGTATAACTGTATAGGTGAGTAAATGGGAGTGTGATTGATTCTTTACATGACTGACTAGGTGTGTGAGTAACTCTATGGATGAGTGGCGGTGTGTGAGTGTCTGTATAGGTGTATGAGTGCATATGATAGTGCTGTATTGATGAGTGACTGCATGTATGAGTGATTGTATGGGTGAATGAGTGGATGTGTGTGTAGACCTAGGAATCAGTGAGTGGGTATGTAGTAACTGGTATTGGTGTGTCTACGGTTTCGAAAATGGTAGTCTGTATTTTAGAGTGGGTGTATCAAAGGTTATATTAGGGTGTGAGGAGGTGCATCAGATTATCACATGGATGATGTCATCAGTGATGTCATCAGTGATGTCATTTGAGATGTCATCAGTGATGTCACTGACCATGTCATGAATGATGTAATATGTCACGTTATCAGCAGTGCATTGCGGGGCGCGAGTTATAGTTAGCTCAACTAACTATAACGGCTGAATTTCTCTGGTTTTATACGAGTGAAATGTCCAACTAACTATAACGTCCCTGAAACCTGTGGTTTTTTCAGTGAATTTCTAAGGTTTTTTAAATGCTAATTTCTAACTGTAATGTCCCTGAAACCTATGGTTTTTTCAGTGAATTTCTAAGGTTTTTTAAATGCTAATTTCTAACTAAAACGTCCCTGAAACCTATGGTTTTTTCAGTGAATTTCAAAGGTTTTTTAAATGCTAATTTCTAACTATGCCTACAGAGGTAAGACATGTGCAGAAAGAGGAAGAAAAGCACAGAAAGAAGCAAGAGAAATGCAGAAAGAAGCAACAGAAGTCCAGAAAGACGAAGAAAGGTGCAGAAAGAAGCAAGAGATATGCAGAAAGAACCAACAGAGGTGCTGAAAGAGGCCTTGTTGCAAAGTCATCCTGTGCCCCCAACTTTTTGCTGACTGGTACTGGTGGTAACTGACTCTGACTAACCAGGCCCGGAGCCAGTGCTATGCTGAAAGACACTTAGAATACAGTGAAAACACCTACATACACTAGTGTACACTATGGGTTGGGGTACCCCTGTGATTGGCATGACCTCCCCTGTAAGGCCCTAGTACATAATAGGGCAGGGGGATTAAAACTACTTCTAAGTCAGAGGTGCAGAAAGAGGCAAGAGAAGTGCAGAAAAAAGCAACAGAGGTGCCGAAAGAGGAAAGAGAGGTGCAGAAACAGGCAAGAAAGGTGCAGAAAGAGGGAACAGAGGTGCAGAAAGAGGTAAGAGGGATACAGAAATTTGCGAGAGAGGTACAGAAAGAAGCAAGAGCAGTGCAGAAAGAGGCAAGAGAATTGATGAAAGAAGCAACAGAGGTGTAGAAAGAAGCAAGAGAAGTGCAGAAAGAGGCAAGTGAGATGCAGAAAGAAGCAACAGAGGTGCAGAAAGAGGGAAGAGGGGTGCAGAAAGAGGCAAGAGGAGTGCAGAAAGAAGCAAGTGAGGTGCAGAAAGAAGCAACAGAGGTGCAGAAAGACGCAAGAGAGGTGCAGAAACAAGCAAGAGAAGTGCAGAAAGAGGCAAGAGAATTGATAAAAGAAGCAACAGAGGTGTAGAAAGAAGCAAGAGAAGTGCAGAAAGAGGCAAGTGAGGTGCAGAAAGAAGCAAGAGCAGTGCAGAAAGAACTAACAGAGGTGCAAAAAGAGGCAAGAGGGGTGCAGAAAAAGGGAGGAGAGGTGCACAAAGAGGCAAGAGAGGTACAGAAAGAAGCAGGAGGGGTGCAGAAAGAAGGAAGAGAAGTGCAGAAAGAAGCAACAGAGGTACAGAAAAAGGCAAGAGAGGTACAGAAACAGGCAGGGAAGGTGCAACAAGAGGGAACAGGGGTGCAGAAAGAGGCAAGAGAGGTACAGAAAGAGAAAAGAGGGGTGCAGAAAGAGGCAAGAGGGGTGCAGAAAGAAGCAAGTGAGGTACAGAAAGAGGCAACAGAGGTGCAGAAAGACGCAAGAGAGGTGCAGAAACAAGCAAGAGAAGTGCAGAAAGAGGCAAGAGAATTGCTGAAAGAAGCAACAGAGGTGTGGAAAGAAGCAAGAGAAGTGCAGAAAGAGGAAAGTGAGGTGCAGAAAGAAGCAAGAGAGGTGCAGAAAGAGGCAAGAGGGGTTCAGAAATGTGCAAGAGAGTAGCAGATAGAAGCAAGAGCAGTGCAGAAAGAACCAACAGAGGTGCTGAAAGAGGCACAAAGGGTGCAGAAAGAAGCAAGAGAAGTGCAGAAAGAAGCAACAGAGGTACAGAAAGAGGCAAGAGTGGTACAGAAAGAAGGAAGAGAGCTATAGAAAGAGGCAAGAGAGTTGCACAAAGAAGAAAGAGGGGTGCAGAAAGAGGCAAGAGGGGTGCAGAAAGAAGCAAGTGAGGTGCAGAAAGTGGCAAGAGAGGTGCAGAAAGAGGCAAGAGAAGTGCAGAAAGAGGCAAGAGAATTGCAGAAAGAAGCAACAGAGGTGTAGAAAGAAGCAACAGAGGTGCAGAAAGAGACAAGAGGAGAACAGAAAGAGGGAAGAGGAGTGCAGAAAGAGGCACAAGTGTTGCAGAAAGAAGGGACAGAGGTGCAGAAAGAGGCAAGAGAAGTGGCGAAAAAAGCAACAGAGATGCAGAAAGGGGGAGGAGGGGTGGAGAAAGAGGCAAGAGGGGTGCAGAAATAAGAAGAGAGGTGCAGAAAGAAACAAAAGAAGTGCAGAAAGAAGCAACAGAGGTACAGAAAGAGGCAAGAGGAGTGCAGAAAGAGGGAAGAGGGGTGCAGAAAGAGGCACAAGGGTTGCAGAAAGAAGGGACAGAGGTGCAGAAAGAAGCAAGAGAAGTGCAGAAAGAAGCAACAGAGGTGCAGAAAGAGGGATGAGGGGTGGAAAAAGAGGCAAGAGGGAAGCAGAGAGAAGCAGGAAAGGTGCAGAAAGAAACAAAAGAAGTGCAGAAACAAGGAACAGATGTGCAGAAAGAGGCAAGAGGAGTGAAGAAAGAGAGAAGAGGGGTGCAGAAAGAGGCACAAGGGGTGCAGAAAGAGGCACGAGGGGTGCAGAAAGAAACAAAAGAAGTGAAGAAAGAAGGAACAGAGGTGTAGAAAGAGGCAAGAGAGGTGCAGAAAGAGGGAAGAGGGGTGCAGAAAGAGGCATGAGGGGTGCACAAAGAAGTAAGTGAGGTGAAGAAAGAAGCAAGAGAAGTGCAGAAAGAAGCAACAGAGGTGCAGAAAGAGGCAAGAGGGGTACTCCTTATTCGGCATACAAAGTAGTCAGGGGAGGGCCATAAGGACTTGAACACTGAGTGCCACACACTCGGGAGAGGTCTGTAACCTCGAGAGAGGTCTGTAAACACACAAAGCAAAGCAGAGTACGCTAAGGGTACATATGTAAGCAACACACACGCGCACACACACAGTGCAGGACATGGCACACCCAGAGGCAAAAAGAGAGCTCTGAACACATACCAAAGCACTGCACACGTAGGGCAGAACACACACACATCACACATGGGGGCACAGGAACAATGGTAAATACACACACAAGCACAGACAGTAATCATAACACGTCCATGGCGTTGTGTAGAGTATTTTCACACATGCGCTGCAAGGCGTTTCCTAAACACACACAGCACAAGGCATGGCAGATGCAGGGCCTCGCGAGTGCACACACAGTCTGTCTCTCTCTGAGATATGCAACACCCCAAACCATGGCACGCGAAGGGTTTACATACAACACAAGACATGTCACACTCAGGGACTGGCGGTGACGACCACAGACACACACAAAGAGACTGGCAATCTTAGGAGCGACACACTGCCAGGCATCCTTTGAAAATACACACACAGACACTGCAAGGTATAGCACACCAATGAGCGACAGGAGAACTGCAAACACACACACCCACATTATGCTGCACTCAGGGCAGTAAGCACACACACATTATGCTGCACTCGGCTGTAAATACATCCACGTTATGCTGCACTCAGGGCTGTAAACACACACACCCACATTATGTTGAACTCAGGGCTGTAAACACATCCACATTATGCTGCACTCAGGGCTGTAAACACCTACACCCACATTATGCTGCACTCAGAGCTGTAAATGCACACACGCATTATGCTGCACTCAGAGCTGTCAACACACACATATTATGCTGCACTCAGGGCTGTAAACAGACACACATTATGCTGCACTCAGGGTTGAAAACACACACGTTATGCTGCACTCGGGGCTGTCAACACACACATACATTATGCTGCACTCAGGACTTTAAACATACACCCACATTATGCTGAACTCAGGGCTGTAAACATACACCCACATTATGCTGAACTCAGGGCTGTAAACATACAGCCACAGATTATGCTGCACTCAGGGCTGTAAATGAACACACATTATGCTGCACTCAGGGCTGTAAATACACACACATTATGCTGCACTCGGGGCTGTCAACACACACATACATTATGCTGCACTCAGGACTTTAAACATACACCCACATTATGCTGCACTCAGGACTGTAAACATACACCCACATTATGCTGAACTCAGGGCTGTAAATATACACCCACATTATGCTGAACTCAGTGCTGTAAACATACACCCACATTATGCTGAACTCAGGGCTGTAAACATACACCCACATAATGCTGAACTCAGGGCTGTAAACACACACAGATTATGCTGCACTCAGGGCTGTAAACACACACATATTATGCAGCACTCAGGGCTGTAAATACACACACATTATGGTGAACACATGGCTGTAAACATACACCCACATTATGCTGCACTCAGGACTGTAAACATACACCCACATTATGCTGAACTCAGGGCTGTAAACACACACATATTATGCTGCACTCAGGGCTGTAAACACACACACATTATGCTACAATCTGGGCTGTAAACGCACAAACATTATGCTACAATCTGGGCTATAAACACACACATACAATACAATACAAGGCCCTGGGAGAGCTGTAAGCGCACACTTCATGGCAGTGCACACCTTGCTACACACATTGTTACATTCACACAAACACACACACTCTCTCTGTATGGCATGGGATAAGCTGAGTCTGACGCCATCAGATTGCTGTAAGCACACACACCCCCCTTCACACTCACAGCACAGAAACTCGTACGTGGCGGTTAAGGGTGTAAATACACACGCACACTGGAAGGCATGACATACACTGACTGGCCAGTGGGCACATAGGCACATGCACACACGAACATACAACAAACAGATGCACATACTGCTAGGCATGACAGCCACACTGCAAGGTGGAGGGGGCGTCAGTAAAAGCACGCACACTGGAAGGCATGGCACGCACACTCAGGTGCAGGGGTGGATGTAAACACATGCGCACAGACACGAGCTCGACAGCCCTAAATACACACACACCTCGGCATGGGTGGCACACCAGCGTCCAAAGACAGACAGACTCACAGCCGGACATGTCGGCGCACTTCCACAGACCCCGAAGGCGGACAGATTGGGTCCCAGACACGAATCAAGCAAGCTTTGGTGGTGAACATGCCTGTTCCGAGACAGGCTTATAGCGGAGAGCCTCACAGGCAGACAGACACAGGCAGATACAAACAGTGTGTAGACGCACTCACTAACAGACACAGGCGGACTCACGGCGAAACAGTGAGGCAGGCAGGCACACTCACTGGCAAGCACACAGACACAGAGAGGCAGGCCGGGTCACAGGCACCTTTACAGGCAGACAGACAGACTCGTCGCAAGCACTGAGACACAGTGACAGGTCCACAGGCACATACTAGGAGACACTCGCAAGCACGCAGACAGACACATAGACAGACTCGTTGGAAGCACCTAGATGCAGTCACTGCATCTAAGAAAGGCAGGCCGGGTCACAGGCACCTTTACAGGCAGACAGACAGACTCGTTGCAAGCACTGCGATACAATCACAGGTCCATAGGCCCACACAAGGAGACACTCACAGACAGACTCGTTGGAAGCACCTAGATGCAGTCACGGCTTCTAAGAGAGGCAGGCCAGGTCACAGGCACCTTTACAGGCAGACAGACAGACTCTTTGCCAAGCACCGAGATACAGTGACAGGCCCACACTAGGAGACACTCACAGACAGACTCGTTGGAAGCACCTAGATGCAGTCACGGCGTCTAAAGAGAGGCAGGCCGGGTCAGAGGTACACCTACTGGCAGACAGACAGACTCTTTGCCAAGCACCGAGACACAGGGACAGGCCCACACTAGGAGACACTTGCAGACAGACACACAGACAGGCAGTGGAAGGGTCACAGAGATGCAGACAGGGTCACAGACAATCTGCTTCCCAGAAAGATGGGGTGACAGAAAAGCATTCAGGCAGAGACTCTGGCTGCGAAGCATCCCAGACAGGGTGACAGACATGGTGAAAGACAGGCAGACACTCAGCAGGCAGCCAGGTGCAGCCACAGGCAGACAAGACAGACAGAAAACCCCTACACAGAACGACATCCGGCAAACATACCTCAATGCACAGAAAATGACGCGACACAGACCGCACACGCCTGCCCTCGCCCCGGAAGCAGAGCCATTCGGGGTAAATTCAGGGAGACAGCCAGAATCCTGTTACATTGTAGGATTTTTTGGCGCACAAAACGAATTCCACCTTCAGATGTGCAGCTGTTCCGCTTTATAACGACAGTATCACTTTTTTATTCCTTTTTCTTGTGACTCGGTTACTGAGTCACAAGATGGCTGCCAACACATTCTGCTTTGGAGTGTTGGCAGCCAATCAGAAGTCAGCTCATGCTCGGGAGGAGTCGCTACTCCTCCTCGGTGCTCAGATATCGGTATTTTTATTTTTAGAATTTCTCAGCAACTACTGAATGGCTTTACACCATTTAAAAAAACCGTCGCTTTCTGAACCAAGAGCTACCTTTTTGCCAAATTTGGTGTAATTCCGTTCAGCAGTTCGGGCTGTAGCCTGTTCCAAAATTTTCTATGGAAATTAACATGGAGAAAATGCATTTTGGGACCCCCCCTTTTTTCTCAGCCCCTGCTTGACGAATCACCCCGAAACTTTCAAGACAGGAGCTGACCGGAGCGGGCCATTAGTTTTGAAAATTTTGCGAAGATTCGTTAACCGGCGCCAAAGATATTGGCAAATCAAAAAACGCTTTTCCTATGGATGACCGCCAGTAGGGGATATATATATATATCCAAAACAGCGCGCTGTCGTCGGTGGCCCCCAACCCTGCAGGGTGGTCGTGACAAGCGGGAGACAGCATTTCCCGTATTTAAACATCCAACACAAAAGGCGTCACAACCTGGTTCTGGGAAAAAGAGCTTTATTTCTATTGGCACAGGCAACAACGATGGTGAGGCGCCAAGAGCTACCTTTTTGCCAAATTTGGTGTAATTCCGTTCAGCAGTTCGGGCTGTAGCCTGTTCCAAAATTTTCTATGGAAATTAACATGGAGAAAACGCATTTTGGGACTCCCCTTTTTTCTCAGACCCCGCTTGACGAATCACCCCGAAACTTTCAAGACAGGAGCTGACCGGAGCGGGCCATTAGTTTTGAAAATTTTGCGAAGATTTTTCAACCGGCGCCAAAGATATTGGCAAATCAGAAAACGCTTTTCATATGGATAATAGGTCCTAACTATAACTACGTACTGGCGAATATATAGTAGTAATAACTTTATTTTAGATATCAAGCTATAAACGTTTTACATCCATAAAATCACATAAAACAATAAATCTAATCACCAGATAAAAATACTTCGGAATAATACATGTTACAATTTAAACATCTCTCTCGCTCTCTCTCTCTCTCTTTCTCTCTCTCTCTCTTTCTCTCTCCATATATATATATAAATAAATATATATGGTTTTTTTTTTTAAATGCTAATTTCTAACTATAACGTCCCTGAAACCTGTGGTTTTTTCAGTGAATTTCTAAGGTTTTTTAAATGCTAATTTCTAACTATAACGTCCCTGAAACCTGTGTTTTTTCCAGTGAATTTCTAAGTTTTTTAAATGCTAATTTCTAACTATAACGTGCCTGAAACCTATGTTTTTTCAGTGAATTTCAAAGGTTTTTTAAATGCTAATTTCTAACTATAAAGTCCCTGAAACCTATGGTTTTTTCAGTGAATTTCAAAGGTTTTTTAAATGCTAATTTCTAACTATAACGTCCCTGAAACCTATGGTTTTTTCAGTGAATTTCTAAGGTTTTTTTAAATGCTAATTTCTAACTATGCCTACAGAGGTAGGACATGTGCAGAAAGAGGAAGAAAGGCGCAGAAAGTAACAAGAGAAATGCAGAAAGAGACAACAGAAGTCCAGAAAGACAAAGAAAGGTGCAGAAAGAAGCAAGAGATATGCAGAAAGAACCAACAGAGGTGCTGAAAGAGGCCTTGTTGCAAAGTCATCCTGTGCCATCAACTTTTTGCTGACGGGTACTGGTGGTAACTGACTCTGACTAACCAGGCCTAGAGCCAGTGCTATGCTAAAAGACACTTAGAGTACAGTGAAAACACCTACATACACTAGTGTACACTATGGGTTGGGGTACCCCTGTGACTGGCATGACCTCCCCTGTAAGACCCGAGTACATAATAGGGCAGGGATATTAAAACTACCTGTAAGTCAGAGGTGCAGAAACATGCTTCTTTACTTAGTAGTCGCGTTTGCAGAGTGGTAGAGAAAGGGTGCTGGGCCCCTGACCAGCGCTCAGGAATTCCGCTGCGTAGGACTTACAGGAGGTACCAGGAGGGCTTCTTGGCCCCCAAAGTCCCTCAGGAGTAAAGTGGACTTCATCCCCCATCCCGTAGTCTGCCAGGAGGCGCGTTTGCAGAGTGCTGGAGAAAGGGAGCATGGCCTCCAAAGACGTCTTAGCAATCCTACTGGGTGGGACTTACTGGAGGTAACAAGAGGGATACTTAGCCCCCAAGGACACCCTTGGGGGCCAACTACCCCTCCTATTACCTCCAGTAAGTACCTCACAGCAGGATTGCTAAGTTCTCATAACAGGCCACACCCCCTTTGCCCACCACTCTGCAAAACGCTCTCCCTGGCGCGCTCTTCGATGGGGATTGAAGTCCCCTTCACTGCTGGGGGTCCTTAGGGGCCAACTAGCCTACCTCTTACCTCCAGTAAGCCCCACACAGTGGGATTGCTGAGAGGTGGACACAGGCCACGCCTCCTTTCTCCACCACTCTGCAATCGCGCCTCCTGGCGCGCTCTTGGTTGGGGGATGAAGTCCCCTTTCCTCATGAGGGTCCCTGGGGATCAGCTAGCCACCAGGTACCTCCAGTAAACACCACACAGCTGGATTGCTGAGAGTGGTCTGAGGCCACGCCCCCTTTTTACACCACTCTGCAAACGCGGCTCCTGGCGCACTGCTGCTCAGGGGATGAAGTCCACTTGTGTCCTGAGGTCCTCAGGACACAAGAGGACCTCATCGCCCCACCAGCAGTGCGTCAAGAGGCACGTTTGCAGAGTGGTGTAAAAAGGGGCGTGGCCTCGGACCACCTCTCTGCAATCCAGCTGTGTGGCGCTTACTGGAGGTACCTGGTGGGCTAGTTGTCCCCCAGGGACCCTCAGTATTCAAGGGGACTTAATTCCCCAGGCTTAGAACGCGCCAGGGGGCGCGTTTTCAGAGTGGTGCAGGGAGGGTCGGGGCCTCCGGCGAGATGCCGACTTTTTTTAAAATATATGTTTAGAAGGGGGGCTGTGTGGCCCCCCTTCTTTTAGTATTTTTGGCATGGCCTCCTTTTTTTTGTATATATATATAGGGAAGGGGGGGCTGCGTGGCCCCCCTTCCCTGGGCCACTTTTGGCCCTGGGGACCCCATCCCCGGGGCTTGGCCATTTTATAGATTTTTTTAAGGAGGGGGGCCATGCAGCCACCCTCCCCAGGCTGATTTTGGCCCCGAGGACCCCATCCTCCGGGGCCCGGCCATTTATTTTTTTTTAAATAAAGGGGAGAGGGGCCGAGTGGCCCCCTCCCGGGCCATCCCTAGGGGATGGGGTCCCCAGGGCCCCAAAAATACTAAAAGAAGGGGGGCCATCCCCCCGGGCCGGCCCTTAACATTGGGGACCATGGGGGGAGCCCCAATGCCCCCACGGTCCCAGCCGGCTCCCCGCCTCCTGCGGGAGCCAGCATTGCTTTTTGTCAAAGGGAACTGCTAACATGCAGCTCCCCTTGCCCAAAAGCAATCTGTGTTTGCTATGGCAGGGCCCTGCCATCCCAAACAGCAATGTCCAGGGGGTGGGCACCCCAGGACATTGGAGGAGCCAGCCCTGGGGGTCGGCGGTCCCTAGGGCCATTGAGGGCTCCAGGAGGGGGGCCGTGTGGCCCCCCTCCCAGCATTTCAACAGCCCCGGGGAGGTGGTGGTCCCCGGGGCTTGGGGGGGCCCGCGAGGCCCCCGCAAATAATTAACAAAAGCCCCGGGGAGGTGGCGGTCCCCGGGGCTTGGGGGGATCCGTGAGGCCCCCCCACCCACACTTTGTTTTAATGAATTGAAGCCCCAGGGAGGTGGCGGTCCCCGGGGCAGCAGGGGGGCCGCGTGCCCCCTGCGCATAAGTAAAAAACCAGTGAAATTCGGCCGTTATAGTTAGTTCAGTTAACTATAACTTGCGCCCCCGCAATGCACTGCTGATGACGTCACATATTACATCATTCAAGACATGGTCAGTGATATCACTGATGACATCACTGATGACATCTCAAATGACATCACTGATGACATCATCCAGTGACTGTGTGTTTCTGTAAAGTTTAAATATGTTTTATATATATAAATGCCAAGGTGTATTGAAGAATGAGTGGGTGTATGAGTGTCTGAATGGATGATTTAGTAGGTGCGTGACTGACTGTATAAGTGAGTGATTAAACGTGTCTTACTGAATGCATGGGTTAGTGCAGAGGTCTTCAATCTGTGGGGCGCGACCCCCAGGGGGGGCCGTGGAGTCCCTGGAAGGGGGTCGCAGATTCTCCAGCTTCACTTGCCCCTGCAAAAAGACAGCCGTCCTGGGACGGCTAATTTAGATCGTTATCAGCTGCTTGCCTGAATGAAAGGCAAATGTGCCTTATCAGTTCATCTGCAAGTGTAAAGGATTCTTGGGAGCAGTTCTGGCTCTTTGTGATGACAAAGATTTGTTTTTTTTAGTGGAAGTGCAAAGAGTTAACAACTGGGCTGGGAAGTTCTTCCTTTTAATTTTAACTGCATTTACACAGCCCTTAGTGCCCCTAAAGAGGTGTTGAAGGGACAGTTATGTAAAAAATAAATTGCATTACTTATGCTCTGGTATTATTAAAATATACATTTTTAAAGAAGCACCATTTTTATCGTAAAACTATTTGTGTGTAATGCAAGTATAAAAAATTGACTTACATATTCACAGTGCTTTCTGTCACAGTCTGTGACTACGTAGCACTAAAAATACACATCACTATTCTCCACTGCACCAATCAAGATTTAATTCTGTGGTTCTCTGGTTACACACAGACCTCTGCAGTGCATTAACTAATAGAGGTTTCATAATGTACTACAGTGCATTTCCCACTGAGCAATAACTTTTTAAATTTATTTTTCATTTACGCTGCCATTATTTTATATGTAGATACCTGATGGTGAAAGACCTAAAAATGGTACAGAATATTTTAGGCTTATCTATGAGATGCTTGCATCTCCAGAGCTTCATTTTTTTAATTCTCCAGTGGCGCAAGCGTCTCAACCATACCTATGAGGCAGTACAAAGTCACCATGCATGGCTTTGCATGGCCTCATAGATATGGAGTAAGACATAGCAGTGCAAGTTATTGCCTTTGACCTGCGTCAAGGAGGTGTTCCATGGGCTTTGCGTGGGAAGCACCCATGGATTTTGATGCTGCCCCATATTTACAAAATCACTTAAACCTGGGGCAGATTCAAAAAGGGGCGCCTCCCCAGTGGAGGCGTAACGAGGAGAAATGTTTTAATTTCTCCTCGTTTTTTCCTCTTTCCATGTGTGCTGCATTCTGCAGTTCACATAGAAAGAGGAAAACACCCCTCGGCATTGTTTTAGTGAAGGAAGATGCCCCTTCCCATACAAAAACAATCCTACCTATGTTGGTGCTAGGCAGCAATTTGTGCGCCAACGCAAGGGAAAAGGACTGGAATGCACTGTATTTAATAAATACGGTGCATTCCTGCCCTTTCACATTGGCATAGGGCAGTGCTGCAAGAAGACTTGCGGCGTTGCGCTATGCCAATTCCTCAAATGAGGCCCTTTGATTTTAGCTACACCTTTGGCTACACCCCTACGCTCACTGACCTTTGGTTTGCTAAACAGTTTAAAATCATTTCCCCACCGCAAAAATTATTTGCTGCGGTAATTGGGGGCTGTTAGAAATGGGGGTTTCTAGTTGGCAATGGTTTGCACCTTTGTCCAAGTAGGGACCCTTCTTTCTAGTCAGGGTAAGAGGGATACATTACTGAAATAACCCCTGCTCACCCCCTTGGTAGCTTGGCACGAGCAGTCAGGCTTATTTCAGAGGCAGAGTCCGGTGCTACAGCAGTGCTCAGAACAACAGAATCCAATAGTTCCGTCTGACTGCGTCGGTCAGGGTGTCGGCAGACTCGTAAACACTACCTTTTCATTGCAGCCGATGACATTGGTGCGGGTCGGTTGTGGCCACCGTCGCGGTTGAGGTGTGAAGCAGAGCAGTGCGGCATGCTGTGCCCTCAAGTCGCGGTTCAGGCAGCGGCTCGATGACGGTCGTCCAGCGGCATCGGTGAAACCAGGGATGCGGTCCGGAGTAAAGGCGGTGCTCGTTGCGGTGCTGACAGATCATGGTGCAGGTGATAGTGCCGGTTGCGGGGAGCTGGCGTTGGTCGGTCCGGACTGCGGTGTGGGATGGGGCGGTGTGTCGCAAGACTTACGAGCGGTGCCCCCAAGCCACGGTGCTGTCATGGGTGTCGAAGTCAGCGGGCAGCAACGACGTCGGCGAGACCAGGGCGGCAAAGTGAGGCGAGGCGGTGCGGAGTGCGGTGCCTACAGGTCATGGTGCCAGCAGCAGCTCAGCGGCGGCAGTCATCGTCGGTGAGACCAGGGTTGCGGTGCGAGATGCGGTGGTGCCTTCAGGACATGGAGCCTGCGACGGAGTCGGTTGCTTTCCCCCCTCTATGGCAACTGAAACCACGGTTCCAGAGGTAGTACCCAGAGGTCGGAGATGTCTTTGCGGTCCCTGAGACTTCAGAACAGGAGGCAAGCTCTACTTCAAGCCCTTGGAGATACTCGGCAACAGGTAAAGAAGGTTCAGTCCAGTCCTTTCACTGCCCCAAGGCAGAAGCAGCAACTGCAGGCCAACCCAACAAAGCAACAACACAGCAAAGGGGCAGTACTCCTCTTGGCAGTTCTTCCAGCTCTTCTTCTTGGCAGGTTCCTTGATTCCAGTGAGTTCTAAAGTTCTGGGCCCCAATATTTATACTCAGTTTCTCTTTGTGCTTTTGGACAGAGAGTGTCTGTGCCCAGCCCAAACCAGTTCCATCCTCTCCGGCCCAGCTTCCTGGCAGGAGGTGGAGACAGCATTGTCCAAGGTAGACCAGGCCCATTCAGGTGCAAGGAAATCTCCTCCTACTACTCTAAATACAGCCCAGGTCTATTCAGCCCAGCCCTGACTCATCCAGGAAAGGCAGGACACACCTTGCCCCCCCCCCAGTGGCTGTCTGATGAGAATGCACATCCCCATCCCCTGCCACTCCAAAGCCAGACAATCAATCCACAAACCTAGCAGAGGCACACAGGATAGCTAAGCAAGAAAATACCTACTTTCTAAAAGTGGTATTTTCAAACACAGAACATAAAAATCATCTTTACTAAAAGATGCATTTTTATATTCTGAGTTCAGGCATACTAAACCCCATTTCTCTATCTTGTCCCAATGGGAAGATATGCTTATAAGATGTTATAAGTAAACTCCCATTCTATCCTATGGGACAGATAGCCTTTCCATAGTGAATAATGAAACACACTGTAATTTACTACCAGGACGTGTCACACACACCAGTACATGTCCTACCTTTAATATACATGGCACCCTGCTCACAGGGGTACCTTGGGCCTACCTGAGGGGTGACGTACATGTAAGAAAAGGTAAGATTAGGGCCTGGCAAGTGGGTGCACTTGCCAGGTCAACATGGCAGTTACAAACTGCGCGCAGACACTGCAGTGGCAGGTCTGATAACCCTTTTCTGGGCTGCTTGGGTGAGTGGCACAATCAGTACTGCAGGCCCACCAGCAGCATTTGATTGACAGGCCCTGGCACCCTCAGTGCCCTTTACTAGGGACTTACTAGTAAGCCAAACATGCCAATCATGGAAACACCAATCCATAATACAATTTACAATAGGAGCACCTGCACTTAAACACTGAACAACAGTGAGAAAGTGCACAGAGACACTAAACCAGCAAAAACAAAACTAGGAGGTCAGAAAGCAAAAAGACAGGGGAAACATGCCAAAATATGCCAGGTCTAACAGGGGCATTTATGGTTGTCGATAGTTGTCGATGATGAGGTGTACCAGTTTCTAGAAAACTTTGTCAGAAGGGGGTCCTTACGCCTAAAAAGGTTTGACAAGGGGGTCTCGGCATCAAAAGGTTTGAAGACCTCTGGGTTAGTGACTAAACTGTGTGAATGTCTGTATCAGTCTGTTAGTTGGTGTGTAAGCGGCTGCATGGGTTGGTGAGTAGCTACATGAGTGTCTATATGGGTTATTGATTGGTTGTCTGAGTATATGTTTGGGTGCCTGAGTGTCTGTGTGGGTGGGTGGGCAGTGTGTGACTCTGTGCATAGATGTGTGAGTGGGTGATTCACTGGGTGTATGGGTTCAAGAGTGCATCTGTGAAGGGCTGTATGGGTGGGTGAATGTGTGTATGGGTGTGTTGGTGAGTGAATGGATGTCTCAGTGGTACATGTGTGAGTAACTACATATGTAAAAGGCAGTATATGTGAGTGTTGGAGTATATAAATGACTATATGTGAGAGTGACTGATTGTGAGAGTGGCTGTATGGATGAAAGTGTGCTTGTATCAGTGATTGTATAAGAGAGTAAATATGTGTTAGTATCTGTATGAATAAGTGAGGTGGTGTGTGTATAACTGTATAGGTGAGTAAATGGGAGTGTGATTGATTCTTTGCATGACTGACTAGGTGTGTGAGTAATTCTATGGGTGAATGGCGGTGTGTGAGTGTCTGTATAGGTGTATGAGTGCATATGATAGTGCTGTATTGATGAGTGGCTGCATGTATGAGTGGCTGTATGGGTGAATAAGTGTATGTGTGTGTAGACCTAGGAATCAGTGAGTGGGTATGTAGTAACTGGTATTGGTGTGTCTATGGTTTCGAAAATGGTAGTCTGTATTTTAGAGTGGGTGTATCAAAGGTTTTATTAGGGTATGAGGAGTTGCATCAGATTATCACGTGGATGATGTCATCAGTGATGTAATCAGTGATGTCATTTTGATGTCATCAGTGATGTCATCAGTGATGTCACTGACCATGTCATGAATGATGTAATATGTGACGTCATCAGCAGTGCATTGCGGGGGCGCGAGTTATAGTTAGCTGAACTAACTATAACGGCTGAATTTCACTGGTTTTGTACGAGTGAAATGTCCAACTATGGTTTTTTCAGTGAATTTCTAAGGTTTTTTTAAATGCTAATTTCTAACTATAACGTCCCTGAAACCTGTGGTTTTTTCAGTGAATTTTAAAGGTTTTTTAAATGCTAATTTCTAACTATAACGTCCCTGAAACCTATGGTTTTTTCAGTGAATTTCAAAGGTTTTTTAAATGCTAATTTCTAACTATAACGTCCCTGAAACCTATGGTTTTTTCAGTGAATTTCAAAGGTTTTTTAAATGCTAATTTCTAACTATGCCTACAGAGGTAGAACATGTTCAGAAAGAGGAAGAAAGGCACAGCAAGAAACAAGAGAAATGCAGAAAGAGGCAACAGAAGTCCAGAAAGACAAAGAAAGGTGCAGAAAGAAGCAAGAGATATGCAGAAAGAACCAACAAAGGTGCAGAAAGAGGCCTTAATGCAAAGTCATCCTGTGCCCCCAACGTTTTGCTGACGGGTACTAGTAGTAACTGACTCTGACTAACCAGGCCTAGAGCCAGTGCTATGCTAAAAGACACTTAGAATACAGTGAAAACACCTACATACACTAGGGTACACTATGGGTTGGGGTACTCCTGTGATAGGCATGACCTCCCCTGTACGGCCCTAGTACATAATAGGGCAGAGGGATTAAAACTGCCTCTAAGTCAGAGGTGCAGAAACATGCTTCTTTAACTAGTAGTCGCAATTGCGGAGTGGTAGAGAAAGGGTGCTGGGCCTCCAACCAGCGCTCAGGAATTCCGCTGCGTAGGACTTACAAGAGGTACCAGGAGAGCTTCTTGGCCCCCAAAGTCCCCCAGGAGTAAAGTGGACTTCATCCCCCATCTCGTAGTCTGCCAGGAGGCGCGTTTGCAGAGTGGTGGAGAAAGGGAGCATGGCCTCCGAAGACGTCTTAGCAATCCTACTGTGTGGGACTTACTGGAGGTAACAAGAGGGGTAGTTGGCCCCCAAGGACATCCTTGGGGGCCAACTACCCCTCCTATTACCTCCAGTACGTACCACAGAGCAGGATTACTAAGTTCTCATAACAGGCCAAGCCCCCTTTGCCCACCACTCTGCAAACGCGCTCCCTGGCCCGCTCTTGGAGGGGGATTGAAGTCCCCTTCACTGCTGTTGGTCCTTAGGGGCCAACTAGCCTACCTCTTACCTCCAGTAAGCCCCACACAGTGGGATTGCTGAGAGGTGGACAGAGGCCACGCCCCCTTTCTCCACCACTCTGCAAACGCGCCTCCTGGCGAGCTCTTGGTTGGGGGATGAAGTCCCCTTTCCTTATGAGGGTCCCTGGGGGCCAACTAGCCCTCCAGGTACCTCCAGTAAGCCACACACAGCTGGATTGCTGAGAGTGGTCAGAGGCCATGCCCCCTTTTTACACCACTCTGCAAACGCGGCTCCTGGTGCACTGCTGCTCTGGGGATGAAGTCCACTTGTGTCCTGAGGTCCTCAGGAAACAAGAGGACCTTATCGCCCCACCAGCAGTGCGCCAAGAGACGCGTTTGCAGAGTGGTGTAAAAAGGGGCGTGGCCTCGGACCACCTCTCTGCAATCCAGCTGTGTGGCGCTTACTGGAGGTACCTGGTGGGTTAGTTGGCCCCCAGGGACCCTCAGTATTCAAGGGGACTTAATTCCCCAACTTAGAATGCGCCAGGGGGTGCTTTTGCAGAGTGGTGCAGGGAGGGGGCGGGGCCTCCAGCGAGATGCCAGCTTTTTTTAAATATCTTTTTAGAAGGGGGGCTGTGTGGCCCCCCTTGTTTCAATCTTTTTGGGGCCCTGGGGACCCCATCCCCAGGGTCTGCCACATTTTTAACCCCTTGGCCGCGGTGCGAATTTCGCCACGGCGCGGGGGGGTGGGGGGTGAGCGAGGCGCTGCCATGCTCGTGACGGAACCATGCCGTCATGAGTCACGGGCGGCGTGTGCTCATGACGGCGTGGTTCTGTCATGGCCCCGCCCGCTCATTAATTCACCCGCACAGGCGGGGAATTAATGCCGCGTGGGCGGAGCGGCAGCCGCATGACGGAACCACGCCGTCATGAGCACACACCGCCCATGGCTCATGACGGCGTGGTTCCGTCATAAGCAGGCAAGGGGTTAAAATAAAAAAAATGGGAAGGGGGCTGCGCAGCCCCTCCCGAGGCCAATTTCGGCCCCGGGGACCCCATCCCCTGGGGCATGGCCACAAATACATTATTTTTTATTGATTAATGGAGGGGGGCTGCCTGGCCCCCCTCCTAAGGCATTTATCTGCCCCGGAGACCCCATCCCCCGGGGCATTGCCTCTTTTTAAAATTTATGTATTTTTTTATTCCGGAGGGGGGCCGTGTGGCCCCCTCGGCCAGTTCTGGCCCCGGGGACCCCATCCCCTGGGGCCTGGTCTCCTTGATGGGTCCGTGGGGGGAGCCCCAATGCCCCCACGGTCCCTGCCAGCTCCCCGCCTCCTGCGGGAGCCAGCATTGCTTTTGGGCAAGGGAGCTGCTGACATGCAGCTCCCCTTGCCCAAAAGCAATCTGCTTTGCTTCGTTGAAGCGAGAGCAGGTTTCCTGCTCTCACTTCAACGAAGCAAAGCAGGAGTTTGCTATGGCAGGGCGGGAGCCGTGCTCCTGCCCTGCCATAGCAAACAGCAATGTCCCGGGGGTGGGCACCCCGTGACATTGCAGGAGCCGGCCCTGGGGGGTGGCGGTCCCCAGGGCTATAGAGGGCTCCAGGAGGGGGGCTGCGTGGCCCCCTCCCAGCATTTTCAAAGCCCCGGGGCGGTGGTGGTCCCCGGGGGTCCGCAATGGCCCCACATATTTAAATAATTAGTGCCCCGGGAGGTGGTGGTCCCCGGGGCAGTGTGGGGGGGGGGCAGGAGCCCCCCCCCACACTTTTTTATTTTAATTTAGGCCCCGGGGAGGTGGTGGTCCCCGGGGCTTGGGGGGGCCTGCGAGGCCCCCCACCCATATTGATGAATGCCCCGAGAAGGTGGCGGTCCCCGGGGCAGTTTGGGGGGGCAGGAGCCCCCCCCATGCATTTTTTTAGAAGCCCCAGGGAGGTGGCGGTCCCCGGGGCTGCGGGGGGGCTGCGTGCCCCCCGCACATAATGAATAAAGCCCCGGGGAGGTGGCTGTCCCCAGGGCTGTGGGGGCCCCTGCTAATTAACTGCGCTTCATTTCTTTTTTGTTTTCGTCTCTAGGAAAGAGTATCGATTCCTTTCTCTCGAGCTGTCTATATTAACCCCTGTCTCCGAAAAACGTCTCATTTTGCAGAGAAGTCTTTTTCTGCCTCTCTCTGTTTAGCTGTCTCTGCACGGGGTCTTTATCTCGGCCTGTTTCTACAAGTAGTCTCTACGCAGCCCTGCCTGCTGCAGTAATCTGCTACTGTATGTCACTGGAGAAGATAGGCTCGAGACCGGATGTCTTCTGGCACCTGGATGAAAACACGTCCTTTCTGTGAGCTGTCCCAGCTGTCTGTAGCTCCAGGCAGGGTGGAAGTCTCTGGCTGCAGCTTGCGAAAGAGCCTGGGTTTGCTGACTGCCAGAACCGCTCATTTACAACAGGCTCTACCACTAACGTCCAGAACCGTCTCGTGACCTTAGATCTACCAAGCCTGCACTCCTGCCCCTGGACTGCACAGCACACTCTGCATCTGGAATACATACCATTCTCTACTCCTAGAACAAACTGCAGTGTGTGCACCTGGAATCCGAACGGTCTCTTTCCTGGAGCCCACACGTCTCCATAATTTGATTGTCAGTGGTCTATCTCTTGCCATACAAGCAGTGTCTGTTGTTGGATTTGACCTGGTGGTCTCTTTTCTTGAAATTGACCATCGTCTCTACAATTGGATTTCTCCAGCAGTACATGTTATTGGCTTTCTCCGCCAGTCTCTGGCTTTGGATTACCCAATAGTATATGTTATTGGCTTTCTTCAGCAGTCTCTGATCTTGGATTGCCCATCAGTGTCTGGTCTTTGATTTCTGTAGCAGTCTTTTCGAATATTGCCCACAGTCCTCTTTTTCCTTGGATTTTCCAGCAATTTCTGATCTTGGATTTACTCTCAGCAGTCTCTGTTCCTGTATTCCCCTGTAGCTTGTTCTCTTGGATTGCACATCAATATCTGTCCACAGATTTTCACAGTGGTCTCTGTCCTGGTTATATTTTTCCTGGCTGTCCATAGAAGCTTCTACCCCTGGACTAGCCCACCTGTCTTGGATGCCACCAGCGGCTGCCAGTGCTAGTTTTCTAAGGCCCTCTTATCACCCTGTGCAGTCTTAAGCCCCCTCTCCCAGAGTCACCATCAGTCAAGGGTCCTTCCTCAAATTAAAGTCAGATCTCTGCTTAGGTCACATACTCAGGGGTCTCTGGTGCGATTAACGAGTCATGGTACCCTCTGGGATCCTTTCCCAGTAGTTAGAAGGTCTCCGCTGTGATCACCTAGGAGGTCTCTGCCAGGGACTGCATCTTCCAATGGCTACTAAAATGATCAGGACAGACAGAAGTCGTAAAATAATAGTAGTGTGAATAAAAAACTGATTCTTTTTAGGTCTTGGCTGAGACAGCTGGTGCTTGCGAGACATTTTGCTAAAAAAACAACAACAACAAAAAACAAGCATTGGCATAGCCAATATGTCTCGCCTTTGGGACCTTATAAGTGTTTAGCCATGCAACAGTTGATGTTGTTGCACCATGGATATTGTGCTGCATAACTAAATACTTATAAGGTCCCAAAAGCGAGACCTATTGGCTATGCCAGTGCTTGTTTAACCTTTTTTCCACAGTTTTATTGTGACTCGGTTACCGAGTCACAAGATGGCTGCCAACACATTCTGGTTTGGAATGTTGGCAGCCAATCAGAATTGAGCTCGTGCTCAGGAGGGTTCGCGAACCCTCCTCGGTGCTCAGATATCGATATTTTTATTTTTTTAAATTTCTCAGCAACCACTGAACGGATTTACACAATTTTTTTAAAAAGCACGCTTTCTACACCAAGCCCTACCTTTTTGCCAAATTTGGTGTAATTCCGTTCAGCAGTTCAGGCTGTAGCTTTGTTTAAAGTTCCTATGGAAATTAACATGGAGAAAATGTGTTTTGGGACCCCCCTTTTTTCTCGGCCCCTGCTTGACAAATCACCCTGAAACTTCCAGGACAGGACCTGACCTGTGTGAACCTCTTTTTTGGAAAATTTCGCCTAGATTCGTCAAACGGCGCCAAAGATATTGGCAAAAGAAAAGACGCTTTTCCTATGGAAACTAGGTCCTAACTATAACTACCTACCGGCGACCGCCAGTAGGTAATATATATATTTATAAAAAGAAGCAGAAGATTCTGTGTAGTTCCCAAGTTTAAGCATGGAACTACCTACTTGCAACCACCAGTATTACCTACTGGTGGTCGCCAGTAAGTAGTGATAGTTAGGACCATGTTTCCATAGGAAAAGTGTTTTTTGTTTTGCCAATAACTTTGGCGCTGGTGGATGAATCTACATGAACAAAACAAAAAAAAATCCCCCTTTTTGGTCCGCTGCTGTGTTGAAGCTTTCAGGGTGATCCGTCAAGCTGGGGCTGAGAAAAAAGGGGGTGACCCAAAACACGTTTCCCCCATGCATTTTCCCATAGGGATTTTGAACACGACTACAGCCTGAACCACTGTACAGAATTACACCAAATTTGGTAGAAAGCTAGACGTTGGTCCAGAAAGCGTGCTTTTGTGCTTTGGTGTACATCCATTAAGTAGTTTTAGAGATATTTAAGTTTAAAAAATGTAAATAGCTGGGGAAGCAATTCCTTGCAGTGGACTCGCAGATACTACTGAAATTTGATCGGCTGGCAACACTTCAGCCAAGAAGTGTTGGCAGCCGTCTTGGGACTCGGTTTGAAGCCGAGTCCCACAAAAAATGTAAAAAATAAAGGAATGGGGGCAGGGTAGGAATATCTTGACTGCCCAGATATGGTGGGGTGGGGGGCAAGGGGGGGTGTCCCACAAGGACCCTGCCGGGGGTTCAAAGCATTTTTTAATTAAATTTTGCCGTGAATTCGCGGGTGGACTCGCAGCAAAATTGAGAAAAAAAACACGCTTTTTTTAAAGGGAGCCCCTGGGTGGACCAAATGCCGGGGGCATATGAAAAGTAAAGGATGGGGGCACATGGGGACCCCTCCTAGGGTTTAATGAAACCCCGGGGCCTACCACCTCCCTGGGGATTTTCTTTTAAATTATGGATCAAGGATGTCATTTGAGATGTCATCAGTGATGTCACTGACCATATCATGAGTGATGTAATATATGAATTCATCAGCAGTGAATTGCGGGGGGCGTAAGTTATAGTTAGCTCAGGTGACTATAACTGCTGAATTTCACTGGTTTTGTACAAGGGAAATCTGAGCCTAAGTATAACGTCCCTGTAACCTTTGTTTTTTTTCCAGTGAATATATATATATATATATATATATATTATCTACTGGCGGTCGCCAGTAGATAGTTATAGTTAGGACCTATTTTCCATAGGAAATCCGCAACATTCTATTTGAAATAACTCTTGCGTCGGTTGACGAATCTTTGCGAAATTTTCAAACTTTGTGGCCCGCTCCGGTCCGCTCCTATCCTGAAAGTCTTGGGGTGATTCATCAAGCGGGGGCCGAGAAAAAAGGGGGGTCCCAAAACATGTTTTCCCCATTCATTTTCCCATAGGAAACTTTAGCCACGGCTACAGCACGAACTGCTGAACGGAATTACACCAAATTTGGCAAAGAGGTAGTTCTTGGTTCAGAAAGAACCCTTTTTGTTAAATGGTGTAAATCCGTTCAGTAGTTGCTGAGAAAATCAAAAGTAAAAACACATATTTATCTATGGCCGCGGAGGGTCCGCGCACCCTCCCGATGACCAGCTGTATGCTAATTGGCTGTCAACACTCCAAACCAGGAAGTGTTGGCAGCCATCTTGTGACTCGGTAGAACCGAGTCACAAGAAAACAGTAAAAACAATCACGCAAAACACAAAAAGGGGGCAGGGTAGAAACACCCTGACCCCCTAGGCCTGCTCAGGGGGTCCTACAAGGACCCCCAGGGCCCCAAATATATATATATTTTTTTAAATTCGGCAAAAAACACGAAGGGTGCGCGGATCCTGCCGATAAAAAAAAAAACGAAGCGCGGGCTCGTGGTTAATTGGCCCCCGGGTGGGTCAAGTCCCGGGGGCATGCGGGGTTTTATTTAATAATAATATGGGGGGCCTCTAAGGCCCCCCCAAGCCCCGGGGACCGCCACCCCCCGGGGCTATAAAAAAATAATGGTGGCGGGGGGCACACGGCCCCCCCGCAGCCCCGGGGACCGCCACCCCCCGGGGCTTCTTTTTTTATTTTTTAAATTACCTGTGTGGGGGGGCTCGAGCCCCCCCACATGCCCCGGGGACCGCCACCTCCCCGGGGCACTAAATAATAAAATGTGGGGGTCCGTTTAGAACCCCGAGCCCCGGGGACCACCACCTCCCAGGGGCTGTGCACAGGATGTGAGGGGGGCCGCGCGGCCCCCCTCCTGGAGCCTGTGGTGGCCCTGGGGACCGCCACCCCCCAGGGCCGGCTCCTGCAGTGTCCCGGGGTGCCTACCCCCGGGACACTGCTGTTTGCAATCACAGGACGGGAGCCTCGCGGCTCCCGTCCTGTGATTGCAAACTTGCTTTGCTTCATTGAAGCGAGAGCAGGGAAACCTGCTCTCGCTTCAATGAAGCAAAGCAGAATTGCTTTTCCATAAGGGGAGCTGCATGTCAGCAGCTCCCCTTATGGAAAAGCAATGCCGGCTCCCGCAGGACGCGGGGAGCCGGCGGGACCGTGCGGGGATTGGGGACCCCCCCACGGTCCCCAACGAGTGGCCAGGCCCTGGGGGATGGGGTCCCCGGGCCATTAGTGGCCCAGGAGGGGGGCCACGCGGCCCCCCTCCCCAAAATTTAATTTAAAAAAAAATACAAAGGCCGGCCCCGGGGGATGGGGTCCCCGGGGCCTAAGGAGGCCTGAAGAGTGGGGCAACGCAACCCCCCTCCATGAAAATAAAATTTTAAAAAAGGTGGCAATGACCCGGGGGATGGGGTCCCCGGGACAAAATTGGCCACGGGAGGGGGGCCCACGCGGTCCCCTTCCCGTTGCTTTTAAAAAAATAAATAAAAGGGGGTCAGGCCCTGGGGGATGGGGTCCCCAGTGCCCAAAATAATTAAAAAGAAGGGGGGCAACACAGCCCCCTTTTAAAATTTTTTTAAAAAAATAAAAATCCGGCATCGCGCCGGAGGCCACGCCCTCCTTGGCAGCACTCTGCAAACGTGCCCCTGGCGCGTTTGCAAAGGGGGAACGAATCCCCTTGAATACTGGGGGTCCCTGGGGGCCAACTAGCCCACCAGGAACCTCCAGTATGCGCCACAGGGCTGGGTTGCAGAGAGGTGGTCCAGGCCCCGTGGCGCGTTTTAAGATGGGGAATTAAATCCCCTTCAATCCTGAGGGTCCCTGGGGGCCAACTAGCCCACCAGGTACGTCCAGAAAGCGCCACAGTGCTGCGTTGCAGAGAGGTGCAAAAAGGGGCGTGGCCTCTGAACACCTCTCTGCAACGCAGCTCTCTGGCGCATACTGGAGTTATCTGGTGGGCTAGTTGGCCCCTAGGGACCCTCTGGATTGAGGAGGAATTATTTCTCCAACTTAAAACGCGCCACAGGGCGTGTTTGCAGACATGTCACCTCAGGCCCCACCCCCTTCCTTCACCATTGTGCAAATATTCCTCTAAAATCAGCCGAACTACGAATTCCGATTTACTCACCTGTTATCAGGAGAGACCTCAGTGCTGCATCTTTGAGCCCAGTACTGATCCTGAAAAGTTATTTTAACCGTACTTACTAGTAACTTGAATTTCCTTCCATAGGCTAACATTGACTGGTTTCACTTGGAAATTCTTCTAAGTGTGGAGTTTTGGAACTTTATAATATTCCTCTAAAATCAGCCAAACTACGAATTCCGATTTACTCACCTGTTATCAGGAGAGACTTCAGTGCTGCATCTTTGAGCCCAGTACTGATCCTGAAAAGTGATTTTAACCGTACTTACCAGTAACTTGAATTTCCTTCCATAGGATATCATTGCCTGCTTTTTGCTGAAAAAGTTTCTGTCGATTTTTGAAACATACAAATATTCCTCTAAAATCAGCAGAACTACGAATTCCGATTTACTCACCTGTTATTAGGAGAGACCTCAGTGCTGCATCTTTGAGCCCAGTACTGATCCTGATAAGTAATTCTAACCGTACTTACCAGTAACTTGAATTTCCTTCCATAGGCTAACATTGACTGGTTTCACTTGGAAATTCTTCTAAGTGTGGAGTTTTGGAACTTTATAATATTCCTCTAAAATCAGCCAAACTACGAATTCCGATTTACTCACCTGTTATCAGGAGAGAACCCAGTGCTGCATCTTTTAGCCCAGCACTGACCCTGAAAAGTAATTCTAACCGTACTTACCAGTAACTTGTATTTCCTTCCATGGGAATCCATTGTCTGGTTTTCAGCAGAAAAGTTTCAAAGTGTCGATTTTCACAAACTACAAATATTCCTTAAAAATCGCCTGTATGACTTAAACGCATTCTTTCAACTGTTTACAGGAGATGCACCAGTGCTGGATCCAGGATCCACCACTGAGTAAGAAAAAGTAACGATAACACTACTTACCTGGTAAGTGAATTTCCTCCCATAGGATAACATTGGTGATTCTATGTGAAAAAGTTTCTGTCAACTTTTAAAATACAATAATATTCCTTAAAAATCACGACTGTAACCAAAACGCTTTTACTCAACTGTTTACAGGAGATGTCCCAGGACTGAATCTAGGATCCAGTCCTGTGGTTAGAAAAGTAATCCATACAGTAACTAATTGCATTTAACTAGAAATTCACATTGAGCTCAATGTTGCATTGTGTTTGAAATTGTGTTGCCCATTGCAACAACTGTAACTACTGTACTTAAAAGTCTATTGCCTATTTGCAAAGTATTTAAACTAAAGTAATTCATTCTGAGAAAGTATATTTTGTAATGTAATGTATAATGTAATTACAATGTAATTTAAAAAATAAAATATCTAAAAATAAATAGTTTAAAAAAATGTAGTAAATCAGTATCAAAAAAATAAATATAACAATTAATACATTTAAAAATTGTCATTTACAAAACCTTTGAAATTCACTGAAAAAACCATAGGTTTCAGACATGTTATAGTTAGGAATTAGCATTTAAAAAACCTTTGAAATTCATTGAAAAAACCATAGGTTTCAGGCACGTTATAGTTAGAAATTAGCATTTAAAAAACCTTACAAATTCACTGAAAAAACCATAGGTTTTAGGGACAGTTATAGTTAGTTGGACATTGCACTCGTACAAAACCCGTGAAATTCCCCTGTTATAGTTAGTTCAGCTAACTATAACTCGCGCCCCGCAATGCACTGCTGATGACGTCACATATTACATCACTCATGACATGGTCAGTGACATCACTGATGACATCACTGATGACATCTCAAATGACATCACTGATGACATCATCCAGTGACTGTGTGTTTCTGTAAAGTTTAAATATTTTTAATATATATAGGGAAAGGCGTATTGAAGAATGAGTGGGTGTATAAGTGTCTGTATGGATGATTTAGTAGGTGCGTGACTAACTCTATAAGTGAGTGATTAAACATATCTTACTGAATGCATGGGTTAGTGACTAAACTGGGTGAATGTCTGTATCCGTCTGTCTATTGCTGTGTAAGTGGCTGCATGGGTTTGTGAATAGCTACATGAGTGTCTATATGAGTTATTGATTGGTTGTCTGAGTATCTGTATGGGTGCCTGAGTGTTTGTGTGGGTGGGGTGTGTGCGACTCTGTGCATAGATGTGTGAGTGGGTGATTCACTGGGTGGATGGTTTCAAGAGTGCATCTGTGATAGACTGTATGGGTGGGTAAGTGTGTGTAAGAGTGTGTTAGTGAGTGAATGTATGTCCCAGTGGTACATGTGTGAGTAACTACATATGTGAAAGGCAGTATATATGTGTGTTGGAGTATATAAATAGCTATAAGCGAGAGTGTGTGATTGTGAGAGTGACTGTATGGATGAGTGTGTGCTTGTATCAGTGATTGTATAAGAGCGTAAGAATGTGCTAGTATTTGTATGAGTAAGTGAGCTGGTGTGTGTATAACTGTATAGGTGAGTAAATGGCAGTGTGTTTAATTATTTGCATGACTGACTAGGTGTGTGAGTACCTCTATGGATGAGTGGTGGTGTTTGAGTGTCTATATAGGAGTATGAGTGCATATGATAGTCCTGTACTGAGTGACCGTAAGTATGAGTGACTGTACGGGTGAGTGAGTGGATGTGTGTGTAGACCTAAGAATCAGTGAGTGGGTATGTAGTTATTAGTGTTGGAGTGTCTATGGTTTTGCGAATGGCAGTCTGTAATTTAGAGTGGGGATATCAAAGGTTATATTAGGGTGTGAGGAGGTGCATCAGATAATCACGTGGATGATGTCATCAGTGATGTCATCAGTGATGTCATTTGAGATATCATCAGTGATGTCATCAGTGATGTCACTGACCATGTCATGAGTGATGTAATATGTGACGTCATCAGCAGTGCATTGCGGGGGCGCGAGTTATAGTTAGCTGAACTAACTATAACGGGGGAATTTCACGGGTTTTGTACGAGTGCAATGTCCAACTAACTATAACTGTCCCTAAAACCTATGTTTTTTTCAGTGAATTTGTAAGGTTTTTTAAATGCTAATTTCTAACTATAACGTGCCTGAAACCTATGGTTTTTTCAGTGAATATATATATATATATATATATATTATATATATATATATATATATATATATATATATATATAGTTGTATTGCTAAAATAAAAATACGCTGAAAAGAACTTGGGCCATGGTGTGTTGTTCGTAGAGAGTTGGAACAACGCTTTTGTGGGATATATATATATGTATACATGTATATCCTTCACAAACACGGTCTGCAGCTTGGCAGACTCAAGCTGCTGGTGCATGCTGATGAAAAGGTCAGACCTCCTTCACAATATTACTTCTAGAAAAAATCAGCAGCACTTGAGAGGCTGTTAATTGCTTATTTATTCAGCCGCACAGATCGGTAACAATGTCAGGCAACGGCGTTGCGACCACTCGGTCTTGTTCATGGCACAAACCAACAGATCTCCCCTTCGGGACCTATTGGCTTTGCCAATGTTTTTTAGTGATGCTGTGCAGCATGGCTAAAGAGGAAACACAAAAATAAGGTGCTATGATGCAGTCATGGTGTCATTTTGTAGGTGCATGCATCAGGCATGCATGCGCCTAAAAAATGATAAGGGTGCTTTTTTAAAACTTTTCATCCACTTATCCAGTGTTGGATTGATAAATAAAAAAGGTAGTGCAAAAGTGTTTTGTTTTTTTAAAGTGAGAGGGGAAGCAACAAGGAAAGCAGGGATAGAAGCAACACCAGGGGCACGCATGTGGGAAAGCATCACAGAGGGTAGCGTCGGAAGCAACTCGGAGGGCAGCGTCAATGGTACATAACAGGGTGAAGACAGAGCTACGTTAAGCGCGGGCAACAGAAGCACATGGATGAGAGAGAGAGAGCAATGTGGAATGGTGGAGAAGAACACGGGAGAGAAAGCAATGCCATGGGAGAAGCACACAAGGGCAAGCACAACATGGAGCAAAATCGAACGCAGAAGATGGGTGAAAGGAAGCACACTGAGGTTACAGCTGTAAAACACATGCACGCTCGTGGAGAGCTTCATAAAAAAAGAAGGAAGGAATAAGATTATGCCCCATTCGAGGGACAAACACAAGAACAGGAAGGAAAGCCCACACAACCGGTCTTCGAAGCAGGTTTGACTGTGTTCGTAGGTTGTTTTATTATTAAAAGCTTGCCACGCAATGCGATGAACACAACATTTTATTATTCACACCACACAGAAATTAAAATGTACAAGGCAATCATATATGAAGTCTATGCAAATGTGAATTTACCTAGTGAGCCTAAGGTTCACAGCAAAATCCTACCATAGAGTTTCTTCTCAATGTTCACATATTGATTTCCATAGAATATGCTGACAGGTCGATAGATAGCTATAGATGACATGTAAATGACTTAGCTTGACTAGAAACCTAGAGGCATAGTTTTAGGTGAGAACAAATTACTTGAGAGTAAACAAACGGAAACGTAGCCCACAACTTGGTGGTGAGGGTGGTCGTAATGGTGAGGGTGCTGGTTAGGATGGTGGTGGTGATGGAGTGGTTGGGTTGATTGTGGTGGTGAAGGAGCTGGTGTTGGTTAGAGGGGTGGTGGTGGTAGGGTGGGGTGGGGTGAAGGTGGTGATTAGGGCGGGGATTAGGGTGGTGGTGGTTTGGATGGGTATTGAAGTGGTGGTTAGGGTGGTGGTTGTTAAGGTGGCAGTTGTCAGGGTTAGAGTGGTTGCTCAGTAGGATGGTGGTTAGGGTGTTGGTGGATAGGATAGGGTGGTGGTTAGAGTAAGGTGGTGGTGGTGGTAGTTAGGGTGGTGGTTGTGGTAGTAAGGTTGGTGGTGGAAGCGGTAGGGTGGTGGTAGGTTGGTTAGGGTGTTAGTGGTGGTTAGGGCAGAGGTAGGGTGGTGGTGGTGGTTAGGTTGTGGTTTAGGGTGGTGGTGGTTAGGGTATGGTGGTCAGGGTGCTGGTTAGGATAGTGGTGGTGGTGGTCATAGGGTGTTCGTGGATCAGCAGCAAATTGCATTTTGGGAGTTGTAGTCTCACTTGTACCTATTTAATGATCAACTCCACATCACTTGAGACAAAGTGCTGCTTATTAAAAAGGCAGTTCTGTCTCAAGGGTCCATGCCTATTATATCTGCACTTGGCAGCTACAGGCAGAAGTACATGAATTTCTTGGGACTTGAGGAATCATACCTATGAGGTAGTAGGTGGTGAGCCAATGGGCTCCATTAGGGCTGTAATGGGTGCCTCAGGAGCACTGTAAATGTTCCTGGTCTGTCTGACCCTAACAATGGCAAAATTGCATTATGTGCAAGCTTGGTTGCCACAATTTCACATGATGTTCTTATTTTATGTAAATTAGGATCAACCTTGGTAGGGTCAACTCTGTGGTATTTCCCCACACTCCTTTTTGTACAACACAGAGAGACAGGAGGGGGGAAGAGGAAAAGCAACAATGTGGAGTGCATAAGTGGTTTGGGTCTCAGTTGAGACACAAATCGAGCGCTTGAGCCACTGATTGATCACTTCCTCACGTGTCCAGTATCATAAAAGTAAATATGCCCCTTAGCTTATTTTTGTCTGAACTTCCGTTCGTCAATTTTTTAAAGCAGGTCTTTCTTTCCTTTTTATTCCCTGACTCCGCCAATTGTAAGCATGCTTCTATGTTGCCATGGAGTGGTCTGGGCCTCGCAAGTCTGTTATTCAGTCGCGCAGGGTGAAAGTGTTTGTTGTTACGGATCAGAGGACATAATTCTATTAAATATCTCGCGGGGAGAGCTACAGCCAGGTGGTTGGGGAGGTTTCTGTCCCGCCGTGGCGAGCCAGGTCCGGCTTCCGAAAGTTAGAAGCATGAACTACATGTGACTGGTCGGACCCGGTGCGGGACATGCGCTCAGTAACCGATAGGGGCAATGGGGGCACTGTGTAGCCGGATGCAACCTCCCCAGGCCCAGGAGCAGGCAGCTACTTGCCATTGAAGGAAGAGAAAGCAGGGCCTGGAGCGATAGTGCCCAAGTGAGAGTGACATTGAGGATGACGGGGGGCTACTTGACTTCGCACGGAGGTAAGCACACCATAGCGTGTGAGCTTCTCCTTTATTTTCATTGCCTTCAGTGAAGTGCAATCTAACCACTGGCCCACAAGGGATTTGAGCATTACTATCTCGCAGAATGAAAAATTTCCTAGTTTACATGAAGGAAAGTTTCAATTCTATTAAGGACGCGGAGGCGAGGATTATGCATTACTTTCTTCACTCTTTATTAACAGCATTTTCAAAGATAAAGTAAAAAGCAATTAATCCCATGAACACCGGGAGTAACCATGGTCACCAACAGTCCAATCATATCACATTACGAAAGTCCATATATTATAATCAGCATCATAGTCCTTCCTCTTTCTGCGCTGAAGGAAGTTAAGCCCGTTGGACCTTAATCCACTTTAGAGTCTGAACCTAAGATGAAAGGGTAGAACGTTAATACTCTCCCCTAAACGGTTCTCAACATAGAATCCAAGCATTTCAATAATAGAGAATTGCATATACAGCGTAATCACTGGTCTGGAATGAACACAAAAGACTTCAAAAATTACGAAATACATAATAAGTATAGGAAAGCCATACAGTAAACAGTTGTCAACAACGATGTCAATACATTTCTTTTTGCCAAGCATATCAATAAACCCAAGTAGAGATATAAGTACAGTACTCCCTGAGAATCACAGGATCCCGTCTAGATATCTGTAGACTCAATGACGGCCATAACATAAGTCCTCCGAGGGAGGGAGGCATCAGAAGAATATGCCAGGGGGGGATAATCCTCGCCTCCGCGTCCTTAATAGAATTGAAACTTTCCTTCATGTAAACTAGGAAATTTTTCATTCTATGTCAGTACCGGAGGCAAGGATTATGCATTTTCAAAGCTTACTTACCACCAGAGCGGCTGCGTCATGGATTGGTTTAAAATAAAACTTTTTAAAAGTGGAATCAGATGACTAATCCGCCGCATTCATGATATCTTCCAATCTGCCCCCCACCTGGACGGCCTTGGAAGCCATAGCCCCTCTAGCAGAGTATGCCCCAAACTCGCTAATATCGATGCCAGCCTCTGTCATGATCCACCTCACCCACCTAGCGATGGTCGGGGATGACACAGCCTTGAAGGGCTTCTTAATGGCAATTAGGAGTTGCCGTTCCCCCGGAGGTCGGACCTCCAAAGTCATGTCCTCATAGGCCTTTAGGCATCTGACCACACACAATTTTGGAGACTCAGGGAAAGCTGGATATGATACTGGCCTGATACTAGTTTTCGTCCTCCTTGAGATGTTGAATGTAACCCCCTCCGGGGTAAAAATTCTAGCCGAGAGGTCCAAGGCTCTCACATCTGACGACCTCTTACAGGAGATGAGGCAGAGAAGCATGGCTAGGTTTGCTGAAATCTCCTTTCTGGACAGGTACTGGTTGTCTTGCCAAGATGACAAAAGGCGCAGGACCAGATTAACGTCCCAAAGACCTGTGTAACGGGGTTCAGGGGGACGGGAAATTCTGATGCCTTTGAGTAACTTATACACCCAGGGGTGCTGCCCCACAGGAACGTTATCCACCGGTGTATGACCCGCTGAAATTGTCGATCTGAAGGAATTGATGGTGCAATAGGCCAATCCTTCCTGAAAGAGTTCTGCCAGAAAGTTCACTATATCGGTAACTCTGGCGCCCACGGGATCCAGGTGTCTCTCCACACACCAACGTACCCATCTCCTCCAGGCCGATCTATACCTCTTAAGGGTCCCTGGGGCCCAAGCCTGCTGGATAAGGAATTCAGCCTTCTGCGAAAGTCTGACGTCCTGCCAGCGTCGCCTGAAATTCTCCATGCCATGGGGTGAAGATGGCCCTGGAGAACCAGGGGATGTGGCTGGCCTAGAGGATCCACCAGAACCTGATCGTACGATGCAAGACGTACCGGGGCGTCCCAAGCCAGCTCTTGGAGAGAGGAGAACCACGCCTGTGATCGCCATATCGAAGTGACCAGGATGATCGATGCTTTTTGGCGCCGGGCCTGCGCTGCCACCAGTTGGATGAAGAGAAAGGGAGGGAAGGCGTAGGCCAGAATTGCAGACCAATCCTGAAGGAAGGCATCTACCGCTTCCGCCCCTGGGACCGGTCTCCAGCTGAAGTAATGGGGTAACTGGGCGTTCCATCTGGATGCAAACAGGTCCTCCTGGCAAGGACCGCAAAGCGCTGTCATTGCTTGGAAAACTATCGGATTGAGTCTCCAGTCGCTGGCATCCTTGAAGTGCCTGGAGTTCCAGTCCACTACTGAGTTCTGGGTCCCGGGTAGGTACTCTGCTGTCACCAAGATCTGACGGTGGAGGCAGTAGTGCCAGAAGTCTTTGGCCAGCTCTGCCAGGGCTCTGGATTGGGTACCACCCAGCCGGTTGATGCACTGAACCGCTGTCGTGTTGTCCATCCGTAGGAGTACACAGCATGAAACTCTGTCCCTCGTCAGGGACCGAATGGCAAAAGAGCCCACCAGAAGCTCTAGGCAGTTGATATGGAGTGACAGCTCCTCCTCTGTCCATCTGACTCCCATGGTGATCGACCCACACCTGGTGCCCCAGCCCAGGCGACTGGGATCCGACTCTATCACTAGGTCCGGCTGAGAGCCAAAGATCGCCCGACCGTTCCATGCCTTCATGTGATCGATCCATCACTGGAGTTCCATCCTGGCTTCCTGCGTCAGAGTCACCAGCTCGGAGTAGGTGAGACCCCTCCGGAGGTGGGAAGCTTTCAGTCTCTGCAATGCTCTGTAGTGCAGCGGTCCTGGAAAGATGGCTTGTATCGATGATGATAACAAGCCAACAATCCTGGCCAACTACCGTAGAGATATCCTGTCCCGTCTGAGGACCTTCATCAGTTCCTTCTTGATCTTGACGATTTTTTATTCCGGTAGATTCAGGGTCGCCGTCGTGGTGTCGATTCGGAAGCCCAGGAATAGCATGCTCTGCCGCAGGACCATTTCCGATTTCTGCTGGTTGATGGTGAACCCCAAACTCTGAAGCAGAGATATGGTGGTATTCAGATGGGAAATCAGGCGATCTCGAGACTGATCCATCAGCAGGATGTCGTCCAAATAGATAATCAATCTGATGCCCAGGGTACGTAGATGCTCCACCACCGGCTTGGGGAGCTTGGTAAAGCACCAGGGTGCTGATGAAAGGCCGAAAGACAGGGTCCGAAACTCGAAGACCTGCCCCCTAAATTTGAATTGGAGAAACCTGCAGTGGGGGGGAAAGATGGGGACCGATAGGTATGCGTCCTTGAGGTCGAGACGCACCAACCAGTCGTCCTGCAGTAACAGATCCCGGAGGAGGTGAATCCCCTCCACCTTGAAGTGGCGATAAATCAGCCACTCGTTGAAAGACCTGAGATTGATGACTAGGCGGAATCCCTTTTCCTTTTTCTCCACCAAGAACAGATTGCTTAAAAAACCCCTGGGGTGCAGCTCTGAGAGGCAAACTGCCCCTTTTGTCAAAAGGTCCTGGACCTCCCGATCTATCAGGGATTCGTCCTGAGAGGAAAAGACCAGTGGATGGGGTCTGACTGTTTGCACCGTAGTTCCGTAAAACTCTATGTGAAACCCCTTTACCGTCTCCAGAACCCAAGGATCTGAGGAGATCTCTGCCTATTTGTGAGAAAACATGCTTATTCTCCCTCCTAAACGAAGAGGAGTTAAAAGACTGGTGCTTACCACTATATCCGCTGGAGTTGTTGTGGGCTCCTCCGCGGCCACGGTTGTTCTTGCCTTTGCCGCCACGGGAGGGGTAGAATGTTCCCTGCCGGCCGTCCTGCCAGCCATTGTTTCTTCTTGTCTGGGCTCTGTTAGGGCCTTGGAAGGACTGGCGGCCAGAAGAGCGACCCTTGCCTCTTCCGGCCCCGCCAAAAACCTTTCCAGGGAAGATTTTCTTCATCGACGCCTGCGCCTTGTCAAGAGCTGAGAACATCAACACGAACTTTCCCAGCTCCTTGACGAAGGGATCGCCGAAGAGAGAGCCCTGGGCTACTGGACCTGCCTCTGAGGAAGAGAGCTCTCCTAACTTAGGATCTATCTTCAGGAGAAGAGAGCAGCGACGTTCTGCGGAGAGGGTGCAGTTTGCGTTGCCCAAAAGGCATATCGCCCTCTGCGCCCACCCCGCCACGTCGTCCGTGGGAAGGGGTTGACCTGACTCCCTGGACCGCTCTGCCAGCTCTATGATTTTAGTTAGCGGTCCCACCACATCCAGGAGCTTGTCCTGACAGGCCCTCCATGATCTATCGATCCCCTTCTTGGGATACCTCATGTATTTACTAAAGATGGAGAACACCTTCGGGTCTATCTCTGGCGTGGCTGTGACCTTGTCGGCCAAAGATGATCGGGGGCATTCTGACCTGAGGCGGGCCCTCACCTCCTTACTAAGTGGTTGTCTGATTTTATTGGCCACTTTCCCGTCCGGGACCCATTCCGCAGAGTGCGGCCTGAAAATACCTTCAGGGTCAAACATGTCAGGAGGGGCACCCTCCCCATCACCAGTATCGGAGTAGGATGACTGTGGGCGTCAAAACCTGCCCGAATCCTGAGCCTCATCCAAGGAGCCCTCATCGTCCTCAAAATCGCCCCCATGTCGGTGAACCCCTCTTCGGGGTCAAAATCTGTGGCGACCTCGTCGCTGGTAACCCTGGGTAGCTCTTCCTCCCGGTAGGGTGCTTCCTTAAGCGTTCGTGCACTATTGTGAAAGGCTTCAGTCAGCCGACTGAAGCCTTCAAGGTGCCCCGCGTCACGCTTACTAGCCTTACGTGGGCGAGACAGAGTCACCCCACTAGGCCCAGCCCCCCGTTTCCCAGTATCCCCGTGCCCTTGAAGACCTGGGCAGACAACTTATCAACGCCGTCCTGCAGGGGGGCCAACGCCTGTGCAATGGCCTTAGAAAGGAGCTTGTCCACCCCTGCAGGAAGGCGCTGTGGGGGGGGCCTTATCCTCCTCAGAGGAATGCGAGGGCGCATAATCGTGATCTCTCTGGGGCTGCATATCAAATGGAGGGCAGGAGCACTGAATACAAAATATGCCCATTAGGTATTGTGGGCAGCACCCCCGCCGGTGCTCCTTTGTATAAAATTCTACTTGGGTCAGTAGCAGAAGCCAAAAGCCCCTAGACTGCCCGGAGCAGAGTGAGGGGAGAAAAAGGATATATTGGGCTATGCCCTTCAGTACGACCGCAGCGCGGTGTCAGGCGAAGGTTGGGGGAGGAGGAGGCACGAGCAGAGAACGCTCACCTTCTCCGAGCTCACACGAACCACCGGAGCGCAGCAAGCAGCTCTGTGGATCGTAAGAAGTGCGTTAGAGGCACGAAACAGCGCCATCTAGCACACCCGCACGGGAGCCAGAAATTGACGCGCGCTGGCCAGAGAGCCTGCTGCGCGATCGAGAAGCGGTGAACACTGAAAAGTAAAAGCGCTCACAGCACGTTGCCCATTTAAGCACAAATCAGCGGTATTCTGCTGCAAGCAGAACTCTGCGGAATTTCACTGAGTTTTTAGATAACTCCACGGAATTCCACGGAGTAGAACTGCGAGTTCCGCTCACCCCTAGTAAGGATGGGATACCAGCAGAAGTATATAAAACCTTTTCTTGTCAACTTATCACATTTTTAGTAAGCCTGGGCGGTGAACTACGCTACGCTCGCAGAGCTTGCGTAGTCCCGGTAACTTCGCGATTCGCGTAGAACGCGAAGTTACCGTACACTACGCAATTTGCGGCGTAGCGTAGCTGTTTTTCTTCTTCGCGCGCTGAATATACGTTCTCGCGCGCGCGGTAACGACCTACCGTGATTCTGCGTTCGCCGACGCAACTTCCTATCCATTCGCGGGCGCCACGAGATTTGGAATCCGGCCGCACGATCCCGCGAGAGTGTCCGAACGCGAACACGTCATTCGGATGCGCGATCTGACTGCCGGCGGCAGTGTTGGTAAGATCGCGATCCCGAACACGAAGAAACTACAATCTGGCGAAGAATATCTCTCGAGCATCATAAAACATTCTCGAAAATGATGATTTTGCTCCAAAAAACTCCTCAGATTGTGATTTGGCTGTAGTTTTTTGTGCAAGGAGTCCTTTTTCTTTTTTTACTTTTTTTTCCAAGAGGAAGGAAGTGCCCCTGATTCTCAAACTTCCTGTTCCTGTCCAGCAGGCTCCTCCCAGTGCTTTGTCCATGTGCTGTTCACTTTCATTTGGATTTGGAGCTGGAAGGATCACTTTTTGTGTCCGTCTGCTGCATCATATCATTGGATTGGATTTGAGGAGTCTTGGATTTGAGATTTTACAAGTAAGTTGGAGAATTGGTGTACTTGTTTGTTTGATTGGGGCTTGTTTGTACCTACATTTTTTGGGGGATTTCCATCTTTTTTTAAATTTATTGTTGTGGCCTGTAGTTTCGGCAGGGGCCTAGTTGTTTTTCTTTGATTGGAATTTCAGCCAGTAGGCCCAGACTAGAGCCAGAGCTACCCATGGGTGCATGTTTCTGTGGTGTCTGTTGAATTTAAACATCATGTAGGGCATGCATGGATGGCATTGGATTGATTTGCAAAATGTGGGTTTTGGGGTGGTATTTCAGTTTTTGGGTGTTTGTTAAATAAATAGGCCTTTTCAGCCAGTAGGTAACCCTGGGCATTAAGCTCGCGGACTTTGGGCAACTCCGCACTGCGCGACAACGCGGACTTACACTTTTTATCTTCTTCGCGCGCTCAATATACGTTTTCGCACGCGCGATACCGACTTTTTGTGACGATCGCGATGCCGAACACGCAGAATTTACAATCTGGCGAAGAATATCTCTCGAGCATCATAAAACCTTCTCGAAAATGTTGATTTAGTCCATTTTGCACAAAAAACTCCTCAGGTTGTCATTTAGATGTAGTTTGGTGAGAAAGGAGTCAGTTTTTTTTTTTTTTACAATTTTTTTCAAGAGGAAGGAAGTTGCCCAGAGTCTCCAACTGCCTGGTCCTATCCTTTGTCTTCACTTTTTTGTTATTTTGGGTGGCCTGGCCATGTGGGTGGCGGCCATTTTGTAAAGCCAGGCATTGTGCTTTTGCCATAGGCCTGCATTGTCTGTCTTGTGTTCTTTTTCTTGTTGTTGTGGGTGGCCTGGCCATGTGGTGGCGGCCATTTTGTGGGACCAGCCACTGTGCTTTTGCCATAGGCCTCCAAGCTTGCGGCCTAGTCTGCCAGTAGGCCCGGAGGTAGTCATCCTCATGGGTGCATAAAAACAGTTTCTGTGTTGTCTGTTGAATTGTAACATAATTTAGGCCATGGATGGCATTGGATTGATTTGCAAAATGTGGGTTTTGGGGTGGTATTTCAGTTTTTGGGGTTTGTTAAATAAATAGGCCTTTTCAGCCAGTAGGTAACCCTGGGCATTCAGCTCGCGGACTTTGGGCAACTCCGCACTGTGCGACAACGCGGACTTACACTTTTTATCTTCTTCGCACGCTCAATATACGTTTCGCGCGCGATAACGACTTTTTGTGACGATCGCGATGCCGAACACGCAGAATTTACAATCTGGCGAAGAATATCTCTCGAGCATCATAAAACCTTCTCGAAAATGATGATTTAGTTCATTTTGCACAAAAAACTCCTCAGGTTGTCATTTAAATGTAGTTTGGTGAGCAAGGAGTCACTTTTTTTTAGTTTTACAATTTTTTTAACGAGGAAGGAAGTTGTTGGGTGGCCTGGCCATGTGGTGGCGGCCATTTTGTGGGACCAGCCACTGTGCTTTTGCCATAGGCCTCCAAGCTTGCGGCCTAGTCTGCCAGTAGGCCCAGAGGTAGTCACCATGGGTGCATAAAAACTGTTTCTGTGTAGTCTGTGGAATTTTGACATCATTTAGGCCATGGATGGCATTGAATTGAATTGCGAAATGTGGGGTTTTTTGGAGGGTCTGACTATTTCACTTTTTGGGTGTGTTAAATAAATGCCTTTTTGCGTGTGTACTGTGTAATTATAATTGTGTTGTTGTAGTGGTTGTCTAACTTTCAAAAGTGTTTTTAGCCATGTGGATTTTAGTTTTTGCATTAAAGCTGTGTGTGTTTTATAAGGCATCCTTTGTCTGCCCATATATAGGCCTGCTTGAGTTCATTGTTTGCCGTGCCTTGTGCCTGTGAGTCACCATGTTGCTGGGGGCCATTTTGTTGTGGTAGTTAGTAGTGTGCTGTTTTTGCCACATAGGCCTGCGTGTCTTTCCATTGTTCCTCTTGTCTTACTGCTTCCAAATCCATCCCCATTGCCAGCTGCAGCTCCCTGATGCTGCTATATAATACATCCCACGTGATGCACAAATTTAGGCCAAACATGCTCCACTACATTTTAGTTTTTGTTCTTTACTATTCTTATTCTTCCAGAGTGTACACTAGCACTACACAGTAGCCAGGAAAGCCCTGGCCTTGTTGTCAACGTCTCATAAATGGCTACACTGTGTGTTGTTGTTCACAGAGTTTCTGAAATTTAATAATTGAGGCCACCACACACTAAGTTCTATATTATATTTGTTTGATTTGTGCTATGTTTGACTGATGTTCTGGCTTTTTTGCTTTTAGGTGCACAAAGACTGAGGAGGAGGTGTGTCATCATTGCACGTTGCACTGCCAGACAGACATCCTGCTGCTGTACACACAACGTGATGTGTGACCTGACCAGACATCTCTGCAACTGTGTGCTGCTGACATCTGAAGAAGATGGGCCCAAAGAAAGCAGGTACCAGGTCCTCCAGTACAAAGAAAGTTGCTATTGAGAAGAAGGAACAGAAGAAGGAAGTGACACTTAAGTCTGGTGTGCCGGCCAATACCTTTTTGGTAAAAAAAATTACGCCTGCAGCAGCGGTGTCCGGGGGCAAGCTGGGGGCAGCACCTCCGTATCAGTGGGCCCTACCCACCAACCCAGGGCCAAGCACATGAGTGTGGAAGAGGTAGCCAGCCTAATGGTGGAAAGCAGTGATGCTGAGCCAGAGATAAACTTATCGCTATCTCAAAGTAGTACCCAATCAACGCAGGAGGAAACACAGCAGATAAGTGGTCAAGAACAACAGCCGCAACCACCGCCCGCAATAGTAGTTGTTGTTCCTCCTGAAGTAGGGGCAGTTCAGGAAATTGAGCCTCATGCAGAGGTAGAAGAAGAAGCCACTCATTCAGAAGATCCATTGTCTTCCAAATCTCCAGCAAGGAAAAGGAGGGGTAGTCCAAGTTCTTCGCCAAGCCCCCTTCTGATGATCTAGATGCCACTTGGAAGCCACAAACTGAGTCTGAGAGGGAGCCACGTTCCAAGACCAAGCTAGTGAAAAGGAAGGTTCCAGAAAGCCTTACACTTATGGAGGTCGATGTAGAACAGCAGGATGATGATGATGAGCCAGTCATCACGAACATCACTCCTGGCCCCGAGGAGATGGAGACCAACATTATTACCCTATCCAAAATGGCTGCGAGGGATGTAGCACGCATACCTCCACAGGTAACACCAACACGACCTACAGCTTCCATATTTGCATTTGCAAAGGCCCGGCAGCGACCTACATCCAGCACAACCACCACCTCAGTAGGAGTAGGTAGTGGTACAGCAGCACAGAGTCAAATTCAACACACACCCTCCAGTTCACCCGGCATTGGAAGTGGCACCTCCAGCAGGAGGCCAAAGTTAAGCTCCCCAGTTTGGGACTTCTTTACGGTTAGCGAAAAGGAGGAGAACATTGCTATATGCTCCATTTGTAATAGCTCTGTTAGTCGTGGTAAGCTTGGTACAAACTATGGTACCGGAGGCCAAATGACCCATCTGAAAAAACACCACTTGATCAGCTGGGAGGACCACCTTCGCGGCAGAAAAAAAACTGCAACCATTGGTGTTGGTGGGGATAAAGGAGTAGAAGATCCGATCACGGTGGAAGAGGAAGGACAGGGAGACATTCTCTCTGGTAGTGGTACACAAGGTGTCCCTGACCCCAGCAGTGCAGTCTTAACGTCGCACACATCTTCAGCAACATCTCAGTGGCACAAGAGTAAGAGTCAGCCGGAGACACCAAGAAGTACCAGGTCCGCAGTACCAAAAAGTGCGTTGTTGAGCCTAAGAGAAAGGAAAACCATGCAGCCTACCATTATCAGCATGTTTGGGGGTGAGGGGCAGTACGAACGCAACCACCCAATAGCACGTTTGTACAATGCGAAGCTGGCTAAAATGTTAGCACTGGACCTTCTCCCTTTTTCTTTTGTTGAAGGGGTGGGTTTTCTGGAATTTGTGTCAACCATCTGCCCAAAATGGCATGTTCCCAGCCGCTACTATTTTGCCAGAGTTGCAGTTCCAGCACTACATCACGACGTGCTGGAATTGCTAGGAAAGGCCTTGAAGCAGAGTGCTGTTCACAGTATCCACCTGACAACAGACATGTGGACCAGTTGCCAACCCACAGATTACATGTGCATCACTGCACACTGGATCGGTTTTGCGGGGGTTAGAGAACAGATATCTGCTGGTGTTGATACTGCAGAGATTTTTCATGCCACTCGCAAACATGCAACTGTAGCCATGTTTGCCATGGAGAAATCTCATACTGCTGCAAACATTTTGGAAGAGTTTAACACCAAGGTCTTTGAGTGGCTGCGCCCAAGAGGGCTTACGATTGGTTTTGTTGCCACGGACAACGGCAGTAATGTAGTTTTGGCCATGCGCAATGGTGGCTATTTCAGGGTCCCGTGTTTGGCACACTGCATTAACATTGTTGTTCAAGACTTTTTGAAAAATGAATCCAAAGTCAGCAACTTACTGGTCACCTGCAGAAGAATATGCACACATTTCAGCCATTCTTTTAAAGCCCGGAAGCAGCTGAGGGTCATTCAACGTGAGCATAAAATGCCAGTCAAAGCGCTCATCCAGGAGGTGCCAACACGTTGGAACTCAACTTATTACATGCTTGATCGTCTGTTTGAACTGTACATACCACTCAATGCTTATGTTATGCAAAGATTAGGGGAACCTACTGTGAGAGGCATGACCGTTGAGATGGGTCAATGGGACCTCATTAAATGCCTGACTGAGATGCTACTTCCTTTTGAGATCTTCACACGTGAAGTCAGCAGGGAGGACTGTACTATGGGCCAAGCTATCCCATTGTTGCACATGCTAGAGCAACAGCTGAAGGAGGTGTCTGAAACGTACGCAGGTGTGGATGACAAACAAGACGCATATCATTTGGCGGAGACCTTAGCCGCTCGCTTATCGGAAAATACAAGGATTAAAAATAAAATTTTGTCACAACCACATTACATTAGTGCCACAATTTTGGATCCACGGTACAAAGTATTTCTGAACAGCAAGGCAGTAATTCCTTTTTCGGAAGTGGATGTTGTCAACTACAAAACTTTGATAGCTAAGGAAGCCACTATTTTCGAAAACGAACGGCTGTTAATTACAGGCCCCCCACCCCAGGCCATAACCAGTACTACAGGGCATCCAGAGTCAAGTTCTACTTCGGAGCCTGAGGGCAGTGCGTTTGCCTCCCAGCAGTCACCTACACCAACAATAACATCAACAACAGCAAGAACAGGATCATCCACAGCACAATGTGCAACTGATTGGTTTCTACGGCAGGGGTATGGTAAGTCCAGTGCTGATGCAAAGGCAAAGGCCGAGCACATCAGAGCACCCCTGAACATTGAGCGGACGGTCCAGGCCTATCTGGATGACCCAACAGAGGTCTTCATGGATCGAAACCCATTGGTGTATTGGTATGGGAAAAGAAGCCAATGGACAGTGCTCAGCAGGCTGGCGATAAAGTATCTGGCTTCCCCTGTCGCAAGTGTCTCTTCTGAGCGTGTTTTCAGTGGTGCTGGTGCCATTGTAACTTCGAAAAGGACCAGTCTCTCGGCCAAAAGCGTGGAGAGGTTAACCATGATCAAAATGAATCAGCACTTTATACCACCGGATTACAAAATACGTGAATCACAGCAGGAAGAGGAGAGCGACTTGGATGACGTAAATAGTGCATTACAGGACCTACTTCTGTGCGAACCACCAGAGTTTGAGGACGAGCTCCTCTTCCCTGACAACTAGGCTTTCAAATTGTTACTTTCTTCCTTCCTTTATGTGTCTGTGTATCTGTCTTTCTGGTTCAAATCAAATCACAACAAATCCATCACCACTGTCTTCTCTTTTTATTTCACTATTGGAGTTGCACGTCTTTGCATTTAACTGTCCACTCTTCAGAGTCCTGCTTCATCTTCCTGTCTCGCCCTAGTACATTTCCATCAAGCCAGACATTAGTACAAGAAATGTTGCCTTTACCAGTCCCTCCATAAGAAGTGAAAGGTGACTATAGCTATCCTCCGTTTTGTTTTCGAGCCGAAACTCATCAGTGTCCGAAGGCTACAGCCTCTGCAGGCGTCCACAACTCTTCACTGTCAGAACTTGGGCAGGCATCCAAAAGTGAACTCATCACTGTCCGAAGGCTACAGCCTCAGCAGGCATCCAAAGGTCCTCACTGTCAGGACAGAAGGTACTTGGCAGAGAAAGACAAGAGACTCTTTGAAGAAACTTGCTGACATTTGTGACTGCAAACTCAAATGACCAGCAATGAGCGCTACCCAGGCCGCGGCCCATCATCACAGTGCTGACCATGTGAAGCAACTTAAACTGTGACAAAGTGCCACAGATGAATAAGACGAAAACCGAAACAGCAACTAACACTCAAAATGAATGTGGACTGGAGTAATGATGAGGCCACTGCCCCGTAAAAACCAAAAACACACCTGTCAGAAGAACTAGGCATCTGATGATCTGACAGCCAAAGAGAAGAGCAAGACAGGTAATGATGGAATGCATTGGATGCTTGCAGACTCTGAGCGATTGCTGTTGTTTGTTGTTGATGTTGTGCATGAAGTCGAACTCTACTCTACTAGTTAATCTACAAAGTGACTCAAGTCAGTGACAGTCAATGTTTCCCTTCTTGTTGTTTAATAACCAAATTGTACTCCTACTACTGCAGGTGCAGGCCAATATCTGTTGCAATTTTTTAATATGGAATATGGACTTAATCAGAGTCACTACAGACTGAGTTGTAGTTGGACAACACGTACCACACCATGATGATGACCATACTATCTTTGCACGCAGTCAGTCACTTGGATCGGAGATGATTCAAGGAATAACTGCATTTCATGAAGTGGCTTAAGGTAAACATAAACACAACAATTCAACAAGAAAGTAAACACAGCAGACCTACATGTCCATGTAGTGGTGTAGTCGAGTGTAGTCATGATGACTGACAGCGGCGCATTGATTTTGTCACTTAATTAGGAAAATGCTAAGTTGCTGTGTATGCCTTTTGTCTGCTACTGTCAAAAATTAAGGTAAATGGAGGTTGGGTCACGGGCTGGTGCTGTGGTGGGACTGTTCTGTCCTGTTGTTGTTGTAGCTTAATGCTGTAAACAGAATCTACATGATATATCCAAGCCGCCTCAGTCTGAAAGTGTTCTCTCTTCTCTTCTTGGACTCCACCGTAATTGATGTTTTTTTTATTCATTGATTTTTCAATACCCCTTTTGTTTTTCCATCTAGACGTTACAGGCCGGCCTTTACCCTGTGCTAATTGCTATACTGGGAGACACAACTCACATTTACCTTACCAATCGGCATCAGGAAGGCCACCAAGATTGATGTGCGGAGCGTCCATGGAAGATAGGACCAAGAGGATGGACGAGATTCAACTCCACAATTTGACCATGCTAATTCAGTAACTTTAGTATCATTCATCATTCATCTTTTAATTAATTTGAATCCTTTTTTCTCTTCAATCATTAGGACTGTGTGTTGTGTGTTGTTGTTTGTTTGCTAATTGATCCCTACAACTGTTTTTTAATTGTCTTTGCTATCTTTACAAGTAAGCCCAGTACAACATGGAATTTGGGTCTCTGAGGGCATATTACAGGCAAGGCAAATTGCATAGAATATACTGCTGCCCTGTACTGTCTAATTGTCTAGTAGGAGTTATTCAGTACTACTCATTAACCATCAAGTTATCTTCATCATCATGCATGCATTTCCCTTTTCTCCCTTTATAGATTTTTGGATAAGATCATGGTCGTCTGCCAAGATTGCGCTTTGCTTTTGTTGTCCATGCGCACTGTTTTTCATTCTCAAACCTTTCCCCAAACCCCCCTTCCCATCCATTCATCAAACCCTAACCCTCTTCCCCCGGGCTGTGATTTATATTGAGGTGTGATGTGACTACATAAAATGTACACCAATTGATCACACGCTTGCTGTGGTGAAAGCAACACTAATTCAATTGCAAGGCAGGGCGAGGAGCTTCTTCTGCTTGCCCACCCATGCTCAGTCTATGTGCAAGCCGTCACCGGCTAATAGTATACATCATAATTAATTGCCGGCATTGATTGGATTAATCATCAAACTCCTACCACACAGCAGTAAAGGTTACGAATTACGATTGTGTTAAGTTAAGTGACTCACTCGACACAACTACAGTTTGTAACTTCTTGTACTAGGCTGTCCCCGCCACCATTATGTCTAATTTGACTTTAGCAGTTGCAACTGCAATATTGTTTGTTTGGCAATTGGCAGTCTTCTTCTGTACTGTATTTTACTCCGTTCTACTACTCCTCCCACAGTCGCTCTCAGGCAAGTGACTGTCTCTTTTTTATTTTTTTAGCAAATGCTACTGCCAGTGTCTACTCTACTACTACCACCACAACCATGGCATCTTCTACATTCTCTCCCGAAACCATGCAGCCATCGCTGTGCCGAACGTAATCATCATCAATCACAGGTAAGATAAGTTTGGTGGGAGGTCTAATGGACTAGGAGGAGAGACTGACAGTACTAGTAGGACAAATAACTCAGTGAGGGGTACCGCATCTATCTGCTTGTGTTACATCATCGGCAGATTATTTAAATCAAACACTGGCTGCGGCCCTGCAGCAGCAAGGAAACCAATGTGACGTTAATTCGTAAAACAGTAACCCCCCACAAAACATTAACATTGTATGTTTAAGTATAAATATAATTTATTACCCTAACAAAAATAAACTATCCCACACCTGACCCACCCCTCTCCCTAACCCCAACCAATGTCCAAAACAAAAAAAGTCCAAAGAATGTCCCGAAACCCCAACGCCCAATTCCCACCGACCAAAAAAAGGAATAAAAAGGGGCAATGCAACAGGGTCCTAGATGTTATATTCGGCGGGCTTTGAGGTGTATGTCCACCAGTATTTTTACCCGCTCCTCCAGTTGCTCCTCTAGCCATGACATCCGGAGGAGAATCTTTCTGCGAAATGCCCTGCAGTGGCATCCAGGATGGGGGACAGCAGTGCTGGCTGCTAGCGAATTGCGGCTGCGGGCGGCGCCGGCTACCAGACCGCGGTGCCGTACCACTCGAGTTGGGGCCTGGCTGGGGCCCTGGGCATCGGACGAGGCTGCAGCTGCTGCCGCCTCCTCCTCCTCCTCCGCCTGAGCCACCAGCCGCCGGTACTCCTGACATATGGCCTCCAGTTTCCGGCGCCGGGCCCTGGCTGCCAACTCCTTCCGGGATGGTTTGTCTTGGGAAGGAGTACTATCTATATCAAGAAATCAAGAAAGAAAAAAATATTGTTGTAACCAGTACTCTTAGCAAAACAGTAACACAAAATTAATTCAACACATAATGGCACAGTAGCACTAGCAAGAAGCACAGTACATAACATTTGTGGTAATAATCTATCTATCCTCCCACTTCCTCGGCCTATAACATTTGTGGGAGTTTCAGGCATTATACTAGCACTATGGACTCCAACCAGTACACAGTACACCAGTCTTCTTCTTATCTCTAGTTTAGCGAAATGACATAACCTGGTTGTAGCCGGCATTGCCAGCTCGGTCATCTATGCTTGCACCCAAGACAAACATACGAGTCATGACGCAGACTCACGTTAGTTTGATTTACTACTGTCTGCAGGTGGGGAAGCTCGTATTTTTCTATTACGGGTGGCACTGGCCATACTCTCTCTGTTACATGGAGGGCAATTGCTCAATTTCACAGTGCCCTGGCTACTACAAAAAGGCAGATTATATATCTGATCCAATGATCATTGCTTTTATATGGGACAACGACATAAGGTCAGTAGCGGTCGGTGGTGGGACTCGGGGAGTTCTGCCGGGCGGTGAAGTGGGGAGGGGCAGGGTGGGGGGTAGTAAACTATGGATTACAGCCAATTACTGGTAAGTAAACATATAAATAAATAAAACTAATTTTGTTGCGCGCACTGCATCGCATTTGGCGGTGCAGTGCGCACAATGAAATTCGCTTTATTTATTTGTATGTTTACAGTAAAGTTACCTGTATTTGGCCGCGTAATACATTGTTTACTACTACCCCCCACCCTGCCCCTCCCCACATCGGCTTTGCTACTCTGGCGCGGTTTCTTTTACATTCCCTTAAAACTAAAACTGTGCATCCCGTGACAGTCTCCACCTATGCTGTCTATGATGAATACATACAGGCATCCATCCATTCTAAGTAAATGTCAATCATTCTTCTTAATCTCTCCACAAACCTTACTTTGTTTCACCAACAACAACGCACTGCGTCCACTCACTCCGTTGCTTGCCTTGGCTTTGAGTTTCACCCAAACACCGCTGATGATTCTTGCTATCCACAGTATCCACCCATACTGTGTCGCCCACCCAGGCAGGCATCCATTCTTCTTTCACCTTCCACCCATCCTTCAACAACACATGCATCTGATTCCTATCAGCCACCTATCCATGCTTCCAACGTATCCTTCTCTGCCAGTCATCATATTAAATCTCGCCCGCCCTTCCTCCTTCCACCCTTTTTTCCCTTTTTGTTCAACACATCCATCAAGGTCATCTGATCTAACTTTTAGACTTAGTCTCATCCATAAAACTTTCACAGCTGAGTTGGAGTCAGATATAAGAGGCCATTGGTTAATCAAGTCACGCTGGTAATGCTATTGCTACTGCATTGCTGCTAAGTAAAGGGTATCTTCTTTAACCGTTGTATAATGTTCACTACAACTTCATACCTAATAAGTCTCAACAACAGTACAGTGAGTGAAGTCCACACACCCTTCCAGCTAGTGCAATGTCAATAAGTCATGAATAATAACTTACCACCGCCCGCCACTGCTGCTGGCTGCCCCCCTGTAGCTCCTGCAGGTGCCGCATCTTCTCCTGCCCCCTCCGGAATGCTAGAATCACTGGTGGCCCCGCCGCCACTGGTGGTCGCTAGTACGCCTAGATAAAAACATGACACATTTTTAGATGCCTGTACACCTCCCCCTATTTATTCTTTTTCACTAGCAAGATTGAAAAAAAAGTTAATACATACATATTATTATAAATCACATTCAATAGTCCAAATCGGGTACTAGAGTACAGTCAGTAGACACTAGTAGTGTTATGGTCCCTAGGGTCATTATTATACTATACTCTACTCTTTGCAAAGTTAGCCTGAGCCATGCAACCATTTTTCGCTTCATGTCTTTTGCGCATGTTACCTCGCAGCTTGTTGTGCAGTAACAGTAAGACGCCTTTTTGTCCCCACATGAGCACATACAGCTACTGTCTGAGCGTTGCGTACAAGAGGTCGAAAAACAAGCCACTTTGTTATTGAGTTCGGTTAGTCCGTATTGCTTAGCCATAGGTAACATGTTACACTTTTTTGGCAGGACTGAGAAATGCTTGCATTATACTATATAACACGCACCATTTTTCTCAGGCAGAGGATTCCCTTCTACGAACCAGAGATTTCCAGAGCTTATGAATGATGCATGTAACCAGTAATTCTACGTTCTACGGTGAGGAGTCTCCCAGAATTCGCACAGATCTTTTGTCTTATATCATCATGCACTTGTTGTAACAATGTTTATTGTTTTAATCTTATGCATTTTGCTGTTGGAGCTGGCTGGAGTACACTGAATTTTATAGAACAACATACAGAGCTTGTTAGTTGAAAATAAACCTTTTGAACTTACACATAGACTCTGTGGTATTTGGTGTGGTGGTGGTGGTGGACTTACACGAGTGAGTGAGCGAAAGGGTGTTATCTGTTCTGGGTTGTGTAATCATTGGGTATCTTCGGGTGGGGGTTCGGGGACCTAATGAGACACTATAGCTAGTCGTTCAGGGGATTGTGGGTTCACTTCTGACTGAGGTGTGAGGAAGGTCCAAGTTCCAAACTCCCATCACCAACATCCTATTTTCTTGTGCATAGTTCTGCATGGGGCTGTGCAGAATCCCATTCCCCACATCAGTAGTAGTATGTACTATATCCTATCAAACATAGTCAAATATCTGGTTGGGCATTTGGTTTGTGATAATTGTCAAAGCCTCCAGATTACGAAGCCTAGAAGAGGACAACCGAAAGGACTGGACTCAGCTATTGGTCAATCTGAGTTTTATTCAAAACCGTACAATAAAGAGTGGCAATGCAAACTGGGCAAGCTTAGCGACAGACTAATAGTAGTAGTACAGACATTCATAGCAGAGGCAGTTAGAACTTACAGGCAGGGATAAACAGAATTTAGAAACAGATAGTCAAGTCAAGATCAAAGAATCTTTTGTAAAAAATAGAATTAGGGAGTGGTGAACCATAATTAATAGTTCTGAAAAAATAAGGTGCAGTAAAAGTTAGGGCAATATAAATGTTAATATTAACCACTGGAGGACTTACTGGGACCAGCAGCAGGGCCCTCGGTAGAGGAGCGGTCCTCTGGTGGTTGTCCCGCCGAATCGGACCCCGTATTCTTGCCCCTGGGTGCTGCAGATCAGTGATCATGTAAGAGATAATAAAGAAAGACACAAACATTAATGATTGCTGTGAAACAAATAAATTATGTAAAAAAACGCTCCAAAAAATGTTTTAGGAAACAGAAATTGCAATACAATTGACCTATGTAATCCGATCAACTACTGGCTTGCGGGATTCACGGACAGTCTACTTATTTGGGAACACTAATTCAGTGTTCCATTCTGATTGATTCAAATAAAATCCAGAACACTAACTAAGCCTAAGTACCACCTGACCTAGCCCACCTATTCCAGGCGGGCCAATTGTTCATTAAGTCTGCATTTCCAATTTTTTTAGCCCTCAAAAATGCATAGATGAGAAGGAGGACACATGCATAAATTGGTGCATAATGCATACACCAAATTGTTGGTTGGTTAAGTCTGATGTTCTGCAGCTGACTGACACTGCTAAGCTTACCACTAACTAAACAAACTACAAAAGGTTCTACTAAGGACTGGGGTAAGCAGCACTCAGTGACAGAGGATGCGTCACGCAGACCGCTCAAAAATTATCAACTAATAGTAACTAAACCTAGTATCAAACTATCAATCCATCAACCACTATTTGACACGAGGACAAAGGAAGGACTAGAGTCTCTCTAGCAATAGCATTACCTAACTGAAGTTCTCTAAAGTAAACTCTTACATAATAATAAGGACAAGCGAGCGCAAAGTTGCAAACAAGTAAGAGTAGCGCCCAGCACCTGTGTCCTACAATCACAGAAGATTTTGATTTGAAACGTAATTTACCTGCAATGTAAGCAGCAGTATTCTTGTTATTTGTAAAACATTTATACACAAATCACAATACTTATACTACTATATATATTAGCTACTCACCAAGCCCCACGACCTCGACACCTAGCAGGTCCAACAGGTCCTGCTCCCGGTCGAGGATGTCTGACCACCGGTGGGCCAGCTGGTTATGGGTGCGCCGGACCCCTGAGCAGCGAAACACTGCCCGGCGCACCTTCGCCCACCGGCGGTGACGCTCCTGGGTCGGGTACCCGGAGCCTGGCCTGCCGCCTGCTGCCAAGGTCAAGGGGAGGTGGCGCTGAACAAAAAAAACAAGGGCGGCCACCTCCGCCTCAGTAAAAAGCTGGCAGGCTTGCACCCCTGCAGGGCGCAGTCTGCCGCAAGGCAGGCGGCGATTGGGCGCACACGCCTTGCCCTTCGAGCCGTTACTGCTACCCTTCGCCATGGTTCTAGGGTGGGAGGACGAGGCGGAAAAGAAAAGTTAGAAGGGAAAAATAAAGTTAGGGGAAGAAGTAGGAGCTTAAAGAAGAAAGTTATATAAAACAGTCGAAAAGTAAAAAAAACACAGTAAAAAGTAGAAAAAGATGCAAAATATAGACTTAGGCAGAGAGACAGATAGATAAGAAATAAAGAAAAATTGAAAAACAGTGTAAAAAACTAAGGATTCCAAAGATTGAGGGAGGATAGAAAAGCAGGCCCAGAACCATAGCATAGAGTGAAAAACAAGATGGCCGCGCTCATCGCGACCGCGTGGGTAAGTTCGCGCGATATTTCTCCCCGAGCACGCCAAAAACGTCGCGAACACGTACAACGCGTTCCCGAACATGGAATGCACATCGCGAGCACGCTATACGCGACCCGGAACAGGAAATAAGGGATCGCGAACGGGCGGGACAAGTGAAAAACAAAATGACCGCGCCCATAGGGGACTGCATGGGTAAGTTCGCGCCCCCGAGCACGCAAACAGCGTCCCGAACACGCACAACGCGTTCCCGAAGAAGAAAAACGCATCGCGAACGGGCGCGACAAGCAGCTACGCACGCTCGCGTAGCGCCCCGACGTCTTCGCGTAGCTTTGCGTAGCGCGACTACGCGAACTACGCCCACTCTTAATTTTTAGTCAGTCTTTTCAATAAAATCTTATCAGGCATCAAAATTCATAATTCATACACTAAATCCATTATAGTAAGCATTTAAAAAAAAAAAAAAGGATAAGCCAGATAATGATGCAAATTGCTATTGCCCGATCACACTATTAGGCAGTGACTGCAAACTCTTTACTAAGATCCTAGCAAATCGTCTTGCACCGGTAACCCAAATCGTAATTCATAATGATCAAAATGGGTTTCTATCAGGCAGATTAACTTCGATTAATACTAACTACTTAGTTCAGGCAATCGATTACTGTTCCACGAATAAAAGTAGAGCGGCCGTCGTCATGTTAGATGCGGAAAAAGCTTCGACTTAGTTCAGTGGGAGGTTTTATTTGCTATTCTTAAAAGATTTGCCTTTCCAATCAGGTTTGTGCAGCTACTAAGAAATTTGTATCAGAATGCAGCTGCACATGTAATAGTCAAAGGCAAGTTGGTAGGGCAAATCACTATAAGCCACAGGACCTGCCAAGGGTGGCCCATGTCACCTATTCTCTTCTCTTTGTTTATTGAACCCCTGGCTTGCGTCGTTCGTCAAAACTCTAATATCCTCCCACCAATAGCTGGCACAACCAAGTTTAAACTATTTGCAGACAATATGGCACTATATTTGGCAGCAGAGAAAGTCGACATCACAAATGCTTTTTCCAAAATCAGAGAGTTTACAGATATTGTCGGATATAAAATCAATCATGCAAAGTATGAGGGTTTAATATTCAATTGTGTAACAGGAGTATTACCGACCTCTATGCAGGCACATCATTCTTCTAATACCCCAATGAGATATCTCGGGATATTTGTCACACCCAACTTCCATGATGTGTTGTGCTTAACTATGAATCTACATTAACGAAGATGCGTAAACTACTTGATCAGTGACAGAATCTTCCAATGACGGGCCTGATTCACAGAACTAAGGGGCACATTACGATGACGGGCGGACAAAGTCCGCCCGCCACCGTAGCGGTGAATGGGACCGTCCGCCATAGGAGCGGCGGTCCCGCCGCGAGTATTAGGATGCCACCGCCACCGTGGCGGTGGCATCCCCTATTCCCAACATTGTGGCGGGTGATGTTCACAGCACCGCCCGCCACAATGCTGGGAATGTAGGTCGTGCATTGCCATGCACAAGGTGACAGGCACCGCGCGGTGCCTGCCACCTTGTCCATGCCAATGCAGGGGGGTACCATAGGTACCCCCCATGTGCACCCCCCACCCCTCAACACTCTGGGGGCCCGCAACGGGCCCCCAATAGCGAAGACCGTATGCCTTTCCATGGTGGCGTTGCCGCCATGGAAAGGCTGCTCTCCGCATCCATCCTAATATGGATGGCGGTGTCTTGCAGACACCGCCACCATATTACTGCCCTTTTCCGCCCGGTCACCTGTGTGACCGGCAGAAAACCGGCGGACGGTCTTTCCGTCTGCCGGGCTCCCCCCCACCATTGTAATGTGGCAGGGGGGGAAATGGCATGCGGGCGGAGGGGAATGGCGATCCGCCAGTCATCGTAATGACCCCCTAACTTAAGACAAAATCCTAAACTTACTACCATTTTGGTATTCACAGAAGGCACTTACTCATTTTGGTATTCACAGAAGGCACTTACTTACTCATTTTGAGTAACTTACTCATTTTGTGTAACTTACTCATTTTGGTATTCACAGAAGGCACTTACTCATTGATGAGTAAGTGCCTTCTGTGAATACTAAAATGAGTAACTTACTCATTTTGTGTAACTTACTCATTTTGGTATTCACAGAAGGCACTTACTCATCAATGAGTAAGTGCCTTCTGTGAATACCAAAATGAGTAAGTTACACAAAATGAGTAAGTTACTCAAAATGAGTAAGTAAGTGCCTTCTGTGAATACCAAAATGAGTAAGTGCCTTCTGTGAATACCAAAATGGTAGTAAGTTTAGGATTTTGTCTTAAGTTAGTTCTGTGAATCGGGCCCGAAGATTATTGGCCAGGTTGCACTGGTAAAAATTAATATTCTCCCTTTATTTGTATTTATGTTTTCGAATATCACGATCAAAGTTCCGCAATCATTTTTTGACGCAGTTGATTCTGATCTCCAGCATTTCATCTAGCAGGGCAAGAATCCTTGTATCAAACTTCAGGCAATTCAATTAAATCAGGAAGATAGAGGGCTGGCACTTCCTAGAATGAAGTCTTACTATCAGGCGGACATTTTGGATTGGCTCTCTAGATCTGTTAAATCCATGCTGAGCGATAGTAATTTTTATCTGAATAGAATGATAACTGCAGAAGTATCTAAGCTTTTCTTATTTCTGAAAATCCCTGGACTACCGAAGAGATCCAGGTATAAGGTGCCACTCATTATTGCCAATCGATTTAACAGGATATGGTAAGAGTATGATGTCCCCAGATTTCATCTTCAGCTAAAACTAGCTGATTGTGTCCCTTTAAGACTACCGTTAGGGGCCCAAATATTTAATTCAGGGTCAGCTTTAGTGCTGGTGGCACCCAGTGCAACAATGTTGGTTGGTGACCCCCAATGACCGCCTCCGCCATGGATTCCCTCACTGCCACCCTTTAACAGTGCCTCTCAAGTCTCAATAACCACTCTCTCTCAGGTGCATTTAATTCGTTTTATAGCGCCGCCACCACTCATACCACTGTAGGGTGTCAGAGCCCTTTACATCACACACACTTCACAGAGACAATCAATCATAGGTGTGTATATCAGTGTATAGGAAATGTTACATAAGATAGGAGTAGGAGTGACATGCCATCCATGCTGGTAGGCAGTATAGTTTAAGAGTGCTTGGTCTGGAGAAGCACAAACTAAGAATATAAATATAACCCCATGGTTGGGGGGTTCTCTTTAATAATCAGAATTGATTTCTATTCAAATGAACCTTTTTCTCAACATTAGGATAACGAAAGACTGAGGAAAAAATCATAATTCTCTAATCTATACCTTGCAGTTTGCATGCAGCTCTTTGATGGCAGTTAATATCTCACTGTTCTATGGGGGTCATTACGATGTAGGGCGGATCGCCACCGCCCGTCTGCCGGTTTTCCGCCGGTCGATCAGTCGACCGGGCGGAAAAGGGGCTACATATGGTCGCGGTGTCTGCTAGACATCGCCATCCATATTAGCATGGGTGCGGGAAGCAGGCTTTCCGTGGCGGCGATGCCGCCACGAAAAGGCATGCAGAGTTTGCTGTTGGGGGCCCGTTGCGGGCCCCCAGGGTATTGGGGGGGTGGGGGGTGCACATGGGGGGTACCTATGGTACCCCCCTACATTGTCATGGACAAGGTGGCAGGCACCGCGCGGTGCCTGTCACCTTGTGCATGACAATGCACACAGTGCATTCCCAGCATTGTGGCGGGCGGTGCTGTGTGCACCGCCCGCCACAATGCTGGGAATGGAGGATGCCACCGCCACGGTGGCGGTGGCATCCTAATCGCTGGTGCGGGACCGCCTCACCACTGGCGGCTGGTCCCAGCACCGCTAGGGTGGCGGGCGGACGAAAGTCCGCCCGCCATCCTAATAGGCCCCTATGTTAGGATTTTAACTTATAAACTACAAGCAACAAAAGGATCTCTAAGACAAAAGCAGTAACCCACTGACCTATTTACATTATATGCACTTTGTGATCTGCATGGTACACTTTCTTTTCAGCAGGCATATTAACCCTCTGCGCTACCTTACGGTGAGTCAAAACTTCCAATTCACAAACCTCCGAACTCTCTCTAGGAAGACCATTAATCATTGGCGTTATCTTGGTATTTTTATTGTTGCCTGAAAATTGCTGGATTCCAGGAATGCGGCAGCAGGTGTTTTAAAAACCACAATATACTTCAAACATAAGGCCCGAAGACAGCTCCTGGTGCGATTGCACCGCGCTAGAGCCGGCCCTGAATTATTTGGTGGGTTAGTCTAGGGTTTCGTATGCTGAAAGATGTGTTTCAAAATAATGAATTTATCCGATGGCAACAATTGATTTGCACTCACCCTCATTGTAGTCCCAATTTGTTATTCAGCTTTAAGCAAATCAGACACTTCTGCAGCGGTTATAAGGTGGGGAGAAGGCGCTAGCAGATAGTATCAGCAAAGCTTTATATGTGTCTAAATTAACGGGCACTGGTCATTGGTATCGAATTTTACATCAGAAGATTTATGAAGAGGTGGCACCAGATCTCCTGAATAGAATTAAATTGCTAACAGGGTGCAAGATTGGGACTTCTCAATGGAGACACCAGAATCAAATAGGCTCTAAGGCTTTCCGAGCAGCGAATTATAAGAGAATTGCTTTTTTGGGCTGGTGGATAATCTATTACACTCCAGCATGAATTGATAACATGCATCCAAGAGCCATGTCTGCTTGCTTTAGGTGCAAGTATGAAAATGGGGATTGGCGACGGTGGGCGGCCCGAGGTCCCCGCCCTGAGTGAGCGGGCTCGTGGAGTGCTGGCGGTGCCGGGCTCCGCTTGTCTGGTTGGGGCCGTTCTACAGCCCCGACGTACATCCTGCTGGGGCGGGAGGACTGAGGTAACCAAGGCCTGAGAGAGAAGGGCAACCGGCAGAGCCGTTACCAGAAGAGTCGACCCACCGGCCGGGTCCGCAGGAGCCCTACGACGCCTGCTGGAGCGAGGGAGGCATTGACCTGAGCGGGCCGAGTGGCGGTGGGCCCGATCACCTAATTCACACTTTGGAAATAAATGACTGGAGTGCAGCCACACGCTCGAGAGTGAGGCGCAACCGGTGACACCTGAGAACCAGTGGCGTAGCAAGGTCAGGTGGTACCCGGTGCGTAAAATTTCTTGTCACCCCCGGCTTGACAAAATGGCAGAAATATGTGTTTAAAACACATATTTTTGCCATTTTGACACCCCCCTCAGTGATTTCTTGTCACCCCTGGCTTGACAAAATGGCAAAAATATGTGTTTAAAACACATATTTTTGCCATTTTGTCACCCCCTCAGTGATGACACCCGGGGCGGCCCGCACCCACCGCACCCCCCTTCCTATGCCACTGCTGAGAACAGAGCGAGTTACAGAAGGCCAGAGGTGAGCAGTTCGCTCTGGGCAGCCAGACAGCAGGCAACTGGGAGAGGCAGAGTTAGCCGCCTAGAGCTGGTGCCCCAAAGGCGGGAGAGTGGCTCTACAATCCCGAGGAGTGACAAGGGTTACCTGTGGACCACAAACGTAAGCTGGGCTAACAAAGGTGACATCAGGCAGTGAAGGGAAAGGGGCTCCTCAAAAGTTGCCCAAGATCTTCAAAAGTCAAGAAGGGAAATGTGAGGTGGGGGAAAAGGAGAGGGCAACCCCATCACCCAATAACAGTGAGACTAGTGGTGAGGACACTCACCCTGAAAACGCAACGCACTCATGGAGGGGTCATCGGATCAAAGAGGCATACAGCAAATCGGACGAAGCGACCTATGGTGAGGAGGGTGGACTCACCAGTGATTAGCAGCGCAACACTACCCAACCCAAAAGAAAACGGAAAAGTCACAGCTCGACAGTAGGACAGAGAATAAAGTGCTTTATACAGAGGTGAAGAAACGTCTATCCAAAGATACAAAATGGTCAAAGACAAAGAAACAAAGCAATCAAGGCAAGGCAAACCAGATCATTACGCTAAAGTATTGGGCCTCCTAACAGGAGCTGAGGGAGAAACGCCGCCACCACCAGACAATACGGTCCTTCTGCAAGCGATGCCGTCCTCAGGGAAGTGCTGGAGTTTAGGATAGCAGAGGTGCGCTCAGAAGTTACCCTCCTGAGACAGGATTTAAGAAACGTGTCTGAAAGGGTGACACAAGCAGAGCAACACATATCAGAGGTGGAGGACGTGTCTCACACGCTCCGCGAAGAGGTCACAAGGCTTACCGCCTCCGTGAAGGAAGTGGCCTGGAAAGTGAATGATGCGGAAAACAGGGCCCGGAGAAACAATTTACACTTTGTGGGGTTCCTGGAGGGAGTTGAGGGAACAGAGGCAGGTACTTTTCTCGTTCAATGGCTCAAGGATAGCCTTCCAACAACACAATTCTCACTGTGCTTCATAATCGAAAGAGCACACAGAATGCCAACGACCAGTCCGCCGCCGGGTGCTGAACCAAGACCCTTAATAGCCCGCTTCCCGAACTTCCAAGATCGAGACCTGATACTGAGGGATATGAGGAAAAGGGAGGAAGTTCGGCATGACAACACAAAGATCATGGTCTTCCCAGATTACTCAAGGGAAGTCCAGAAGTAAAGACGAACCTTTGACTCAGTGAAAGCAAAAATGCGGCAGCTCCAATTGCAGTACATGCTACTCTTCCTGGCGAAACTTAAAGTTATGTACCAGGGGAAATCTCTCTTCTTCCAGACAGCAGAGGAGGCTTGGTCTTGGGTGGAGGAGCGCCCACTTCTGAGACGGCAGCATGGCTCTCTCGAGGTCCCTCACACAGACACGAGGCTGGAGACAGAACCTAAGCCCAAGAGAGATGTGAGGAGCCGCAAACCCAATCGGATGAACAAGACACGGAAGGGGACGCCCCACAGACGAAGCAAACGTCCTACTGAGGGAACTCCCTCTACAGAATCTGAAGAAGACCAGCAGGCAAAGCTGGACGGGCGGAAATAACTTAGGATCAGTGCTCACACCACCCCAGATCTCACAGAACAAGATCACACGATGGATATGGACAGTGCCACCCACTACTCCAGAAGATCACAAGCATGGAAGAGCTGAACCCTGTTGAGACCGACCAACATACCAAGCCGCAGCAGTTACAGGAGGGAGGCGAGGAAGGTTGAACTATCCAGGCTCACTGGAGACTGGAGGACAGTAAGCCGGCACTAAATGCCCCAGAACACTTGCACACACAACACCTAGTGCGTGTTCCGCCTAGGCAGGACACTCCCCCTTTTTTCACTTTTCATATAAGAAGAATAAGGGGGTATTTCTAAGCGGTGAGTTAGCTGGTGGGGACATAGACCTCTCAGTCTTAACCTACACCAAAGTTGTCATGTTGACCATAGGGGGTAGCGCCGTGGGTAAGGGGACAGAGTGGGGTGCGGGGACCGAAACTTGGGAGTTGAATTTTGAGTTGCAACAAAGAAAGAGTTGTTTTGCTTTAAATGTTAGACGAAGAAAATATAGAGGTAGGGCGGCCGGCTACACACACGGATCTGGACACTGTAAACATGGTTAGATCACAGAAACTCTCCTCAAGATCCAGGGTGAGGAGGGGTACTAGGTATTGACATAGAATGTCAACGGGCTAGGAAACAAAATCAAAAGGGGGTTGGTGGCCAATTACTTTAGGAGGCTTAAGCCAGACATAATCCTGCTTCAAGAAACTCACCTTAGGGGTACCCGCTGTGCGTTCCTCGGAAGGGGAACATATACGACTTTGGCACACACAGGATTCAGAGGCTAGCCATACTAATTAAAAATTCCCCCCCCCCTTTCTAATCACTAAAACCTGGGCAGATCCCAATGGTACCTTTGTTGCTGTCCAGGGGCTATAGGGACAAAGGGATCTCACACTAATCAGTCTCTACAGCCCCCCCAGGACTGCACAAATGCACACTAGATAGGGTGGCAGAGATTTTACTGGATTCCGAATCCTCAACACACATAATAGGAGGCAACTTTAATGATGTGGTCGACCCAGACGTAGACCGTACACGCATCGTCAAGGGACAGAAAGACCCGACGCAATTAGCTAAACTTTTACAAACACTGGGGCTGGTTGATATCTGGTGCAGACACCATCCGACAGACCCCACGTACTCCTTCTTTTCCGGAGCACATATAGTGTTCTCTAGGCTAGACTACCTCCTGGTCCCAGCGGGAAAGATAGGGGAGGTCAAACAGATAGAATATCAGGCAAGAGGGTTATCTGACCACTCACCTTTATGGATGACGGTGTGTGGGAAAGCCCACAGGCACCAATTGTGGTGGAGACTCAATGCTTGGGATCTTAGACACACAGCAGTAGCCCGAGAGATTAGAGTGGAATCAGAACTATATTTTAGTGAAAACGAAGGATCGGTGTCTTCAGATGTAATCTTATGGGAGGCGTATAAAATGGTGCTCCGGGACAGGGCACAAAATATAATTGCACACAAGGAAAAGAGAGAGACTAGGGAGGTGAAGACACTGGAAGGCAAGCTTATAGATTTGGAGAGACAAGCGGTCCTAAATAATGACCCCCAGGTGCGCCGCCAGGTAGCCCTCACCCGCAGGGAGTACCAGGCAGGAAGCCAAGGCACAACCAATGGCGACGCATCACCGCCTGTATGAGACTGGGGACAAAGTAGGGAGATTACTGGCTTGGCTAAGCAAAAAAGAGAGAGACTCCAGATGGGTAATAGCTATCCAGGAAGGGGACACAACACACAAGGAACCCCAAAGCATAGCAGACGCCTTTGCACGCTACTATGCAGACTTCTACAAAGTCAGGGTACTAGCAGAGACCCCTCAGATCGCTAGCTACCTAGGTGCACTAACTACACCCACCTTAAGTGGATATGACCTAACAGCCCTTGAAGGCGAATTATCCCTAGAAGAGGTCACAATGGCCATAGCTAAGCAAAAATCACGGAAAACCCCGGGACCGAATGGACTGCCAGCTGAATTTTTCAAGGCTAACGCCAGTCTCCTGAGTCCACATCTCTTTAAACTGTATCTGGCAGCACGAAAGGAGGGGTCTTTGCCACCAGACCTCCGCAACTCCACAGTGGTGGTGATACACAAGGCCGGGAAACCGGCGCTAGACTACGGGTCGTATAGGCCCATTTCACTACTTAATGTAGAAACCAAAATACTGGCCACGATCCCAGCCACAAGATTGCTGTTGGTGATCACCACTCTCACACTTGCCGATCAGTCTGGCTTCATGCCCAAGAGGGCAACGAGATTTAACTTACGTAGACTTGCCAATTGGTTGGACTCAGTTCAAAACAGAACAGACCCACACGTGGTTTTTTCCTTAGACGCAGAGAAAGTGTTCAACGCCGTGCACTGGGCATTCATGAGATATGTTTTAATGAAATTCAGGTTTGCCCAAAGTTTCTGGCCTGGATAGACCTACTATATATTAGCCCGTGGGCACGAGTGCAAGTGAAAGGAGCAATGTCATCCGCTTTTTCTATAAGCCGGGGCACCAGGCAAGGATGTCCCCTCTCCCCTCTGCTCTTCGCTCTGATCATGGAACTGCTGGCATGTCTGATAAGAAATCATCCAGACATCAGAGGCTTTAGAGACGAAAGAGGGTGGCTCAGTGAAGAGAAGATATCATTATATGCTGATGACATACTCCTATATGTTACAGATCCAGACACAACACTACCCACCATAGTGCAGATTTTAAATGAATATGGGCATCGGATAAATTGGGGGAAATTTAGCTTATATGCCGTAGGGGTGGGCCCGATTACAATGAAACTACAGAGACAACTGCGGGCTGAGATAGAGGGATTCCGATACCTCGGCATCTATATTACCACCAACCTAGCGGTGAGCATTGAGCACAACATGAAACGGATATTGAGGGAGTTCCACGAAGGTGTGGAAAGATAGAGGAAGCTTCCATTGACACTCCTGAGGAGAGCAGCAAAGTATAAAATGATTACCCTCCCCAAGCTGCTCTATATTCTTCAGAATACATACCATAAAATTCCAGAGGAGATTTTCAGACAATAGATCATGAGACCCGCATACTCCTGTGGGATGGGGACATCCAAGGGTGGCTCTCCAGACTCTGCAACGCAGTCAATACAATGGAGGGATAGCCCTACTGGACACAAGGTCCTACTACCGGGCAGCCCACTTGGTGGCAATAAATGAATGGGGGCACTTCCCAGGTGAACATCTGGCATATGCTCTAGAGAGGCTTCAATTCCAAACTCACACACACCTCCACTATATATATGGGGGAAGAGGAATAAGACAATTGCTCACAGCTACCCAAATGACGATAGAAGCATGGAAAGCGGCGGAACGCTAAATGAAATGGGACAGGAAACACACAAGAGAAACACCATTATGGGAAGGGACGCGACTGCCAGAGATAGCCAAATTGCAGGGTTTCAGATCCTGGGATACGATAGGAATCTCCAGACTTGGGGACATACTAGAGAAAGGGTCCCTAATCTCATTCAACTCACTACAACGCAAATATTAGCGGAACGACACTCAAAGATTTAAATATCTACAGCATGCATGGTAGGCAGGGAAACTAGACACATTAGAAATCCCAGAATTTGCACCACTAAAGGGAAGACTACTGCAGGGCAAAATTCCAGAGAAATCTATCTCCTGGACATATAAAACTCTTATCAATAACATGCCAGATAACCTGAGAGCTCTTAGAGCGCGGTGGGAAACAACTAAAGGTGGGATGGATGACCTCGACTGGGAAGCAGCATGGATGCACCCAAGGGAGGTAGCCACAAAATCGAGGCTACACCTAATACAATTCAAAATCCTACATAGGGCATACTTTGACAGGGTACGCTTGCACAAAATGGCAGAGACACCAGAGTGTATCCGCTGTAAGACAGAAAGCGGAACTTTTAGCCACACATTATGGAAATGCCATCCAATATAAATATACTGGACCCAAATTATAGAGGAGAAGGGGAGGGTAGTGGAAGCCCAAATACCAGTAGATCTCAAATACGTCCTGTTAGGCATCCCCAAAGAAGTGGATCTCCCATGACATAAACTCTTGCTGTGCAATCTAGGGCTTATTGTAGCCAAGAGAGATATAGCCAAAAACTGGGGGACCCCACTCCCCCCACAAAGGAAGATTGTCGAAAAGGTATGGATCTGTACATGGGGGCAGAAAAGGTGGTATACCAGGCAAGAGGCTGCCCAAAGAATTTTAAAAAGATCTGGGGTCCCTGGTTGAGATACTATGGGTTAGAACTGGGGAGCAAGACATTAGGTTTTGGGCCAGACCCGGGGACACTAGAAAGACAAGATGCAAGCTTTTCGGTTCTCCGCGACACTTGTCAGAAATCAGTTTGAATTTTCAAATACTGCGAAGTGTGACAGCCATGTTGAAAATGAATCGTGTTGTGATTGTCGTCAGCTAGATGTAAATTGTGATACCTTATGTTCTTTCTTCGTCGGCAGCATCAAAATGGGTTTATGTAATATTTTCAAGAAAAATGTACCAATAAAAATATTTCCCAAAAAAAGAAAAGAAAATGGGGATTGGCTCCATGTCAGATTCACTTGGCCTTCATTGACCAAATTCTGGGAAGAGATCTTCTTGGTGATCAGCCTTAGACTAAATCTGAAACTGACTCCTGATGCTTATGGCGCTCTCATTGGTATCGTGACTCAGCAGTCCGAGATCTCATCAGCTCAACAGCAATTTTTCTATATTTCTACTTTAGTCGCAAGATCTATGATATTGTCAAATTGGAAATCTAGGGAGGTCCCCATACTGAGTTAGTGGACTGTAAAAAAGCGGAGAGCTAAGTTATTTGAAAATTGTGATGCATTAAGAAATTGATCCATAGGGAGGTTTTCGAAAATATGGAAATGCTGGGCTAGCAGAAGTGATTGAATTGGCTAGTCTAAGTTGTTCTGTAGGCGTCTTCCATATTTCATGATCTTTTTTTTGTCGCTCTAACTTTACTTCTTTAAGAATATACAGTCCTCAATTATGTTTGTATGGCGAATGAAATCTGTATTGATTGCTACATCTAAAAAATAAAAATAAATTCTATAGTTGTTCCTAAATGTATGGGGGGATAGCCAGGTTGCCGCATTACAAATTTCCAGCATTGCTGCCCCTTTGACTGCTGCCCAAGAGGTGGCATTGCCTCTTGTCGACCATCCTTTAATTAATCCTGGCACAGACCTCCCCCTAGTCTCATATGCAGTCATGGTTGCTAATTTCAACCACCTACTCAAGGTCGTCCTTGAGGGTTTTAGACCTTGACCTGCCTTCCCAAATGTAACAAAGGCTTTGTTTCAGTTAAATAGATATCTAATACCCCCTTAACATCCATATTATGCAATTGCTGCTCATCCACAGAACCCGATGAAAGACAAAAATACATTTGGAACTCTACAGGATTCTACTTCTGAATATTATGCCCACGTTTTTCTCAACCCTGAGGTTAGCGGGAGCTTTGTGCCTTGCAAATCACTTCACTTTTAATTTTCATCTCTAATCAAAAGCTAGAAGATAGCCTAAGAGTTTTTTACTCTTTGTGGCTTTTTCCTTCTGACAGTGCTGGAATTTCAAAAAGTATTATGAGTGGAGATTCCATTTGGTATGTGGAAACAGTTTTGAATCTGTTTGGTCCTGAGGTCTATTGAGATAATTAGCAATCAGGTGATATTGTCATTTGGTGCATCTGGATGCAATGATTTTTAGGGCCAGATGCATCAAGGCAAAAACCGGTCACAAACGGGCAGATTCGCCGAATCTGCCCCTTTGCGACCGGTAGTTTTGCATTTGGGATGCATCATCCCAAATGCAAAAATCGCAATTTAAGTAATCGCAAAAATTGCGATTACTTAAATTGCGATTGCATATAAGGAATCGCAAATTGCAATTCCTCAAATGCAATGCATGAAGCAAATTGAAATATCGATTTCGCTATTAGGGGTCGCAAATTACCGTCAAATGAAACTGGACGGAAATTTGCGAAAACTTTGAAAAATGCACTAAAGTGCATTTTTCAAAGTTACATGTTACACACACACATGCCCTTGGGGCATGTGTGCGTGCAACATGTGTTCACATGGCAATTTCAGGGGTGCAACAGGGTGTCCTTTTGGCACCCTTGCACCCTTGAAATGGCATGCGCAATTTGCGAGTACCTATTTGGTACTCGCAAATTGCGCATGCAATTTCCATTGATTCCTATGGGCCTCGAGGCCCATAGGAATGAATGGGTAGCAATTCCTTAATTGCGACTCGCAATTTGCGAGTCGCAATTAAGGAATGTTTAGGAATCGCAAAATTTTTGGGGATTCCTACATACATAGGTAATTGCGATTCTTTAAAAATCGCAATTAAAAAATCACAATTGTCTATCTTGAAGCATGTGCACCTTAATGTTGATGACAGCCAGCGTGGCATCTTCTTAAGCAGAAGATGTCAGCTTTATTCAATACCTCAGAGTGAGCCTAATATATAACATCGAGCATGTCTACTCCCCAGCAGTGGATAGCCAAGATGCTGTGTGCCACAGATGAAATCTTGAAGAAGGTTGTCAGCAGGATTGTGGTCTTTTCCAGGCGTGTGCATGGTACAAAACCAATAGAGCTGCATTCCTCAACCACCATCTTTCAATACAAAATTACATTTTGGCATTTGGGTTTCCAAAGATGGGTACAAGCGCTTGTTGATCGGTGACCACTGTGAATTAGTTGCCATAGAGAAACAAATAAAAATGTTTAGAAGCCCATACTACTGCCAGGTGTCCTAGCTTTTCACATCCTGTCAGCTTTGATTCAAATAGAGACTGCAAGGCTTTTGTTCATTAATGCGCCTTTTGTTAACGAATTCCTACATCTAGTTTAACACCAGTATTCTTACAGTCGCCTTTAATTTAGAAGATGTTCGTTTTGATATATGAATATAGTTGCTCGAGCAGATTGCAGATGGACGTGAAGCTGTGCGTTGCAGAATTCTGACAGGTAGAAAAAAGATTTTTCTCTTGTGTTTTGGCCTGATGCCGTCAAAGTAATAAGAATGGATAACTAATCAGTTAGTCTCTGAGGTCGTGGTGTCTGCCTGAGTGCAGTGAACCTGCTAAAATTCACTTTGATTTGTGGACCTGTTAAATAGCCATTAAGGGAGTGGAAGTGATGTGAATGTTACAAGCAAGTATAGTAGAATATCAAACAGAACATGTACATATTGGTTCAGTTGATAAGGCATGCAGCTTTCCAGAGTTTTTGTGAGGAATGGTAGGTTAGACATAGGATGAGAATTGTTGAGGTTGTCTCCGTCCGCCTCTTGTGTTTTTTTTTAGCAGAGGAATGAATTACTTGTTCCACTTTCATGCAGCCAGGAACCTCCTCTTTGAGCAGCGAGGAGTATATCATCTGGGTCCAAAACGGGCTATGTGCCTTTTAAAAAAATGTTTAGTTTGAGTTTATTAAGAACACAAAAACAATATTACAATAATAAATATGTCTTATTAACAAAAATGAATCAAAGTGATAAGCATAAGCTGTAATACCAGAAGGGAATATTGCTAGAAATACATAAGAGTATAGGAAGAAAAAATGTTGTAATAAACTGTATAAATACATATGAAAAATAAGAGGAGTGACAAGGAAAAAGAAAAAGAATGTGTATGTACATTTCATAAACTTGAAAAATGGTAATGGCAAAGATTTGTAGACATTGTGAAAAAGAAAGAAAAAATAAACATCCTGTATATGTTTATGAAATCCTATACATCTTTTCATTAGCATAAAAAAACCAAAAGGGTGAAATTCAAGGTGGTTTCCTTACTTCATCTGATACAGTAATATTTTTATTAACAGATGAGGCAGAATGGGATAAACATGTTGTTAGTGGAAGCCATAAGAGATCCCTTTTATGGCTAAGGATATAGGAGAGACTTAATCGATGTCTGGTGATGGAGCAGGATAAATGAAATTTTTTTAACCTCCTAATAATTTTCGTAAAATAATTAATAAACATGTTCGTCAGTAAATAACCAACAATGTATGTTACATGTAAAGGGTTAAAGGTAACACGCTATTTTTGTGTGCAAATTAATCAACTTATAATTGTTTACGTGTCTAACTTAAACGTAAATACTTGCGTACTAATAAAATAATAAACGCATGATTTGTGCTTTAAAAATAAAACGTGTGGTGGCAAAATAAAGCGATGGTAAGTAAGGGACGGCTTTATATGTTACTTTTTGCTAGGTAATACCTAATTGGGGTACGTAGAAAGACGGGAGGGAAACGAAAGGGTTTATATTCTTTATTTTAACAATATTTTGTTTATCTTTGAAAATAGTGCGCTTAGGCCTGTTGAGCAGCGATATAAAATGGCCGCCATTTGCTAGAGTACGCATGAGCAAGAAGCCGTGTGGTAGAGGAGAAAGGCTGTAAAAAAGGATGACCACGTGTTCGTGCTGAGAGCCTAAGATGGAAGTATGGTCAAGGCTATTGTGACCTTTTGGAGCAAATGTGTGCCAAGATGATCAGCAAGAAGCGTGAGAAGTCAAACTGAATAAATGGACGGAACTGTTGAATCTAAAAAGTATCAGAAATAGATACAAATTGGACTGATCGAAACGGATGAGCAATGTCATGAACTGTGGGAAACGATGCAAGCATGGACATTCCACAAAGAACTGGTTAAGACAAGGAAGTTTGATTAAAATGTATATGGACTTGAATGAACCAATGAGAAAGAATCACGCCATAGAGATGCAACTTTTTTATTCAGTAAGCTAGAATTAGGGTATAAGAAGACCTACTCTTGGTGGGAGGGGTTAGATGCTGGAGAGAGTGGATGCTGTAGATGGGTGAAGTTGCGGTTGCTGATGCTGACGAGCTGATGCTGCTGCTGCTATTTTATATTTTTAGTTGAGTATAAGATGCTGCTTTTGGAGAACCTTTTTACTCCTGATAGATTTTTTATTTTAGAACTATTAGATTTTCCAAGACAGATAGATTGATCTTTTGGAGTTCTTGCTGTAACAACTTTATTTTTCCGTCTAATAGGTATGCATTGCAATTTCAATTTATTCTTATAATGATGATAAATGTAATGATCTGAATAATAAGCTTAAACTTATTTCTTGCTTCAAAACTATATATAAACTTTATTATTCTTTAAACAAATGACTCAGTGATTCTTTAGCTCAATAATTAAGGTAAAATGTTAAAGAGTTTATTGTGATTGAGCTGGTCTTAATCACCATCAACTGATTCCTACTAGTTGGTCCATCGACCAATGAGCGGAATACCTTAAAAGCAATGAGAAACATTATGTCGTGTTAAAAAGAGGTATCCCGTCTCCTTCCAGCGAATCGTTTTCTCCTAGGTTAAGGACGGAGGTAATCCAGGGAATAAATGAGTAAGTGAATGTGTATGCGGTGTTATGGGCCCCACCGTCATATGGATATAGTTTGTGTGTTGGAGGGATAAGTTGCACCTGGATGACCGAAGCATATAGGAGAAGAATTTTTATTGTTAGCGCTGGATCAGATTTCTTGGTAGCAGAGTTATGGTTACTATAGATTAGTTTGGTGATTATTGATTATTGATTAGTGATTATTGATTATTGATAAGTTCATGTCTAACACTTTATGTTGAGTCGCGTTATGTTATATGTAAGTTTTCACGCTTCCGGGAAGTAGGAAGTGGAACACGTGTGGCAAGAGAAGTCACATGGAATAGTGCATTGTCTGAGTTCATATTGGTGATAACACAGGTAGTGTTATGATAGGGACATTCTCCGCATAAAAGGTGTGTAAGTGAAATAGTGATCGGTTTCCTTGTGAAACTCTGGCCTTAATTCTCAGGAGCAGTATAGTCTCCACATGTGTTTTATCCCCAGAGAAACGGGATTACCGCTTGCTTGAAAGAAGGGTAAGGTAGAGGGAAGTGCTACTTTATCGGCGAAAAAGAAAATTCTGTGGTAGGGTAGAGGTAAGCGCTGCCTACTGGAAAATACAGAATTCTTGTGTAAATGGACAAAGCTATCTCTTTTGTTTAGTGAATCAAACAATGGAAATGTGTTTTAAATGTTGTAACTAACAAAGAATTGTTGAAAAAGAAATTGCCGATAAATTTTGTAAAGGAGGGGTCAAGAGCAGAACTGACGTAGACAAAAGCCGCGCTGGGATTGGGCAGTGCGCTAGTCATACAGAAACAGGAGCAGAGCTGACGTAGACAAAAGCCGCGCTGGGATTGGACAGTGGGCTGTAGACAGAAACGGCTCTGATTGGAGAGTTGGTGTGAGTCGCGCTAGTATTGGTTGAATAGAATAGTGACGTGGAAGTTTGTGATTGGAGTGTTGGTGTGAGTCGCGCTAGTATTGGTTGGAATAACGCATAGAGAACAGTGTTGAATTACGGATTGTTGAGGAGAGAAAGCGATTGTGAATCATGTCGTATAATGAATATGGTAGAGAGAAAATGTCGTGGATGTCGAAAGTTAAGAACTTCTTTAAGAAAGACAAAAAGGTAGTGACTAGAGAGGGACAAGTAATTCCTCCGCCGAAATCACCAGCTGCGCACATGATGCTGAAATATGGATATCATACATGCATATGGTTAGAAAATTGGACAAAATATACCAAGAATGATGGAGCATTGGCTTTCCCTGAGAATGGTTCATTTAATGTAGCTGTACTACGGAATTTGAGAGAGAAGATGGCAATGTTAGAACCTAGACCTAGACCGACACAGTTTGAAGCTTTAACTGAATGGGAAGATGAAATGTATGAACGAGAGAGTTTTAGAGGATTAAAGAATCATGAGTTTGTGCCTGGAAGGTTATGGGGAGTAAATCATGAGGACAGAATAAAGCGTTGAAGATGTGCTAATATGACAGGAGGTTTGTTTCCAGCTTTTACAGTAGAGGAAGAAGCAAAGAGAAAGTGTACAGAGAAAAATAAACATGTAGTTATAGAAAAGTATGGGTATGGTGGTAGTGAAACGGATGACGAATTGCTGGAAGATATTTTAAACAGAAACCCACCTCCATACCAACAGACTTCTGCGGTGGTGACACCTAATGCATCGCCAATGGAAACTGGGAGGAATAAAAATCCCGAAAGAAGAGATGAGATAAATAGGTCACAAGATCAATTAAAAACTTCACAAAATGAAGAGATAGAAAGTGACAATGCAACTGAATTAGCAAAGACCACAAGAGAATTGACTGAGAAAATAAGAGCATTGACAAAAAATATGGAAGCTGTAACTGTACCAGTGACGATAGGTCCAGTAATGCCAATTTTTGAGAATCAGAAAATTGATGAACGTTCTTTAGTGATTCCCATGAATTCACATTTGCAAAGAAAAAGAGAAGGGATGGAACTGAATAATGAAGGTGCACACTATTTGGTTAGTACCTATAGACCAAGCCCACCTACTAATTTGACGATAAACGAGAATAAGATCAGGAGAATACCCATGGTAACGGAGTCTGCATCAGGGACACCAGAAAGAAGTAACAATTGGATAGAATTAAATAGTACGCCTGTAGGTCCGACTCCAGATGAGTTAAATGAATGGATGAAAACGCTAAAAACAAAAGAAACAGAAGTAAAACCATTAGATGTAATTAGGTTAAAAATAGACATGGAAGAATTGATTTTAGGAACGATTGGTACAGAAAAACTAAAAAATTATCAGGATGATGAGATTATGTTTTTATGCAAAAGTCTTACATGGAGAGCTAGGAATTTACATGACAAATTAGAAGAGACAGCAAGTGAACTAGGAGTAGAATTTGCAAAAATGAGAACGTTGCAGAAACCATACAGAGTAGATTTTTGTGAGAAAGATATAGAGAATCTGAATACATCAGGAAGATTGACCCAAATAAAAGAGTTAATTGTTTTACTGAGAAAATGGGGTGATGTGGATAGATGGAGAAATAGATGGACGAAAAGGAGTGAGAAAGTTACAGATAAAGCATCTTTGGCTTTTGCAGTGACAGATAAGGAACCAGTTGTAAGGGAGTACCCGATGAGAGAGACTCCAGGAGGTAGTTATGTGCATGTTCCATGGACTAGACAGGATATACTGTCATTTACAAATGACTTCCCAAAGTTGAGAGAAAAGCCAGTAGAATGGTACAGACAAGTGGAGAGATTTGTTAAAGTTTCAAAGGTGTTGTGGATAGACTTGGATGGATTGTTTGATATAGTAGTGCCAGCTGATTTGTGGACAGAATGTAAGATTACTATTGATTGGCCAACTGTAGAATATCCAAGGGACGCTAAAACAGGAGCGCCAGGACCAGAAGTGATGAGGAAGTATGACCAAGTAATTACCTTTTTGAAGAATAAGATTCCACCTAAAGAAACAGATTGGGTAAAAATAGACAGAACAACGCAGGAAAGTAAAGAATCAGTGCATGCTTATTATGAAAGGCTGTTGTTAGTTTTCAAACAGTATAGTGGTTATGAGACACTAAATGAGAAGGATATGAGTCATTTTGTATATAGATTTGTATATGGGTTGAAACCAGAGATAAGTGAGATGATTAAACAGCATATGATTTGTTGGCAGAATAGCACAGTCGACGAAGTTTTGAGGTATGCTAAGTATTGCAGTGATGATATTGAGAGTAGACAGCGTAAATTGAAAGAAAAAGCCATGTGGGCACAGGTGAAAGTTGCAGAGAAGCAAGAAGCTCAATTGAGAAATACCGGTAATGAAGCAGGACAGGTTAGATCTCGACCAAATATAGGTAAAGGAAAAGGTCAAATGAGCATAGATGAGGCAAAGAAAAAGTGGCCATGCCACAACTGCGGAAAGCTAGGGCATTGGAGAAACGAGTGTAAATTTCCTCCAAAACTTAATGTGGAAAATCAATCATTAAATTCACAGGTGCAGAGTGAGGTAGTTACTCAACAAAGTCAGGTGCCACAACCACCACTTGCCAAGAGTGTTAACCAACAGAAATACAGTGCAGAAACAGGATTCTACGGAGGAGAACAGGTAACACAGTTGCCGCGTGCAGCTGCCATTTCTCAATATTGGTTACGACAGGATGAGGATGAAACGGATGAAAGCTTCTGACGGTGCCTAGAAGAGGGGGAAGAGTGCGTGCTTGGCGCAACTCTTGAGGTAGATCAGTCTGGTCCATTTGTGGATGGAGAAGTGAATGGTGCAAATGTAACATTCCTTGTGGACACTGGAGCTACCCGTTCTACTGTTAGGTCAGTGGAAATTCCAAACCTTCCTCTCTCAGGTGAACATATCCAAGTAGTTGGAGTTTCGAATCAGCAAATAAAGACGCCTCTTACTAAATTAGTGGAGGTAAAGATTGGTCCATTTAGTGAAATGCACCGATTTGTGGTATGCGATTGTAGTCCCGTGAACCTATTAGGACGCGATCTATTGTGCAAAATGAATTGCACTATCTATTGTACTCCAGATGGAATTGCATTTCAGACCCCAGATGAAGATGTACTGTATAAAATGACAATGGTAAATTTAGAGCCAGAAGTAAATGATTTGTTTCCTGTATTTGATGCAGAGAAAATCCCAATTGAATTGAAAAAGACAGTGAAAGAAGAAGTGTGGGACTTTACAGGAGAAGATATAGGATTAATGAAAGAAGTAGATCCCGTTAAAATAACTGTAAAAGAAGGAACGAGTTACCCAAATACGCCCCAGTATAAATTGACACCAGAAATAATTGAAGGAATAACGCCAGTAATAAATAAAATGGTTGAACAAGGGATTCTAAAAGAAATCATGAGCAGTCCATGTAATTCGCCAATAATGGGACTGAAAAAGCCAAACGGAACATATAGAATTGTACAGGATTTGAGGAAGGTAAACAAAATTGTAGTGCCTTGTTGCCCAATAGTACCGAACCCTGCCGTGATTCTATACCAGATTCCACGTGAAGCAGAATGGTACACAGTAATTGATTTGTGTCATGCATTTTTCTCTATTCCATTGCATCCAGATAGCCAGCCATTATTTGCGTTTAGGTTTGGAGAGCGTATTTTGGCATGGTGCCGAATTCCTCAAGGGTACACAGAAAGCCCCTCAATCTTTACTCAGATTCTAAAGAAATCCTTGGAAGATTTAAAAATGCCAGAAAAGTCAGTGATGGTTCAGTATATTGATGACCTACTGGTGGCATCAAAAACGAAGGAAGCATGTGTCAATGATACAATTGCTTTGCTGAATCATTTAGCAAAAAGAGGACATAAAGTGTCCCCATCAAAATTGCAGTTTTGTCAACAAGAAGTCCAATATTTAGGGCATAAAATTGAGAAAGGAGTGCGAAAGGTAACGACTGAAAGAATAAAAATGATTCAAGGAATGAGAGCTCCAATGACGCAAAGAGAGGTAAGAATGTTTCTGGGAATGGTTGGATATTGTCGACAATGGATAAGCGGTTTTTCGCTGATTGCTAAACCGTTGCAAAAACTAACAAAGAAGGATGTTAAAGATCCTTTTGAAATGAATGATGAGGAAATGAAAGCATTCAGAGAGCTGAAAAAGAAATTGTGTGAAGCTCCAGCATTGGGAATGCCTGACTATGAGAAAGATTTTGAGTTGTATTGCAGTGAAAGAGATGGATGTGCATTTTCAGTCTTGGTACAAAGACATGGAACTATGAAAAGACCCATTGCATATTTTTCAGCTGTTTTAGACCCTGTAGCGAAAGCGTTGCCTGGATGTTTGAAAGCAGTTGCTGCTACTTGTGTGAGTCTGGAACAGAGTGAAGGCATAGTGATGGGATATCCACTGAGAGTATATGTTCCCCATTCTGTGGAAATTCTCTTGACAAGAACGAAAACACAATATATGACACATAGTCGGCTGACTAGGTATGAAAAAGTAATTTTAAGTGCAGATAATGTGACCATTGACAGATGTATGAATGTGAATCCTTCGACATCATTGCCAGATGAAGAGAGTGTGATTGAAATGGATGAAGTAGATCACGATTGTCTGAATGTGCTTGAATATTGTACAAAACTGAGATCAGACATACGAGATGAGCCCTTAAAGGAATCAGATTATATTCTGTTTGTGGATGGCTCATGTTTGAGAACGAATGATGGAGTTCTAAGTGCAGCATATGCAGTTTGCACAGTAGCAACTGTAATGGAAGCATCTTGTCTGAAAGGGATACGGTCTGCCCAAGTCGCAGAACTAGTAGCTCTGATTCAAGCATGCAAGTTGGGAAGAAATGTACGGGTTACGATTGTGACAGATAGCCAGTACGGTTTTGGGGTGGTGCATGATTTTGGTCAGATTTGGTCACAAAGAGGTTTCTTGACGTCTGCAGGAACGCCAATTAGAAATGGAGATTTTGTGAAAAAGTTGCTTGAGGCGATACAGCTGCCTAAACAGATTGCTGTTGTGAAGTGCAATGCACATAAAAATGGGGAAGACTACATAACTGTCTGCAATAAATATGCTGATGAGATTGCACAGTACTGTGCAAAGAATGTGGTTTCTTTAAACAAAAGCCGAGAAAGAGAGCATATTTCTTGTCCTTTGCTTTTCACTAACCCTGTCGAGACATGGGATGAGGTGAGACAGTTACAGGAAGCAGCAGATGATGAGGAAAAAGATACATGGATAAAAGCAGGATGTAGAAAACATGAGGAAAATGATGTTTGGGTTTACAGAGATGAAAGACCAGTTATGCCTGATAGCATGATTTCTGACATGGCACGGATGTACCATGGACAAGCACATATTGGGAGAGATTCAATGATCAGACTTTTTAGACAAACATGGTATAATCCAAAATTCAGAGCCATAGCTGAGAGTCTTTGTCAAAGATGTCTTATTTGTCAACAGTTAAATCCAGGAAGGAAGACAGTAGTGAGTCTAGGAACAATAGGACGAGAAGGAGGTCCGTTCACTAGAATGCAAATGGATTTTATTGAAATGCCCCCTAGCAACAGACTAAGGTATGTCCTTGTAGTCGTCTGTTTGTTTCCCGTTGGGTGGAAGCATACCCAACCAGAAGGAATGATGGAATCACGGTAGCAAAACTTATGCTGCGAGAATTCATTCAGAGGTATGGTTTTCCAGTCACGATTGAAACAGATAGAGGAACACATTTCCAAAATGAATTAGTTAAACTGATTTGTGAAGCACTTAGTATTAAACAGAAACAAGATTGTGCATACAGACCAGAGGCTTCTGGAATAGTAGAGCAAGTGAATGGAACAATTAAGAACAGGTTAGGAAAAATGTGTCAAGCTACAGGACTCAAATGGCCAGATGCCTTGCCATTAGTTTTAATGACAATCAGAAGTATTCCGGAAAGGAAAACTGGACTCAGTCCCCATGAGATAATTATGGGACGAGCAATGAGACAAGCACATGTACCTGTCAACAAACTACTGACTATAACTGATGATCTGGTGCTGGATTATTGCAAAGGATTGGCTGATGTGGTGCGTTCTGTGTTTCATCAGGTTGGACCGGATGCGACCACTCTTGAAAGAAAACCAGCTCACGACTTGAATCCAGGAGATTGGGTCCGCATAAAAGTCCACAGGAGAAGAAACTGTTTGGTTCCTCGCTGGGACGAACCACGACAAGTGATCCTGGTGACAACCACTGCAGTCAAATGTGCAGGAGTGAAACACTGGGTGCATGCCAGTCACACCATCAGAGTTCCAGAACCTGAAGATCGACATGTGAGTCGACATCAGGAAATATTGGATAACAGTTCAGCATCAGAAGCAGAAGAAGAAACAAACAGGGTGCCAGAATCTGAAGATCGACCTGTAAGTCGACATCTGGAAGACCCAACTACAAGTGCAACGACAGAAGAAGTAGAGGAAATAGCTGAAGTTCCAGAACTTGAAGATCGACATGTGAGTCGACATCTGGAAATATCAGATACCAGTTCAGAATCTGATACAGGTCATTCGGATTGTGAAGAAATTGTGAAAAGAAATTGGAGATTTGAAAGTATAAAAGAAGAAACTGAGCAAGAAGATAGTAACAGTGAGCAACCAAGTACAAGTTGTGGTAAAAATCCTTCGGAGATAACATTAATAGATGAAGAAGGGAGAGTTTCAAACAGAAAGTTAGAAAAATCGGAAGATCCCCGAGGAGCAATAGGGACAGATAGCCAAACAAAAGAACAGGGAAATTTAGAAGCAGATAGAGAGATTGACACAAATTCGGAAGAACCTCGAGGAGGGACAGAAATAGGTGAACGAAGGAAGATAAGAAAAGAACCACAAGTAGAGGAAGAAAATGAAATTATAAGATTCAAAATAAGAAACAATAAAGAAAAAATTGAGACAGAGTCCGAAGAAAGTGGAGAAGAAAGAAACCAAAAACTAGAGTCAAGAAAAAGGAATTGGAAAACAGAAAGAGAGGAAAAAGGAAGTGAGGCAAAAAGGCCAAGAAAAGGAGACAATTGGCCCAACGAAGTAAGAAAGTTAAGATACAGGATCATAAGGTTAGATGGAAAAAGTGCTGAACAAGTGAATGAAATAACAAGCCAAAAAGAGCAAGAAAAACAAGGTGGAAAACACTTGCAGAAAACGAAAAGAGTAAAGAAGGTAAATCCGAAGTATAGATCGCCTGAATGGTTGTATCTTGCTTTGACTGATATCAAAGAAGAAAAGAACACTCACGAGAACCCAGAACACAGAAACCTAATGGGTGAAGGTGAGGTGCAACAAACTTGAAGAAATTTAAACAAATTTCTACCGGACTTGACAAAACACTGGATCTGACGAATTTCTACCGGATTTGACAAAATACTGGATTTGACAAAGAAAGAATTCTGAAAAGAATTAAAAGAAAGTACCAAGCAAAAACAAAAACATTGGAGTGCAGAGTGGCTAATAAGTCATTTCTGAGGTGTAGTGACACAATTTTCTTGAAAATAATAAATAAAGTTATAAAACAAAATGGAGGATACTAGGGATAGAAAATGTAAATGTGAGTTTTTAAGTAAATGGTGTAAGATGTGCTTCTTTTGTACAGGATTATTAATGACAGTATGGGTGGTTTTAGCAATCACTATTCCAAGAGATTGCTATGTTTGTATGCAATTGCCTGCGTCTGTAGAAGAAGGTGTGACTTATCATCACCTTCCTTTGACGTATGGAATAACATGTAGTGTTTTAGCAAGTTTATTTTATAAAACAGGTAGATTAGAATATTATTACACTGACATAGATAAGATTTTTGCGAAAGTTTCTGTAGTTCCTGAGCTAAACAAAATAAAAGAGGGAAAAACGTTTGGTGAATATTTTATAGAAGATAAGATTTTAACATTAGAGAATATAGTTAAAAACAACCTTACCTGTGAGTTAAAGAAGGAAGAAAAAGTATTTTTAGAGATGGTTGAAGAAAGAAGAGTGAAATTTCAAAGAAAAGTGATAGAAGAGACAAAAACACCTCTTTGGGCGTTTGAGGAAGACAATCATGACAAAGAAAAAGACAAATGCAGCAATGACTCTGGATTGGCCCCAACAGGGAAGGTTGTGCATTAGAAGAAACAAAACAAAATATGACAATTATTTTGTGGGTTCCAGTATTTGCTATGACAATTATCAAATTTTAGGTGGATGGGGATTCAAAGGGGGAAAAGATCCAATATTTCCAGGGATCTATTATGTTTGCGGTAATAGGGCTTATTACAGGTTGCCGGACCATTGGTATGGGTCATGTTATTTAGGCCTGGTCTTTCCAAAGATTTTTCATATGGATAGAAAAGAAAAAGGAACACACAAAATGATAAATACCTTTACCCGTAGAAAAAGGGAAAGTTTTTCAGAAAAGTAGGTGATATTTTTGGTGCATTGATACCAGCAGTGGGAATATCTTTGAATGCATTTAGAATTAGGAAATTATCCACAGTGGTAGATCGTTTATCTACAGATACTGCTGGAGGGTTCTTGATGGTAAATACCGAGATGGTTGCCATGAGAGCTATGGTGATGCAAAATCGACTTGCCCTTGACATTCTTTTGGCAAAAGAGGGTGGAGTCTGTGGAATGCTGAAAGTCCAACATTGTTGCACTTACATTCCAGATAAAAGTGAAAATATACAAAAGAATATTACAAGTTTGCACAAAGAACTTGTTCCACTGGAGGTTGAAAGTGCATTTGGAAAACTTGGTAAAGGGTTTTCTTCAGTAATAAATTGGTTAACAAGAATGAGTGGATTAATAATAGGGAAAGTTATAATAATAGCGACCATGATAATAATAATAATTTTAGTACTAAAGCTTGTAATTACATGTATAAAGAAAAGAAGAAGACAATAAAATAGAAAAGAAAACATGATAAACAAGGAGAGAGAGAGAGAAATGGGAGAAATAGAGCTAGAAGAAATAAAAGAGAACATGTACAAGAAAACGAAGAGACAAGTTGAAAGGGATACAGTTGTGTAAACTAACAAAAGCAAACGGATAAAAGATATATGCTGTCTGAGAAAATTGTATAACTTGGGTTTTGTGGTGATATTAAAAATCACCAAAGGGGGAGTTGATGGAGCAGGATAAATGAAAATTTTTTAACCTCCTAATAATTTTTGTAAAATAATTAATAAACATGTTCGTCTAAGTAAATAACTAACAATGTATGTTACATGTAAAGGGTTAAAGGTAACACGCTATTTTTGTGTGCAAATTAATCAACTTATAATTGTTTACGTGTCTAACTTAAACGTAAATACTTGCGTACTAATAAAATAATAAACGCATGATTTGTGCTTTAAAAATAAAACGTGTGGTGGCAAAATAAAGCGATGGTAAGTAAGGGACGGCTTTATATGTTGCTTTTTGCTAGGTAATACCTAATTGGGGTACGTAGAAAGACGGGAGGGAAACGAAAGGGTTTATATTCTTTATTTTAACAATATTTTGTTTATCTTTGAAAATAGTGCGCTTAGGCCTGTTGAGCAGCGATATAAAATGGCCGCCATTTGCTAGAGTACGCATGAGCAAGAAGCCGTGTGGTAGAGGAGAAAGGCTGTAAAAAAGGATGACCACGTGTTCGTGCTGAGAGCCTAAGATGGAAGTATGGTCAAGGCTATTGTGACCTTTTGGAGCAAATGTGTGCCAAGATGATCAGCAAGAAGCGTGAGAAGTCAAACTGAATAAATGGACGGAACTGTTGAATCTAAAAAGTATCAGAAATAGATACAAATTGGACTGATCGAAACGGATGAGCAATGTCATGAACTGTGGGAAACGATGCAAGCATGGACATTCCACAAAGAACTGGTTAAGACAAGGAAGTTTGATTAAAATGTATATGGACTTGAATGAACCAATGAGAAAGAATCACGCCATAGAGATGCAACTTTTTTATTCAGTAAGCTAGAATTAGGGTATAAGAAGATCTACTCTTGGTGGGGAGGAGTTAGATGCTGGAGAGAGTGGATGCTGTAGATGGGTGAAGTTGCGGTTGCTGATGCTGACGAGCTGATGCTGCTATTTTATATTTTTAGTTGAGTATAAGATGCTGCTTTTGGAGAACCTTTTTACTCCTGATAGATTTTTTATTTTAGAACTATTAGATTTTCCAAGACAGATAGATTGATCTTTTGGAGTTCTTGCTGTAACAACTTTATTTTTCCGTCTAATAGGTATGAATTGCAATTTCAATGTATTCTTATAATGATGATAAATGTAATGATCTGAATAATAAGCTTAAACTTATTTCTTGCTTCAAAACTATATATAAACTTTATTATTCTTTAAACAAATGACTCAGTGATTCTTTAGCTCAATAATTAAGGTAAAATGTTAAAGAGTTTATTGTGATTGAGCTGGTCTTAATCACCATCAACTGATTCCTACTAGTTGGTCCATCGACCAATGAGCGGAATACCTTAAAAGCAATGAGAAACATTATGTCGTGTTAAAAAGAGGTATCCCGTCTCCTTCCAGCGAATCGTTTTCTCCTAGGTTAAGGACGGAGGTAATCCAGGGAATAAATGAGTAAGTGAATGTGTATGCGGTGTTATGGGCCCCACCGTCATATGGATATAGTTTGTGTGTTGGAGGGATAAGTTGCACCTGGATGACCGAAGCATATAGGAGAAGAATTTTTATTGTTAGCGCTGGATCGGAAGCAGATAGCATTCCACCAGGACCTGAAAGTAACATTCTGAGCTTGTTTCCATTCTGATGTTATTAAATGAAAAACAAATAATAAATCTATCAACTGATAACTTGGGAGTACATGCGGCCACTGACGCGCCAAAATACCTAGAAAGATATTAGTTAAAGAAAAGGAATATCAACTTTAAAAATGTTGTTAATTTGAGTCCAAACCAGTTTTCAAAAGTGATGAATAGGGGGCATTCAAATAACATATGCTTTAAATCAGCAACTGAGCATGAACATGCCCAGCAGGAAAAGGTTGCAGTTGGAGAAAAAGATTTTAAGGTCATGGGGGTAAATAACATACAATGAAAAACAAAGAAAAGGGTTTGTATGGTTTATCGCAGCCCGGGTAGTTTTATGAAGTTTAAGCCACATCTTATCCCATAAGGTAGTGGGCCAACATTCCATTAAATCCCTTTCCCAGGCTAGTTCAGTCTTTGTCTTGGGTCTATCTGACGTCAATTGTAGTGATTTAGAAATAGTAAATGCAGATGTAATATTGTTTAATAATGTAAAAAGTGTAACGATGTGGAAGGAGGGAGGGGACTAGCTGGTAATGTGGAAATGTATTGATTGAGGGAGGCACATACAAGTTTATGTTGTGTTTTGGATGTAGAAGGACAAAGATAATTTAGCCTGGAGTTCAGAAAAGGATAGGAGTTGACCATCGGCAAGAAGTTGCGATACTGAACATAAACCTTTGGCTTGCCGAGTCTTCCAATATATAAAATGATTCTTAATTCATATTGACTTATTATGCCAAATAGGTTGCTGTTGATAGGTAGCAATCGAGGGGTATGTTGATGGTACAAAAGGTGATAGAAGTTTACAGGAATGGGAAATAACTGGAGAGAGTGATTGAGAAATATTCTTTGTGAAACCAAGGATTTCTTTAAAATCAAAAGGAGTGATAAGAGATTTCTATAACTGTAGCCACAGAGGAGGGTGTAAGGGAATGACAGGAGAGAGCTATGGGGCAACTTGTTTTAAAAAGAAAGCATATTGATATTTTTTTTAATCTGGGGATTTAAGGCCTCCATTAGATTTATCCGTTTTTAACTAGAATAAGGCTATACGAGAGGATTTACCTTTCCAAAGAAATTTTAATTAAGAGAGAATCTATTTTCTGAAAATAACAATCAGGGATGTGAATGGGAATCATAGCAATATCATATATCAGGGGAGTGAGCATCATCTTAATAGAATTAATTCTGCCCCACCATGAAAGAAAGAGTGGGTGCCATCGGACAATATTATCATTTAGTGTTTTAGTAATGTAATCAAAATAAAATTTTAAGTTTCTTTAATCGTCTGTGAAAATCACAATCCCAAGTACTTTATTTTGGAGGATTACCAAGCAAATCCTATGTGATCAAAAAGTTGTTTGCTACACAAAACTTTTAAAGGTAATACCTCACACTTATCAGTATTAAACTGATAACCTGAGAAATGGGGAAAACATAGTAACTTGTTGAAAAAAGGGGGTAGGGAAGCTGTAGGGTTACAACAATATAAAAGGATGTCATCATCATATACTGAATTCTTAACTTGGTGAGATCCAGTGTGAAAACCTGAAAAAAGAGCATCTTGTCGAATTTTTGTTAAAAAGGGTTCAAGTTCAATAATAAATAAAAGAGGTGATACTCGACAACCTTGGTGTACCCCTCTGAACAGAGGAAAATAATCTGAGAGCATTTCATTGACAAAAGTTGCAGCTTTAGGGCCTGTGTATAAAAAGGAAATTAAAGCAATCAATTTGGGTGGAAAACCAATCCATTATAAAGACTGAAACATAAATTCCCAACTAATTCTATTGAAAGCTTTTTCTGCGTCCGAAGCAGTAGCGGCAATTGGATGATGCAAAGTAGAGGCCTTGCTTAGGTCTTTGAAAAAGACTTGAGCATTGTCAGAGGCTAACCAGCCCTTAACGGAACCGGATTGCTCCGAGCCTATGAGATCAGGCAAAATAGGGTCAATGTGCAATGCCAAAATCTTTGCAAAAATTCAATAGTAAATCCATCAGGCCCAGGAGCTTTCCTTCTACGTAGTACAGAGACTACATGATATATCTGCTCCTAGTGACTCAAAATCAATATGATGGGAGGGAAGGGAAATGGGTAGAGGATGTGGCCTAATGGCTAGAGCGGTCGACCTCGAAGCTGGGGAACCAGGTTCGAGTCTCGGCAGGGATGCTCAACATCCTGTGATTCTGGGCAAATTTACTTAATCTCCCTGTGTCTAACAAAAATGAATGTGTCCGTCTGTATCGCAACTGGTGCTCATGTAGAGCACTCTGATACCTGATACCTTCGGGTCAAGTTCGCGCTATATAAAACTCCCCACCCCCCCAAAAAAGCAATGGATTGAAAATATTTGATCAAATCCGATTGCAAAGGTTGTGTCTCTGGATAATATAGATTTGTATAAGTGTAACAAATTGATCCAAGATGTCTTATCCTTAAAGAGAGTAGTCTCCTTACTGGTTCGTAAGGATACTATTCTAGCTCTGTCCTTTCTGATTTTTAAATAATTTCCAAGCAATTTCCCCATCTTATTTTGGCCCCCATAATAACGTGCAGTGCTCTTCAAGAGGTTAGAAGAGGCGGCATTCGTAGTTAATCTGTTAAAGGTGAATTTGGCATCAATGAAATGTTGTAGGAAGGTGTCATTTTTAGAGTGATAAGTATATTCCAATTTTTTTATTTTATCTAGTAATTGGCTAGATTGTGCTTCCATAGATTTTTTCTTTTGTGACACAGAATTTATTATAAACCCTCTGGCCGCTGCTTTAAAAGAATCCCAAATCAATGCAAAAGAAGAATCAGGTGTAAAGTTTATAACAAAAAATTCAGAAGCAAAGGCTTCAAATTGAGAAGTGAATTTAGTATCTAAAGCGGTGTATTGGTAAATCACCACCTACCTGCGTGTGGTGAATAGAGTAGAAGATCGAGGTCCGTGTACACTGGTGCGTAATTTGATATTAAAATTGAACCTATGTTGGACTGAAGAACATGTTAAGCCAATGATTTACTGAAGAAAAGAAAATCTATGAGGGATTTCGAGTGGTGTGGGGCCGAATAAAAAGTATATCCCTGGAGGTCTGGGTGGCATAACCGCCAAATGTCAACTAACGATTTGCGTTGAATGGTGGATTTGAATTGCCCCTTAGTTAACCACTGTAACAAGTAACTTTTTATGGCAAAGAATCAGTACCCCATTCTTCTTCCCTAAAGAAGGGAAAGCAGGGGAAGCAAACACATTACCTACCCAGCATCTTTTTAACTTAGCAACCTCTAGTTCAGAAAGATGGGATGCTTGAAGTAATGCAACATCTGTTTTTAGTTTACCGAAATTGGATAACACCCTCTGTCTTTTAATAGGGTTAACTAACCCTTTAATGTTCCATGTTGTAACCCAGAATGAATTGTTGAAACATTAGCATGCACAATCAATATTAGCATGCACAATCAATAAGTCTACAGTAGCAAGATTATTAAAAAAAATAGATGAAATATTAGGGAAGAAAAAAGTTTTAGTTAATGAAAAAAGGAAGGGAAAGAAGGATGATAAGACATGAGACAGAAAAGAAGACAAGACAGAATAGAACCGTAGAAAGAAACATCAGTAACAAAATAATAAAATAAAGAAAAAAAAGACAGTACAAGTCATACAAATGACTACTGAAGAACATACCTACAAAAAACAAAAACGAGAGGGAGGATGGCAACACTGGAAGACGACGGCGACAATACTCAAACTCCAGAGGATGGCAGGACAGCCTTGACTTGGGTGAAGATATCACATAAAATTGAGACCTTACAGGAATGAGACATGAAGACATAAACCTGTAGCATAAGAAAAAGACATTACAGAATTAAAACCTGGTCTGGTGAGAGAAAAAGACATCATATTATTTAAACATCAATGAAACTATTAGTTGATTATTATTAAAAGGGAACAGGTAAGAGAGACAAAATAACAATCAAGTAATTCTTGAAGAGTCCATATCTTCAGCTCTGTGTTGTTGCACAAATCTCTTACCTGAAGCAGGCTCCTTGTAAGTGGTCGTTTTTTCCTTGTGTGTCACTTTAAACAGGCAAGGATGAATGAGTACAGATCTAGCGTTCATAACTCTCAATTGAAGACGCATGTCAAGGAGTTGTTTAGGGCGATCTATGATTACTTTGGCCACATCTTGAGAGAAAAACTATCTATGACCGGCCCAGAGAATCTCCTTTTTGGCTTTGATGGTGTCATAACTTGTAACAAGTCACTATATGAAATGAAATGAAAATAGGATTTCTAAAGCGCACTAATACCCACGGGTGTCTAGGCGCTGATGCTCCATGAGGAAGAGAAGCAGGGAAGCAAACCCCCGACAGCAGCGAGGCTGCCGAGTAATGGAGGAACGTGTTTGATCTAATTATTAAAAAGCCAAGTTTTTAGCGCTATGCGAAAGGTGAGCAGATTGTTTGAGGTTTTGAGGCTAAGTGGCATAGTGTTCCAGAGTTTAGCGGTCGTGACTGCAAAACTCTTTCCTCCCCAGGTAGCCCTCCTAAACTTGGGGACAACCAAATTAGCCTGGGAGGCCGATCTTAGATTTCTGGCCGGGATATAGCAATGGAAGAGTTGCCTAATGGAGACTGGTCCCTTGGAGTGGAGGGCTTTGAAGGTTAAGCACAAGGATTTGAACACAACCCTTTTCTTAACCGGGAGCCAGTGAAGTGATGGAAGAGACTTGGATACCGACTGATGTTTTGGGACGGAAGAATAAAATAACTACTCACAGTCTTGTAGAAACTCTGGGACCAAGCTGATGTGCCCTTTGTATGTTGAGAGGGGTAGAAGTAGATATATCAAGAAGTTTTGGCAGAAAGGATTGAAAGTAGACAGTCAGATCAGAGCCCCTAGTGTTCTCAGGAAGTCCATATATGCGCAGGTTATTTCGACGATTTCTATTTTCAAGATCCTCAGTGTGTTTTTTGAGAAGAGCGATTTCTGACTCCAAACGGGAAATACATGTAGCCGCAAGCGGAAGACTTTCTGATTTTTGTTCCACCATTAAAACTCTTGATTTCAGCGAGGACCATATGTCATCTAAATGTTGGAGTGTCTTGGTAGACTCTTCAATAAAGGGTTTCAAAGCATGGAGTTCCTCAAGAATCACATCCATAGAAGCAGATGTGGATTTCACTGGAGATGGAGGATCATTTTTAGGTCTTTTGTTTGGTGCCATTGACTTTTTAGACAACGAGGAAGCTTTGGGTATGGTACCTGAGTGAGACTCAGACTTCTGAGAACTAGCGTCATCCATTTCGTTATGATTAGAATCTTGAGTCTGACAAAGTAACTTTGCTGGATGTACAAGAAAGTTTAAGGTTCCTTATTTTCCCCATATACAATGTAGGGGCCAGCGAAAAAAGGAATAAACTCCAAGAAATTGCTGAATCTCCACATGTGTCTGAGACAAAGGCTTGAATAAAAATACACTTGAGGCATACGTTATAAATTGAAAACCTGAAATATAGGCTCTGTAACTGATTTCATTATGAGTATACAGGTGATGAACAAAGAAAGTCGAGTATTCTTCTATGAAAAAGATAGGTCTTCAAGAAAACAAATCAATGAGCCTAAGAACTGAGAAAACACGGCAAAAAAGGCTAGGAAATTATGCATAAAACATGAGAGCATTTAGGATAAACTCACATTAGAAATTGGTAATATTATTATAGTCCAGAAACCAAATAAGTGAGTTCAAGCAAAGCACTATATTTGAGGTAGCATATTAAAGTACATGAAAAAACTTCCACAGTGTTTGCATGCTATTGGTGAGAACCAACATGTTTTTAAAAAAACAGTCAACAGCAGCAGGCGCCAGACCGTAGATAATTCACTTGCAGCTTATAAAGATAAACAGGCTTTCAACATTTTCTTTAAAATAATGAGATTCTGGCAGAAACGGATTTGAAATGGCAGCCTGTTTCATTGATATGGGGCTAAATAAGAGAAAAAACGACCCCCATTCTGCGTTGTATGAATATGTCTTGGAATTGGTAGTGCCTTATTAGATAATATCAGACTCCTGCCGAGATGGTAAAACAATGGAGGGCAACAGCTCTAATTTCAGCACTTTGTGAGGTAAAGCACCCGCTGCCTACTAAAATGACGCTCGTGACCTCTTTCTCTGAGGCAGAATCTCCTAGGGCCGGCCACAAGCCGAAAAAGAAGATGCTGTAACTTGTAAATGGCTCCAGCGACTCACCGGTACTTCAGGAGGAGACACATCATTGTCTCCTCCGCCGAGCAAGCGCTAAGCGACCTCAGGAAAGCTGAAGGCTCCCGTGTCATTTGGAGCTCAGCACGGCGCCACCATCTTGGTTAGCGCCATAACCACGTCTCCCCCGGGGCTATGTGTTTTTTGATCCAGGAATGGGTTTGCGATGTAGATGAAAGTTTTGTTTTTGTTGTTGTTTTTATCACCTCAGTCTCGCTTCTAGGCTATATTCACTCCAGGTAGAATTTTTTGGGGGGTTTCAGGGAATTGTAGGGCCATATGTTAAGGTGGCTGGAAGAGATAGCTCGACCTTTTCTCTCTTGTCGGCAAAGAAGTTAGGTAGCTCTTCACAATTTTCTTTTGAGTCATTGGAGACAGTATTGGAGTTGGGGATTGGTTGTTCTTTGAGGATTTCTAATAGCTTTCTTAGGTGATTTCTTACCTTGCCAAGTTGGGACCTGGAGTAGGAAGCCTTGGCATCAAATATGTTCTTGTACCTCGTTCTTTCAATGTTGGGTAGGATGAGATTTAGGTTCGAGGGGTTCTGCTTCCATGTTCTTTTGATAGATCTAAGGTATTTTCTCCCTTCATTGATTTCCTTGTTGAACCATTTCAAGGAGGTTCCTCAGTTTCTCTCTCATGAGTTTCCTGTGCAATAAGTGTAGGAAGCTGGCTCTGTATATACTATACCAAAGTAAGGTATAGTGTGCACAGAGTCCAGGGAATCCCCAGAGGTATAGCAGAGGCTAAATTGGGTAAGTACTGACAGCTCTCTTTGTGGTAGTGTGGGCGAGCAGTTAGGCTTATCCAAAGGGCGTGTGAAGCATTTATTGTATTCCACTCAATCAAGGACTGATTACACACACTCAGAGACAGAATCCAGACCAAATAGGTAAGTATAAAAAAGGTATACATAAGATTTATTTTAGAACCAAGCAGGACTTGGCACAGGTAAGTAAAATATACTCTCAAATGCAGGACTTTCCAAGGAAATGCAGTTGTGATTGAAAATGCAATTGTTACAGGTCAGTATTGGTTCAAAAAGCAGTTTAAATTATACAGTAATTACTTTTGGATTACTTTCAGATTACATTGACTACTCGGGGTGGTATGCCTAGATACCACGCCGAGGATCTCACAGTACACGGTAAGTAAGACTTTTTAAAGGTTTGCAGTGTAGTTACTTTGTCTCCATACAAGACATCAGTTCAACACAGAACATTTTAGGGACAAAAACTCATAACATTGGTCCCTATGGGAGAAAAATGGTTATCGGTTTCACAGGTAAGTAACGACTTACGAGTGGGAGCTTTGGAGGTTAGGACCAAGGTTCCCCAAGGTCTAGGTTGGCACTCAAGTTGCACCACCAGCGGCACTGGGGCAGCCGGGTACAGAGTGCAGGGGCTCAACGTTAGCCAATGAGGCCTTCGGTCAGGGACTGCAGACCACTCGGTTGTGGGAGCAGAGCTCCTGGGGTTAAGATTGGCACTGTAGGGGCCAACAATCAGGATGGGAGCTACACCACCAGCGGCACAGGGACGGCCGGGTGCAGAGTGCCAAGGCGACATCGGGAACCCAGTGGATAACAATGGAGATCTTCGGTTCGGCAAAGAGGCTGCAGGCTCGGGCAGGGGGATTTCCTGAAATCAACCACCAGCTGGAGAGGTAGGCTGGGATCTTGGGGGATGCCTGGACACCGTCGGTTGGGTCACTCAAGGCCGTGGGGCATCGAGTGCTTCTGACCGACTCCGGTCGCAGTGTGGTTCTTCTGACTGCCTTCGGTCGGGGGGACCCTTCAGGTTGAGGCTGCAGGTGTTGTCTTGAAGCTTGAGGGAGGTCGGGGATCACTGTATCCCAAGTAAGGATCATCAAGTAGACCTCCTCCTGGTGTTGGGCCACTCGAACTCAGGCCTTGGGCATCGGGTGCAGAGTGCTGCCTTCTGGATCCAGGTTCTGGTCTTGGAGTCTTTGGTTGAGCAAGTCCAGTGCTCACGGGAGACAGAGGGTGTAAGGTGAGTGCAGGGGAGGTCCTCCGGGCTCTGGGGGGCTGCTGGCTGCTGGACATGCCGGTTTCTTCACTACAGGCGGAGTTGGGGCAGACAGGCCAGTAGGGCTGGGGTCAAAGCAGTAGTTGTCCTCTTCTTCATGGGTCAGTATGGCTCTTCGGTCCTTCTTCTTTCTTTCTTGATCTGAGGAGGCAAGGTTCCTGGGTGCCCCTAAATACTAAATTTAAGGGCGTTACAAGGGTGTGCAGGTCGGGACCAATGGGTCCCTTCCTTGGGGTGAGTGCACACCCTATTATGCGATGGTCCAGTGGGAGGGGGGCACGAGCCTCTTCCTAATTGGTTGGGTCCCCTCATTTCTAAGATGGGCACACCTCTCCTTCTAACTCGGTTTTCTTGCTGATTCTCCTGCCCAAAGTGGGGATGAGAACTGGTGGGAGCCAGTTCCTGGGTGAGCAAAAGGCAGGGACAGCTTACAGAGGCAGCAGGCCTTTGAAGCGTCCCCTTTCGTGAACCCAACCCATCCTGGGGGAGGAGGTGTGACACCTCTGCCCAGGATGGACTTTGTTTCTGGACCCAGAGAGTGGAGGCTCTGTATCCATGGGTCCTGGAACCTGTCTGGGGATGGCACATGGTGGACAGCCATTCAGGAACCACACCAGGTCTGGTCATTTTTCAGGGGGTTTCTCTAAGATGCCCTCTGTGTGCATTTTACATTAAATCCCACACTGGCATCAGTGTGGGTTTAATGTGCTGAGACGTTTGCTACCAAACTTCCCAGGTTTCGGGGTAGCCATTATGGAACTGTGGAGTTCGTAATGACCATCTCCCAGACCATATACTCTTTATGGCTTCACTGCACTTACAATGTCCAAGAATCTACTTGGACATGGTAGGGGTACAGGGCTCATGTCACTGTACCCTCACCAGTGGTCTAGTGCACCCTGCTAGAAGGGTGACTTACCTAGGCTCAGGGGCGGTGCGTCCATTAGGGCGCTTGGGCGTTGCCCCCCCACTGAGTGTTGCCGTCAGTCACTCTCTCTGACTCTCGTCTCACTCAGTCACACAATGCAATCATTCTATCCCAGGCCGCCGGAGGCAGTTGGCTCAGAAGGGGGCGGGGCAGCACTACAGGAGTTCAACTATCATTCACAGGTGGTCGGCGGAGCGCACAACACCAAAGGTGCGCATGCTCTGTTTAGGGCTTAAAAAATTTGCGATCAGCCCGAACATGCGCACTAGGCGGTGCTCATTAGAAGAGCGAGGGTTGTTCCATGCCGCTCTTCTAATGAGCAGCCTAGTGCGCATGTACGGGCTGGTCGCAAAAAATGTTAAGCCCTAAACAGAACATGCGCACTACTGCTCAAGCCAATCCTGGCGCTGCTGCTGGAGCAGCGTCTGGATTGGCTGAGACCGACGCAGGCGGTACTTGCCAAGGCGCCAACGCGGGAGTCGGACCCCGGCCCAGGACTCGGAGGACTTGCAGAGGCGGCGCGGACCCGGTAAGTTTAGTTTGCTAAGATGCTGCTTTATTTTAATCTCCCCCGCGACCCCCAACATCCCCCGCGAGTATCGGAGCGCGAGCCGCGACTGTGCTGCAGCCGCACTAGCACTCACACCTGTGCAGGTTTTAATGTAAAATAGTGTGTGCAGTGTGATGTGAGTCACTGTATTGCTGCGGCAGTGACCAGTAATATGAGGAAGACCCCTGTGGCTTTGTTGATCTTTTTATATTCACTTGGTGATACGAAGCCCACATGTTCTGCTTGCATTTCTGACCGGGTGCAGCGCTGCATTTCCGATGTCAGGGTTTGACCGTGACTGCATTCACAGAAGAAGCTCACGCTATCCCTGCCTCACTTAGGATACATCTGGCGTATAAAACAGTGTTGTATAAGCCTCTGGACACAGGCGTAGAGTTGGGACGTGCACGTCCGGGGCATTCACACCACAGCCCACAAATACAACACTCTGTAACACAAGGAGTGGGTAAACGGCAACAAGTCCTTCATCCAATCTCATTTGGTGTCATGCCATTATATGTGTATTTCTGCTTTGCTATTTTTGATGCCTACTAATTCTAATGGTAATTTTTGCTGAAGCATCTTTTCCTTTTTAGGTGGCGAGTTTTGTGTCAGTGTCTGCTTCTTTGTTTTTCATTATCACCGCTTGTCGGAGGGATGCTTAAGGTTTCTGGCTGGTTGTAAATGAAATATGAACAGAGCTGGGCCCGCTCCTCTGCATTCGAGCCACATATTGTAAAGTAAAACACAGCGGTACAGCCTGGCTGCAGATTAATGTATCGCGTTGCTGAAGAAACTCTGTGTTAGGTATTCCATACTGTAGTCTTTTTTGCCATACTTTGAACGTATTTAAATCACTTTATCCAGTCAAGCAACAGAGACCTCCTTGTTAGCCACGGCTCGTGAGCGCAGTATGCAAGGGAAGTTAAAATGGTGGACTTGTTGGCCGAGAGTGCCCGCAGGCCGATCCAGTGTGCCCCTCCTCTTCTCTGCTGCAGGTGGACCTCCCATTCACATGCAAGACCGAGGGCACTCTGGCACTACCACCCCTTACTACCTGATGTCATGCTGAGAACTCTGTGCAGTGTCCCACTCTTAAGGGCTGCACTCAGATAGTTATCAACCTTCATCCACCCTGTACGAGAGCACTCAAACCATTCTCCCTGCACTTTCTTCCACTGCTTCTATACCTGTTATTAATCCCATAGGCAAAACCTAATGCATTTACCAATGCTTGTGAAAAATATTTTGGATGTGGAGAGCTGGTGCTAACGTGGAATGTCTCTCGCCTTTGTATAATAATTCTTTTGAATATAGGGGGAAGTGAAACTGGCTAGCGACACTCTAAGGTTCGGTGCACCTGTGTGTAAAGTTATTTGAGGGAGTTAGACTTGTACTACAGAAACATGAGGCAGGTTGTCACACTTTGCATTTATCCACCATACATGCAAAAAAAGCGTGCGCTCTATATTTGCCCTTCACAAACGTCACAGACAATGCATTTGTAAATCAGTGTTATAACTATCCATAAATTAGGCAGGGCACAGTGTTAATGTACACACGTAGTTAGCAGGTAGCTGAGGCGGGTGTGAGCTGTCGTGACTAAAATAATGTAAAGCAGCTAGTCAGGTGCTATTCTGAAATGTCTCTTTTGATAATAAGATAATAAAACAGGTGAACGTCAAGTGCAGAAGGCTTATTTTCAGTCACAAGTGGATATACTGTACACGTTGCACGTAGCCTGGTAAATGAGTTGTAGCGAGGCCATGGGCAGCCTATGTATCCTTTTTGGATGGAGAACTTCCGGAGCATAGGTCCGAAGGGGTAACTGTGGGCGCAGTATGGTGTGCACAATGACGCCAACTGCATGTAGCCTGGTGTCACCCTGGGACAGGGGTTCGTGTCAGATTGTGGCTGACCTTACTCTTCAGACCAGTATGCATTATTTATTTTGCGTGTTGATAAAATAACGTGTATTCCAAGTAGAGGCGGAGAAGAGGCCTGGCCTTCTAGTGTAAAGAGCCCTCGTGCTGTGTGCCTCTTTATGACTCTGGTAACAGGCCTGCGTTACCCTGGTATTCCTAGTCTTAAAGAATAAATGGGAGGTAGGGACGGGGTGAATCTCACAGGCAATGGTTTAGGACTTGGTCCGGGGGTATAGGAAGGATGATAGGCTGGCATACACATCTATTGGCTTCAAACACTAAGGAGACATTGGACTGCTGGAACACAGAAGGAGAAAGAAGCAAACAGGAGTAGGAAGTGTGTGGGAGTAAAGAAAGTGAACATGGCTGGGAAACAGACTTCATTTCAAAGGGTAATTTAGTGAATTGTGCCACGAGTCTAAGCAGCACCCAGATGCCATCAAACACTGGGACATCTTGGAATTGAATTAAAAGTGTTTGTTGGTGTTTGTCGTGTTGAGATGAAGGTGACTCTGCTTGTACTGTGTAACATGTGCTTACAGTGGCCAGTCCTCTGATGTATGGCATTAAAACTGGCCCTGTGTACATGCCCCTAAGTTAACACTGATGCCAAAAACATGGATTGACTTGGAAACAATGAATGTTAAAAATGTCAAGGGGATGCATTTCAGCGATTTAGTTCCTCTCTTATTTTACATGTTTACTTGATCTTGCATTCCCCACGAATTAGCTATTTTATAATGTTGTTGTTTATCTGTATTTTTTTCTGTGCATACTTTGAGGCTTGAGCCATGCCAGGTGTTTATGAGGAGCTTTGATTGAGCACACAGGCGCTAAGGCTAAAGCCAAACAAAGGGGGTCATTACGATGACTGGTGGATCGCCACTGCCCATATGCCATTTCCCCCCGCCACATTACGATGGCGGGGGGAGCCCGGCGGACGGAAAGACCGTCCGCCGGTTTTCCGCCGGTCACACAGGTGACCGGGCGGAAAAGGGCACTAATATGGTGGCGGTGTCTGCAAGACACCGCCATCCATATTAGGATGGTTGCGGAGAGCAGCCTTTCCATGGCGGCAACGCCGCCATGGAAAGGCATACGGTCTTCGCTATTGGGGGCCCGTAGCGGGCCCCCAAGATGTTGGGAGGGTGGGGGGTGCACATGGGGGGTCATTGGCATGCACAAGGTAGCAGGCACCGCGGTGCCTGTCACCTTGTGCATGCCAATGCACGACGTGCAGTCCCAGCATTGTGGCGGGCGGTGCTGTGAACACCGCCCGCCACAATGTTGGGAATAGGGGATGCCACCGCGGTGGTGGCATCCTAATACTCGCGGCGGGACCGCCGCTCCTATGGCGGACGGTCCCATTCACCGCTACGGTCCGCCCGCCATCGTAATGACCCCCAAAGTGCCTGTCAGTGGGTTGGCCTCTCTGCAGAGCACACAGAACAATGTTTGTGTATTCCATTTGCAACTGAAATTCTGTGAAATGTGTGTGAAGGGGGTACACTGATGTCAAAATATTTGCAAGGCAAAAGTAAGAGAAATTAAGGTGCTTATATTTGAGGGAGTGCAGTGCATGTTGGGGGCGGTGAAGTGACAGATGTGAGGAAGGGCATTCGGGGAAGAGTGAAAAGAGGATGCTGAAGAGGAAAGAGAGGGGGTTGAAGATTTGCAGATGGACAAGATATGCAGAGAAAAAGAGGATACATATCTAACACAAGCATTTGCAATGCAATAGGTCTCGCAGTTACACAAGTTAAAGCTATTGGCATTGTAAATGACAATGCCTTTTATTTATGTTTTAAAACGAAAACAAATAAAAAAGGCATTGTTATTTGGAATGTCAATAGCTCAAACTCACGTAAATGCGAGACCTATTGCATTGCAAATGCTTGTTTAAACTAACTATAAATATTTAAGGAGACCGGCCACCATTAAGTAAACTTTTGTTTCAGTGCTCGAACTTTTGAAAAGCTTTGTAACGGCTGGAAACATGCATATAATTTGTTTTTTTTAAAACGTTTTATTTTCCTCTTATTTGTACTCGCAAGAGTTCGTGTGTTTGTTACTAAATGGTTCCCCAGTGGACGAATGCATTGCAGCTAAATAGTTTTGGTTTCCTGCTAATTAACTTTGCATCAAGAGTTTACTCAAATTATAAAAAGCTAGAAAAGATAAAAACTGCACATCCCGTCGTTACATGCTATGATGTCCTACACAGGTGCACGTTGAACGCTATACAAGTTACTTACACGTGTGCCTTTTATCCTAGTGTGCTGTTTTTAAATTAACAATTCCACGAATGGCCCTACATTTGATATTAGGCTGTCCGGCTTTTATTTGCCTTGCTTCCACATTTGACGAATTTGGGTCCAAGTCCCAAGCAGTTGCAAACCCCAGGAGGAGAAGGAATAAACGTATGTCCTGGTGGCTAGCCCTTACACGCGCCGCCTTGGCAGTAATCCGCCCTCATTTACTCCTGCCGACCGGTTTGTCTAGACCGGTGGAGCTTTTCAAAGCAGTATGTAGATTTCATTGTGAACTCCCCATTCTGATAATCCGGAAAATGGTTTTTTTTTTGCCCCAGCTGACACCCAAGGGTAGAAGAAAGTTAAAGAGCAGGCACTCACTGTCTCTAGAGCAGAGGTCTTCAACATGTTTTGTCCTGAGCCCCCTAAACAAACAGTTTTAAAGTCCGGCACTCTCCAAAAGTTTATGGCAAGATTTCGGATAGCGGGAGGGGCAGGGCCGATAGCAGGTGCTGGGATTACGGGGTCCTGTTATTCTGTAGGAGCACACATGCAAATGCCTACAAAAAGTAGTTTTTTTTTGCATTTTGTTTGCCGTTCAGAGTTTGTTAAGTAAACCAAAAGAGAAAAAAAAAGATAGGCTGGGTGGGGAGACATAACAGAGGGGAGTGGGAAGAAACACAAAGGTGGGTGGGGGACCAAGCAACATGGAGAGCAAGCGACAAGAGGCCATTGTGGGGTTATTTATTAACACGGAGGACGAGGTTGGAGAAGTGACACTGAAAATGCGGGAGGGAAGGAAGACGGCTCGGGTGGGTTGGGGAGCAAACGGATGAGTGTGCACAGCGTGGAACTGAGGGGAACTGCACATGAAAAAATACATTGAGGGAGTGGGGGGGATAAGCAAACGAGAGTGATGGAGATTTATACAGGGAAGGCAATAGCAACACAAGAGCGGCAGAGGGGAAAGAGTACACAAGGGAGACTGGTAGAAAAGATGTGCACTCGAGCTGATTGCAATGAAGCCAGACCAACTGACCTCACTTTTCTGACAAAAAGTTCATGTGAAATCCCACACGAGGCACATTTACTTATCTGTATCATGGACATTACAAAAGTAGACTACTACGTCTTTCACAAATGTTCTGCAATGCAAGCCAAGAAATAGTTCGGGCCTCACCCTCCGTACATTTCCTGCACCCCAAACACAACATGCCGGTTGGGCTAACAAGGCGAGGCACTTATTTGCCCTTCTCACCTTAAAGTCGTTACCGCTCAGATCAACACCTCTGATGAAGGGGAGCACCCCGGTGGAAGCCATCTCTGTGTTCCGGCACCCAGCGCTGACCGCCGCTGCTGGAGCGGCATGTACAGCTCTCCTCCAATGCTCCGTAGCTGGCTGCCCTCGCTCACCTGCCCGCGCACATTTAAGCCATAACCCAAGTCCGACTTTAGGATGCGGACTACGCGAGGGCCCCCGCCACCCATTCCCCCCATGGGCACCAGCGGGCCCTCCCCGTTCCTCTGCGGACCCTCCACCTCCTCGTCCGCCATCTTCACTTCATCGGCGGCGGCTTGCATCTTCACTTCGGCGGCAGCTTGTTTCAGGGGCAGACCGGAAACGAGGCCGCCAGACCTACTCCCGCCTGAAACGCCGAAAAGAAAGTCAAGAGCCATGGGCCTGATGGAGACAGGAAGGGAGCGAGCAAGAGGGAACGCGAAAGCACGCCATGCCGTGAGCGTGCACATCGGCTGTCCGGGATCCCCAGAAAAGACATGCCGTGAGCGTGCACATCGGCTGTCCGGGCGCAAGCTGAAGACACGCCGTGAGCGTGCACATCGGCTGTCCGAGTGTCCGGGCGCAAGCTCAGCATTGCCAGCGAAGACACGCCGTGAGCGTGCACATCGCCTGTCCCCCTTCCGAACTCAAGTCGACGACAATAAGTCTCGCTAGCGACAGCGCTTCGCGCTGCGTCGCTAGGCGAGACCTAATAAAGCACACATAATTGAAGGCCAAAACTCCTTCCACAGGCCTCAAAGCTATTTAATTCAGACTCACTATTTCAGAAGTTAAACATTTTCAATGTTAATTATTTATAAGAAATCATTGTTGTTACTCATTTATCTTAAACAGCTAACACCCAGTGACAAAGCCAATCATACTGACAGGCTTTAGGCGTATGTCAGTTGCTGTGCCATTTATCTGGATAAAATTACATCTCAGAGAGAAACCAAAATACCGGTCTGATGGCACACTATGGGAATCACAGAAATGTATTTGGCATGTTCCTTTTATAGGGAGCACCCACTTTTTTCATCTCACTTAAAGACCTGTCTGCACATATTTCTATATGACTGGTTACAGCCAGCAGCTGTGGGTGCTTCCCGAAGTCTGGTTAGAGCATATTTTTCGAAAGTTAATGCTGCATGCAGTGCAAGACACTGGGCAAGCATACATTTTAAAGGGCTAAAGTTGTCATGCAGAACAATTTACATATTACAGTAACTGTTGAACAAATGAATGCAAGAAGATACGGGGCAGTTTTTAATGTGTTTAATATTTCAAGACTATACGTTCCCACTGCTTAAAAACCCTTGCTTTATCGCTGCATTCATTTGCTTTAAAATGCACCATTTGCCAATCTTTTTAAATTTCTTTCTCAGGAGAGGGACTCTCCCTAGACCCCAGGTTTGTCCATTGAACTTGTTCACATCACTAACTAGTGTTTTCTATTGGAAAGGGTAGAACCAAAGCAGTCTTGCTTAGTACCCTAGCCCTCTTCAGAAGTCAGACTTGCTTGGCAACCCAAAAATTCTCTGAAATAATGTATGAGTTTTCTTCTATGAATGCCTACAAGAACTGAATTTTTAGTCCATTTATCACAGAAATAGTGCTGAAAATCGCACCAAAAAGATGCCAATTTTTTAAAAATTTCTTCACGGGGGGAGAACCCCCCCGAACCCCCCTTATTGCCGTCAGGCTCGTTCGCTGCGCTCGCATACGTTGATTCGTTCAGCATACGCCTCACCAGTTTCAAATTACACCAGCCGCCACTGCCTAGGCTACAGGCAGTAGATTGTAGACCTGGCACACAGGGACGTGTGCCAGGTCGACTCTTCACTTTTCTCTGCACCAAAACACACAGCCTGCAATGGCAGTATGTGTGTGTTAAGGTACAGGGCCTTTAAGGGTGGCACAATAGGTGCTGCAGCCCTTAGAGGCTTTCTCTGGTCACAGTGCCCTTGGTACCCATGGTACCTTTTACAAGGGGCTTACCTGGGACCAGAGATGCCAATTGGTGGTACAAAGGTAAAGCTTTGGGAAAGAACACAGGCCCTGGGAACCTGATTGGCAAGAACCCAGGTCACACCAAGTGAAAGTGCATCATGTGTCAGGCAAACAATGGGGGTAAACCATGCAAAAAGGGGCACTTCCCTACACAACCTCCCCCCAAACGAAAGGGGATGAGACTAACATTTCCATAGAGAGTCTTCATTGTCTAAGTGGAAAAATCTGGAAAGGCCATCCACATTGGCATGGGCAGTCCAAGGTCTATGTTCCACTTTAAAGTTGTAGGAAGCTGGCTTAGTATATGGTGCACACTTATTTAAGTGAAGCTCCTTGCACTAATCCAGACAACACTTATGGGGGTTTTAGTGGCCTTAGACAACCATAGAAAGATCTCTAAGTGGTAGCTGTGGAGAGCAGCCTTCAGGCTTAGTCCAGAAGGAGTGTTAAGCAGCTTGTTTTACCAGAACTAATCATGTAGTGTAGGTTAAACGAAAAAGAACCTCACAGTGTAGTTTTAAAATATGCCTATTTATTACACAACACTCAACAACACATTGGTATATCTCCTAGCTGGAGATATCAACACAAATACACAACAATACTTCAATTGCAAGAGGTAAGTAAGCACAATACACAGTGGTCTCCAGGGGGAGACAAAACCATATACTAAGAAAGTGGAATGCGAACTGCGACCAAAGTTGGGACTTTGACCAGGAGACTCAGAAGAGCTGGGGACTCAAGGAAACCCCCGAGGTAAGTACCCAAGAACTCCACTGAGGCTGTGTGCAAAGTGGGAACACAGCCACGTACTCAATAGAAGTCAATAAGAAAGTTGCGGTTGCAGTTTTTATGAAGAAGGACCCTTCCCAGTGGACCCTGAAGAAACCCCGTGGAAGACAGAAGGTTGATGAGCCACCCCACCTGTGGATACCCCAGAAACCAGGATACCTACACCAGGGAAGCCGGGTGCATCGAAGTGACGTTGAAAACCGCCTTGGACCACAATGGAGGACTTCAGAAAAGATGCCGCTGCCAAAGAAGGTGCAAAAGTCCGATGGAATCCAAGGGTGGACTCTTGACGAGAAAAACCTACAAGCAGAGGGGACAGGGTATATGCCACTCGGAAGTGACCATGAGGCACGGAAGAGCAATGCCCACCGATGACGGAAAGTGCAGGACTGCTGACGGTGACCTTGTTGTTGCAGCTGTGGGGATCAGGCAACGCTGAGGAAAACCAGGAGATGTGCACAAGCTGTCCCACGTCTGAAGTCGAGAATCAGGGAACGTGTCCGGCGGGAGCACCAATAAGCCTTGGCAGCAGCAACAGGCGTAGAGAACGATGAAGGAACAACGTTGGGACCAGCAAGATCCAAGGGACTCACCAAGTGCAGGAGAGTCAGGGCAGGCCCCGAGCAAGCAGGGGAGCCCACTGAAACAAGATAAGACCCTCGAGAGGACCCACAGGCTGACGGTACAGGAGTTGCAACAGGACCTCGAGCAGCTCACCAAAGATGAAGGCCCATGGTGCTGAGGATGCAGTGAGGATGAAGATCTTGGCAGGAAGAGATGCTGGAGGCAGGAGCTTCTTGTAGCCTGAAGACCTCTGAAGTGCAGAGCCAACAACCCTTGGCAAATGCAAATCAACGCGGTGCACAGGGGTTTGGTCCCAGCCGTTCAGACAAGGGATAATGGTCTCAAAGTTGCAGAGAGGACAGGTCAGGCCTCAAGGGAGTTGCAGAACCACCACCTGTGTTGCTGAGCCTTTGGAAGTGCGTGGGAAGTCAGGAGCAGCAGACCGGTCAGCTTTGATGCGGTGCCTACAGATGCAGGGGAGTGACTCCTTCACTCCAAGGGAGATTACTTTGGGCGTCCTTGATGCCCACAGGTCCGTTGAAGATCCTGAAGAAGCACAGACACAGATGACGAATAAGACTTGCAGAACAGCGAGACCAGGAGCAGCAGGAGTCTTCCTTGATGCAGTCTCGGTTTCAGGCGAAGTCCAAGTGTTCAGACGGTTGAAGAGTGACATCGTTTCAGGCTTGAGTCTTGTCCCATGATGAATCTGAGGACCCAGCCACAGGTAATCCCTTTTATACCCTAAGAAAGGGGTTAGGACAACTCAGGAGTCCCTCCCAGAGGAGGAGTTGGACAGGGGGGAGGATACTCCCATGTCCTTTGTCAAGTTTCATGCCAGAGCGGGAGCCAAGGGCTCCTAGAACTGGTTCCAACTAGAGTATGGAAGGAGGGCACCAAATGTGCCCTTCAGAGCAGTCTGGTTGCGCTGGCAAGCGCCCCCACCCCATCCCAACACACTAAGTCCTGCCTTGGGAGGTGGTCACATCTCCCTGCAACAGGAAACCTATTGTTCTACCTTCCGCTGCTTGAGCGTGGCTCAGCAGCAGGAGGGAAGAATCGTGCCTGTGGTCGGCAGCAGCACCAGCTTGCTGTCAGACCCTGAAAGGATGTAAATGGGAGTACAGGGGGCACCCCAAGGGAGCCTCTCAGTACATGGGATCATACTTCCAACACTGGAATCGGTGTTTGGGTATGACTCCAACATGTTTGATACCAAACATGACTGGGTTCAGTGCAGCCACTATATAGTTAGACATCTCATAATGACTCATGCCCATTATATGTATTAAAATGGCTGACCGCACTTACAAAGCCTGGAGAATCGACTCCGGAGTTTGTAGGGGTGTCCTGCTCATCCAGCGGCACCCTCACACTTATAACCAAGCACCCTGCCTTCAAGATTGAAAGGTGTGCCTTAGCGGTGACTTATAGGTTTTATGTGTAGTGACCTCAGATATAAGGAAACATATATCTATTGTAAGTAGTGCTAGCACCAGCTTACACAGGCTGCAATGGCAGGCCTGTAGTCACAGTTTGAGTGGTCTCTCATGGTTGGCATAATACACGCTGCAGCCCATGGGAGACCCCTGGTGTACCTATGCCCTGGGTACCTTAGTACCATATAATAGGGACTCACGAGGGTACACCAGTAGCCAATTGTGGAGGTACTAAAGTACTTACCATAGCAAATTTAGGGAGGAAACACAGTGGCTGGGGTCCTGATTAGCAGTATCTCAGCCAGACTAGTCACAAAATCATACTACACCAGCAAAAAGCGGGGGTAACCATGAAAGCAGATCCTACTTTCCTACAGAAGTCCATTCTCTGTAGGGAGATGGACCACCTCAAACGTTTTGGATTTTCCCCCTTCATCTGCATTAGCCATCAGAGAGGTCTCTGTTCAGTTTGAACTAGGAAGTAAGTACCAAATTTCAGGGACCAAACCACAGCAAAGGCCTCCATCTCAATTGCACTCCAACACTGCTCCCTGGGGAGTAGCCTTCTACTTATGAAAGCAACAGGTTGGTCTTGTCCATCATCATTGGTCTGGGATAGGACCGCTCCTATCCCTAGCTCAGAGGCATCAGTCTGCACAATGTACTGCTTAGAGTAATCTGGAGCCTTGAGAATAGGTGCTAGGTACATTGCCTCTTTTAGGGTACCAAAAGCCTTTTGGCAGCCAACTGTCCAGTTAACTTTCTTGGGCATCTTGTTGGAGGTAAGTTCTGTGAGCGGGGGTCCACAATGGATCCATATCCCTAAACAAACCTCCAGTAGTACCCAGTCAAGCCAAAGAATGCCCAGACTTGGGTCTGGGTGGTTGGAGCTTCCCAATCCAGAATGGTCTGGAGTTTGATTTGGAGTGGTTGCACTTGGCCTCCACCTACTAGATGGCCAAAGTATACAACAGTCCTCTGTCCTATCTGGTGCTTGGATGCCTTTATAGTTAGGCCTGCAGCTTGCAGGGCCTGTAAAACCTTCCCTAGATAGACCAGGTGATCCTGCCAAGAAGAGCTAAACACAGCAATATCATCAAGATAAGCTGCACTAAAGCCTTCCAACCCAGCAAGGACTTGATTCACCAATCTTTGGAAGGTGGCAGGGGCATTCTTTAGACCAAAGAGCATCACAGTAAACTGGAAACACCCATCAGGTGTGGAGAATGCTGTCTTTTCTTTTGCCCCAGGGGCCATGCCAATATTCCTGTACCCTGCAGTTAAGTCAAAGGTACTTAAGTATTTGACAGCCCCTAATTTATCTATCAGTTCATCAGCTCTGGGGATAGGGTGTGCATCTGTCTTGGTTACAGCATTAAGGCCTCTGCAGTCCACACAAAACCTAATGTATCTCTTTCCACCCTGTGGATGAGGTTTGGGAACTAGGACCACTGGGCTGGCCCTGGGACTCTCAGAAGGTTCAATGACCCCCCAACTCCAGCATCTTGCTGACCTCCGCTTTGATTCTTTCCTTAACTTGATCAGACTGGCAATAGATGTTGGTTTTGACTGGCAATCTGTCTCCAGTGTCCACATCATGGGTACACCAGGGTGTCTGACCAGGGGTTAAGGAAAAGAGCTGTGCATACTGATGCAGAACCTGTATGCAGTCAGTCTGCTGTTGGGCAGAGAGAGTGTCTGAATGGACAACTCCATATACTGACCCATCTTGGGTGACTGTAAGAGAAGAGGTCAGGAAGAGGTACACTCTCTGTCTCCTGATCCTCATCAGTAACCATCAACATGGCCACATCAGATCTGTCACAATAGAGTTTCAGGCGGTTCACATGTATCACCCTTATGGGGGACCTGCTAGTGCCTAGGTCTACCAAGTAGGTGACCTCACTCTTTTTCTCTAGGATAGGGTAAGGGCCACTTCATTTGTCTTGGAGAAACCTTGGTGCCACTGGCTCCAAAACCCACACCTGTTGCCCTGGTTGGAATTCTACCAGTGCAGCATTTTGGTCATACCAGTGCTTCTGAAGCTCCTGGCTGGCCTCAAGATTCTTGGTTGCTTTTTGCATGTACTCTGCCATCCTGGAACGAAGGCATAGTACATAGTCCACCACATCTTGTTTTGGTACATGATGGAGTTTCTCCCATCCTTCCCTCAAAAGAGAGAGTGGTCCCCTTACAGGGTGGCCAAACAGGAGTTCAAAGAGTGAGAACCCTACTCCCTTCTGAGGCATCTCTCTGTAGCCAAAAAGCAGGCAGGGCAACAGAACATCCCATCTCCTTTTGAGTTTTTTAGGGAATCCCATTATCATGCCTTTCAATGTCTTGTTGAATCTCTCATCAAGGCCATTGGTTTGTGGGTGGTTAGGTGTTGTGAACTTGTAGATCACTCCACACTCATCCCATGTGTGTTTTAAGTATGCAGACATGAAGTTGGAACCTCTGTCTGATACTACCTCCTTAGGAAACCCTACCCTGGTGAAGACACCAATGAGGGTCTTGGCTACCACAGGGGCTGTAGTAGTCCTGAGGGGAATGGCTTCTGGATGCCTAGTCGCATGATTCACTACTACTAGTATGAAATTGATTCCTGAGGCTGTGGGAGGTTCAAGTGACACACTATATCCACTTCTACCCTCTCAAAGGGAACCCAACCACTGGTAGTGAAATTAAGGGGCCTTTGGGTGTCCCCCTGTCTTGCCACTGTCTTGACAGCACGACACAGGAGCTGACAAACTCCTTCACTTTTTGGGAAATCTGGTGCCAATAGAAGTGGGTGACCAATCTTTCCCAAGTTTTGGTCTGGCCCAGATGCCAAGCTACGGGGATGTCATGGGCTAGAGTGAGTAGGAACTCCCTGTACAACTGAGGCACTACCACTCTCCTAGTGGCACCAGGTTTTGTTATGTACCCCAATCTAGGCCTAAATAGCTAAATGACCTTTCACCTACATTTGTCCTACCTTGCTCTGCATAACGGTTCTAGCACTGATCTTTTACCCAGTTATGTGCTGAATAAATGTCGATCGGTTTCCTTGAAACTAGCCTCAGTTATTATGCATGAGGATTCTTAGAAAAGTCCCCTGCACATGACGTACATAGCAGGATTAACATAGTCATGATCATCTTCATCCTAGGGCGAAAGAACTACTTTGCATAGTTGCAGGTATTGATTTAGGCTCATTTACATAATCGTACTCACAACATATCGATTGTGTTAGGAACCCCAAGGCTATCTTTATGGTATAAAAGAACCACACCTTCACTAGATAGACAGAGGAGAAGCTTCCACGCAGACACAAGACACTGGGGTCCCTGCCTGCCGAAGCTACAACACGCAGCGGTCTGACATCCCTTGCGGGTTGTCCAACTCAAGACCAAGACGGGGGTCCTTCATTCTCTCCCATTAGGTAATAGGGTTGGCACTTTCCTAGGGGATTCTTAGCTTTACACCCACATGCATGCTAGGTACACTTTGGTAGGGTTGCATCGTAGGAGTACGCTTGATTACTGTCATGTATAAATGTCTGCATATATTCACTGTTTTAGCACCATGGTAGAATTCTACCTTTTATTTACTACAGCTTGTAATCTTATACATTTGCTTCTGTCTATTGATTGTCGCCACAAACATGTTTTATACTAGAATAACGCTGGTTCAATAAATACTTATTGAAAAACGTCCCCATCGTTTTAGTATTGTACTGTTCCCACAATCCCTGAAGGATCAAGGGTTGTCATGTTCGATAGTTGCCAGAAACTATTCGCTCCTTGATAAGGTTAGGGGGCGTATGGTGGCACTGTGAGCTAGCTGGTCTAAAGGCTGACATATCCTTTGGGGGTGTCCGGAATCAGTCTAGATACCGATACCTTAGTTTATGTTGTCTAAACGCACAGATTCGATGTATTTTTAGGAACTACACAACAGTTTGGGGTCTCTGGCCTCAGTGGGCAGGAGTCCCTCCTCCCACTAGATTCTGTGGGAGCCACTGACATCTCCCTGCTCCAGTGCAGGAGCTTGCTGCCTCAGGCCTTCCAGAGAGGGGCAGACCTGCTGCCCAAGGCACAGCTGTTCCCTAGAGGGTCTCCCTGGACCCAAGAGCTCCACCTCATAAAGTTAAAGCTCCATGGGCTCAGTTCCCTCTGGGACTGACAAGTCCTCTCCCTGGGGAGAGGGGTCCTGATCCTTGTACTGTGTGGAAGCTGTGTTACCAGTCTTCCTACCTTTCTGTCTTGGGAGGTTGGACCATCACTCCAAGCTCCCTCTCTCCTTTTTCACACTGTGCTAGACACTGTACTCTTGTTTTCACACACATTATCTCGGGGATTTGCAGCATGGCTGCATGTGTCTTTCTTTCTACCTCAGCCCATGCTGAGGTTTCTAGATCATTTCCAAGCAGACAGGCTGCTGTGAGTTTTGGAGAGACGACTACCTACTTCAGGCTGCAACCCCCCACCCCCAGTCTAATGTCACCATAGAGCCATGGCATGGTAAGTACTGACACTGTCAGCATTGGTAAGTGGATAGCTTTTTCCAGTTATGTATTGCTCTGGGGAAACCAGGGTATCTTTCACCATGGTGACACTGGCACCTGTATCCCTCAGGGCTTCTATCTTAGTCTCATTCACTAGGGGGTACTGCAGGTATTTTTTTAAATTAGGGGGCGAGACAGCCAAAGTGGCTACTCCTCCTTCCCCTTCAGAGACTAAAACAGCCTTGGTGTGAACACTGATTTGCTCTGGGCACACTATTGATCCCATCTGGAGATTTGCCACACCAGTAGCAACTGGAGGAGGGCTAGGGGCATTCTTATTGGGACAGGCAGGATCTCCAGTTTGGTTTCCCCTCTTGTTACAGTGAAAACACCAGGCCTTTGTGGGATCAAAATGTTTCCCCTTATACCCACCAGTGGGCTGGAAAGAGTTCTTGGGCCCATCCCCCTGGACAGAATTTTGGGGGCCTTTATAAGACTTTTGATTTTTGTCTTTGGGTTTCTCACCTTCTTTCCCCTGGGGAGGCTTTGTTACCCCTTTCCTTTAGTCACCCCCAGTGGTTGTCTTGGTCACCCTTGTCTTGACCCAGTGGTCCGCCTTCTTTTCCAATTCTTGGGGAGAAATTGGACCCAGTTCTACCAGATTCTGATGCAACTTTTCATTAATGCAGTTACTTAAAATGTGTTCCTTCATAAACAAATTATAAAGTTCCTCATAATTCTGCACCTTACTTCCAGTCAACTGGCCACCTAGTGTTTTGACTGAGTAGTCTACAAACTCCATCCAGGACTGACTCTGGGATTTTTGAGCCCCCCTGTATTTATTTCTGTACTCCAAATCCCTCAATCAGGGTGCCCTTCATGAGTTCATAGGACTCTGATTCTACCCCAGTAAGGGTCAGAAGTCTGTCTCTATACTCAACAGAAAACAGTTCCCAAACGAGTGCCCCCCAGTGAGACTTTCTCATTTTTCTGGCCTCACAAGCCCTCTCAAAGGCTGTGAACCACTTGGTAATATCATCACCATCCTCAAATTTAGGGACAATCCGTTTGGGGATTTTAGGATCATAAGATCCTTCTCTCACCTGGTTTTTAGGTCTCGCCTGAGCCAGTGCGCATGCGCTGCTCTGCGAGGCTTTTAGTAAGGGCTTTAAACTCGAAATACACGCTCGTGCGTGTGCTTTTTTTTTAATCTCCCGCTATTGGCCTTTGCATGCGTCTTTCTAAGAAAGACAGCACGCAATTGGGCCAAGGCGGGTGCATGTCCCGCATTCTCTCTCCCCTGGCCTAGGGTGCTCGGGAGCGAGCAGCAGCGCGGCCAGGTGCCAGCTGCATACCTCACATTCCTTTCACGGCCGCGTGGCCGCGCTTGTTACTAGTGTTTTGCAAAGCTGCGGTTTTACTAGTGCCACAAAGCATGCGGCCGTGCCGCCGTCTGGTGTGTTAGCTGCCATGTGCAACATTAGAATCAAGGAGGTTGCCATTATATATATTATGCCTAGTGAACTGAGCAAAGAACCATTACTGACGAAGTTTGGAAAACCTTTAAAAAACACTTCTCTTTCCATTGTAAGCCTAGCAACAGTGAAAACGATGACTTAGTTCAAACTTTTTGTTATGGTTTTAAGCATCAATGTACTCCCTGTCTGCGTTAAGTAAAATGCTATAAAAGTAATAAAATAAAGCCTGCTGACGGTATTAGACACATTATGTTGTTCGCATCCAATAGAAAATGATATTACGTAAAACATAAGAAAAAAACATTCTCCGCTAACCACAGCCAAACCTGCATGAAAAGGGCGCCAAGACTCGGGAAGCGCTACGATGCCAATCAGCCTTTTTATCCAGGTAGATTCCGTTTAGGACAAATCGCAGTTTTCGAGCCATATGTAAAACGCAAGAGCAATCATGCTTACATCCATGCTAGGCAAGACAGCAAAACCTCAAAATAGTGTTTAACTTGCTCGAAAAACATTATCTCGTCTTCACATTCACCCCTGATTTCCTCCTAGGGTGTACCTTTTACTCGTAAAAAGGGAAGGCAAGGCCAGAGAAAAGACAGCCTTCGAGGGCGACAGAGAATCTGGGCGGAAATAAAAATTATATGAAACCGTTCACCTTTCACTGGTAGGGTGTATCTGTGCGCAAGTGTATGTTAATGCCGTTGACCTAGCTTGGCGGGTTGATTCCCCCTTCACATAATTGTGAGCATGCCATGCAGCAACTGACTCAGCCTTTCAGCAGTGCCCGGGGGTTAAATGACGATACATGTACACCTAACCAGTGCTTTGAAGTTGCCAGAGGTCTAGAGTGAACGTACATCACTAGACCACCCTCCATTTAACTTTTACTCCTTCTGCTTAAAAGAAAACCCCAGTGCCCGTCGGCTGCTGAGGCTTGCCAGGAGTGCCCACATTTATGGCGGGTTAATTCCTATAGAGCACAGTTGGGTAAAGTGGGCACCCATGGGTCGTGGCACACTATGGTGTGTGTCTGGAGCAGTTTGATGATGAGCTAGTGGAATTTTGTGTCCTTATGTTTAGCACCACAGACCCATCTCGGATTCGTGATAACCCGGTTTTCACCAATGTTTGTGACATAGGGACAGGGCTTTAAGTAGGCCGGGTCCTGCCGGTGCTGAGCACCGGCAGTTCTTAAAAGCAGGTGCTGGGACGGGTCCCTATCGGGCTCTCCATTTTTGCCCTCACACTCAGGGTGGGAAAAAAATCTTAACTCTGCAGCAGTGCCACTGTTCAAAGCCTTTGATGTAATTTCAAAGAGACTCGTTTTAGTTCTTTCGCAGTCACAAAGAGACTCGTTTTAGTTCTTTCACAGTCTCACCGTTTCAGAACTGAAGCATTTTCAATATTATATAGAACAAATCCATAGTTGTTGCTTAATTACTTTATGTAGCCAACAGCCATTGACAAAGCCAATAGTCTTGGCTTGTTGTAGGTATAATGTTACTTTTTTGTATCATATATCTGGATGCAGTGACAAACAACAAATATGCCGTTCGGGCAGCACGCTATGCTAAGCACATATTTTTAGCGTACCACGCTCGTAATTACATCGACCACGCCCCTTTAGGAGACCCCCCCACACACTTTTTTCATTCCACTTAAAGCCCTACATAGGGAGTATTACTTATTAAAGTGAACGATTTTATTGCACATACTCGGGGACCAAATTTACTTTTGTCACTGGAATCAAATGCCTAGAACTTAATTAGTTGTCCTTTGTTTCATCTGCCGATGGTGAAAAGCTGAGTGAGGGACTGGCACATTTGTAAATCAACTGCCGTTACAAACAGAGCTTTCTGGACAGTAATAGAGGCAGCATTTTCTGTCTGACTCTGACTGTAAGGTCTGTGGGTAAAAGTGGCCCTGTAATCATGGTATCTCCTCTTTTTGAAATTGTGTTGCAGACACGGCTCAGAAGTGGACGAGTGGTTGGTTCAATGCACAAATCATCGCATTGATAGAGGACCCGATATCTCCCTCGTTGCCAAAAGCGTTAAACTTGTAATGTGTCTAAATATACATATATGCACAGATGCCTGCATAGTTCGTTAATGTTGCTGTCAGTTACTTTGAAGTAATATTTCAGAAATGCGCAACGTTTATTGAATCTTTGCATTATATTGAGGGACCTGCTGCGGGTTTAAATGTGAAGCTCGCCGGATGCAGTGCGCACGCCCCAGCATCTTGGCAGACAACGGACGCGCTGCATTTGCTGTGAAGGCCTGCATGGAACATGGAGCTTGGGGGATTTTTCCACTCAGCTTCCCCGTTCTGTTAGAACTCGTGCTGCTGGGGTGGGTACTAGGCACGTCCTACATGCTGCGATGCAAAGCGGCTGGACCATAGCAGCTTGCTCCACATAAAAGTCAAATTATTATTGCATCCTTAATTTTGGTAGATTGTACTTAGCGCCTTCTAATAACCCTTATTTATGCAGTGCGTTATTGTACACAGTTTCATACACGGTGGCCCAAATGCAATCCATCTGTTGGCCTAAGGGCTGGTACAAACTCTTCCTACAAGCGTGGCCTCGTCCAGGCTGCAGCCTGTTCTAGGCTTTGGTATTTCCATCCAAGTGACAGTCTCCGGTTCACACCCGAAAGCACACTGCGCATCTCAGCGACCAGCTAATGAATCCAAACCCTCGCTGTGCAGGTGCGTTCGAAGACTAAGCACAGAGTGCCGTAGGCGATCGTGCTCCCAGCAGGAGGGCGCCCTAGGACGCCAGGACGCAAATTACCATTCCAGCTGCAGTCCTAGAATATTTGTGAGAGTGCAACTTTCACCAAATTAGACCAGTTTGCTCATTTACTAGTGTAACTGTTCCAGGATAATATTGTGGAAAGTGATTTTTTTTTTTAAAGGGATGAAAAGTAATGAAATGTAATTTAGGGTTATATAATTGCACTTCAGCATTCTGCCAGTTTACTTTGCTACACTCTTATTAGTATTATCCATATGTACCCTGCACTACTCGGGTGTAGGTAATTTGCACCGTTTAAAAAAACATGGAAGAAAATCTCTCACTCTCACTAATTAACTAACTAACTCTCTCACTCTCACTAACCCACTAACTAACTCTCTCACACTCACTCACTAACTAACTCACTCACACTCTCTATCACTAACTAAATAACTCTATCACTCTCACAAACTAACTGACTAACTCTCTCACTCTCACTAACTAACTAAATTACACTCTCACTCTCACTAACTAACTAACTAACTCACTCACACTCACTACCTAACTCACTTCCTCACTTTCACTAAAAAAGCACTAACTCTCTCACTAACTTACTCACTCTCTCACTCATTAACTAGCTCTCTCTCTCTCTCTCACTCACTAACTAACTCTCTCACTCTCTCATACTCACTAACTAACTCTCTCACTCTCACTAACCCACTAACTAACTCTCTCACACTCACTCACTAACTAACTCACTCACACCCTCTATCACTAACTAAATAACTCTATCACTCTCACAAACTAACTGACTAACTCTCTCACTCTCAGTAACTAACTAAATTACACTCTCACTAACTAACTAACTCACTCACTACCTAACTCACTTCCTCACTTTCACTAAAAACCACTAACTCTCTCACTAACTTACTCACTCTCTCACTCATTAACTAGCTCTCTCTCACTAACTAACTCTCTCACTCTCTCATACTCACTAACTAACTCTCACACTCTCACTAACTAACTCTCTCACTCTCTCACTAACTAACTAACTCTCTCACTAACTAATTCTCTCACTCTAACTAACTCTCTCACTATCACTAACTAACTCTCTCACTCACTCTCACTCAATAGCTAACTCTCTCTCACTCACTAACTCTCTCTCACTAACTCTCTCTCTCTCCCTAACTAACTAACTCTCACTCTCACTCACTAAATCACTCTCACTCACTAACTCTCACTAACTAACTCTCTCACTCTCACTAACTCACTCACTGACTCTCACTCTCACTAACTAACTCTATCACTCTCACTAACTAAGTCTCACTCTCTCTCACTAACTCACTAACTCTCACTCTCTATCACTAACCAACTCACTCACTCTCTCACTCTCACTAACTAACTCTCACACTCACTAACTAACTAACTCTCTCTCTCACTCTCACTAACTAACTCTCTCACTCTCACTAACTAACTCTCTCACTCTCTCTCACTAACTAACTGACTCTCTCACTATCTCTCACTAACTAACTCACTAAATCTATCACTCTCACTAACTAACTAACTAACTAACTAACTAACTAACTAACTAACTAACTAACCTTCACTCTCCTGTTATTTATACCCCCCTCCCCTTTAACAATAAAAACCATAATAAGCAACAATTAGGACAAGCAGATACAAGTTGCCAGCATTCAAAGGACAAAAAAAACATCAAGTCATTACTTATTATGAATACTTTTTAAATATGGTCATTCTGTTGTACATAATACTTTCTTGGTCATATCTAAGGTAGCAAAAATGCTTCTCCCACTTCTTTATTATAACTTTTCAGCATACTGCAAACTTCTGTACAACACAGCTTAAAAACAAACACAAAGTCAATATCTCTGCCTAAACACGCATTACTTCCCAAAGGCGAGACCTATTGGCTATGCCAATGCTTGTTAGTATTGCTGCCATCATTTATGGGTCCTAGGCCCATATCTGCTCTCTCTTTTTCTAGAGCTAGGAGCCTGGTCTCTAGCTCTAGTCTCTTGGTCAACCTTGCTAACAGGTTGTCCTCTTCAGTGAAGTTGTCTTCACTGTCTTGCACAGAGTCTAGCTTCCCCCTGGAGGTTCTAGTCCCTCTACTTCCTTGCTTGGAGGTGGGGAGCTCAAAGTTCCCTTGCTCTCTAAGTAGTTGAGGGGGAGGGTTAAAGACCTCATACTCCTCACTACCTTCCCCATCTCCCTATGAGTCTTCCCCATCAGGAGAGGGGTGGTCCTTCTCATACTCTGCCAGAAACTCCAAGGGTTGGACCCTGTTCTTATTTTTCTAGCCTTACAGAGAAGCCTTAGCTCCCTAACCCGTAGCTTGGAGTAAGGGGTGAGGTCGAGCTCCTCAGCCACATTCCTTGTGTTGCTCATTTTGTTTCTAAAGTGGGGTTCGTTTTAGAAAACCTTCACAAAAAGTTGTAAGTAGTTCCCCCCTAACTTCAGTGACTTTTACTTTTTTCTAAAAAGGCTACAGGGACTTAATTCAAGGCACTAACAAGACTTTTAGTAATTTTGAAAAATAGTCAATCAAAAAATGAATAGTACCACAGTCAGTTTTTGAAATCTTGTCCTGTGATCAGAGGTTGATGAAGTTAGTCAAATAAATGCAATGCTTTACATCCCACCCCTGATCCACTAATGTAGGAAGCTGGCTCTGAATATTCTATACCAAAGTAAGGTATAGTGTGCACAGAGTCCAGGGAATCCCCAGAGGTATAGCAGAGACTAAATTAGGTAAGTACTCACAGTTCTCTTTGTTGTAGTGTGGGTGAGCAGCTAGGCTTATCCAGAGGGTGTGTTAAGCATTTATTGTATTCACTCAATCAAGGACTGATTACACACACTCAGAGTCAGAATCCAGACCAATTAGGTAAGTATAAAAAAGTATACCATGTTTTATTTTAGAACCGAGCAGGACTTGGCACAAGTAAGTAAAATATACTCTCAAATGCAGGTCTTTCCAAGGAAATGCAGTTGTGATTGAAATTTCAATTGTTACAGGTCAGTGTTGGTTCAAAAAGCAGTTTAAATTACAGAGTAATTACTTTTGGAAGGCTTTTGGATTGCTTTAAGATTACATTGACTACTCAGGGTGGTATGCCTAGATACTACGGCGGGGATCTCACAATACACGGTAGGGAAAACCTTTTAAAGGTTTGCAGTGTAGTTACTTTTTCTCCATAAAAAACATCAGTTCAACACTTAGAACATTTTAGAGACAAAAACTCAACATTGGTCCCTATGGGAGTAAAAGGGTTATTGAGTTGCACCACCAGCGGCACTGGGGCGGCCGGGTGCAGAGTGTAGTGGCCCAACATTAGCCAATGCGGCCTTCTGTCAGGTACTGCTTATGAGCAGGCCACTCGGTTGTGGGAGCAGAGCTCCAGGGGTTAAGCTCAGCACTGTAGGGGCCAACAATCAACACAGGAGCGGCACCACCAGCGGCACAGGGACGGTCGGGTGCTGAGTGCCAAGGCGACATCGGGGACCCAGTGGATAACATTGGAGATCTTCGGGTCGGCAAAGAGGCTGCAGGCTCGGGCAGGGGGATTTCCTGAAATCGACCACCGGCTGGAGAGGTAGGCTGGGATCTTGGGGGATGCCTGGACAGCATCGGTCGGGTCACTCAAGGCCGTGGGGCTTCAAGTGCTTCTGACCAACTCCGGTCACAGTCGGGTTCTTCTGACCGCCTCTGGCCTCTGGCCACGGTCCGGTTCTTTTGACCGGCTCCGGTCGCATTTGGGGGGACCCTTCAGGTTGAGGCTGCAGGTGTTGTCTTGAAGCTTGAGCGAGGTCGAGGATCACAGGAACCCAAGTTAGGATCGCCGGGGAGACCTCCTCGTGGTGTTGGGCCACTCGAACTCGAGCCTTGGGCATCGGATGCAGAGTGGTGCAGAACCGCAGGGCCACCTGGAACCGGGTTCTGGTCTTGGAGTCTTTGGTTGAGCAAGTCCTTTGCTCACGGGAGACAGAGTCTGTAATGTGAGTGCAGGGCAGGTCCTCCGGGCTCTGAGGAGCTGCTGGACATGCCAGTGTCTTCTCTGCAGGAAGGTCGGAGTCAAGACAGGCAGGTAGGGCTGGGGCCAAAGCGCTAGGTGTCCTCTTCTTGCTGGGTCAGCATGATTCTTCGGTCCTTCTTCTTTCTTCCTCGAATCCGAGGAGGCAAGGTTTGGGGGTGTCCCTAAATACTAAATTTAGGGGCATTACAGGGGTGTGCAGGTCGGGACCAATGGGTCCCTTCCTTGGGGTGAGTGCACCCCCTATTATGCCACCCTCCAGTGGGAGGGGGGCATGAGCCTCTTCCCAATTGGTTGGTTCCTCTCATCTCTAAGATGAAGGGAACTGAGATGTGTGCTTCACCTTGCCTCCCCCCACCTAAGTTGTGACACCTCTGCCCAGGATGGGATTTGTTTCTGGACTCAAGAGAGCGGAGGCTATCTAGCCAGGGGCCCAGAAACCTGTCTGGTGGTGGCACATGGTGGGCAGCCATTCTGGAACCACATCAGGCTGGTCGTTTTTCAGGGGACATCTCAAAGCTGCCCTCTGTGTGCATTTTACATTAAATCCTACACTGACATCAGTATGGGTTTAATGTGCTGAGAAGTTTGCTACCAAACTTCTCAGGTTTCAGGGAAGCCGTTATGGAACTATGGAATTCGTAAAGGGCTCATGCCACTGTACCCTCATCAGTGGTATAGTGCACCCTGCTAGAGGGGTGACCTACCTAGGCCATAGGCAGTGGATTGTAGGCATGGCATACAGGGATGTGTGCCAGGTCAACTCTTCACTTTTTTCTGCAATAAAACACGCAGCCTGCAATGGCAGTGTGTGGGTGTGAAGGTACAGGGCCTCTAAGGGTGGCACAATAGGTGCTGAAGCCCTTAGAGGCCTTCTCTGGTCACAGTGCTCTTGTTACCTATGGTACCTTTTACAAGGGGCTTACCTGGGGCCAGAGATGCCAGTTGGGGGTACATGGTAAAGCTTTGGGAAAGAACACAGGCCCTGGGAACCTGATTGGCAGGAACCCAGGGCACACCAAGTTAAAGTGCATCATGTGTCAGACAAAAAGTGGGGGGTAACCATGCAAAAAGGGGCATTTTCCTACACCAGGTCATTAATTAAATTAGTTTGTGTTTTAGTGCTGGTTTAGGCTAGATAATGAGCTCTGTCCTGGCAAATTTTGGAGATGATGTCTTACTTTGGAGGCTGATCCGATGGTGTTCACATGTTTAGTGTCTGTGGTCCATATTATTGGTCTAAAATCTTGTCCCCTTAGCAGAGATTGCCCTGAGATGAATTTGAAATGGGATTGACATATGTTGTAAACTGCTCACCCAACATGGATTTTATTAAGCTTTTACCAACTTGATCTGTATGCACTTTAGCACATGAGCACTTTGCCCACTGATTTTTCTCCTGGAAAATCATCATGAATTGTCTGATTCTTTGTTTTAGTTGTATACAATGATGAGCTATGTTTTTTAATCGCATTTCAAGTGTATGTTTGATGTACTCTTTTATGGTTATGGTAATAACCGTATAAAGAATAAAGAGAGAAAGAAAGAAAAAAAGAATTTGAAATGATAAGGTGATGATCAGATCAGCCTGTCTTTTAAAGGATGTGGAACATGAGAGGTTTGACTCCTCGTAGTTTAGTTCTATACCTATGCATTAGAACGTGGAGTATTTCTCGACCTTCAAATATTTGAGTTGACTTGCACCTCTGAATATATGACTGAGGCCCTTCTACTTTGATAGTCTTCTCTGTCAAGGGGTTTGATCTTGAAGTTGGGAGGGACTAAGTTGATGATCAGTTGTTCAGTTGCTCAGCTACGTCTCAGTGAGAAATAAGATGTCTACTTCATAGGATGAAATTGTTTCTGCTATCTTTGAGAAGTGTTTCACTGCCGATCAGTGGTTGTGCAGCAAGCAGTGCATGTTAGATTTTATCGAGGAGGTGATTGCGGAGGGGGTGAGGGGGATCTGCCTATGGTTGAAGGGTCGATCTATTCTTTGCTTTGTGTAGGTGGTGTTTTCTGCTGCATTCCATACCTTGGGCCAGATGTACGACCATAGCATTTTGCGACTCGCAAATTGCGACAAATTGCGAGTCGCAATTTACGAGTCACAAAATGCTATGTACAACAGTGTCTGAGACACTGTTTGCGATTCCCAATGGGGTCGCAAATTGCATGCCTCATGAATATTAATGAGGCTGTCGCAATTTGCGACCCCATTGGGAATGGCTAGCACTCCCAGGGATGGTGGCCTGCTGGGGTCAGCAGACCACCATGTCTGCGACTGCTTTTAAATAAAGTAGTTTTTTTTTAAATGCAGCCCATTTTCCTTAAAGGCAAATGGGATGCATTTAAAAATAAAAATGAAACTTTTCAGTTTCATTTTTTAAGGGCAGGCAGTGATCCCTGGGACCACTGCCTGCCCTTAAAAAATAATTGCACATGCATTCTCAAAGGGGAAGGGGTCCCCTGGGGACCCCTTACCGTTTGCGAGTGCTTTACCTCCCTTCTGGGAAGGGTGGTACACTGCAAGTGTTTTGCGTCCTCAATTGCGGTCGCAAAACATTCATACATAGTCGCTATTAGGAAGGGACGCCCTTGGAACGCCCCTTCCTAATAGCGAGTCTCTACCCTTTTTTGCAAGTCGCTAATTGATTAGCGACTTGCAAAATAGGGTTGGTACATGGGCCTCACGTTTTTTGCGGTCGCAAAAAACGGTCGTACATCTGGCCCCTTGAATACTATTAAGCACTTGAGCTTGTTGGTTTGTCAGAGTAGTGTTGTATGAGTCAAGTCTATTCTAGATTCTTGCTGCGAGAGATCATTGGTAGTTCTTGGGCAGTTGCTCTTGGGTGGAAGCTTCTATAGCTTCTGGGGCAGTGGCATTGAACGGCTGATACTAGTGCATTAAGAGATCAGAGGGCAACAGAGGGAAGTAGTTTCTATATTTTTAGAGTCGGGGAGTTGGTGGATTTTTAGTGGGTGCCCATGAAACAGAGTATTTGAGATGAAGTCAAACCTTTACCAGATCTTGAGGATGGCAGTGGGAAGAAGGCTACGGTTGGGTGTGAAAAATGTAGGGTATCTTGGGGGACAAGTAGATCTCTCGAGATGGTAATCAGGACTTGCATGCAAAGGTGGACAGGCTAAGTTTGTTACTGGGGGTGTGGTAATGGAGAGGTAGTGGTGGGTCGGTGTGCGTCTGGAGATGGAATGTGGGTATCTAGCCAGGTGTGAGTGGTGTCAAGTTGGTGATAAGGTCATAGATGAGTAGTGCCAGGTTGAGGTTAAAGGCTATGATAATGGGGGAGGGAGAGGTGGGAGTGTGGAAGAGGTTGGGCTTCTCAGGAGGGGGAGCTCTGACAACAGTTTCTCAGTTGAGAGTTTGATGAGAAGAAGCCAGTGTTGATGTGCAGGGATGTTGCACTCTGTAGGCGTTAGGAGTAGCGGGTTCAGTGATTGCAGGAGTTTACAATGGCATTGTGTTCATGGGGGGGGGGGTGTACCATATTAGGGATAGGGATTGAGGGGGTGGAGACATGGGATGTGGAAACATAGGGAGAGGTAAAGAGGTGGGGGATAGAGCTAGGGAGTAGACAGTACTTTTCTGGGTTTAGTTTCTGGGCCTGGTTGGATGAAAAAAGTCTGAGGGATTGAGTATGTCTGGGCAGCAATAAAAGTTATTGCATAATGTCAGCCTCCGTTGTCTTTAATGAAATCAAGATTCTCTCTGTATGATAATTGGAGAATCGTCATTCTCGACCCACAGAAGATAGGCACATTGACAGTCACACTCTCTAAGGTTGTTGTTGGGCTTGGATTATGATGTTACCATCCTTGTAGATCAAGACTGAGAGTTCAACATTGAGAATGGGAAAGAGCAAGTTAGAGAGCTGGCGGCCATGCTGGATCGTCATGGCCCTACATATTGATAAGGAGGTTTGTGAAAGCACTTTCCCATCAAAAGGTATTGTGGGAGAAGAAAATCAAATCAGTCTTAAGGCATCCCATTCTCATGCAGAAATAGTGGTCAGTGATGAGTTTCTCTGGATATATGCATATATCTGTATATTGAATGGCTGAAGTTGAGTACCTTCAGATAATCTGGAATGGAAGTTTTACTCCACAGACTTGAACGCTCAATAGCAACTCTTTAATATCATCATTATTTTTCAGTATCCTACTTTTTTGATGTTATCATTTTTATTCCTTACCATATTGTAAAGTATAAGTGTACGTCACCAAGAGACTCACCACGTTGTGCATGTTCCTTGATCTAGGTTTTTGTCCACAGATGAGACACCTAAGACCTAGTGCTAACCACTCACCATCATGTGGCATACCAAACCCACACCAGAAGTATTCTTTGTAGGGTGAATGATGGGCATGTTAAAGCCTTCAATGTGTCAGAATGTTACTCGCAATGGCCATCTGCTTGGTTCATACCCATACTGTTGCCTACAGATCATGTGTGTGCGCCGCACATGCCATGACCAGGATGTCTATTAACTTCTACAGTTCTCGTACAAGTTTCTTGTGACACAGTGACAATTAACATCCAGTGATTAGCCATGACTTCTTCACCATACCTGGGTGCTTTCTCACAGTTCTAGTTAAGAGTCCTTCATGTGCACCTTGAGACATGATATAAGAGTTAGTAACCTAGCGCAGATTTTGACATTTGAAGTGAAATACACAAGTCTCGTATTTAACATTTTTCTGGGCACGAAGTAGATATCGAGGCTTTCCCTTAATTTATCATATGTGCCAACATCCACATCAGGAAATAAAAAAAAAATGTCTCCTATATCAGGGCCCATCCAATCCATAAGGGACCCCTTCATCCTTTATGCTCCTAGCAACAACTAAAATATCAAATTATTTGATCCACTGACAAAACATGGAGTCACAAAATTATTCAGATGAGGACATACCTCAGACATCCTGAAGCAAACCTTTCAGGTGGGATGTCCCAGGGGACTGTTATGGGCATCTCTAGGTACCTCAGAGCACTTGTCCTCATGTCGTTATGTTTGTATACCTGAGGACGGTCCAGAACTGCAGCTGTGTATAGATTATCACATAGAACACCTCTGCCAGAGCACATATGAGGGAAATTATATAGGGATGTCTTTTCCTCTGGACTGATTTCCACTGTCTGGGCAGCATCTGGTAAGAGAGAGCTTGGGAACCAGCCCTTTCATCACACTCTCTAATACACAGGCCAGGACAGGGCACCTACAGGGAAGACTTTGTCACAGATAAAGGACATGAAGAAGCGGGCACAGAGTCTCTATTCAGATTAATTCGCCTTTGCTGACTCCCATGGCAGGGATGGTTTTGGGGACATCATGGATAGGGAGTCGACTCCCTGCCTTCACGCATGTGAACCACCAGATCCAGAAACTCCATATGAACTCCTTGTGAGGATACCACATGCCATACTGCCTTTCCCATGAAAGATGAAGATGGCTGGATCCTGCTTTTACAGGGGATGAGACACCCTTAACCCACACCCTCCTCCCACATATAAGGAAGCTATGTCTAGGGTCCTGACGCCCCCACCCCAAGTTGGTTCTAGCCTATGAAGGTGAGGAGAACAGATGGGCATGGTTAGGTATCTTTCAGCCCTATAGAAGCTGACCTGGCCTGGCAATTTGTGTGGAGCAGATGGGATAAAGAGTGCCAGTTGATTCCTCCATGTTCTCCTTCCAGGTTGGATGCATTGATTAACCTCATTAATACCAGCCTTGGCCACTGTAGGGCTAGGAGGAACTTACAACTGTAGGTGGTGTGTTGACACAGAAGAAAACACACAAAGGCCATGTTTGAACCATTGTACTATGTACTGTAAAACCCTTGAAATGTGCTAATAACCAGGAAGAGTGGATGGTGACAAATATAACACACCTATTAGTCTGATACAGTGCGGTAGCTTCATGTGCCCTCATTCCCACCCTTTGAGGGTCAACAGTGGGCCTCATGAAAAGGGGACATTCTGAGGTCTGGCTTAAAGACGTGTGAACTGAGAAAGGGGTCCTAACATGTGTGCTACTGCTGACAACCATCTTAATACACATTTTCGTTCTATTGACTGTTTCCCTTCTAGATTTCTGGTATGTCCTGGGTTCCATATTCTGTAGGATGGGAAATGGATTTGCAAATGGGGAAGAGCCATGCACATCATTCACTGTCACAAGGACAGGGGGAGAGGAGTTGGCCAAACGGCTAGGGCTGTCTACCTCGAATCTGGGGAACTGGGTTCGAGTCTCGGCAATGACGCTGAACATCCTGTGATTCTGGGCAAATCGCTTAATCTCGCCGTGCCTAACAAAAATGAATGTGTCCTCATGTAATGCAACTGGTGCTATGTAAAGCGCTCTGATAACCGATTCGGGTCAAGTTCGCGCTATATAAAACTCTATAAAAAAAAAAAAAAAAAAATAAGCTAAGTAATTGGGCCTTGCCTGTTCACTGTTTACTCTGTATGGGACTTAGGATGACATGCCTCATGCCTCATGTCCCACATGAGTGCATGTTGGGACACAAAAGTCCCACACATGGTAGTAGACATGAACACCTGCCCCGAATGCCCCAGCTGCTATGATATCTGGCTCCTTGGTAAGGATTTTTTAGTTATGAGCGAACATGGATAATGCTAGTGTGCCATGACTGAGGCCTGTCTCATGGAATATGGTCTGGTTAGACCAGGAGGGGTGCATCTTGCGCCCCCCTCCTAGTGGTGGAGGACTATGGCGCTTGCCGGGAACTGAGTAGCACAAGCACGGTGGTGGCAGCATACAGTTTCTATGGTGAATAATCAAGTAATATGGTCAGGCCTGCCGTGTGCTCAGCTAAACCCTAGCCTACATCACGATAGATGTGGGGATACAGTGCATATATGTTTGAGTGTGCCGTGATGGTATGTACGTGATCCAGTGTGTGCAACAGTAAATGGAAACAGCTTGTGCATGTTTGAGTGCACTGTGCTAGTGTGTACACGAGCCAGTGTGTGCAAAAGTACATGGAGACAGTGCGTGCATGTTTCAGTGAACTGCGGTAGTGTGTACGTAAACCAGTGTGTGCTACGGTATATGGAGAAAGCAAGTGTGTGTTTAAGTGCAACGCGCTGGGGTGTACGTGAGCCAGTGAATGCTATAGTACTTGGAGGCAGTTCATTTTTGTTTATAGGCATTGTGCTAGTATGTACGTGCATCTGGGAGTGGTACAGTACATAAAGGGCTAAGTGCTTGTTTGCGTGCAGCGCAAAGGATGCATGAGTGCCTGTTGGTGATATAGTGCAGGTGGGCCTGTCGGTCCCCTTTTGGGAACCCCAGACTTTCCTGGTGGAACATGTAAAGCTGAAGAAATCCCCCAGATGGATTTGTGGATTGCTGCATTCCTGAGAGCTTGGTGGGACAAACACTGGGGGAAGGAACTTCAGTACTTAAGGGGCCCTTTGATTCTGAAGAAGGTCACTGGTCAAAGGGGCCTGGAAAAATCTCAGGAAGGAGATGGATCTGAAAAAGGATTATAAAGATTAGGGCTGGGGCCTTTGTAACCCTTTGATGCACATATCACTGAGGCTGACATCCTCAAGTCCGTCCCATCTCCTGTGTTTGGGTCTATTAGATTTGAAGACACTCCTGCTGTGATAGACGGCTCTCTGGAGGAAGAGCAAGACAGATGAATGGGTACTTCAAAGTAGGAAGCCCCCAGAAGACGAACCTTCAAAGACACAGACACTATATCATATTTGTGTCTGGAAACGGATTATAAAAAGGGGAGCTTGAGACTCCCAAATTGTCAAACCTAAACTGTACATCTGCGTGGAGAAGCTTAGAATGAGTACTGCCTTTTGAAATCAGGACTGGGGAATAAGGGTCTCAGGGGCCGCTCCTCCATTATGGCAGAGGAGCGTCGCCCCACTAGGTGGCAGCAGATTTAAACACCCCAAAAAATAAAATGCTAATAAATAAATTGTATTATCATTTTATTTTATTTCTTACCTGCAGGCTGCCAGCGAGCGTGTCATGGGGCGGGGCGGGTCCATGCAATCTATATGCAACAGCAGTGGGGAGGAAGGGTGATGGGCACTACTAAGTGCGCATGACGGCTTGGCCGGCCGTCTTAGGCCTGCCAAACCATCATGCGCACTTAGCATTTCTAACCATAGGCTCCCAGGCACTGTCTGAGCGGCAAACCAGGTAGCTCAGACCAATACCAGCACTTCTCTCATGCGTTAGGATTGGCATCTGGGAACCTGCGCAGTGTGCACCAGCCCTGGAGTTGAGGATCGGGAGAGGAGCAATGCGGTGACCACAGCGGCAGGTAAATAAAGTTCATATATATATATATATTTTTTGTCTATGCTTATTTTTGTATTCCCCTGCCCCACCGCTTCGGATCCCGAGCAGCCATCACTGAAGGGTCTGCCAGTCTCCCAGGCTGGGTGAGAGGACATCACCCAGGAGATTCAAGAACACTTGCCTGGAGCACTAGCTTTTGTCTAACCCAAGACCAAATGACTCTGTGAGGAGAAGGAGATCGCCTGGAGTAAGTAAAGTCCAGTGGGGATCCTGCGGAGTTGATCCTGGGATTGGAGTGTGCGATTTGGGTCTTTCGGTTCCGCCGCTCTGATCGGGCTGTCTGAATGTGTGCACTGTGACATTGATCGTGCGGTCTACCCGTGTGCGGAATTTGCATCCCCTTGCCAGGTGGTGCCATGGAGAAGAACAAGGGTCATTAGCGCCATCCTGTGTCAAGATAAGAGCTGCCCCTCTTTGCAGTGCAGTGACCTGGAGAGAGCCATTACCTTGTTTGTGTCGCTCGCATTGTCCGTATTCCAAGTGAGGGCTGTGGTGAAGAGTGAGGACCTTCTCCCTGGTGCAGCACTATATCGAGAAGAGGGAAGTCGCTCTTGGTCACCCTGAGTAGTGCTGTAACATGAAAGGAGCCGTCGCCCTGAATCAGAGTACAACCATGAAGGAGCAGCAGCTCATGACATGTGAAGAAAAGTGCAATGGTTTAATTTCCCGAATCCAGGGGTCCTCAAGACCTGCCACTAGACACAGCAAAATACCTATTCATGACTGGATAAGCGCCGCAGACATCTGCCTCGACTGCATAAGCATGCCTGGGGACTCTGAACTGCCACTCCAACAAAAGTGGATAAGACTGACTTCCAAGCCTTTGCGATCTGGAGGGACTTGCTCTGACTGACGCTCTATGGCTAGGGGACAAATTGACGTTTAGAAAGCCATCTTAGAACTTCTAAGACTTGAACTCACTAGTGGGGTCTAGCTTGGTTGTTGCCACACATAAATGGATGTTTCCACACGTAAATGGGGAATTACCCCAATCCTTACAGTGGGACTTGAGAGTTGATCCAAGTAACGTTATTGTGCCTGCCTTCTGAAGACTGTACATATTGGTTGTGATGTGCCATATTGTACTTTGTGTTTGTAGATAAATACTCTTCTTTCCATAAAAACAAGAAGTGGACTGTACAATAATTTATTGGGGTTGCTGGATGTATTTTGAGTTGTGAGCCTGTGTTCGCCTTACACCTACCTCCTCCACAAGAAGCCTTGGAAAACGCGACCTGTGCTACTACTGAGAGTCGGGTGCTGAAGTGGTAGTTGCTCAGAGCCCATAGAAGGCAGGGCCTCCTGACTACAGGGGTGAAAAGCCTCAACCACCACAGTTCGGTCCACTAACCGCCTGCTTGACCCCGTGTAATGTAATGAGGCATTTATAAAGTGTGACCGTCACTCCGAGGAGCATCATGGCGCTAAGCGGGTTACTAGGTAGGAACAACAGGATAGGTAAGGGCGAGAAGAGATGTTAAATGAATGTTTTGCATAGTGCATCGGGGGCTGAGAAAATCCAAGTTTTCAGGGCCTTCCTAAAGAGCGTTTCAGATTGAATGTGACGGAGATGATTAGGAAGTTGGTTCCACGGTTTGGAACCAATCACCGCAAACGATTTCCCTCCTTTTGAGGCATCTCTAAATGCTGGGGGTTTTAGCAGATTGGCGTTAGATGATCTGAGGTTCCGGGTAGGTGTATAGCGCATGAATCTGGGCCGGAGATATTGTGGTCCTGAGGAGTGGAATATTCTGAAAGTGATTATCAGAATCTTAAACAGAACTCTTTTATGGATGGGTAGCCAGTGTAGTGTTTCTAAGGCCGCCGAAGCAGATGATCTCCTGGGCCCTTTTAGCACTAGACATGCTGCTGCATGTTGGACCATTTGTAATTTGTGTAAAACTGACTTGTTTGCCCCTGCATAGAGGCTATTGCAGTAGTCCAATCTAGACGTGATTAGGGCCACCGCAACAGCCTGTCTAGCTGCTATGGGGAGCAGATCAAATAACTTTTTTAAATGATTTTATGATGTGAAAGCAGGTTCCAGCAACTGCTAATGATTGTTGGTTAAAGGAGAGTGTGGCATCAAATTTGATTCCCAAATTTCTGGCTACTTTTACTGTATTTGGAGGGGGGGTGGAGTGTCAACTGGCCACCATATGTTGGGAGAGAAAGCGTTCCCTTGTCCCAGTGGTAGGATTTCTGTCTTTTCAGAGTTGCATTTCAGGGGGTTGGTCTTCATCCATTGGAAAGTGGCCGTAAGACATAGACGGAAATTTTCTTCCGCCTGTGTGGTGTTTCTGTCTAGGACCAAAATTAACTGCGTATCGTCCGCATATGAGATGGTGTCTATATTAAAGGACGATATCAGGCTGATCAATGAAGCCATATAGGCATTAAGGAGCACCGGGCTCAGAATGGACCCTTGAGGGACACCGGACAACAGGGGTTTTTCTTTTGACTTATAGTGACCGAGGGTGATCACTTGTCTGCGATTCTGCAAGAACACTTTAAGCCAGGTTAGGGCTGTATGAGAGATGCCATAGGATTCGAGACTAATAGGATGACATGTGAGACCGTGTCGAACGCGGCCGATAGGTCTAATAATATCAGAACCGCATTCTTCCCTTGATCAAGAGCCGCTTTAAGAGATTCAGCCGTATACAATAAAGCTGATTCTGTTGAATGTTGGGGTCTGAAACCCGATTGGTTGGGGTGTAGAATATTTGATTTCTCCAGGTAGGTTGCAAGTTGGGAATTGTTGAGTTTTTCAGCGATCTTACTAAGACATGGTAGTAATCAGATAGGACGGAGGTTAGAGAGAGTGGTGGGGTCCGCAAGTTGTTTCTTCTGTAGTGGCTTCACTGCTGCGAGCTTCCATTCTATAGGTATTTTCGCCGATGACAAGGAGGCATTAATTATTTCGTTTATTATCGGGTTTACAATATCAATTAGGGTGTGTAGGATCAAGGGAGGGCAGGGGTCAAAGGGGAGCCCGATTTGATGGCAAGAATTGCCTGGCGAGATAGGTCCAGACTGATAGATTCAAACATATGTAGGTTCGGTCTTTCTTTGTTTGCAACAGCATTGTTATTAGAGGAGGGACGGGAAGGTGGGATAAAATCTCGTTGTAATGATTGAACCTTCTGTTCAAAATAATCAGCTATACTATCACAGAGGGCCTGCGATGGGGGGATCTCTTGTTGCAGTGATTTTGGGTTTGTAAAGGTGTTGACTATTTTAAAAATAGTTTTTTGATTTGAGCTTGCCTTTTTAAGCACTTCAGGGTAATAGGCCTTTTTAGCTGTTTTGATCTGGATGTGATAGTTTTTAAGGGCGGATTTGAAGTTAATTAGTTCGGCCTTCTCATAGTTTAGACGCCATCTGCGTTCTAAGATCCTACAACGAGTTTGTGATTCTTTCAGGGTTTGAGTGTAACATGGGGCAGAGGGTTTCTTTTGAGGGCGGCTATTTCGTGGACCTGGAGATGCAAAGCGGTCCCTCAAAGTGCACATCCATTGTGTGAAAAGTTGGGTATCTACTATTGGGTCGCCAGACAGATTTGGTCTGCAGGCTAATGCTGCTCGATGTAAGTCAGGGTGAGTTGCCATCCCCTGCCACCTGGGCTTAGCTTGTTGGGGGGACATGGTGCGCACCTTGTTGTTTTATATGCGCTGGGATCTAATTTCTAAGGGAATCAACTTATGATCGGTCCAGGTTAGGTTAATCGAGCCTTGACTATGAGGGTTTTAAGATTTGAGCAAACACTATCAAAGGTGTGGCCGGCATTATGAGTGGCCGCGAAGATCTGCTGCTCTAGGCCAAGTGTGTCCATAATTTCTTTAAAGTGTATTGCCCCCGGGTCATTGTCTATGTCAAGGCGAATATTAATATCACCTAACAGGGTAAAGTTGGAGAATCTGAGGGTAAGTGCGCTCACTATGTCTCCAATACTGTCTAAAAAGGCTTTATAGGGGCCTGGTGGACGATAAAGCAGGAGTCCTGAAAAAGTAAAGGAGTCTTCTAGTTGGAAGCAAAAGCTAATGCCCTCTGCTCCTTTGAGATCAGGTAGTTGAGATACTGAGCATTTCACTGAACTTCGATAGATAATTGCCAGGCCACCCCCACGTTGTTCCGGCCTATCTAATCTATGAATAAGGTAGCCGGGGGGAAGGGCACTGACTAAGTCAGGGTTGCAACAGGCTTTCAGCCAAGTTTCCGTTACAAAAAGGCAGTCCAATTTGTCATTTGTAATAAGGTCATAGATATGACCTTATTACAAATTGGACTGCCTTTTTGTTGGGCATGCTTGCACAGTGAGCGGGCATTTATAAGGCCGCCTTGCAGGCATGTCAATTTGGTGTCGTTTTCTGGTGTAGTCGTGAAAGTGTGTTTACAGTTCTTACAGCAAATTGGCCCCTTCCATCGTGTGACATCCAGAGAGTTTGTACATTTTGCAGGGTTGCTGTTTAGCGCTAAGATAGAATCCCTTGTAGGGCGATTACCTGGCAGAAAATGGGCAGCATTTCTGGCGCTGGACGCTTGCCGGACGCGGACGGGCGCAGACGGGCATGCCTTTGGCGTGTCATTGGCACGCCCGCTGCGCACGTCCGGTGCGCATCGGTACCATATCCCAATTAAATACTGCTTGGCTGGCGCTACTTGGAGGAGACTAAACCGTCTCCCTCCCAAGGTGGCTTCCGGTTCGCAACTTGCGGAAGTGAGTACAGTTGGCTATTGATCCTCCCTCCACTCAATCAGCGTTTGCTGTGGTGGCCACAGACACCACACACGTCTGTGTGGTGTGTGTGGCCCATTGAAAGGGTTTCTGACAGTGCATATGTGCTTGCTAATCGGCATTGCACCTGAAATGAGTCAGTGCTTATACTATAGTAGGGAAGGCACCTTATCCTTCCAGTTTATCCCTCTCACCGTCTATTTCAGAACAGTGGCTGCCTCTGAGTAAAATAAAATGGAAACAGAATCACTGCAAGTTTGTCAATTGCCGCTGGAGTTTGCCATTGCCTCTGTTCTACTTTTCTGTGGGACTGGAGTTGAAGTCTCAGAATGGAAAGTAGCATGACTCCACTTTTCTTATTTCCAAACACCAGTGATAAAAATCACTGTAAATCTGACAAAAGATCAGTAGCGGCCGGTGTGCAGATTGAGTGGAGGCTGGAGGGGAGTCAGGGAGACAGGGGGGGGGGGACAGACAGACATAATATAAATGTAAAAAAACACTTACCTGCCTCACTGCATTGCGCCCCTCTTTATGGTCAGGGACTACCGACAATCCCCCTCCCTGTCCTGCGCATTACCACAGTTAAACAATTAAAGCAATTGGACATGAGAGGAGTTTTCTTTGGAAGGCGGGGGGTCTCGCGACCCCCCGGCCGTATTTATTAAAACATGAAAACAAATTAAAATTTGAAATAAACAATATTTACACAAGCATTTTTATATGCAGAAAATTAGACATTAGGTTACAATCAATGTAGACAGGTATCAATGGCTAACCTTAACAAATGTCTAATACAGCGTGTTTCCTAACCGAATCTAACATCATACTTATTACTTTTCTGCATATCCTAGTTTTGGGCCTACGGCAAGGTCGCTAACCGGTGTCAAATCCTTATTAACCAGCTATGCCCTCACGTATGAGTGCGCATGCGCAGAGGGCCCGTTTACCGAGAGGGTACTTCCCCCTCCCGGTTACCCCCGTACGCTCCATGAACTCCATTACCCAAAAGGGGGGCCCTTGCACTCTGCGCCGTTTAATGACGTCATCGTGCACGTGCGGGGTGGCTAACCAGCCCAAAGAAAGCGTGACTCCCCTCCCCGCACCCATCCAACCAAGCGGATGTACCGCCCCTGGAGTTCTGGGAGAGACCACTTGCCCCTCCCCTGGGCGACCCCATTCAAGAATGGTGACGCCCCTAAGGACCTTAAATTGACTGCTCACCGATCATGACCTTACCGCCTGACCAAGGACTATCAATAAATACGACAATTATGTTACCTGCAAACGGGAAAAAGGCCTAAGGACAAAGTTTACACAAAACCTTACTGTGCAACCATAGCTTGATACTACAGCCTGTAAACGGGAAAAAAGGCCTAAGGAAAAACTCACACCAACTCACAACTACAGTGAAAACGAACCGAAAATGATACAATCAACATACAAACGCAAGAGTCTGCTTCAGGGGCTGGTGGGTGGGAAAGATTATTCTGCGCCTTGACGAGGCGCGGGGCAAGCCTGGGGAGTGCAGGAACAAGAGGGCGCCTCCCGCGCTCCCCCCGGCCTTTTAACCCCTCTGGGGGCAGACCAGTTACAACTGGTCCGCCCACTCTGGCTCCCCTCCCTTGACCCGGAAGCAATTAGATTGCTTCCGGGTCAATGCAGGAGCCAGCACCAATCGGCGGTGGGGCGCGCCCGCCGCGTCATCAAGACGCGGCGGAGGGGCACGCCCCACCACCGAGAGTGCAGGGGGAGGAGGGGGCCGGCGCCCCGCCATACGTGCGGGGGGGCCGAGCGGCCCCCCCTTTCCTTTCTGCAGGCACAGGCTCCCAGAGTGCATTGCGACCAATCTTGACGCTGCTTTCATGCTGCTGAAAGCAGCGTCAGGATTGGCCTGAGCGCCGATGGTTTGCCCTCCCAGTTAGACTGGGAGCCTGTGCCTCAGACTCAGCAGCTCGGGTTGGAGAGAGCTTTAGTGCGCATGATGGTTTGGACGACCTGTGAAAGCCAGCCAGACTGTCAAGCGCACTGAATAGCAGTGCGAAACACTCCTCCACCAGCCTGTCATCACCCTGGCCCCGCCCCCAAGCCTTGGCTCCGAGAGAAAAAATAAAACAATAATAAGCATGGGTTTATTACCGTTTATTTTTTTGGCTCCTGGCAGGTGAAGTGCCGCTCCTCCGCCATAGCAGAGGAGCCGCCGCTGCAAAAGATATTAATTCTTGCACTAGACCACTCTTGCATTCAGTCTGACTCTTGCCGCTGCAGTCTCCCTCCTCTTGGTTTCTGCTATGGTGCTGTGGGGTGAGCGCTGTGTGAGGACTGACCCTGGGAGTGTCTGAGTGGACAGAAATCAGGACTTTTACCCAGAGAACTGCTGCACAATAAAACGCCTTGTGGTATTGGTAGCTTATGCGTATTTCTGTCTTTGACCACTCTTTGCCACAGTTTGCCTCTTGCCCTGGAGTTCCCTACTCCCTGAGCTATGCTGTGCTGTAGGGAAAGAGTTATGAAAGGACCAGAGCTGGCTGTCTCTCTGCTTATTCTCTGAGACTGACCGCGGGGATAAACAAGCAGTGGTGCTAGCACAATGTACCTGCAGCGCAACACAAGTGTGTGCAACGTGTGCAAATTCCGGAGACGTGTTGTTTGGTCAGTGACCAAAAGCCATGAAGAAGAGCTCGGAGAAGAACAAAGAGTCCATTGTGGGCCTATAGCTGGCACACGAATACCTCAATAGAGACCAAATTGGTGAGTCTCCAATACCCATTATGCCCGAATATTCAGATTTCACACCATGCAAATATGGTTAGGTTGACCACAAACTTAGACTTGGCCTACAGTTGGATTACGTGATAGGAACAAGCTGTCAAATAGCTTCACTGGCGAGTTACACCTTCTAGACTCACCTGGCCTTAGACCATCCCGTACATGTTTATAAATACCCTCCAGGTCCTGCTCATAGAAATTGGGACTTCAGGATCATCCTAGATTGGGTCATTACCTACACATTAGGATGGGTGGTTCTCACATATGAGAACCTATAGAAGTGGCACGTTTGTTTTTGGTGGTTCTTGATTCGGTAAGGGAGTGCACAAACGTGTAGCTCTTTAACTACTCTCTCCTTCCCCCAGTCTTTCATTGGATAAGGCATTGTGTGTTGCTAACTCCACTCACTGTCACAAAGGTATTTTGTGCGTATGGAATATTAAATTGGATTGTCACATTAAGGGGCATATTTACAAGCCCCTTAGTGTCGCTCTTGCACTACGCAACATGGTGCAAGAGTGATGCAAATGAGAATGAGAGTTATGAAGCCACGCAAGGCCACCTTGAGTGGCCCTGCGTGGCTTCATAAATCTCGAGTAATTTAATGCAGCGTAAATCACTGCGTTGCATTACTCTGCGCTAGGGAGACATTTCCATGGGTGTTGCGTGGGTGTTCCCGTGCAATATCCATGGATTTTGATGTATTCCCAGATTTACAAGAACTTGTAAAGCTGGGAATGAGCTAAAAGGATATGCCTCCCCAGGAGAGGCGTAACAAGGAGAAATATCTTTATTTCTCCTTGTTTGCTTCTGTTTCTGCAGCGCACATAGAAAGAGGAAGAAGCCTAGCAGGACTGATTTCATGCAGGAAGGTGCTCCTTCCTGCACAAAAACTATCCTGCATGCAACGCAGGCACCCTTGCACCATGGTGCAAGGGTGCCTGCGTTGGCGCTAGGCAGCCCATTGTGCTCCAGGACAGGAATTCGCCATATTGCCTTAAAATACAGTGCATTCCTGCCATTTCCCAGTGACGCAGCCCAGCAATGTGACTTGCTGCGCTGTGCCACTTTTTCATGAATATGGCCCTGAGTTTCCTACAACCACCACACTCACTCTCATAAAGGAGCCTTGTGCATGCAGCATAATATATTGGATTTTCAGACTCACTTTCCTGCAAACCCTACTCACATAGAAACCTTGCACATACTGAATAATAAATTGACATTCACAGAAGATGTTCTCCTACAAACTCTCCCTTCACTAGGGTAACTTGTGCAGACAGAACCAGAACCAGAACTCAAACTGGCAGATATGCCTGTAGAGGGTTGGGCCGCAAGGGTACATGGGGCCAAGAGCGGCAGCACAGGAATGACACAGCACTCAGCATTCACAGTATGGGCTTGGTTATGAGCGACATACAACCCATTTATTTATAAGCTTTGGCTGCGCCTGGCCTCCAGGGGTGTGGTGCAAATTAGTGCAGTTACTTAGAAGCCAGGTGGCACCCTACATCCCTCCCCAAGTCAGTTCATGAACATCCCTTCACTTTGAGCATGTGCGTTGACCCTTTCCAAGTTCCATGCAAAGTCTTTTAGGACCTGCTTGGGTTCTGGATTGGGCCTCAGGCTGTACTGGGTAGCCGCCCTTGAGCTTGACTCCGGTGTGCGAACATGTCAATCTGGTCGCTCTCATTTGGAAGTGTCACAAGAGACATGGCAATGAGGACGAGTGGTGGCAGGGGCCTCTCTCTCTCTCTTGTGTCTTGGGGTGGGGACCCAGCTGGTGCTGTGGGGGGAGGGTCAGTCGGGAGGCTGTCCCCTTCTAGGTCATCAGGGCACCTTGCATGGCATGTGGGCTCTGTCCCTGGTGCCTCCTTGATCCAGGAAACATTCTGCGTAATGGTCTCAGTTCGATGTAATCATGGTTCCTCTGACAGGAGTAATGCGCCAGAGCTCTCTTTCAAATGGAGTTCAGAATATTTTCCCCCAGTGTTGGTACCTAATGAACACTGTGTCGCCCACCTTTATATTCGGCGCTGTAGATCAGCAACTTTGGCTAGCCCTCTCATTGGTTGCTCGGCAGCTTGCCTGTACTCCTCCAGCATCAATCTTTGGGGGCAAATTACTGCTGCTTGCAGGAATGTTGTCTCTGGCAGGACGTTTCAGTAGTAAGTCCACGGGTGCACACCCTGTCGTACTGTGAGGTGTCTATGAGGTGTCTGGCAGAATGCCATCAGGAAGTGGTAGAGGCACTCTTCTAAGTCCACCCCTTGATCAACGTCGATCCGTAGCGTCTTGTTGCGGGTCCTTATAAACCTCTCAACCTCCCCATTTGCCTGGGGCCATTGTGAAGTGAATTTCTGTTGATATATCCCCAGGCCCTTGAGGTATTCCTGAAAGTCCTTGAAATGGGGGTCCATTGTCGGTATTGACCTCTTCCGGTGACCCGCCACGGAGGTGGAAGTGTTCAGTTATCACAGGTGGCGCCGCTGTGTCCCCTTCGGTGATCTGGACTGCGAAGCATCAGCATACGCCAACGTGCACCATTCCGTATATCCCAGGAAACCTTACTTTCTTCTCCTGAGCCTTGCCCTTGTCTTGGCTCTCCCTTGATGTCCTTGGTGGGCGAAGTCAATCATTCAGCCCCACAGGCCACGTAGGACTACTAAACGGGGTTATAGAAGTAACAGTCCATCCGTGGTGTGCTCATGGTGGACGCGCCATAGCTGAGTAAGTGCCTGCTTGTCCATGGGGTTCAGTCTCTTTACCCCCATTAGAAACCGGTGCCAGGAGTAGCCACGCACGGTGTCTGTTGCCTTTTGCAGACAGGCATCAGTTGCTGTTGCGGCTTGAATTGCCTCCAGTGTCGTGGCCACGGGGCAATCGTTCAGGGCCACGAGGCTGAGAAAGTCCTCAGCCCATTCATCTTCTTCCTGGACAGATGGGCCATCCTTGTGGGGATGACTAGACATAAAGTCAGCAGTATTGTGGGCACCAGGCCAGTAAGTGACCTCAAAGTTTTAGGCTTGTAGCTGCAATGCTCACCTCTCAATCCTTGGTGGTGAGTTTTGTGAGGTGACCGTAAAGAGGGGGACTAGCAGTTTATGGTCCATCACCACCCCAAACAGACACCTGCATAAGTAGAGGTGAATTTGCCGACAGCCCTACCGGATGACTAGGGCTTCCCTCTTTATCCAGCTTAGAGAACCACTGCGCACTGTTACAGTCAGAGATGATTTCATCTACGGTTGCTGTTTAATGATGTTCCCAGTGGGTCGTAGTATTCGGTAAAAGTGTATCCACGCAAAGGAAGTCTGACCCCAGCCGTTTGGGCTTCGGTGCCACAATCCATGGGGTGGGCCCCTTGTCTTTTTCTATCACATCTAGCTTCTTCAGCTTCTGTAGCTCTGTCTAAACCAGTGACCTCAGGTGGAGGGGGCTCTTCAGTTTCACAATGCCACAAGGCAGACCGCGTGGTCAATGTGGAGCTTGACTTTCATCCCCTTAGGCACCCAAGTCCCTCAAACAGCATCAGAAAGTCCTTTAGGATGGTGCCTAATTGTGTGTCCCAGACATTGCAGGCAAAGAACAGCAGGCCCAAGTCTTCTGCAGTGTCGCAGCTGATGAGGGTCCCTGTCCCCACTTCGGTGATGTGGAAGCGCCCGCACCTTCAGGTCCCCGGGAATTACCACCTGCTCAATGGTGCCTGCTAACAGGAGCAGGAGCTGACTGCCATATGCGAAGATCTGGGTAGTTATTGCTTCTAGCTGGGGACGTGGATGTAGTTCAAGAAATTGAGACATGTCCATGACATTGACTGAAGCTCCAGTGTCTTTTAGGGCTAATACTGGTTCAGCACCTATCCCTACTGTGCACACTGGTGACTGCTTTCTGTCAGTGCCCGGTGGTAGCTGCGAAGATGGTGAAGACGTCTTCTTTATCACTGTCTAAAGTGCCTCTGCCTGGATGTTGATTCATGGACCTGTCACCCTGGGGAGTTTCATCCAGTGTGAGATTTGTCATCAATGCTCGCCCCTTTTGTCTGCCCTGTACTGCTTGTCTTTGTCCGTGCTCTAACAGACGCGGGCAAAAGTGGTTACCTTTTCCGCATCTGGAGCAGTTCTTTCTTCCGCCCAACAGACGTCCCCTTGGTGCAGGTCCAGGCTGCAGCTGCGACACCGTGCAGGGGCTGGAGAGGTTTGGGTAGCAGTTTGCGGGTGCCCATGTCTCTTGATGACAGCATCTACTCTTTCCTTCTTGAATTTATCGGTCGCTCCATCGGATGCACCTGGATGCTTCAGGGCTCTGGATAAGTCAAGCTCCATCTTATCTGTCTGACTGTTTAAGAGTTTGTGCAAACCGGTGAGTATGAGTATCGCATCTAGAGTTATGTCCAGTTGATGCAGGATCAGGCGTTGCAGAGTGGTGACCCACACCCCAGTATTAGTTGGACACAGACTTCCTTTGTTTGATCATCATCTCCGCACGTGCTGATGAGATGGCATAAACAGGCATCAAAATTTTCATGCTCACGTTGGCAGACTTGGCGCTGTGTGAACCTGTCATAGTCTGGGTTTAATTGAGGATCACCGTACACGTTCAGCGCCCGCAACACTGCATCATCATTGTGGTTAGCACCCCTCGCAGGCAGGGTCTTGACGAGTTGGTTGACTTCCTCACCCCTGAGGTGGAGAAGGAGTAATCTTTCAAACCGTCATCTGTCTCCAGCATGAAGCAGAAGTAGTTGTCGAGCCTCCTGACCTATGTGCGCCATCTCGGTGAGGCAGTGGCAGGGTCGCCACGGCGCTGAAAGGGGACAATCACAATGCTGTTAGGTAGGTGGAGGAGCACAGTCCCATTGGATTTGGAGGAGCTGCTGAAGCTGCGTGCTGTTGGTCATCAGCCATGCCGGAATCTTTGTGGGAGTGTCACGCGAGGACCAGTCCAGCGAGGCAGGGAAACACTCCTAGTGCAGGGTGCCTCCGAGAACACTGTTCACAGTACTGTTGGGTGGCCACTTGCTGTCCTGGAGAACAGATTGACCCCGGACAGGCCAACCTTGAGTCGTGCAGTGCCGGGACAGGATGTAAGGCATGCCGAGATGGGGGCTCCACAGGTGTGCCCTGCCCCTTGTTAGTTGGTCCCTAAATCTTCTGTGCAGCAGCAGAGGTCGAGAAATGGCAGGAGCCCAGGTAATGAACTGCAGTAATCAGGTGGCCACCAGATGCCTCTGCTCCACTGAAACTGTGGACCTCCATGTGGCCGGAGATCTCAGGTCAGCTCCGCTGCAGGACACTCGGCGCCCATGAGCAGGAAGGGATGCCCGCTTCCAGAGCCATGGCACTCACCTCATGAGCACCGGCACCGTAAGAGACACACAACCCATTTATTTATAACCATCGGTTGCTCCCGGCCTCTGGGTGCTTGGGGCATGTGGGTGAAGTGACGTAGAAGGCGGGTGGCAATCTACAGTCACATAGCTGCCCAGGTTGTAGGTTACTTATGTGTGACATTTCTGTGTTTTCGGTGTGCTCATATGTAACATTTCATTGCCTTTGAGTGACACTGTAGCGAGTAGAAACAAGCAGTTATGCCTTCCGCCATTGTGCACACACACCGAACATAAGCTGTGCATAAATGGAGAGCTAGCATTTGTTTACTTGGGAGCTAGCAGTTGCAGGATGGAAGACATAATGCTACTTTAGAAACACATTTATCTTTACTAACGCTAATAGGGAATGTGATCACATGAACATGGTGCTGATATATATCACTATATGATTGGACTTAAGGCATTTATTACAGCTGTACAAACTAGAATTGGCCTGATATGGTTTACAGCCAATTCACCAGTGGGAAAAGTGCAAATACAGGTCCCAGAAAGTGAAGTGCTGTTGGCCATAAAGCTAGGCAGCTGGTATTAGTAACACAGCACAATGCATTAACAAGCATTGGCATAGCCAATAGGTCTCACCTTTGGGACCTTATAAGTGTTTAGCCATGCAACGGTTGATGTTGTTGCACCAAGGATATTGTGCTGCATAACTAAATACTTGTAAGGTCCCAAAAGCGAGACCTATTGGCTATGCCAATGCTTGTTTTTAAAGCAACTGTACTAATAAATTCACATTTACTACTACAAAGCAAATGTCCAATTCCAGTTTATTACCACAGTAAAGTGAAATTTACTCTAGCCATTGAACCACTGGCACAACACTCAGAAAGAGCACATCTCAGGATCCAGGTAGGCCGAGAACATTAAAGATAAGGTATCCCTTTCCGATGATGATCTCCTCGTTTACTTGAGTAACCCTGAGATCTCCAGGGCAATACAGCAGTCTAAATATATTCGAGGAACACTCCAGCCTCAGAATAAATGTGAACAAGACTATTTCCCCTAAATCACACAGTAGGGGAGGGAAGGAGGCCTGACTGAGAGAGGATCATAATTTCTGAGAGATTCTTCACATACCTAGACATCGGAAATGCAAAAAATAAGGATTGGTTGCAAGAACCAAGAGTGTACACCCACTGCTAGACCACGTGTGTAAAGGCACACTTCAGCGGTCTAGACTCCCAGTCTCAATATAGGGGAGAATTGCCTTCACTAAGATGACACTCCTATCTAAAATCATTGACATTCTTCAAAATTATCCTTTTTGCATACCACTGTCTTAATATTAACTCAACAACTACGAGTGTTTCTATGGCAGTGAGGGCCCATATTGTGGGTTTCACTAATTGTTGTAAATCGATTTAAGAATGCGGGCTGGGTATGGCAGACTAAACACTGTACTACAGAGCAGCACATTTGCTTATCAATGACCGGATATACGGCCCAACAACTGTCCCAGCCGACAGAGTAGAAATCTGGGTACTGGGGAACAAACCTCGTCTGCACTTTATAGACTGCCAACTCGCCAAGAGACTCCCTCAATACACCTCGCCCCCAAAATGGCTCGGTTGAATACAGGTCTCATGCACTTTGAAAAAATCCTGCTACATCTGTGCCTTGTTGTTAGGATAAGGGGCATTGCCCAGAATCGTGAGAAAGAAGGGCAGCGTAGACATGTCCTTTACCCTGGAAAAGACCACATAAAAGGTGCGTGGATGCCCTACGATGGATGGCAGGCATGTAAAGATGATGGTGCATAACAAGAGATGAACTACTCGTTTCAACCAGTTTGATGCTGAACACTCTTGTAAAACACTGTGGGAGAGCTGCACGCCAGATTGCTCATAAGAAAGTAAAGATGTGCAGTGTGGTGGGGAGGAACTGAGATAAGCGGTGTGGCATGTGCGATGAGGGCAATAAACATGTCCCGTCACAAGCATGAGTGCTTGAAAAGTGCAGACGCGCGCGTGGCCACGCTAATTGGAAACAGATGGCCCCTGCGCGCCGCTGAGCGTCATAAGCCTTGTGTGTTTTGGAGATAACAGCCAAGTGCGTCGACCTCCTCCGAAGTGGTGTCAATTAACGCCCACCATGAAATGTGTGAGGTGGTGCTAAAAAAAACCAAGCATTGGCATAGCCAATAGGTCTCGCCTTTGGGACCTTATAAGTGTTTAGCCATGCAACAGTTAATGTTGTTGCACCAAGGATATTGTGCTGCATAACTAAATACTTATAAGGTCCCAAAAGCGAGACCTATTGGCTATGCCAATGCAGATACCCGCAGGAGAGACTACTGCTCTTTGCTAGTGTCAAGTGACAAGCGTGCGAGTGGATAAACATTTCTTGCAGCAGGCAATGTGTGAGATCAACCAAGGTTTTGTGTTGCTAAACGCATCATTGCATTATTCCAGAAGTGGTGCACGCCAAGGGAAATACAGTGTTTGATTGCGTAGCCTCTTCTTCGTCCTGCTAATGCCGGGGCCAGAATGTCTACAGGACTCAACTTGGGGAAGCAGTTGCGAAGTCCTTCCGGGCAAATTGTGAACGACGGTTTTATGTCATGCTGTTGCATCGAAGTTATGTCCTGGCTCCTAAGACACAACTACATCAACAAACTATTAATCAATTACAAAGCCACTTGACATAGCGTGAACGAGCTAAGAGGTTACTGCAGGAGGCAGTGAGAACAATCAAAGCAGGAGGCGGAAATGGGTGCCATTGAGTAGGAGAGGGCAGCCTCACCAGTTCAGCCTACGAAACGTGCACACATCACACATCTGTCGCACTCCATCTCTCCTGTCTAAATTGTACTACCCACGTCACATTTCAGCTGCCAGAGTAGCGTCAAAAACTGTAATAAAAGTGCTTCATGCTGCTGGCAGAGTTTGCACAGGGTGTGGTGCTTTCCCGGGAACCTCCAGCAGTAGGGTGCGTAGACACAGAGAAACAAGCCGTCAGAACGTAACAAAACCGGTATTATGGTTGTAGTTCCCGGAAGCACAGTAACTATTTCAGACAGTGAGAGAAATAAAGTTAAAACATACATGCTACGTGAGTTTTTATTTGGAGGATGCGCTTGCATTTTTAGAGACAAAAATTACAATTTCGCTGCAGCTTACTTTAAAGGATTATACAGCAAAACACATGAGAGTAACCTGAACACGTTGGTTCTTTATAATTCGAAGTAGCATGTGTACTCGTTATGCAGTTTTCAAAATCTCTGATAATGAAACTTATTTACCCCACACCGAGCCAAACTATACTTTATCAGCAAGACACAGGTATTATTTATTAAGAAATATCTAAGAAACAAATGCGAAACACATGATGATATTATTACTCTAAAACCCAGAAATGAAAGATAAACGCATTTCAATAAACACTGTGCTGTTCATTTCGAGTCTACTGAAGCCTGAAGGGGAGAGGATGTGGTCCGTCGGCTAGATTGCCGACTTTGGTGCTGGAAACCAGGGCTCGAGCCTCGGGGTCGCGTCAACATCCTGTGATTCTGGGCAAATCACTTAATCTCCCCGTGCCTGAATGTGTAACGTAACCGGTGCTCATGTAAAGCGCTCCAATACCTTCGGGTCGAGTTCGCGCTATATAAAATCTGCATTTAAAAAAAAAATAGCCCATTACATCGTTTATAGGCCATATTACATGTATAAACAAAGTGAACTCTCCGAGGGTACTCCGAGCAATGTCATTAAACTGTACCGGAAGCCATCATTCTTGGCAGACCACGGTGCACGGAGCATTAATCCACTGAGGCCAGAAGTTACTGCTGCAGTTTAAAGGGGGTCTCTGTGATATAAAGGGCTGTTTTACATCAAAGCTCTTGGAAACGCATTAGGTCAACCAGGCCTAGTGGCTCTAATATTGACCCCCTGCTACCGAAATGAATACCACATGCTATGTGCGTGCTTACATAAAACACATTATACCGCCCACATATATCGACATTGTTTCCCGAGTGATGACAAACTGGTTTAAACTACAAGGCACGCGAAATGCGGCTTGGACCTGGATGTTCTACAGAAACGTTATCGTGCTATTTACTTATATTTTTGCTTGGTGATGTAAAAGGCAAGAATGAGCGTCCTTCCTAAATCCGTGTTCAGAAATAATAATAATGTGGTTATTGAACTTATTACAGAGCAACTGCTTTATAAAATAATCTTTCCATTTATTGTGTTGGCATCAGAGAGGCACCACTTCCACTTTAGTTTATACAGACTTGCCAATATTTTAGAAATTATTTTGGAAGGAGGTGCAAGTTTCCCACTGACTTGCGCTGGAAAAGTGTTACTTTAAAAAAATCTAAAAAAATCAGAGAGGACGTGATATAATCATAACATTCTGAAAAAGTCAACAAATGAGGGCCTTTCCCAAATAACGAGAGACGACGAGTGAGCATTTCCTATTAATATTCATCACATCACCAACTAGGACATTTGTTAGGCTGGGACAGATGGCCAGCGCTGCTCTGTTGCTATATTTACAAGCCCCAGAGGAAAGCAGAGCCCAGACCTCACATGGGATCATTTTGCAGGCGAGCGAGACACGGTCCATGTCAGTACTTCTGCAAGCACGTGACGGGTAGGGGAGGATACCCAAGCGGACGGAGTCATGTTTAGCTCAAAGAAAGCCGTATGGGCGAGGTCAGAGCTAGCTAACCGCAAACAGCAGAAGCGGGACATCACGATCAGGTTCTCTATTGGTTCAGTTAGACCTCGCCCACTTTCTTCGTGTTCGCCTTTGAAGCCAATAAAATTACGGACACTTGGGGTGCGCACTCGAATCCCTAGTACGTCACGATTTCGCCTTGTTTTGTACTGTGCTGCAAGGAAACCGCAGCATGTTCTCATTGTCCCCGCCCTTTGATGTGGCTCGCCCCTGGAGTGACGTATGAGAAAAATGCTCGCCAATGAGAGCTACTTGATTCTGCGCCTGCGCATTAAGGTTAACAGCTGACAGATTCGTGATTCGAGGAAAGAGAGGCCAATAGCTTAGCTCCATGCAAATTATGACTTTCTGCCCTGCGGAAAACGCGCGCATGCTCGCGTTATGTATCTTGTGTTAAAGTGATAAACTGCCGTCTAAACAAAAATTGTCCGACGACAAGAGGGCAAGAGTCGACAAAGACAAGTCGACCGCGAAAGTGAAAGCGACCGCGACTAGGCAAATGTAAACAAGCGCCCACGGCCACGCTAATTGAAAACAGATGGCCCCTGCGCGCCGCTGCTCGCTCCCGCAAGGTGGATACCGACAAGCACGAGTGTTTGAAAACTGCAGACCAATTCCAAAAGGTCATCTCCTAGAGCAGCGCTTGCGCGCTGCGCTAGGCTCGACCTAAAAAAATAGGATTCTGATTGACTTTCCCCATAGTCAGACAAAGAAACGTGAACTATGCAAGCTTCTCAATTTACTTCATTTAACTTTTGAAACAACATTTGGCCCTACAAACATCAAATGTATTGTCCTGCTTCTGTGAAGTTTGTTTTACTACTTCACTCTGACTCATCAAGACAGGGCACATGGGTGATACATTGTGTTATCTTTATGCTTGGGACGCTTCACGGCTCCCTTTCTCTGAAGCTGTGAGACATCTTGGCCCTAAAGTTCTTCGACTGGGCTGGGTGGGGTTGAGGGGAGGAGCAATGGGCTGCAGCAGCATGAGGCAACAGTAGGCTTTGTCCAAGCAGACGGAGAGACACAGTCAGCAACCCTCTCCTCACTCTGGAGTATCTTAATTTGGCTGGCAGGAGGCAGTGTTGCTGAATATTTAAATACTTTATATGAATAACACACATCGCATTAGTTTTGCATGCCCGGCGGCTGCCCTCACCAGCCATAGACTACAGGAAACATACCCTGGCTCACAATTAGAAGCCCTACCAGGCAGAGCTGACAGAGGAAGCACAATCTATTTTTGGGCACAGGAAAGATACAATGTATCCTGCGTGCCGTGTCAACATAACAAGGCCCACACAGCAGGCTAAATTGCTTTGCAGGCAGCGCAGTAGTGCAGAGCTTACATGCTACATACGAGGCTGCTTTTTGGAGCGCCTCATGATCCCAAAAGCGTGTCAGAGAGCTATATATGTGTGACCAATGCATTTTAATGCAGGGTTGCGGACACCAGCATTAAAATGTGGTAGTCTAACCCCTGATGCGTGGTACTTACCAGGGCCGCAATCCCAACATTTCAGAACTGGAAAGTGGGAGATTTTGGCAAAATAATCGGGGTGATGTATTTTTCCCCTTGACTTCCATTAAACCAGAGGCAATTTCAGATGGAAGACAGACATTTTTCGCTTCAAGAATCAGGCGTGTGCCGCCTGAATTAGGTCTGTTTGGCATGTATGTACTATTGGGTTTTAGAGGCGAGCAAGCCACTGAAAGTTTGAGCCTGGCTCGAGTCCAAAGCCTGGCTTTCGCTCAGCTCAAGGTCCTGTTGGTACCTCGAGTTCATAACAAGCTGAGTTTTCATGTGGCCTCTGCCTGCTTCCCTCTCTCCAGAGCCGCCAACTTTGGAACAGGGGAATCAGGTATGATTCTCGGCATCCGATCATCATCCTGTGATTCTGAGCAAGTCACTTAATCTCCCAATGCCTATAAACAATTAATTTAACTGGTGCTCATGTAAATCACTCTAAGTTTGAGCTACATAAAAGCTGCAGAAAAATGCAGAGAGGTAAAAACAAAGCCTTAACATAAGGAAGGACTAATGGATACACTTTTACTGCTGGATTTGCACAAAGTGAATCCAGAAAACCTAGATAAATTGCAGCTTTCCCACTTAAATTGTGTGATATTGGGCAAATATTTTATTTCACCAAAGCTGTTTTTTTCCTTCATCATCTCGTATGAATGCACTTTTAAATATGTGAGTTCAGAATACCAGTTGTACAAAAATCTATTGTGTTTGATTCAATGGACTATAATGTTTCATTATAATAATCTGGGCCACATACAGGGCTTACCTGACAACTGTTTGCCTCATAGTTCACTGATGGTTCATGTTAAAAACCCATCTCTTTTAATAAGTACTTCTCAGTGCAGTGGGATAATGTGACTTATTAATGTCAAAGCTTCCACATGTTAAAGTAATGCGTTTTTTTGATTTCTGAAGAGACTTTTTCATATTTTATGTGATGTTTGTTGTATGATTTATATGGCAAACATTTTCAGGGCTCGGCTCGTGCACAGGCGCTCAGATCCGAGCTAGACCCTTGGCTCGGCTCTCATTGTTAATTTGTTGGCTGTCCCATCTCTACTGGGGTTTATGTAACACCCCCCACCCCTCTCCCCATTATAAAATTATCTCGTCCAAGAGGGTGACCAGATTTTGAGAAGCAAAAACCGGGACAGGCCAGACATAAAAGTAGGACTAAAGACTTTAGCCTTATTTATGACTGTCCTGTCCTGTCATAAATAAGGGGGGTTGAGGTGTGTGCGTACATAATATGGCCCCACAAGTACAAGCTACGCCTACAGTAGCTATGACATCACCTTTGCCCGCACTCGGTCACTCTCCCCTCTGCTGCAACATGTTTGCAGCCTATCTCCTCCTGCGCTGCTTGAAACAGACAAATTACTTAACGAGCGCGCGCACACCTTTCACTGCTCTTTTACAGGTTGACCCAAAAACCGGGACATACATTTAAAATTAAGAAAACCGTCGGGACACCCGGAACAGTACTCGGAAAACGGGGACTGTCCGGCCAAATCCGGGACGTCTGGCCGCCCTATAGTGCAAGCAAAACCAGAAATGAAACTTTCACACCGTGTGCGCGCAATCTACACTTAGAAATGAACCTTGTACTCGTGCAGACAGGGTTCACCTTGGTATCACACATCCGTGACATCCCACAAACACCTTTACGTAAGAATAAAAATCATCCCCACCCCTGCCGATAAGGCTTTTTAGACCTTATATTCCCAGTAGTATAATATTTGTGATTTATACCCATTCGAATGTATAATGCGCTATTGCAGCAAATTCTCCCATAAAGGTTGCACTATTGTAATAAATTAATAATGTGATGTGGTGACCATTTTAAAACGTTGTGCATTCAGATTAGAACAAAAGAAACGTGCAACCGTCTGTGGACGTTCTGTGTAATCATGACGTGTATTTGCAGAAAACCACATTGTGTGAGTTAGTTGCTGCAAGGAAAGCTGTCGTCAACTAAAGTTACACTGGGAAACATGGAACACGTCAACACAGAGCAGGTTCGATTAGAGTGAAACTAAGTTTGTGACGGAACTCGTGTTGAAGCAGCCGCACCCCCCGAATACACAACGTGGCCAACCAACTATTAAACTATTTTCGCTTAAGATGTGATGATAAACCACAGGCCTGCCCCTAAACCGCAGCTCATTCAGGCTGCCTGATCTATGTGAGTTCAACGTGGAAGGCTCTGTGAATTCTTGCGTGAAACAGTCACGGTTCCAGTGAAAACTGTTTATTTGTGTTTTTTCATTTAAATCTACCGAAAAAAGTTGTCTCTTTTGAAGTTAGTTTGAACCCTTTAACTAAGTTAACCATAAGACGAGAATATTTGTGAGGCACGCCCTCTAGTGGTGCTTGAGAACAGAACAGCCTTCCTCTGCCCACCTTCCTTAAGGTGCAGCACTAATTACCTTACATATTTTTCCAAGCAAGACAGGCTTCAAAGGCACTTTTGAAGGACTTTTTGGGCGATTGGGGTCCTCTGCGAACATACAATTTAATGATTTAGTTTCAAATGGTGTGTTTGTTAAGTAGATGCCACCTATCACACTGCATAGTAATTTACCTGCCAAATTTCCCATGTCAATGCGTGACATGTTAGGCTAGTCTTTTTTTTAATTACAGTTCTGGGACTTGTAGTCTAGCTTAACCCAGTATAAATCCAGGACCACAAGTCCCAGGATTCTAGAAAGAAACTAGAAATGGTCTAACTAGTCATGCATGGACCTGGGATACTTGGCAGCAATGCCTAGTACAGGGTTCTCTGGGGTCTCCCTGAAGAAGCATTAGACAATATAGACAGAGAAAAAGTGTGCATTTAAAGTGGATATCATCCATCACTTTGCTCAACAGATAATAGTTTCAGTACCACTTGGAATGCTGTACACCTTCTGTGTAAGGGGAGTTTGCACATTAATGGCAATCACTGCGGTCCAGCCTACATGACAAGAAATGATTATTCATCCCTCTTCAGGGTGCCATGTAGAGGCTCTGCCCCAGATTTTGTGGCTGTTGCACAATTGCCTATGCCCACAGAAAGCAGCCAGATAAAGACCATTGCAATCGGCCTTAAAACCTATGATCAAGTGCGACCAGTGGCTGCAAGGCTGAAGCGTTGCGCTTTTTGATGCTATATTTATCTAAAATTTTTAAAATTCATATCTCTGGTTCCTCTTATTTAATTGTTGTCATTTGGTGTCATTTTGTTCATTCAAATATTCTCTATTATTATAAATTGAAGTGAGATTTTTATTGTGCCGTGTTTTCGACTTTTTAACTGTTTTGGTTCTCCAAAACACTTTACATATGTGTATGATCAGGACACCAGAATCAGAATAAACCTGTCTTTTTCTTAAACATTTTAATCTCTTTTTTTCCTTTAAGGAATTCAGCCTTTATTAACTCTTTACAATTTAAACAAATGATCACTATTTCAACACTAATCAAATCCCATAGTCCGTTGACTTGTAAATATATGGGGGGATATTCTCAAGAACGTGCGATAAACATCACCAAAACAGGCTAACGCAATTTTTCATATCGCCGTCTATCGCAGAAAAATAACTCCGTGTCAACGTCGTATTCTCAACGCGGCGGTAACATGCAATAGTTTCCCGATAACGCCTCAAATGTCCGTGATACAACTACCGCGACGGCGATAAAAAAGGAAACCCGAACGTGAAAAAAGTTGCGATGGGCCCAACCGCGATAGAAAAATCGGCGACAAGCAGCGCCCGGCTTGCAATTCCCACGTCAGGCGGGAAAAATCACCATAAAAGCTGCAAAAAACCGAAAAAACCCGAAAAAAACCCAAACATAACAACTGCGAAGCACAATGGAGGCAGCCGGAGCAAGTACAGAGGACAACCCGAACCCCACAAGCCCCACGGAGGACCAGCCTGGGACCTCGGGGTCAGGGAAGGGCAAGGAGAAGAACAAGAGGAAGACGCGGTTCAGTCCGCAGGAAAACAGGATTCTGATTACGGAGGTGATAGAACACCATCAACAACTGTTCGTCACCTCTATTGTGTCATTGGCAACAAAAAATGGAATATGGCAGTCCATCGTGGACAAGGTGAATGCAGTCGGAGTGCTGAGGAGGACAATGGACGAGGTCAAGAGGCGCTGGAATGATGTGAAGCGCAAAACCAAGCTGAATCTCGCAAACAACCGCAAAGCAGCAATGCAGACTGGGGGTGGGAGTCCTGCGCCACAGGAGGAGCTGGATGAGATGGAGGAAATGGTGTCCACAGTCATCAGTGTGGAGACAGTGGCAGGAGTCGGGGGACCGGACACTGCTCAACATGACCTGACACAACAGCAACAGGGTGAGTAACTACCAGGGACTGGGGGGACGGGGGGAGATGGGCACAATGGCACACATGCACAATTAAGTATAGCATACTGCACAACCACAATGACTCTGGATCATGTCCCTGATCTCCTTGCCAGACTGCAGCACACATAGAAACAGCAAGTAGTCCCCCGTCCACAATGTGCCCAGAGGGGGCCCTCCCCACACATCACCAATCTCACAACAAACCCATGCACATGTGCTGAACCCAGTAAAGCTGCAGATCCGTGAGTCCCATTGACAATGCAAGTGACACTGCATGACGATGAGCATGTCTGCAGGCCACTCATCATGACATGTTGCACGCCACGACACCGAGGTGGCTGAGTGTGGTCCACATCCGGAAAGGAGCAGGTCACACACTGACACATCCATGTGCACAAACAACCCCTGACGGCAACAAGACATCTGTGGACAAACCATGCCCAAGAGTCCCAACTCCCACCAAGAGCCCAATTTACCCAAGTATGCAACATCTCAGCACTGCATAAGCACAGAAGTCAAAGGCACACCGCCTGAAAGGGAGAAGGCCAAGCAAAGTCTGAGCTGCAGGGGCGACTCTCCCACAATGCAGCACACACACAAGAATCAGAGCACATCAACATTGACAACAATGTGGTACAAACTGCAACACTTTCACAACAGAACAGAGGACACAACTGCTGCCGCTTGTGTGTAGAAACTGGCCAATCACATTTGGCATAGCAGGAAACTTTGACATGATAATGGACAAGTACAACCCCACATCCCTGATGGTGCACAAATGTCCACTGTCCCGCTTCAAATCGGCAGCTCCTCCTAAACAGTCACAATGTACATTGTCATGCAGTCTGTTTGGAAACTTGGCCAATGCGTGAACATACATGGAACACACTGTTAAACTGCATCTCCCCTTTACATTGCAGAGGGAGAATCATCACCTCCTGCAGAGCAGACCGAACACCTCCTCACTGATGACGAGGAGGACCTCCCCACCTTCGACACCGACGCCCTCCAAGAGCTCATGGACAGCTTCGGGACCCCACACCCAGGAGCAGGGCAGCCCAGCTGCATCGAGGAGACCCCACCCCCTGCACAGACCACACAGGAGGAAGCACCCACCACCCCGGCTGTCTCCCAGGATCCCCACGACCAACACATGGCATTTCAATGCGTGTGTTGGAGGGCCAGAAGGAGATGGCTGAGCAGGTGCAGGTGGGGTTTGAACTCATGGCAGCCAAACTAGATGCCATCCATGGGTGTCTACGTCCCATCAGGGACCACTTACAGTCCCTAACGGACACCCACAGTCCGCTCCATGGTCTCCAACGAGCCATGGCTGTCATCGCTGGAGTCATGACTCGGAGACAAGAACACCTGTCTAGTCAGAGTGGCTCCAGCGATCTCAGCCGGGAGTTGGGACACATGCGGAGGCTCATGGAGGACACCGTGCGGATGGAGGCAGAAAGGATGGCTGCCACGGCTGCACATCAGCGAGATGTAGCTGGGATCTTCCATGCCCTGCAGATCCTCATCATGGCATTGCTGCCACAAGGCCTGGCGCAGATGAATGCTGCTGCTCCTACACCATCCACATCTCCGCCCCCTGATGTGTCAGTGCCCCACAGTGCGGCAGACATTCCACCTCCGGCACCTGATGTGTCACTGACACACAGTGCGGCCGACAATCCACGTCCAGCCCCTGATGTGTCAGTGCCACACAGTGCTGCAGCCGAAACACCACCACCCACAGGTGAGGTACATCACACATCAGAGGACGATGATGTGGATGAGACTGCCGTTGTGGTAATGAGGAAGCGGTAGCATTCATCTCCGCCATATGGCCTGTTTCAGCTTGGTTCGGCTTTTTGCATCATCACCTTCCACTGTCCCCCGATACACTCTGCGGCACTCACCTTGGACCTCGACATGGACTGCCATATTCTGTTTGGTTACCAATGACACAGAAATCAGACTGCGGACTGAACTCTTCCAATGAATTTGCCCTTCCCTAATGGACTCTGGCTGGCCCTCCACGGGGCAACAATGTCAAGTGGGGTGTGCATGGCCCTGTACTGCTCCAGCTGCAACACTCCACTGAATGTGAATAAAACATTCCAATTCACACAGATGTGTCATGTCTATGATCCTTCAAGTATGACAGTATGGATGAATGTAGGGTCACTGATTCCCCCTCACGTCCATTTTGCACATGTTGTGGGGCTTGGGTCACAGGGTGCAACATTTCAGATTGCAGTCCGGGTGGCGCAGACACTACAACGGAGACACACGCATTGGTTACTTCCTTGTCCAGGCCAGAACTGAATCACGCCCAGAGCCCCGGGCTCATTGTTCACACCCCTACGCTGGACTGGCATACGCCAGCCCAGCCCAGCCCACTCCGCTTACTCTCACAGGGGGTGACAACACAGCTACATGTCTCAGGTCTTCCCTGTAGTGATCTGCTGGTCACTGGTCTAGTTGTCAGCATGCCACAGCAACTCCCTGAGGGTTGGTTTACACCCACACCACACCCATCCAGCACAGGCGTCATGGGACATATGACCCTGCCAATAAAAGGGGCCCACCACAGCACATCCCCCACTGCTGAAGGTGACATGATGGCGTCCGCATCCACCGAACTCAATCATAAAAGGTCCGTGACTTGCGTTGCACTGAGTTAGTGGCACCCGATGGCCTGCGTCCGGCACGGGCCTACCGCCACGTGGCGATGACTTGCGGTGCACAGAGTTAGGTCCACCTGAAGAGCTGAGCGGGTGTGCAGCCTGCGATGATGCGTTGGCCTCGATTCGGCATCCAGCAAATCAAGACTCGATTTGAATTGTGAGCCCTGCTGGACCGCAGTGTACGCGCAGGCAGCAGTCAGCACACACATGACTCCGTGGTGCGGTGCCGCAGGGTGCGCTGGGGCCTGTGGCGCGGAATCCAGCGATCGGCTGAGGAGGCTGCACCGGCACGTGGAGGGCCCTCTTGGAGACACGCCGGTGGCGGCAGGTGAGCATTGAGGCCTGGGTGCGCAGGGGCGGGCAGTCATCGCTGGGCGGCGGACCGGTCTGGGGACCAGGGCTGGGGTGCAGCAGGCGCACAGGATCGCGCAGGCACCACCGGTCACGGCGGCGGCCTCGTGGCTGGGTGGGGGGCGTCGCCCTGGCAGACACGACCCTGCATGCTCTGACGAGAGGTGCGCGGGTTGGCTTGGGACGTAGTCACCTTGTCTCCAGTGTGAATACGGCCGTTGAATGTGGTCGGGCACGTGTGTGTAGGCCTATGGTCACGATATGGCGGACACAGAGACACACGCAGTAGTTACTGTGGTGGCCATCCCGGAACTGGACCACGCCCAGGGCCCCGGGCTATTCATTTGCGACATACGCCGGCCAAGGCCGCTCCGCTCAGGCTTACAGGGGGGGACCACATGGCTACATGTCCAAGGTCTTCCACACTGCCTGGGGTAACCTGTTTGCGTCCACTGTCCACTACACTGCAAACACCAGCAGTAGATGTCCACATGGACATGTCTGTGCTCTGCATACTGCAGTCTGTCCAGCACATCTCCGCTACACTTGGCATTGTGTCCTTTCTTATTGCTGGGTCACTTGCCTCCTTCGCACATTCTTGGTTCCCACCTCTCCCCACATTCTGCAATTGTGTGGCAGAGGGGCTCTGCCTTTGTGGATGGTTTGTCTACATGTCTGGCCCCTGTTACCACGGTTACTTGTGTTGTCATGCCCGGTAGTTGGGCATGTTGGTTGGCATGTTGTATGTGATTTTGTTACGTGTGCTCTCCCACAGTTGTGAGTTGTGTGATTGTGGAGTTGAGGTGTGTGGTGTGTTCAGTTTGTACTTACCAATGAGCAGTGCATTGCCATAGGTGCCATCCTGGAAGCACTGGTTGATGATGGACTGTCGGAAGATGTATGTATCATGCACACTGCCTGTGAAGTTGGCGACGACATTGGTGAACTGTCCCCGGTGGTCCACTATTGCCTGCACATTGATGGTATGCGTGTGCTTTCTGTAGCGGTAATTGTGTGCAGGGTCGGCAGGGGGCACAAGTGGTACATGTGTACAGTCAATTGCCCCCGACACGTGCGGTAAGGCAGCTATGGCGTAATTCCCTTGCATGGTCTCCAGCTGTTCATGCACAGCGTGGGGGAAGTGAAGGTGCAGGGGTATCAAGATGATACAAACCGTGATGTTTACAGTTATGATGAATCCTGCATAATGAGACCGTAACAGATGTTTGTGTGGTCGTAACCTTCCTTTTCTTTCCTGCGTAGGTTACGAGCACACGGACTTCTGTTACAGTATATTTGGACTGGATTCATCATACCTGTATGCATTCCGGTTTGTCCAAGTGCAATACACTGTGCCAGATTACGTTTGTGACTATGAGGACACTTGACCATCGTCACCATTTCTCAAACAGGTTTCTGACTGCTGATTTCGGGATATGGAATGGTATTGGGGAGTTCCCGCAGCATTTGCAGTTTATTGGATCCACACGTTGCCCTGGTGAAGTTCTCCGTTAGGAATGGAACGCGTTGGCTGAGCTTTTCGTCTTGTTGTTTATGTATTTGGAATAAAGTTCTGTTTTTCCACTACCGTTGACTACTGGACTTCATGACCTGGGGGGGAGGGTCAGGGGGGTGGTTGCGGTGGGTGTTGTGGCCCTCTTGGGTCTCCAGGCTGCATGATCATTGTCTCCATGGCATCTGTTGGTCTTCAGATGTGGCTCTAGGCTGGGCTCCCTTTCATACTGCAGGTTGTCATCCTGCTTAACACCAGTAAAAGGCAGGTGTTGAATCCCTGCTGCTAACGCGCCTTATCGCCTGTTTTCGGATCGCATCGCTGATCTGGCTGGTCGTTGAGAATATCGCAAAGTGGTGTTTTCGTGTGTTTTTGAATGGGAACGCCTACTCTGCATATCATTAGCGTTAGTTGTCGCTCTCATCCGTGGCGATGTGTTTTGCGGCAACTGTCGCAGGAAAACTGGCGGTCGGCAGTTTGCACCAGCTTGTGAATAGGGCGATAAGTCTATCGCCACTTTTGCGGCGCTAAAGTGCCGATAAATCAGCGATGGCTCCTTGAGAATATGCCCCATGGAGATTCCCTTTTTCCCTATCTCTTTTTTTGATTCCATGGTGTTGATTTTTTAAGTTTCAATAATTTCTATTGCATTTGCTACAGAAAAGGAAACATTCAAAACTATACTTTGGACGCAGCCACCTGTAAAGTTCATTTTTAAAAAAAAATCCTCTTTCACGTGTTAAATTACATAGTCTTTCATTTCGTGAGCTTTGGAGATTTCTTCTTTCACTGCCTGTATGTTGCTCAGTTCTTGTTCCATTTTACTCCTTTCCTGGAAGTACATTAATTTTCTCTTTTCTTTTGTCATAGATTGTCTTGTTAGGATGGGCCCAAAGACTAGCAGTGCTTGATCCCTGCTTTGGGCTATTGCCAATCATCCCCCTGAAAAAGCGAGGTAAGAACATTGTCTTAAAGGTGTACTTTTTCTTTTCTCACAAGTGTTATATGATAACCCTTCATAAAATTGTTTTCTAAGTTTCCAATTTCCCTTCACTTGGCAGCATTCTCTCCCAGTCATATTTACAACTCATGGGAGGCTGCTGGCACCAGCAGTCCCAGCTCGCCCTTTGAGCCACGATGAGGTCAGATAGCTCCTGGCTTCGACCCTGGAGTAACCATGGCTCCTCTGTTTCCTCCCAGGTGCTTGACCCATGCACACATTTTATTCCTCCTCCTGCTTTTGATGCCATATTTACGCCTTCCACTTTTCGAGAAGGTTAGTGTCGACACTCTGCTCTGTGGGAGTGTACTGTCCTCATCCACACACGATCTCCTTCTTTTCTTCATTTCAATTTCCCGCTAATGCTTTCAGCATCCCACATAGGTTGCTCCCTCCTCTTCCTGTCGGCTGTGATTCTCTTCCGCTTCCTATGAGGTCACCATGTTTACACTTGTCTCCTTTGTGCCAGCTGATAATTTCTAATCACTTGCAAGCCTTTCCATTAAACCTTCTTTGGAGGTTTTTTTTTTTTAAATCAAAGGTAAGCAAAATTTGTTGGGCAAAAACATTTAATTACTGGAAGTCGCATTTAGGGAATATTTTTACTTACCTACCTCTCTTTTCTTTTATATCAAATACTGCATTGTTTGACATTTATATAGCACCTAAACCAACTGATATCCAGGCGCTTGCCTCACCATGTCCTATATGCTTTATTTAGTACTTCACAGTAAGTAATGCCTACTGATATGAAGAGCCCTGTCTAGTGCCACAACTTTAAATGCCGTGAAGCGCCCATAGAATTTCAAGTGATGTCGTATGTGCTTTTGTCGAATACTTTAAAATGAAGTTCTGCCTGGTGATATGATGTGTCATGTGCCTTCCCAATGTACCAGTAGGTGAGATGTCATATGCCATGCCCAGCACCCAGATATTAAGTACTACCCCATAGCGTATTATGCCCAGCTTCCCTAGAATTTCCTTCTCATGTGTAAAATAACCCTTCCCTCTGCTACTTCAATGTATGTAGAGGCCACCAAAGTAAAGGCCACTGCATTTCCCTAGACACTCAAACCCAACCCTATTGACTGTGGCTGTACTTGTTTAATTGTGTGGTGTGCTTACCTGTAGTTGAATAGCGACTGGACCATTCTCAGAACAAAGTATTAGAGATCTTTCATTGAATGAATAACATTGTATCAGTTGTCCTGCTCTTTGTTTTTTTGTTACCAGTGGGATCTGAAAAACATGAATAGCTCTAAAATAAAATTTGTTAATGAGCATTTCAATGGCTGCAAACTCAACATTGGTCAAACAAATGCTGGAGGAGATAAGCATTGGCAAAGCCACTAGGTTTCGCCTATGCAAAATCTATTGACTTTGTCAATGTTTTTTACATGTTGCACAGCAGCCTGAGCTGCTGTGCAACATGGCTTTAAGAAAAAAAATAAAAGCACTATGATGCGGCTAGCAATGACCCCATCATAGCACTTTAAAAAAAACTTTACAGCATGTTGCACAGAAACACGCTGCAGTGCAACATGTAACAAAAAGAGCCCGGGATTGGGGAATGAGGGAGGAGGGTGGGAACCACATTAGAGAACGGGAGGGAGGTGGGAGAACAGGGGGTAGAAACAACAGGAAAGCGGGAGGCGACGGGGAGCTTAGAAACAAAGGAAAGTGGGAGGGTGGGTTAAGGAGAGCGGGAGGGAACGGGGAGTGGGTTTTAAAAGAACAATGGAGAGCAGGTGGGTTTTTATAAATAATGGAGATTGGGGAGGGTCGTGGTAAAGGAGAGGGCCTGAAAAGTAAAAAAAGAACAAGCATTGGCATAGCCAATAGGTCTCGCTTTTGGGACCTTATAAGTATTTAGATATGCAGCAAAATATCCTTGGTGCAACAACATTAACTGTTGCATGGTTAAGCACTTATAAGGCCCCAAAGGCGAGACCTATTGGCTATGCTAATGCTTGAGGCGGTGTTGAGTGGTGTTGAGTGGTGTTGAGGTGGTGCTTAGTGATGCTGTTGTGGTACTTAGTGGTGCTGTGGTGGTGGTGCTTAGTGATGCTGAGGTCGTGTTTAGTGGTGCTGAGTGATGCTGTGGTGGTGGTGTGGTGGTGCTGAGTGGTGCTGTGGTGGTGCTTAGTGATGCTGTTGTGGTATTTAGTGATGCTGTGGTGGTGGTGCTTATTGATTGTGAGGTGGTGTTGAGTTGTGTTGTGGTGGTGCTTGGTGATGCTGAGGTGGTGTTTAGTGGTGCTGTGGTGGTGCTGAGTGATTCTGTGGTGGTGCTGAGTGATTCTGTGGTGGTGCTGAGTGATGCTGTGGTGAGGCTGAGTTGTGTTGTGGTGCTTAGTGATGCTGAGGCTGTGTTGAGTTGTGTTGAGGTGGTGCTGAGTAATGCTGTGGTGGTGCTTTAGTGATGTTGTGGTGCTTAGTGATGCTGAGGTGGTGTTTAGTGGTCTTGAGGTTGTGCTTAGTGATGCTGTGGTGGTGCTGAGTGGTGTTGTGGTGGTGCTTAGTGATGCTGTTGTGGTACTTAGTGATGCTGTGGTGGTGGTGCTTATTGATGGTGAGGTGGTGTTGAGTTGTGTTGTGGTGGTGCTTGGTGATGCTGAGGTGGTGTTTAGTGGTGTTGAGGTGGTGCTTAGTGATTTTGTGGTGGTGCTGAGTGATGCTGTGGTGGTGCTGAGTGATGCTGTGGTGGTGCAGAGTGATGCTGTGGTGGTGCTGAGTGATGCTTAGACGAGTTTTGAATTTAATCTGTACATCCCGCTGTGTAGATAATTACACTCTAGGCACAGATAGATATGCATTATGCTGCCTTCTGCACAGCGACAAGCATGTGCAAGGCTGAGCGAGAAGGGGAAGATGTTTGACAGACTATGTACTTAGCGAGACTTTAAAATGAATGCATTTAAGCAGAGACAAACCTAGCCCATTGTATTGGCTTGTTGACTGTTTAACTCTTTGCTGTAAGCGTCCGATGTGGCCTCCTCGTCTGCTGACAAAACACAGGCAAATGCAGATGCAGTGGTGACGTGATGTGTGGTGGGGGAGGGGAGGGGGCATTAAAGCGCTTGTCCGAGCGAGAGGAAAGCCAGATGGCGCCTCTAAGAAGGGAGGGGGTAGTGCGCGCAGTGTCTGTAAAACAGGAACATGTGTAGAGTCTGCTTCGGCTTCCTTTAATTCAAAAGATACATTGCCTTTTGCACCATTGCGCTTCTCTAATGCATAGAAAGAAAATGAGCAATGTAAAAACTCCTCGTCTGCTGACAAAACACAGGCAAATGCAGATGCAATGGTGACGTGATCTGTTCCTTTAATTCAAAAGATACATTGCCTTTTGCACCATTGCGCTTCTCTGATGCAAAGAAAGAAAATGAGCAATGTAAAAACTCCTCGTCTGCTGACAAAACACAGGCAAATGCAGAAGCAGTGGTGACGTGATCTGTTCCTTTAATTCAAAAGATACATTGCCTTTTGCACCATTGCGCTTCTCTGATGCAAAGAAAGAAAATGAGCAATGTAAAAACTCCTCGTCTGCTGACAAAACACAGGCAAATGCAGATGAAATGGTGACGTGATCTGTGGTGGGGGAGGGGGCATTAAAGCGCTTGTCCGAGTGAGAGGAAAGCCAGATGGCGCCTCTGAGAAGGGAGGGGGTAGTGTGCGCAGAGGAGCCATTAGAGAACACCCAGATGGCAGCTGCGCGCGTGCACGCCATCGTGAACGCAAGCTGGAGGCCAGCAAAAGCCTCTCTGGTAGTACTTCAAAAACCCACTTACTAAATGTCTCGGCCAGGGCAGCGCTAAGCGCTGGCTCAGGCGAGACCTAAAAAAGAGTACCTTCAGGAGCCTGCAGTGAATGGAGACTGGCCACCCGAAGCAGTACTTGGTCCAGGCTCCACAGCAGGACGAAGACTCAAAGCTCAGGAGGAAGATGGAGGCAAGGAGGGGGCATTGACCGATAGGAAGCAAGGAAACAAGAGTGATGTGAAAGCAGCCAGTGGTAAATAAAGGTAAGTAATGGGCGGCTCTAAGCCCCTTTTAAGATTTTTTTAAAAAATGGAAGTGATTTTGCAAGCACAGCACAAGCGCTGTGCTGGTGGAACCTAAAATCGGGGGAATTGAACATAAAATTACAGACCAATGCATTATGTGTAAGGACAGAATTATACCTCAACACCGATCAAAGCCTTCTGCCTGCTTTGCAGTGGTAGAAATAAAGGAAAAGGGGGCGTTATGACACACCCTTGGTAAAAGAAAGTGTGCTTTAAATTAGGAGAACTAGCATGCTTGTATTAGTACTCTCCCTCATGGAATGCAGTTTCCTTTCCTGTGGTGCTTTGGGTGCTTATAGCCAAACTGGCTCCTCATTTGAGAAGGAAAAATATATGCCAAGCGAAATGCCCCGCTATGCTAGTCCTCTTTGGATGAGATGCCGTTTCTTTTCATATAGGAAACCATACCACGCTTCTTATTCAAAAGTAAACCACTGAGCATTCAAACGTAGGGCCCAAACAACAAAGGAAGTTGTAAATGTATTGTCATAAGATTCCTCCTAAATGTTAATTCAATTTAATTTTTGGGGGGAAATCACAGATGTTTCCCGGAAAGCTGCGACTGTTGCAATATTACCAGTATTCCTGTAATCCCTCAGTGAATTAATTTTTGTGTGAGCAAATTTACTCATAAAAGTTGCTGATGCAAAAATCCCCATTGTAGGAAGGTGGAATCTGACTATATGGTTGCCCCCACTTTTTTTTATGGTGTTTTGCTGGTTTCTGACTTAGTTGGACTGGGATCCTGCTATTCAGGGCCCCAGTCTATCTGCTCTCTCTAAATGACATGGAGTGCACTCTAGGTGCACTAGTGATTGGTTACTGTGGTGCCTTATGAGTCCCTAGTATATGGTACCTTAGGTGCCAAGGGCATAGGTACTTCACAGGCCTACCAGGGGCTGCAGCATGTATTATGCCACCCCTGGGAAGCAGACTAAATCTGACACCACAGGCCTGCTACTGCAGCCTGGGTGAGGTGGTGCTAGCACCCCTCACTGAGATATAGGTTTCCTATATCTCTCCTGCACACACATATAACCCTATCAGTCACCCCTATGGCAGGCCCTATCAATCCTGAGGGCAGGGTGCTTGGCTTCTATGTGAGGGGGTGCCTCTGCATGAGCAGGGCCCCTCTGCAGTTCTCAAAGTCCATTCTCTGGTGCTGTTTGTGGATGCGGTTAAACCATATACTCTTAAGTGCATTATATCCTCGCGGTAAAATGCTAACTTTGGAATGGCTGCATCAAAACATGTCGTGTTTGGTGTCAAACATCTTGGAATACTACCCCCCCGCCAATCCTGGTGGCGGGGGTAGCATTCCACCCTTCTAGAGGGATAAGACATGTACCTGCTGTGGAAACACGGTAGAATCCTGCAGAGCCCTGGCATCACAAAATGGATGCCACCAGTCACAGACACTGGGCTGCCCTCCTGCTGATGACTGACACTCACAGTGGAGGAAGCCCAACAATAGGCATCCTGTCACAGGGAGGTGTAACCACCTCCCAGACAGGGTTTAGTGTATTGGGGCTGGGTGGGTGCACTCTTAGAGTGCTTTGAAGTCCTGCACTGGGGGAGCAAAAGGCTCCTCTGTGCATATGCCAGTTCAAACCAGCTCAGGGGCTACCTGCCCCTGCTCTGGCGCGAAACTGGACAAAGGGAAGTGGGTGTAGCCACCCCTCCCTTGACCCTCCCATAGGTGGGGTCATAGAGTTAGTCCATCCCCTCTTTTAGTATAAGTTGGGGAACCTTGCCATTGCAAAGCAGATAACCCCTGGACGACGCTCTACAGAAGAATCCTGGCCCTTCGACGTTCCACTACCTTTGGAAGACAGAAGAATCTCCCTTGGAGTCAAGGAGTGACTCCCCTGCTTGGCAGGCACCAAAAACGACAACGACGGTCGCAAACTACGCCGCTCCCGCCGGAGTCCGAAGTCCCTGCAGCCCAGGAAGTAGATTTCCTGACCTCTCCCAGGCCATCGTGAGTCTCCAGCGAAGCTGAGGCAAGTGGACCCCACGAGTAACGAGGAACCGCGACCCCTGGGTACCGTGCACTATTGTCAAGTGCAACCCCTTCACAACATTCTACGAACCTGTGCTTTGGACCACGTGTGGTCCCGACCTCCAGCAGGAATCCCTCCGAAGATCAGAGGCCTACACCGTCCCGAGTGACCGTGGGCCCCTGTTGAGTGATTCCGCCCGAGGTGTCTTCGCGATCTCTTGCCCGCTGGCTTGTGGGTCCCCAGAAGACTTCTTAAAGAAACCAAAGGGCTCCCCTGGTTGCTCCAGGCCTGCCCTGACTTACCCTCGCTGGGTGAGTTCCACAGACCTTGCTGGTCTGCGCCATCGACTTTTCTCCATCTCCCCGAGACTTGCGGCTGCCAAGGCTTGTTGGCTCCGATCGAGTTGCCGACACCGCAGTCAGCTGCAGACGTCGAGGGACACACCGAATCCAGCTCCTGGTCGTCGTCGACGCCTCTTGGACCACGTGGCTGAAGAGTCAAGGCACCCGCAACCGACCTGAAGCGACCGACGACGGTGGGCATCCATCTTCCTTGCCCCGGGTCACTGCCAAGTGACTTTGAACACTGTCCCCTCTGCTTTCAGGTCATCCTTCTTCAGAATCCAGGCTTGGATTCCACCGGACACTTCTTCAGCTCCCGCAAGCAGCAAGTCTTCTTTGTTCGCCATTGAAAACGACGCCGCGACCCGACACCAAAGGACACCTGTGCACCCGGCTTCCCTGGGTGAGGTAACTCCAGCACTACGGTGCTCCTGTGGGTGTGGGCCCTAGAACTACTTACCCTGTAAGTGACTTGCTTGTAGGTTCTCCCGAAGTATCCTAAAACCCTTTATTTCCAACCGCGACTTGCTCCATTGAAGTTAACGGCGATCCGCGCCTGTGTATCCACACTGCACGCGTCCCCCGTGGGTCCTTTACTTACCTGCCTTGGGTGGTTTTGGGAGGCCCCAGCACTTCTGAAGGCCCTAGGCCTTGTCTCCCTGCAAGTCGTTGTCCCTAAGTCTCTTACTTAGTATATGGTCTGGTACGCCCCTAGGGCCCCAGCCATATTTTGTGCTTAACTTATTGTGAAACGTTGATTTGTGCATATGTTTGTCTTCTAATCTCATAAAGAGATTAGTAGAGAGTTATTTAGAAATAAATACATATATATTTGATATATATACCTGTGTGGTGTCTTTTCATTTGGTGATTCAAGAGATTATATGGTAAAACAAGCTGCTTTACATTCCTTCAAGACTTAGCCTGAAGGCTGCTCTCCACAGCTACCACTAGGATAGCTTTCTTTAAAAGGTTGTCTTAAACCTATCTACCATAAGAGTCGATTTGCTCTGGTGCAAGGTGTCCACTTTAATTAGTGAACAGCATATACCAGGCCAACTTCTCACATTGGTGGGCAGCGTGTGGGATTCCAGCTTGCCATTGTTTTACCAGAAAATCTCTATTTGAATTACTAACTGAAAACCATTATAGGTACTCAAGGTACATATAAAGTCAAGCTTAGTATCAATAAGTTCTACTGAACTTAGAGCTGTGTGCCAAGGGATAGCACACCCTTTCCACAGCTCAAGCTAGGATCAGTAGGCCACAAACTAGTGTAGGTAGTACAACACTGCACAACACTAGAATGTCCTTAAAGGGTGGACCCAGTGGATCCACTCAGCCTCAGTATAAGGACATGGCTTTCTCTGACTTGAGAGCCATGTGTGTTGACAGACACCTGAGGCTAGGACAGAGTCCCTCAACACTACACCTGATAGATCTGCTGACAGCAGATGACCTTAGATTGGCTCTAGGAGCTAAAGGGTCTGAATCAGTGGGTGGGTCAGTCATAGTCTCTGGGTCAGATGATGAAAATCAGAATGACCAAGACTCTGTGATTGAAGGGCCAGGCTTCAAGGGGCCTGAAAAGGACAGAGGAATTCTCCCTAAGAGAACTGACAGAGAGGAGGAGAGGCACAGATCCCCTTCCAGGGAATCTGACCACTCTTATCACTCTGGCAGAGAATTTGTCCAGCAGAGGAGCTCATACTTTTCCTTAAGAGAGACCTCCTCTGAGAGAAGGTGCAAACTGCTCCAGTATGAGGAGGCCAAAGTGGCCCTCAGAACCAAGCAGTTGGCACTGGATAGGGAAGCCCTGGAGATCCAGAGAGCTTCTAGAAAAGAGGGGTTAGAACCCCTGGTGGCAGCAACAGTGTCCCTAGAGGCAGAGAATATATTCCTGACCATAGGAACCTGAGCAAGGTTGTTCCTCCCTACCAGAGTGGGGATGATATCCACAAGTGGATAACTGCTATGGAGAGGGCCTGTAGAGTACAGCAGGTCCCCCAAAAGCAGTGGGCAGCAATCTTGTGGCTCTCCTTTTCAGATAAAGGTAGAGACAAGCTCCTCACTGTTAGAGAAGAGGATGCTGATGATTATGAGGTCCTGAAGAGTGCACTGATAGATGGGTTTGGCTTAACCACTGAGCAGTACAGGTTGAAGTTCAGAGATACCCAGAAGGCACAGACTCAGGACTGGACTGACTTTGTAGATTGTGCATCCAAGGCTCTGGAGGGTTGGCTGGTTGGCAGTAGGGCTTGGATTCCACCGGACACTTCTTCAGCTCCCGCAAGCAGCAAGTCTTCTTTGTTCGCCATTGAAAACGACGCTGCGACCCGACACCAAAGGACACCTGTGCACCCGGCTTCCCTGGGTGAGGTAACTCCAGCACTACGGTGCTCCTGTGGGTGTGGGCCCTAGAACTACTTACCCTGTAAGTGACTTGCTTGTAGGTTCTCCCGAAGTATCCTAAAACTCTTTATTTCCAACCGCGACTTGCTCCATTGAAGTTAACGGCGATCCGCGCCTGTGTATCCACACTGCACGCGTCCCCCGTGGGTCCTTTACTTACCTGCCTTGGGTGGTTTTGGGAGGCCCCAGCACTTCTGAAGGCCCTAGGCCTTGTCTCCCTGCAAGTCGTTGTCCCTAAGTCTCTTACTTAGTATATGGTCTGGTACGCCCCTAGGGCCCCAGCCATATTTTGTGCTTAACTTATTGTGAAACGTTGATTTGTGCATATGTTTGTCTTCTAATCTCATAAAGAGATTAGTAGAGAGTTATTTAGAAATAAATACATATATATTTGATATATATACCTGTGTGGTGTCTTTTCATTTGGTGATTCAAGAGATTATATGGTAAAACAAGCTGCTTTACATTCCTTCAAGACTTAGCCTGAAGGCTGCTCTCCACAGCTACCACTAGGATAGCTTTCTTTAAAAGGTTGTCTTAAACCTATCTACCATAAGAGTCGATTTGCCCTGGTGCAAGGTGTCCACTTTAATTAGTGAACAGCATATACCAGGCCAACTTCTCACACCCATGTACTTGCTAACTTTTTTTTCCTTTTTTCTCCATCGGTGAAATACTTTTCACCATTGAGAAACCCTTTCACTGATACCCCCAGCAATTCCTAGGGCCCTGGACCTTTCCACTATGGAAGAGAAAGAGGGCGGGAGCTCACTGCCTCTCACCCCAGCACAATACGCCCCAATGCATTATGGTAGATGCAGTACAATTATCACGCTTACTTCAATAGTGGCTGTAGTCTTTCACCAAAGTTAGTGCAGCGCTCTTAATCTCTAGACAAGGTGTTTCTGGGTTTAGCCCTTCATCAGTAGGGAGCAGCAAAGTTAACAAGGGTTGCAGGACTGCTGCCAAAGGGCTTTCAGGTCGAAGTACCACTCCCTGGAACACAGGTGCATCCCCAGGAGCTCTTCAGGTCATTGACTCAAGGGAGCCTTTTAAACAGAAAGGGAATGGGAGCACATTCCCTCTCATGCCAGCACAGTACACCCAAATGCATTATGGTCGACGCAGTACAAATATCACACTTACTTCAATAGTGGCTGTAGTCTTTCACAATTCCATTCTGGAAAGGTATTTTCTTTTGCTCATCAGAAGTGTAAATCTAAAACTGCTCCCAGGGTAGACCAGGGCTAGGAAACAGTTTCTGACTAGCCACAAACAAATCAATTCTTTGATATGGACAAACATTCAGGTTATTTCTACCATGTATCGTCAACTTCTGTGTCCCATGAGCGAATTAATCATACATCTTTAGTTAAGCACATTTTTTGTACTTAAAGTGTAAAACAACTTTTGTGTATGTCATAAATAGTTTTGCACTCATAACAAAACTATTAACATGTGTAATCTTCACTTACACGCATAAATAGCTTTTTTCACTCTGGCCCAATGAGCTGTGCTGTGGTGAGACGTTTCCTTTATATTGCTCATTTGCCTCCATTTCTCTTTTCTGCAACACTGGTGTCAGCCTGTTGCACCTAACAAGACACAGAGTTTTAATCTTAACAAAATGTTTTTATTCTTGTGCCTTCCTCACAAATGTCTGGAGTCACATACACACAGCATGCTCTTATTAAAGTGCATAGACCTGTGTTCCCTGTGTACACACGTGGTGGTTGGTTATGAAAGATCCAAGGTTTGTTTAAGCATTAGTCAGTGTAACATTCATCAATCTCCCGCCCCTCCTTTAACACACACGCACACAGCCCTTGCTAGGATTAAATCTCAGCCAGAACCCTGATGTACTTGTGTAGACCATTGCACCGGTTTTACTGCAATTACTGCAGCTGGATACCAATGCTGCACAGCACTAGGCTGCACCTGCAGCACCAGCAGCAGTGATTGTGACGTCCACAGTGCTGCATCCTCGTACTCCCTTTTCAATAGCTGTGGTGGCTACTGCGCTATGGATCATGTGGGTTGAGAACAGTGGCATAGCTACACCTTGTGCCGCCCGTGGTGGTCCCTGTGTTCGCCGCCCGCAGTGGCCGCATGTAAAAGCGGGGGGGGGGGGAGAGATTCCTGAATGGCCGCAGGTAAGAGCCGGGAGGGTAGGCCACCGCCCCCAAAACTCAGACCGCCCCCTCCCTTGCTACGGAACTGGTTGAGAATCCCAGCTGCCATTGCTTCATGCGACGGAGTGTAGCGAGTGAGCTTGACTCTATGGGTTTTTGGGTGGAGGGGAGTTCTCCCCACTGGAAACCTTTGGAACAAATGCAGCCAATCTGTGCTTTTCAGGTTGTCAAGTAAAGATTTGGCTTAAAAAGGGAGAGTATTAAAAAGTAAAGACACAAAGTAGAAAAGTAGAACATTAGAGGCCAGATTGACTTTGTATCATCCTTGCTTCATGCAAGGCGACGCAGGGCAACGCAAAGACTTATTTGAGATTTACAAAGCTACACAAGGCCTGATTTGCATGGCTTTTTAAAGAAATGTAACACAATGCAGTGGCTTACAAAGTTTGGCAGTAAAAGGATATGTCATAAATAAAAGTCTGGGATCAAAAGGATAAAAATATCAGGGTCCACCTCTAGTATAGTTCTTTATAGTCTTGATTAACTACTTCGTGTGTTCCTTTGAGATAACTTAAGGGTCCACCATTTACCTTTTTTAACTTGAGAGGAATGAGTGAACACCTGTAGTGTATGACAATTTCATATGTTGTTTGGGATACACCCTCAGGATTATATATGTCTGTTTTTTAAGCTGTGCCTTTAGAAGTTAATATCAATTGCACACCACCTGCTACGCCCCCCCCCCACACCCCCAGTCTTTGTTTAACATTGTGGTAGAGAAAGTAAACACATCTGATCCCTGCAAATTAGAAAGAATAGCTCTTAGTATACAATACAAAGCCAAACAATAAAAGCATTTGCTCAGAACTTGGAAAATATTCAGGTATGGAAATTAGGCTGAGAACTTATTCCCACAAGCACCAGTATTTTCAAATGGCAATAATTTAATGAATATTAGTAGTCAGGTAAACATCCTGATTTCCTAAAATATCGAAATGTAAAGGCAAAGAAAAGGGAAAATAGCAATGCTTTTCACGGACAGACTGTAAATATTGTTATTAGAGAGCTGAGAGTGTTCCACTGCTGAAAAGGGACACAGTTGAAGTACCTTGACATACATGACAGTGAACATTTAATCTGTCTGCTCTTGCACCAAAATATGCTTGGATAGATTGCCCATAGCATGAAAATACAAATTGGTGGGCGTAAGCGTGCCATAGGATGAAATAGCACCAAATATCCCACATCTAGATGTTTATTGCATATAAGAACACTATAGCTCTCCCACACTTGATAGGATGGGACCAGATTTAGACATCAGAGCACAGAAACATTGTATTTGTGTACGTGTACGTGATTGTCTAAATCTCAATACTTATAATCTACTGCTTGAAGTATCCCACCTTTTGTATTTTCTAAGCTTGGGCGATGAATCACTTTAGTGTAACAATAGGATATGCTATATCACCAAAACTAACTATGGGCACTCACAGAGTTCATAACATAAGTACTTTGATTGCTGGGATTGACACTGCAATTCATAAAGACGAAGCAAGTAATCTGCATGACCAGTCACTAACTGGTAGGACATCAACCGCTGCTCAACTTTCATTGTTCAGTTTCCATTGGGATCCAACTCCCGTCAACTTTGAAGTGGCCCCTTTAAGGAAGATGAGCATGGAGCCAAAGCGCATGATGCAGAACATAAACGAAAATATAAATGAGGTGTGCAGTTCCCCATGAAAGAAAACTGAGACAGATGGTTCCAAGGAAAGGAATATGCTCCAATAGGAGCACGGGCTCGCACACACCTGAATGGGTGTCATGCTTCATCATTGGGCTAGCTCCTCGTCGGACCAGAGCTGCAATGCCCAATGGGCACCCACATGGGGGCTCTTTGCCGGAGATCTTTTAATTAGCTGTATGATGAAGTGAGGATGTGTGGGCTAAAAAAAGAGCAGTGTAGAATGGTGACACGGGTGAGTTACAATAAGTGAGGTGATACTCAGGATCAGTCAATTTAATGAATGAGATCACTAGCCTAATTAAAAACGTATAAACTACCTTGGGATATAATGGTCCTAGATAGCCTGGTGCATTAATTGGTTAACATGTTTCTCACCTAGTTATGTCAGGAATGATCAAGTGGTGATTCGTCAGGGCCTAGAAACTATCTTAAACTACACAGTGTCTGGTTTCAGCAAGTGTAAACACTCTGACCAAGATAACCAGTCACACAACAAATAATGTGGGAAATATTGTACCTTAGATTAGGTAAAGTCATCCCAATTAGGGTAGTAGTTCAAGCCCCATGAGAAAAAAATCTGAGAGAACGGCAATTAGCGCCAAGGACGCGGAACGGCGTCCACTGCGAGACCTAACCCGGCTTTGCTTCCTTCGAGGAAGCTCGTCTTCTTTCATGAGGAACTGCACACCTCATTTATATTTTGATTATTGCAAGGAGCACGTGTGCTGAACCTTTATCGCTCCTGGTTCCCCTTCTTTATATAGCAGAACATAAAGGGTCAGCACAGTGAGCATCCCATCACCTCTGGGAAAGGGGTAGTTAAAGCGGGAGGATTAGATAATATCTAATATATTAGTGGTGTCTTCCTCGGAGGGGCTCTTAATCCTGGGAGCCTTATCCTTGACTGGTGTAAATGTGCCTTGTGTTGGTGAAGGTCTTTGACTCAAAGAAAGGGTGGGCAAGTGGCAGCTATATTTTAACCTATGCAGGTATCTCTTGAATTCACATCGTCGTGATATGAGTTCACCTATGTAGGAGCTGCCTGGTGATAGGGATGAAAGTAAATCGAGGTAACTGATAAGACCGTGAATACCCCCAGATGTCACAACTTAACCCATCTCAGCATCATAAGAAAATATACTCCGGGGTTACTATCCATGTGAGTAGACCTCCAATATTATCCGTAAGAATTCTAGCGTGTACAGGAAGCCCTCAGAAAGTGTTGTATTACTATTATGTATTGTTGGGTATGGCATTATCATTATAGGTATTGTAAAGTCTGCACCCTTTTCTCAGCTACATACCTCATCCCACCCCATAATTGCTCCAATGTACTGTCTACTGTACAGATGTACAATACGTCTCTTGAAAGGGTTACCGGTAAATTTCCTAAGAAACATAAGTTATGGTCTTTGACTTTGCGATCAGTGCTGAATATCCAAAGTTTGCGTCTGACAACAGTGAAAAAGAGCACACTCTTTGGTGGATTCTTACAGGCGAATGTTGCACGGGTGCAAACCAAGCATGGACATAGCCTCTTGTCGACTCTGCTGCTGCTGGACACCTTCATCAGCCTCCTAGGAAAAAAATGGCCATATAAGATGGACTTGACTACCGTGTGCAAATAAACCAATTAGCCACTTCAGTCCATTAGAGGCTCTTTCAAATATCTAGATACTAAATGATGGTTCAAGTTCATGCATTCCTTCCATTCATTCTTTTGTTGCACACATGCTGCTTTTTGTAGTGAAGGCAATCAAATGTGATGCTTCGTCACCACCAGGCTTTTTATTTTCCGTATTGAGGAACAGCATTGATTGAAATCATATAGATGATTTTACCTTTATCCTTTCTTAAAACAACAACAGTCAATGATCTTTGATGGTTCGAGATAGTACCTTGGGAATATCCGTGTTCTGGGCACAAAATAAATGTTCAAGTGGTCCTGGTAGGGTAAAGAAACATCTTACTTCAGACAAAGATAGAACTTAGTGAGCATTGGAACACTCTGGGCTTTCCAAGAAGGCAAAGATAAACCTTCATCTGGTGGAGAAATCACACATTCACAAGGGCATTCAAGAAGCCTTTGACAGAATACAAATGTTTGCTGTCAGTCAACAAAGTGAAGGTGCAGCACATCATGCTGGGGATGATAATCCATAGGGCCAGATTTCCACCAGTCCTTATGCGAATTTAAGCAGACCGATGATAAACAATACATAGAGCTGAGCACCAGAGCTCCTGGAGCACAGAGCACCTGTAGAAACAAAAAAGACAACTTAATATAGGCAACTTGGAGGAAATGCATTTTATCTCAAATTTTCCATGTGAACTGTGAATAGTTTCTGAAACTTGCATTTTTGGGGGTTTTCCATGTCCAGTCCAGAATTACTAGAGATCGACCGCAAAGAAAATTAAAAGGTCTTGCAGGATGAGCATTCCCACTCATGATCAACATGGTGCAGTTTAAGATTATTGTATGTGCAGCATTACTTAACCATACAAATGCAACCATAGGACGTGCAGGAGGCTGCGGTGTAGGGAGCACATAGTTAACATTGCTTAACTGTACTAATTGTGTACTATCCACCACAGAGAGGTGCTCTTAAAGGGGACTCCAGTGCTTTTTAAAGATTACTGTAAGGCATTCATTGGATGCTTGCCAGAAAGGTATCTAAAAAAAACTTCAGCTAGTGCAAAAACAATACAGTGTGTAGGGACTGCAAATGTGGCCCTAGAGAGTCTGCATTTTACCCTTGTTTGTATTCTTCCTTCGAATCCTTCCCAGTCCTACATAAGTGAGGATGAGCCTCACTCAGCGACAGACAAAACTGCAGTTATATATCCCAGAAGAAGTCTGTTTCCAAACCTGCACCCACATTTTGAGTATTTCCTCCCTTTCCATGAAGGAGCCCCACTTTACTTAGCAGCATCCCTCCAGGCACCAACTGTTTTTTTAAATCTCCCTTCAGAGAATGTAAACGTTTGCAAGTCATGTCAATACGATTTGTTCTTTCCTTTTGTCAGGTTGCATGTCATTACATACTGTACTTACTTCCTAGTCGCACACATCCAGCTGCTATTTCCTGCTTCTCTGTGGTGCGATCGACTTCCATGCCTGGATGCTGCTGCTGAGGCGCTCGTTGGTGGGCTGTTGTGCAGTATAGGGATTTTCCCGTTCTATGTTTGGGCATTCTGTTTAGACCACCTCAGGAAGTTATATGCATGCGCCATGCCTGACTTGCTCCGACCAGCGGTGGCTCCTCCGTTATGGCGGAGGAGAGTCGCTCCGCCTGCTTCAAGCGTAGCAGGCACAAACATTAATAAAATGGTAGTAAATACCATATTATTGTGGTCTCAGGCTCACGCTGTTATAGCGCGAGGGCAGAGGGCGGGGCTGATTTGTGCAATTGCACTAATACCGCAGCCCCTGCCAGTGCACATATCAGATTGGCCGGCTGCCTACAGCCAGCCAATCTGACATGCGCACTTCAGCCTACACAATCCCAGGGCTGAGAAACAGCTGAGGGATTGCAGCCACAGGCCCCCAGCCACAAAATCAGCGCTGGGTTAGCCTGCTCCAACAAACAGGATTGGTTGGAATCATGTTGCACAAGGGAGGAAGTCCTTCCCTTTCCTGCTGCCTGCTGGAGTCACTGCTGAGGAGAGAGACACCGGACGTGGCTCAGTGCAACATATATATGAGTTTTTTGTGCATCTTGCCCCCACCATATTTTTATTTTGCCGGCCGCCACTTGCTCTGACATGGCTGCTCTCTGTGAGATCGCAATGTCAGGTTGCTAGGCAGAAGGTTTAAACAAAATCCCTGCTGTAGCGGAACTGTGCAGGAGACATGGCTGGTCCTAAGTGTACTGGGAAGGGCCATCATATCCCTTCCGTAGCTCCCTGGCTTCGGAAGATGAGAGGGGCTGGATCTCCTGTGTCCAGACAGACTCACAGGAAATGATTGATGCTACAGCGTGCAGCTCAAATCATGCTACCAACAAGCACTGAAGGGCTTGGTAGTGTACACTGCCCACGAGAACGAATAAGGACCAGTGACTAAGGGCAAATATGTATGAGCACTCAGCTTGGTGAGGTTCTGGTGCATTTTTGTGACATGCTAGATTGCAGAAAGTATGTTCAGGAGGATAAAGATAACTTCTATTCCCAGTATGAGTCTTCTGTGGCCCATCCATTGGGTCACCAGGGGTATTTTGTAGTGGGAATGGAAGGACCCTAGCAAATCTGGATTTCCGTGTTCCCCTAGTTTACGTTGTGCTGATTCAAAGAGTATCTGCAGGTTCCTAAGGTCAACTCCATCCTTTTCAGAATATGTTTTGTGTCTGCCCTGGCTTCAGAGAAAGTTTCTTTGCCCGATCCTGTGACAAAGACAGTGGAAGGGTCTCTGAAGTGTTCACTTGCGGCCTCCAACCTTTACATGCAGGGACTTATGCTGCTGAGATACTGCTTAAAGTTTTTCAGCCTGTTTATGCGTGCATCCAGCGAGTGGAGGGTCCTACCTCTTTGCTGGGCTTTATGGAGCTGCTGGTGAGATTCATGCTTTACACTACCATTAATATGTTCTGGTCCTTCAGTGTGGCTTCCATGGGGTTCATTGGCTGCCATATGCCACAATTGGATGAAGATGTGCAAGATGGATGGTGGTCATTGGATTATATAACTCACCTACCCGTTTTTGACCCCAAGCAGCTTGGGCCTGAGCTGAATGACCTGATCTAGAGTAGACGACAGGGATGGGAAGAATATTGTGTACCTCCTTCCTGTCCCTGGTTTTTCATTCCAAAATGTGTCCCATGCGAGTATTGGTCCTGACTTGTTCCTTTCCTGGCCTCACCCATTTCTGGAGGAGGGGGGTGGCTGAGTTTACTAACAAGTGCTGCCCTCTTCAGCCTCTGCAATAGGACCCAATGTAGACTATATCACCCCAGACAGAGTCCCTGCTCTTTACATTATCACATGAATGGTGGAGGGTTCAGTGCTTCATGATGGCTACAGTGTCACTTGTTTTTTGGGGTCATATTTTATCTCTGGGTTTCAAAGAGTCTGGAATATGAGATGTTGGTCTCCGTGACCACAGATATTGCACTTAGCATGGCCCGGTGGTTGGATCAAGTCAAATTGCACATGGGTGTTTGCTTCCTGTGTTATGGTTGTTTTGATCATAGATGTCAGTCACTAGGGATGCGGGACCACCCTTGGGAGCCTGGAATTGAAGGGTCATTGGCTGTTGGTCAAGGCTTACCATTCTTCAAGCTAAAGGAGCTTTCAGTCATTTTAGCTCATCAATGGATCGTGCCTCCATTACACAGAAATGCTATTCTGTTTTGAACTGGTATGTAAACTCCCAGCATAGCACAAAATGGCCCTTGCTGGACCTTCTGTCCTGGAGATCCAGGACCTTTGTGGAGGTCCATCTCTTGACCTTGAGGTCCTTTTATCTCCTTGGGTGGACTACTTCTTAGCGTATCAGCTCATCAGCGTTTTTCCCTCTTCAGTCACTTATGCCCTGCTGAAGTATATGTTTCAGCTGTTGTCAGTCCTGTTGGGCCTCCATTGGCTAGACCCTTTGGCATCCCCAACCAATGCCTTCCTTCCCCAGTTCTGCATGAAGATTTGACGTGTGTACACTTGGGGGTAGATGGCCTGTCTTTCTCATTGCCTCCAAGGCTTTTCTCCCATCCTCCTAATATTGCTACAGAATAGTCAGGGGGAGCAGCAATGCTGATTGTATAGCCCACATATTGGTTTCTGATGCTTCTCTGATTGCCAGAGGGCTCCCTGTCCACCTTCTCAAATCAAATCAAAATCAGATTCATAGAGCTAATTGCCAGCGAGGGTGTCCAGGCGCTGAGAGCAAAGCTGCTTGCGGTCTCAGTTGAACAGCCAGGTCTTGAGTCCTTTCTTGAATTCCAGAAGAGAGGAAGCAGTATGTAATTGAAAGGGGAAGTCGTTCCAGAATTTCGCTGCAAGGTAGAAGATTGAGCATCCTCCAAAGTTGCTTTGGCCGATGCGGGGAGAGGTGTGCAAGGGAGAGGGAAGTGGAGTGCAGGTGTCTGGAGGGTTGTTGGAAGTTCAGACAGTGGTTGATGTATGCTGGTCCTTGTTTGTCAAGGGCTTTGTAGGTGTGGATCAGCATATTGAATTGACATCTCTTCTGAATGCGGTGCCAGTGGAGCTTCTTGAGGTGAGGGGGTGGTGTGGCTCTATTTGGGGAGGTCGAGGATGAGTCTGGCCGCTGAGTTCTGTATGGTCTGAAGTCTCTTCAGGAGGCCCCTGGTGATTCCTTCATAGAGTGCGTGGCCATAGTTCAGCTGACTGGTGACTAGGGCTTGAGTGATGGTTCGTCTGGTGTTGATGGGGAGCCATTTGAAGATTTAACGAGGATGCGAAGAGTGAGGAAGCAGGTGGAAGAGACAGCGTTGATCTGGTTTTTCATGGTGAGCTTGCTGTCCAGGATGATGCCAAGGTTACGTGCGTGGTCTGTCGGAGTAGGCGCTGGTCCTAGTTCAAAAGGCCACCAGGAGTTGTTCCACGGAGAAGTGCTGTTCCCAAAGATCAGCACTTCCGTTTTGTCTGTGTTGAGTTTTATAGGCAGTTTTTTCATCCAGTTGGTGATGCTTGTCATGCACGTGCGGAAGCTGGCCTTTGTGGTGGAGGGGTCTTCTGATAGAGGGAGGATGAGCTGGGTGTCATCTGCATAGGATATGATATTCAGTCTGTGGGTTTTGACGATGTTAGCCAAGGGGTCCATGTAGATGTTGAACAGTGTAGGCCTGAGGGACGAGCCCTGAGGGACGCCGCAGATGATGTTCTTGGATTCTGAGGTGAAGGGTGATAAGTGGATTTGCTGGGTTCTTCCTGTGAGGAAGGAGACAATCCATTTGAGGTCGCCTCCTTGTATTCCGATGTGATGAAGCCTCTTGATAAGGGTGTGGTGGGATAAGGTCTTGAATGCTGCTGAGAGATGGAGGAGGATCACGGCTACTGTTTCTCCCTGGTCAAGGATGGTTCTAATGTTGTCCGTGGCAGCAATCAGGGCAGTTTCAGTGCTGTGGTTGGTGCGGAATCTGGATTGGAGGTTGAGAGGGTGGGGTTGCAGAGATATGTATGTTCCAAGTAGGTAACTCTATTCATACAGAATTGCTGGTGTCTGTTCATGGTTTCCTACTATACCAAATACCAGTCCCATTTTGCAGTTTGGCGCAGTGGTCTCGGGGTTCACCCTAGGTCCTGTAACCTTTTTCACATCTCAGGTTTTTGGAGTGAGGGGTTTCGAAAGGGTCTCAATTGGTATCCATTTCTAACTTCCAGGATTCCTGGGGTTGTGTCGCTGTCATTGTCCCACTGGCAGTTTACTTACTTAAAATTTACCACAGTTTCCGTTTTGTGGTTGGCACCCTTCTTGGCATCTTCTTTAGATCTTACAGGGACTCTACTGTCTTCCCTTTGACTATATAGATTCTGCACCTCTGTCTATGCTCTTGGTAAAGGTTGTTTTACTGGTAGTGAAGGATTATCTGGGATTATTGGTGATCTTTGTCCCTTAGATTTGTTTTTTTCCGAACAGCGTAGACTGTTTGCTGCTCTGTTAACAGCTTCCTGTCTCTATCCTGCTATGCTTGGAGAAGTGTGGCTCAATGGTTAGAGCGGCAGACCCTGATGCAGAGATCTGGCCCGGGACCAGGGTTCAATTCCCGCCTCGGCGGGTCTTGGGCTCAATTTCCTCGGACCTGATAATTCTCGCCTCGGTGCCTATTCTAATCATGGGTCCCACTCTGCAACTCTGGGCAATAGCTTGCTTAATCTCCACAACGGCCCCAACAGCGCTGGGATGCCTGGCTTCACCCTGGGGGTGCCCAGGAGTGGACATTTCACAGGGAAAAGCCAGGAAGGGTTCCACAGCGGTATGCGTACAGCGCCTGGACACCCCTTTGGGGGTATGGGTGCGCTTTACAAGTACAAATTTCATTTCATTTCATTTCATGCTTCCCAACAGTTGTGCAATTTTTCAGAAAAATTGTGGAATGATGTAACTCCTGAAATAAATAAATAAATTGAGAATCATGCGCATTTCAAACAGGCTATAAAAACAGCCCATTTAACCAAATGCATGTTTAGGTCTCTCCTTTTTTATCCGTTCTATCCATTGCTGTTGTTTTATGAAAATCAAGGACCAGCAAACCTGATATCACTTGCTCGTTGGCCCAGTGACAACACAGGAAGTCACACACAAATCTCGAGACAGATAATGAGTAGGGTCAGGCGATAAACTCCCATCCACCGGCGGAGTTTTGCCCACTCTGCTCTTCGCTGAGTGTGGAGTTCTGGAAAACTCTTCAAGATGCACCGAGACTGAGTTTTTCTCATACGTGTCTCGCCAACATTAAGTTAGCAAGCGAGAATATTGAGCGCTAGAATGCCACCTGATGCGATTTCTCACCATGGGAGGTCGCGGCAGGTCGCTACCATTCGCGCTGAAAAAGCTGTTGTTCGAGTAGAAGATCTACTCGAGCGGCAGAGAGAAACAACGCCCTCTGGTTTGCTGCGTGGTGCCGTTCTCGCTTTTTTCACAATGCAGAGCAAGCTCCCGGCACTAAAAATCAGTGCAACATGCCAAATTCCGCTCTCGCGGAACTCCGCATTTCTCGTGTAGTTTTTATGTAACTCAGTGGAATTCTGGAGAATGAAACTTTGCAAGTTCCGCCCACCCATAACAGTGAGAAGATGAGGGAGTTTTTTAACAACCTTTCTTGGGAAGTTGACCCAGCAACTAAAATAATCAAAGGTCAAATGTATACTTGCTGTGAAAAGCTCAATTTCCTTGTATATAAAATCCCAAAGATTACCAAGCAAACTGCAGGGGCTGTAAGCCTGTACGCAACTGCATAAAGGCATTGTTCAAAATTATTTTTTCTATTTTTGATTATTATTCTACATTTTCTTGTCTGTCTGTATCACTATAGTTGACATTTTCTACTGTTTTTCTTATCATAGAATTGGTGTAGGACAAAGCTTGGAGCTACTACAGAGACATACCTTCCCACACCTTACTGTAACATTTTGACTCAATAGGGTCTAATTTGGTTTAGTGAGAGCGGATTCTGTTTCTAAATGTATTGGAGAATGTGCCTTTTACCTCAAAAGTATTTTCTCTTTCTTCTGGAAATGCAGAATTTTAGTCTAATGTGCATTATATATTTATATTTTTTCTGTTTTTTCTCTAATTTTCAGTAGGGTATGGGTAACTACAAAAACTAACAAACGCAATGAGTTTTACATCCGTAAGTTGGGATGCCACCTGATGCTCCATTACTAGAGTAGGTAGTTTTGTGCAGCACAAAAATTACTCACACTCAATTTAAAATCACGTTTTAGTGAAGAGTTGTCAGGTTATCCAAACTTTTAGGTGACAGTACAAAAAGCAAGAACAGGTCCACACTTCTTAAATGTAAGTGAAAATGTACTGTTTAGCTAGAGTGTTACAAACAGCAACTTATTGTAAAGAACAACTGTATGAAAACACTTTGAAGTGCAGAGAATCTATCCGAATTCTAAAATACGTATTTCCCTTCCCATGAAAAACAGGATCACACAGAGACATAACCGTTTTTGGCTAGCTGAAGGCTATTTCACTGTTGGTTCATTTTTATGCTTCCAGACTCAGGTATTAGAATAGTGGGAAAATGGACCAGACGTGTGGTGATCGAATTACTGTACAAACCTACATTTCCGCTTATTTAAATTTGTGTCAAAACTGCATTATGTTCAAGAAATGACCACCAACAGAAGGCCTGAGATATCAATCAATGGAAAGTGCAGTCATGCTAGCAATACCATAGGTGTAATATTACCACATTATATACTGCCCATATTACTGACTTTTTTTGCGCTTGAACTCTAAATCCTGAGCAAATACAGCACCTCCGAAAGACAAAGTTATTAATGAATCATGGTATCACCCTACTCTAGATAAGCGCGTTGAAGGAACGAAATCAAAACAAACTCTGTATTTTATGATTATATATCAATATGTACCTGACTTATGTTGACAGAAGGTAAAAACTAAAAATGCAAAATTCACCAGAGCAGTAGAAATTTTGTAAGTATACCAGGAAGTTCACAGGAGAAATGGGTAAGCATAAAATGATAAAAGCCTGCAGTGAAAGCTAAATTCCAACTCAGTTATATTTGTTACTGGCTTGATTGCTCTCTATCTGCATGTATATATCACTGTAAGAAAATCCCCTTTGATGAGCCTTTAAAGAAACATTTGGGCATACTTAACACCGAATTTGAAATGACAGTGATCTGAATTACTTTTTTTTTTTTAAAACATATTTTATTGAGTTTTTATTGTACCACTTGGGCAGTTACCCGACATAAACCATTTTGAGACAGGATAATGACAAAGTACCGAGCTTGGAAACATCATTGGGTGCAGTTTGCATATATAACAACAACGAAAACCAAAACTTTGCGCAGACTTTCCCACCCCACCCACATTGGCGGGCATGTTTAGATATCAATGTATGCCCGAATAGAGAAAACAATATACAGTACATTATGGCCCATAACATCCGATGAAAACTGCTTGTCAAGGGGTTTGCGAAGGAAGAGGGGGAAGGTCTATGCCCCGCTATGTAGCCCATCTAGACCAGTTTTCCTGTGCTTCTGAGGGCAACCCCGCGCCTGGAAGACCGCTATCTCCACCCCCATGCATTTGCCTAGTTCCTTTCGCCATTTCCCTATTGTCAGGGGGGAGGTTCCCTTCCGTAACTGGGCAATATCACGCTTGGCGATAGTGAGGGCAAGGAAGAGCAAGTGTTGTTTGTATCGATTCCCCCCTATGTCGTCAGTGCTATGGAGCAGGAACAGTCTAGGGTCGTGTGGAAGATCCCAAGACAGCACCTCTTTTAGGCAGGTCGAGGATCTGAATTACTTTTATATATGACTTTATTTTTTCCCTTTAAAAAAGAAATCATAGCTCTTACACTATCCATTAACTGCCATGTTCTTGTATATTTAAAAAGATGAAGCATGTTGGCAAAATTAATTATTATGCCCTAATTCGACAATGATGTAAATAAGAATATCTTAAATAAAAGGCACTTTTAATAGTTCACCCCACAATTGGGTTTACGATATTGGGGCGGGTTCTGCAACTTGTGCATGGTTCCTATCCAGTCATTTGCTGTAGCCAGTTAAACAAGTCCAACAGCCCTTGATCTGGCATAAGGCATGTCTGAGGTTTTTGTGGGACCGGGTGAGCAAACTTACAGCATCTGCCATCATCTACTGGGACTAGCCATACCAGATGCCTCGCTATTAATAATTCGAGCAGACTAGTATTAAAATCTATATGTAAATGTTGCAGCACCAGTGCAGTGTCCCGAAAAATCACAAGGCCTAGGAAATAATGGTTATCCTCCTCCCCTCTTCTGATGGGCCTGGTCTGACTTTAATGAGTCTTAGATCCCAGTAAGAGGCAAAGAATCCTTCAATTTAGTAGCCTCACTGTGAGGAGCTACATCAATCAGGTGTGAATACCCATATTTCTTACTTTTTAGGTTTTTGTGTCCAAGTGTACAAAAGTAGTACACCTCCATCACAGTCACTTTAGTAAATTGTGTGAAGCCTGGCTGTTCCAGGTAATGTAATGTCGTATTTATATAGCGTTTACCACCCCTGATGAGGCGTTAAATCGCTATTTGGCGAGTTGCACGTTATTCCGGAATCCAAAAGATTAGTGGTGTATTAGTATAGTGAAATATAAGTTGTTAATTTGAGCGGTGGACATGTTTGCTATGTAGATTTATATAGTGCAGCTTATCATCCGTGAGGGTATCCAGGCGCTGTCCATGGGCACAGGGAGATTAAGTGATTTGCCCGGAATCACAGGATGTTGCGCCGACGCCGAGACTCGAACCCTGATCCCCAGCTCCTGAGTCAGCAGCTCTTGCTGCTGCACCATATCCTCTGTGAGTCTGTTAGTTTGATGGAATATGATAAAGAGGGATAGAGGAGGGTAGAGTCTAGGTAGTGTTCTTTGGGAGATCATATTTTTTTTTGGTTGCAGTTTTATATAGCATGAACTCGACCCGAAGGTATCAGAGCGCTTTACATGAGCACCAATTGCATTACAGACGGGCACATTCTTTATTTTTTTTATTTTTTTTTTAGTCAGATGAGGTTTGGGATGAGTCAAAGGAGGGAAACAGGAGGGAAGAGTATAGGAAGTGTTATTTTGGAGATCATAGTGGGGACATGAGGTTTGGGGTGGGTCAAGGAGGGGTAACTGGGAATAATGTTTGTATTAAACTTGCATGGAGTGAAAAACACATTTTAGGAAGATCACTGGGAGTAGTGCTTCTGGTCTGTAACGACCCAAAAAGAGATCAAAGAGCCATTCACAAGTAACTCGACTACATTTTGGGTTGTTTTTTCAGTGTACACAGACATCTGCATGCAAAAACGAACGTTTTGTTTAATTGAGGAGATGTGGCCTTATGGCTAGAGCTGCCGACTTTGGAGCTGGGAAACCAGAATTCAAATCTCGACTTCATGTCAACATCCTGTGATCCTGATCAAATCACTTAATCTTGCCGTGCCTAAAAAATAAATGCATAACATATTTTGGTGCTCATGTGAAGTGCTCCAGTGCACTCGGGCCAGGTTTGTACTTAATACATTTTTTTTAAAAACACGATAACTTTGCCAAAGTTTAAATCGAGAAACCGAAAGGTTGCAAGTTTAACCTTTTTAACCAACAATTGTCAGTACACAGGAATTATGCCAGGATCAGAGTCTTGGTAACTCATCTACATGGTAATGCTTTTTTTGTGGAAAATGCCTAGCCTAGAAAGATCTCAGGAATTTGGCCAGGCCCGGTGCTAATGACAGCAGATGGTTAGCGCTAATGTGTTAATAAAACATCTCAGTGTGAAGGACACTTTAACCCCTCCTCCATTCCTGGTCTAGCCCCTCACCCCAGTCACGCTAAAAAGACCCAACAGGACACAAAATGTTCCCCCTCCCCTGGTACAAATGCCCCCAGTGACTTCCATTGCAACACTAGGCCCAGTTCCTTCATGAGTCACTGTTTTATTTTATCCGTTTTTCTCCTTTTGAATTTTTTAATTTTTCAGTGGTAATTCGTTAAACATGTTGTTAATATTTTTTCACAAGTGTGAGTTGCACTTGAAGATCTTTAGTCTCATATAACTTCTGAAATTGCTTTTACCAGCACTGGCCAGCGTCCCCTTGCGGTAAGGCTTGAGCTAAGCTACTCATACTCGAAGGTGCGAAGTAGATACAGGCATATCAGCCTAAGCATGCGTGTGTGTGCGTGCATGTGTGTGTGTATAGCACTTTTTTGGGGGGAGGGGAGTTTTATATAGTGTGAACTCGACTCGAAGGTATCAGAGCGCTTTACATGAGCATCAGTTGCGTTACAGACACACATTCATTTTATTTTTTATTAGGCACGGGGAGATTAAAGGCCAGATGTACGACCCTTTCATTTAGCGCCTCGCAATTTGCGACATATTGCGAGTCGCAAATTGCGAGGCACTAAATGAAATGTACAACAGTGTGTTTACACTGTTTTGCGATTCCCAATGGGGTCACAAATTGCGAGGCTCATTAATATTAAAGAGCCTCTCGCAATTTGCGAGCCCATTGTGAATGCCAGCCCTCCCAGGGATGGTGGCCTGCTGGGCTCAGCAGACCTCCATGTCTGGGACTGCTTTTTATACAGCAGCTTTTTTTTTTAATGCAGCCCGTTTTCCTTAAAGGAAAACGGGATGCATTTAAAAAAAAAAATGAAACGTTTCTATTCATTTTTAAGGGCAGGCAGTGGTCCCTGGCACCACTGCCTGCCCTTAAAATTATTTTGCATGCATTTGCAAAGGGAAGGGATCCGCTGGGGACCCCTTCCCATTTGCAAATGCATTACCACCTACTTGAAGTAGGTGGTAATTGCAGTGTTTTGCGACCGCAATTGCGGTCGCAAAACATTAGTACATTGTTTTGAGACTCGCAATTTGGAATGGAACGCCCCTTCCAAATAGCAAGTCGCAAAACATATTTAGCGAGTCACAAAAAAATTGCGACTCGCTAAATGGGCTATGTACATGGCCCAATATGTTTTTGCATGCGCAAACGGGTTCGCAAACCCGTTTGCGCATGCAAAAATGGGTCGTACATCTGGCCCTAAGTGGTTTGCCCAGAATCACACGGTGTCGAGCGTCCCTGCCGAGACTCGAACCCTGTTCCCCAGCTTCGAGGACTGCTCCAGCCGTTAGGCCACATCCTATCCCCACTTCCCACAGTTACCATCAACTTCTTGTACTAACCAAGGAAATTGCCCCCTATAAAATAATAATAGTAATCAGTTTGCCAGGGTTTTCTCTTTCCTTGGAAAAGATAAACGTTTTTTACACTGCCCTTTGCACGTTATTCGACCAGCACTGCTGTTATATATATATAAAAAATACTGAGTGAATGTCTCACCGTGCGTTTCACTCAAGAGTTAAACTGGTTAGGTGCACAGTTGTTTCACAACTGGCTGTTCAATGGGCACGTGAGGGTGACATGCCCTTCTCTAGATGTGCACACGGAAATATTTGTGAATCGCACACAACAGGTACGCAAGTACGGGCCACAGAATCTGCTCCTAGCCAAATATACTTTAAAACAGTGAAATGTTTCTATGTTAGAAAATGGTTAAAAACACAAAATTGAGACATTTTTGACCACTGCAGTATGGCTCCTGGTAGGAGAATCCGACGACCATCATAAAAAGTAGTAGCTTTCTGTTTTGTGAATTAGCATTATTTTTGTGGAATTTGTGCCTCTGAGCTGAAACGTAACTCTCATTAGACTATGATTATCTCCACTTTAAAAAAAAAGAAGTTTTTATTCGTTTTACAAGTTATATAGGATACAGTCATTTGGTTGGATAAAAGAGCGGCGTTGAGACAGGTCTCTGTTACGTGTACAGTGGTGGAAATGATAACAGCAAAGTGAAGTAAATTGTGAGCCAACTGTTTCCCTTATATCCATCAAGCAATGTGGGGACTGTAGGGTTTCGGGCCCTAGGCCCACGTGCAGCCAGAATGATGATACATACACATAGTATATGGTACTGGTAACTGGCCCAGGGCAAGTGCGGCCAGCCCCTTATATTAGCAGGGTCACCTGACCGGTGATGCCTGTGATGGGTGGGTGTAGGGTGTATGTACAGCACATTTCTGGAACACTAGAACGTGTCCAGCAGGACACTACAGGGAGAACAAACAAGCTGGCAGCAACTGGGATCTGGGGAGAAGGGGCAGGTACTAGTGGGGAGTTCAGGCGGTCATAGCAGTACTGCTAAGGGACCTGTGGAGGGGACGAGAGTAGACGACAAGGGGATGATGGTTATCCCAGTAGCTAGGTGAAGAATTCTTGGTGGTGGCCGACATGTCTGACCCCTCAGAGGATAATGGGGCCCCATCCAAAGTGGAGGCAGGTTAGGACGGGCCCGTGGCCTCGGCACCAGAGTTGATATAGTCTGGTGGATCAATCAGTCCTGATAGTAGCTCGTCCCAGGTGTGGACAATGGGGTATCTGTGTTTGTTTTAGAAGCAATCTGTCCTGGGTCGTTTCAGGGCCCACTGTTTTCCATCACTCCAATCCGCTCACGATGAACCAGCAGACGAGCCTGTATGCGCACACATTCACTTTCAGGTAGACATTTAGGGCTATTACTGGGTGGGTTTCCCTGGGTCGAATTCTTGCATCTGTCGTTACTGACGTTGTCCCTCCCTTCTTTAAGGTGCAACAGCTTTCCATATAGATGGACTTCCATTGCCGAACACCCAGGACCTCCCCCCCTCCCCGTGCCCGAGCTTTTCTTCCTTGTCTTCTTTATATAAAAGTAAGAGGTAAAGGACTGTGGAGCTGGTTCACATTGTCTCTGAGGGGCCACGCCTTATGGTAAGGTTTGCGGTGGTCTGACAGGCACACAAAGTGTAAATAGTAATGTGGTGATTTCAGACTTTTCTTTTCTTAACCATATACTTTTTACCCATGCACAATTTGCATGTTTTGTAACTGTGATCTATTTGCCTCCTTAAAAAAGATTTGTGAATTGTAACCAGTGTATTTAGGGCAATTTGAGTAATTTGAGTAGAAAGAATGCCATTGGAAGACGAAAGTATTGACATTTTGTATCTAGACCCTAAAACTCTCAGCCATGTATCTTGATTTGGTGAACGAATGCACTCACCGCAGTGATCCACACTGGCGATTTATTTAGAAGAAGCTCAACTATTTTGCGGCATTCTCGCACTTGAAGAGGGCATTCTCCAACAATTCCTGCTGCTAGTGTCGATAGCGGGACGTTTAGATATCCATAGATCTGCAGGATGATTAGATGCACTTTTCCACCTGAATCTGTCATCAATGGTTCGTGAGAGTTTGCGTGGGAGATCAGCTGGTAGTTCCTGTCCTTTTGAGTGAAAGTTTCCCCTCATTTGTGTACCAGGAGATTAGCCCCGCTTATGGCGGTTCTCCATGAGAAGGGGTGATGGTTCGTCCTTGTTTGGGCAATGTCCTTGTTCACGTCACATTCCAGGACCAGGTACTTCAGGATATCAGGCAGACAGTTAATTTCTTCCAAGCATATGGATTCATCATCATCATAACTTTATTTCGATCACAAAGATCTTAAAAAGTACATAGAGAAAACAGTGGATTCATCATCAATCGGCCTTAGCCTCACTTTCATTCGAGCCGAGATCTAGGGTACATCGATGCTTGTTTTGCCCCAGCTTGGGGACGGTGTTCCTGCCACCGGGTCATGTGGTCAAGCTGAGGTCTCAGCTGACGTTCCTCCTGAATAAGGATTAGGCATAAGCCAGGGGGTGGCTCCTTGCGCATAGCAGCATGTGAGTGAAACCGCTCCAGAACCTTCAGTTGAAGATACAGAGTAAGGAATGGAAAATTTGAGTAATGAAGATTATTGGTAAGTAATCCAGTATTTTATCCGTTCCACAGCATCATTGTGGGGGAGGGTGGCAATTTCTAAATTAGCTGGAGAACTAACTTCCAGCTGTGTCTCTATGGACCACGGGAAAGGTCAGAATTAGATCTTTGTATAAAGATAACACTCCTGAAAGTGTAACCTATTCTCCTCTGTTAAAAAAACATACAATTTGAAAAGTTAAAAGAAACTCAATGCCAAATATTTTTTAAATGCAACATCTGTTATGAGGGATCTAACACGATACACTCTTCTACATTACCATTTATTGTTCCATTGTTTATGTAGTACAATCTATGATTCTTTGGGGCTGTAACCCCCCAAAATTACTAATGTATTATCAAATTTGAGGAAACGGCCAAATCAAGTCCTGGAGGCAACTACACACTCCGAACATACTCACTATCTTAGGCTATTTGAAGGGGGGGTACATTACACATTATTTCCCCTCTGAACCAAATGTGTAAAGTTATACAGACTTGAAAGTACCGAGTTTATCACATATAATACGTTTATAAAGTCAAGAAACATTTTTTTTACAGCTCACCATTTGGGATTGGGACTTCAGTTGCAACGGTCGTTCCTGCAGTGATCTGTGGATCTTGAACAGTTACTCTGGCGCCATCTAACGTCTGTTCAAGGCTCTGCAGTTGCACAGCACTCAAATGGAGGCGCTGTGACTTGGTTACCATAGCAGCATTTTCAGGGCCAAGATTGGCAATCTGTTCTGGGGACAGGTGCTGGAATCACCCCAAGCACAAAAGGTTACTTCTGAGATTCATACTGACACAATAAACAGCTCACAATAAACAGTAGGTTCGTAAAGTCTTCATTTTCAGAGGACAACATCATAGCATCAATGTTCGTAGAATGACTTCACAGCAGAGGTACTCCTGCACTAAACATGTCATGTTGTTACCCTATCTTTGTCACCCCATTATAATCTGATTTAAAAGTAATTCTGCTTTGTGTTTACATTTAGCTATGAGAACACCTGTTATAGTAACAGGTGTGCTCATAGCTGAATGTAAACTCAAAGTGCTTCTCAGGAAGAGTGAGTGCCTAAACGACCCCATTTTGCTTGGGGCTCTGTAAATCCTGACACCAAAATTGGGAGATTGTGGTAGAGTGACAGAAATGAAGATGAGTCTTGAGGGAAATGCAAAAGGCAAGATCTGTGGCAGTCAGCCCAATCTTTATGCAAGGAGGTTCCATGTTCTCAGAGCTACATTTGTGAAGGCCTGTTTGAGACATTTACTTATCGTGGAACACAAAGATTCTATATAGATAGGTAGACGTCTAACACTGATAATTTGTAATCTTAGGAGACACATTTTGAAGACAGTCTGCCCAACTGGGAAGCCCGCCAAGATTTGTTAGTCTTTGGATATGATGATTAAACCTCTTTGCACTGGTTACCACATGTGCTTCAAAGGGAGGCATTGTTTTTTTTTTTAAACAGTGAAAATTCGGAGAGCAGCTGCTGCTGGGATGGTTTTTCTACTGACAGCATACAATCAGACCAAGGATTGGACAAATGGTCTGAGGTCTGCAACAGGGATGGTAGGTTTTGGTTTCTTTAGATGAAGTTGGCTGCAGGAAGTCTTTGAAATGTCAGTGACCATCATTGGATCTCAGAGATTTTGCCCGGGGAACCAGTATAGATTAGATATCCAGGGTGGGGACTTTCTTGAGCCAAAATGCACCAAGGAAGGATTGCCTAAGAGGAGAAAAGCTGTTGTGTTCTCTTCATGGAAATCGGTATCTCATCACTTTCCACTAATAGCATACAGACAATTACAGCCAGGACAGGCGAGCACATAAGAGGTGAGAAAAAGAAGTATTATACAGAATAAACATATGTTTCCCCTGATTTTCCAAATACCCATAGCTGCATATGAGGAGGCTCCACACCCATAGTCTTGTGCAGTAGACCCCACTTTAGAAGAGGCCCCTTGATCCTGATCATACAAACACCTACTGATAAAGTCAGTCTCTCGCTAAGCCAGGCCTAAAATCTGCAGAGCTAGGTAGGGTCTTATAATTCAAAATCTAATTTCAAGGATAGCCTGTGCAAATCAAGACAAAATTCATAATTTTCAATCAGAAAGGCCAATCACTAATGGGGAATATTCTTAATGCGTCTCCTATCGTTACTTTTGCATGGAAGGTAAAGAACCATGGCATTTTTATTAACGCTAACTCGACATTACAAGAGTAGATGAGCAATAATGTCAGGTGCTGCTTTTCACCTGCTCACCGAACAAAGATTCTCTGCTCTGTCTTGATCATAAGGAGGTGATGTGGGCAGCAATCACTGCATGCTATGATTATTGCTGTCGTTCTATGCTGGACCCCCTAACACTCAGTTGCGCAGGCTTCATATAGCACAGAAAGTGACTGTCCAAATTGTGACTGGTTTGTGGATTTATAAAGAGTGTCAGCGTGCTTGAGGCAAAAAGACAACTTTACACTGGTTTTTCTTGAGAGAAAGAATCCTTTTCTACATAGTATACAAGGTTATAGGGGCCAGATGTTTAAAACGATTTTGCAGTCGCGAACCCTGCGATAGACAATATCACAGGGGTTGTGACACCAATTTGTCTATTATGTACTAATCCCATTTTGCTACCTATTCCAAATTGCAATATGGAGGAGGCATGGAAGGGGCACCCCCTCCTAATTGTGATTTAGAATGGTATGTATTAATGGTCTGCAACTGCAATTGCAGCCTAAAACCATTGATAAGTTACTGATTCCTCAAAGGAGGTGGTAGTGGATTTGCAAAGGGAATCTCCCATGAAGCCAAGAAAAAGAAGGTTCTCATAATTCCTGAATAAGAGGCCTAGTGAGATCATTGACATGGGTATATGTAGGTACATCGACCTAAGGACACTAAAGCCTCAGACATCGAAGAGTATGGAAGTCCCAACAAGAATGCAGTTACTGAGAGATGAATATTTGATTGAAAGATGGAGGGCACCAGACAGAAAGCAAACATGCAGGTACAGAGTGGCGGGTGCGTCTTTTTACTGACCCCTTAATGGAATCGAGGCGAAAAGAAGAGACTTAGCAACCTTTGAGGAGAGAGCTTGAGGCACTGGGAGCACAGGCACACATCTTGTTCCTGGTGAGGTTGATGGTAGTGACTGCTGGCAAGAGATATTTTGGTGTGGAGAGGAAGGATTCTTAATTCCATGACAGACTATGGATCTTTATGGCCATGGAATGGTCACCTGGATCCTCTGTAAACGTGAATGTGGTTCACCTGCTACTTTGAATCAATTCTACTAGCATTTATGCTGGAGCAAAGTAAGAGACTTCACTGCCTGTGTACATGCGGGGTAGAATGGGTTGTATGACTAATACGCATTGTGTCTAGTGTGAGATTATGTGTAGTTGCTTCATGGCCAGGCACAAACTTTTGATCCACACCCTTGACATGCTTTAATGATGCTTACATCAAAATCTAGACTACACATTCTAGTAACAGAGCTGTCAATTCTATTCAACAATACTGACAGGTAACGGTGTGCCCTGCTTGCAACAATTAAATTTTCCCTCAATACCTAGTCATGCAAGGAGTCGATTGGAATCTTTGCCACAAGGCTGTTGCTGAATAAATGACTGTGGTTATGTGGGAGGAGAACAATTCAATACATTGATCAGATAGATTTTTACTTTATTAGCAAATGTCTGTAGGAAGGGCTGGACCAGAAACAGAAATCAGCCCTGTCAAAAATATTCAAACCAACCCCCAACTGCAGGAGGTTTCAATGACACAGGGGCCGATTCCGATACGGGCCGGAAATCTCTCCGACCGAGCCGGACCCGGAGAGAATTCTGACCGAATCGGACCCTAGCAGTCTGACCGAACGAGTACGATGCGCACGCATGCAATAGGACTCGATTCGGTCGGACTCCTCATTGAAGTCAATGGGAGCCGGTCGTACAACGCGTACGCGGGCTCCCATTGACTCAATGGGTGCGAGGCGAACAAGGGCGCCCCCTACAGCGGGTACGCGTCGAAGCGGGTCGCGCCGTACATGCACAGGTAGGGGAGACCCTGTGTGCGACTCGCGCGGCTACGCGTACAGGGGGTCCGACACGGACCCCCAAAGCGCGGCTCCGACTGCTCTTGCGAGCTGGACGGCGCGAGTCGGTCGGACTGCTCGAGGCGCGCATCGTACTTACCCGGCCGGGGGACGTCTCCATAGCGCGGTGCGAGTCGTGTCCGTGCGAGTCGGTTGGAGCGGTCGGGTCCCGCGAACGAGTCGGTCGGCGATTTCGCGTGCGCTCGCATCGTACTCGCTCGCCCGGACGCACGTTCGAATCGGTCGGGAAACAGGGCTCCGAATCGGATCCGGTAAAGCCGAATCCAATTCGGAGCCCTACCGGCCGAGATCGGAATCGGCCCCACAGTGTCGATGCACACAATATCGACATACAAAAATATCGGAAATTAAATATCGTTAACAAAAACATTGCCTTCCAATACTTAACTAATAAAACCATAACTATCGTGAACACAAATATCGCTATCAAAAACGTGTTTTTTTATGAATATCAAAAACAAAAGTATTGGCCCAAAAAATATTGTTACTTTTAAATAATCATATAAATAGCCATAAATATTGCCTCACACAATATCGACTATAATAATAGTGCCAAAATAATTATATTATCATTAATAAGCATAACAATAGCTATTTTTGTTTGTAAAACATTAATATAAACATTAAATAAACATACAGATGTTTTAACAATAAAAAAAGATATTACATCAACAAAACAATTATAAATCACTCCAAATAAAAATATAACTAAATACATAACAACAGTAGTTAAAAAATATTTACATAAACTACAAATATTTATACAACTATCTAAATATTAATAAATATATAAATAAAGTTACAATTCAAAAGTATCGAACTTCATATTAAACGTTATAAATAAAACATAAATTAGCATTTACCTTAGAAAGACATAACTAAAAAAAAAATCAAACCAAAACAGAACTAACCAGTAAAATTAAACTATAAACAAATGTAACCAATAAATCATAGAAACAATTAAATCAACAATGTAAAAGGCAAACAAATTTTATCAACATAACTCTCCAAACATGACAAAAGCTGCAGGAAGAGGAGACTGCGGGATTCTCTGATCAGAACCTGAAAACAGAAATATGAATATATATATCCATAACTACATTGCAAGTAAGTAAAACTTATATTTAAACTAAAACTTACTTTTAATTAAAAATTAATTTTAAAATAACAAATAACAAAACACTCTACTACTTCTATTTCTTAACCTGTACTTACTAAAAGAAAATACTACAACATCATGAAAAGGGTTAAGCTACTGATAAACAACACGGGTCACAAACGAGAAAAAAAATAAAAATGTAAGTAAATGTAAATTATTATAAAACAGCAAATCACCCTAAAACAGGATAACATAAACCTAACAACCCAAACCTCTACAAACTACCAACAAATAAACATTTAAAATAAAATTAAACTGATGCTCTTTTTTCCTACCAACAGAAAAGAAAGCACCTGCTCCACATTTTTTGCTGCTTTTCCCAAGTGGAAAAGCAGCAAAAAGTGTGAAACATCTAAAGCGAACATACATGAAATGTATAAATGTTTTTTAAAATTGTAATACTTTATCAAATGACACTATTTTCAGACATGACAGAAAGAGCAAGATATATCACATCACAGAAATGAAAGCAATTATTAAGTCATATGGGTTACACCTACAACCAAGAAAGTACATTGACTGAAAATGTGAAATGAAAATGTACTAAATATTACTCTAATGCATGCTATGGGAGGGCCACTACAAAAGATGATAGTGTAATTAATGTAAGGGAACACAACCAACTCCAAATGTGACAGAAATATAAGTAAAGGAGGTATTGCAGGATATAAGTGAGGCAAGTACTGGCTCCCAGGAGCCCACAACAAAAATCCTAAAAGATATGCTCGCTAAAGTCTCCAAACACAGCAGAAGCCAACTACCACCTATACCAGTTCAAAACGTTTAATTGCACAAACTAAAAAAACAACGAGTGATACAACTGCCCCTAAAAGATACCAAGATATTGAAATGCCAAAACACTTAAAAATCGCACATAATGAGAAATCCTTCCTGGTATATTACAACCTTAACAATGATTGACGAATCCTGATATTTTCTACAGCAGATAACTTACTAAATCTAAGCTATTGTCAAACCTGTATGATTGAAGGGACCCTCAAAATGTGCCCCAAACCATTCACTGATATATACACCACATATGGTGAGTATTACAACTCAAATATCCTTTTTATATATGCCCTAATATCAACTAAACAAAGTAGTACTTACTTTGAATTCTTAAACCACATTAAACATAAAACAAATAACCACTACCCACAATAAATAATCATAGACTTTGAACAAGCCATGATACAAGCCATTTTAAAAGTTTACCCACGCACAACCATACAAGGCTGTTACTACAATTACAATCACAGCATATAGAGATAGTTCCAACAATCTGCAAGAAGGGTCCGATTATACGAGTTTGACGGTCCAACTGCCCGACCACTGCGGTGGTGGTCCCAAGAAGACCACAGCGGCAGCAGTCTCCTGCCTACCGTATTACGAGGTTTCCGATGGGCCGGCAGCAGTGTTTCTGATGGCGGTGTCTATTTATTGATATGTGTTGATGCAGGTGTGTATTTTTTGACTGCAATGTACACATATGCATGACACGTGGAAAAATACCTACTGCGAGTACTTTCCCATTGCTGGAGACTGGAACATATGTTCCCAGCTCAGTCAATGGGTAATACCAGCATATCATGTGCTATGGCCGTAAACTGGCCGTAGCACAAGCTCCCATAGGGTATGGGAGGTTGTGTTCATCACTGCACAGCGTGGCAGGAACATCAGGGTGCTTGCCGCACGGTGCAGGGATCAACAAGGGGGCACCATATGCGCCCCCTCGGCACCCAAGCTGATGCCGCAAACAGAAGGGGGCCCTGCTAGGGGCCCCCAAACTCGCTTTTCAACAGGCTTTCCATGTCGGAAAGCCTGGCATGGAAAGCCTTCCGGAAACCGAGCATCGTGATCTGGATGGGGTAAAACGGCGTCTATATTGATTACGGGCCGTTCTCTGACTGGCAGAGGGGTTTCTTGAGCTCGTCGGAATCCAGCCGAATGACCGGCCGGTTTCATTTCCGACCGCCTAAATAGTAATTAGGCGGTCCGAAGTGAAACTGACATTCTCGGACCTAAGGTCGGAGGCTTTCCGACCAAGATCATCATCGGAACCTAAAAGGACAACATTTACTATACTCACACCAATCTAAAACCATTTTAGAGAAGCTATTGGACACTATAAAGTTTACATACACAATCAATACTCCGTAGTTACACATTTCTTTTTATGTATAAAATAAAAAGCACTTAGTAGACACAATACCCCAAACTAAAAACCTATATATTTAGAATGAAAATTACCATATAAAATAATGTGTTTAACACTATTTTAAAAATATAACTTTTTATATTGTTTATGAATATTCCTAACTTTTGAAACACGACATAAAAAAAGAAATACATATTCCAGATTTAAAAATAATTGAATATATAAAAACATATAAAACATATTTTATAAGTATATAATAAATATAAATTGGATTACATTTAAATGAATAAATATTATAATATATATACTCCTGACAACAGAACTTATTCCAAAATTATGAATAATAAAAGATTCTTTATTAAAACTATTTTTATTTAAATGTAAATAATAAACCTATACCTTTTAAATATTCAAATACCTCTTAATGAATACATCATAAATAATACATATTTATCCTAGTTTAATAATACATATTTTGACTATTTATTAAATACATTTAAAATAAAGGCAAAAATTAAGTAACTTATTAACAATGACAGTATAATTTTCAACATTTAAAAAAACAATTATTATAAAATGTCCCAAAAAATACTAATTTCATAACAAATGTATTAAATTAAAAATATGTAATAAATGTAAATTTACAAAATTATTACATCATTCAATTTAAATGAAGTAAATGTTATTTTTGATTTTTTCCCATAGTTTCTATAATTCGAATATTCATTTTTATCTTTACAATAAATACACTTTTTCAAATAAATTTAATTTATCAATACATTAGAAATAATTCTGAAATATGTTTAATAAAATTGAATAGTTCAAAAATACTTTTCTTAATTTTACAATATTAATTTGCATATCATTCAAAAAGAAACATTGCATTTAAATTAAAATATTCACTTTTTAAATCCCCCACACTTATCCCCTAAAAAAACACCCACTGTACATTAATTTGACACATTAATGCAACTGGAAGTATTACTTTCAAAAGTAATACATTATCTTACTAAACACAAATGAAAAAAAAACCTAAACACGTAAAATGAAACACACTAGAATAAAATACATATAAAATAACACAAAGAATATTATACACAACAATATTTTCTAAAACAATATTTTTTACAATATTAAAAACAACACTTAAAATGATTTTCTTACGCTCAATATTCCTATCCACAATATTTTCAACTTCTTGATATTCTTGACACAATATTTTTGTCAACATCTTGATATTCTTGACACGATTTCACTATTGTTTATAACTATAGGCAGCTCTCATCCTCTATGTGAGAGGGTATTAACTGAGGATACGGCGCACAAAGCGAACAGTGGAGACGTAAACAGGTTTATATTGTCTGGATCCTAAATCTCTCTGGTAATTTATCCTACAATGAAATGCATGTAACCTATATAGTTGAGGTTGTAAGTCTTTGGCTGTGCTCTGGGATTGCCAATATGGAATGTGTCAGAGACTGGGATAACAACTGGCTTCGGGGTGTTGCTGTAAATACCAACAGTTGATAATAGTAAAATCTTGGGTTGAGCACCACATGTTTCTCATGTCTATCACGTTTTGATGGGATCAATGTTCAAAGTAAGATAAGGATACAATTTACTGATTGTGGAGTGGGTTCAGGTGTGGGAAAGGGGCCCTGCTAGGGCTTAAGGCAGAAAATGGGAGAACATTGTGGGTTTAGAATAAGTTTAGGGTCTGTACCAATGAGTGAGAAATAGCATATATCAGTGACATTTATCAGTGGACTTTTCTGATTTAAAGAGCCCCAAACTGGATTTACGGGTTATGGTGTGGTGGCTTTGCAATTGTGCTAAATGATTGCTTTATCTACTCATATTGTTTTGGGACACTTCCACTGCAGCCGATTGGAAGTTCACATTGGATTAATTGTCTAACTTAATATGTACAATCTTACTTGCTAATGAAATTAAAAGTTTATTTGCAAAAAATTGTTGATCCACCTCTCACGCTTGACATTATACGGGAATCCTTTAGAGTTTATGTTAGACATGTGCCAATGTCCTTGGGGTATGGTAGTCAGAAAACAAAATTGGAAAAAGCTAACAGGTCTTTCCTGAGTTAGGGGTGGCATATAATAAAACAGGTGATCATGCAGTACTGAGTGAGATCAAAGATCCTATGTTGGCATGCTACAAAAAAGGAAGATTACTTTAATGTCACAGAATTTTTTTGCAAGAAAGTATGCAAGAGGGGACTGACTGGTTAAGGGAACAGTGTGGCTTCTAAGAAGAGAAGGCAGTGTAATTCTATTTCAGTGCAGTAACTGCAAAAAGGTACACTTTGTGACTCATTGTGAATCCGTAGGAAAAGGTGGTGTGAAACGGATGTCCCTCATGTTAGCAATTTAGATAGATTGGAACGCATCCATGGTTTGCAACCTCAGCAGTTGTTGTAAATCATTGATTGGGTACCAACACCTGAAAGGAAGCACTATCTTTTAGCAAAGTGGAAGTTGTCCATGAGAGACAGCTTCCACTTTATGAATGTGGGATATGACCATGTGGGGGGGGGGCATACAGTGGACTAGAGAACTGCTGCCTGCTCTTCCCACATTCCCATTCATGCCAATTTTAATATTCAGTTGCAGCCACTGTCCCTTTTTGGGACAGGGGCTGCCAAAAAAGTTGCCATTCTACAAATTTGAATGCAGGGATGGAGGCCTCCTGTTCCTCTCTGGTGTCCATTACTGAAGTCACTGTCCTTTTGTTAGGATTTATATATAGAGTCTTGCCTCATTAATATTACTGGAGTAGGAGTCTGCAAATTCAGCTAATGATGATTTTTGCACTGTGACAGATTTGCCCAACCATCCCAGCACACAAATATTCTAGGGTTGCAAACCAGTTGCTGGGCATAGACACTGAGCATGCTTAACAACTCCCAACCTTTTTGATTGTCGTTAAGTCTCTTCTTAATACAGATATAGGAGTCGTTCATGCCTACATTAAGTGTACTACTCTAACATCTGTATCTCTCTCTCTTCTTTATTTTTAGGCCACATACATTCATGTACTTTATTGCCTTTTCTTTATTTGAATATTTAAATTATTTTTCCAGCAGATACCATTTTTTATCATGTCCTTGAGGGTTTCAGTCCTGATGAAGATGCAGGCCAAGCTGGGATGAATAATCATCAACAAGTGACATACATGTGGATTCGCATCAATAACCATAAATTCTGCTTATTAAGCAGTTTAGATAGTGATATTGGTTATTTAGCTCACCTCATTTGTAGTGTGTAACAATCAACACGGTAACTGACATTTTCACCCTTATTTATGAAAAGCATAGTAAAGTTCCCCCAATTTAATGAACATCAATAAGAGTTGACATGAATTAAATTAATGGTGTAAGAATTTGTTGATGGCCACTTCTTGAATCATACTAATGGAATGCATGTACTTGGGTCACACAATATTGACACTGAAATAGGGAGTAGGGTTTGCTCTGTCAGGTGAATGTCCCTCCCTACAGCCTTATTCCCTCGGGGCACTTATGATTGTATATAAACATGACCTTTAAAGATCATGCAACAAAGCAAATACATTTCAGAGCTTTCCACCTATCTGACCTTTTGTTAAGGTTCTGCAGTTCCCAGGAGCTAATGAAACCCCAACATACCCAGTATGAATTTGAGCTATGATTACAAATCCTGTTAACATCACATAACACCTCATCACATGACATGACATCACAGGACATCACATGGCATCACACCACATCGCATCACATCAGATACTCAACTAGTCTTATGTCTCTTACCACATTTATAGTAACCAGAATTTGGAGTAATCTTTGCAAAAGCAAGAATAACTGACTGTTATCCTGACAAATAGTAGCAGGCCCTTAGTATCTAGATTACTACAGCAAGCACTCACCAGGAATTGCCCGTGAACAAGTCAGCATTCCATGGCAGCAGAATTACACTTTCCTGAGCATCAATGAAGCTGAGCATGGCAGGGAGGGGTCAAGTGGGGAATTTTGCAGGTCTGTGTTTCCTTGCTAGACTTCCCTTTAATATCTCATAAACAAGGCGGGACTTGAAAGTAAGCAACCAAACCTGTCAGCATGCCTCAAGCATCAAGTCATGTCTTCAAAACATGCTCAATAAATCACGATTAGGCTTCATTGAGTCTTCTCTGATTGATATAAACAATTCCATGACCATCTTAGGGCCATATACCTTGAACATGCACATCACAGCAGTTGGAGGTGTGCAAGAGACCATACATGCATTGGTCAACAAGCAGCACTAACTTTGGGGGTGGGGAAGAGATGACCAAACCTCTTAATTTTCATAGCCTCCAGCTAGCCGTTCTTCCTTTTATACATATTTGGACTTGTTTCTTAGCTGGCATTTGGGAAGACAATATGTCCTCAGCTTTATCCTCTTGGGCCAGCTTCTTAGCGCTATCACCTATGAACAGCAGAGCTTCAGGGGTTAACTGGTGGTTAACTGCTAAAAGTAACAAGATATTTGTGTTGTTGTCTTGCTGTGTCAATTCACATGTTTCCTAAAATTATTTTCGCAAATTACAACTGGAACATGTACGAGGCAATACAGACTCTTTCCAATACATCTTTAGTAAATATTGCAAACATACCTGGGTACCTCAAAATGCTGCATGTCATATTTCGGGTTCCGAGACATTGTATGACAGCTTGATTGCAAAATGATGGTCATCTTCAGGAGTCTTTTTAATCTAAGATTTTAGTGGTTTGACGTTGCAAACTAAAATTACGTTAGATATACTTAAATGCATGTTTACCCCACGAGAGATCAATAGTTTTCTTCAATTAATAACAACTCACTTTGAAAACGTCCTCAGGCATTACTTGTATTGCCGATGGGTGGATGAATGGCATTAGGTCTTTCCTCAAAGCTCTTACATCCTCTTTGCTCAAACCAGCTGTAGAGAAAATCAAAGGGTGAAGTTTTTATTATTGACAGGTCTCCTTAACTGTTCATGTTCTGTGTTACTGTCTACTGATATTCATACAACATGTGTAGTAAACATAAACCAAAGACCTTGGGGGTGGTTTTAAGTACTAACCACTTGGTACAGTAGTTGGCAATCTCACCACCTCACATGAGAGGGGATAGTGACGCAAAACAAGAATCAACAAGCATTGGCAATGCCAATACTACTGGCTTATGAATGCACTGAAAAGCCAGACCTAAAAAAAAATGTACGTTCATGACTGCCCTCCTCCCATCTGTGCTGCTTCCAGAGAAAACCACCAGAAATTATCTAGTTATTTAACACACTTTAATAGCATTACAATGAAATGTGTCTGACTCTGAAAGTTCAAGCTCAGGCAGCCGGATAAATAAACAAAATGATCACAGCTGCGTGAAGGATAAGCACTTTTTGTGGAAGAACACAACTTCTGCCTATCAAAACATGTACTTCCGGCTCCCCACATGTGGGCGGGGCCAAGCCCCTCTCCTGGTGGTTTTCACATAATTGTCTAGCGACAACTGCACCAGAGCATAAAAACTGGTATGTTGGTAAGCTGCTAAGGATAATCATTCACACTCATGAAAAGGGTGTTTTACTGAAACTGGAGCAAAAGGCAATCTGGGTGATGACGTTATGCAAAAGGTATTGATTGCTCCTCACAAAGAATGCAGGGCTTCTATTTTGACTCTCAAGATTACTGTCTGAAATACAAACCTTGTCTGCTGGAAATAGGAGATGAGAAGTTGTCACTGATTAATATGTTAATCATTCAAGAAAAATATAAGTCATGCAACAAGATATTGATGCAATGCTGTTGGATGTTGCGACCCCTGACCTTGACTGGTAGGTCGCTCCCCCACCACACAGCTCCGTCTGTGTGCCCTGCTGCTGCCCCTGATTGTGCTCGTTTTTCCTTTCTGTGCCCCCTTGCTGCCCCTGATTGTGCTCGTTTTTCCTTTCTGTGCCCCCCTTGCTGCCCCTGATTGTGCTCGTTTTTCCTTTCTGTGCCCCCTTGCTGCCCCTGATTGTGCTCGTTTTTCCTTTCTGTGCCCCCCCTTGCTGCCCCTGATTGTGCTCGTTTTTCCTTTCTGTGCCCCCCTTGCTGCCCCTGATTGTGCTCGTTTTTTCTTTCTGTGCCCCCCTTGCTGCCCCTGATTGTGCTCGTTTTTTCCTTTCTGTGCCCCCCTTGCTGCCCCTGATTGTGCTCGTTTTTCCTTTCTGTGCCCCCTTGCTGCCCCTGATTGTGCTCGGTTTTTTCTTTCTGTGCCCCCCTTGCTGCCCCTGATTGTGCTCGTTTTTTCTTTCTGTGCCCCCCTTGCTGCCCCTGATTGTGCTCGTTTTTTCCTTTCTGTGCCCCCCTTGCTGCCCCTGATTGTGCTCGTTTTTCCTTTCTGTGCCCCCTTGCTGCCCCTGATTGTGCTCGTTTTTTCCTTTCTGTGCCCCCTTGCTGCCCCTGATTGTGCTCGTTTTTTTTCTTTTCTTTCCTTTCTGTGCCCCCTTGATGCCCTGATTGTGCTCGTTTTCCCTTCTGTGCCTGTTTCCCGCCGCTGCGCCCCTGCGGCCCCGCCCCCTCACTGCCCATTCGCTGCCCCATTCCCTGCTCCTCCCTCCCACCTCCCCATTTATGGCGGCCGCTGCGTGGTGAAGAGAGCGACCCCTGACCTTGACTGGTAGGTCGCTCCCCCACCACACAGCTCCGTCTGTGTGCCCTGCTGCTGCCCCTGATTGTGCTCGTTTTTCCTTTCTGTGCCCCCTTGCTGCCCCTGATTGTGCTCGTTTTTCCTTTCTGTGCCCCCCTTGCTGCCCCTGATTGTGCTCGTTTTTCCTTTCTGTGCCCCCTTGCTGCCCCTGATTGTGCTCGTTTTTCCTTTCTGTGCCCCCCTTGCTGCCCCTGATTGTGCTCGTTTTTCCTTTCTGTGCCCCCCTTGCTGCCCCTGATTGTGCTCGTTTTTCTTTCTGTGCCCCCCTTGCTGCCCCTGATTGTGCTCGTTTTTCCTTTCTGTGCCCCCTTGCTGCCCCTGATTGTGCTCGTTTTTCCTTTCTGTGCCCCCTTGCTGCCCCTGATTGTGCTCGTTTTCTCCTTTCTGTGCCCCCCCTTGCTGCCCCTGATTGTGCTCGTTTTTTCTTTCTGTGCCCCCCTTGCTGCCCCTGATTGTGCTCGTTTTTTCCTTTCTGTGCCCCCTTGCTGCCCCTGATTGTGCTCGTTTTTCCTTTCTGTGCCCCCTTGCTGCCCCTGATTGTGCTCGTTTTTTCCTTTCTGTGCCCCCTTGCTGCCCCTGATTGTGCTCGTTTTTTTTCTTCTTTTCTTTCCTTTCTGTGCCCCCTTGATGCCCTGATTGTGCTAGTTTTCCCTTCTGTGCCTGTTTCCCGCCGCTGCGCCCTGCGGCCCCGCCCCCTCACTGCCCATTCGCTGCCCCATTCCCTGCTCCTCCCTCCCACCTCCCCATTTATGGCGGCCGCTGTGCGGTCGCGCAGCTGGCGCGCCAAAGGCGCGCCTAAGGCAAGCCCGTCTGCGCCCGTCCGCGCCGTGACCGCGCCCAGCGCCAGACCCCCTGGTCCGGGCATCCCCGCGCCCGCCACATCAACAGACGCCGATACGACGCCAGCACCCTCCACGCACTCAACCCCGGAAAAGATCACGCCTGCTACCAGGCCACCCCGAAGCGCACCCAAGGGCCCTTCACCTGCCGGAACTGCAGCTTCGCCAGCACCCGCCCCGCCAAACCACCGCCCAGGAAAGAACCCAACTACCTCAGATGCATCCTCCTCAACACCCGCTCCGCCCGCAAACACGCCATCGAACTCTGGGACCTTCTCGACTCAACCTCCCCAGACGTCGCATTCCTGACGGAGACCTGGCTGAATCCCGCTTCAGCCCCGACATCGCCATTGCCATCCCGGACGGATACAAGATCACCCGCAGGGACCGCACCAACGGAGTCGGAGGAGGCATCGCCATCGTCCACAGGAACACCCTCAGAGTCTCAACCAACACCGACGACACCCTCAGCACCGCCGAACACATGCACTTCCAGATCCACACCGATCCCAACACCACCCTCAGAGGAACCCTCATCTACAGACCCCCGGACCCCGACCACAGTTCAGCGATTCCATCGCTGACCTCGTCAGCACACACGCCATCGCCTCCACGGACTACATCCTCCTCGGGGACCTGAACTTCCACCTCGAGAACAACAAGGACACCAACTCCACCACCCTGATCGACAACCTCGCCACCCTCGGACTCAGACATGCATGCATATCCACTGTTATTTTAGATCTCCCAATACTTTGTATATTTGGTTTGCATGAATATTGGCATTCATCCATGCATGCATATCCACTGTTATTTTAGATCTCCCAAACATTTGTATTTATGGATTGCACTAATATTGGCATTTATCCATGCATGCATATCCACTGTTATTTTAGATCTCCCAATACTTTGTATTTTTAGTTTGCATTAATATTGGCATTTATCCATGCATGCATATCCACTGTTATTTTAGATCTCCCAATACTTTGTATTTTTAGTTTGCATTAATATTGGCATTTATTCATGCATGCATATCCACTGTTATTTTAGATCTCCTAATACTTTGCATTTATGGTTTGCATTCATATTGGCATTTATCCATGCATGCATATCCACTGTTATTTTAGATCTCCCAATACTTTGTATTTTTGGTTTGCATGAATATTGGCATTTATCCATGCATGCATATCCACTGTTAATTTAGATCTCCCAATACTTTGTATTTTTAATTTGCATTAATATTGGCATTTATCCATGGATGCATATCCACTGTTATTTTAGATCTCCTAATACTTTGTATTTATGGTTTGCATTATTATTGCCATTTATCCATGGATGCATATCAACTGTTATTTTACATCTCCCAATACTTTGTATTTATGGTTTGCATTAATATTGGCATGTATCCATGCATGTATATCCAAATGCTATTTTAGATCTCCCAATACTTTGGGGCCGATTCCGATCTTGGCCGGTAGTGCTCCGAATCGGATTTGGATTCACCGGATCCGATTCCGAGCCCTGTTTCCCGACCGAATCGTACGCGGGTCCGGCCGAGCGAGTACGATGCAAGCACCCGCGAAATCGCCGACCGACTCGAACGCGGCTTCAACACGCTCCGACCGACTCGCATGGACACGACTCGCACCGCGCTATGGAGACGTTTCCCGGCCGGGTAAGTACGATGCGCGCCGCGAGCAGTCCGACCGACTCGCGCCGTCCGGCTCGAAAAAGCTGTCGGAGCCGGACTTTGGGGTCCGCGTCGGACCCCCTGTACGCGTAGGCGCGCGAGTCGCACACAGGGGGACCCATGGGTCCCCCTACCTGTGCATGTACGCCGCGATGCGCATGGACGCGTACACGCTGTAGGGGGCGCCCTTGTCCACCTCGCACCCATTGAGTCAATGGTAGCCCGCGTACGCGTTGTACGACAGGCTCCCATTGACTTCAATGGGAGTCCGACCGACTCGAGTCCGATAGCATGCGTGCGCATCGTACTCGTTCGGTCGGACTGCTAGGGTCCGATTCGGTCGGAATTCTCTCCGGGTCCGGCTCGGTCGGAGAGATTTCCGGCCCGAATCGGAATCGGCCCCTTTGTATTTTTGGTTTGCATTAACATTGGCATTTATTCATTCATGCATATCCAAATGCTATTTTAGATCTCCCAATACTTTGTATTTTTGGTTTGCATTAATATTGGCATTTGTCCATGCATGCATATCCACTGTTATTTTAGATCTCCCAATACTTTGTATTTTTAGTTTGTATTAATATTGGCATTTATCCATGCATGCATATCCACTGTTATTTTAGATCTCCCAATACTTTGTATTTTTGGTTTGCATGAATATTGGCATTCATCCATGCATGCATATCCACTGTTATTTTAGATCTCCCAATACTTTGTATTTTTGGTTTGCATGAATATTGGCATTTATCCATGCATGCATATCCACTGTTATTTTAGATCTCCCAATACTTTGTATTTTTAGTTTGTATTAATATTGGCATTTATCCATGCATGCATATCCACTGTTATTTTAGATCTCCCAATACTTTGTATTTATGGTTTGCATTAATATTGGCATTTATCCATGCATGCATATCCACTGTTATTTTAGATCTCCCAATACTTTGTCCTTCGAGACAGCAACCTTCCCGGAAAGCTGGAAGCACGCCGAGATCACCGCCTTACTCAAGAAACCCAAGGCAGACCCCAGGGACCTCAAGAACTTCCGACCCATCTCTCTGCTCCCGTTCCCGCGAAGGTCACCGAGAAAATCGTCAACAAACAACTGACCCGCTACCTCGAGGAGAACAACATCCTGGACCCTTCCCAGTCCGGCTTCCGCAGCAACCACAGCACCGAAACCGCCCTCATCGCCGCCACCGATGACATCAGGACCCTGCTAGACAACGGAGAAACAGCAGCCCTCATCCTCCTGGACCTATCAGCCGCCTTCGACACGGTCTGCCACCACACACTACGAACACGCCTTCACGACGCCGGGATCCAAGAGAAGGCCCTGGACTGGACCACATCCTTCCTTTCCGGCAGAACACAAAGCGTCCGCCTCGCCCCTTCCGATCCAAGGCCACCAAGATCATCTGCGGCGTACCCCAAGGCTCCTCCCTCAGCCCAACGCTGTTCAACATCTACATGGCACCCCTCGCCCACGTCGCCCGACAGCACAACCTCAACATCATCTCCTACGCCGACGACACCCAGCTGATCCTCTCCCTCACCAAAGACCCTCACACCGCCAAAGCCCACCTCCACGAAGGAATGAAGGCCGTCGCCGAATGGATGAGGACCAGCCGCCTGAAGCTGAACTCGGACAAGACGGAGGTCCTCATCCTTGGTTCCAACCCTTCAGCCTGGGACGACTCCTGGTGGCCAACATCACTGGGAACAGCCCCGCCACCCACCGACCACGTACGCAACCTAGGGGTCATCCTCGACCCCACCCTCTCCATGACTAAGCAGGTCAACGCCGTTTCCTCATCCTGCTTCAACATCCTCCGAATGCTCCGCAGGATCTTCAAGTGGATCCCCACCGAAACAAGAAAAACAGTCACCCAGGCCCTCGTCACCAGCAGGCTGGACTACGGAAACGCCCTCTACGCAGGAACGACGGCTAAGCTCCTGAGACGGCTGCAACGCATCCAGAACGCCTCTGCACGTCTTATCCTCGACATCCCCTGACGCAGCCACATCACACCCCACCTGAGAGACCTGCACTGGCTCCCTGTCAACAAGAGGATAACCTTCAAGCTCCTCACCCACGCACACAAAGCACTCCACAACTCCGGACCAGCCTACCTCAACAGACGACTCAGCTTCTACACCCCCACCCGCCAGCTCCGCTCGACCAGCCTCGCCCTCGCCACAGTCCCCCGCATCCGGAAAACGACCGCCGGCGGCAGATCCTTCTCCCACCTCGCCGCCAAGACCTGGAACACCCTCCCCACCAACCTCCGACAGACCCAAGACCTACTGGCCTTCAGAAGACTCCTCAAGACCTGGCTCTTCGATCAGTAGCAGCACCACCCCCCTCTTCCCCCAGCGCCTTGAGACCCTCGCGGGTATGTAGTGCGCTTTATAAGTGACATGATTGATTGATTGATTGATCTTTGATACCACCAGCGCAGCAATGTAGCGCTTACTTGCTGGAAAAGAAATACTACAGATCCAATAAAATTGTACCAAACATTCTCTCCTGATGGTAGCCGGGCTGGCTATCATTAAATGTGATATATAGTTCGAAATAGTTGCCTCAATGAATCCTTTCTTCTCTAAAGACAGAACTTGTGATGTCAAAGTGGTCATCGTCTTTTTTTAATGAAGCCAAAATTTAAGATAATAATCACTCAGTAGACCAGATGTATATGGAGATCCACCAAAGATTAACCATTGAGTGAGAACAGTGGAAGATTTGTTTCTGTGCAGTCAACACAAAGATCCCCTAAAAACCTTTGATTCTTTGACACTCATTACATGTGAGGCCACACACACATTGACAGTATGATGGAATGGAAGCCATTTGCACATTCTTTCGTTTTGTCATGAAACTTGGACTTAGTCTTGGCACTTATTCTGTCATGGGTTTATAGTACTTTTTATGGGCACACAACCTCTTCATTTGGCTTCTTCATGCATTGTGTTTTAGAAGACACCCACATGTTATTTTCTTTCTTTCGGTTTGGAAGATCAGAGCAAATATACTGATGAGAGGGCGGCAGGGGCAGAGAGTGGTGGAAGATCAAAGGTACCGATGAGAGGGGGACGAGGGGCAGAGAGTGGTGGTAGATCAAAGGCACAGATGAGAGGGGGACCAGGGGGCAGAGACTGGTGGAAGATCAAAGGCACAGATGAGAGGGGGCCGGGGGCAGAGAGGGGGGGAGATCAAAGGCACAGATGAGAGAGGGACCAGGGACGCAGAGTGGTGGAAGATCAAAGGCACAGATGAGAGAAGGACCAGGGGCAGATAGTGGGGGGAGATCAAAGGCACAGATGAGCGGGGGGCCGGGGGCAGAGAGTGGGGAGAGAGCAAGGCACAGATGAGAGGGGGCCGGGGGCAGAGAGTGGGGGAGAGCAAGGCACACATGAGAAAGGGACCAGGGGAAGAGAATGGTGGAAGATCAAATGCACAGATGAGAGGGGGGTCAGGGGCACAAAGTGCAAGATGTAAAAAAAGATAAATGCATCCAGGTCACAAGGTAATGATCAACGTTAATGTAAAAAAAAATGGAAAATGTTGTCATGCAAAAGACAGACGAGGAGTTTGAAATAATAAGTACTTTATCCTTATAAATCTACCCTTAAGGAGTGATTCAGTGCTTAATTTGTAAAAGAATAAGTGCTTGGGCCAATGTTTTGCTCCAAAGCCCGTGCCGGCGCTATTGAATATGGGATTGCTGCATGTCAAGACTGCGTAGTCTTGATTCCACCTCAAGCATCATTAATCAGCTATTAGAGAATCCCTGGCCCTTTACTTCACTCCCACAGGTTCATGCCAATAGTCACATTTTTTCCGTCTTTCTTTTCCTCCTTTTTTTCCCTCTATGTTTTTCCCTCCCTCTTTCTGGGTCAAAGTCTGATGAGGAAAAATAAGTCCCTAACAATGAGCGCCAGTGAGCCCTACCTGCAACCACTGGCTCAAATTAAGCACTGGTGACATTCTCTGATTTCAAAGCAGTTTTAGAGCAGCAACTGGTTTGCAAACCAAGAATAATTTTGATCCAAAACTGATGGATGAGCCTGCTGTGGTGGAAAAATGTTCCTTTAGTAGTATTCACAGAATAGTGACCCCATTGTAAATCCTACTGAACTGGCTACAAATGCAGGGACGGAGGTCTGCGTGAATGACCCACCCTTCATCCACTCACATCCACAGGATGCCAACTATTTATTTAAATGAATCAGACAAACTAATTTGTCTGCACAAGAAACATTTTAGGGCAGAGCTACATGGGTTCTTCCTATTAGAAAATCTGAAAGCAGGCATAATTTCCTGGGGTCTACAAGTCAAGAACATCCCGGTGATTTTTACGGATGATCCCGAATACAGAAAAAGATTTCAGTTGCATTAGCTCAAAATGCAGTAGAGATTTTATGGTTCATACTATGGAAACGGCGCAACACATTTGTAAGAAACAAGCTGAGGAATTAGAACAGCTAACTCAAGCTATCAAGGATAACCACACAGTTGGGGAAGCAAAGATTTTATTGGAAAAAATTGAGAAAGAATTAACCACATTCAAGGACAATACGATTAATTTCAAACCAGCGAAATTGGAAAAAGACATAAAAACCTTCAACCTCGAAACAGCATATCCATATTTGAAGGAAGATTTCTACACCAGAACTGATTCACGGAGAGCCTTAACTGACTATCAAGGGAGATCCAGGAACAGATTTTCAATGTTTTCTGAGACATCCTCTTCGGATTCCACGGGTGAATCCGATTTGGGGGAAGGTCCTTCGAACAGAAACCAGGCAAGATCAAGTTCTTTTTTAGAGATAGGCCAGCAGAAGAACAAAGTGCGCTTCAAATTACAACCATGGAAAATGTGCACAAGACACCAGTTTTACAAAATGTAACCACATCAGTGATTGTGACCTTGTCCAATAAACTACTTACCAAAGATGAAGAACAAGTCCTTCAGCTAGGACTCAAATTTGTTCCCCGCACACGTACGGATTATGCTAGATTAAAAACAGAAGCAATTACATTTTTCTGCAAAATCAGATTTGAAGCTTATTTTGCCACAAAGGAAACTTCAATGCCCCAAGAACCCTCCGGGTTGGCCAACAAATCTAATTTCATCCCCCTGGCACAAACTATTCCGAAAGAAATCTTAGCCTTTGAGCAAGTTGTCCTTTCATCTATCCAACAACAAGAGCATAAAAAATCTTACAGTAGAAACAACTTAACATCAGGACAACAAAGAGCGATACAAGATTTGAAAAAAGATTACTCCGTAGTGATCAAAGCGGCGGATAAAGGGGGAGCGGTGGTCATTTGGCCAAAAGAAATGTATTTGAACTAAGGCAGAAAGCAAGTTCACAACCTAACGTGGTACAGACCGATCAAGGAAGATCCTTCTCGAGAGCTCCAAGAATTGATAAGTCGTATGGTCACGGCTGGCCTTGAAAAGGGCATTCTAGGCACCAAAGAGTCTGAATTTCTTATCAAGAAACATCCAAGGATTCCAGTAATCTATTTCCTTCCTAAAATACACAAGAGATTACTGGATCCACCCGGAAGGCCCATAGTATCGGGATGTGACTCAATCATGGAACCCATCTCCAAGTACGTGGATACGTTCCCTAAACCATTCCTGCTTGAGGTCCCCTCGTACCTAAGGGATACCACTGATTTTATTAACAAAGTAAAGGGCACAGAATTTGATCAATCTCAGCAATGGTTGGCCTCTTTTGATGTTGTCTCATTATATACCCAAATTCCACAGGACGAAGCATTGGAAGCCATAGAATTCTACTTGGAATCTAGAACACGTCCCCACCGGGTACCTACAGAATTCATAGTGCAAATAGCGGCAGTAGCACTGAAAAATAACTTTTTCAAGTTTGAAGATGGCTTTTAGCAAACGAAGGGGACTGCCATGGATTGTCCCTTCACTCCAAAAATGTCCATACTGTATATGTCCAGATTTGAGGATAAGTTCGTCCACAATAATAATACGTTCGTGCAACACCTCACCCAACGGTACCGATATATTGATGAAATCTGGTGTCTTTGGAACAGCACAGACACTGATTTGGATAGGTTCCATGATTGATTAAATTGCAGACATCCAGATATCCAATTCACCCTCACAAAAAGTAAAACAAGCCTAACCTTCCTGGATGAGGAGGTAAAATCGAATCTCCATTCATTGATGACCACGCTGCATAAATAACCGAGGGATAAAAACACAATCCTGCACAATACGAGCTTCCATCCTAGGTACCTTAAAGACAACTTGCCGTATGGACAACTACTAAGGATCAGAAGAAATTGTTCTCGCAAAGAAGACTTTGAAGTACACGCAAATGCCTTCTGTGAACAGTTGAAAGATTGCAGCTACCCTAAAAAATTGTTGAAACACGTTTTAAAATGAGCATGGTGTACGCCAAGGGAATGCCTACTTATTTACAAAAAGAATGAGGCCAAAGACCGAAAAATTGGTGTGTGTATCTTCTTACGTCCCACACACGAATATATTTCGCCAAATCATCCTAAAGAATTGTCATCTGTTGCGAAACCTTGAACACCAACTAGGAACACCACTTTTTGCCATGAAGAAGAACATGAGTAGGCCAGCAGATTGTACGAGCTGAGATAGCCTCCCCTACTAACAAACAGGACCTTAGAGCGCAATGGAATCTTAAACCAATAGTAGGTCACCACAGATGTGGCAACTGTTCAAGTTGTGGCTCAACATTAAAAGGCACGGAGTTCAGACACCTTAACATTAAATGGACACGGAAACAGCTTTCTAACTGTAAAACGAAAAACATAGTATACGCCATCATCTGCCCATGCTGTAAAATTTACATCGGCAAGACAAATCAGGAGATAAGAAAACGGATTGTACAACATCGTTCAAGGATTAAAAATAAGGTACTGACCGCACCAATTGTAAATCACTTCACCGAAAAAAACCACGGCGAGAAAGAGTTCAAATGGACTGTCCTATCTGTCATCAAACCACATCCAAGGGGGGGCGACACTGAGACAATTTTACTGCGAAAAGAAACCTATCTGATTGCTAGATTCAACAGCATTACTAATGGCCTGAACGAAATGGCAGAAATAGGGAGAATCTAATGTTTTTTTCCTCCAACTAGACAATTGAAACACGAAGCAGCTCGCCTCTGGGACTCGGTTACCCAGAATGCAACATTACCGGTTACCAGTACAAAATAGCTTGGAACCTGGAAGTGCATGCATGAATGAAGAGAGACCAAGACCCGCAACACACCTCGACGAGCGCCCATTAAAGTAAGCCAGTTATACTACTGTATCAGACGCCACTATTGATCGCGTTCACTGCTTCCTCCACTAAGACGGAGTGTTTCATTGTTTCATTTCCAGAATGATCGGTTAGAGATTGAGCACTGCTACGCATATAGAATACTACACTACTCGTTCGAACTGCCATGAGGCTTTCGCCTAATTAGAGCACCATTTGAACAATCAAACGTAAGTTGCCATTGCCTCTCCATACTACGGAGGTGTTGCCCAGTGCTTTTTGATTAGCGCGCACACTTAACAATGCATTATTTGCATTTCAAACTGAGTCATTCGGAACTCCTCCGGACTCTGATTTTGCGCCCACACGAGAACAAGAAATTACTCAATCAGGTACCAGAATCATCTTTGTATACACATAATTAGCGTTTAGAAGAGTTTAGAAATCTATTCTTGAACATTCCCCCATTCTTTTCTTTATAGATTGTATCCAGTCTAAGCCCTGAAGAGAATCCCTACAATCACTTTGGGACTCGAAACGCGCCGGCACCACATATCACGGGGAATATGTATTTAATTAATTTTGCCCTTTGTAGGGAGTTGTACAAATTTCTACCTACCTACTAGGCCTAGCAACATTTCCCTTTGGTTCAGCAGCACCACAACATGGACAAAGAATTAGGTTGTTAAAACAATTAGTTAGGTTGCTGCTTTTTTGAAAGACAAGACTGGCTCAATGATCTTAGTAATTTGTGTTGTTTTGTGTACTACAATATTATTGTTTGTTTGACACAATGTTACTGTTTGTTTGACATGTAAAGTTTAATGTATGTTTATAAATGGGATAAGGATGTTTCTCCCTTGGTCTGACTTATAAAGTAAGTGAACTATACCTTAAAAGGATGAAATCGATGTAGTAAATAAATACTTAAGACCATAGAATTTATTTAATGGCCTTCAGTCTGTTAAATAACGTTAACAGCAGTCAAACCTGACGGCTAGTGCATTATTTCTGTTGTACTATTTTATTGCAGCACCTATTCCTAAAACATATAGGACACCAGTGCAAAAGGTTAATAAGCTTAAATAAGTGCAGAAAAATGGTATTAGTTTAAAAATACAAGCATAATGGCAAAAAAGCTATTTATGAACTTAAAGCATTTGGAGTTCTATAGAAGAGTATCAACTCTATGTACATTAATGTGAAGAGATAGACAACCGCAAATTGTTGGCAAGAATGGGGCAGTATTCATGATATTTGTATCACATGTTTTGTGTGGATTTTATCCAACAGCAATTTGTATGCTAGGGCATTTTAATTGTCACATGTACTAGTAAGGCAAAACTACAAGTCCCAGCATGCAATTTGCAATCGACTGAAAAGTCACAATTACTGAACATTCCACATGACAAGTGGCCACTTAGGAGTCCTGGCAGTTTATTCTAATCAACACACTGAGTTCACTACTCAGAATGCTTGATTTCACTCCATTGTGAGGGAGAACCCATACACTAGTCCTTTTCAGAGCAGGAGGACCATGTCTGTCCATGGCCTACAAATTGTTAATGGCTTACTTGCCACTATTGCTCCCCTTCTCTGTCTGGCCTGAGCATTTTAATTTATTCCCATCCCCATCCAACATCATTTTAAGCCGGTGCAAGTGCATCCCTTCTGTGTTCCAGTCATGGATTTTGAGAATGGTGGATTTAACCCAGTTTAGTTAAAATCATGAGAAGGTCTTAAAGGCCTGACACAAGGAAAGGACTACTGTAATCATTTCAATAGGTTTTGACACAGAGAAAGACATGGTCGGCATATAATAAAATTTTATCCATCATTCCATCACCGGATTTGAATCTGGTAATTTGGGCTGAAGACCTGATCCAGAACTCAAGTGGTTCTATACATAAAGCAAATATGAGTGGAGGGAGTTGGCATCCCTGTTGCATCGTCTTCTCCAAGTCAACTCAGATGAAAGCACACTATTTACCATAATGGTTGCAGTCAGACCGCGTCCAGTAGGTCCACCCATTTTCGGAAGTTAGAACTGAATCCAAAACACCTCAATACCTAGGACAGGTAGGACCAATCAATCAAGTCAAATACCTTTTTGGTGTCTAAGGAGAGAATTGCAAGTGGTTCCTTCAAGGTGCCTAATTTATCAAGCTAGTTGTGGAGTCATCAGAGATTCAGTCAGGTAGACCAAATCCAGACTGATTTTTGTGTCTGAGTGTTCTTCAGAGTCCTGGAAGTCTTGTTGTTAGTATCTTAGCTAGGATTTTAGGCTCTATGTTGAGGAGTGGGATCAAGGAGCACTCCTCTTTAGGTTTACCCTCTTTGTGGATCGCAGTGATAACCGTGTGTTTGAGGTTCTTCTGCAGCTTCTCCATTGCCTGGGCTTCTCTGAACATATTGAGCAGCTCGTAGCTCAGTTGTGATGACAGCTGTTTTGACAGCTCCACTGGGAATCCTTTCGGTTGGAGTTTTGCTGCTTTGTAGTCGTTAACTAGGTTTGGTCACTTCTTCTAACGTGAGTATGTCTTCAAGCCAACAAATTCTTCACTTTTAAGAACTACAGCCTAAATAATGTCTGCATCATGCAATTTGAATATTTGTTTTTGGATCTCCATGAGAGAATGATACTACATGAGGGAATGGTGCAGTGTACTCATTCAGAGAAACGTCAAGGTTTTTGGCAGATAAAGAAAAACTTCACATCTGACTGTGGAATTGAATAATAACTAATGTGTGCATTACCTTTAAATATTCCACTAGCCTTAAAACACATTTGGGAGGAGTCTTACATAGAACAGAAAGTGAGTGTGCCCTACATTGGTAACCCTTACCTGCTATTATACCAATGTCATATAAAATTGAACTGTTCCAACTTTCAGACTTCCCAAATACTCTTTCTGCTTTCTTCTTAAATTCTCCCAGAACAGACATACCACATGGCAATGAACCGATCCTTGCAACCACCATACTGTAAAAAAACAAAAACAAAATGTTACTGCATTTATGATGTTAAATAAGGCATTAGCACAGGGTGAGATGAGTACTAATAGAGGTATGATACCACTACTGTTGCTAGATCTCTCATCAGTGTTTGACACCAATGAGCAACAGTAAATTCTAATATACAGTTCAATTTATCGCCATCTTCTTTTTACTAGGTCACCCGCACTTTCAAGGTACTACATAACACTGGCCAGCATACCTCAAGAATCACATCTGCTTTCACAAGCCTTCCAGACAACTCCGCTCATTCAGACTCCTACTTGCACACATATGGAATATGGAATATGGCATATGGAAAACCAATTCCGGTGGTCAAGCTTTCTACATCGCTCCTAAAGCGTGAAATGGCCTGCCACAGCACATAAGAGTCTCCCCTCAATTCTTGAATTCCACAAGAAGCTGTAGCCCTGGCTTTTCGAACAGTCCCACTAGGCACTAGTTTTGGTTAGACTCACAGCTGCTCAGTGCCAGTATGCGCTCTACAAATCTGCATAACATAACATAACATTATATGCATTTGCTCTTAAGTATTGTTTGTGTCATTATCCTGTGTGCAATGTTTTTTTTAGCGACAGTAATGTATAGCAGATGGGATCAGCCTTGACCTGCTATTCTCACACATAAAAAAAGTAGCATCAAAAAGTGCCAGCCCCTGTTTTGATTGAATTGTGCTCTTATACGCTTCACTGAGCTGAATGAATCTTGTCTAAAGAAGATTACCAATCCACTCAGTTCCATCTCACAGTTAAACCCTCACAATATCTAGGCTATTGACATCCTCAGTTGTTAAAAGGAATACACCCTCCTTTCTCTGATGAGTCATCAATTCTCCTATATCACCGCAATGAAACCACCAGTGCTGCCACCAAGAAGGCCGTTCCCCTCCATGGAAAGAAATATTAGACCAGATGGAACCACTTTGAAAATCCAAAACCATGGCGGTAAATTCGCCATGTGCAGAACTAAAAAGGCTGGCCTCAAATCTTGATTTTCAAAAACTGATAATTCTGTCAGAAAACGTCTTGGATACATCAAGAAATAACTACAGATGCCACCAGTCCAAACAAGTGTGCAATGACCTGACGTATTTTTTCAATGCCAAAAGCATGTTGATTTGGCTGCCACTCATCAGTCTTCCACTACCCTAGCATGCAACAAACCCACTAGATTCAAATGCTACCACCATAAGAAACCACTAATAAAATAAACCCTGTTTCCTCTCACCTTCATACCTACAATGCTAAAATTAATAAACTCTGTCAGTCTGCCATCATGGCATCCAACAAAAGATTCTCTAAATGACTCCCTAAAGTTTGAGTAGGTTCCCCCGAATTCCAAATTCTTTTTTACCAGTCTGCTTCTCAATAATCCAAGTACTGATCCAGAGATAACTGCAACAATGGAACCATCTCAAGATTACTATCTTTAACCTACAATGACGTTTCATTTCTTTCCCTACCTACAAAAACTAGGAAACTCCTTTTTGAATTCCAGTTGGGCTTTGGATCCCAGTGGACTACTAAACCATATTTGTGAAAGTCACAAAAAGCTACAGATTAAAAGGATGGGGCCAGTGCCATGCTTTAATCCTTCTCTCTCTCTTTCTCTCTCTCAATGATCTACTTACTCCTTTTGGGTATAAAAGGGGTTGTGCTTTCAGATCCTTTAAAGATGTACCCCAAAGGATACTTTAAGTCCTTACCTCTTTAAAATGTCCACAATGACCAATTAGTGTGCCCCAATGTTCCTCAACCTAAGTGATTCTTCAGGACATAGCTAATACTATTCCCAACCTTATAGCCATATCACTGGATATCAACTCTGTGCAGATGACACCGTCATTCATTGACTGCCTCTCAGACATGAATGACAAGAGTGGATGACACAAAATTGAGACTGTATAAATGGGGCAAAATAGAAGTCCTAAGTCTTGTCTCTGGGTTTTCTCGAGTGACGCATTTTCAAAAGCCTAACACTAGGCGTGCCAGCCCAACTCCGTCAAACTCTGGGGGTCCTTTTTGACTCAGAGCTTTGGTTCACTACACAAGTTATCACAGTGACCAGGAGAGTGTCCATTCACATCTGTTGCAGTTGTTGTATTCTACCTTTACTGCCTACTCAATACTGCATCACTTTCAATATACTAGTGGCCTTGTCATGCAGTGACTACTGTAATGAGATCTTTCTTCAAAGATTACATTTCAAAGAGCTAAAAATAATGCCACAAGCCTCACTGCTGGTCTTACATACAGGTATTTTGCGTGTGAGTAAGGGAGAGTTATAGTACAGGTTTACAGGTGTGTCCACTGACAAAAGAATTGTTGACAATTCTAGTGGCATGAATCCTTTAGAATGAAAACCTATAGGCATGGGAACTGTGTAGAGTATAAAGGCTTGAGGTCTGAATCATCGCAAAAAAATACCAACACACTGCCTCTCAGAGGCACTACTTAGTGGTGGTAATTGTGGTGTGGATCCAAAGCACCTCAAACATCTTCCTTCCTGGCTACCATTTATTTGAGATATAAAATGAATCATGAAAGGGCTCATGAACCGTCATAGATATTAATTTTTGTTTTTTGAATATGTAGGTATAAAGATCCTCCCAGGTGCACATTAGTCATCTTGTACCTCTAAATTGATGGATTATAGTCCATACTGAAAGACAGGACTTGTTATATAGAGCACTGAACCCATCCTGCACAGATTTGAAACTATATGAAGGGAGAATTAGGGTATTGAACAGTTATATACTGAAACACTCTTTTGCTCTGCCAGATTCGGCTCTCTGCACTTCTAGATGAATATTTTCAAGTTTCATTCCCTTCAGCAAAAAAATCGATCACCATGAAAACACAATGAAAACAACTTTTTTTAAACTACCACTGACTTAACCTTTAGTTCATTGTTTTATTTGCACTTAACATTAAGAACATTTTTGTTGATTGCAATTTTTAGAATAAAACATAGTTCATCATTGACAAAGTGGCCACATCCAAATGTGTATCTTCCTTTGCACAGTTGAATCATGCAATATTCCTTTTCAGTAATGTTGCTTGATTGTTAATGTGTGAGTGAACATTGTGTCTATCATAGAAATGTTTGTCCAATGAAAATTCATTGTAACACAATATTTCTAACAAAAGAAACAAACTTTATATATATAATTTAGCAGGGAGCCCATTGTTCAATATCAAGAAATATTTAACATCAACTCTATTGTAATACATACTATTCATATTCTGTCCACTCATAAATACAAGCAAATAGACCACTTTTAAATAAAGACATATGTCCTATTTGACACCTGAAAAGTATATGGTAGCAGTAGACGTTTTCTACCTGAATTCTGATGTCTTGATTGAAGATATCTCTTTGAAGTCAATCGCACACAAATTGGTTCCCAATCCCACCAAATCAATGCTTTTTAGATCACTCACTGATTTGCGGGAGTCTTTTAGAAACCCTCTAAAAATGACTTTAGCCTGAAAAAATTACAAAAGTTTATTAAAAAATATTTTTCTTAATACAACTTTTCTCAAACAGGGTTCTTAAATCCAATCTTATATTGCTGTCTTTTCAAATGTCTTTTTCTAACGCTTTCTATTCAATATTTAATTATCTGATGTTAACATTTGTCACTGTAAATTATCAAAATTACAGTTCTATCCAATATCACACTATTCTCAAATGCAGGGGCATGCATTTATTGCAACTGGAGCTTGGGAAGGAATCAGAAATAACTAGAAAATATTGAGAAGTGTTATTTTCCATTTTCAAATACACAATCTAAATGTAATATTAATTTCCTCGTAATCATTTTTCCATCTCTGGCTCAGGACTTGCCACTTACATTGCACACAGATCTTGGTCACATTCTTGAAACCTACCTACTGTATAAGGCTAAGTAAGCATAATTAAAAAAAATACAACACTGATTTGCAATAGTATCACAAAACACCTCCCTGAACTTATGGACTATTTCCCATTATACTAACATCTGGTTGAATGTAAGTATAAAATTTGAAGAATCTGAATTTACAAGTTCCAAAAATCATGTGTGCATTTCAAATTAGCCCCTGCTGCTCAAGTACAAACTGTGCAAGTTTTACATGAATGATGAAATTTTCAATCTTCCAAAATATTAGGAGCTAGTACTAGTAAGCTTTGATCCAAGAGTAGATTATGTTTTTTTATGAATGGCTTGGTAAATTTGAAATATAACATAACTTATCCTTAGCATATATAATTTAGGGCTTTAGCATCCCCAAAACATTTATGAGCAAAATATTGAGTCTAAAACTTCTCAGGGAAAAGTCTGTAGCGAAACAGTTTGTGGTAATAGGCTCAAAAGTCAAATGTTAACATTTCATCTTTTGTTTTACTTTACTGTGCATACTTTAAAGAACCATATAACATTTCACAAACATCTAATACCATTAAAACAAAACGGATAGAGTACAACGTATAAATAAATGAAAGTTGTTAATGAATTTTAACTCAAGAAGAGCAAAAGTTGATTATGGAATGCTTGAATTAATCTCAGCCACTGGTAATGAATCTGTGCTTCATTCCAGCCTATTGTTTTCTATTCCCACTGAGCCACTACACAAATGGAGCAAATATATAGAAAGCAGTGATTTCCTCACCCTAAAGGGACAGTGCAGCCTGATCTGCTAGGCCACATATCCTCAATATCAGAACACAAAGAACCACATACTTGTTTAAATAGTTGTTGGAACTCTTATGTGAGGTGGAGCATGAGTCCTATTACAGAGTGAGATCATGACAGGACCTGCCAGTCCCAGGTAGGCTACATACTGAGAAGAAGGAAAAGGTGATGTGTGGAATAGCCACATTCCAGTCCATCTTTCTTGTTCATCTGTGCCAAGAGGGAGAGACTAATACTAGTGTGGATATGGCTGGTTCCTGTTTGTAATGGCATATGCAAGCTAAACACAATCGAATGGAATGCGCTCTAAGTAATAACCAGTCATTCAGATTAAAATATTGCATGTAGATGCTTGAAATTTTGTGGTGTCTCATGAAGCTATTAATGACACACTAACTATACGGATGGGACTGTAAAAGACAATATTGAAAACAGTAGCAAATCTTTCGTACAATGTACAGTCTTTAATTATGCGGGTATTATTATGTTTGTCTTGAAATATTACACCATGTCACATATTCTACATAGTAGATGCTGCATGTTAATGTTATGTCAAATATTGCTTCTTCTCTATGCAATTGATGCACACAGGCATACTTTATGCACTTCTGGTTTTTATAGCACCTTTTTACGCCTCCCATTGTAGAAACGGAATTTGTCTCTTCTCACTCTTTTTCAGCTCCTTGTGTCTGCCCAATGACCGGCCCTCAAATGGTATAAATTGAGTGGCTTATACCAGATGGTCTTGGCACAGGCTGAATACAATTTCAGGCAATCTCTAGGGCAATCCCTCAGTTCCACTCACGTTGGAACCCAAAGTCAGTATTCAATTTTAAAGATGGAATTTCAGACATTGGGTGATGGACTTCCAAGGGGTTGTTTTCTAATTCTACACAGAATTACTGGCAGAACTCCCTGTACTGTACTAGGCACTTTTCTATCCCACTGTCTATGCCCTGCACATTTGTCCTGCACCCCAACATTTCCTCTAGCACTTAATCAGCTCCTCACCTTATGAGAAGGAATAGTTAATTCAGATTCAAAACACTTGCGCACATATTTAGTAAGGGCTTGCGTTGCCTTTGCGTCACGCAAGGTGATGCAAGGAAATTCAAGCCCTTAAGTAAGATTTACTAAGCCACGCAAAGCCACCTTGCGCGGCTTAGTAAATCTAGAGTGACGCAAGGCAGCGCATGTTGCTGCCTTGCGTTACTTTGCATTGGGAAGGCATCCCAGGGGTGAAGTGCACGCATTCCCATGCATCCACCCATGGATTTTGGTGCATTCCCATATTTATTAAGAATAGTACACCTGGGAATGTGTCAAAATGTTAGACCATCCCAACAGAGGCGTCATTAAAAGAAATATGTTTATTTCTCATCAATATTTCCTCTTTCCCCTTTTGTCATTCTGAAGCACAAGTGGAAAGAGGGAAATGCCAGCGAAGATTGTTTTTGTGCACAAAAACAATCCTGCCTGTAACAGAGGCACCCTTGCACCATGGCCCAGTGGTGCCTGTGTTGGTGCTAGGCAGCACTCAGTGAGCCAGCGCAGAGAGAGAGCAAGAATGTGCCATACCTAAGTAAAAAATGGAGCATTCCTGCTCTCTCCATTTGACACAGCGCAGCAAGTTGCCTTGCTGCTTTGCTCCAAATGTTAGTAAATCTGGCCCTTGGTCTCTTGACTTTAGAGTTCTATTGAGGTGGAAAGTGAGAAGGGTGGTTTGACAGTCAGGTATAGGTGGGATGCTGACCCGGGATTCGCGATCACGGATAATCAGTGGACATTCTGCTGTGCCCAAACTGGACAAATATCATTGAATTGCAGGTACAGATAAGTTCATTGTAAATTACTACACAAGATCTATTACACCCCTAATAGTGTGGCTTAGTCGCTTGAAGGGCAACACAAGATATTGTCGCTGCCAAGATACAGATGCTGGGTTTCTCCGTCTAGTCTGATCCTCTCCAGCTATAGTGGCCTACTGAGCTGTAGTATTTGACGACTTGTCTTCTATGATTAGGCTAACCACTTGTCCAGCTCCGTTGATGGTTCTTGTGGGTATGTGTTCGATGCCCAAACTGCACTATGCAAATACACAGCAATTCCACTTCGTGCAAAGCGGCACATGAGTTTATCGTGGATCTTAAATGCCTAGGCTGTATCAAATCCTGGCAAGACAGAGTCTACCTTTTATCTTTCTGAGGTCAGTAGATTCACTGCCCATAAATTGGATAATAATAAGTTTTAGTTACAGTGCTCAGAAACTGCAGCATTCTGCTCCAAAATGCTATATAAGCGCCACTGCCTAGCTAGGACTTTACACTGGGCACCCAGCAATGCTGGCTGCTGCATTCCACATCAGAAGCCTGGCGTAGTTTCCAAACTGCACCTTGAAGTATAGGGGAGATGCAAATCTGCACAGAAGAAGCTACGACGATAAACAGAAATGTACAGAAATGTGTACTTGTGGCTTCTTGGCTCTTGATGAAATGGGGGGAACATAAACACATAAACAATGTTGCTCTATACTGACACTGTGAGCATTTGTTTTTTTCCCCCCCTTCAGGTTAGAGTAGATAGTCTGCCCTCCACCACCGGGCAGGAGAAGACATTTTGTACTTTTCTCTGCAGTGCAGTTTTAACTTTGTAATCAGTTTCACAAAAAGTCCGCACACGTCATGAACAATCAATTATTCCCATCACATTCCACAAACATTGTCAGGTATTTTGTATTTCAGCTCAAAGTGATTTATTCAGTTTAAATATGAAATTTCTATTTGACCCAAACTGGAAATGCAACCACTGCTTCATGCTTCAGAACTCGTTTGCTCTCCAGACACAGCCTTTGTGCAGTGATACCCCTCACAGCAGGGCAGTCTCCAGCCTGGAGTGCCCAAACAGAGGCACAAAAAGATGTGAGGGCTCTGCACTGAAGTGTGATTAAGGTAAACAAAGGGTTTGGCCTCACCAAAAAAAGGGCCTCCTTCAACCTGTTAGCTTCACCCCCTCCACACCCATAGCATCTATAAAAGGGCAGTGCTTTGGAAAGTCTAATCAGTAGCCATTTGCTAAAATGTCTTCATTGAATTTGTAAAGGGAGCCATTTCACCATCCCACACTCACATAGGTGTCTGCATCTCCTGCCCTCCAGCCACTGGCATGCAGACAATACAATTCCACTGTCTGGGAAGCTGTCCTCACCTTTCATCTTGAGTGAATGCAAAACAGAGGCATTCAAATGGATTCCACTCTGATTTATACTTATTACTGTGAGTCAAACCTGAGATGAACATCAAAATACATCCCCTGCAGCATTGGCAGAATCTGCTTTTCAATATTATTTCCCATGAATTTCTCCACACCGCTATGATCTTGAAGTTACTGTTTCCTCTGAGTGCAGCTTAAAGCTCTTGATATTTCTCAACATATAAGTCAAGCCATTATCATTTTTGTGTGTGCAATTTTATAAAGCGCAAACTCGACCCGAAGGCATCAGAGCGCTTACATGAGCCCCAGTTGCATTACATATTCGTTTTTAAGGCAATGGGGAGATTAAGTGATATGGCTAGAACCACAGGATGCTTGAGCGTCATGCCAAGACTCAAACCTGCTTCCCCAGCTTCAAGGTCAGCCGCTCTAGCTGTTACACCACATCCTCTCCCTTTCTCTTTCAATTCTTGCACTGATCAACTGACCTGGCTGGATCAGTGGTCAAGCGGCAGCCTAGCAGTGGAGAGATGGTTTACCTGATTCTAGTGCCTATCAAAAATACCTACTATAGCACAATCTTCTCAGGTAATTAATGTTGTTTTCTGTCAACATTCTGGCATCCTCAAACTGCATGCTGTCTCAAAAATATTCTCTACATTCCTTAAATTAGGCATGAAAAATCGACCTTTAATCAAAACTTGATTATCCCCTCTCCTTTTTTTTCTCTCTTCTTCCCTTCCGTTTTCTGCATGCCTCATCTCTCTGAGCACAACCTACTGACACATGCGTGTTTGTCTATTCTCTAGTATTGTATTTCTGCAAATTGCTCACAACTCATTTACAAAATCTCAATCTCTCCTCCTTCTTCTGAAAGTCATATCTATGCAACCTAACAATGCCTAATCTCATAAATTAATCCCGCCAACCATATGCATGGGCTCACAACCCACCCACACTAATGATCGTAACTAACCCTTTTAACTTACTGGCACATGCATCAAAAATGCCATTTGCGATTCCTTATTAGCAAAAAATAAGCATTCGCTAATAAGGAATTGCAAAAGCCAATGCATGTAGGAATCGCTAAAAAAATAGCGATTCCTACAAATTCCTTAATTGCGACTCGCAAATTGCGAGTCGCAATTAAGGAATGGCTTCCATTCATTCCTATGGCCCTACAGGCCCATAGGAATAAATGGGAATGCATGCGCAATTTGCAGTACCCATTAGGTACTCGCAAATTGCGCATGCAATTTCAAGGGTGCAAGGGGGCCAAAAGGACACCCTGTTGCACCCCTGAAATTGTAATGTGCACCCATGTTGCGCACACACATGCGTGTAACATGTAACTTTGAAAAATGCACTTTAGTTAAGTTTTTGCAAATTACCGACCATTTTTTTCCCCCGGTAATTTGCGACCCCTAATAGCGAAATCGCTATTATAAATTGCTTCTAGCATTGCATTTAAGGAATCGCAATTTGCGATTCCTTAAATGCAATCGCAATTTGCGATTTTTGCATTTGGGATGATGCATCCCAAATGCAAAAATACCGGTCGCAAAGGGGCAGATTCTGAGAATCTGCCCGTTTGCGACCGGTTTTTAGTTTGATACATGGGGCCCTTAGTCCTCTATAAAGAAACTGGAGTTACTACATGGAATGGTTTACTTGAGCGCACAAGACTAATCCCAGTAACTAACAGTAACCAATAACACTGGACTCACCACTAACCTTGGATTCTGGAGCAACCTGCTGTCCGGTGGAAAGCGCTTCAACACCTCGTTGGAGTAGTAAGCGCGATATAAATGCAATTACTATTACACTATGACATTTCTCATGAGATAATACAACGAATGTGTGACTGCATCTATTTTATTTTCGCTTTGAATGTTGCATAAAATTGAATAAAAATAAATACAAAATACTGTTTTTCCTTCCACTGATTGTATCCTCTTATAGAAGAAACCTTCAACATTCTGTATTATTCTTAAAGTAAACAGAGGTTGTGAGCAGCCGCGACCCATGCAGGTAAGAGCGGTGGGGCGGTGGGGCCGAGTATGGGGGGGATTTCGAGAGACGACCATGAGGGAAAATTAAATAAATACAGCCCCTACCTGCACGGGCCGCGGCTGGTTGTAGGAAACAATTTTTTCAAACATGAAACCATTTTAGCCATCATGGGGTGGTAGATGTCACTTTACATTCACAACCCCGAATTCACTCAGAAATTATTTCAACACATCGCGGACCCCACGAGGAGCTACTATCATTCCTCAAATGCGTCCTTGATTGCTCGCTCACAAAAAAGTTACTAAAGTAATCACTGCGTTAACGTTTTTAATATGCCAAATACTCTCAATGTGGCGCAACAAAATAGTTATCGATTTCTTCTAGCTCCTTGAATATTTTAAATATTAATATACCAAAATCTTAAATGTTACCAATGAAACCCATCTAATTATTTGTACCACGTGCTTGTTCAATATCTCTTAGAAATGTTAACTAATTCTGAGGTAAATATTTTTATTTATTCACGATAATTATAACTGCAAAAATATTGATCCTGCTAATATAGGAGATGCAAATCAGTCCGCTGTTCATTTTATGATGTCACATAATCAAATCCTCATTTTGGTTTCATACAAGGGAGACAGAAAATAATAATTTTTTTTTAATGAAAAACTTTAAATACTGAGGGGAGCACTGGAGTTTGCTGGGATGGGAAAAGTGCCATAAATTGGGGTTCTTCCACCAGTTCAAGCTCCCGGTTTTACCACCTCATTTAGTAGTGGGGGAACTGCCAGGTTTCTCTGGGTTGAGCCTCAAGTGGCTCCGTCGTGGTTAAGCTACCCCCCATCCCCTCCGGAGCCCACCCGCCACAAGGTTTCAGGCTTCAGAGTGTTGAAAAGCCACCCTTCTGATCTGTGACAGCTGTGATAGACCATCATGCACAGGAAAAGAAAACAATGGCTTTCAGAGGTTTGCAACCGCATTACAGTTGAGGGGAGAGGATCTGGCTTAACGGCCAGAAGCGCCGACCTTGAAGCTGGAGAACGAGGTTCGAGTCTGGCGAGAGGCTCAAACATCCTGTGATTCTGGGCAAATCACTTAATCTCCCTGTGCCTAAAAATGAATGTGTCCTTCTGTAATGCAACTGGTGCTCCTGTAAAGCGCTCTGATACCTTTAAGTCGAGTTTGCGCTATATATAACTGCCCAAAAAAGTGACCACGTCCTACCAGAGGGAGCTCTTTACCTAAACCAAGGCCTATCGAAAGGGTTGGGATCTCTAAGTTTGGTAGATGGTCTTCTACCAGGGGTTTGGAGGTGGTGCCCTCCTCCTGAAGATGACAGGAAAATGGAGATGCAGATTTTATGTGGAACCATTTTTAAGACACATCATTTTAGAGAAGCATTTTTACCTGGTCGGTTGTCCATTTGGTTTGTTGACTTAGTGCGACGGCGGTATCTAGGGAACTTAAATCTAGCTCTTCAATTTCACTGGCGTTTAGGGCCGAAGCAATGCGTCCAAGGGAAACAATGTGGTAACTTTTCCAGTTTGCCAGTGCGCCCCAAACCTTTCAAAGAGAGCGGCATACAAAGCAATTAATTATGTAGCATTCATACAAACTGAATAAAGAAACTATTATTTTTCAGGGTCAAATACAGATGAGAATGCACACTCTGGCAGGCATTAGCGCATCAGTCCGACCAACTATGGCACTATCTGCAACCTTCTCTGCTGTGCTGTAGTTGTTTTATATATTTTCTTCTTCTAGAATGTCTGTAGAAGGTATATCAAGTTCAAGCTGGGTTTTTATGTTATGTTAATTAAACTTTTAGAGCGCACTGTTACCCTGGGGTGTCCTGGCGCTAGCTTCATGATCAAGACCTACTTATGGCCTAATTGCAAAAGAGCCAGATTTTTAGGGCCTTTCTGAATAGTACCTATTTTGCATTATTTTTTTTAAATGCACAGCAATGTGATGACAATACTATGCAATAAAGTACAGGATGAAATCCGAATAGTACAAGGAAGCCTGCCATCCCATTCTAAAAGCCTGTCTCTAATTTCCTTATTAAAGTCGAGATGTGACATCCTTAGTCGCCTGTAATAAAGAAATGACATAGCGGCTCAAGTGTTTAAATTATTAAAGTTGAGTACTGATGCCATAATACCTCCTAACAGAGCCTGCCAGAGCCAGCAGCCAAGGCCAAGGCAGGTCACAGCTGCAGCTTAAGCAATGTAAAGGAGAGATTGCTTTCCCTTCTTCTGATGTCTTTTTCTAAGAAGAGGGGTCAGCAGAAATGAGATATCATTGCAACATGTTTCTTTTTTCCCGCATAGATCATTACATGATTTATATAATCTCTACGTGTCTCTACACATTTTGAGCCACCTCGTTTATTTAATCTGATTAAAATTAAATTGTTTCTAATATATTTTTTCAACAAATTAATAACTGCTTTTTAGTATGCTTTTTTTACTACAAATTCTATTTTCATTCTTCATGTCCCCAAACATAACTCTTTCATATGAAAGAGCAGGGCACCAAAGGTTTAAGCAGTTTGTGGGATTGGTGATAGTGTGGCTATGTATTATAAGGAATAAAGTACTTTTTGCTGTACGTTCAAAGGGTATCGCAGGTTACCTTCAGCCTCCTTCCTCTATATCATCATGGAACTCCTCTGTGACATTGCAATATCCATATAATGTACAGTAGAGGGAACTTTTCTCATATAGAGTCGAAACAAAATAAAAGTCTGATAAATCTACCAAGATGTCCCAAAAGTCCCCACTCTCAATGTAGCTCCTCTTCATTAGTGTGCACAACCAAAGAGTTGTTTCCAAACTGCCTTCTACCATGCACTTTCCAAAACATCTTGGATTCTGTAATTTGGTCTCTGCCACTAAGCGTCCTCTAAAGAAACGGGTGCTTGTACTGACTCACTCAGCGGTCATCTCTTTACCATCGCTATCTGTGGGAAGTGGAATCACGCAGAGGAAACCAAAAGGAATAATTGCTAACTGTCCATAATTAACCACTGTTGGTAATGGCTCACTTTCTAGAATGATACAGCCTGGTCCAGAAGAGAGCATGAGAATACTGGAAAAGATTGAGTCTATAGAAGCACAACATCTTTTTATGGCCATGTGGTGGGCACAGACATATCAGGCCAGGACAGCATAAGAAGTCTACTCTCCATTCACCAGGAGACTAGGTACCGCTCAGTTAGAATCTACCATGGAACGTACAGCAACCTGTGTTACTAGTTCCCTTGTAGTGTTTCTGCTCCTATAGCACTCTCAAAAGTTGTACGGCATCCACATGTGGACATGGCACTAGAAACTTCAATTTGTGCTTCTTTTAGTCCTTTTATTTAGTCCACACACAACAGGATATCATTTAAAAAAAAGATTGTCTCTCAAGGTGTAACTGAATGCATATTAAACAGTAGTAAAACCTGCACATGAGGGATTGAATCCATAACCATGTTTCATATATTGAAAATCTAACTTCAGGGAGCAGTTGAGAGCTTCGCATTGAGTTTGTGTCATTGTAGCAGGAGTATCTGAAGGGGTCCTCGAGTTAGAATAGCGTGGTGAGTGGGATCTGGCAGAGACCGAATTACAAAAGGCAAGATGTATTAGAAAGAGGATGGGGACATGCATTTTTGAAACTATTAGCTAGCTCACAACAGTTGCCAAGCGCAGGACCTCACAGGTTAAAGCCAAGCCAAATTTAGGAGCGTATCTACCTGACAACGCGACATAACAAATCTAAATGGGACTAAATATCATAGTGCATATCCTTAACATTTGTCATGGTTCCGGCCATCTATTCAATTTACTATTAGATGTACATGGAAATAAATTGGTTAGCCAAGAATCCTACAATTGTTTGTGATTAAGTGGAAAAGGAGGGATTGGAATCCATCTCTCCGGGTACCATAGAAAGCAACTTTGGCAATATACAACTTCTCTTCCAGACTATCTTTAGCAAACCTCTAGGTCCGCAGCAAAAACACTTTACCAAACCTTGAAGAAATAAGTGTATTTGGCAGCAGATAGACAAGGGCATGTAACAGAATATATCCATTATGTTACAATTTAATAATATTGACCTCCCATTTGATACAGAGAGGTAGAGGAGTGGGGAGAAAGAGAGAGGACATAAAAGAGAACCTCAATGAGATAATTTTGCAGACATTCAGGTTCATATGTTCTTTTTGTGGATGACAAAACAAAGTATAAAGTGCCTTTTAAAGGGCTGCAGGATTTAGAAAAGTGAGACTTCACCTCCATAGCTTTCTCCTTCAGAACAATAAGCTGAGATGTGTTGAAACGCTTGATGGATCCAAAGAGCTCCACATTTTTTGTAAATGTCTCCATATCCATGCATTCCAGTTCTTGAATTGACCAACACGCATTGGCTTCACCCAACTTCATAATGTCACCGGACGAGGGAGCCCTGACTCCGATGCACTCTGAAAAAAGTAATCTTTGATAATCAACAACATTTATATATATATATATTTTTGGGGTGTCTGTGAGTGAGATACCTTTTAATTTTTTTGAACTTTGTGTTAGCTCTTGTGGCAGGGGGAATTTCTTGGACCATCCGGACTCAATAGTAATCCTTCAGAACTCTTGGACCCTCATCCAAAGGACAGTGGCATATCCTGATTCTGGTGTAAACGAGAGTTTGCACCAAAAAAACAGTTCCTACTTTGGTGTAAATATTGCACCTGTAGATAAATCCTGGTACATGTTGTGTGCAGGGGCGTAACACAGGCCCCCGCAGCCCCCGCGGTGTGGGAGGGCCCAGAGCTGCAGGGGAGCCCCCTCAGCACAGTATTCCGGCCTGAGAGCTAAAGATTAAATCCAGAGTTGGGGGCCCTCTGTATACCTTGCAGGGGGGCCCCCTCAACTTTCGTTACGCCACTGGTTGTGTGGTCAAATAGCTAGGGGAGAAAACATAGGCAATTAACCCATGATGTCCTATTTGGAGGTCTGAAATTTGAAATATCCCATCATATCTGTAGTTAACAGGCACACAAAATGGAATCAGCCTTGTGTGTAATCAGTATTTACCCAATAAGATTTATCACAGTGGCTGGAGGCTCATTAATTTCAATTCTTGCTTTGGGTCTCTTGGGTTGAGGCAGCTTTGTTAGAATTATCACTATTTACCTTTTAATCATCTCATTGTTAGTTAATCATTTTTATTAGTATTTCCATGGGAAAACACTGACATAAAAAGTGTACATAAAAAAGAAACAAAAACGTTTGTCTTTAAATTCACAAAATTAACAGCACTGGAATACAATTTCACCTTATGTAACATACATTTACTATTGCACCAGCCCCTCAATGTGAGCACTAAATTACATTCTTTTGATCACTCCCCTCCTTTATCATGCTCTGGACCACAGTGGCTCTTTCTGCTTGCCTTCAATCGATTACCTTTCAAGGCATGGCTGTAATCATTCTACAGTAACTAGTTGATTAAAGACATTATTTAGAACAAGACATTCACTGGTCTTTGGCAGATGTCCAATATCATCCAAATTCTAAATACAGCCCCTGGTTATGTAATTCAGTGTCTATGATCCAGCCTTGATATCCTGACGTTTCTGGTTTAGAGAGCACAGCTGCAATGCTTTTAATCTATTTGGGCATGTAAATTATCTTTAAACTGTAGGCATGTATTACAAAAACTACAGTCCAAACTTCTTTGATAAGGTCAGATCTGTTTTGCAAAGAATAAGACGTGTTCTCATGCTACCATTTTCTATGCTCTTTTAAACCACATTAGATGGTTTGGAGGTAATGTATCCTTCTGCATTGAAGCAGTGTACTGTTTTGCAGCAAGAACTAAGGGCCATATTAGCAAGACCCACGTTAACATTATCGCCGTTTTAGCGGCAGGAAACTGCCGCTAAAACGGCGATAATGGGCTTGCTAATATGCGTTATAGAATTCCAATAGAAGCCCAGGTTAGATGTGCAGGACATCTAACCTGGGCTTCTATTGGAATTCTATAATGCATATTAGCAAGCCCATTATCGCCGTTTTAGCGGCAGTTTCCTGCCGCTAAAACAGCGATAATTTTATCACCAGTCTTGCTAATATGCCCCTTAGTTTCCCTGCCCAGGATCTCAAAGACCACATTATCTGACTAGGGCTCTTAGATAAATTACTTTATTGTGGCAGGTTATTGAAAATAATTCAGGCAGCATTCACATAAAAGTAGAAAATAAACTGCTATATTAGATGAACAATTATGCATCCTTTGGGGTTGGTTTTTGTAAAGACATTGGAATAGTATGTGGTGATGGGATTCTTATCTGAAGTATATCAATTATTCAACAATCTAGTTCTAACTGGTATGGTGTGAAGCAGCTTCCACTTACATATGATTAGTGTGTTTCTTGTGAAGCCCTCCGGTTGTATTCTGAAGTGATTTCTATGTTTAGGTATCTGCCTTATGATTACTTCTATTGACTACTGACTATATTTTTCAATAGGAAAATTAGCAGCATTAGAGGATTTCATGCGAAGCACAATAACATGCAGCCTGTGACTCATTCAAGGTTTTGGATTGACCTCATTGATTGAATTTACATAAAAATTATTTTGGAATGTGTGTAAATGTAGGTGGAGGTATGGTTATTTTTGTCTATGGCACTATTTTGTGCGCCCTCTGAAAATACTAAATGACTGAACACATCTTCACTAAGTTTGTAATGCATACATGATGTGGCTACATTTCAAAATTCATAAAATGGTTAATTTCTGAATAGTTTTGAAGCGGGCAAAATATAAAGGAACGTAGCAAAGAACTTCGGATCTGAAAATCTACCGGCCCATCTCTCTCCTCCCCTTCGCGGCCAAAGTCACCGAGAGAATCGTAAACACCCAACTGACCGCCTTCATAGAAGAGAACTCCATCCTGGACACCTCCCAGTCTGGATTCCGCAGCAACCACAGCACAGAGAACGCCCTCCTCGCCGCCACCGACGACATCCGCATGCTACTGGATCAGGGACACACCGCGACCCTCATCCTTCTAGACCTATCCGCAGCTTTCAACACCGTCTCACATCACACGCTCGCTGCCAGACTTCACGACGCGGGAATACAAGGAGTCGCCCTCGACTGGATCAAATCCTTCCTCTCCGACAGAACCCAGAGGATCCGACTCCCTCCCTTCCTCTCCAAACCCACGGAAATCAGCAGCGGAGTACCCCAGGGATCTTCACTCAGCCCCACGCTTTTCAACATCTACATGGCCCCACTCGCCGATAGACAAGGGGCCAGGAAACATTTAGCAAGCTGTAGTATTAGTATCATTACAACAAGCAATGCTAATCAGGCAAATAGTGAAACCGAGCTTGCTTGAACTTTGCTTGCAAGGGTGTTACACTCTCTTTGTATGGGATAATTTAATGGCTGCTAATAGAGCATTTAAGAAAAGACAATGACTGAAAATGAATTTCATTCGGAGAAATAACCAGCCAGTCACTGGAAGGCAAATTAAATCTGCATACGTGGGAACTCAGTTTGATCTCTTTCCGTGCATAGGCAAGGCGTAATGATGCACTCTTTGAATGTAGATACAAAATGTAACGCATTCAATTACCAGAATTCCAGAGGTCTCCCTCCTTGCCACCTGTAGTGTACCCTAGGGGTGAAAATGTGTCTCTATGCCAAAAAGTAAACACTAGGCTGCCATTATGCCCCAGGGACTCATAAAGTCTAAATTTGTGCCACATCTTCACTAACGAGCTGTCGCCAAAAATTATTTTCTATAATTCGGAGCACTATGCAGTGAATTGTTGGCTTCTAGAGAAAAACAAATGCTTACATTAATCTTAACCACTGGCAATTGCTCTGGGCAGCATTTATTTCTGTGCTCAGTATGCCATTAAACACAAGGAGTAACCATATGCCGATCAGTCTTGACTCTGCCAGGTACCCTCGGATTGAGAACTCAAAGAAATCCCATTCCATTGTTTTGCTAGCTGTAAAACAATGGAATGGAATCTGATTTGAGGCATTTTAATTGGCTTATATTAAACATGTCCATCCATCACCCCATAATGCTTTTAGATGTTCTACTGACTTTTAGGGCCCAAAATAGCTGTAAAAAGAATTACCAGCCGCAATTTGTGGTAAGTATTTTTTAAAGATAATTTTCTTTATTGTTCAAATGGTGTCTGATATGCAGAGCCACTGCAATTATGTGACAGGGGAGGACAAAATTATGCGTCAGCCATGACTGAATTAGGTGGCAAGGAAAGGCAAATTATGTGGCGTAATGCTGCACATTTTGTGATAGTATTCCTTCATCATTTTGTAATTTATACACATATTAACCCTGCCTGGGCAAAGGTTTCACATATTAGTACCCGTTTAACAGTCAAATACAGGAAAAAGGTGACCAGTCAACTTTTGCGAAGGGCATTCCACTTTGCGTAAACACCCGTTGCCTCGTTTTTTAGCAACTTTTAATCCGTTTGGGCTGGAAGCTACATTTTTGTTTTATCAAAATCTGCAAATTATGCAGCAGATGATGGATTATGTGGCAAATGTGACAACTCCATATAGTGTGGCAGCAGAATCGCATATTTGCAGTGGCCCTTTGATATGAAAGATTTTCAAAGATAGTTGTTGAAGCAAAGCTCAACAAAAGATCTAATTATATGCAGCAGATGTTTCGAAATGGCTACTATTATGCTTTTTGGCATTGTGCGGGGATCCAGATATAAGAACAGGACTCACCGGGCCTCTGATCAGAGATGTTAGCTCGAGGGCTGTAGTCGCTAACAGCATCGAATAATGCAGACAGAACCTCATCTGTAAGCGCAGCTCCTGGAATCTTCGAGGCAATCTGTAAAACTGGATTTGGGAACTATTCATTGATAGGGGTAAAAAAAAAAGGTGGAAAAGGGGTGCATGGGAACGTTATTCGTGGCTAAACAAGGAACATGACAGGTAAATGTTCACTGAACAAACACACATATCAAATTTGTGAATCAGATTTTCCTACAAGTCCTTTAACAACTAGAAGCGGACAAGATCGCTGTAGGTGAATTTTGACTCCCCGCCCCCCCCGAGGACCATTCAGAAATCAAATGGGCAATTCGGCACAGCTATTTGGACTTAAACGAGCAATTATCGTATGGTTAGGAGTGCAAATTTACTTGTGCTATTCACAAAATGTGATTTTACACTTTTAAAAATATTTACTTACAGAGAATATTACCCTTTTGTAATTTTACGTGATGTTAACTCGTCTCCTAGTGGTTGCGAGTGGGCATTTCAGGACACATTAGGAAGATTTTGCACATCCATACACCAATGAGTTTGCGTGGGTTCACATACCTTTTTTTCCAACCCATTCCCACTTTGGAATGTTTAGAGTTTTACCCCTACCAAGGGCATACGTTGCACTGGGCACGCTCCCAGTGGGCTGATGTCCTAGGGGCTGATTCTTCCCCCCCACCCCCCACGGTGGCGGCCATCTTTCTCACCAGTCACCAGGTATTATCACTTATTTCAACGCTCTACGGGAGGGCCGGTGACACACACCTGCAGTGTGCTTGTCAGCACGGGCCCTGTGCTGCAAATCAATTCAGTGGTGAAAGATGCTTTGTATAAGAAGTTCCAGCATAACAACGCACCCAGCGTCATGTGTGTGGTCACCCAAAAGTCAACTCAAAAGTCACAGGAAATAGTGACAGAGCAGTGAGCCAGATAGGGGCCCATGCGAGTTGCCAGCGGAGAAGAAGGTATGTAAACAAGCATTGGCATAGCCAATAGGTCTCGCTTTTGGGACATTATAAGTGTTTAGCCATGCAACGGTTGATGTTGTTGCACCAAGGATATTGTGCTGCATAACTAAATACTTATAAGGTCCCAAAAGCGAGACCTATTGGCTATGCACATTCAGCACACTTACAAGACTTTGCTCCTGAAGTTGTTTGCTGATCTAAATTGGATCTGCCCAAGAGTGCATATGTTTGATCTCTTTAATCTGGGCAGTCACATTAAGCGTTACCTTGATCAAGTTATTAAAACTCCCAACGTCAGCAGAGATTTCTCTAACTAGTGTAAGTTTTTTCTAATTTAAAGTTATGACAAAGTTGGTTTCCTTAACATTAGCCCAGGCATTGCATGGTTAAAGGGCATGCACTAAGTTAGAAGGAGGCGAACCAATATGAAAAAAGACAGACGCATATTCTGTCCAAGAAGTTGGCGACTTTTGGAGCACTTGACCATATTAGGGATGAATAAACCAAATCAAAGATATGACCTTTCAAATGGGAGGGAGGGTAACCAACTTATCAATCCCCACAACCAAAAAACAACCATTGGCAAAGCCAGTAGATCTGGGTTTAATGTGCTAAATGCATTCAGTGAAAGTACATTAAAGTCAGTTAAGAAATGTAAGGTGGACTTTATTGAAGGCTGTGATCCAGTCCTGTTTTCTGACTCCATTTCAAATAAAGATGGCTATAGTTGTAAAGTAGTTTCTAGTACAGTTTAATGGAAGTACTCAAGTGAATAAGGAAGGCTACACCCAGGGCCTTAAGTGGGCCAGGTCCCTCTTGGTCTCATACCCTGCAGTAATTACAAACTGCCATTGGAACTGGTCCCTATTGGGCTCTATTTTCATGTCCTTAATTTTAAGTAACAATAGAGGAATTGTGACAAAACTGTAGGAGTCCCAAGAAAGAAAATTACCTTACTGTGTGAGACGTAGAAGCCTGTGTATATGTGTCCAAGAGAACTCAGGAATTGCAAACATTTTTAAAGCAAGCCTTCCCACACCAACCCAAGTGTAATGCTTCATCATGGGGCTGCCTCATTCGTCAGAAATGATTATGGTGATTAATGGGCTCCCTGCTTACAGGGTGTACCTTGTGTGGGGTTGGTGCAGGCTCCAAAGTTTCAGCCTAAAAATCTTGTGATCTCTTCCCAAACATAATGCTTTTATACTGTGTGCTCAGGAGATGATTAAAATGGATGGAGGATGGGAGGAGAGTTAGTTCTCCAGCATCATTCAGGCCGACATGTTTCAGCTGTTTGTGCGGCCTCCACAGTGGCCCCCACCTTTCATCAGGACCAGGATCCCTTAAGTCAGTTAGTAACCATTCTTACAATACACTGCAATCACACTTTTCTCCATTCATAGAGTTAGTTCAAAATATATACATGGATCTTAATTATATAGAGCAAAATGCCAAGAACACATCACAACATGCCTGTGTTTTGGTACCACTAGAAAACACATGTGAGGGGTACACAGCAAATAAGTGTAGCAAAACTGAAGGTGTTCATTGTGTCAACCACAGCACTTGTAGCAAAACACTCTGATCTAATGTTACTGGGGATTGCTGTCCTATGGAGAAATACTCATGGGGAGCATCGTATAATCACACACTGCAAGGTATACATATAGTACGAAAGTTGTAAAATAGTGGAATCACTGCTTGTTACATGTTGTTATACGTTTCAGCTAGTCATTTAGCATAGTATTGTGAGGTATATAATGTTCCATTAACTCTATTGGTCCTAAGTATCACCTGTTCTACATAGGTTCCAAAGATGACTGTTAAACTATAGTAAAGAGTCAGTTGTCAAGAGATGCTGTAGGAGTACGACGTGTCTAGCTAGGGCTGTATGGAATAAACTTACCTGAGAACCTGAATCTGCTGTGTGGACCTGAATCTGCTGTGTGTACTACAGAATTGGCGACGAGTGATGAGAGCCCTAGATGCACTGCAGTACTCTGTTACAGGCCGGCAGGAAGAAACATCAGGCTAGCGGTGTGGAAATTGCCACACGGAATCTCCACACACAGCCATTTTGCTGGCGTGTGTATTCAGCAGTGCGGCGTAACAGTGAAGCGGTGTGGTGCTTTGTCACACGAAAGTCAAGGTGTTGTTTCCCAACAGGAGGAAGAGCTGTGCCGGCGCCCGGTTTTGTAACGTCGTCGGCTGCTGGGCTGGCTGGCCTGTTAGGTTGGATGTGGGTCAGTGACGCACACACACGCGCGAGAGCAGCTCCGTCGAGTATTCTACACACAGCGCATTAAGTCACACAGGAAGCCTCCTGTCTGGTTGTGATGCGGGTCAGTGAAGTGCTGGCGTAAGAGCTGCCCGCTGAGTTGTGTGACGAGCGTTGCTGTAAGTCACAAAGGGGAGCTGCATTGGTTTCGTTGCAAGCTCTGTGGCCAATGGTGGATACTGGCTGTGTTAGAAACAAGTGCAGCGCTGGACAGCAGAGACGTCAGCAGCGGGGGCGAGCGCGGCAGCCTGGGCTTTTGAAAGCTGACCAGACGCTCGTGCGTCATGGCCTTTTCCCAGCATGTGTTTCCAATTATCGCGCCCGCGTCTGGGCACGATAATTGGAAACACATGTCTGCCGCGCGCGTAACCGCAGGAAAAGGCCATGACGCACGAGCGTCTGGTCAGCTTTTGAAACCCCCTAACATAAAGTCTTGCCAGAGCAGCGCTTGCACATTACTCGAGGCTCGACCTAACAAAAAAATGCTTACAAGTCTGTTTGTTAGCATGTGTGTGCACACACCCACCATACAGTGAGTGATATTGTGTGTGTGTGTGTGATGGTGCCTGGCCCATGCAAATTGCTAGAATTTATCATTTGGGATCATCCGTGGCTTGACAATCACTCACCCCTTTGGTAAAACGATTTGAGACCCTGGCACAATTTCATTTGAGGCACTCATGCTTTTCAGATTAAAATTATGTAATTTTGAACAAGCGTATGTGTGCTATTTGCAGTGGTGTAAAACAATGTGATAGGGGTCACCCTGCAGAATGTGATTGGGGCACCTGAGACTCCCACCCTCACAGATATGCATAAGCCCACTGAGCTAGCAGTACTAATAACTTCAAAGCCCCTGTCGCTACCATTTAAAAAAAAAAAAAAAGTTAGGGATAGATGTCAAAGGCAATTGATATTGAGGCGAGGACTAGATGCAACAGCAGTGGTAATTAATAACATATGCCAGCCATAAAACCATAGTTTTTTTTTTTTTTACATAAGTCAAATATTTTGGTCATCAGATTCTCCACCTATACTGACAGGTGATGAGGTAGGATTGATGTCAAGCCAACTGTTCCTGATTTAAATAAACATTCATCACTCTTTTACAGAGCCAATAAATATTAATGATGATGTATTATCACATTGAATAATTATCCTGGTCTGTAAGAAAGCATCAAGTGCCATCAGTAAGAGAGTTTTAAAGATTTATTCCTGCACATGAAAAGGTGCTCAGCATACTAAGTGGACAAGGGGAAAAAGTAAATAACTGCGAGGTGAGAAGGAGATGGTGAAAAAGGCAGTGTACATGAAAAATGTGGTGTAAAATGCACCATTTCCCCCATTTTTTATTTAACAAAGAAAAGCTCTTGGCTAGAGAATTCCTGCAGATCGCACTTGTAGTGGCTGGACCCCCCCCCCCCTCTGTGTCTACACAGGATGGTGACTGGTCTCTCACAGTTTGCCAGGGCTGTTTTGGGTTCCCAGTCCTGGGCAATAGTAAACCCCTTCTGGGGATGTCAATCATCAGGAAATACCCACAACATGTTTGAGGTCTTGAGGGAGGAGTTTTGCCAGCAGGAAAAATGTTTTCCTTGTGGAGAAATATAAAAGAGCAATTGAGCTGGTGCCAATGCTTTTTAGAATGCCTGAGTTAGTTAGTGAGTTAGTGTGCATGCTGAGTTATCTTTGCATGAATCCAAATTAGAATTGACAGAGGTTTCTTGGGAGTACTCCTGAAGTACTTCTGGAGATCTGCAACTGTTGCAGGTTTCCAGGCATAATCCCGGAAGCCTTTGTGAATCCCAGAAATCTAAAATCATTATCTAGATGTAAGCGGAATCTGGCCCGTGTAGATTTAAAACATTTCTTTGACAATCAAGCCCAAAATGATCGTCCTCATTTTAGGCATAACATGAAGGGTGGCCTGCTCTACACACATTTATATTTGAAGTGTATGTTTTTGTTTTTTGTAGTGACTTTTTAGTCACACATTGGGAAAAGCCCAAAACTCAGCCTCGGTTTTTGCCGCTTCGATCCTCTGTTTTCATGTCACTGGTAGAAAGACTGCTTCTCTAGCCTGGAGCCTAAAATATAAAAGGTTGAAGCCATGGCTGGAGTTTCTTATGCAGTTCTGGGAACCATTTTACATTATGAAAGTAATATTTAGGTTTGAAACTAGTCTTAAACTAGCATTGGAAAAGCCATTAGGTCTTGCTTATGCAAGAGCTATTGGATTTGCCAATGTTTTTTAGCCATGTTATATAGCAAGCAAGTCTATGGTTCAGCAATGCTAAAAGTTAGAGGTGTGGCGTGGAGTGGCGTAGAGGAGAGTGGACTAGAGTGATGTAGAATGGAGTGGTGTAGAGCAGCACAGAGGGGAGTTGCGTGGAGTGGCATAGAGAGGCGTGGCATGGAATAGAGTAGAGTGGCATAGAATAAACTGGAGTGGCGTAGAGTAGAGTGGCATAGAGTGGAGTGACATGGAGCGGACTGCAGTGGCGTACAGTATAGTGGCGTAGAGTGGAATGGCGTAGAGGGGAGTGGCATGGAGTGGAGTGGTGAAGAGTGCTATAGATTGGAGTTGAGTGGCCTAGTGGAGAGTGGTACAGAGTGGCATAGAGTAGAGTGGAGTGACATAGAGTAGAGTGCAGTGGTGTAGAGTGGATTGGAATAGAGTAGAGTGCAATGTCATAGAGTGGCATCGAGTAGAGTAGTGTGGTGTAGAGTGGAGTGGCGTAGACTAGAGTAGAGTGGCATGGAATGGTGTACAATGGCATGGAGGGGAGTGGCATAGAGTATTGTGGGGGTGCAGTAGAGTGGCGCAGATTAGAGTGGCGTAGAGTAGAGTGGAGTGGCATTGAGTAATGTAGAGTATAGTGGCGTAGAGTGGCGTAGAGTGGAGTGGTGTAGATTGAAGTCAAATTTCCTCGTAGAGTGGCATGGATTGGCGTAGATTGGATTGGAAGAGAGTGGAGTGGCGTGGAGTGGTGTAGAATGGAGAGGCATAGAGTAGAGTGGCGTGGCGCAGAGTAGAGTGGCGTGGCATACAGTGGAGTGACGTAGAGTGGAGTGGCATAGAGAGGAAAGGCAGAGAGTGGCGTATAGTAAAGTGGCATAGAGTGGCGCAGAGGGGAGTGAAGTAGAGTAGAGTTGCTTAGAGTAGAGTGGTGTGGAGTGCAGTAAAGTGGCACAGAATGGCATAGAGTGTAATGGAATGGTGTAGAGTGGAGTGGTGTAGAGCAGAGTCATGGATAGTGGCATTGAGTAGAGTGAAGTTGAGTAGAGTGGCGTAGAGTGGAATGGAGTGGAATGGAGTGGCGTACCGTAGAGTGGCGTTGAGTAGATGTGGTGTAGAGAGGAGTAGACTGGTGTAGAGTGTCATAGAGTGTTGTGGAGTGGCACAGAATGTCATGAAGTGGCGTAAAGTAAAGCGGAGTGGCATAGAGTGGCGTAGATTGGAGTGGCATAGAGTAGAGTGACGTGGAGTGGAGTAGCGTGGCATACAGTGCAGAGGCGTCAATATAGTGGCATCTAGTAGAGGGAGTGGAATGGCGTAGAGTGGTGTAGAGTGGAGTGGAGTGGCATGGCATGGAGTGGTGTAGAGTATATTCACCTGGAGTGGAGTGGAGTGGCGTAGAGTAGAGTGGTATGGAGTAGAGTGGCATGGCGTAGAGTAGAGTGGTATGGAGTAGAGTGGCATGGCGTAAAGTGGAGAGGCATAGAGTGGCTAAGAGTGGAGTGGGAGTGGTGTAGAGTAGAATGAGATAGAGTGGAGTAAAATGGTGTATAATAGCATAGAGTAGAGAGGCATAGAGTGGCGTAGAGAGAGTTGTGTGGAGTGGAGTGATGTGGATTAGAATGGTATAGAGTGACATGGAGTGGTGTATAGTTTAGAAGAGTGGTGTAGAGTAGAGTGGCATGGAGTGGCGTAGAGTGGCATGGAGTAGAGTAGTATAGGATGGAGTGGAGTAGAGTAGAGACCCATAAAGTATAATGAAGTGGCATAGAGTGACATTGAGTAGAGTGGTGTACATTGGTATCGGGTAGACTGGATTGGAGTGGAGTGGCATAGAGTAGAGTGGTGTGGAGTGGTGTAAAGTGGCTGGGAATAGAGTGACATGGAGTGAAGTGGAGTAGAGTGCCATGGAATAGAGTGGAATAAATTGATGTAAAGTGGAGTTGAATGGAGTAGAGTGGTGTAGAGTGGCATAGAGTGCCATGGAATGGCATAGAGTACAGTGGAGTGGTGTAGAGTGGAATAGTGTAGGGCAGAGTTGCGTAGAGTAGCATAGAGTGCAGTGTAGTAGAGTGGCAAAGAGTAGAGTGATGTAGAGTGGAATGGAGTGGAATACAGTGGAGAGTTATTCTTCTGGTTCTCCTGGCTCAGTGATGAATTTCAGATGTAAGCAAAGACTCCTCCTGGCTTCCTTTTCGAACTCAGGTGCACTACACGAGTAAGTCAAAGCCAAACCTTTGTGAATTGGGCCTAAAATATTCAGCACAGCATACTTCTCCTTAAACTGTGCTCCTTTAGAACCCAATCATTCAATAAATGATGATAATAAATTATACTCATAAATATTTTCAAATCTGCTTGATAAATTGATAATGTAATCATTCCCAAAGGAATAGGTTTAAGCCCTGGGCAAATTGATATTCCTATAGCAACCTTTTGCTGCTGGACTTATTTGTGATGGGTAAAGGGCGCATAGACAATGATACTGGGTTTCAGGGTGGGAGTGAGACTTGTTAAGACATGTGACAGGTGGATGTAAGTTCACAATGGGGCTTGTTTAGACCTTGCAGTAAAAAAAGCCACATTTCTGTACTCAGCATCTCTTGCAGGTTTGGCACAAATAACCCTTGATGCTTCACTTCAAATCACACCCTGGTTAAACTCCAATTAGTACCTATATTTAAGAAATTAATGAAACAGACTTTTATCTTTAAAAATGTTAAATGTTAAATGTTAGTAAATGTATTTTACTCAGTAAATGTTCATAAATGTTCCACACGCTGTATGCTTTACTATTTCTTAACAGTTTTCAGAGGTTACCAGAAAATATGACGTTACCTTTGTGGCCAGTGTGCTAAATTCTTTTCTTGAAAGAAGAGGCAGAAAAGATCCAAGGTCCAGTATTGTTTCAGCAGCCCATTCCTTGGGACTCCTGTAATTGAAGTTAAAGCACAGAAAAAAATCATAATGAATTACTTTATTTCAAATTAGGAGGAAGGCATTATTAACATTATTTTATTATTCTTAGGGAGAGAAAGTAAATGGCCCATGTCTAATGTAATGAAAGTTGCATTAATTTGCTCAATAGTTAAATAAAAAAAATACTGTATTGTGTTTAACGAATGGTTTGTCATGAGTACGTATACGTATACGAATACAGTAGTATAAAAGCCCAGTATTATTAATTTATATTTTGTTATGAATTAATAATAGGAAAAGTGAATGTGTGTAATTTGTTGATTTGTAATTTGTTGATAAGGTAATTGCTCATACAATGCACACATGAAAAATATAAATACAAGAAAGACAACAAACTAGTTAATTATGTGCGAAAATAAAATTCATATTTTTTTTATGTGTTATGATGTAAAGGCACTGATACTTATTTTATTTAACAATCTCATACAAGAACAATTCAATCATAGGTAGACAAAGCAGTGAGATGCTGAAGAAGGGCCAAACACAGATGCACAAGGGGCAAGTGAGCACATCCAGAATATCACAGGACAAATCAAAACTTGTTTTAAGCATCAAGACTGCCTCTTATCTGAAAGTTTGTCCTCATTCAAGCCTTTAGAGAAACAGGTGTACTTGCATCTCTATCCCTATAAACTTTACTGAATATTTTGCTTCTCTTCACCAGTTAAGAACTTTTGGATGCACTCAAGGTCAGAGGATCACTGTTTCACTATAACAACCATAATTAGAAAATATTATGTAAGAAGGAGGACACCCCCAGGTAGTTATTGACCGGGGTGCAGCCAGAGGCCCTGTCGCAAAGCATGCCTCCCAGTATTTTCACATTCTATGATCTAGGTTAACGCTCTAGTTCTTTATTTGAACTCAGTGATATTTACAGGCAGCTGTTATGGGAACAAGACGTAGGGGTATGTGTGTTGTGATTGTAATGAGACTCGCCTCATCTTCTGCCTATGAATTGCCTGGTTCGATCTCGGCCGGCTAGGAGCAGTCAAAATGCAGCATATTGATAGTGTACATCTGTCTAATTTACAATATCAACAATCCTAAACAGCTCAATCTAAAAATTATTATTTGTATCCAGTTGCAAAAGAATGTCACTGATGACTGAAGTGTTGGGGTAGTGTAGATCTTTTTACTGGAATGAACCTGATTTGGTGCCGCATTAGATTGGTTAGTCCTAAACCAGATGAGGAAATGTCTCTGTCCTAAAATCCCCAAGTCTGAGAGTGTCTCTTCCCATGAGTAATCCTTTATTCCTTCATAAAGGGTTTTCACGGTCTGCTCTATGTCACCAATCCTTTTCTGTGGGGAGTGGCCGGTGGCACTGCCTGTTTCTTACAAAGGGCTGCCCATTCCTTGTATTAATCCAAAAAGGAGAACTTTGGGCCATATTTGGCCTTGGTGGTTTTGTTCCCAAAAGGAGTACTGCTCAGAACTTTATGAGGTCCAGGGATGAGGGGCATGGCACCTGTAAGGAATGGTGAGGAGAAAATAATGAACTATTCTGCTGTATTATTTACAACAGTTTACTGTAACTTCTTTAAAAAATGCTACCAGTTTCAGTCACTGTTTCTAACTGCCTCCAATATATTCATCCAAAGTTGTCAAGGGATGGTACATACACTGACATTTTAATTAATCTCTATTCATTTTCCTCAGTTTTTTTTCCTGTAATCAGTATCTTCTGATAAAGTCCTCGTTGAGTATAACTGTTCCGCCTCCGCGTAAAGATACTGCACCAATTTCTGCCTTCTGCCCTGCAGTACTGTGTTTAATAGTTATCGCTGCTGCTTCATTGTTGTGCACAATGGCTTAATCAAGATGGTCGCTATGTGATGTGACTTGGTGAGTGACTTTCACACAATGACATGTTGTGTCCTGCGCTACTTTGTGCTAAAACCTCACAGTACCTGGAAATGCCAACACTGCTCCTTACAGATTCTAATCCATGTGATAATTGGAGGGAGCCCTTTATGGTGCCGAACTGTGGGGTACTGGAAACATAAACGCTCTCACTGTTTTAGAGAACTGGTTTCTTCGCTCAATGTTAAGCCTTCCCACTAGTAACCCCCTGGCTCCTATGTTCCTGGACTTGGACCAAAAACTGTTATTGCGCAAGATGGGTTATAAGCAATTAATGTTTTGGCACTGCCTGTGGTCGGTAAATGAGCTCACCCCTTATAGAGCAGAGACGACAGATCTCCTGAAGCGATCCCAGGTTAACTCTATCCTGTGGTTTAGCTCCCTGAAAAATCTACTGAATAGTTTTGGGATGGAGGAATATTGGTACAATCCTGAAAGATTGTGCCTTATCCCAAATTGAAGGGTTAAAGAGATATACTGGGATTCTAATATGGTGAAGGAAATGGTCAAACCAGTGAGCACACTGACCCAGGATTTTATCAATTTTAAATTTGCTCCATTTTATGAGGAAACAATTGATGAAATTGTACCACCGATGGCACGGAAATTATTTATACAATTTCGCTTTAAAACCCTACCCAGCAAACTGTTCTGTAAAAAGTGGAGTAACAAGGCCACCACAGACAAACAGAGTCCCGCATGTAAGGCTTGCCCAGAATCAATAGTCCATTTGCTATTCTTTTGCCCCAAATATAGAAGCTTGCGGGGCAAGTGGATTGTGCCATTGTGTAAACTGATTGGACATTACCTAGAGGTTATGAGAATCTTAGCTACCGACACTCATAGGGTGGTCGTATTTGGTTTGGCCAGATTTTGGCATGCACTATGGATCAAACGTTTTAAATGTATTATATAGTTCTTTTAATCTCTGCATATCAAATCTTGTGCCACCTTATGGAAAATGTTTTTTTAACCCTGCACTGTTTTAATCACTGTAGTATATTGTATCTGTAAATCGTCTCTTTTACTGCTTGTACTGTCTTTATATTGTATGGCACTTCGCACTTTATTAGATCCCTGTGATCGAAAATAAAGTTTTTGATGATGATGATGATGATAATTGGAATCACAGTGCCTAAAAAGCCAGGTACTAGAATGCTATATTAAAAATGCACATGCAGTGGGCCAATACTACCTATATCCTTCGGTAGGTAGTCTGTGACCATTGCTGCCCCACAGTTTTTTTGAGTGCCAGACCGACAAGCGCCCGCCTTCCAGTGGCTCACTCCGCCACGGCCATATCAACAAACAGGGAGCAACATTTGATGGAAGTCACCTTACTCCAGAGCTGTCCTGTAAAACCTATAAGTGTTGATAGGTATAAACTACCCTTGTGTATCTATGCCAAAACTCTCATGAGCTCCATTACCCCAGGAATTGTATAAGAAAGGATTTGTCAATTAACAAAGTACACTGCCAAACATGACGGGTCTGAACTAACCCCCACACCAACTGCCTCCGGAATAACCCTAGGATAGGCTCACAGGACAACAGTCTATGGGACCTATTAACATTCTGGACAATGCTGCATCCTGGCTCACAACAAACAAAGTACTGAGTAAGCTGTGACAGACAGACCATGGATAGACAATAATCATAATATTACAATAAGACGCTGCCGGACCCTTTTTACCCAATTACCCCCTCATGTCAGTCCTTACCAGGATTGCCTCCTCAAACTTTGTTGGCTTTTTTCACTGAGCAACGACATCAGCTCATCCCCAACCATTAAAAGATTTTACCTTTTGCGGCAAAAGCCTTGGAAAAAGGTAGTATTATACAGCAGTGACTGATCCTTACAGCGAATTCTGAATCATCTCTCTCTCTCTTCATTTTCTGATGTAGCACCTTAAATGTAGCCGCCTTGCAGGATACATTTCCACTCTTAATAAACTTGAGATCATGGCCTGGATCTTAAAAATGTGGCATCACGTAAAGCCCAGTTTGAATACTTTAAAAAAAAAATACATTTATTTATTTATTTTTAATTTGCAAAGGCAAACAATGCTGCACAGATCAATATAAGTACATCCTCGCTCACAGTACATTTAGTAAACACATTTAATGGAGTATGCAAGAGTAAAGATAACATGTAAATGGAAGGCTAATCCCTAGTGAGATACATTGAGGTAGAGGCCTGGGATAGTGATGATGAGAGGGGTAACCCATGGACATGCAGTTCATAGAGTGTTTCATCATGGGGTGGACGATTAGTATGGGTTATTTATATTAGTCAGCAGTATCATCAGTGGCATCAGTATCTAAAGGTAAAAGATAGTTTTGGAAGGGTTGCCAAATGTCTTTGGGTCTAGAGGTTGGTGGTTGCAATGAGGAGTAAAGTTCACTGGTAGTATCGCAGTGTGTCATATCTTTCAGCCAATCATCCGTGCTAGGGACCCTGCTGCAGCCCCAGTATAAGGCTATTCGTCGCTTAGCCAGTTGCAGTGCTACGGCAGTGAAACATCTCAGTCTTGGAATCAATGGCTTGACGTACCCCAGGAGCGTCATCAGCGGATCTGGATCGACAGTGTGTTCTATCATGGTAGATATCAAGGTAAAAACATCCCCCCAAAATGAATGGATAACAGTATAGTTTCAAGCCAGATGTACAAAATCTGCATAGTCATCTGTGCATTTGGGGCATTGATGTGACCTTGATGGCTCTAGTTGTGCCAGAACCTTTGGCGTGGTGTACACCTGTGCAAGTATTTGTAGTGGAGTAGTTTGTGCCTGTTGTTGGTGGAAACCAATTTTGTTTGTGTGCAACATTAGCGCCAGGTTTTGTCTGGTATGGGGTGCCCCAAGTCACACTCCCATGCGGCTTGGGATTTGATTGTCCCCCTGGCTTTAATGCTAGGCATGATTGGTATAGTCGGGAGACTAATCTGCTCCCGTCCAAGGTCAATATCAATAAAGTTAGGGGGGTAAAGGCAGCTGGTTCTTCAGAGTATGTGGTCAGTTTGTCGCAAACAGTACCGTGCAGGCGGAGGAAAACAAAGCTGTCCATGTGTGTAGGGCCCCCTGTAGCCACCAGGGTGGTGTTCATGTCTACCTTGTCGTTCATGAAGAAATCTTCCACTGTGTGCCAATTCTGAGCTACCAGAGTACACCGTACAAGCTTCGATTGAGTCAGTGGTTGCCATGGATTATTGATGAGATATATTTGGGGAGTATAGTAACCCGCCACCCAGTTTCTACGGAGTTTGGACAATGCTCAGCAGGTCATAGATAGTGTTTGTATGTCAGAAAGCTTGTGTGGGAGTTCCTGGGGCAGAATTGAGGACAGGGGAAGTTGTTCTACCTGGTCTTGTTCTGGTTTCAAGTAGGGGAGTCTGGCGTCTGGATGATAGCAGTAATAGGAAAAGTGACATTGCACTACTAAATAGTATAGTTGAAAATCCAGGGCACCGAAACAACGGATATGGGAGGGTCAGTGTCTCCCATTTCATTCATGGACGTTGGCCCGCCCATATAAGGCATGTCAGAAGAAGGCAAAGAAGTTATTGGTTAGTGCAATTGGTATGTTTAGAAATAGGTATAAGAAGCGCAGGAGTACTACCATTTTGATTATGGCAATCCACCCTGCAATGAACAATGGTAATATGATCCAATTGTCTATCTGGCTAGTGAGTTTGTCGATGGCAGGGCCATAGTTCCGACCTATCACATCCTCCTTCTGCCTAAGGAGGATGATACCCAGGTACTTGGGGGAATCCTTACACAAACAGAGGGGGTATTCCAGATCACAGGGGACTGTTGCATCCGTGCGTGGCAAAAGTTCAGAATTGCTCCAGTTTATAGAAAGGCCAGAGAGGTGTCCATAGCAGATTATTTCTCATATGCTGGAGGAGGTGTGTGGGAGGGTCCCAGACAAATAGTAAGATGTAATCTGCATACATTGATGCCAGGATTGGACCCTTACGAAATTGTAGTTCCCTATGCAGGTGGCGCTCCTGTAAGTGCCGGATCAGAGGGTTCATGGCGATAATAAAAAGCCAAGGGGAAATGGGGCATCCCTGATGGGTGCCTCTGGTCACAGGGAAGGTATCCGTGAGTGAATCATTTGCTCTCAGCCAGGCCGTAGGGCCAGAATATAATAGCATGATGAGATCACAGAAGCTGCGGGGCATTACCAACTTGGCCAGGGTCCCCCCCAGAAATGGCTATTCCAATGAGTCAAACTCTTTCTCAGCGTCCAGAAGGGTGACCGCAGCCAGGAGAGTAGGGGAAATTTGATTCAGGACTGCAAAAATGGTGCAGAGGTTGAGGGCATGAAGCCCTTCTGGATAGGAGAAATTATCTGCTTCATTAGTAGGACAAGGCTTGTCGCGATAATCTTGGCTAATATTTTGTTATAGTAATTAAGGAGGAACCACGTCCTGTATGAGGTGCATAGGTGGGTTGGCTTACTAGGTTTCAGCAGGAGGCTAATGGCGGCTTCTCGTAGGGAGGGGAGAATGCCCTCCTCAAGTGCTTTGGTGTATACATTCAATAGGTGGGGGACCAGTAAGTATTTGTATGCCTTATGAAAATTGTCTGAGTTCGTCTAGGCCTTGGATCCACCTAGTGCATTGATCACCTCCACAAACTCCTCACGTATGATAGTGGCTGCCAAGAACTGCTGCTGTCCATCTGTCAACCAAATCATGGCCACCTCTTCTAGGTATGTGGTGATCGCCTCTGTGTCGCCAGTCAAAGATAGTTGCTGATAATAGGCCAGGAATGGTCTGGCTATAGTGGCATTGTCTACAGCAGTTGTGCCCTCATAAGTGTAGAGACTCATCACGTAGGTGCTTTGGTAGTTAGGGCGCAAGAGCCGAGCTAATGTCCGGCCTGGTCTTTCTTCCTCCCCATATTGCCGAGCGCGTGCATATTTACACAGATAGGCCCATTCATGTTCAGCCAGGTCTAGAAACTCCTGTAATAGTATTGAGCGCCTATGTAGTTGGGTGTTTTGTGCACCATCTATCATGGCTAAATCAAGATCCTGTAGTTTCTGTTCCATCTGAGACAAATCACTGTGTATGCACTTGAGGATCCCAGCGCGTTTAGCGATGCAGAGTTCACAGATATAACCCTTGAAGGCCTCCCAGAGGGTGGCATTCTTGGTGACAGAGCTGGAGTTTAGTTCAAAGTATTTATTGATGGCGTCCCGAAGTTCAGATATGAATACGGTGTCATGTAGCGCGTTTTCTGGGAATTGCCATTGTCGGGGTATATGGCCTGGGAATGGGATGGTCTGTGTGGCTTTTACTGGGGATTGGTCCAAAAGGGTGAGGGGCATATGTGTTACAAAAGGGGATGATGGACGGAACGTTTGAGCCAATCAAACACTCACCCCCTTACATCCGCTAGCCAAAGGAAGGTGCCCCGGGATATGAACCAGTAATCTATTCGAGTCTATGTGTCATGTGGGGCTGAGTAGAATGCGTAGATCTTGAAGTGGGGATGACGGGAGCGTCAGGCATCCATGAGTTGATAGGTATCGGTAATACCTTGACGAGCTGACTTACGAAAATATGGCCATATGAGGGTGTGTTGAATATGAAGCCGCCTCTTGCAAAAAGAACAATTGATGGACAGAATGTTGAACAATGTCAGACATTCACCACCCCAGTACAGAGATCTGGGCCTACATCCATCGTTTTTTTGCTCCCCATGCCATTCCATGTTGAACCCAGCCATATGCAAATCAGTCTTGACCCTGCTCCCAATGGGAACAGTCCAGCCCGAACTGCCAGGCCAGGTCCTCCCTGGACTGGAAACCAGCGTCCTTGGACCGGTTTCCGGGTTTCACTCCTCATCAGCCAGGCTAGCTTATGAAGCTGCCTCTGACATATGAGGCGGCACTAGGCATTGAGACTTAAGACAGACATTTGAGGTGACAATGAACTTGGACATTGAAGGCTATCAATGGACTAATGCAGCGAATGAAAATGAACAGGGCAAGTGAAGCTCTGCCTTGTCAAGGCTGTAGATGGTTATATGAGGCGACAGCAGCGCATAGGAGGCTGTTCTTGGGTATAAGAGAATGAAGTGGGCATAGGAGGTTGTACGTGTGCACGTGAGGCTGGAGCTGGCTGAACCAGGCTACACCTAGGCATATATTGCGCTCTGTATTAGTATTACACTACTATGCTTGCACACATGAGGCTGCACTTACAAGTGATGTAATTCCTTGACTTCTGAGACTCTTTCAGGACATATGAAATTATATGTTCTTGGGATGTCACCTGGGTCAAAGGTCATGTTTCATAACGTTCTAAGACGCCATTGGTGACAATCATGGAAGAGGCGTGGCGCAGCAGCCAGGGTGCCTGACTCCGGACCACGGGGTTCACGGTTCAATCCCCGGTGCCAGGTTAGCCCAGCACCATGTGACTCTGGACAATAGCTCGCTTAATCTTCTCGAGGGCCCCCAGCGCCAGGACACCTCTCCGGAGGTAGCTGTGCGCTTTACAAATGCTGGTATTTCATTTAATTTCAAATACCCTGTGATGTCACCTTCTGCAACGTCATTGGGCAGGGTGGAGGTCAAACAGGCGTGCAATAACGCTTACGTTATTGCAGCCATTTTGGTGAGTGGATCTAAATGTAGAAGGTAGATGTAAACATAGAAGCATACCCGCATAAAAAGAGCAGTAGCTGAATTGTTCCAGGCTGGGTATTATGAAAGAACCGTTTCATTTTGAGCATATTCAAAGTAAACAAAACAGAGGGCAAACCTTTTGTCTTTGTTCAGTGAGATGATAAGAGAAGCCGTTTGAGCAGGTATTTTGTACAGGGTCACAACAGACAGACATGGACAAGTGAAGAGAGTGCCCGGTAATCTCTCAAGAAGGCACATTTCTTCTTATGAACCTGCCACATTTAATGTAGCACGGGAGAAATGCACAATCGGCGTGTCCACACACACTTTCCTGTGCACACCAAGAGAAGCAGACAAAGAGAAAACCCTATCATTTTCTGCCAGGAACACTTTAGTGAGGGGAAACAGTCTTTACAACGAGTTTTTTTACAACGCAGGACCTTTACCACGCATTTTTTACCACAAATGTATTTACAACGTATATGTACATATATATAGATACATGTTTGTGTTTGTGTGTGTGTATATATATATATATATATTCACTGAAAAAACCATAGGTTTCAGGCACGTTATAGTTAGAAATTAGCATTTAAAAAACCTTAGAAATTCACTGAAAAAACCATAGGTTTCAGGGGCGTTATAGTTAGTTGGACATTTCACTCGTACAAAACCATAGAAATTCCCCCGTTATAGTTAGTTCAGCTAACTATAACTCTCGCGCCCACAATGCACTGCTGATGACGTCACATATTACATCACTCATGACATGGTCAGTGACATCACTCATGACATCACTGATGACATCTCAAATGACATCACTGATGACATCACTGATGACATCATCCTTGTGATAGAGTGGCAGACCTCCTCTCACCCTAATATAACCTTTGATACACACACTCAAAAATACAAACTAACATTTTCAAAACAATGGACATACCAATACCAGTTACAACACACCTATTCAGTAATTCCAAGATCTACACACACATCCACTCATTCACCAACAGTCCCTATACAGTCACTCATACATGTACTCACTCATCATATGTACTCATACACCTATACATCCTGTTACACACAGCCACTCATCCATAGAGTTACTCACACACATAGTCACACATGCAAACAAAGTATCAAACATCCATTTACTTGCATATACAGTTATACACACACTACCACACTTACTTCTACAGAAACTTACACATACTTACTCTCTTAAGCAATCACTTATAGAAACACCTACTTATTTGTACAGGAACTCTTCCAATCTCTCACTCTCACATATACTCACTTATATACACCAATACTCACATATACTAGTTTAAAACATATGTAGTTACTCATAAAGACACTATTGAGACAGTCATTCACTCACTAGCACACCCATACACATACTCTTCCACCTATACAGTCCTGCACACATGCTGTCTTCAACACATACAAACAGTGAGTCACTCATTCATGCATCTATGCACTAAGTAATACCCCCCACCGAACCATACAGACACTCAGACACTCATACTGATACTCAAAAAACCAACTAATAACCCATATAGACACTCATGTAGCTACTCACCAACCCATGCAGCCACTTATACACAAAGTGAGAGACTGATACAGATATTTTCATATTTAAACATTACTCACTAACCCATGTATTCACTAAGATACACTTAGTCAGTTATACAATCAATTTTACAAAAACAAATCATCCATTTAGACACTTATATACCCATTTATTCTTCCATCGACCTTGAGATATACATATATAAAACATATTTAATTTTCAGAAAAACACACATTCACTGGATGATGTCATCAGTGATGTCATCAGTGATGTCATTTGAGATGTCATCAGTGATGTCACTGACCATGTCATGAGTGATGTAATATGTGACGTCATCAGCAGTGCATTGCGGGCGCGCGAGTTATAGTTAGCTGAACTAACTATAACGGGGGAATTTCTATGGTTTTGTATGAGTGAAATGTCCAACTAACAATAACGCCCCTGAAACCTATGGTTTTTTCTGTGAATTTCTAAGGTTTTTTAAATGCTAATTTCTTTATTTTCAAATATTTTTATTTTCTTTTTTTTCGTCAACAGAAAAATGAAGTTTGTAGCAACTTTATACAAACTAAAACAAAGTCACAAACATAATCCTAATAATCAAATCTTTTACATTAGACTAAAGAGAAAAGATAGAGGGCCAAAAAAAAGTCAATTATGTAACTACATTAATTTCCCTTGTACCAAATAGCAATAAAAAAATTAAGTAAGCAATCATTTATATGCACATTTTAAAACAATGATCCCCAAATCAACTTAAATTTGCGCATGGATTGAACGCCCCTTAATCTAGCTAGTGCTTCCTCCATATTGTGTATTTGCCTGACTAATACCCACCAATCCATTACTGTGGGAGCTTTTGACGATATCCAAACCCGTGCGATTGTTAGTCTAGCACAAACAAGCAAAATGGTTAGCAGATTTTCATTATCGGATCTCAGCTCCCTACCACCCATCAATATTTCCATGACTGTTAATGGTATTTTGATCCCCAATTTTTGCAACAGAATATATTCCACCTTCTGCCAAAATAGCGAAAGTTCAGGGCATGTGACAAACATATGTTGTATATCTGCCACATATAATTCACACCTGGGGCATTTTGCCCTATCGTTTACTTGGGTATTAGATGACCATGTTGCTATTCTATCCGGCGTATAATATAATAAGCAGATTGTTCGAAACTGTTGCATTCGCAAATTGGAGGAATAAACTACCCCAGAAATTTTACTAAGTGCATCCGAAATATTCTTAGCTGAAACCGGTGTACCCATAATTCTAGTCCACCGAGCAGCTATTCTGGGGCTATCCTCCAATCTGGGGCCACATAGGCTTTTATATGCTCTACTTATCAAAGATTTGTCACTTAAATCATATAAACAGTCCATTATATCTGAATGAAATGAACTCGTCAATTTAAGATGATTAACAAAATAATCGCGTATCTGCATATATTTAAACTGCATATTATCTGTCAATTTATACACTATCTGCATTTTTCCGAACTCCATAAAACCACCATGATCAAATAAGTCCCCTAAACATGTTACCCCATAGTTGGCCCAGCCTTTCCCCGTTGTATCATGAAAGATGCTAAGCAGTCCTGGATTGCCCCAGAGAGGAAATTTATCATTCATCAGTGTCAAGCCATATTTGAGAGAGATAGCACGCCATACCAATATACAATCCCTAATTGTCTTAAATTTAACCCTTTTATAATAATTCGGGTCATTAATTCTAAACAGAAACTGATTGCTCTCTCCTGCCAACAAAAATTTATGATAATAGGTACTTTTTTCACTATGGATAAAACTACGAAGACGACCAAAAAAAGCAGACCAAAAATAAATTTTAAAATCCGGGAAATCTAAACCTCCATGATTAAAGGGAGTTTTAGCAATTCCAGGGATTTTCTTACTTTTTATAGCCCCAAATGAAACTGCCAAGAATCCCATCCAATCGTTTAAAAAGGACATAGTCAATCGCAGTGGGATAGATCTAAACATATACAAAAATTTTGGTAAAATCTTCATTTTTACAATGTTTATGCGCCCTATAATTCCAATAGGTAACCTGTGCCATCTCTTAAGTAATTTAGCCGTCTCTTTCAGTAAGATCTCATAATTTAAAGGAATTATTCTTTCGATCTGTGCCGCCATCTTGATTCCCAAATATGTAGCAGTCGAACACACCCCTGTATCGGAAGCGCAGATTTATAATTCAATAAGATCTGAGTTTTATTAATATTCAGTTTGTACCCAGATATCAGGCCAAACTTTCGCGCTTCATCTGTAATCAGTTGCATAGCCCCTCCTGGGTCCGTTGAAAACACCGCTATGTCATCAGCGTAAGCTATAACTTTAAGGGAGCTATCCCCAAGGATATATGGACTAATTAACTGCTGATTTTGAAGGATTGAAACAAAAGACTCAATATAAAGGGCAAATAAAAGTGGCGATAGGGGGCACCCTTGCCGGGTGCCCCGGAGAATCGGAAAAACAGTTGATTGCAGCCCGCATACATTATCTTAGCACTAGGTTTATCATATAGAGCTTTTATCCAGATAAGATATTGCCCTTTGATACCAAAGGCAGCGAGTATAGCCCATAAAAAATCCCACCCCACTCGTTCAAATGCTTTTTCAGCGTCTAGCAATATCATACCGAGTGGGGTCGATTGTGTTTTGGCTGCGTCAAAAGCAGAGACAGCCATATTCACATGGGCAGTCGTATCTCTCCCTTGAATAAAGCCATGTTGGTAAGGCGAGACCAGGCTAGGTAACACGGGAGATAGTCGATTCGCAAGAATCTTTGCAAATATGTTTGCATCAGTATTGATGAGCGAGATCGGCCGATACGACCCACACTCCTCTGCCGATTTACCTTTTTTTAAAAAGAAAATAATTTGCGTACGTTTCCATGAGTCAGGAGCCTTACCCTCTTTACCAATAAATCTTATAACCTGACTAAATGGTATCACTAACTCCTCCATAAACCTCTTATAAAATTCCAAAGGAATGGTGTCGTCTCCCGCTGCGTTTCCTGATGGTAGAGAAGTAATTGCTAATTTTATTTCTTCTATTGTTATATCACTAGTTAAATAATTAGCTGTTTCATTCTCCACCCGTAGAGGGATTATTCTGTATATAATTAGATATTTCATCTTGATTAGACTGATACTCTGGAGTATATAGCATCTGATAATAAGCCACAAATTGTTCCAATATCTGTTTTGGTTGTTCATATAATTTGTTATCAATCCCCTTAACCTTTTTATAATTGTCTTGGCCCTATCATCTGCTACTTTAAATGCTAAGATCTTACCTATCTTTTCCCCTGACTCGTATTGCGCCAAGTGGTATTTATTAAGTTTCGCTATACTCCTTTCCCTGAATGTTTTTTTCAGTGCTGATCGATGATCCACTAAACTATACCCCAACTCATCTGCATTTTGAAGGCCTCTAGTAACTGCATCAATATGCTCATTTTCTATCTTCCGTATAGCCAATATAGTAATTTCCATTTTCATCTTCTGTTCTTTGTTCTGTCTCAAGATGAATTGCTGGGCAAAACCTCTAATTGTTGCTTTATATGTGTCCCACACTACTATAGGCGAGAGCTGTCCCTGTATTTATTCCCAAAAACTCCTTAAGATGTGCCCTAGTCTGAGTTACAAATTCTTCATCTGTAAGCAGATATCTGGGAAAGGAGAAAGAGCGGGTGTTTTTATTTTCAGGGGAGATCCTAAATGTAAGAAGAACAGGATTGTGATCTGACGTAACCCTCGGGCAAATTTCCATACTGCTTGACCATAAAATACTATCTGATGCCCAGGCCATGTCAATTCTTGAATATAACTTGTGAGGGCAGAATAATACGTGTAACCTGCTATATCGGGATAGAGAGTCCTCCAAACATCTTTAATTACCTGCAACCGCCCCAACTCCCATATAGCTGCCCGTGTCTTTCGCATCCTTTGAAATGCCCCCCTCCGTGTAGTATCCACTCCATAATCCATTACACAATTAAAATCCCCCATCACCTACCGCTCCCCCTCCCAATTTAGTAATTCCAAAGTAGCTGCTTCTATTGCAGTGGGATCGTCTACATTGGGGCCATATAGTGAGCAAAAAACGTATTTTTTGCCAGCTAATTTCACTTGAGCTATAGCCCATCTACCCCCATTATCCGAGAGTGTCCTACAAACTTCCACTCGAAATCGTTTGCTCCTTAAAATAGCTACACCCCAAATAGACACCGTTTGTGCCGAGCAGACTATCACCTCATACCCTAAATGTCTCAAAAAGCCTCTATCTTTATAAGACAGGTGTGTTTCTGACAACATAACAATCTGGGGGTTATACATTTTTTATTCTTCTGCTACTAGCTGCCTCTTAATCTTACTGTTGAGACCAGCGACATTCCAGGCTAAACACCTTATCATTGCCATCCCAATATAAATTCTTCCCTGCCTCTACTATAATCCATCTCCATTGGCTTTTGATTATCTTGTTGCTTCCTTTCCCTCTTACAAATATATTTACTTTTTCCCCTTTCCCTTCAATTGTGTTGACTTTTTCTGTTACTTGACACACACCACCACCAACCCACCCAAACCCCCACCCACCCACCCGCAACCTAAAGGAGGAATCATCCCCTTCTCACAGCTGCCGATGGTGTGGCAGCTAGATTGGAAACCTGCTTCCACAGTGGCCGCTAAGAAGTCTCGGGCCCCTGAATTCATTTGACCAGAGAGGACATAGCCAAATAAAAACCAACCACAAAATCTTAAAATCTTAACATTAATCCAGATTCAATCTTAAACAGTCTCTTCTTTCTCTTTCTGCCATTTTGATAATACTTCCTTGACCTCAGGTTCAGACATAAAAAAGAGCGATTGACCGCTCCTGATAATCTTCAAACGTGCTGGTTCCTGTAAATAGACTTGAGCCCTTGTAGCTTTTAGGGGATCAATTAACTGTCTCAAGCGCCACCGTCTGTCCATAGTTGCCTTACAGAAGTCGGAGCGGAAAAAGATCGAATAGGACCCTACAGCTATCGGTGTTCGAGGGCCCGCTTTCAAAGAAACTGCCTGTCTTAGCAAATAGTTCCCGAAATATATCAAAAACGGCCTTGGATAACGATCATCCTTCCGGCGTTGCACCAATGGAAGTCTGTGAGCCCTCTGGATCTGGCAGTCCCAATCCCAGTCCACCAGATCCGGAAAGGCCTTCTGCATCATTTGCACAATAAATGTTCTTGAGTCTGAGCCCTCTTGCCCTTCAGGAATACCAAATACTTTTAGATTCTGCCTCCTTTGCCTATTTTCCAACTCTTCAAGTTTGAATTCCAGGTTTACTAGCTGATCATCATGTTGCTGTGTCAAGTTTACCACTTTGGCAGTAACCTCCTCCGTAGTGACCACTCTCTGCTGTAATTCCATTATCTCGTTGGTCATTTCACATACTTTCCCCTGTTACTTCCTTCAAGGACGATTGGATACTAAAATTATCTGCCCTAATCTGGGTAAAAACTCTCTCGTCTCTTCCCTCTGGTCTTTTAAAGCTTGTAATATCAGGGAAAGTATTGGAGTGTCATTTTCTTCAGCATATCCCTTTTGCGAATCCTCCCCGGCTTTAATAATTGGGGCCGTTGAAAAGAGCTAGATACCATGAGTGGTTCATTTTGACCTGAGCCACCCTCTCTCTCGAGTGTTATGCAAGGCTCTGAATCCAGATCCGTTTCTGAACAGCTTTCCCCTTGTGCTATCGGACCAGACTTGATAGCACTAACGACACTTGCAGCTTTATCCGTCAGCCCTACATCTGATAGCCTCGACATCACAGTTTTAATTCCTCCTTTTGATTGTACCCATTTCCGCATTGGGCTATTGGCAGGCAATCCCTTAATTGGTGTCTTTTTCTTACTGGCAGACACAGCTCTAGATGTACTTTGACTCCTACTTGCTTCTTTCAAATTTTTAGCTTTTAGGCTCTTTTTCTTTTCTTTTAATAATAATAATACCGGAGAGGTCACTTGCTCTACCCTTATATCTGTATAGGGTTGCTGCCCTGCATCGTCATCTTCAGTGTCCTGATTATCTTGTTCCCCCTCTCCTTGAATTACAACTGTCTCTTCAGATTCCATAACTAAGACAGAATATTCCAGTACTGCATGCTCTGCCATAAGCGTGGTACAGCCGTTCACCTCGTCAGATGTTTTATCTATTTCATGATTATACTGGTTATACTGGTCAGTTTCTGTAGCATGCTCATACTCATTTGATCCAATATTTAGCTGTGAAATTGCTTTCTGTACCACTGTGTGCCCAGTTCCTGTTACTAATTCATCTATAGCGCTTGAGTGCGCTAAATTATTTTTCTCCGCCCCCCCCCAGTTTTCCCCATGTGTCAGCACCGTCCAATTTCTCAGCCCCTGCTAAGTCACCTTCCATTTCCATAGGCACTACCCGCTCTAAGTCCTCAGCGACAGCCTGCACCGCATCTGGGTTACTACCCCCATTGGTACTATCATTATTAGTTTGTTCCTGATTAATTGAATTAGTGATTATTTCAACTAGTTTGCTGCTAGTTGTTGGATCTGCATCACTTTCTGCCTCTAACAGTTCTGTTGCCTTTTTAGACTGCAGGTAGCGCAAAACTAGCTTTCGAAAATTCGCCGCTTGTTTCACACACTCTGTCCCAACAGCATCAGTCTTCCCTGCTGCCTTTGCACCCCTCGGTGTCTCCCCACTCACCAGCTGTCGACTCGTAGCACGAGTCCCTCTTACGGAGTTCTTCTGTGGGGCCATCTCGGGCGGAGGGAGTAGCAGTATAGCAGTCCCTGAATTGGTGTAGTACGCTATACGCCAAGCTGCCAGTCGCGCTGCCTCGTAGGTGAGCAACAATCGAGGGAGACGAAGCAAACGGCTCAATCCAATCCTTGCAAGCGTCTGCATCCGGCACTACCGCTACCAGCAAGGCTGTCAGATGAATCAGGTGAATCCAATACTGTCGAGCCGGTCGAGCCGAATCGAGCCTGGAACATACCAAATCCTCTCGTTTCCCGTGGGCTGAGTTTCGGCTTCAGGCTTCTGGTTTCACAGGTAAGCTCTCCTCCCGCCGTAATACATTAAGGGGTCGATTCCGATTCGGGCCGGAAATCTCTCCGACCGAGCCGGACCCGGAGAGATTTCCGACCGAATCGGACCCGTGCAGTCCGACCGAACGAGTACGATGCGCACGTATGTTATCGGACACGAGTCGGTCGGACTCCCATTGAAGTCAATGGGAGCCGGTCGTCACAACGCGTACGCGGGCTCCCATTGCCTCCAATGGGTGCGAGGCGGACAAGGCGCCCCCTACAGCGAGTACGCCGCGGGCGCTTCGCGGCGTACACGCACAGGTAGGGGGACCCTTGGGTCCCCCCTGTGTGCGCCTCGCGCGGGTGCGCGTACAGGGGGTCCGACACGGACCCCAAAGTGCGGCTCCGACAGCGAGTTCGAGTCGGACGGCGCGAGTCGGTCGGAGCGGTCGAGGTGCGCATCGTACTTACCCGGCCGGAAAACGTCTCCATTGCGCGGTGCGAATCGGGTCCGAGCGAGTCGGTCGGAGCGGTTCGAGTCCGAGCGAGTCGGTCGGAGCTGTCGGGACGCCCGGACGAGTCGGTCGGCGAGTCGCATCGTACTCGCTCGGCCGGACCCGTTTACGGTTCGGTCGGGAAACAGGCTTTCGCATGGCTTTTTTCCCGACCGAATGGTATTGGGTGCGCCTCCGACCGAGATCGGAATCGGCCCCTAAGTGTTCTTTACAGATGCTCCGCTCACCATTCTACACCTATAAAGTTTTTCTCTTTTCCTCACGTTATCTTCCCACGTTAAAGTGTTAACAGCAACACTCCTCTCATGTTTAGCAAACAAACAGGAGCACAGGAGTCACCAGCTTCTTAGCAGCCGTATCGCGGTGCAGGTTTCACGGACGGCGTCTCTCCGCCATCTTGCTCCCTCCGACCGGCAATCATTCTTTAAATGCTAATTTCTAACTATAACGTGCCTGAAACCTATGGTTTTTTCAGTGAATTTCTAAGGTTTTTTAAATGCTAATTTCTAACTATAACGTGCCTGAAACCTATGGTTTTTCAGTGAATATATATATATTTATTATACTATGTATACATGTGAAAATGTCTCGGTCCCCTGTTTGCCTCGGTGGCACGGAAAAAATGGGTGGAACTGACGTCAGCACGCCGACGAGGTCCTCTTATGGCTCCGATGATGTCATACGGTGTCGCGAGCGGAGCCGTGCTCGTTGACGTGGGAGAGCTAGGAAAGAATTTCCGTGGAATGCTGGTGCAGGGGATATTCACCTAAGTGTTCAGGCTAGTCCTTTGGGAGCAACTGTTTATGTTGCCACTCCAGAAACCGAAACCAGTGATCCGAGGGCAGAGGCCCTGCAGATGGCACACGAGGTGGGGTGCCCAGTCGTGTGCACCGGCGGGGCAGCGAAGTGACAAGCACCACAACCCACAAAAAAGGTAACGAGGGCACTGAATAACACAGGATCTTCTCTTTGTATCTGGCAGGAACAACAAAGTTAAAATGCCCTAGTACCAAAATGTAGAATTAGTGCTACAACGGTCTTCAAGAGGACCTGCGATGGCGCTTCTGCCTCCCGTACCCTGGAGGCGGCACATGGGTCACGCGGTACGGTCATACTGCGGTGGGACGCACACTCGTTGACCTCTCATGGCACTGATCCACACTTCAGGGAGGACGCTTTCCATTAGCTATGTTTTCTGATGACATGTCGCGCCAGCCCCGTCCAACAACAGAACTCCTTTAGATCCAAACAGACTCTTCCACTCTCTCACCGGAAGTGAAACCAGGCCACACGGACACTTTCACAATACAACAGCCGGGAATGCACTTTTCGGTAAAAAACCACATTCCTTCCTCCTAATTAATCAAATAAACGTCTCACTGAAGAACAGGGGCCAGCTTCGATCGGTAAACAGCCGTTACAACAACTTTTTACTTTGCGATACCATTACAACGCATGCATTACCACGCATGCGTTGTACATCACGAATTCATTACTACGCATTTTTTAGAACGCATGGTCATTTACCACGCATGCCTTTACAACGAATTTTGTTGTAAAGGTATGTATGGTAAATGACCATGCTTCTAAAAACATGTAAGACGATCCATGTCGTTGTAAGGAAACAGAGGCTGTTCCGTTTCCTCACAACGGCGTGCACCGCCCCTCAGAGATGACGTGAAGCAGGAACCACGAGGAGAGAGGAACCATGAGGAGTGAGAGGTAAGGGGATTGGGCATGGGGTGGGGGTTTCTTTTCTAGGGTTTAGGGTAGTGCAGTGGTGTTTGGGTGGTGTAGGGGGTCGTGCTAGGGGTAGTGTTTTAGGGTTTAGGGTAGTGCAGTGGTGTTTGGGTAGTGTAGGGGGTCGTGCTGGGGGTAGTGGTTTAGGGTTTAGGGTAGTGCAGTAGTGTAGGGGGTCGTGCTGGGGGTAGTGTTTTAGGGTTTAGGGTAGTGCAGTGGTGTATGGGTAGTGTAGGGGGTCGTGCTGGGGTAGTGTTTTAGGGTTTAGGGTAGTGCAGTGGTGTTTGAGTAGTGTAGGGGTCATGCTGGTGGTAGTGTTTTAGGGTTTAGGGTAGTGCAGTGGTGTTTGTGTAGTGTAGGGGGTCATGCTGGGGGTAGTGTTTTATGGTTTAGGGTAGTGCAGTGGTGTTTGGGTAGTGTAGGGGGTCGTGCTGGGGGTAGATTTAGGGTTTAGGGTAGTGCAGTGGTGTTTGGGTAGTGTAGGGAGTCGTGCTGGGGGTAGTGTTTTAGGGTTTAGGGTAGTGCAGTGGTGTTTGTGTAGTGTAGGGGGTTGTGCTGGGGGTAGTGTTTTAGGGTTTATGTTAGTGCAGTGGTGTTTGGGTAGTGTAGGGGGTAGTGCTGGGGTAGTGTTTTAGGGTTTAGGGCAGTGCAGCGGTGTTTGTGTAGTGAAGGGGGTCATGCTGTGGGTAGTGTTTTAGGGTTTAGGGTAGTGCAGTCGTGTTTGTGTAGTGTAGGGGTCGTGTTTTAGGGTATAGGGTAGTGCAGTGGTGTTTGGGTAGTGGAGGGGGTCATGCTGGGGTTAGTGTTTTAGGGTGTAGGGTAGTGCAGTGGTGTTTGGGTAGTGTAGGGGGTGGTGCTGGGGGTAGTGTTTTAGGGTTTAGGGTAGTGCAGTGGTGTTTGTGTAGTGTGGGAGGTCATGCTGGGGGTATATTTAGGGTTTAGTGTAGTGCAGTGGTGTTTGGGTAGTGTAGGGAGTCGTGCTGGGGGTAGTGTTTTAGGGTTTAGGGTAGTGCAGTGGTGTTTGGGTAGTGTAGGGAGTCGTGCTGGTGGTAGTGTTTTAGGGTTTAGGGTAGTGCAGTTATGTTTGGGTAGTGTAGGGTGTCGTGCTGGGGTAGTGTTTTAGGGTTTAGGGTAGTGCAGTGGTGTTTGGGTAGTGGAGGGTAGTGTTTTAGGGTTTAGGGTAGTGCGCCCAACCAGCCACAATATCCGTGGACAAAGGGGATCCTGACTCTTTGGAACGCTCCGTCAATTGAATAATTTGGGTCAAGGGCCCTACCACGTCCAAGACCTATCAATTCCTTTCTTGGGATCCCTCATATACTTGGAGAAAAAGGTACATAGTTTCTCATCAATTTCAGGCGTGTGTGCCACCTTCCCCTTCAGTGAGGGCCTGGGGCATTCTCCCCTCATCCTATTCCTGACCTCCCTTTCAAGGGGTTGATGGATTTTCCCACCACATACTCTGCCACTTTGGCGTCAGGTGTCCACTCTGCCGACCTAGGATGGTAAATTTGGGTAGGCTCGAACATTTCCGAGTGGACCCCGTCCCCAACCGGGGACTGAGAGGAGTGGGACTCTGGACGCCAGGGATGCCCGAGTCCTTATCCTCATCGGAGGAGAATCGTCCTCCGATACACCCTCTCCCTCTAAGGGAAACCCGCCGTCGGGGTCTACAATAGTGGTGACAGTGTCGCAATTTACTCCGGGCCCCTCCTCCTCCTGGCAGGGTGCATGTTTTAGCGTTCGCGCACTCTTGAGGAAGGTCTCCGTAAGTTTATCAAATCCTTCCAAGTGCCCCGCGTTATGCTTAACGGCCCTTTTATTCCCCATCTGGGAGCTACTTGGACCCGCCACCACCAGATCTGGGTCACTGAACACCCCAGGGATGCTTTTCGCCAGCTTATCAACCTGATCCCTAAGAGGAGCCAGCGCCCTAGAAATAACCAGAGAGAGGGCTTGGTCTACTGCTGGAGGGAGAAGTTGGGGGGCCATTCCTCCTCCACTTCCTGGTAGGAGGAGTAAAAATGGTCTTCTGGAGAAGACATGATAGCAGAGGGTGTGAGCACAGAACAAATGCCCTTAAAATCCTTAAGACAGCCCCCTCGCCGGTGCTCCAACAGCTGGGCTTTCCCCGAAGCTGTTATAAGAATAGACTGAGGCGCAATACCAATTACCACCACCAGGTGTCGCTGGTCACTAACGTGGCCGTTTGGGGAAATCACCGCGTAGCAGTCTCAAAATTAGGCGAGGGTTGGTCGGGAATCAAGCGGACACTAAAGGAGTGACCGGATTCCCAAACGCGCGTAAAGACCAGCGGGAGCGCTCGACGGAGCTGCCTTGCTTGGACCAGACGCGCCTGACAGGATCTCACCGCGCGCAGAGCACACAGCGGGAGAAACTGCGAGGGGGAGAACGCGCTCGGGCAAGAACCTGCTGCGCAGGGAATATGAAACAATACCAAGGCAATAATGCTAATAACGTGCACAAGAAACCGCTATACAAACAGCAACAACGTCAGATTAAGCCAAGAATGTAAGGAATGCACTTAACTGACGAGCAGTGAAGAAAGAGGAAGCGGAAGGGACGTCACGATATTATATACGATGGACTGCGATATGATTTGATTATAGTTGCCTTGGAGACTACCCCCCTAATGGTTAATGGGTTGTGTAGTCTTTTGTTTAATGATTGTTGTGTTACGTTTTCTTTGAACTGCTATGCAAATAAAGTGAGGAAAGATATGCATAATCCTCACCTCCGTCCTGCCATAGAATTCATTAAACTTTATTTGATCTGATTTAGAAACATAGATCATAAAAGTGTACATAAAAACAGTAAATCCTCTTTCCTAATACAATACAGTGAGAATTAATTAAAACCAGTAGGTAAAAACGGGTGTTACAAAGCCCGGTTCAGAGCAACTTCAGGTTAACAGAATCGTAAAGTTCAATGTTTCGCAAGATCAATCTCATGTACTTCGTGCAAAATACGCAATAAGGGGTCCAAGTAAGATGTAACGCTCCAATACCTGACCAGTTTGCACTATATAAAACTGCAGAAAAACTAAAAATAAAAAGTGTTTTGCACACTTCTGTCATTGGGCTATATGTGGGCTACATCTGGGTGATATTTGTGCTACATTTGGGCTCTTTTTTCTCTGGTGGCCATCTTGGGAGACTTATTTGTTATGAAGTTTCCTAATTTCGTCATTTACTGCAGTCTCCTCAGTAGGAAATGCTTTCAGTTTTTACTTTGATTCCATCAAGAAGGTATTCAGATGTGTCACACATTTGCCATAAATTCAGAATGTTAGCACTCTAGTTGTTCATTAGATCACTGTAGTAAAGCTACTGCTCACCAGGGAGTTAACTGGAAGTCTACTGCTGGTATTGAAAGTGATTGTTTCAGTCTGCATGTCAGAATTATCTAATGAAATAGAAGAGGATTTGAGATCTCACTTAAAACATGCCCTAAATTTTATTTCTGCAGCACTAACCATAATTTCTATGGCAAAATGAACCCCCTCATTTTGTTCCTTTTTAAATTAAATGTTTTAAGTGTTACCAGTTTATTCCAATCAAGATGGCTTCAGGTGTGCCATACTTTTGTCATATGTAAGACTGTTAGCGCTCTAGTTGTTCTTTAGAACACTCTGGGAAGCTGCAGTAGAACACAAAGGCATCAACTGACAGGCTGCTCCTGTTGAAATATAACAGGAAGATATTTGAGATCTCACTTAAAACATGTCCTAATTTTTCTTTCTACAGCACTAACCATCATTTCTATGACAAAATGAACCCCCTCATTTTGTTCCTTTTTAAATTAAATGTTTTAAGAGTTACCAGTTTATTCCAATCAAGATGGCTTCAGGTGTGCCATAATTTTGTCATAAGTAAGACTGTTAGCGCTCTAGTTGTTCTTTAGAACACTCTGGGAAGCTGCAGTAGAACACAAAGGCATCAACTGACAGGCTGCTCCTGTTGAAATATAACAGGAAGATATTTGAGATCACACTTGAAACATGTCCTAATTTTTCTTTCTACAGCACTAACCATAATTTCTATGACAAAATGAACCCCATCATTTTGTTCCTTTTTAAATGAAATGTTTTAAGTGTTACCAGTTTATTCCAATCAAGATGGCTTCAGGTGTGCCATACTTTTGTCATAAGTAAGGCTGTTAGCACTCTAGTTGTTCTTTAGAACACTCTGGGAAGCTGCAGTAGAACACAAAGGCATCAACTGACAGGCTGCTCCTGTTGAAATATAACAGGAAGATATTTGAGATCTCACTTAAAACATGTCCTAATTTTTCTTTCTACAGCACTAACCATAATTTCTATGGCAAAATGAACCCCTTCATTTTGTTCCTTTTTAAATTAAATGTTTTCAGTGTTACCAGTTTATTCCAATCAAGATGGCTTCAGGTGTGCCATACTTTTGTCATAAGTAAGACTGTTAGCTCTCTAGTTGTTCTTTAGAACACTCTGGGAAGCTGCAGTAGAACACAAAGGCATCAACTGACAGGCTGCCCCTGTTGAAATATAACAGGAAGATATTTGAGATCACACTTGAAACATGTCCTAATTTTTCTTTCTACAGCACTAACCATAATTTCTATGACAAAATGAACCCCATCATTTTGTTCCTTTTTAAATTAAATGCTTTAAGTGTTACCAGTTTATTCCAATCAAGATGGATTCAGGTGTGCCATACTTTTGTCATAAGTAAGGCTGTTAGCACTCTAGTTGTTCTTTAGAATACTCTGGGAAGCTGCAGTAGAACACAAAGGAATCAACTGACAGTCTCTGCCTTTGTTGGATGTACATGTTTTACTGAGAATGTCAGACTTCATTCTCACATGACTGAGAAAGATAATGTGAATTTACAGAAAATATGCTCTCATTTTAGCTTCTGGAGCACCTTCCAAAACTGTATGGGACAAGCATGTGAAAATAGTTTTCTCTCAAACATGATTCATGATATCCCAGCAGAAGGTTTTTCACAGGGTAAAATCACCTTAGAACACACCACAATTCCTGAAATTAGTATGGTACCATCAACAAATGAATTCTAATGTAACTAAAGGCTGTTATCACCCTTTATAGTTCTCCTTTTGGTAACCCTCAAAATCTTCGATTCACTACAATGCATTTCAATGGGGTACTATCATTTATATTGGTCCCAAGATGGCTGCCAGCAATTCCAGGATGAAGTGCTGACAGCCAATCAGATCTCACGATGACATGTGTGGTTAGGCTCCGCCCAGATATATATGTGTTTTCTTTTTCAAATTTCTCAGGAACTACTGAACGGATTTACACCATTTAACCAAAAGGCACGACTCTGAACCAAGGGCTACCTTTTTGCCAAATTTGGTGTAATTCCGTTCAGCAGTTCGGGCTGTAGCTGCGATGAAAGGTTCCTATGGAAAATTGCATGGGGAAAACACGTTTTGGGACCCCCCTTTTTTCTCGGCCCCCACTTGACGAATCACCCCGAAACTTTCAAGACAGGAACTGACCGGAGCCGGTCACTAGTTTTGAAAATTTCGCGAAGATTCGTCAACCGGCGCCAAAGTTATTGGGGAAACAAAAAACGCTTTTCCTATGGAAACTAGGTCCTAACTATAACTACCTACGCACGTGATTGTTGATGGACCTTTACATTATTCGTCAGAACAAAAGGGATAAAGGAAAGCATAATTATTGCACTTAGTGTGAGGGCTTATTGTCAAATAAGCAACGTCTGTAGCATAATTATTGGATTCACAAAGAACGCAATTTGTTGTAATTTGTGGTAAATTGGCTTAAATTTGCATTGCAGAAATAAATATTTAAAATAAAAACAAGAAACTGTCAATGGGTGTTTTAAAGGATTCAGCATGAAATTATAACAATATTTATACATGTCTAATAAAGCTTCCTTGTGGGTTGCCAGGGCATGCAGTCAGTTGCAAATTACTTTAGGAGTGGTGCAGGGCATTTTGGTGGATTAAAAAATAATTGGGCTTCTGAATCATAATAAAAACGTCATCAGTTGGCGTAATGAATGTTTTATACATCTTTTGCCGTAAAAGTTATTAAGCTTAGGTCATTTTGCTGGATGCTCGTATTATTCTTTTTAATGTATGCACCAGCTTTCTGTGCAATGCTTGCATTGTTCAGAACATGTAGCTTCACCTCAGAGATGTTTGTCTGTAGTACTTGGAAATTTATAAAGGTGCTTTTTTGCAAATACCAGTGGATGCAGACATCATGACGTCATGGGCCGAAGCCTGAGGCTTGGCAGTCCAGGGCTATGAACTGACTCCTATTGTTTCCACATACACAAGGCTTTCGGCCTTGCCGCAGAAGTAGCAACAGTGCTGCATCAATCGTCATCTACAGCTGTCGATTGACTTTATCATGTCAGTTATCTTTTGTAGGTTGCACTCGAGGTCAGGTGACCATCTTAAGGTTTGCACATTGTTGCTGCATTTTTTCTTCTTCACACTGTCAGATAATATTTGATTCACACGCACGCACTGTTCAATTGAGTCCCATTTTCTAAGACTTACTGCTGTAATTCAACATAGTGCCCTGAGAGCCTTTGCGCATTGCAAGTTTGCACGCCTGAGTTAAGCAGACCACTTTATCCAAATCTCACAGGATTTGTGGCTTTGTCTCCATATTTCTTAAACAGTGGAGATACCCATGAGCAATAGGGGTACAAAGTGCATCCTATAAGATTAAAAATTGAATAACATGAACAATAGACCAATCAATCAATCAATCACAGAATTTGTAAAGCACACTACTTACCCGTGAGGGTCTCAAGGCGCTAGGGAAAAAAGAAAAAGGGGGGGGTGCTGCTACTGGTCGAACAACCAGTTCTTGAGTAGCCTCCTGAAGGTCAACAGGTCTTGGGTCTGTCGTAGGCTTAGTGGAAGGGTGTTCCAGGTCTTGGCGGCGAGGTGGGAGAAGGATCTGCCGCCGGTGGTAGTTCTTCGAATGCGAGGGACGGTGGCGAGGGAGAGGTCGGCGGAGCGGAGTTGGCGGTTGGGGACGTAGAAGAGGAGTCGTCTGTTGAGGTAGGCTGGGCCAGTCTTGTGGAGTGCCTTGTGTGCGTGGATGAGGAGTTTGAAGGAGATTCTCCTGTCGACGGGGAGCCAGTGCAGGTTCCTCAGGTGGGGGGTGATGTGGCTGTGGCGTGGTACATCGAGGATCAGGCGTGCGGAGGCGTTTTGTATGCGTTGCAGCCGCTTGATGAGCTTGGCCGGGGCTCCCGCGTAGAGGGCGTTCCCATAGTCAAGTCTGCTACTGACGAGGGCCTGGGTGACTCGTACATGTACAATGTACAATGTACAATGTACATCTACAGGTTTCGATTCCTTTGGTACAGTGTTTCATGATAATCAATTAACCGTTGCAGAAGTCTGTACTTAAGTTTCCCCTGTGTCTTATTTTTGATGGCTCTCTTTTATCCAAAAATCATACTTTGTGTATCAGTGAGTGGGTCTTCACCGGATATGCTAAGAAAATTGATTCATAGTTAAAAAATGGTGCTTCTTTCTTCAGTAACGATTTCCACTTGAAGCACAATCCTAAAGTCTTGCTTTAACACAAACACCTTTTTTGGTTTGTCTAGAAATCCAATTCTAAACATAGTTTTGCAGAGAGGTTTTAAACGTTTCTGTTTTCTTTACATTGTTTTTCTTTAGATGCCGATTTCACGTGGGACAATTACTTTTGTTCTGTTACCAGACATACAAAGCACTTTTATCATCAACGCTCATGCAGCATTCGCAAACTGTGCGTTGTTGTTACTTTTCGTCTTACATCTGATTTTATCACAAAAGGTTTTTTTAGTCCTTACTGATGCGTTTTCAGAGATTTTAAAGCCAGCTCACAGGCATTTAAGCTCAGATCTACACTTCAGAGAGGTTCATCTCATGTTGAAGTCATTCCTTTTATTATAAAACAGAACTGCACGTCATAGCCAGTTGTGTCACAGGGAACATGTTTATATTTTTCTGACTAATTGATTGTTAGTTGTGTCAGTTTTGAGAGTATGTTGATGCTGGGGTGTGAGTGAGAGTGTGACCTGAAACAGTTGGAAGACGTGACAAGTTCATCAAATGAACATGTTCTTTAAGATGCTCCGTCTGCATTTTAAGGGCCCTTCTGTCCCTCTGACCTTTGTCAGCTGTGCCTTTCTCTGGTGCTGAAAATATTCACACCAGGGCAGGACACTCTTGAGACAACTATGAGCAGCCTGCAAGCTGCTGACCAGCTGGTCAGCTCATGCATCTACAGAGTCGCTTGGTCTGTGAGTGGGCCAGAGACGGTCTGGTTGTCTCCTTTTTGTTGCCCTTTCTCTTGCCTCTTTCTGCACCTCGCTTGCCTCTTTCTGCACCTCTCTTGCCTCTTTCTGCACTTCTCTTGCCTCTTTCTGCCCCTCTCTTGCCCCTTTCTGCAGCTCACTCTCTTCTTTCTGCACCTCTCTTGCTTCTTTCTGCACCTCTCTTCCCTCTTTCTGCAGCTCTCTTCCTGTTTCTGCACCTCTCTTGCCTCTTTCTGCACCTTTCTTCCTCTTTCTGCACCTCTCTTGCCTCTTTCTGCACTTCTCTTGCCTCTTTCTGTACCCCACTTGCCTCTTTCTGTACCCCTCTTGCCTCTTTCTGCACCTCTCTTGCCTCTTTCTGCACCTCTCTTGCCTCCTTCTGCTCTTCTCTTGCCTCTTTCTGCACCTCACTTGCCTCTTTCTGTACCTTTCTTCCTCTTTCTGCACCTCTTTTGCCTCTTTCTACACCTCTTACCTCTTTCTGCACCCCTCTTGCCTCTTTCTGCACCCCTCTTGCCTCTTTCTGCACCTCTTTTGCCTCTTTCTGCACCTCTCTTCCCTCTTTCTGCAGCTCACTCTCTTCTTTCTGCACCTCTCTTGCCTCTTTCTGCACCTCTCTTGCCTCTTTCTGCACCTCTCTTCCTCTTTCTGCACCTCTCTTGCCTCTTTCTGCACCTCCCTTGCCTCTATCTGCACCTCTCTTGCCTTTCTACTAAACTCTTGCCTCTTTCTGCACCTCTCTTGACTCTTTCTGCACCTCTCTTGACTCTTTATGCACCTCTCCTGACTCTTTCTGCACTTCTCGTGCCTCTTTCTGCACTTCACTTGCCTCTTTCTGTACCCCTCTTGCCTCTTTCTGCACCTCTGTTGGTTCTTTCTGCACTGCTTTGGCTTCTTCCTGCACCTCTGTTCCAAATTTCTGCATCCCTCTTGCCTTTTTCTGCACCCTTCTTGCCTCAGTCTGCCCACCTGTAGTTCTCTTGCCTCCTTCTACACCTCACATGCCTCTTTTTGCACCTCTGTTGCTTCTTTCTGCACCTCTCTCAGATTTCTGCACCCATCTTGCCTCTTTCTGCACCCCTTTTACCTGTTTCTGCACCCCACTTGCCTCTGTCTGCACCTCTGTTCTCTCTTTCTGTACCTCTTTTGCCTGTTTCTGCACTTTGCTTGCCTCTTTCTGCACCTCCCTTGCCTCTTTCTGCACCTCTCTTGCCTCTTTCTGCACCTCTCTTGCCTCTTTCTGCACTTCTCTTGCCTCTTTCTGCCCCTCTCTTGCCCCTTTCTGCAGCTCACTCTCTTCTTTCTGCACCTCTCTTGCCTCTTTCTGCACCTCTCTTTCCTCTTTCTGTAGCTCACTCATCTTTCTGCACCTCTCTTGCCCCTTTCTGCACTTCTCTTGCTTCTTTATGTGCCTTTCTTCCTGTTTCTGCACCTCTCTTGCCTCTTTCTGCACCTTTCTTCCTCTTTCTGCACCTCTCTTGCCTCTTTCTGCACTTCACTTGCCTCTTTCTGTACCCCTCTTGCCTCTTTCTGGACCTCTCTTGCCTCTTTCTGCACCTCACTTGCTTCTTTCTGTACCTTTCTTCCTCTTTCTGCACCTCTTTTGCCTCTTTCTACACCTCTTACCTCTTTATGCACCTCTCTTGCCTCTTTCTGCTCATCTCTTGACTCTTTCTGTACCCCTCTTGCCTCTTTCTGCACCCTGTTGCCTCTTTCTGCACCCCTCTTGCCTCTTTCTGCACCTCTCATCCCTCTTTCTGCAGCTCACTCTCTTCTTTCTGCACCTCTATTGCCTCTTTCTGTACCTCTTTTGCCTCTTTCTGCACCTCTCTTCCCTTTCTGCACCTCTCTTGCCTCTTTCTGCACCTCTCTTGCCTCTATCTACACCTCTCTTGCCTTTCTATTAAACTATTGCCTCTTTCTGCATCTCTCTTGCCTCTTTCTGCACTTCTCTTGCCTCTTTCTGCACTTCTGCACCTCTCTTGACTCTTTTTGCACCTCTCTTGACTCTTTCTGCACCTCTCTTGACTCTTTCTGCGCTTCTCTTGCTTCTTTCTGTGGCTTTCTTCCTTTTTCTGCACTTCTCTTGCCTCTTTCTGCACTTCACTTGCCTCTTTCTGTACCCCTCTTGCCTCTTTCTGCACCTCTGTTGGTTCTTTCTGCACTGCTCTGGCTTCTTCCTGCACCTCTGTTTCAAATTTATGCATCCCTCTTGCCTTTTTCTGTACCCCTCTTGCCTCAGTCTGCCCACCTGTTCCCTCTTTCTGTACCTCTTTTGCCTGTTTCTGCAACTCTCTTGCCTCTTTCTGTAGTTCACTTGCCTTCTTCTGCACCTCACATGCCTCTTTTTGCACCTCTGTTGCTTCTTTCTGCACCTCTCTTGCAAATTTCTGCACCCATCTTGCCTCTTTCTGCACCCCTTTTACCTGTTTCTGCACCCCTCTTGCCTCTGACTGCACCTCTGTTCCCTCTTTCTGTACCTCTTTTGCCTGTTTCTGCAACTCTCTTGCCTCTTTCTGCAGTTCTCTTGCCTCCTTCTGCACCTCTGTTGCTTCTTTCTGCACTTCTCTTGCCTCTTTCTGCACCCCTGTTGCTTCATTCTGCACTTTCCATACTTCTTTCTGCACCTGTCTTGCTTCTTTCTGCACCCCTGTTGTCTCTTTCTGCACTCGTCTTCCCTCTTTCTGTACCTTTCTTGCCTGTTTCTGCATCTCACTTGCCTCTTTCTGCACTTTTCTTGCTTCTTTCTACACCTCTGTTGCTTCTTTCAGCAATTCTCTTGCCTCTTTCTGCACCTCTCTTGCCTGTTTCTGCACCTCTGTTGGTTCTTTCTGCACTGCTCTGGCCTCTTCATGCACCTCTGTTCCAAATTTCTGCACCCCTCTTCCCTCTTTGTGCACCTCTCTTGCCTCAGTCTGCCCACCTGTTCCCTCTTTCTGTACCCCTTTTGCCTGTTTCTGCAACTCTCTTGCCTCTTTCTGCAGTTCTCTTGCCTCCTTCTGCACCTCACTTGCCTCTTTTTGCACCTCTGTTGGTTCTTTCTGCACTGCTCTGGCCTCTTCATGCACCTCTGTTCCAAATTTCTGCACCCCTCTTCCCTCTTTGTGCACCTCTCTTGCCTCAGTCTGCCCACCTGTTCCCTCTTTCTGTACCCCTTTTGCCTGTTTCTGCAACTCTCTTGCCTCTTTCTGCAGTTCTCTTGCCTCCTTCTGCACCTCACTTGCCTCTTTTTGCACCTCTGCTGGTTCTTTTGCACTGCTCTTGCTTCATTCTGCACCCCTCTTGCAAATTTCTGCACCCCTCTTGCCTCTTTCTGCACCCCTTTTACCTGTTTCTGCACCTCTCTTGCCTCTGTCTGCACCTCTGTTCCCTCTTTCTGTACCTCTTTTGCCTGTTTCTGCAACTCTCTTGCCTCTTTCTGCAGTTCTCTTGCCTCTTTCTGCACCCCTGTTGCTTCATTCTGCACTTTCCATGCTTCTTTCTGCACCTGTCTTGCTTCTTTCTGCACCCCTGTTGTCTCTTTCTGCACTCGCCTTCCCTCTTTCTGTACCTTTCTTGCCTGTTTCTGCATCTCACTTGCCTCTTTCTGCACTTTTCTTGCTTCTTTCTACACCTCTGTTGCTTCTTTCAGCAATTCTCTTGCCTCTTTCTGCACTTCTCTTGCCTGTTTCTGCAACTCTCTTTCCTCTTTCTGCAGTTCTCTTGGCTCTTTGTTCACCTCACTTGCTTCTGTCTACACTTCTCTTGCCTCTTTCACCATGTACTTATCCAATCACTCTGCCAAAACCCAAGCACTGATAAATTCACCATGCACTCCCCTTGCAGTACTCTAATCATCCAGTCACTACCCATGTACTCATGCAATGACCCAGGCACTAACACATCCACTGCTACAATCCCCTGAGCACTACTGATGCAGTCCAGCTATCTCCTTGTCACTACGCATGCACTCCTCCAATCACTCAGCCAGTTCCATGTCCTTATCTAATCACTGCGCCAAAACACAAGCACTTATAAATTCACCATGCACTCTCCTTGCAGTACTCTAATCATCCAGTCACTACCCATGTACTCATGCAATGACCCAGGCACTAACACATGCACTGCTACAATTCCCTGAGCACTACTGATGCAGTCCAGCCATGTCCTTGTCACTACCCATGCACTCCTCCAATCACCCAGCCAGTTCCATGTCCTTATCTAATCACTGCGCCAAAACACAAGCACTTATAAATTCACCATGCACTCTCCTTGCAGTACTCTAACAATCCAGTCACTACCCATGTACTCATGCAATGACCCAGGCACTAACACATGCACTGCTACACTCCCCTGAGCACTACTGATGCAGTCCAGCCATCTCCTTGTCACTACCCATGCACTCCTCCAATCACCCAGCCAGTTCCATGTCCTTATCTAATCACTGCGCCAAAACACAAGCACTTATAATTCACCATGCACTCTCCTTGCAGTACTCTAATCATCCAGTCAGTACCCATGTACTTATGCAATGGCTCAGGCACTAACACATGCACTGCTACAATCCCCTGAGCACTACTGATGCAGTCCAGCCATCTCCTTGTCACTACCCATGCACTCTTCCAATCACCCAGCCAGTTCCATGTCCTTATCTAATCACTGCGCCAAAACACAAGCACTTATAATTCACCATGCACTCTCCATGCAGTACTCTAATCATCCAGTCACTACCCATGTACTCATGCAATGACCCAGGCACTAACACATGCACTGCTACAATCCCCTGAGCACTACTGTTGAAGTCCAGCCATCTCCTTGTCACTACCCATGCACTCCTCCAGTCACCCAGCCAGTTCCATGTCCTTATCTAATCACTGCGCCAAAACACAAGCACTTATAATTCACCATGCACTCTCCTTGCAGTACTCTAATCATCCAGTCAGTACCCATGTACTTATGCAATGGCTCAGGCACTAACACATGCACTGCTACAATCCCCTGAGCACTACTGATGCAGTCCAGCCATCTCCTTGTCACTACCCATGCACTCTTCCAATCACCCAGCCAGTTCCATGTCCTTATCTAATCACTGCGCCAAAACACAAGCACTTATAATTCACCATGCACTCTCCATGCAGTACTCTAATCATCCAGTCACTACCCATGTACTCATGCAATGACCCAGGCACTAACACATGCACTGCTACAATCCCCTGAGCACTACTGTTGAAGTCCAGCCATCTCCTTGTCACTACCCATGCACTCCTCCAGTCACCCAGCCAGTTCCATGTCCTTATCTAATCACTGCGCCAAAACACAAGCACTTATAAATTCACCATGCACTCTCCTTGCAGTACTCTAATCATCCAGTCAGTACCCATGTACTTATGCAATGGCTCGGGCACTAACACATGCACTGCTACAATCCCCTGAGCACTACTGATGCAGTCCAGCCATCTCCTTGTCACTACCCATGCACTCCTCCAATCACCCAGCCAGCACCATGTACTTATCCAATCACTCCGCTAAAACCCAAGCACTTATAAATTCACCATGCACTCTCCTTGCAGTACTCTAATCATCCAGTCAGTACCCATGTACTCATGCAATGACCCAGGCACTAACACATGCACTGCTACAATCCCCTGAGCACTACTAATGCAGTCCAGCCATCCCCTTGTCACTACCCATGCACTCCTCCAATCACCCAGCCAGTTCCATGTCCTTATCTAATCACTGCGCCAAAACACAAGCACTTATAAATTCACCATGCACTCTCCTTGCAGTACTCTAATCATCCAGTCAGTACCCATGTACTCATGCAATGACCCAGGCACTAATACCTGCACTGCTACAATCCCCTGAGCACTACTGATGCAGTCCAGCCATCTCCTTGTCACTACACATTCACTCCTCCAATCACCCAGCCAGTTCCATGTACTTATCCAATCACTCCGCCAAAACACAAGCACTTATAAATTCACCATGCACTCTCCTTGCAGTACTGTAATCATCCAGTCAGTACCCATGTACTTATGCAATGACCCAGGCACTAACACATGCACTGCTACAATCCCCTGAGCACTACTGATGCAGTCCAGCCATCTCCTTGTCACTACCCATGCACTCCTTCAATCACCCAGCCAGCACCATGTACTTATCCAATCACTCTGCCAAAACCCAAGCACTTATAAATTCACCATGCACTCTCCTTGCAGTACTCTAATGATCCAGTCAGTACCCATGTACTTATGCAATAGCCCAGGCACTAACACATGCACTGCTACAATCCCCTGAGCACTACTGATGCAGTCCAGCCATCTCCTTGTCACTACCCATGCACTCCTCCAATCACCCAGCCAGCTCCATGTCCTTATCTAATCACTGCGCCAAAACACAAGCACATATAAATTCACCATGCACTCTCCTTGCAGTACTCTAATCATCCAGTCACTACCCATGTACTCATGCAATGACCCAGGCACTAACACATGCACTGCTACAATCCCCTGAGCACTACTGATGCAGTCCTGCCATCTGCTTGTCACTACCCATGCACTCCTCCAATCACCCAGCCAGTTCCATGTCCTTATCTAATCACTGCGCCAAAACACAAGCACTTATAAATTCACCATGCACTCTCCTTGCAGTACTCTAATCATCCAGTCGCTACCCATGTACTCATGCAATGACCCAGGCACTAACACATGCACTGCTACAATCCCCTGTGCACTACTGATGCAGTCCAGCCATCTCCTTGTCACTACCCATGCACTCCTCCAATCACCCAGCCAGCACCATGTACTTATCCAATCACTCTGCCAAAATCCAAGCACTAATAAAATCACCATGCACTCTCCTTGTAGCACTCTAATCATCCAGTCACTACTCATGTCCCCATTTAATGACCCAGGCACTAACTCATGGCAAATACAGAGGAGGTCATGCTAATCACAGGGGTACCCCAATGCATAGTGTTCCCTAGTGTATGTAGGTGTTTTCACTGTATTCTAAGTGTCTATTAGCATAGCACTGGCTCTAGGCCTGGTTAGTTAGAGTCAGTTACCACCAGTACCCATCAGCAAAAAGTTGGGGGCACAGGAGGACTTTCTGCTCCTCTGTTGGTTCTTTATGCACATCTCTTGCTTCTTCCTGCACTTTTCTTCGTCTTTCTGGACTTGTGTTGCCTCTTTCTGCATTTGTCTTGCTTCTTTCTGCGCTTTTCTTCCTCTTTCTTCACATGTCCTACCTTTGTAGGCATAGTTAGAAATTAGCATTTAAAAAACCTTTGAAATTCACTGAAAAAACCATAGGTTTCAGGGACGTTATAGTTAGAAATTAGTATTTAAAAAAGCTTTGAAATTCACTGAAAAAACCATAGGTTTCAGGGACGTTATAGTTAGAAATTAGCATTTAAAAAACCTTTGAAATTCACTGAAAAAACCATAGGTTTCAGGGACGTTATAGTTAGAAATTAGCATTTAAAAAACCTTAGAAATCACTGAAAAAACCACAGGTTTCAGGGACGTTATAGTTAGTTGGACATTTCACTCGTACAAAACCAGAGAAATTCGGCCTTTATAGTTAGCTCAGCTAACTATAACTCGCGCCCCCGCAATGCACTGCTGATGACGTCACATATTACATCACTCATGACATGGTCAGTGACATCACTGATGACATCACTGATGACATCTCAAATGACATCACTGATGACATCACTGATGACATCATCCACGTGATAATCCGATGCACCTCCTCATATCCTAATATAACCTTTGATACACCCACTCTAAAATACAGACTACCATTTTCAAAACCAAAGACACACTAATACCAGTTAGTACATACCCACTCACTAATTCCCAGGTCTACACACTCATTCACCCATACAGTCACTCATACATGCAGTCAACCATCAATACGGCATTATCATATGCACTCACATATCTATACAGACACTCACACACCGCCACTCATCCATAGAGTTACTCACACACCTAGTCAGTCATGCAAAGAATCAATCACACTCCCATTTACTCACTTATACAGTTATACACACACCACCTCACTTATTCAAACATATACTAACACATACTTACACTCTTATACAATAACTAATACAAGCACACACTGATCCATACAGCCACTCTCACAATCACTCACTCTCACATATAGTCATTTATACACTCCAACACTCACATATACTGCCTTTCACATATGCAGTTACTCACACATGTACCACTGAGGTATCCATTCACTCACCAACATACCCATACACACACTCACCCACCTATACAGCCCTTCACAGATGCACTCTTGAACCCATACACCCAGTGAATCATCCACTCACACATCTATGCACAGAGTCACACCCCCCACCCACCCACACAGACACTCAGGCACCCATACAGATACTCAGACAACCAATTAATAACCCATATAGATCCTCATTTAGCTACTCACCAACCCATGCAATCGCTTACACACCAACTGACAAACTAAACTGTGTGAATGTCTGTATCAGTCACTAACCCATGCATTCAGTAAGACACATTTAATCACTCACTTATACAGTCAGTCACGCACCTACTAAATCATCCATCCAGACACTTATACACCCCCTCATTCTTCAATACACCTTGGCATATATATAAAACATATTTAAACTTTATAGAAACACACAGTCACTGGATGATGTCATCAGTGATGTCATCAGTGATGCCATTTGAGATGTCATCAGTGATGTCATCAGTGATGTCACTGACCATGTCATGAATGATGTAATATGTGACGTCATCAGCAGTGCATTGCTGGTGCGCGAGTTATAGTTAGCTGAACTAACTATATCGGCCGAATTTCTATGGTTTTGTACGAGTGAAATGTCCAACTAACTATAACGTCCCTGAAACCTGTGGTTTTTTCAGTGAATTTCTAAGGTTTTTTAAATGCTAATTTCTAACTATAATGTCCCTGAAACCTATGGTTTTTTCAGTGAATATATATATATATACGTTGTAAATAAATTTGTGGTAAATAAATGCGTGGTAAAGGTCCTACGTTGTAAAAGGATATTTGTGGTAAAAAAATCCAGGGTAAAAAATGCGTAGTAATGGCATGCGTGGTTTTTACCCGTCATACAACCGCCAGTGAGCTATCATAGCACCTCGTGGACATACATGCAATTAGGAACTCTGTCATTTATCGAGTACAAACATTTAACACTTCTAAACAATCTTACTTGATGCCCAATCACAAGCCAGGGAGGGTGGTATCTTCGAGGCTCTACTTGATTCTGGAGGCTACGCCCTTAATAATATGGGAAGTTATGTGCTAAGACGCACTGTAAGTCCACGCCTCCACATTATTCCCCCTTACCAGACGATTATCTGGCACGGTAAAGGTGAGGAAATACTGCACGGTGTAGTGTGGATTGTGGCCTCATTGTCGACATTGCTAAGTTAGCTTAGGCCTAGCTGCCATGATGCCTCCTTTGCACACGTTCCTCTGTGACTTTGTTTTTCCAGACTCTGCTTGTGACCGTTCACATTAGAACTGTCTGCCTTTTTGCCTTTCACCTTTTCTCATGTTCTCTGTGGATTTCGTCTGCACACAATGTACAAGGTCGAAAAACAACGTCCCTTGTTTTTGCTGTTCTGGTCAGCCCTCGCACTTAGACATAACATGACATACAGCTGCACTGGAGAAATTTGTGTGCTTTTAATATGGTGAACGCACTGTTGAAGGCACTTGGAGAAAAGCCTTTCCAGGGAGAAGAGCTGTGCTTGTCCGATGATGTAACCCTTGCATCTAGTTCTTGAGGTATGGGGTCCCCCTGACAAAGCCTGGAGGTCTTCTATTTTTATAATAAACTAGTTACTAGCACGGGGAGGGTGGTAAGGCATTTTAGTCCTATATCCACTGTCTTTATAAAATGCTGTCCCCGTTTGTATTCTATGGAATTGTAACCATGCTTACTGTTTTATCTTTATGCATTATGCTGCTAGTACTGGCACGTGTACTGTGTCTAGAGCACGATAGTTGAAATAAACATTTTAAACTATACTGTGTCTCTTAATACGCACGTTGTGGACAAGTATGAGTGAGTAATGAAAGAGTGTTCTTGCTCCCGCGATTCCTGAAAGAGTCCGTGTTCTGGGATGTCTAATCATTGGTAGCTTCGCTGTAGTATGGAGAACGAATGAGACACTATAGCTAGTCGGATTGGGATTTTGGGTACTAAGGTGTATGGTTGGTACACCACTATACGCCAAGGTCCTGTTTTCCTGCGCATAGTTCTGTATATGTGCAGAATCCCTGCAACATGGTGCCCAACGTGGGGCTTCTTATCTGCGAGACGCTTGAGTAGTACTTGTGCTTGTCCACAACCTCCTTCACTACTGTTTCCGGAAACATATGTGAGGGTGTAACCTCCTATATTGATGTTTTTATAGGTTTAACAAGCTTGAAGTTATTAAAAGGTATTCTCTTTCTGTTAACCCTCTATTGCGCTGCCACACACTAGGTTGTTTTTTAGTCTTGGTCTTAATGGCTGTGAATATAAATATCCCGGCACATAGCCACGCTATGCTCCGAGCTCATCTGACAGTGTATGGAGTGCCTGACGTGGGTGTCGACCTCATCTTTGTGGTCCAAGCTGATCCGGCTTACCACTTTGAGGTGTTTTACTCATGGGTCACTTTTCCGGCGGTGGAAGGAGCTGACAATTTGTTCCACGTTTACGCTCCCACCGCCCTTCCTAATGTTTATCGGCCTTATCAGGCTCTTGAAGTACCACTCACGGAATGGCAACACCGTATTTGGTTTAATGGCGCCCTCTCACATCCGGTCACCCCGATTCGTTTAGGCCCCTTATCGATAGATGGGGCCACTTGGCCTGTTTTGGCCGGGTATACCCCTCATCCACATCATTTAGCGGTTGCGGTAGATGAACTGCGCTTATTGCATGCGTCTTTAATCCGTCTGCACAGAGCTTTAGTACAATATGTTACAGGCAATGTCCAGATGGCCCCTCCTGGAGTTGCGGCGCATCCAGCTGGACATGGCGGAGTGACCATAAGTCCCATCATGGTTAATTCGGTGATGGGCAAGCGCCCACAGAATAAGGATGATTTGCCTTATTGGCTTGCAGGAAAATTTGACCAGCTGGAGGCGGTGTTTCCAAATACCTCTCCTGTGGAAAAACACAGGATTCTAACCATTAGTTTGCCAAAAGACTTAATTCCCGAGTTGACAGAATGCAACAACTGGGGCAAGGTATTCGCAGCAGTGTATGCGAAATGTTTCGGCACTCCATCCATGACTGTCCTCCCTACCGTGATTAAGCGTGTGCAAGATGAGCATGGCCCTGAAGCGGCTGTGGAACTGGGGATGAGACTGGTGGGAGTGTTCGATGTAGTGGCTGATCTAATCCTTCCGAATGTCAAGGGTGATGCAGTCAACTTTCAAGTCGCTAATGCTTTGGCTTTGGTCCCAGAGCCAGACAAGCCTTGCGAATTACCAAAAATTATTGCACAGGCTTATAAAACCATTGGCCGCAATAGTTTGGGGGTTAAGCCTTTTGCTAAAACGCAAGCTCAAACACAACCACAACAAAAATCTCAGTCTGATAAAGACGAGAAACCGTTCTTTTCTAAAAAGAACTGGAAGTTGAAGAAACAGGGAAAGCAACAACAAAAACCAGGGTCGCGTGCTGCGTCACCGGTTTCCGTAGCTTCTGAACGCACTCATGATTTGCGCGACCGAGCGAGAATTAAGTCTCCTGATAGATTTCAGGTCCCTGACCAGTGTTCTCCTCGTTCTTCGCAGGCACCATCGACCTCACAGGCTGGTGGAGGAGATCGCCAGGAAAGAGGCAGGGGTCGTGACGACCCACAGGGACGAGACCAACCTCGACAACCTGGCAGAGGGAAACAAGAAGAATTTCCCCGTCCTCGCCCACAGTTTCAGAAGAAAAAAGTTGCTGCTTTAACACCGAGATATGCCACAGACGGTGAGAACGAGACTCATGAATTGGACGTGGGCAGTGACACTGCTAGACAGCGCCGCGGAAGTTACCATAGTGCGGGAGGCACTACGTCCTCATGTGGAGGCGACAGCAGCTGATACTTTCATTACTGTTGAGACAGCTGACACCCGAGTGGCACCCCCTGACAGACTATTTAATATAGTCCTTCAAATTGAAGGAGACATTGAGCGTGTTATTAAAGGGATTTTTGGGGAAAATCTGACCTCTTCCTACGACATTTTATTGGCGGAGGCGGATTGGCCGCCCCCATTTGTTCTCGCTGCTCCTAGCGGGGAGGAGGTGATCCTTCCGAGCTTTTCTCGTCACATCCCCAAGGACAAAGCAGAGGCTCTAGCAGCTGAATGGGCTGTGGCCCAGGCCCCGGCACTGTACCGTAATCGCGTGGGCTGGGATGAGAATTCTCCCCCCCATGATGAGGATTCTCCCCCCCATGATATACCATTGCGGTCTCTGCCACAGCCTCAAGCACAATATCCCCTCCGGCGGGAAGCTAAGGGCCCCGTTTCCGACATTCTAACACAGTTAGAATATCAAGGAGTAATTGAGACATGCGTGTCACCAATGAATAATCCCCTTTTCGCGGTTTCTAAACCCGATGGGTCGTACCGCTTGGTATTGGACTACCGGCATTTGAACTCCCATTGCCGAACCTTTGCGGTGCAGAATACCCATAGTTCTGCGCTCGTGGACAGTCTTGTTCGTAAAAAATATAAAACGACACTTGACCTTTCCAATGGTTTTTACACTCACAATTGTCCCCGGACTGCAGTCAATGGACCGCGTTCACCTCCGGTGGAAAACAATTAAAATTCCGGCGTTTACCAATGGGCTACAAGAACAGCCCGGGGGTCTTCGCCACCCGTGTTGTCTCTTTACAGCATAGACCCAGATGCGTATTCGTACGTGGATGATATATATCTGACAGACGACGAACTATGGCCGCATCTTTCCAGAGTAGACCGCATTATTCTTGAATTAGCGGTCTTAGGATACAAATTTAATTTTGCCAAATCTCACATCGCAGAATACACTGTGTTATTTCTGGGCTATTAGCTCAACAATGAAGGTAGGGGCTTAGCTCCCCACTTCCTGGAGAAGTGCACACTTTTGCGCCCTCCAACAACTCTGAAAAAACTTCAGTCTTTGCTGGGATTTTTGAACTTCGGGCACTCTTACATTCCCGAATATGCCCAGCGTATCAAGCCTCTCTATGCCCTGATACAACCTACTTTTTCGAAGTCATGCTGGCTTCCGGAACATTCGCTTATACTGCAATCTTTGCAGTCTGATCTACTTGAATCTAAGTTCTTGTTGACACGTGATAACCACATGAACCTGGTGATCAGAATAGTGCCAGGGGCAGTAGGTTTCACTTACTTGACGTTTAACGAAGGTGACACAGTACCTATTGCCTACAAGTCACATCTTTACACTTCTGCCGAGTTGCGCTTTTCAACTGTGGAGAAAGTTTTGACTGCAGTACAAATGGCGATTCTTAAGAAACGCACACTGGCACAGGGAAAACGCATCTAGGTTGTCACCCCCTATCCTGCCCTTGAGGCTGTGATAAAGGCAAGTGTACCAAACTCTAAGGCTTTGCACCCCCGTTGGATACAATGGGCTACTTCTTTGACATCTCCGGATGTCACCTTTATCTTTGATTCCTCTCTTCAGACACAGGAGTTCTTACAGTATGAATATGTTCATCCTCCTCCTCTGTCTTTGCTGCCGCTTGAGGAGTACAGATGTATCATTTACACCGATGGTTCGGCGCAACCGGCCACGGGTTCTAAGCATGCGTACTCAGCAGCATGTGCTATTGTGGCAGGTCACATGGTGAACGGTGATTTCAAATCGAGTGTTGTGCACACGCAGGCACTGGGAGACAGTACCGCACAATTGGCCGAGCTGCGTGCTTTGGTGCTCGCACTTGAGTTTGCAGATCCGGATGTGACTACACTTATTGTATGCGATTCTTACTACTGTGTCCAGGCTTTTAATGACAACTTATTCTTTTGGTCTCAAAACGACTATAGAGATTCCAAGGGCAGCGCAATTAAGCATAAAATGCTTTGGGTTCGAGTGGCAGATCTTAAACAACGTCTGCCTCTCACACAGGTGATTCACACTCTTGGCCACCAGTGTGTGGGCGCACACGCAGTTGGTAACAGTTTGGCGGATGAAGCTGCCAAATCAGCAGTAGCCATGTGCTCAGTAGCAGCCGTTACAAGATCCATGACAAAAATAGATAATGAGATTTTGGCAGCTATTGCTGCAACCAAGGAAGGCTCTAATTACCCACAGGGTTTCCCTTCTAAGTACTCTTATCACTTAAGTCCCGACCATGTTCCTTATGTAAGAATTCCGGACGTTGGTGATCGGCTGATTCCCAACGCGGACCGCAGAAATTCGTTGATAACAGCCGCACACGAAGGCTTGGCTTCGGCCCATGCTGGCGTGTCTGCAACTGTTTCAATCTTGCAGCAGCGTTACTGGTGGCGTGGTTTATACAAACAGACCCGTAATTATGTCCTTTCATGTGACATTTGTCAGCAAATTAAGCCCTCTACGGTTACACGTCCGCCACGAACACAGCTCTGCATTTCTAATAAACCTTTTGGTTGTGTCTACCTTGATCACTGCGGTCCATTTTCTTCCGATACTGCATATAAATATATCTTAGTTGCAGTTGATTCGTGCACACGTTTCATTTGGGTTTGGCCACAACGCAGTGCTGACGCTCGAAATGTCATCAGGGATTTGCGTGTCTTTGTGGGAATTTTTGCCTGTGGCACCTTCCATTCCGACCAATGTCCGGCGTTCGCCTCTAAGGCGTACAAGGACGCGATGCGGTCTATGGGGGTGCTGGTGTAATTTTTGTCTCCATATAGGCCTGAGGGCAACTCAATTGTGGAGCTAATGAACCGTGACTTAAAGCAGTCATTGACAGCTAGAGTCTTAGGTACTGGCAGGAACTGGCTGGCCCACTTGTATGGCATGCAACATGCACTTAATAATCTCCCTAGAAGATCTCTGGGTGGGCGGACCCCATACGAAATGCTCTTTGGCATACAGATGTTTGTGCCAGACCTTGATGGTCTAGACTTGGCGGCAAATGCCGCAATCTTTTACGTAGATAATCATTCTACTATGTTGCAGGACTTACAAGAGACCCGTGACAGACTTGCAAACGAACACTTACCTTCAGCCACTGACGCTGCGTTGCAGATTCCGGTTGCCGGCTGGCTTCCGAAGATTGGAGATCTGGTCCGAGAGAAGGTGGAGAACAAAAAAGAATTTGGCCCCTCTTATCGTGCACCGGTTCCAGTTCTTGGCTTGAAGGGTACTCGTACAGTCATCTTACCACCGCTTCCTGGTCGCAAAGACAACAGATACATCTCAGTGGACAATGTCAAGCTACAACATCTGGCCGATCATGAATAGTGTAACACCTGCGGTATCATGTCCCGCAATTTCAAGAAAATCTATTCGTGGCCCTCCACTCCTACGTTGTCTGCCTGGCCGAACAGTAGCTTGCATTTAAATATTTCCCTTGAAAGTTTGCAAGCGTAACTTCAAAATAACTCATTTAATGTCTCTACACTAGATCGCTCAGCCTGGTTAGTGTGGCCTATACCCTCTAATGCCTGCCAACTGCGTTTTCATAACTCTGCTCCTGGTTACAAACAGGATAGACCAGATCCACGTTTTTCTGACTCACGTACAGTTACAACTTATTCAGTTGGTAAATTATGTAAACAATGGTTGCAGCACTCTTCTTTAGATTCAGTAAAACAACATTTAACTCTCCTATCAGGCAACATCGATCTGGCTGACTTTGTTCTAGGACCTCGAGGTCCAAGACCTAAAAGGTTTGTTTATGCGACTTACAATGAAATCTGGAAGCTTTCACAAATAGAAGCTGCTTCCCGTTTACGGGAAATAGATCAAGCAAATCTAGAAAAAGTGCTTGCTGTTGTCGACAATAGTATTAACACTCTGTCTTCCCGCATTTACACATTAGAGAATATTGTTTCATCTGTTGTTGATATTGTACTGGATTTTACAACACCCAGGAGTTTTATCATTGACTGTGCTACACTTGCATTGAAACAAAACTTTTTTGAGTATAATGGTGATCTGTTCCTTCAGTCAACAGGGACTTCAATGGGCAGCACCTTTGCCCCGAGTGTGGCCGGGTTGTATGTTTATGATTTTGAGTGTAAACACATACTCTCGGCCAACAACCCTTACTTGACCCATGTGTCTTTCTGGAAAAGATACATCGATGACGTTTCGTCATCTGGCAAGGACCTGAGACCGTCCTCCTGGTTTTTTTCAACTGGATCAATACCTGTGATCCTAATTTGAGCTTCACACATTGCTACAACAGAGAAGAGATGATCTTCCTAGATGTGATTATAAGGAAAGCAGGCGACCAGCTTCTTACCAAAACTTATTACAAACCCACAGCGAAGAACAACTTGTTACACTTCGCCAGTTTCCATCCAAGACCACTTAGAGAGAATCTGCCATACGGCCAATACCTGCGCTTAAGGTGTAACTGCAGCCGAGTGGAGGATTTTCGTGATCAAGCGAAGGAATTGACAACGAAACTACGTAAACGTGGTTATCCTGACAAAATCCTAACCAGGAGTTCCAAGAGAGCCAGGAACCAGCCAAGGGAAGTCTTATTGGAAGAAAATCATAGACTGGCTGAAGATATACCACTCACGTGTGTCACCACGTATAGTGTTGCTGCGAATGCTGTGAGTAAATCTATCAGGAAACATTGGCGTATCCTTGAAAGCAATAACATCAAGTGGGAGAAACCTCTTTTCTCTTATAGGAAAGCCAGGAGCATCAGGGATACGCTGGTTCATACACGTCCAAGGAGAGTTGGACTTGAAGAGGGTACCACTGTTCTCATTGCCTGGGGACTTCCAAAAGTCACTGGACATCATCCTTGTTGCTCTTGTAGTGTGTGTCATTTAACTGCCACTACCAAGACTCTGGATCTTGAACCCGGTAAGACGTGGATACAACGCACCCACACCAATTGTAATTCAACCAATGTGGTGTATTTAATCACATGCCCCTGTGGTTCCAGATATGTTGGGATGACGACACGTAAAATAAAACAACGAGTGTGTGAACATCGCAGCAATATTCGGTGTCGCAAGAACACCACGAAACTTACTGAACATTTTTTGCGTTGTAATCATACCACCAATGATTTACGATGGACGGTGATAGAACAAATGAAACAAGGCAACACCTCGCCACATATGTTGTTCGAAAAGGAGCAACGTTGGATTTATAGACATTCTACTAATCTATGTGGGCTGAATGACAATATACCCTGGGGCTCGGTCATGAGGCGTTAATCAGCCTCGGTACTTGAAGGTTTTTACATTCACCCTGCTTATGACTCTGGATATTCCAACTTTATGAAACTCTATCCACTCCTAGTTTTATCATATAAGTTTTCTGTAGTCTGGCATGTTGATGAAATAACATTTCCTTCGCTATTGCGATTTTATGTCCTTCTGCAGTTTGTTAAGGGTAATTACATTGCTCCCTTCCTTTTGGCCAGTTATTCCTTCGATAAGACATGTGTGTCATTTTAGCGATTTGGGACCTTTCTGTGTAGTTTACAAACATCATCAAACTCCATTCACACTTTCTAGTCGAATACTTGTATTTAGATGTAGCGCTTCCCCCTCCCTTTTTGAAACACATGTGCAGTTGGCTTTTCTTAAAGATTGAGGGTAGCGTTCTAGTGTTCTCCGTGTGCTCTCTTCCCCCAGGTGCATAATGATCAGCTCACGCGTACGTAGCGCTAAGCCTGCCGGTATTTATACCGAGTGCTCCGGATTCCGAGTTAATATTCGGATCCACGGAGGGCTACGAGTAGGTGCTAAACGGGCGCTGGTCTACATTTAACGTGAGTAAATAGGAGTCACTTTGGGGCGTTAGCACTGTCCAGCGGAGCGAGTGTTTTGTTGTACTCACTCCCATAAAACCCCTCCCTCCTTCCCCCCCCCTCTCCCCTTTTTTCTGACTCTACAGGGCTTGAACAGATGTCAAGCGCCCCCCACCGGGACCCATGTTGCGGAGTTTAGTATAACTTCCAGTAAGCCTTTGATTTTTCCATGTTTATTATCATTTATTTAGTTTTCCTGAGTGCTTTGTCTGACACCTGAGATTGCCTACTTATATGCCATTGTAATTGCACACGGGTGTTGTTTTTACATCTACGCCCCGTTAGTCATGTTCTACTGTTTTTAGACTTTTTCAAAAGACTCTCCACAATGTTGGAGTTGAACGTGCTCATATGAGTATCACGCTATTGTTAAGCATTAAGCCATTAGGTGGATGAGTGCACCCGATTGGCACTCTGTATGAATGTTAAGTCTTCTACGGTACTAGGTCTGCAGATGAGGGTTCTTGCAGTGTGTAATAATTTTATTGAGAGCACAATGTGAACAACAATAGGCACTAAACAAAGGTGTTGACTAAACAAAATGGTTGCCTATACAAAGAAGCTATGATTTATTTGCAGTAAACACTCTATGTCTCTGTTTTATGTCTGATTGTCTTTACAGATTTATAATGGCTTTCAGAAGTTCTGAAGGTCTGATCAAGTAAACCGTGAGTTTATTTGTTATACCCCCACAGGTTAGGGTGTGCCTTAGCGTGCACATACCGCCGTGGTGGGTTGGTCCTGACGAAAGCTTCGCTATTCGCACTTTGAAGCAGAAACATGTTGACCATTCTTTTATACACTTCACACACTGGATGTGCTTGGACAATTTAGCCGGGCAGTCACCATCCAATACACTTATTGTTTTTTACTGTTGCCTGGTTTTCCACCATTAAATTTTTCTGGGAATAAACCGAGGCATCTTTTAATCTTCACTATCACTCACACCAATCACAGCTAACCAGCTCCGCTGTAATCAGGCGTTGTAGCACACCGGAGAGGCATTCGGCCTCTCTGGTGGGGACCCAATGATGAAGCATGTCACCAACTAGGTTGGTGAGTGAGGGTTCTTTTAAACACTAATGGTTTTCCTTGTGTTCTCTTTTTTTGTTCTTTTTTGTTTCTTCTGAGTTCACTCTTTAGTTGTTGTTTGATATATATCTGAGGGATTAAGAGTGACTTCTTTGTTTTCCCTCGCTCTCCTGTTGTTGAATTCTGTCTGTGGCAGCGTACAGCTGCGAGAGATTATTTGTTCTAATTAAGTGAACCTCTGACTTTTTGGCTTTGGCAGTAAGCATGGAAAATTTAGGGCTTACATATTCGAAGGAAGAGGTAGATGCCCTTCTGGCAGATACTTCCCTTTTTTCAGACCCTTCTATAGCACTGACAATTTCACAGACTAGTGAGTGGGAAAAACTCACTGAACAGAAACGCAATCGCATTCGTACCATCCTACATGGCACTATACTGACTGAATATCTGCGTAACAATGTGGCACCTAAGGGTTTATTGGTAACCAATGCCCCCCGCATCTTTTTGGATGATGCGGTATTTAGGAAAGAATGGGCCCAGATCGCGTGGCATTGCACCCGCGACTGGTTGGTGTTGATTATTAAAACAGCCCTAAGACTTTCAGAAGCACTAATGGTGGAGATTCAGCTTACTGAGACACATTTTAGAACAACATTGACTGGGTATAAGAAAAAATTGGAGGAACTTAATAAGGAGATTAATGAATATAAAGATAATCTCACCCAATCTAAAGCCCAAAAGTTTCAGAAAGATGTTAAACGTTTTTCGTATACTAAGACATACCCCTATGCTAATCCTGACTATACACCACCACCTAGGAATTTAAATAGTTCGGATACATCAGATGATGATGCGTCCACTACTAGCGGGTCCAGTGGGGATAGTTTCAGGCAGAAACAACAGGGTAGGGGGAGAAACAGACGTCAACAACATTCACAATACCCTCAGATGTGGCCACCGTACCCTGTATCTGGGGTGGATGGGTTCCACAATCCGTATCAACCCCCTCCTTTTCCAACTATGGGTTGGAACCCCAACTTTATGCCACATCCCGCATACCCACAAAACAGGTACCAACCGCCTTTTTTAGAGAGGGGCTGGAGAGGCCGCGGGAAAAGAAGGGGACAAAACCAAGTCCATTGGGATCAAGAGGAGGTAGTGGGCGACAATACGCGGAGCAAATCGAGGGACCAACCAGCAGGACCCAGCAATCTGAGAGCCTAGTTGTGAACCTCTCCACGGCCATTCTCACTGAAACTGAGATGGCAGTTTTGGAAAAAGGGCTTGGTTTCGTGCCTACAGCACGCTTGGATCGCTTCAAGCTGCACTGTGAATTAGCCGAGTTCTTTCGTAAGTTGAAACTCAAATTTTTCTTTGAGAAACAACCCTCCAGCGAGGCTCCTATCTCTAATAGCGACACAAGTTTTCGCTCAAAATCAACCTTTACCCCTCCTCCACATACTATTCCACCTGAAATTACTGCTTTCGAACAGGCAGTATTTAATGACGTAGAATCTTTTGAAGAAATGGGTGTCTTTAAAAACTTGAGTGCCATTGAATTTCAAGCTTTGCAATATCTCCAGTCTAACACCTCCATTGTCATCAAGCCAGCTGATAAAGGGGGAGGGGTTGTCATTCAGAATGCTGCCGATTATGATAAGGAATGCAGACGCCTATTAGGTGATCGTGGCAACTATACTCCTCTAGTAGTGGACCCCACACCCCTGCTATCGACTACTATTAAGAATCTTGTTGATGATGCAGTGACCAGAGGATACATCACCAAACATGAAGCGGAGTTCCTCACTATAGGGAAGGGGACTATTCCGTATTTCTATACTTTGCCTAAGACGCATAAAAATCGCACGCCTCCTCCTGGGCGCCCAATAGTATCAGGTATCGGTTCATTACTGGAACCGCTGTCCCGTTATTGCGATTTCTTTTTAAAACCATTGATCCAGAAGACTAATACCTATCTCAAAGATACCAAGAGCTTGCTAGCTCTTCTCCAAGATCTCACAATTGACAACGAGCCCGTATTTTTGGTCTCGCTGGACATTGAAAGTCTGTACACCTGTATCCCTCAGGATGAGACCATTAGGGTCCTAAGGGAGGCCCTGGATGCAGAGCCTTGGGATTTTACAACACCCAGGAGTTTTATCATTGACTGTGCTACACTTGCATTGAAACAAAACTTTTTTGAGTATAGTGGTGATCTGTTCCTTCAGTCAACAGGGACTTCAATGGGCAGCACCTTTGCCCCGAGTGTGGCCGGGTTGTATGTTTATGATTTTGAGTGTAAACACATACTCTCGGCCAACAACCCTTTCTTGACCCATGTGTCTTTCTGGAAAAGATACATCGATGACGTTTTCGTCATCTGGCAAGGACCTGAGACCGTCCTCCTGGAGTTTTTCAACTGGATCAATACCTGTGATCCTAATTTGAGCTTCACACATTGCTACAACAGAGAAGAGATGATCTTCCTAGATGTGATTATAAGGAAAGCAGGCGACCAGCTTCTTACCAAAACTTATTACAAACCCACAGCGAAGAACAACTTGTTACACTTCGCCAGTTTCCATCCAAGACCACTTAGAGAGAATCTGCCATACGGCCAATACCTGCGCTTAAGGCGTAACTGCAGCCGAGTGGAGGATTTTCGTGATCAAGCGAAGGAATTGACAACGAAACTACGTAAACGTGGTTATCCTGACAAAATCCTAACCAGGAGTTCCAAGAGAGCCAGGAACCAGCCAAGGGAAGTCTTATTGGAAGAAAATCATAGACGGGCTGAAGATATACCACTCAAGTGTGTCACCACGTATAGTGTTGCTGCGAATGCTGTGAGTAAATCTATCAGGAAACATTGGCGAATCCTTGAAAGCAATAACATCAAGTGGGAGAAACCTCTTTTCTCTTATAGGAAAGCCAGGAGCATCAGGGATACGCTGGTTCATACACGTCCAAGGAGAGTTGGACTTGAAGAGGGTACCACTGTTCTCAGTGCCTGGGGACTTCCAAAAGTCACTGGACATCATCCTTGTGGCTCTTGTAGTGTGTGTCATTTAACTGCCACTACCAAGACTCTGGATCTTGAACCCGGTAAGACGTGGATACAACGCACCCACACCAATTGTAATTCAACCAATGTGGTGTATTTAATCACATGCCCCTGTGGTTCCAGATATGTTGGGATGACGATACGTAAAATAAAACAACGAGTGTGTGAACATCGCAGCAATATTCGGTGTCGCAAGAACACCACGAAACTTACTGAACATTTTTTGCGTTGTAATCATACCACCAATGATTTACGATGGACGGTGATAGAACAAATGAAACAAGGCAACACCTCGCCACATATGTTGTTCGAAAAGGAGCAACGTTGGATTTATAGACTTTCTACTAATCTATGTGGGCTGAATGACAATATACCCTGGGGCTCGGTCATGAGGCGTTAATCAGCCTCGGTACTTGAAGGTTTTTACATTCACCCTGCTTATGACTCTGGATATTCCAACTTTATGAAACTCTATCCACTCCTAGTTTTATCATATAAGTTTTCTGTAGTCTGGCATGTTGATGAAATAACATTTCCTTCGCTATTGCGATTTTATGTCCTTCTGCAGTTTGTTAAGGGTAATTACATTGCTCCCTTCCTTTTGGCCAGTTATTCCTTCGATAAGACATGTGTGTCATTTTAGCGATTTGGGACCTTTCTGTGTAGTTTACAAACATCATCAAACTCCATTCACACTTTCTAGTCGAATACTTGTATTTAGATGTAGCGCTTCCCCCTCCCTTTTTTGAAACACATGCGCAGTTGGCTTTTCTTAAAGATTGAGGGTAGCGTTCTAGTGTTCTCCTTGTGTCTCTCTTCCCCCAGGTGCATAATGATCAGCTCACGCGTACGTAGCGCTAAGCCTGCCGGTATTTATACCGAGTGCTCCGGATTCCGAGTTAATATTCGGATCCACGGAGGGCTACGAGTAGGTGCTGAACGGGCGCTGGTCTACATTTAACGTGAGTAAATAGGAGTCACTTTGGGGCGTTAGCACTGTCCAGGAGAGCGAGTGTTTTGTTGTACTCACTCCCATAAAACCCCTCCCTCCTTCCCCCCCCTCCCCTTTTTCTGACTCTACAGGGCTTGAACAGATGTCAAGCGCCCCCACCGGGACCCATGTTGCGGAGTTTAGTATAACTTCCTGTAAGCCTTTGATTTTTCCATGTTTATTATCATTTATTTAGTTTTCCTGAGTGCTTTGTCTGACACCTGAGATTTCCTACTTATATGCCATTGTAATTGCACACGGGTGTTGTTTTTACATCTACGCCCCGTTAGTCATGTTCTACTGTTTTTAGACTTTTTCAAAAGACTCTCCACAATGTTGGAGTTGAACGTGCTCATATGAGTATCACGCTATTGTTAAGCATTAAGCCATTAGGTGGATGAGTGCACCCGATTGGCACTCTGTATGAATGTTAAGTCTTCTACGGTACTAGGTCTGCAGATGAGGGTTCTTGCAGTGTGTAATAATTTTATTGAGAGCACAATGTGAACAACAATAGGCACTAAACAAAGGTGTTGACTAAACAAAATGGTTGCCTATACAAAGAAGCTATGATTTATTTGCAGTAAACACTCTATGTCTCTGTTTTATGTCTGATTGTCTTTACAGATTTATAATGGCTTTCAGAAGTTCTGAAGGTCTGATCAAGTAAACCGTGAGTTTATTTGTTATACCCCCACAGGTTAGGGTGTGCCTTAGCGTGCACATACCGCCGTGGTGGGTTGGTCCTGACGAAAGCTTCGCTATTCGCACTTTGAAGCAGAAACATGTTGACCATTCTTTTATACACTTCACACACTGGATGTGCTTGGACAATTTAGCCGGGCAGTCACCATCCAATACACTTATTGTTTTTTACTGTTGCCTGGTTTTCCACCATTAAATTTTTCTGGGAATAAACCAAGGCATCTTTTAATCTTCACTATCACTCACACCAATCACAGCTAACCAGCTCCGCTGTAATCAGGCGTTGTAGCACACCGGAGAGGCATTCGGCCTCTCTGGTGGGGACCCAATGATGAAGCATGTCACCAACTAGGTTGGTGAGTGAGGGTTCTTTTAAACACTAATGGTTTTCCTTGTGTTCTCTCTTTTTTGTTCTTTTTCGTTTCTTTTGAGTTCACTCTTTAGTTGTTGTTTGATACAAACAGGATAGACCAGATCCACGTTTTTCTGACTCACGTACAGTTACAACTTATTCAGTTGGTAAATTATGTAAACAATGGTTGCAGCACTCTTCTTTAGATTCAGTAAAACAACATTTAACTCTCCTATCAGGCAACATCGATCTGGCTGACTTTGTTCTAGGACCTCGAGGTCCAAGACCTAAAAGGTTTGTTTATGCGACTTACAATGAAATCTGGAAGCTTTCACAAATAGAAGCTGCTTCCCGTTTACGGGAAATAGATCAAGCAAATCTAGAAAAAGTGCTTGCTGTTGTCGACAATAGTATTAACACTCTGTCTTCCCGCATTTACACATTAGAGAATATTGTTTCATCTGTTGTTGATATTGTACAGGATGACGTGTCTGTGTTATATCATGGTCAAAATCAATTGCGTTCAGTTATGCAGTTTGCATGGACTTTGCAGACACTGAAAATGGGGAAGGTTCCATGGCATTTTTTAAACACATCTGCCTTGTTCTTGCCATTTAATTTAACTGGGAAACAGCAGTTCATGTCCATGAAAGATGCAACATACACTCTTCTACATATCGAAAAAATAGATCCTTTACCATTCTCTATGGCGGAGACTGACTCTGCAGTGTGGCTAGTACACGGGGTTATTGCTTTGCCTTTTTCTTTATTTGAATTTAGTTCATGCATGAAACATTATCCTGTTGGCCATTTTGAGCCTTTGGGTAGTGCCTTTTTGCACGAACTATGGTCCCTACCTTTCACATACAGATGCCTTAGGGATGACAAGGAGGTATTTCTCACAGGGGAGTCTTGCGATTCTACAGTGGGTCATTCCCTTGTTTGTAAAAACAATAAATTGCACGGGACTTGTAATGTTTCTGCCCCGAATCTTGCTTGTGTTTTGAAGGGCATTCCTGCTCCTGTTATATCACCTACTTTCACTATGCTTGCTAATGGTAGCTATCTGCTTTTGAATAATCAGGATTGCTGTGGTTTGCAGGCTGGCATACCCTACATAGTAACAGTTTCGCAACGCGTAGTGTGCTGCAAAAACGTGCTTTTTCCACCCCCGCGTGGGAAGTTAGATAGTTCCATTTGGCCTTACATACCGACTTTGAAGGCGGATTTCAATAAATTGAGCAGAATAAAGGCGCTATTATTAAACCAGGAGGTTATGCTCACTTCCGCACGGGAGACCTTCGTCCTCCAGGTGGCCAGCGCCACAGTGAGATACAGGCCCTTTTAAACACTAACCTCCCCCAACATTTCGGTGAACTAATTCACGGTATATTTAATGCATCAAATACAGCAGGTCTTGTACACTTTTTTAAAGTTGTGGGCTCTGGCCTTTTGACCTCCTTTCAGACTGTATTTGGTGTAATTCCGGCTTTTATTCATTCTATTTTTTCCAGCGTCTTTGGTGGCTTCCCATTGATCCTAGCCTTAGCTGCTGGCGTATTGCTTTTACTTTGTCTGTGGCGCAATGGCTGCACCACTTGTGGCCCTACACAACCAGGGGCGACTGCGGATGCTCCGTGACCGCATGATTGACAGCTTCGGCGTCCTGCCGCTGGGGACCCTCAGCGTGACTTATAAACTATCTTTTCGCTTTGCATATTTCACTTGCGTGCAACCATTGATGCTTACGATGTCCGTTCTCTTGGTCCTTGGATATTTGCCTCTCCAATACGTCTTGTTCGGACCCGGATTTCGACCAGTTGATGGGCCCCTTAGTGGCCCATGAAGGGGAATGTTCCGGTGCTGGATTGATGGCGCGTGCGGCTGCACTTGGGGTCTTGGCGCAATGGGATATCTGGGCGGCTGCTCAGAATCTCCTACAACAAAGTTATATCGAGTACCACGCAAGTTGTCCGGCAATGCTGATCGCTGCTCCCTATTATGAGGAGCATGAATGCAGTTTTGATTTATTGAATTGGATGGCATCTCTTTTTTCAAACGATGACAATGATGTCTTTTTGGAAGGTATTGCAGTTTTCTGCGCATACACTCTGATGGATTAGTGGCATTGACTCTCAATGAACTGCATAGCTGGATTTTTTTTTCTTGTCTTTGAGTGACCTATTGTCTGGCCCACTCTAGGATTTTTTTTTCTCCAACTTTTTTTATTTTTTTTATTTTAACTCTCCCTTTCCTTCAAAAGGACATTTCCCACCTATAGACGTTTACGTTCTGCTCCATCTATTCGAACTCTGTTTTCGTCCTATGTCTTAACCTATGGACTGACCAGGGGAGGGTGTAGTGTGGATTGTTGCCTCATTGTCGACATTGCTAAGTTAGCTTAGGCCTAGCTGCCATGATGCCTCCTTTGCACACGTTCCTCTGTGACTTTGTTTTTCCAGACTCTGCTTCTGACCGTTCACATTAGAACTGTCTGCCTTTTTGCCTTTCACCTTTTCTCATGTTCTCTGTGGATTTCGTCTGCACACAATGTACAAGGTCGAAAAACAACGTCCCTTGTTTTTGCTGTTCTGGTCAGCCCCTCGCACTTAGACATAACATGACATACAGCTGCACTGGAGAAATTCGTGTGCTTTTAATATGGTGAACGCACTGTTGAAGGCACTTGGAGAAAAGCCTTTCCAGGGAGAAGAGCTGTGCTTGTCCGATGATGTAACCCTTGCATCTAGTTCTTGAGGTATGGGGGTCCCCCTGACAAAGCCTGGAGGTCTTCTATTTTTATAATAAACTAGTTACTGGCACGGGGAGGGTGGTAAGGCATTTTAGTCCTATATCCACTGTCTTTATAAAATGCTGTCCCCGTTTGTATTCTATGGAATTGTAACCATGCTTAAGTTTTATCTTTATGCATTATGCTGCTAGTACTGGCACGTGTACTGTGTCTTAGAGCACGATAGTTGAAATAAACATTTTAAACTATACTGTGTCTCTTAATACGCACGTTGTGGACAAGTATGAGTGAGTAATGAAAGAGTGTTCTTGCTCCCGCGATTCCTGAAAGAGTCCGTGTTCTGGGATGTCTAATCATTGGTAGCTTCGCTGTAGTATGGAGAACAAATGAGACACTATAGCTAGTCGGATTGGGATTATGGGTACTAAGGTGTATGGTTGGTACACCACTATACGTCGAGGTCCTGTTTTCCTGTGCATAGTTCTGTATATGTGCAGAATCTCCGCAACAACTGTATTGGTTTTTCCCTGCAGTTACAGTGCCACCCGTAAATGACTCTCGGTAAAATAAGGTGCTACTGTCTCCAGTTACTCTCAGTGGGTTCATGTGTTATTGTGGTACCCTAAGAGAACCGCCTATTATCACATTAATGTAGCTCCTGCCCTGGACCGGTAAACAGTTGTGGTTTAAAAAGTTGTGATGAAAAGGAAATAAGGGAAAAAGAAAAGCAAGAGCACCGCAAAAAGAAACAAAATACACAGTAAAGAACAAGAAAGGGAAAAGGTGCATGCATGATTAAAAACTTCTTACCCATACATCTCGATAAGCTTATTTTTAATTTGAATTTTCTGTGCCATGCTCAGTTTTTCACAGAGCTTGAATTGCTGGATCGCAGTGGCCATTGCCTTTGGAGATATGTTACTTTGAATAATTGCAGGCGATAAATGACAAATCAATTTTCCAAGTAAGTCAACGTCATAATCATCACCAACAGAACCATTCTGAAAGAAACGTTTATAATCAGAAACTCAACTGTTACATTTTTTTTTTGCATTTGTCTTTTACACTTAATGATGTCTTATTTGGGTATTCATTGCTTCCAGCTAAACATCTGGGGACCATGAAATACATCTACAGTGGCGTGCGGCGACACTGTTTAGCTCCCTTGGTGATGACAGATCATAAAGCTATCCTGGATTCTGGCGTCAGATGGATTGCACGGTGCAAATCTCGGGGTGGGCAACTTTACACTCACATTTACACTAACATTGCGCTGATTGATTATTTCAACGATCACTGGTCAGTGAAAGTAAATAGTATTATGTTTTGCTTGTCGGTAGCTACAACTGTTTGCACAGAAATTTCACTGCACCATTTTTGTCCCCTGTAATCTCTCGGCATTCAAAGCCTTATGATGTACGTGTGTTTTTTTCAATGTTCATCTACATGTAATTTTCAGGGCCTTATTCAAAAAGTTTACATACACTTTTGAGTAAGTTTATTACTTTTCGGTATTCACAAACTACACTTTTGTAGTAACTTACACTTTTTAGTAACTTACACTTTTGTAGCAAGCCCAGCACTACACATGGCCAATCACTGATACTGCAGCACTGTCCCATGGAATGCAATGGTGGCAGGGCTAAAAATAAAACATCTTAGGGCATATTGTTAAATTAAATCATATAAGATACTTAATGATATAAATAAATATAAACTCATGTTGAAATTATAGAAAACGTAGTACGTATTTATTATTTAATTATAATATTGTTATATTTATAATTATTTTGTAGCAACTAAAACTTTTTTAGTAGGTCCAGCACTACACATTGCGAACCACTGGTATTGCAACACCCTCCCATAGAAAACAATAGAGGTAGGGACTTAATAAAGTCCCAAAGGAAATAATATTAACTAAATTAAATGATTTTATACATATAAATTAACGTTATAAAAATACATAAATAGTATGTATTTATTATTTCATTACAATATTAAAAATATTATGATTAAGTATTACATATATACTATTTTTATATTCTTTTAACATTAATTTATATTTATGATTCTTTTAAATAATTTAATTTAATTGAACTATATTTTCTATGGGGTTTTATTTTAAGTCCCTACCTCCATTATTTCCTATGGTAGGTTGTTGCAGCACCAATGGTTGGACATATATAGTGCTACATCATGAATACCATAATGTGCTATTATTCTTGTATTTGCATTGCACTAAACGTTGCTGCTATAAAAAAACATGGAAAGGTAGGAACAGCATGCGTGTAGATAGACGTGTATTATTCTTACCAAACACTGTTGTACTCTGTCAACGATTGCTTTTTTTTTCTTCTCATGAAAAATCAGTGTATCCAGTTCAATTTTCTGAAGGCTGATCAGGTACGGCACACAAGGGAGTGGTGACACAGATTTCAAATATTCGGCACTGGTGAAATATTAAAGAAACCCATTGAATCTAAGATGCATTTTACACCTGTGAGATAACTAAAGACCTATGTGATTCCAATCAATCGGGGAGAAAACATTACAAGCCTAATAATCCTTAATGGGTAACTTTAAAGCATCAATCCCATGTCTTTTACAGAGCTGGCTAATTTAGCTGTCTCTTTTTTCCATATCTCAACTTTATACATTTTACGTTTTAGGTGTGACCTGAAACTGCCCTTTTTAGTAACTTTTGTGGTGCATTTTCAAGGAAGAACATTGTATAGTTTGTGACACCCAAAAATCAAAGCTGGCTCTTGTGACCAGATTTCACATCCCAGGAAGTAATTTGCTGTGGTATATCACTAGATTAAAATAATCCAGACAGAAACTCAGTTTCGTAGTAAAAGTTCAAAATGCCATTGGTACATGAATGGGAGAAGATTATTCATACCAACCCTTATAAATATATGAGGATAATATGTGATAATATATGCTAAAAAACTGACATGGCTGGAAAGAAGAAAGTGAAAAGAGAAGTCTGATCTAGACAACGGCAATGCTGATGATAAAGGTCTTTATAAATGTTGCCCATAATAAAAGCATACATAGTAAATGGTAAAACATTCCCAATTCCTGGCTACTGTGCATCTATTTGAGTCCCCTCAAGTCAAAATCTATTAATGCTTTAGATCCCACACTGTAGAAGAAGGTACTGGGTTTTCACAGATGAACATCGGACAACATTTTACAACAGGAACTAAGCTTGACTGCTATATGGCAGAAACTCTTGTCCTACACTTGACATGGTTTGGTGTCCTTATGAGAGCTGCTTCCGCCACCAAAGAGGCATTGTTTTGTTATATTGAATATCTGAATTGATTTGATGAAGCTAGGGAATGGATTTGATCACTGTATGAAATTGGGTTACTGGTTGAGAGGGGTGATACTCAACTCAAGCAGCAACCAAAATTCTTGTCAGAGTGAAACACAAGCGAACACCAAATTAACCTGTGGTTAACCCTCTTGTGGCTTGGCACAAAGCAGTCAGGTTTCAGTTAGAGACTATCTGTAAAGTATTTATGCACCATTTCAAACAGCAACAAAGAGAAAATACAGCACAAGAAAAATCCCACACCAAATTGGAAAGATAGAGTAAAATTTAATATATTATTTGAGACCAAAACGACAAAAATCCAATCAGCAGAACTGTAAATAATGCAGTTTGAAAGAGATTTACGTGAAAATAGTGCAGAGAAGCACAGAGCACCAACTGTGGTTGTTTGGTTGTGCTGGCCTGTGACAAAGTCACAAGTTTAGGCCAACCACGATGGGGCGTGAGCCGGATACAGGGACCAAAGTTAGGCCCGCTGAACAAACTACCTTAATTCCTTGTTGTGGAGTGTTGCGAGGTCCCACGCCGAGGATGCATCGTGCAGCAGCAGCTCGGGTCTGCGATACGAGCTCCTGCATCGTCGTCAAGTATGGAGCTGACGAGGGGCTTGGGATGCACAATCCTGCATCGAGGATGCGTTGCACAGTGGCGGTTTCGAGGAGCTGAGGGCTGCAATGTGATGTCCAGAGTCGGCGATGCGGCCAGCACAAGTTAAGTGGTTTTATTTATTTATTTATTTACATTTCACTTTCCCGTCGTATGTCGTACTCCACTACCCCCCCACCCGGCCCCTCCCCCGTCCCGCCTCACCGCCCCACAGCGTTACCTGTGCGAGCCGCCACTGCGATTTGGTAATACCTCATGGATGACTGTCACTTTTAGGGTGCATGGAGTAAGAGGTATGTGATATTGCCTGGCCGCTGATTGACTTTACACCCATGACCAAGCTAATATGGCGATTTCCAACCCTGTGGATGTGTTATATTAGATTCTTGATGGTAATACAGTTACTAAAGATTGTATGTAGCTCAGGTATTCACCACCCTCATGTGTGTTCCACACAGTTTTGGGAGGGAATCTTGGATTGTAAGGGGGAGTTGCTGCGGGTGGGGTACATTGTGCCGTGTCATACGTTGGGGGACATGGCGTGGGAGGCGGAGGGGGGAACTCAATACATGGATCATTAGCAAGAAGTAGTCAGGCGGGAAGATGGAGGAGGTATCTGAGTACCATCGTAGTTATCGTACTTGGAGAAGTTCATGATGAGTGGGGCTAGTGATCCTACTGCATTGTCAGTAGCACGGGATGCTACACTATGTTGTCTGACCTGTAACATCAGGGAGTTAAACGACCAACGGAAAATTCATAAGACTGTCCTGTATTTACAGAGACACCACATAGATATTGCAATATTGCAAGAGACGCACTTGGCACCCCATACAGGGCTTCTCTCACAATGCAGAATGAAGGGCATATGTATTGCTGCAGGATTTACGACCCACGCACGGGGGGTCTTGGTGTGGGTACGCCGAAGTGCAGGCATACAAATTCATGAGGTATGGGTAGATATGTAGTGGTGTGCTGCCATAAAGATAATTTTGATGCTTTAGTAATAGGTGTTTATGGACCTAATTATGATGACCCTCAATTCTACCACTCACTACACAGTAAGCTTGCGTCTTACGTGAACATACCACAACTCTGGTTTGGAGATTTTAATTGTGTTCAGTCCCCAGAGCTAGACAGATCTAGAGGCCCCCCTAGAAGACCGTCGGCAGCAGCCAGAGCCATAGCCGCAATAGCTGAAGCGGGCGGGATGGTCGATGTCTGGCGATTCCGCTCACCCCTGGGTAGGGAATACACGCACTATTCATCAGTTCACAGCATACACACCCGCATAGATTACTGGCTGGCCTGGCGCGACTTGCTGCCCTTTGTACGCAAATGCGATCATTTACCACACACATACTCGACCACTCACCGGTTAGACTGACCCTGGCGATCGGAGAAATGCAATCTAGGGCCTTCACCTGGAGATTCCCGCAATACTCACTATTAGACACAGTGTTCCGAGAGGAACTTGTGCAAGCGATAGGTGACTATTTCCACACTAATTTAGGAAGCGTGCCCCGCATGGCCACCATCTGGGAACCATTTATGGTCTACATTCACGGTATAACAATATTGAAACACGGGGGTGCTTCGATCCATATGGGATCGTTTGCAGAGATTAGAAAAGGAACTGATAGTGCTGTAGTTTGCTTCACAGGCGGGAATAGAGCCAGGAGCACTAGCGCAAATTAGGGAAAAGTTGGACAAATATAATGAACTTGCGCAGTCCGAGATAACACATTTAGGGAAATATGCGACCACCAAGGTGTATGGAGAAGGTGAGAGACCAAGCGCCACACTGGCAGCCCTGACTCGACCTGAAAAGGGAGGCAGTGATATATTGTTGTTACATGATGACAGCAGGTCACCAATATGCAGTGCATGACAGATCGCAGAGAGGTTCCGCAGCTATTACGCCGAACTATACACCTCACGGCAATCCCACACTGAAGAATCAGTGGAAGATTATCTAGCCCACATTGCTATGAAGTGGCTGACCAACGCTCACAGGGAGTGGGTGCTGGCCCCCCTTCACCCCACTGAAATAAAAGCTGTGTTAAAATACATGCCCAACCATTAAGCGCCCGGATCAGATGGCCTAACAGTGGCCTTTTATAAGGCCTATCATGACCAACTAATACCACACCTAGTTAATCTCTTTGAAGAGATGTCAAGGGAAGGCATAATGCCTCCATCCATGAGAGAAGCTGTATTGATCACCTTACTAAAATCCGGGAAACCACCGGAGCAGTGCTCCTCAAACAGACCTTTGTAGTTGCTCAACACTGACACTAAACACTTTGCCAAAATATTGGCGAACCGATTGGCCCCTTTGCTCCCGGGTTTGGTTGGTCCGGAGCAATTGGGGTTTGTACCTGGTCATTCCCTCGCAAGTAATATACCCACTTTGTTTTGCAGCATTACCCGTATAGGCCCAAAAGTCCGTGTGGCAGCTGTTTTTTTAGATGCTGAAAAAGCATTTGACTCGGTGGAGTGGAATTGTTTTATGGCAGTGCTAAGGCGCGTCGGCGTTGGAGAGGTAGTTATAAAACTGGTCAAAGTGCTATACGCAGAACCAGTGGCACGTGTCTGAGTGAATGGACTGCTGTCAAACCTTATTGCAATTATGAGAGGCACTAGGAAAGTCTGCCCGCTATCTCTGCTGCTATCACTGCTGCTACACGCGCTAGTGGAGGAGCCATTGGTTTCGGTGAGAATACCATGCACATCGGGGCTTAAGATTTCCACATCATAACTTAATAATATCCACGTATGCGGACGACGCATTACTGTACATAGGCGATCCTGACCGGAATCTCTCACCAATGCGTGAGGTGGAGAGATTTGGCAGCCACTCAGGTCTACGCATAAACTGGAACAAGTCACTTATATTTCCCCTTACCGCTAATACTGCCCCTACACAGATGGGATATCCGCTAATATGAACCTCGGACCTCGTGCGCTACCTGGGGGTACAGATACACACTGACCAGGAAGTAGTATTTCGGGAAAATTAAGGGCGCCCAATACACCGACTCACAGATATTATTGAGAAATAGATCCTTCTACCCTTATCACTGCTGAGGCGCATTGCATTAATGAAAATGATTGTGCTACCGCAATTCTTATTTTTCTTTGTGAACATACCGATCCTATTACCGAAGAAATTTTTTTGCAATCTTCGCTCTGTATTGATGAAACTGGCTTGGGCGGGTAAACAGCCCTGTGTCCAATGGGCGACATTGGTAAAATCCTATGCTTCAGGTGGGCTGAATGCCCAGACTTTGAGGCATATTATAGAGCAGCACAGCAAATCCATGCATATTACTGTATACACGGTCCAAAGGAACTACCCCACTTGTATTTGGAGGGGGGGGAGGTAAGCCCTCTCCCCCTTCCGTGATCCTTGCTATGCAAACCACAAAGACGGTTCCACATTATTGATCCTATCTGGGTCACTAGGTACCAATTAAGAAGGACTGCTGATACACAGAAGATCACACTCTGATACTCCCAGAAATTACCAGTCGAGTGGTGTAGCAGGTTTCCATTGGGGGAGGAAAAGGTAGTTATACAAGCATTACGCAAGCTAAACATAAGATGCATGGGGGACTTGTTCACAAACAGGGTGGTCAACACCTGGGAACAGCTGCAAATACAAATACCAGAGACATCATGGCTCACTAAATATCACTATCACAGAGTAAGACAATCGCTGCGTGCGCTGCTGGGAGAAGAGATGTTAGAACCACAGGAGCTAATTCTATTGACATACTTATTGCAGGCTCATACCCGCAGCGAGGGATCTCAACACTATACAACTTGGTAAGGTTGGGGAGCAGCTTGGAACAGGTTAAGTCATACCAGGAATGGCAAGATGAATTGGGCGTCCATGTAACAGAGGAGCAGTGGATGCTCTGCTGTTATATTACTAAGTCAATCTCCCAGAATGGGCGACACCTTTTAATACACTTCAAATACCTTAACAGATTATATTGCACCCCAGTACGGTTACACAAATATGGGTTGCGGGAGGATGATAGTTGCATGAGATGTGGGGCTTGGGGAGCTAACCACTCACATTGCCTGGGACTGCCCCGGGCTCCGCACATTCTGGGCTGCAGTATCCAGGGCATTACAAGACATGTCAGAGACGCCCTTGCCTGAGACGCCACTAGTTGCTCTTCTGGAATATGACAAAGACTTGCCAAGAGCATCCCGGAAACTGGTGGTGCTGGGCTGGTTACTCGCAAAGAGGAGAGTAGCCATGCAATTGATGAAGGGACCACTGGCCACTTTATCGGAATCAATCAATCAATCAATCAGGGAATTGTGAAGCGCGCTACTCACCTGTGATGGTCTCAAGGCGCTGGGGGGGAGGGGGTGCAGCTTCAGGTCAGTCGAAGTGCCAGGTCTTGAGGCTCTTCCTGAAGGTGTGCAGAGTGGGGTCGCGTCTGATGTTGATAGGGAGCTCATTCCAGGTCTTAGCCGCGATGTAGGAGAAGGCTCTTCCAACCCGTTCTTGCTCTGCGGATGCGCAGGGTTTTGGAGAGGGTGAGGTCGGCAGATCGGAGGTTTCTCTTGGGTACGTGGAAGGAGATTCTTTCGTTGAGATATTGGGGTCCGGTGTTGTGGAGGCATTTGTAGGCATGGGTGAGTATCTTGAAGGTTACTCTCTTCTCGACGGGGAACAATTGGAGGTGTCGCAGGTGTTGGGTGATGTGCTCATGTCGAGGGATGCCGAGGACGAGTCTGGCTGCGGTGTTCTGTATGGTCTGGAGCTTGCGGAGCAGGGATTTGTTGATTCCGGCATAGGGGGCATTTCCATAGTCCAGTCTGCTGGTTATGAGTGTGTGGGTGATGGTCTTTCTGGATTCGGGGGGGATCTATTTGAAGGTCTTGCGAAGGTTGCGGAGGGTGTTGAAACAGGTGGAGGCGACGGCGTTGATCTGTCAGTTCATCGTGAGGGAGGAGTTGAGTATGATGCTGAGGTTCTGGCCGTGGTCCGTGGGGGTGGGGGGGACTGTCGAGGGCGATGGGCCAACAGGTGTTGTCCCATGCAGAGGGGGAGGGTCCGAGGATGAGGACTTCTGGCTTCTCCAAGTTGAGCTTCAGGCAGCTGCTGCTCATCCAGGTTGCGACGTCCTTCATTCCTTCTTGGAAGCTGAGGTTGGTGGTGTGGGTGTCCTTGGTGAGGGAGAGGATGAGCTGGGTGTCGTCGGCATAGGATACTATGCTGAGTCCATGCTGTCTGACGATGGGGGCGAGTGGGGCCATGTAGATGTTGAAGATCGTGGGGCTGAGCGACGATTCCTGGGGCACTCTGCAGTTGATCTCTGTGGGTTCGGAGAGGAAGGGCATGAGTCTGATTCTTTGGGTTCTGCCGGTGAGGAAGGAGCGGAACCAGTGGAGGGCGGCTCCCTGTATGCCGGCATCATGGAGTCTGGCGGTGAGAGTGTGGTGGGAGACGGTTTCGAAGGCTGCAGAGAGTTCAAGCAGGATCAGGGCAGCGGTGTGGCCTTGGTCGAGTAGGGGGGTCTCTGTGCTGTGGTTGCTGCGGAATCCGGATTGGGAGGGGTCGAGGATGGAGTTCTCTTCAATGAAGTTCGTTAGTTGGGCATTGACGATCTACTCGGTGAATTTGGCCGTGAAGGGGAGGAGAGAGATGGGTCAGTAGTTCTTGAGGTCCGTCGGATCTGCTGAGGGCTTCTTGAGGAGGGGCCTGACTTCTGCGCGTTTCCAGGAGTCAGGGAATGTGCCTGCTTCGAAGGTGGCGTTGATGGTGCATTGTAGCTCAGGTGCTATGGCGATGGTGGCTCTGTGGAAGATGTGTGGAGGGCAGGGGTCCGTGGGGGCTCCTGAGTGAATGCCTTTCATGGTTGATGCGGTGTCTTCGGTGGTGACTGGGGTCCAGGAGGAGATGGTAGGCTGGCTGTCGTTGCTGGGGGAGAAAGGGGTTCGGTGTACGGAGTCTGTTCATTGAAGTTGTCGTAGAGGGATCTTATCTTCAGGTGGAAGTAGGAGACGAGTTTGTTGCAGATGTCCTGGGAGGATGTGACATCCGTGGCTTCGCTGGGGGGCTTGGTGAATTCCTGGTGTGCCAAACTATCTTATTGCAATATACAATCGGATAATTATAATGCCCTCATACCGACACGCAGCAGACCACAGAATATATGGGGACCTTACCAAGCATACCTTAGTCGCAAGGCAGGCACCGAAGAAGGTAGGGGAGAGCAGGTTGAAACGGGGAAAGCTTAGAACCCGGGGATTATATAGAGACACTCCTTGCCAGCAAAGAACATACGTAGTGTGGGACTGCGCAGAGGTACAGCATTCAAGGGGTATGTGCTGATGTTATGTGACCCATGTAAAGTTTCTTACCTCTAATATGTAGGTTGTCTTATGATTGTTGGTTGTTGGAGACACAAGTCTCTATTACCTCGTTTGAGTTTGTTTTGAATGCATTTCTCCTTAGCACGATGTACTCTCCTCCCACTGTGTGATATAAAAGTGCAAATATGGCTACTGTACTGTTTATAAATGCATTAAAGGATAAATAATTTTTTTTTAAAAACAACACAACTACTAACCATCACACTTCTGTAAGTGTGACAATTCTGACTATCCTAGGCCCCCATAGCTATAAGAATGGCTTTGGCGGCAGGTATCTTTTGGAATGGTTATTGAATTAATAGACAACTGTTGCTGTACTTGTCTCTAAATTAGTCAAACAGCGCCGCCATGTGGCAAACCATCATAAGCGCAGGTGTTGACGATTAAGTGCCGATGCCAAGCACCAGAAACCACAGGCTCAAATTAAGCACTGTGGACAGGTATCCTGAAACCTATGCAGGACACTTTTGCGAATTTCACGGTATGCTTGTAATGTGAAATTCCTAAGATTGCACCATGCGTTCATGTCAAAATTTTAGTGCAGGAACAATGCAAACGACGAGAATGCAAACAGCTGTTGTTCACAGCACATCTGTTTTTCCGCTGTTTTTTTTGTTTGTTTTTTTACTCGAAATGCATTCCTTCCATTCTAATGGACACGAGTTGAGGACACATTTCGGGCTCAAATATAGAGCTAAAAGCCGATTTTGCATTTCCTATAAATTGACATAATTTTTCTTGAATATCGCATAACTATGCAAACGTAAATTAAGCACATTTTTGACAGACTTTGGAAGGCAATGGCTGTTGTTTAGAAAACCCATTTTTTAAAGGTCACATTCACATATGGTTTATTTTAACATTTTTATGAATTACAGAGTTTTTGCAAATTCTAAAAAACACTTTTTCGGTGGCTCAAAAAAATGGCGGAGACTTGCAAGAGTATTGGGAGTCCAACCATCCCTACAATCAAGGGATGGGTTTGTAACCACGACAGGCACATGGAGGCAGAAACAGTGTGATGTATTAGACTAGACAATCTCCTCAGAAATTTAATAAATAGCGGACAGCTTTGTGTGGTCAAATTCACAGGTCCATTACGCAAAGCACATACAAAAAGACCTATGCATGAAAGGCAGCTGGGAAACGTCATGAGTAGACAGCGGAAAATGAGTGACGGCAAACACATCATACAAATTCCTATCAGTCATGGTACTATTAGACAATTTGGATACTGAATGTTTTATATATTTTATGAAAATTAAAATTAAAAAAATTAAAAAACATTTGGAGCATGTGATTGTTCAGTGTTTGCAAAATAATTCACAGTTTACATTTTTATTGCGGCATGACAATCCCTAAAACCAGGTCCTGTGCAGAAGAGTGCTCACTTAATTGTTTCTCAAACATCTTGATCTTAGGTTCTGTCAATGTTGATCAGATAAAAGGGCTAATTAGACTTAAGAGCTAAAGATTTTTAGTGGCCCCCAACAAGACAAGCTCTCAAAATCATAACTAATTCTGCAGCAGTAATTCAATTTATAAACTTAAATATGTGGATCTCACATGTTGATGAAAAATTTCGGATTTTCAAAATGCCCTGCCTCGGCATTAATCTCAGTAGAAGTGTACACAGAAAGAAAAGATGGTATAGAAAAGATTGCCACTGTTCAGCTGAATCTTGACATTGAAAGTGCAGCAAAGATAAGATGGACCAATACCCAATAATATCACAGAGGTAGCCATCATTTCTATAGTGAGACAACTGTTGCCTAAAATAGATAGAAAGATATGTTTATTGTAAGAATAATTAAAATCATTACACATTTTATTTCAACATTATTTATAAAATCAACTATTGCACTTAATAGTTGAAAATAAAAGCAAAAGAACTAAGGGGCCCATTAGGATAACGGGCGGATCGCCACCGCCGGGCCGGCAGTGGCTATCCGCCCGCCAAATGTCCCTGTGTCACCCCCGCCATATTAGTATGGCGAGGGGCACCGCGGTGGACGGAAAGACCGTCCTCCGCTTTTCCGCCGGTCGGATTGCCGGCCGGGCGGAAAAGGCACACAATATGGTGGCGGTGCCTTGCAGGCACCGCCATCCATATCATGATGCGTGCAGTGTGCATGCATTTCCATGGCGGAGACTCCGCCATGGAAAGGCATGCGGAGATTGGCTTCGGGGACCCGTTGGGGGTCCCCGGGGGGTGGGTGGCTGCACTGGGGGGTACCTGTGGTACCCCCCTTCATTGCATACACAAGGTGGCAGGCACCGCGCGGTGCCTGTCACGTTGTGCATCGCAATGCACTACATGCACCTTTAACATTGTGGTGGGTGCTGTTTACAGCACTGCCCGCAGCAATGTTAATGGCAAGAATGCGCCCGCCAGGGTGGCGGGCGCATCCTAATTGGCCTAGCGGGACCGCCGCACCTCTGGCGGTTGGTCCCGTTTACCGTTACGGTGGCGGGCGGGGCCCTTGAAATGAATTGTTTGGCTCGTTTAACAGTTTGCATATCTTTGCACCCTCAATTGCACTTTTACTAATGAGTGAATTTTAGCAATTAATTGAATTGTGATACCTTACTGCCATTTGCAAATTTGAGTGATTCACCTCTTTGCGATGTATGCCACTTTGCAAAGTTTGGAAAGTTGAAGTTTAGTGGATCCTTATCTATTTTAGTGATATTGCAAACATTTCTGTGCATCAGGCTCAAGAGGATTTTTGATATCTCAGCACTCATCCCTCTTGTGAAAGTCAGCATCTTGTTCTCCCACCTCCATGCAGGCACAACTGCAATTGAGCATTTTGGCTTCCTCCAAAGATGAGTCCTCAAGGAACAGATGGGCTGAGATCTTGATCAGGTAGCCATTGCTTATGTGTTATAGGTAGCTATGTTGCCATACGTACGAAGTTAGAAGTAAATTCGTCCTTTGGTTGCTGTACGAAAACAAGCACATTTGCACAATGTATGTATAAACTTTGGACATGGTGTCAAGGTAGCATGATAGTGTTCTTATAAAGTTGATTCTGTAAGCAAGTATATTTTCAAAGAAACTAATCCAGACTGTCATGGATGCAAATGTGTGTCAGAAGTCATCGTGTAAAACTGAAGGCAACTTTAGGAAAGACCTATGCATGTATAAAATGGCAGTGTTTCCCTCCAGGCCTAACTGGAACACATGACATTAGATATTACTGAATCGTTAGCTTCTTATTATGATAACTTATGCAAAACAGAGGCGCCCACCATGATCTGGAAAATCTGACTTTGCTTTCACCAGGCTTCTCTAACCAGTAGCTCATGAGCTACAGGTGGCTCACTGGCTACCTGTAAGTAGCTCTCCTATGTGTTGCCTAGACTACTACATTAGAAACATCTTCCTAGTTGAATCTCATAAACTGATATTTGGAGAAAAATAGTATTACCAACATAGAAGCATTCCATATTGACAAATCCTTTTTAGGTCTCGCCTACGCAGCGCGCATGCACTGCTTAGGAAAAAAGACCTTTTGTAATCGACACAGCTTCGCAGGCAAAAACGTGCACGCGTTGCATTGCTTTCAATGGCAACGCGTGCACGTTTGGCGATTCCCTTGCGGGAGCGAGCTTTGGCGCCGCCATGTGTTAGCAATTATTCTCTCCTGGCGCCGCTCGCTCCCGCAAGGGAAACGCTGCCTGCTCTCGGCCGCACTCCCCCCCCCATCTCTCCCCCCCACCTCGTACTTGCGCGAGGCGCACGCGCTTGTTCTTATTTATTATTGTTGCTGGCGCGGAGCATTTGGCGCTTTAATCATCACCCGCAGTGCTGCCCAGCTCGTACACTGCTCTCGCATTTACAGGGAGCGGAGGCGTGCAGAGATTAAAAGTCCGGCGCAGAGTTTATCACAGGTCAGTCATGTATTGTTTCTGATCAGTGCACTGAAAAGGCTCCGGCACTTCATAGCAGAAGGCGACGAGCGTTATCAAGATATTTTAACCGGCAATATGTCAGACATCCCCAAATTATTTTTGGTTTCCGGATTTCAAAAATACATTTAATCAACTGCTGCTTGCCTAGACATGCAGCCCTAGCGCTTCTCGTCATCATAGCATGGCGGCATGCAGGGCTTCCTTTTTCTATTCTCCCAATCTGCTTTTGGAGGAACTGGTTTGCTCTGGGTCATCCCGTCTCAGATTCCGCGGGTGCTGTACACCCTGCTCGGTGCATGCTACTTCAGGAGACTCCAGTAAACCCTCGAGGCTTGGTGTACTCTACCCGACATTTAATGACACAGCGGGAGCAGAGGAATGATAGCAGAGGGCCCTCAGTGCTTTAAGGCCTTCGACTCTCGATGCTCCTCCCACAGTGGTGGCCTGTGGGGGGTGGGGCTTTAGAAGGCACAATGAATCTTGGGCATATGCCAGAGGTAAGGAGCATCTGTCTCTGGGAACCTTCGGTTTCACAGCCCCATGATAGCCTGTTGCCCCCTCAAGCTCTTCGGACACTGGAGACCCCACCTCCACCACCAGCGCTATCTGGGACTGACTAGCAGAGTATCAGCCTATCTTTATCTCTCCCGGCTCTCTGTTCTCAGTCCTCCAACCTTGTGCCCCTGTCTCCCTCACTCCTTCACTGTACTCCATCTTTCTGCCTCTCCTGTTCTTGCCCCCCCATTCTCTTTCCCTCTCGCCCTCCTGCCTGTCTTCCCTCTCTACCTTCCTCTAACCGACTCTCTCACCCTTTTGGTGAGCTTCCTCCCTTTCTCTGTCTTTTCTGTTTTTCCCTCACTTGCTCACCCTCCTTCTAAGTCAATGCGCGTCCCTTTCCTTCCTCCTTTTCTCCTGCTTCTCTCACCCCATCGTTTCTCCGCCCCCCCCCCTCCCCGTGCTGCTGTTTATTCGGTGGCTCGTCTTTACAAGGTGCCCTTCAGTTCATTCTCTTATAATGCTCCTCCCGTTCTCTTATCAATTTTAATCTCTATTCAGCTGATTCAATAGCACTGTACTTTAGCAGCGTGACAAGTTAAACACCCTCTTCTGAGGCAAATGCATACATTACACCAAAGACACGCCTCTCTACCTCCCACCTCTACTCACATTTCCCTCCTTCATCTCTCCCTCTCTTGTTGTAAGTTAACTCTCTTTACCTGACCAGAGACTAAATCCCTGCCCTTCTCTCTAACTTACTTCTCTACATACCACACTCTGTGACTAGCTGTCACTTCTCTATACCACCCAATACATTTCTTTCTCTGTCGCACCTTTCTGTCCCATGTCTCAATCCTTTACCGAAACACTCTCTTTTTACCTGTCTATTTATACATGGCTACGTACCTACCACACTATTGCTCTACCTTTAAACTCGCTCTGTACGTTACACCTCTCTTTCAATAAACCTTAGTGCCCCACAGCACTTACCTCTCATGACCTCAACTTGCCACCTCTCTCCGATCCTACCTCTAGATCTCTAGCTCTCTGCCCCTCTCTTCTCCCTCAAGTGCCCTCTCTCTCTACTTTCTCTTCTTTCTCTTCTTTCTGCATCTTGCTGCTCTGTTTGCATCTCATCCCCCTTCATTTCTCATACACTATCTAGCCTCTCAATTTACCTCACCTATTGGCCTTCTATATCTCTCTTTTATTGATGTCCTCTTTCGCTCACCTTTCCCATTATTTTATTTCTTTTTCTCTACAATGCTCTCTCTACCTCTTCCACTCCATCTATCACTCCCTTTGCTTTCATCTCTCTTTCTATCTCCTTCACTGTTTCCGTTCACTCTCTCTGCTTCCAATGTCTCGCTCGTTTAATACATCTGTCTTACCTCTGTCTCTCTCTCCCTATTTCACCATTCTCTACTTCTCCCTCGCCCTTCCTCTGTATTAGCCTCATCTCTCTACCTCATCTGCACCTCTTTTCTCTCTACTTCTCATATCTTTCTATTTTTCATCCCACCGGCTCTACCTGCCTCTCTGCCTCGCTACTTTGTTTACCTGACCTGTCATTCTGTGCTTCACCTTTCTATTTGTGCTATCTCATTATATAACTCGCCTCTCTTCCTATCTTATTTCTCTCTAGACCTTGTTTTCATAGTGGTTTTTACCCATGTCCTTATCCATTTGTTAACTCTTTTTCTCTTTTTTTATTTTACTGGTTTGACAATTTTTTTTGTGTTAACTTTAATACTGTTTGATTCTTCCTGGTCTTAGCACACGTGCCTGCTGCTTTTGCCATAGCTGTAAGCAGAGATTTACTTCCAACTAGATTCTGTTTAGTAAGTTGGTAGATGCACCCCTCCCAAATTAATAACACATCGCTGACAATAGGCATTGCTTGAAAGACGTGTTTTCCTCTATTAAGGTATTCTGCGATCCCACGTGTGTGCAGAGATATTCGAATGTGTATGAATATTATTGAAGATGCCATGATAGAGAATAGAGCGGCTTTGTTGCACATCGTTAAGGTTTACATATTAACTGACAGTTTTATGGAGTTGGTTTGTCTCTAATAGTTGATCACCTAGAAGCTTGTTTACTTGTCTCATATTCTGCTTCTGTTGTCGAAAATGATAGCTCCTTAGATTCACAGACAAGGGGTTACCTTCCTTCTCCATCATGTACGAATCTGGATCCTTAGGTGTCATAACAACATATCTGACTAGAGTATGTTTGAACAAGCATTGGCATAGCCAATAGGTCTCGCCTTTGGGACCTTATAAGTGTTTCGCCATGCAACAGTTGATGTTGTTGCACCAAGGATATTGTGCTGGATAACTAAACACTTATAAGGTCCAAAAGGCGAGACCTATTGGCTATGCCAATGCTTGTTTACATTACTGCTGGCAAACATTCCTGAAGTGCTGAGGTGATCACTGCTGGTAATCTTGCATATGGTGGCCACTAAAATAATCTTGCCTAATGTCACAATTACAACTCTAACAATATTAGTAGCTCAGGGTGGATTTCATTGAACATAAGTAAGTCTTAATACAGAAAAGGTTGGAGACCCCTGACCTACACTATCACCAGAAGAGAGAACCACACTAGAAGTTGAGATTACACTCAAAATTTCTTCAGCTATAACTGATCTCCCTTGTCGCTACCTGCAGAATGCCAGGAGAAGTTCTATGAAATCAGTAAACTCTCCCTGACCCAAATACTTTATGAATCGTGCAAAGAGGCAGAATTTTCTCGGTCACTAAGACCCTCCTCTAATTGTACTTACACTTAGATTTATACTTATCCACTAAAAGGAAAAACACACCCTAAAGTGTGGCGGTCATCTCACGATTTCTCTGATCAATCTAAACATGAAAATACTGGCAAATATTCTGGTCACTAAACTTCGTAAAGTTATAAAAACCTAAAATCCCCTATAGACCCTAGCACACCTCCTGTGGGATTCAAGAGCACTACCAGAGGAAATACTGTCTCTCTCACTCGATGAGGAGAATGCTTTCTATAGGGTGGAATGGGGATATCTGTTCTGCATGCTACACAAGATGGAGAAAAGGGATGACTTCACATCTAAGATGAGATGGCTCTAAATTTCCCACAGCACAGAATCATTTTGAAGGCTTCCTATAGAAACTACCAACCTACACATAACAAGGGGCATTTATTAGATCATAAATGGACCTCTGTTTTTGACATTCACGTCACCCTGCATTTGGTGTGATTACTTTACTATAAAAGTTTCTTTTTATTCCTGTCATAAAAAGAGTATAACAAACAAAAGACTAGCAGCGCATTCAACAATGGAATAAGGTTAATCCAGACAAACTGACAGAAACACTAGATAAAGTTCCCTACACCCATCACCCTTCAGTAGAGTGGACGTAGAGCCTTCCATAATTGGCTTCTGAAGGCAACAGAAACACTTGCTCCAGTAATTCCAAAATAAATGTCCACTCAAGGGAAATATGCACCTTCATTTTCTGAGCAATTCAAAAATGCAAAAATCAAATTACAGGTACAGTAACAAAAACAGACTAGAATTATGATATTGCAGCAAAACCGCAATTTAAATTATAGTAGGATTATGTTGTATCAACAATTAAACCCCCAATTACCTCCATGCTGGCCCTAATATCCCTAGTCGAGTCCTTTTCGGTGATCCATAGATCGAGGATTTAACGTAAGGAAATGCAAAGCATTGTCCATGTTGCGCATGACAAGTAAAGCTTGACTGGCTAGATATAATCTTAAATGGGTGCTGAAGCGATCCTTAAACCTCTACAACTGCATGTACACACTACAGCTGGTTGCCTGAGGCACACCTGATACTTCCAGTGTTATGAACCTACTATTTCATTTATTGTATGCTTTTTGGGTTCCACATTGTCTACAGACCAGTGATTTCCTGCTAATTAGATATATACTGACTCACTGCTAATACCCATTTATGTTGACGCTGAATATATTTGTTTTGCTCGCTCTTATAAAAATAATTTCAAAAATATAAAATAAAAAGTATTGTAATACTAACATGGAAACAAATTTCCTAAAACCTCTGAAGCACTGGAAACACAACCTGCATGCATGCACAAAGTCAGTGTTGAAACATGACTTCCTTATAGCAGTTGATTGAAAATGTACTAAATAACTAGCAATATTAGGGTACTGAGGAGTCTGAGGCTGTGGAACTCAGACATTGAACAAGGACACATAAGGAGATGTACAGAAGGTGGTAGTGCAACCCCTTGTGTACCGCATATTTAACTGTAGATGTGACCACTGGTCTGAGGAGTAAACAGAAGTAACACCAAGGCAAACATTCTTACGACTGCAGCACCAATTGGGTTAAGAAGAAGCTTTAGGAGTTTAGGGGGTATTTCAAGCTGAATCTGGGCAGACGAAACAGGGCAAGGCTGGTGAGGCCATACATGGGCAAGGGAGGGCTTCCCGGGGCACTCGAGTCTACGCCTGAGTATATGATGGCTGTGTCTACCCTTCTGAGCATTGACCTGAGCGTGGTAGACTGTGCAGGGACCTTTGGATGGTATACCTGGCTGCGCAGAGACATTTGGATGCTATATCTGCTTGCGTCTACAAATGTGAGGTTTTATGAGAGGATTTTTGATGCTGTATTCCTGCAATGACATTGCTTCACCAAAATGCCAGGTGTATAGAAAGTGGACAATTACATCACTGGGTTAGCTCTTCGTTGCACACTGAGCCCTTTAAGAGCATCCTACTTGTTGCTAAGGGGCACAAGAAAAGGCAGACAGTGAACCCAGCAGAAAATAAATATGAGTTTTAGAACCTTTTATCTATTCTTGATAATGTCTTTATGACCACGTAGACACCCCGAGAAGAAGTCCAGTGCCAGGGGTACAAAAGGGCAAATTAGGGGTAGCGAGTGTAACCCTTGGCATCCCCTATTTGACGTCCATGGGCTCATAACTGTATGAGATTGGACGGTGTCTAGATATGTGAAGCCTTGACATCTGAGGCTGTAATTGGGCACTTTAAGTCCTTCCCTGGCATATCAGGATGTGTATCCTCAGTTGTGTGCATTGACAGCACAACTAGCATGTCAAGGCTGCGTGCCTGGGTAGTAATGCTTTAGCCCTGCCACATCATGTCAGCAAAGCAAACACAAGGAGATGATGGACGGAGCGCTGAAACTTTTCAGACACTCACCCCCAGTCACAGATCTGGGTTGAATCCATCATTGTTCTTTAGCTCACTTCGCCACCCCAGTTCAGACACAGCTATATGCAAATCAGTCTTGACCCTGTGCCTCATGGGAACAGTCCAGCCCGAACTGCCAAGCCATGTCTTCCCTGGACCAGAAACAAGCATCCTAGGACCGGTTTCGGGCTAACAGCCCTCATCAGCCAGGCCAGCTTGAATCCAGTGGCAAAGTGAGCAAGGGACCCACGTCTGGGCATACCCTGCCAACTTAGGGCGAACAAAGCAAACACAAGGAGATGATGGACGGAGCGCTGAAACTTTTCAGACTCTCACCCCCAGTCACAGATCTATGTTGAATCCATCATTGTTCTTTAGCTCACTTCGCCACCCCAGTTCAGGCACAGCTATATGCAAATCAGTCTTGACCCTGTGCCTCATGGGAACAGTCCAACCCGAACTGCCAAGCCATGTCTTCCCTGGACCGGAAACAAGCATCCTAGGACCGGTTTCGGGCTAACAGCCCTCATCAGCCAGGCTAGCTTGAATCCAGTGGCAAAGTGAGCAAGGGACCCAGGTCTGGGCATACCCTGCCAACTTAGGGCGAACAAAGCAAACACAAGGAGATGATGGACGGAGCGCTGAAACTTTTCAGACTCTCACCCCCAGTCACAGATCTATGTTGAATCCATCATTGTTCTTTAGCTCACTTCGCCACCCCAGTTCAGACACAGCTATATGCAAATCAGTCTTGACCCTGTGCCTCATGGGAACAGTCCAGCCCGAACTGCCAAGCCATGTCTTCCCTGGACCGGAAACAAGCATCCTAGGACCGGTTTCGGGCTAACAGCCCTCATCAGCCAGGCTAGCATGAATCCAGTGGCAAAGTGAGCAAGGTACCCACGTCTGGGCATACCCTGCCAACTTATGGCGAACAAAGCAAACACAAGGAGATGATGGACGGAGCGCTGAAACTTTTCAGACACTTACCCCCAGTCACAGATCTAGGTTGAATCCATCATTGTTCTTTAGCTCACTTCGCCATCCCAGTTCAGACACAGCTATATGCAAATCAGTCTTGACCCTGTGCCTCATGGAAACAGTCCAGCCCGAACTGCCAAGCCATGTCTTCCCTGGACCGGAAACAAGCATCCTAGGACCGGTTTCGGGCTAACAGCCCTCATCAGCCAGGCTAGCTTGAATCCAGTGGCAAAGTGAGCAAGGGACCCACGTCTGGGCATACCCTGCCAACTTAGGGTGAACAAAGCAAACACAAAAAGATGATGGACGGAGCGCTGAAACTTTTCAGACACTCACCCCCAGTCACAGATCTGGGTTGAATCCATCATTGTTCCTTAGCTCACTTCGCCACCCCAGTTCAGACACAGCTATGTGCAAATCAGTCTTGACCCTGTGCCTCATGGGAACAGTCCAGCCCAAACTGCCAAGCCATGTCTTCCCTGGACCGGAAACAAGCATCCTAGGACCGGTTTCAGGCTAACAGCCCTCATCAGCCAGGCTAGCTTGAATCCAGTGGCAAAGTGAGCAAGGGTCCCAGGTCTGGGCATACCCTGCCAACTTAGGGCGAACAAAGCAAACACAAGGAGATGATGGACGGAGCGCTGAAACTTTTCAGACACTCACCCCCAGTCACAGATCTGGGTTGAATCCATCATTGTTCTTTAGCTCACTTTGCCACCCCAGTTCCCATTGGGCACAGGGTCAAGACTGATTTGCATATGGCTGGGTCCAAACTGGAATGGCATGGTGAGGAAAAAAACGATGGATTTAGGGCCAGATCTCTGGACTGGGGTGAATGTATGACATTGTTCTGCATTCTGTCCATCAATTGTTGTTTTTGCATTTGTCACCCCGAGTGGGACGGGTATGCCCAGACGTGGGTCCCTTGCTCTCCATGCCACTGGAGTCAAGCTATCCTGGCTGATGAGGGGTGAAACCCCGAAACCGGTCCTAGGATGCTTGTTTCCAGTCCAGGGAGGACCTGGCCTGGCAATTTGGGCTGGACTGTTCCCATTGGGCACAGGGTCAAGACTGATTTGCATATGGCTGGGTCCAAACTGGAGTGGCATGGTGAGCAAAAAAACGATGGATTTAGGCCCAGATCTCTGTACTGGGGCGAATGTATGACATTGTTCTGCATTCTGTCCGTCAATTGTTGTTTTTGCATACATCATGTCAGCACCCAAGTTAACACGTGGGCGATAACTCAGCTAGTCTGTATCTACTTGTGCTGTAATGTTATTAATATTGGACTTATTGAATTATTTTTGTACTTGTCATATAATTTCCTGTGATGTCATTGGGGTAAATGAACTTGGAATATCACTTCCTGTGCTGTCATGTCACTTCCTCTGTTGTCATTTGATGGTCAAATGTTCCGCTACCTTCGACATTTTGGTGTATTGACAAACCAGAAAGTGTTCAGGGAAGAAAGAGGGAGGTACTTGGCACCATTTGGCACTAGGGTGACAAATGGTGAACCTAATGTAGGAACCTAAGACAGTTAGGTGATTTTGAAAAATGCAGTCAGACAGCACAGTGGCGGTGTGCACAGCAGGACAGACCAAGATATTTAGGATTTGGCATGAGGAAAGTGATGTTGCATCAGGATTAAGCCAGGGTAGAAGGATGATGGTGCTAGGAAAGTAGAGGTCTTAATGAGAAAGATAATTTGAGCATCCTAGGACCCTGTTTGATGTAAAGAATGTAATGCAAATGGTCGAGCAAATGCTAGGTTGATGTACTCGTTCACAAAAGGATTCAAGAATTTAAGGCAGATCTGTATTGCTTACTAGAAATAGATGTGTGGGCGATGCAGATTCAAATGCTTCCCTAATGAAAGATAGATTTAGATCCCTATTTTCAACATAGGCAAAAAGTGCGAGAAGATGGAATAATCAATACTTTCCAGTATTTGCCCCATGTGATTCTGCAAACAGTTAATAACCAGAAAATTGTATGAAAATGGTAACTTACGGTAGCATCAGTAAGAGATAGGGAGGAATAGATATGTTGGCCACTTTCCAAAACTTCCAAGCCAAACAAGTCATCTGAAAATGCAAACATTTTTTCTTAGACTCTTACATTGTTTTAATTCACTGTAAAAGAAGTTTTACCAAGCATCTTTTATGAGGATATATATATATTTTTTTTATTAGATTTTTATTGTATTCATTAAATCATATACAACAAACATCTCAGGCTTTATCTTTGCGCGTCACAACAGTGCAATTTCCATATACAGCATTAATATGTGGTTCATTACAATATTGTTTCCAACTTTCCACATCTGGAGTATATGCGTTCATTCTGCAGGTGCATACAACATATCTGGATTAATTCTTAAATAGTCTGTTAATGGTGCCCAATAATCTTTAGGCTTTGACATAGTAGGGAGTTCTTCTTCATATGTTTTCAGGGTATCCCTACAATATACCATGTCCATTATCCAGCGTTTTCTGCTAGGGGAATGCTTACTGTCCCAGTTCATTGATACCCCTCTCTTTGCCAATAGTAGCGCTATTGCACAGAATTTACGCTTGATGGATTGTAGGTGCTTCACGAGGCCCAGCAAGCAGACTCGTATTGAACATTCTATTTTGGTATCTAGTATGCAGCCAAGTATTACAGTAACCTCCTCCCAGTAGGATCTGACTTTGCCGCACTGCCACGCCAAATGTAGAAAATCAGCATTATCTTCCCCACATCTTCGGCAGCGTGCATCCATTCGAAGCCCATATTTCTGTAGTTTAAGTGGAGTGTGGTATATTTGGTGTAAATATTTATAGTGTATTATGCACAGATTTCCGTTAGGGGTTAGTATTTCTGTTAGTGCACAGCAGCTTTGCCAGTCCTCCACACTGAGAGGAGTCTCTAGTTGAGCATTCCATCTCTCCTGTGCTTTACTAGCATTGCTTGCTATTTCTGCTTGCAATAATCTGTACAATTTTGTTACCATATGAGCATTGTCTGAGTTAGTAATGAGCATTTGCAGCGGTACCAGCATTGGCGGTTCGTTGGAAAAGGTGGGATATAGTTTTTTGATTGCACCTCTCAGTCTGTGATATGCAAATTTGAATAATAGTGTTTGATTGCTTATGTAGTCTAAATCATTTAGGTCAATGAATCTACCTTCTTTGTAGAGGTCACCTATTGTATCTAAGCCTGCCTGTTGCAGTAACTCCATACTGCCTCTGTCTTGTGTCATGGATATTGATGGGTGCTGCTGTAGCGGCATTGCCGGTGCGTACAGTGCTAGTTTACATGCCAGTTTCCCTATGCGTTGCCATGCTAAATTTGTAGTTTGTATTGTGTTTATTTCGTTTTTGGTCACATGTGTACGTGGGTGCGTCAATATGCATCTGAGTGGAATGGGGTGTGCATCTCCATCTTCAACTGCCACATGTGGCATATACCGTATTGGGTGGAACCAGTAATGCGCATATTGCGCTTGCGCACATAGATAATATAGTAATAAGTCTGGTACCGCAAAGCCCCCCTTCGTGTATGGCAGCGTCAGTGTTTGTAATTCGATGACTGCTTGTTTCCCAGCCCAGATTAGCCTCGTCACATTTGTTGTTAGCCTCTTGAAGACTGGGGCTGGTGGTGGTATTGGAATGTTGTTGACTAAATATAAGAATTTTGGTAGGACAACCATCTTTATGATGGCTATTCTATCTGCGAGTGATAATGGTAATTTGACCCATCTTTCAATTTGCGTTTCCAGTTTGTCTATCGCTGTCCCATAATTTGCTTTTATTACCATAGCTGGGTCTCTGTGGATCCATATTCCTAGGTATTTGACTGGCTCTACCTGCCACGACAGGGGGAATTCCATGTGATGTGGTTGAGTGATTTCCGTTAATGGGAGTACCGTGGATTTGCTCCAGTTGATTTGTAGGCCAGATTGTCTCCCGAATTATATATATTCCCGCAACAAGGGAGAGAGATTAGCTCGGGGGTCTCGCACATATAGTACCATATCGTCAGCATATAATGAAATACTTATGGGGCGTTGGGTGAACTTCAATGCAGTGGCTGCATGTTGTTGTCTAATTTTACATGCTAGTGGTTCTAGCGCGATGGCAAACAGTAGGGGCGATAGTTGACATCCCTGTCTTGTGCCTCTCTGTATTTGTATCGTGCCTGATATGTGCTTATTTACTTTTATCCTCGCCACTGGTATGGTATACAAAAGTTTGATCCATTGTAGCAGCGTATTGGCCATGCCCATTCTTTGCAAAATCGTGAATAGGTATACCCACTCAACAGAATCGAAAGCGTTAGCCGCGACAATAATACTGCCGCCGCCTCTAGCTCTGGGTTTAACTGATGTGATAAAGCAAATATGGTACGGATGTTATGCGCTGTGGATCTTGCCGGTATAAAATCAGACTGATCTGGCAATATGAGGTTCTGCATGAGCGGGTGCAGTCTTGTGGCTATGATTTTAGCTAATATTTTTGTATCTGTGTTAATGAGTGATAGCGGCCTATATGATTCGCATATCTCCGGGTCTTTGTCAGGTTTTAGGAGGACGATTACTAGTGCTTCCCGTAATGTTGGTGGGAGAATTTGTTTACTATGGGCATCTCTACTAGATATGGGCTCAGTATCTCTGTATATTCTTTGTAGAATTCCCCTGTAAACCCATCAGGTCCAGGGGCCTTGCCATTAGGTAGCGTTATGATGGCTTCTTTAACATCGTCTATCGTGATTGGCTGTTCCAAGTATTCTCTTTGGCCATCTGATAGCCATGCTATTGCTATATCCTCTAAATTGGTTGTGATTTCTTGTGCATCTGCTGTAGTTCGTGCAGCGTAGAGGTCGCTATATGTTGCCATAAACGCTTCTAATATTCCTGCAGTGTCATAGTGTGTTTGGATCTTTAATTTTTATGACTGTGTGCGCTTTACGCTCATTGCATATTTTTTGTGCCAACACCCGGCCTGATCTGCCCCCCTCACCATATATTCGAGCCACCTGTCGTCTCGTTATATATTTAAGTTCGCTGTCAGCTAATTCTTTATAGTTGGTCAGTGTGTCTCTAATGCTTCCTAGTATATCTGCTTTATGTGTTCGTTCATACTCCTCTTCTAGTTTTTTTAGATTAGTTTCACATCTTGTTAGTTGTGTGCGTATATCTCGTAGTATTCCTGCATTTGTGCTTATGCATATTCCACGTATAGTAGCTTTGAATGCTTCCCAAAGCAAGCTTGCGTCCTTGCGGAATCCTTATTGAATTGGAAATATTCTTCTATTGCATTTCTAATTGTGGTATTATAGAGCGGGTCTAACAAAGCCTTGGCATTAAATCTCCATATGTATGGTGGAGTTATATAAGTTGTGATGTCTAGGGAGACTAATACTGGCTTATGATCTGATAGTGTCTTTGGGAGGTGCTGCACATCCCGTGTCCATGTACTAGCCATTTCCGTTGCCAGCCAGTAATCGATACGTGACCAGCTGCCATGCGCTGTCGATGTGTGTGTGCTTTCTAATGTTCATGGGTTTCGCAGCCGCCATATATCTACCATCTTGAATTCAGACATGCCATCTAGCATTATCTTGGCTGCCCGTTTATGGGGCTCTATCGTTGCACCTGATCTGTCCCGATCATCACTAAGTGATATATTTAGATCTCTTCCCCATAGTATTTCCATCTCTGGAAGCTCTCTTAATTGTCTCCCTATATTGATAAAAAATTCCGGGTCATCTATGTTTGGACCGTAGGTGTTAATTAGTCCTATTTGTGATCCTCTCAGTAGTCCAGTGACTATTATATATCTCCCTTGCTCGTCTGTAATTGTGCGGTCTATTGTGAATTGCACCCCTTTTTTAACGAGGATTATTACACCTCTGGAATATGAAGAGTAGGATGATGTTATGATGGTTTCAGCCCATCTTCCACCCAGACCGCATGATTTAGATTTCGTTAGGTGGGTCTCTTGCAACAGGGCTATTTCTATTTGGTGTCTATCTAAGTATGCTAATACCGGTCTTATTTTCCTGGGATTGTTTAAGCCCCGGACATTCCAGGTTAGCAACCGTATTGGTGATGTGCCGCTTCTGCTATCCATTTAGATACGTGTAATATATCTGTATATAGTGCATCTTATATACTCCTGTGTATATGTCCTGCATTTGTAACCTGTGCATGTTGTTACTGCATATCTTATGCATGACAGCTTCCTGTTGTAATGTACACCAGTGGTATAAGCCTGATAAAACATTCAACCCCATAATCCCCCACCCACTTTAGCATCCCAATCATGCCAAAGACATACCCACAAAAACATCATATATAACCTTTCAACTTAGTTGGGGAACACCCACTGGGGGGGCGCTAGGTGCCCGTACTCTCATCCGCAGAGCGGAAGTGGCCGGAGTGACCGCAAACAGATGGCTTATACTATATGCATCTATTTTTACCGCCTTAGGGCGTACAAGTTATATCGCTATCTTATCTTCACTTACAATCTTTCCGATCCCTGGCACTTCGGCTACAATAAAGAAACTTGCGGTATAATACTTAGGCGAAGTCAAGTGTGACTAAATCACATTAGCGTTCTTAGGTGTATATATAGATTTGAACTGTGCCAGCATAGGATAACTTAAGTTTTATAATGCATCCCAATACTACCCTTTCGTAAAGCAATGTACAGTGACCTTAGGTCCAAAACCCATGGTGATTACGTTACTTACTCATTGGTAGTTTGCTGAGTTGGTCTCGTCTTCTACTACCGATCATACCTCCGCTTGCAGACAGTCATCCACTTATAGGTTTGGTGTCCCAGCCTTGAAATCAATAGCACAGGTGACATGCCCCCCATCTTATTCTGAGTGTGTAGGAGACAATGTTTGCTCTGTATTCCTTCTTTTGGTGTTTAGATGCTTTAGAAAGTCCTGCGCTGCTTTCGGTGTGTTGAGTATTTTCGTCTTGCCCTCATGTGTAATCCACAACCTTGCAGGGTACAGCATTGCGTACATTATGTCCATGTCCCGCAATGTCTTCTTTGCGGGGGCAAACTCCTTACGCGCTGCTTGCACCGCTATTGTAAAATCAGGATAGAAGGAGACATTGTTACCTTGGTAATTGATCTGTTGTCTCTCTTGTGCCAGTCGCAGAATTGTGTCTCTATCCCTGTAGTTTAGAACTCGGGACACTATAGGCCGTGGTGGGGCACCTGGTGGTGGTCTTGGAGCAAGCGATCTATGTGCCCGTTCAATGACGAACAGTGGGGAGAAGTGGTCCACGCCCAACACTTCTCTTAGCATATCCTCAATGTAGGTTTCTAGGCGCCCTGTATTTGCACTTTCCGGGATTCCCATAATTCTTACATTATTTCGGCGGGATCTCGCTTCCAAATCTTCATTCTTGTTTTTAATCACTTCAAGTAGCTTTTCCATGTCGTCGCATTTTTTGGCTGTGGCGCCAGATTCATCTTCGACTGCAGAGATTCGCATTTCCGCGTTATCCAATCGCTCTCCTTGTTTGTCTAACTTGGCGGCCATGTTGTCCACTCTTAGTGTGAGGTATCGATTTTCCAATCTATTGCTTGCAGGCTTTGCTAGATTGCACTCAGGGTAGCCTCCATATTGGGACCTCTGGTCTGTTCCGTTTCAAGTTTGGTGTCGGAATGTGCCGCTGTAGATCTGGGTGTTCGGCGGGCATCAAACGTTAGCTTAGATTGTTGTTTGTCGACTTTGCCCATTGTTACACTTTTGCGCCCTTCAGTGAGTGTGCAGATTGTAGCACCTTTTCAATGAGTCGTCTTATGGTATATTACTCTGCGCAGGGCTTGATGACGGCAGGATTGCAGCGCCAGCACGATCAATCTGTGTAGACCTGTATTTATTCTGCGTAGTCTACGTATAATCACTACTAGGTAGTGGGCGGCAACTCGCCCAAAGAGAGGTCAGCCGCACTCAGTGTATACGAGTGCTTATATCGCTGGGCTATGATTATTTGTCCTTGCGAAGTTCTGATTCTGGCGTTATTTGTGCACTCTATCGCAGCCCAGGCTAGCGCCTTCACAGCAGCCTTCTCCTCATTGCGGCGATCTATTAAGCGCATGCGTGTCTCCGGAGCAGCGCCGCAGCAGCACTATGTGGACCCCCCCGTGGATCCAGGCCACTTGGACTGTATGCGCGCTATTGTTGTCGGGGAATGTCCAGCAGTTTAGTCGCAGCAAGGTTTTTGCACCATGTCCGTCATACACTCTGATTCGCCTTTAGATTAGGCCCGGCATCCAGCGCGTAGGCCGCAGCCACTCACAGCGCCGCCCATGCGTTCAGCACTTGCCTTCATGTAGCTGGTATTGCTGCACACGGATTTACCTCTCCGGTATCGGCGGCTGCTTTTGAGATCGCGCCTCTCTCCCAAGGGCACTGCAGCAATATTCAGGCAAGTCGATCTATGCCTCCGCAGCGGTCCGGGTGCCATACTGTGCCGCCATTTTGTCCCTCCGCTTACTTACAGAGCGTGTCTTTGGCGATCAGGGTTTCTGTGTGTTTTCCTAGCATTGCTGACTTCTGGCATCAGGTTCTGGTAGCGATGTCGTTCCGGCATTCAATTTGATCACTTAGGCGTATCGATGCGTGCCATATCCGCTGATAATCGACGGATATTTATTCCGGCCGGCAGAGCAGCACTATTGTGTAGCCATCTTGCTGCGCGCCCTCTAGCGCCCCCATCTTTTATGAGGATATGACGTGTGTTTTACAGTTTATCTGGTTTACAGGTGCATGACACCACCATGTGAAAGAGGACACTCTTAAATCATTTTTAGGTCTCGCCTAGGCAGCACTTGCGCGTCTCTTTGAGAAATGCTGTATTCAGGATATGTGAATAAAGCTCCTCCCACTTTCCGCCCATTTTTTTAATTGGCTCCTGTCCCTGTCTTTTGTAAATGGTGGCTTTTCATTGTGCAACAGGCTTAATAGTCCCTCCTTAGTAACCGCCTTGTCTCTTCTTGTAACCTCCCATAAGGACACCCCCTTTTACATGTGTTGGTACTCCCTAGATCTTAATTACAGCCTCAAGGGACTATTTTCTTAAAAGGCTTCAGGCAGGACACACACTTGGTCCTAAGCTAGGCTTGCAGTGCTTACTTCACTCACAAGAACATCTCACATTTATATGAGAGCGTCTATTAATTTCCCTTCATCAGCTCCACACAGAGTAGAACCTAATCCGAAATTAATTCTTTTGTCATATTTCAAAGCTACTAATTTTATATATGGACATAGCTAGTTGAATGTACTCGTGGTACTGTCTTGCATGCAATGCATTATGGGTAGGGTGGATTTACTATATCTTCTGCAGGGTGCAGTACCATATGTGGCCAAAAGAGGTCCCCTGGGATCCCTTTTGGCCACATATGGTACTGCACCCTGTAACATGTCTAGATAAAAAAAAAAATGGCATTTATAATGCCAGTAACTCCAACTCCAACAAATGCAAGACCAATTGCACTTCCAATGCAATAGGTCTCTAATTTGTTAAAGTTAGAGCTGTTGGTGTTGAAAATGACAATGTTTTTTACTTTTGCATACCATTGGTAATAGTGCAAAGCAAATATAATAATTCCACTGCAAATAAAAACCAAACTAAATGTTCTGCCCCATTTTTATAATTGGTTCCTGTCCCTGTCCTTTGTAAATGGTGGCTTTTCATTGGTCAATAGGCTTAGTAGTTCCTCCTTAGTGCCTTGTCTCTTCTTGTAACCTCCCATGAGAACACTTCCTGGTACATGTGTTGTTACTCCCTAAATTTTAATTGCAGCCTCAGAGCACTGCTTTCTTAAAGGGGTTACAGACAACACACAAGCTTTGTCCTCTGTAAGGCTGGCAGTGGTTACTTAACTCACTAGCACATCTCACATTTATATGAGACCTTCTATTAATTTCCCTTTATCAGCTCCACACAGAGTAGAACCTAATCCAGAATTAATATAATAATTCTTTTGTCACATATCAAAGCTACTAATTTTATATATGGACATAACTATTTGAATGTACTCGTGGTACTGTCTTGCATGCATTACATTATGGGTAGGGTGGATTTACCATATCTACTGCAGGGTGCAGTACCATATGTGGCCAAAAGAGGTCCCATGGGACCTTTTTTGGCCACATATGGTACTGCACCCTGTAACATGGCTAGGTAAAAAACATTGGCATTTATAATGCCAATAACTCCAACTTTGCAGGGTTTAGTACTATATGTGGCCAAAAGAGGGCCCATGGGACCTCTTTTGGCCACATATGGTACTGCACCCTGCAACATGGCTAGTTAAAACAAGCATTTACAATGCAATAGGTCTGGCATTTACACAAGTTTGAGCTATTAGCATTGTAAATGACAATGCCTTTTATTTATGTTTTGGTTTTTAAAACATAAATAAAAAGCATTGCCATTTACAATGCCAATAGCTTAAACTCGCGTAAATGCGAGACCTATTGCATTGCAAATACTTGTTGTAAATATGCACTTACTTTTGTTGGTTGTTTTGAAATAGTTACAGTGGCATTTGTGAGGGGCGCTGCTTCTAGCTGCTGGCTCAGAAACTGAAAAGGAACATATGTTACCACTCTGCTCCACTTCCTTGTCAAAGTCCTTAAACATTGAGGGTAAGCCCACCCCAAGGCACAAAACAGTATGACTCACAACTGAGTTCCACCCTCTCCAACTTCAGCCAGTTTGGACTGTGTCTGTAGGGTTTGTTGTCACGTGAAGTGCCACCAGGGTCACCCCTATCCATTCTGCTCTTCAGTATCTACAGGCACCCTCTGGCCTAGCAACTTGAGCAATACCAGGCGAACCTCCAATGTACAAAAAAGATACCCACGTCCTCTTGCAAATGGAAGACAGGTCAATGAAGCAGGTTGCCTTCATCATATGCTTGGACCAGGTGTTGCCACTGGATAAATACAAGCGGCCTGTGCTTGAATGCAGCTAGGACTAAGATCCTGGGACTTAGTTCTTCATTTGAATGATTATGTCTGGTACTGTTGGTTAAATGCAGAAGCTGTTTCCTGGAAAGGTGTCCATAGTAATGTCCCAGTCCGTGATGGGGGAGGAGTTTGAAATTACAGGGAACATTTAAAATGTTAGGTTTTTGTGGATCAGTAGTACATGCTGGTTGTAAATAGTTAGCATTGAAACACACTAGCTACTTGGGCCCATCATTGACCCTTGAAGTAGCACTCACTATCCTTGTTTTGTAACCTGACAGGGGAGTTTACAGAATAAAGATGTGTTTGACATCACCTAGTCAGTTTTAATTCACCACCACCATACTTCACTCATCACCCCACTTTGGACACCCTCGCACTCATCTGACGGCAACCAAATTAAAAAGATCTTCGCCAGGTGACCCTTTGGGGGACCTGCAGCGCTGGCCCGATGAGGAGCACCCGCCGGATGATGAAGCAGGGATGTAGAGTGTTTAATTTCATCCTGCAACAGTTTGCACAACCATGATATCGTCAACACATATGTACATTGCTAGGTATAGATTTCCTATTCTCATCTCATCTATGTACTTTGACCATACATATACCTTCAAGGTGTGTAGATGTTGAGATAAGATGAGTAAATCTACACCCACATATATACACAAGTACTTATCATGGTGATGTAGCGGTAGGCAATATCCTGCACCGGATATTATTGCAAGACAATATCTTGTCACTCAATACTGTGACATACATCATTACTGACCAACTCATCATTTGTGCCCTTGGTGAAAATGTCTCTGATGGGTGGTGGGACACCAGTGTCGCTCCATTGGAGAGGCCTCATGGGCCTCCTTTCTGGAGGTAGGAGCTAGGTGTTGCTCCCGTATTTCTCCTAGACCACAGCAGGTCCTACGGAGATCCACCTAGGCCCCTTTACACACTTCCCAGAATTAGACCACCATTCCAAAGTTATCTCTCTAATACCAAATTGGTATTCTGGCTCATGTTGAAAGGTTGCAAGAACATGTCTGCATAGGTCTTTTCCCCACAAGCAGAGCGATGAAATCTTCTAGTAGTGAAAATCTACCAGCGTTCAACTATGTACAACTTCACTGAATGTTGCCCAAAGGGCAAAGATGAATGTTCGGTGGGAATTTCTGCCTATATTCATAATATGGGCTTGAGTGTTTATATATCAATCAAAGCAAAATATGTATTTTTGTAGTAGGGAGAAGGTCAGATAAAGAGAAAAAATAGGAATGTAATGGGTTTTGTGATACCTGATATGGAGAAAGCAAATGCAGGTTATTTTCGAAGACTTTAAAACTCTGTAAGAAGATTGATGTTTTCATGTCATCTATATGCTGGCACGTCACTCCTTTCATTAAGTGCCTTGTGCTGGAGAAGAAACATTGTAAAAAGTATGTTTTAGTGGAATAAGAACACTTCAAAAGAACATGAAATATTATCATCAGCTTTGTTACTACCAACTTCCCGCTGGAAAGGAAAGTGGTAAGTTGGTTTAAATTTTGCTATACTTTGTACCATCTCTTACTTGACATTCAAACCATTCCCGACAAATTTTTTACAATTACTCAGCCAATGGCCTCAATTCCATCTCTCGTTTGAATTCAATGCTGGTTCTGTCAAAGCCTCTTTGCCATGTTCTCCTTCTCCATGTATGAGGTCATGGCCTTCTCACACATCTCTCATGATTGTAGGCTTACCTTACTGCATTTCATGTACCATCCAACCTATCCTGGGTTCTAGCCTTACATCAGGTCTGTGATCGAATAGACATATATTGCGACAAGTGTTAATGATCAGTATACCAACTCGTTCTGTCTCCATATCCGATAGATCACTGTCTTCAAGGTAACTATTTTATGGTTTTCATATCATCGACAAGAACTCCTTGTCGCAATTCATGTATTCAACTACTTTTCTGTCTAAGATGACCACTGTACTACATTTACTTCTATTCTTTGTCTCTCATGACCTCAGTTCCCATGATCCTGTACGTTGTCCCAACCAACTATGTTATTGAATGTGTGCCATTAATGTGATAGCTAACAAACATATTGCGTCTAGACTCGCGCAAAATATTTGCCAGGGTCTCTACGCCAGTCTTGTGATGAACAGAACTAGTGTGGTGTACATGTTAAGAAGTATAACCCCATCATCCATCCAGTTGTGGCCTAAAGTCAAATCCAGTTGTCTGTGTTGTTGTTCTCTCCAACCTCAGTTCTTGTCTTCATTGTATTTACCCCACCATTGTTGTGTGATGGAGATGGGCAAACAGGTATGAGCAATGAAGAAATTATGTCATGAATTAAATAAATAACTTCTTTCAGAAAACTGAGTTGAATCAACACGGATTTGAAGAATAAATAACAATATTATTATTTTATGAACCAAACACTTGATTACTTCTTATTACTGAATGTTTGGATTATTTCGGAATTAGACTGATACATTTAGGACCGACCAGTCACACAGTAGTTCACGGGGGACAACAACTAAGGGTAGAGTGGTGCATTTATGATACTTTCAGTGTTCATGGGCCAGCAGGCGAAAACCAGTATGCACATAAAAAGTAGCCATTAAACTACTAACCCAACATATTAAACAGATATATCTGGAGTGTCATCAAGGAGACCTTCCATCCACTTTTCATAGAAGCTACCCCATCACTGTTAAATGGCACTCATGCAATCACAAAATAAGTTTATATACCAGCTCAAACCTAAGGCCTTCTTTGCCATTGCTTCCACCCCAACACTATAGACTTGAAATTAATGTAGTCATTGTCCCTATATTTGTTTACTCACTTGAGGAGTTTTAACAACAACAGTGTTAGTGCAAGATTGAAATAACATTTATTTCCTTTGCTCTACCTTAGGAGGTCATCTGAAATTGTTTCCTTAGACAATGATTCATATAGAAACAGGGCCTGAAAAAAATTATTAAAATGACTCATCAGGTACCATACAAGTGTGCAAAATTCAGACATAACAAACAACAAAACTGTAATAATAGCATTTACAATAGAATATAGCATTAACATGTAGCAATTATGGCATATTCCACACAGGCATAATGTTTTATCCAGTGGATGCAAGACCACTGTGAGAAGAGTATCTACTGCTATGATGGAAACAGCACTCGCAACACAATCACACATTCCCCGCAGAAGAATACACCCATCTACATCAACTATTATGGCTGAACCCACATATTGTAATTGTGAAATTGTAATTGTATTATATAGCGCTTAAAGCATTAAAGCGCTTTTCGGCGAGTAGCACGCTACTCTGAAACTCAAAGTGGATTAGTGGTGGATTATAATAGGACAACATATGTTGTTAATTTGAGTGGTGGACATGTTAGTCTGTTAGTTGGATTGAATAGGATAGAGGGGGAGTAGAGGAGGGAAGAGTCTAGAAAGTGTTATTTTGGAGCTCATAGTAGTAAAATGAAGTTTGGGATAAAAAAAAAAGTTTGGGATGAGTCAAAGGAGGTATATAAAGCACACAGTAGGAACAACGTTGCATGTCACAGTCTAGTTTATTCTCTAAATAAATAAATATAGTTCTTCCTCTCTACACAGTGAGTGAGTAGGGATATACAGTGTCTGCATATTACGCACTCTAATATGACAACCTCAAAAGTTAGGTATGTGTCATTGGCACAGCCTGAGTCACTGGGGATGGTGGGTATTGGTCCCATATGATAGCACGATCCCTGTAGCCTTTCCTGAGCTCAGAATGACCCCATATCTGGCAGGTGATACACACTGAAGAATGTGGGATGAGAATAGTAGGTGGTCAAGACATGCAGGTCACCAATAGGGCCACAAACATTGTGCATAGGTTAAGGTACTCGTCAGTCCCCTACCTTTAGTCTAGTGTTGTCCCAATACTGGCGGCAGGCCAGACACTCACCAAGATATCTGAGAGGTAAGTATTACCCTCCATGAGAGAAAACAAAAAAAAAACATTACCTCAGCTTGATGCATGAACTGGATGCAGTTTCCGCACAAGACTGTTAATCACTCCCCTTGCTGATGGATGTGATCATGCATAGGTACGCCAGTGAGAGGGTAAACTGAGGAGCTCATGATCGAAATAGTGTTAGGGAGTTCCTCACCATGTAATCTTGTACCATGTAGGGTTGGAGTCATGAGGACTGCATGAGCTATGACCATGTTCAGAAGGCATAGACACTCCTAACCCCCCTCCATAAGGCTCATTCTAGTGTAAAGGCCCTATGGAACAGTGCATTGCACAAACATCCTAAATAAAGTAGTGTTGACACTGTGATATAGGTGGCTATACTCCCTTGATAGTTCCTGGACTGCTTAAACACCAGGTGTAGACAGAAAGTGGATTCACAAAGCTATTGCATGTGTAAATTTGTATGTTTAGCCTAAAAGCACATGTAGTGTGAAACCACTTTTGACATTCAGAATGGGGGCTTTCAAGCGTGTAAGTAGATTAGCTAACTCAAAGATGTTTATGTGAGTTAATCAGCTGCCAGGGTTGAGCAGTTGCCATTCCATGGCTTGAATGACCTAAAGGTTTGCGAACATCCACAAACATACATGTTTAAGAGAATTCACAAACCTATAACACCCAATTCCCAGCCTGGCAAAGGTGAGAGATGTACACATGATCACTGACACACAGTCCATAGCTGTCAAATGGCTCCATGTCTTGGATGACATTTTCAGTCAGTTTCAGGTTTTTAGTCAACTTCACTTTGCATGCTTGGACAGTTTTGCCACACAGACAATGTTATTAGTGTCAGAATGCGAGGGAAACTGTATCTGAGTGATACATGGTGTGAGCATATGTGTGAGGCAATGAGAGATTTCGTGAGTGTGAAACTATGTAAGTGTGTGATTGAGACAGGTGTGCAAGACAGTGTATGAATGCAACAGTTTGTCAGTGAGACAGTGAGTCTCCTTTCTAAGTGAAACAGTTTGAGTTACACAATGTGTGAGCCTGTGAGACAGGGTGAGTTAAGCAGTGTGCGAGCACATGAGACACTGAGCAGCATATGAGTGAAACAGCATGTTAGTGTGTGTATGTGTGAGTGAATGTGTTCGGGGAAGTGAGTGAGAATGAGTGAAGTTGAGTGAAACAGTGAGTGAGAATGAATGGAAATGAGTGAGAGTGAGATTGTAAGATTGAGAGCAAGTGCAAGTGAGTGTGAGAGTGAGTGAGAATAAATGAGTGTGAAGGAATGTGAGTGAGAATGAATATGAGTAAACTGATGCGGGTGGTGGGTGAAACCATCCCCCTTGACACTTAAATATGTGTTGTTGGGAATTCGGGGGACATTGATGTTCCGTCGGGCCCAACTCCTGTTTTGCAATTTGAGACTGATGGTGGCTAAGCGGGATGTGGCAAGATACTGGGGGACACCTGAGGCTCCGACACTGTTGGAATGGAAAAGGGGGATGGATTTGTATATGGAGGGCGAGAAGGTTGTGTACACGCTTAAGGGTTGACCTTGTAAATTTTACAAGATATGGGGCGGATGGTTGGAATACTACAATATTCCTCTTTCACAGTGCCGGCGACTTCCTTGATTTGATTGTGCCAGTGTGAAGAATTTGAGAACGTCATTGTAACCATGATTGGGATTCTTCTTCTGTTCCTATGCAGATGTTATGAGATTTTCCTACTGTCATCACTGTGGTGGGTTGGGTTTGCACGAGGGCCTCCTTATTGTTTTTTCTGTTAATATTTGGTGCCCATTTGGCACCTTCAGAAAGAGTCCATTGCAATGCTTCAATAACGCTGTAAAACTTAAAATCAATAAAGATATTTTGAAAAAAAAAAGAGAATGAATGCGAGTGAGAAAGAATGTGAGTGATTGAATGTAAGTAAGCGTGAATGAGTGAGAGTGTGTGTGTATTAAGCTTGTGAGTTTGCTCCTGTTCGAGGGATACTGAAGGTAATTCTTGGCATATGGGTTACCCATGGCAAAATGCTGAGCTAGTATATTTGAGGCAATTCTTGTCATAAAGGCATCCTATGTCAAATTGCTGCCGCTGGCACACTAGAGGTAATACTAGGCTAATGGGACACCCAGTGCAAAATGCTGGTGCTGGTCTACTAAATGCAATTCTTCGCATAAAGACCACCGTCTGTAACAACCTGGCAATGTCATTTCAGAGGTAATTCTTGGCATGTGGTGTACCCATACGAAATGCTGGTACTAGTATACTGGAAATAATTCTTGACATAGGTGACACACAGGGCAAAATGCTGGCATATGGAAGACAATTCTTGCCATGAGGGCCACCCATGGCAAAATACTGGTGCTGGCACACTGGATGTAATTCTTGGCATATGGTGTACCCATGCAAAATGCGGGCAGTGACATATTAGAGGTAATTCTTAGCATAAGAGGCAACTGTGGAAAAATGTGGATGCTGGCACACTAGAAATAATTCTTGGCACTGGTCAAAGATGCTGGCACTAGCATACTGGATCTAGTTCTTGGCATTAGGGAAGACAAACATGGCATATTGGGTGGGGGCAGGTAACCATGACAAAATGGAGGTCTATGGGAGACTGTAACATTCAACATGGTGAATACTGTGGTGCAATCTCTGATGGTTATATTGTCTGTTGTGTGTGCTCATGAAGAGCGTAGATTATTCAATTGTTGTTTTAGGAGAAGCTGGATTTTATAAAAGATAAAGATGCCAGCAATATACATACCATTTTTTATTGCTAACTCTCAGCTGTTATTAAAAACATACTTCTGGAACAACCAAAATTTCAGAACTAGAACACCAACACTGTCCATATAAACCCTCTGACATCATCCATCTTCCTCTTCGCATCTGCTCTGTAACCTCTCAAAAAACAACCCAACTGTTGTCTTCCAAATTACTCAAACTCCAAATCCTCTTCTTCTTAAAACTCACCTGTAACTAATGACCATCTGCTGAAAGAACAAAAGAAACGCTAACAACTCTTACAAAATAATTGAAGATGGCGGAAAAGAAAAATATCCCGCCTATAAAAATATCATTTGTCAATCAGATTACCAACCTCATAGAGCCAGACAGACACAGCCCCCGTAAACCCAAAGGATGCTGAAAGGTATAATGCTACCATCCTTATCTTTAGTAAAATCCAGGTTCTTGAAACACAACGATTGGAGAATTTATTTTTTATGGCAAGACCGGAAGCTTTAACTATGCATGTTCAAAGCCTCACAATGCCATGCTTGCAACATGTTCAAAAAGTCTCAAATACAATTTAGCAAAAGCACCTGCATTTAGCCAAACAGCCACTTTTAAAATATCCTGCAAATGACCACCTGAAAAGAAGACTTTACTTGCCACAGGACCCTTTCCCAAATAGGCATTAAACTGCTGTAAGACTACCCCAGCCTCGTTTCTCACCATCTTAACCCATGTAGCAATTGTTGTCGATATACCTCCACCATACTGTTTCACATATAACAAGAGCAACTGATGAACACCATCCCTGTGGAACTCAGTCACCGTCTCTCAACACCATCCCTGTGGAACTCAGTCACCGTCTCTCAACACCATCCCTGTGGAACTCAGTCACCGTCTCTCAACACCATCCCTGTGGAACTCAGTCACCGTCTCTCAACACCATCCCTGTGGAACTCAGTCACCGTCTCTCAACACCATCCCTGTGGAACTCAGTCACCGTCTCTCAACACCATCCCTGTGGAACTCAGTCACCGTCTCTCAACAGCATCCCTGTGGAACTCAGTCACTGTCTCTCAACACCATCCCTGTGGAACTCAGTCACCGTCTCTCAACACCATCCCTGTGGAACTCAGTCACCGTCTCTCAACACCATCCCTGTGGAACTCAGTCACCGTCTCTCAACACCATCCCTGTGAGTAGAAAGCCAGGGAACTCAGTCACAGTCTCTCAACACCATCCCTGTGGAACCCAGTCACCGTCTCTCAACAGCATCCCTGTGGAACTCAGTCACCGTCTCTCAACACCATCCCTGTGGAACTCAGTCACCGTCTCTCAACACCATCCCTGTGGAACTCAGTCACCGTCTCTCAACACCATCCCTGTGGAACTCAGTCACCGTCTCTCAACAGCATCCCTGTGGAACTCAGTCACCGCCTCTCAACACCATCCCTGTGGAACTCAGTCACCCCCTCTCAACACCATCCCTGTGGAACTCAGTCACCGTCTCTCAACACCATCCCTGTGGAACTCAGTCACCGTCTCTCAACACCATCCCTGTGGAACTCAGTCACCGTCTCTCAACACCATCCCTGTGGAACTCAGTCACCGCCTCTCAACACCATCCCTGTGGAACTCAGTCACCGTCTCTCTTCCAAACAACAAAAAACACACAAAACTGGAAGGTCACCAAACCTCGGATAAAGAACTGAAGATAACAATGTCTTTGTCATCCTAGTTACATGAAATGATACTTGCTCTGGATTATAAAGTCTATTATTGACTTCCAAAGCCTGCACATCAGAAACCCTTCAGTTAGAAATCAAACACAAAAGATTTGCTAATTTACTAGTCAACTGACGCAAGAATAAAAACCAGTTTGATGGACAAACAAAAAACTAAATTCGCATAGAGCTGTACTTTGACTTAGGTGTCCTGCATAACGTAATGACGTTCTTAACTCTGCGAATCAAGGTATCTCCACCAATAGACTTTCATTCAATCAATTCGTGCCCTTCCTCCATTGTCTACCTGTTACAAATAGTCATCTTCAAGAATACTTTTTTCGGCCTAAAATCAAGTCATAAAAGCACAATTCATAAAATACAATAAAACATTTTTTAAAGATCATGAAAGTCCAGTGTAAAATGCATAAAACACAAGATATCTCAGTGGGACCGACCCCAAGATTTAATACCTATTAAATGTCTAAAGGGTTGTCCATGCCTCTTCCTTGTAACTAGTGCACTTTTAATACAATTAATAACTGCATAAGAAGTCTGGGGAGAATCCAACGTTTACAATAAAGTTAAGGCTGTCCTGTGCTGCCTACAGTTCGCTGCACGGAGAACAGGGACCAGAAAGCGCTTCATGTGCAAAGAGTACGAACTACAAAACAACATAAAGTGCAACGCTCCTTGTTTTGTGACAGAATCACAGAGACAATTGGGGAGATTCAGTGGCGTAACTAGACCTTTTGCCGCCCATGGCGGCTGGGGTGTTTGCTGCGACGTCCGCAGGAGGGGGGGGCGGGGCGACGGTCCCTGCGTCTGCGACCCCGCGACGGCCGCAGGTAACAGCACGGGGGTCCGCGGCCCCCAAAATCCGTGCCGCCCTGGACAGACCCCCTTCCCCACCCCCCTCTTGCTACGCCACTGAGGAGATTAACACACGAGGTACCCTGGGAAGGATATGCTACGAGAAAATTAATTAAATTAAAACGGAATCTGGTGGGATAAAACCTGTGCCTCTCATTGTGAACTAGTGTGAGATAAAACTCCAGACCAATTGAGGGTTTTTTTTTTTTGTGTTGAAATTTTTTATTGAGTTTTATAATATAATACAAGTTAAGAACAATGCAATAATACATTTGTTAATAAATATTATAAGAATGAAAGACATTAATGGAGGAATAACATTTTGCTGTTGGATAAAACGAATAAATATGGAATATATAAATATATGATACATAAGTAGTTAAATAAGCAAATTAATAAATAATAAAAGTCAATGTAGACAATAAATTAATGAAGCATATAACATCAATTGATAAATATAAATGGATTGGATGTAAATGTGAAACAGTGATTATACGTAAGAGCATCGTAGAAAGAGAATAAAGAATGTATTATTATGTAAAAATATTCATCTATTAAAAGTTTAAGGTACAAAGGTAATGGGAGGATAAGAAAGTAAAAGGAAAATTAAACTTGAAGAATAATGTGGAGAAGTGGAGCCAGAGTACAGAAAGAGAAGAAGAAGAAATATAATTAATATGGTGTGAATATAACAAGATGAGAGAGATAGAATAAATAGTAATGGTAAGAGCTTGGTGGATAAGTAATAAAAGCGATAAATTAGTCTACTTGACTGAGAGTATTAAGAGGGACAGGAGAGGTGTCAGTTTCCACAGCCTTGGCTTTAAGGAAGGGTGACCAGGTCTGTAAAAATATATCAACCTGATCCTGTAGGTTATAAATCAATCGTTCAGGTGAAGCTGTCTGAATCATTGCCACTAACCATTCTTCTTGAGAGGGTGGTGATGATGATTTCCATTTGCGTAAAATACAAATTTTAGCAGTAGCCAAAGCAGTGTGGAAGAGACGATGTTGTGGTTTAGAAAGCCTAGGAGAATGACGCAGGTCATTCAAAAGAATGTTGGCAGATGTCAATGGTAAGTGTAAGGGCATTGCAGAGTGTAATGTTTTACCAACGTAATTCCAAAGAGATCAAATTCTTGGACACTCATAAATAATGTGAGTTATGTCACAGACAGGAGCAGAACATCTCCAACAATCAGCATTTGAAAGTAAACCAGCTTTATGTAGTTTGACCAGTGACCAATGCCAATCATGGAGAATTTTGAACAGACAAAATTTAAGCCGTGTTTCACGAACACCTCTATGTAGACCTTCTAATATGTGATCCCATTCTATAGCTGTAAAAGAAGTTGATAAACGAATTTGCCACTTAAGTCGGAGATTATGAGAGAGGGTTTGTGAAAAAAGATGGAGCGTAAAAGTTTTATAGAGACCAGAAGTCACTCCTCTATGCCTTCCCCACATGTATAAATAAGATAATATTGGAGATGTTGGAAGCAACCAAGGGGGATCCCAAATGTTTCTTCAAACATTGTTGAAGTTGAAGGTATTTAAGAGAATGTTGAATAGGGAGGTTAAATTCCTCTCTCAATTGTGAGAAGGATTTAAATTCGCCATCATGGAGAAGCTGATCTGGGGAATGGATGCCTGCTGTTTGCCATAACGCCCAAGAAAGCATACAACCATTAATGCGTATACTAGAGTTATTCCACAAAGGGGCCTTAATGTGAATACGTGCATTTGAACCCAAGAGGCGATGTCCTCTTTGCCAAGATTTATGTATAGCTGATAAAACCGGGTTTTTAGGATCAAAGCGGCTAGTGCCGCTTCCATACAAAAGAGATAGACCTGAATCCATAGCAAAAAGATGACGCTCTATATGGACCCATTGTGGAATATCTTTTAAACCTGGCAGGAAATAAGAAAACTGAGAGATGTGCAGAGCAAGGGAATAGTGTTCAATGGATGGAAGACCCATTCATCCGTACATTTGATGGGCTTTTAATTTTGCCATTGCAAGGCGAGGTCTAGCAGAGCCCCATACAAAGGACTTAATTTTAGAGTCTATCGATCGAAGCGTAGACAAAGGAATTTGGAGGGGAAGCATGCCTAAAATATAAATAAAACAAGGGAGAGTGACCATTTTAATGGCTTGGACTCTACCCCATAAAGAGAGTCCTAAAATTTTCCATTTATCAAAATCTCGTTGCATTTGAGAAATCAAAGGGGCTAGATTATCAGTAACTATGTTATCCAAACCTTTATTAACCAAGACTCCTAGGTATTTAAGGCGTGAGACCTGCCAATGAAAGGGATAGCCGTATATGGATGCCTTTGTAGTTCCATCAGAAATGGGTAAAGCCTCACTCTTATCCCAGTTGATTTTATAGCCTGAGAAAGAAGAGAAGTCATCAATGATTGTAAGAAGGGACGGGAGAGAACGGGAGAGATTTGTAAGGGTGAGTAGTATATCATCTGCGTATAGGTAAATTTTAGAGTGTCCAATTGGGAGGGGGACACCAGTGATGTCAGTAGATTGGCGGATTGTTGCAGCTAATGGCTCCAGTGCCAAAAGGAAAAGAAGAGGGGATAGTAGGCATCCCTGGCGCGTACCCCTCCGAATCTGAAATGTATCAGACAGAAAACCCCCGCAGTTCACCTGACCAGAAGGATTGTCGTACAGCAAACGGACTTTAGTTATAAATTGATCGCCTAACCCAAATCGTTGCATTGCTGCAAAAAGATATTCCCATTCGATGCGATCGAACGCTTTCTCAGCGTCAAGTGAAAGAGCTAATGCATCCTCTGTTAGATGTTTAGTAGACCACAATGAATGGGCTAGTGTGCGTAAATGGTTCCGAGAGGAAGGCCCCGGAACAAAGCCTACCTGAGTGTGATGTATTAGGGAGGGTAAGACTTTACGGAGGCGGGACGCTAGAATGCTGGCTAAAATTTTGATATCACAATTTAATAACGAGATGGGACGGTAACTACTACATAATAGGGGGTCTTTACCGGGTTTGGGTAATACTGCAATAACTGCCTTGTTAGAAAGAGGTCCTAATGAAGATTCCCTATCTGCCTCCTGAAATGCAGGATGTAATGTATCAATAACATTGTGTCCTGCCCAACGGTAAAATTCAGCAGGAAATCCTTCTTCCCCAGGAGCTTTATGGTAAGGTAGAGCAGTAATGGCTTTAGAAATTTCTTCCTTAGTGATTTCTCCCTCTAGCAGGGCTCTACCGTCATCAGAGAGACAAGGAAGATCCACTCCTGCAAAAAAGGAAGACATTTTATCCAAATCTAACTGATCGCCTGGAGTATAAAGGGATTGGTAAAAGGAAGCAAATTCACTGACAATCTCTTGAGGTCTCATAAGTATATCGCCTTGCTTTGATCTAATAGCTGGGATGGCCATAGCTGCCTCTCTTTGACGCAACTGTGCAGGTAGCAATCTCCCAGCCTTCTCTCCCTGCTCATAATGTCTTCCCTTCATTCTCTGCAAACCATACTCAGCTTTGGAGGTAAACAGATTGTTTAAAGCCATGCATGCTTGTTCAAGTGATTTACGGTTCTGTAAAGATGGGCTAGATGGATACATACGAGAGAAAGATTGAATGTCATGTTCCAACTCTATTTGCCGCGCAGCATTCTGCTTATTAGCGAGCGCAGCGTCGCGCATTAACTGACCCCTAAGAGTGGCCTTAGCCGCAGCCCAGATAGTCCTACCGGAAATTACAGAATTCTTGTTAATGGAAAGATAATCTTGAAGATGGGATTGCAGTTGAAGTTTACCCTTAGGGGTCCTATGTCGTTGAATGCTCATGCGCCATGGTTTACGCCCTGGCCGAGAGAGTCCAAGATCAAGGGACAGAAGAACAGGGGAATGATCGGATAAGGCTGCTTCGAGGATGCGAGACTCCAGTACCAATTGGACCGCTCTATGTGACATTAAAAAGTAATCTAAACAGGAGAATGTGCCATGAGTGGAGGAAAAGAATGTATATTCTGTGTCTGTTGGATGACTGAGACGCCAGTGATCCACCAATCCGTTATCTGAAATTATATCATCCAAGATGGCTCTATCTGCCGCATTCCCTTTATCCAACGAACCCGTTTTGTCTAGAATTGGGTCACGTACAAGATTCCAGTCTCCACCAATAAGATATTGTGAGGCATCAAACTCCGTTAGTAGTCGGTTCAATTGGAGGAAGAATGATTTCTTATTTCCTGTCGGAGCGTAAACTGATCCCAGGCAGATAAAAGAATTCCCAATGCGTAGTTTAGCAAACACATAGCGGCCATCAGGGTCTGACCACGTTTTGGAGACGATGACAGGGAGTGATTTGTGAATGAGAATCGCCACACCACATTTACGAATAGGAGCAGTATCTGTGGGTTCGCTTTTTCGAACGCTGCTGTGGATAACCTTTCCCACCCAATCTCTGCAAAGTTTGTCAGACTCTAGTGCATCTAAATGGGTTTCTTGCAATAAAGCTACATCAACATGCTTGGATTGTAAATAAGAAAGTATTTTTTTCCTTTTTATGTAGTGGGTAAGACCATGAACATTCCAGGTAATAGTACATAGGGGACGAGTACTCGTCATATTAGGGCAATGTAAAAATGAGTTAATAGTTCAAGAGTGAATATATTTGTCAGAATGAAGAAGTGATAGATTAAAGAGGATAGAATAGAAAAGGAAAGAAAACAGTGTAGGAAAAGGGTACTCTGGCCTACCACAGAAACACCAGGAGAAAAGAGTAAAGAAAATCAGTAGAAAGAATAGGGGAAAAGGGAAGGTGAGGGAATACTAGTAAGAGAATTGTTGAGTGAAGATATAATGAAAAGGAATTACCAAAGAAAGAAAAGTAAGTATAAAGGATGGGGAAGGGGAGGGAAAAGTAGGGGAATACTAGTAAGATAAGTTATTGAGTAAGAAAATGTTATGGAAAAGGATTACCAAAGAAAGGAAAAATGTAAAGAAGAGTAAGAAACCTTAAGACTTTAGCTGCGGGTCTGGGCTCACTAGAGCGCCACTACGGGAAGGAACCCCATCAAGAGGGTTGAGACTAAGTGAGGACTATGAAAGAAAATAAGGAAAATTCTGAAGAGCGAAATGTGCGTAAAGAAAATATAGAAAACGAGCAGATATAAAAATGATTGTTGAAGAGAGATGAGTTCATTATTACCTAAATACGATTTAAAATCTGGAACAAAGTACTACAAATTGCAGCTATGAATGAAATGTATTTAACAATAAATATAATTATAAATAAAACTAAATATAATAAAGGGAAACATTTATAAATAAGAATATATGGGAAAGATGCATAAATACAATTGGTATATAATCATAGTCACAAAATGCATAACATTTAGCTGATAACTTACACCTATAAATAAGACATATTTAACAATAAATGCACGTAAATTAAACGGAATAGTATAAACTTAGAAATAAATAGAAATAGAGAGATGATTGAAAATGGGGAAAAAAAATAATAAATAAATAAATAAAAAAATAAAAAAGTGGAAGGAAAAAGTAATTGAGAAGGAAAAAAAAAGTTAATAGAATGGATAATGAGATATCAAATATATGCAAATTCAATAATAGACAGTTATAGGAATAGGGTAGAGAAAGGAGATTAGAAAAGTACAAATATAAATAAGATACGGAAGTAGACCTAAATATGAAAATAGATAGGAACATTATTAAATAAATAGTGAGAGGAATATGAATACATTAAGACATACAAAAATAAATAGAGACATTATCTAATGCATAGTAAAGACATATTGAACAATGACTTAGGTATAGGGGAAAAGTAAAGGCTAATAAGGAATAAAGGGAGTACAGCAAAATCTCTATATAACTATGGATAATATACAGTAGATATAAAATATATAACATTTTAAAACTAGATATATAAACTAAGTTACAAATAGAAATAAAAATATTATTAAATAGATAATGAGAAGGACAGTGTGCGCTAATAAATAGAGATAACATCTAATATATAATAGTAACATATTCAATATAAATTAATTAAAAGGGAGGAGATCAAAGCTAATGAGGCGTGAGAGGCCGCAGTAAAATCACCATAATTCCAAAATGTAAATACAAGTAAATATATTACATATTGAAATTGAACAATAGGTCAGGTTAAGTAATATGAAATAGAATAATAAATAATCCTGTAACCATTCTAAATTGAAGATAATTACGTGAATAAAACAGAGAGGTACCACTATAGGAGGTAAATTCTAATATGAAAACCTAGAAAAGAAATATTTAGAAGATATGAACCATCAAACATATCTGTATCGAAGCATGGATGCTACAAAGGTCATGCGTCATCCGAGGCAAATTTCAAGGAAGTTATGTAGAACAAAAATTAATAGCACATTGGAATAAATTACAGATGGTGAGTACTCCTACAACCAATCAGAAGGTAATCTCTGATGCATAGAGCTAAAAAAAAAAAAAAGAGCTAAAAGGAGATGTGAACTGTAAATCCTGACAGTAGTAGAATACTAACATTATGATAGTCATACTTCTTCCGAAGCAGATTTTAAGGGAGATCGGGATTTGTCTCTATGCAAATCCTGTGGGAAGGCAGATACAGACTGAAGGGCAGACATTTTGTCCTCATGACTATGGAGTGATCGTTCAATTTCTCTGCCTCTATGGCGAACTTCGCTAGGATTAGGTCGCCGAGTGTCTGACAGCAGTGGAAGATGTTGAGATCTGTAAGAAGACTGTTCAGTAGAGGTATGTTGAATTTCCATGTGTTGAATGCGTTGTGTATCCACAAAGTGTTTTAGGTCATCAGGATTGTAAAAGTCTTTGGATTCGCCATTTTTAGTGATGCGAAAACGGGCAGGATCAAACAAACCATATTTGATATCCATACTCCGCAGTTGTGGCCTCATAGAGAGGAAAGCCTTTCTCTTTGCATTAGTTTCACGTGAGAAGTCAGCTGCAATGCGAATTTCATGACCATCGTAGATGTATGAGCCTTGTGTGCGTGCAGCTATTAATATTTGTCGCACTTGCTCATGTCTCAAGAGACAAGCGATGAGGGGTCGTGGCCGAGAATCTGAGGCAGTACGTGGAGCGCCTATACGATGAGCACGTTGGATTTCCAGTGGCGGACTGAAGGATATGCCCAGAAGCTTAGGAAGAACATTACATAGGAAGAGTCTGGCATTCTAATTCTCAATCCTTTCGGGAAAACCAAAAAAACGGAGATTGTCTCTTCGGCTGCGGTCTTCTAAATCAATGAGCTTACTGCGTAGAAGCAAGAGATCTTGATCTTTAACTTGTGTGGAGTTGAGTTTGAGTTCTACCATTGATAAGCGTTGGTCTAGTTCATCCGTCTTAGCATTAAATTGCACAATTTCTGCTCGGATGGATTTGCTCTCTGCGGCGAGAGAAGAAATATTAATGTCCATATCTGTCAGACGACGGCTGATAGTGGATACTTCTTGCAAAATTCGATCAATGTTTCTCCTGATATTGTAGAGGAAGTGGCCATGGACGGGTTGGACATTGATGAGATTGAGCCTTTTGTAGCTACACTTTGTGATTGCTTACGGACTTGTGCAAAGAGAGGTTGCTTGAAATTTTTGTTCTCAGTCTTATTATTAGGCATTTGGAAGATTGTTTGTTGATGCTAGTAGAAAGAAAAGGGTAGTACAGGATCTTGTACCTAGATTATAACAATGGTATATATCACATATAAGTACAATTACTGTAACCTCACTTTATCGATTGCACTATCGCTTTCGTGACTCAATAAATGTAATTGTTACACAACAGAATTAGCGCAATGTATTAATAAAGTTTTATACAAGAAAAGGCATAGCAAATGTTAATATAGCATCAATATGAAAATTACTGTGGCTGTCAGCATATTGTGCATTATATTAGGAATAACCACATGAGGAGACACTGCAGGTGCAACAAGGTGCAAAAGGCCTCAAAATGATGGATGCGTCACAGATAGTTGACGCAGGAGGAGCAGTTACTTAATGCGGTGTATTAAGGATCCAGAGAAGCATGTACATATAAAGGAATGCCTTATGTTCAAATATTGCTGGCAAAATTGAATTAATAGGGCTCCAATGAGGCATGCAGAAGCTTGTCAAGGAATAACATAGTTGTGAGCAGATTAGTCTATAAAAGACCATATCAGAGTTCTTGTTGTTTTCCAGTCACAGTAAAATGACTCCATGTGAGGAGAAAATGGTGTGCTCCAGCTCTACCAACACAGTAATGAGCGTATGAGTTAATGAGAGGCCTTACCAGGATGTAGCGTGGAGTGAGAGCCAAAGAGCGTGACTGTACCAGGTGCGCGCTCGATTATATGGGCCCCACATGAAGATAGAAAGGCGCGTATCAGCTAAGCAAAAGCCGGGGCTTCGTCTGTCAGGAGGGCCGAGCGCGCGCCCCTTGAAGAAAATGCCCTGACAGTGAAAACAGGCAATTAGCGAGTACAAAGACTCGCGAAAATCAGCCTAGCAGCCGCCGTCACATTCCGCTGAATAAAAACATTAGCGCTGAAGTCCTAGACGCGTTGAAGAAAGCACTGCATCCATCCGAAGTTCCACCCGCAGCGGAGCTCGACGTTCAGGCGGCCATCTTCCTACGTGGCCAGACCACGCCCCCGGTTAATTAATTTATAATAGCCTGAGAGAGTAAAAATCTCATAGATGGCGAGTATGACATTCAGTGTCTTCAAAAGAGTCTGTTTAATGATAGTCTGAAAATAAACCCCTCTCAGATGCTGTGATAATAAAGTTCCTATTTAAAATATTGTCCTTTCATTTTCCATGCATAGAGGCTGCTAAGACGAGAGCAAAGGTCCTTTCAAAGCAGCAAATGAAAACATGCCAGAAGAGCTCACCTTTTTATTTTCCATGTATAGAGGCTGCCAAGAAGAGAGCAAAGATCCTTTCAGAGCAGTAATGGAAACAAGCATTTGCAATGCAACAGGTCTCGCATTATTAAAGTTTGAGCTATTGGTGTTGCATTTGCAAGAGTTTGAGCTACTGCCATTGTAAACGCCAATGCCTTTTATTTATGTGTTTCGAAAAGCTGTATGCGGTGCATAAACACGCCCTTTGTACTTATAGTCCTTGCTTACGAAAAGGAAGGCTGGCAGTAAAAGAGGCATAGTTACTGCCAGCGTTGCTTCTCGTAAGCAACGACTGCAAGTACAAAGTGCCTGTTTACGCACCGCTTGCAGGTTTTAAAAATACAGAAATAAAAGGCATTGGTATTTACAATGCCAATAGCTCAAACTCTCGCAAATGCGACACCTATTGCATAGCAAATGCTCGTTTTCTTATTGCGTAGTAGAACCACTCTTTGTGGAAAACAACAATCATGCCATGCCAGATGGTCTTACAGGCATTCACAGATATACAAACCTACAATAAATTTCCTATATTGAGGTTTTGGAATGTTCCGTTTTTTTAAAGCACAATAAAGATGGGGAGCTGTTGGTGGGGGTTGAGAGGTAACTCCCACCTTTAATTTGTGAGGGCCTGAGCCTGGTGAGGTAGCCGGTCTGCTTTGTTTCACTGTTCTACCAAGGTTTTAGGAACTGTAAGATTCCTATCAACAACAGCAAGTGATGGATGATCTGTGGCTCAAAACCTAATCCCAAGTAGTAATTGTAATAATTCATTATTATTATTTAGACCGGACTAAATATTGATAATTAATCATTACAATTATTACTTGGGATTCCGCTTTGGTTTGCCCAGAGATGAGTGCAAACATCCTTTTGTGTGGATATTAATCCAAAATGAGGGATGAATGCTAGCCACTAAAAAACAAAAGTGTCTGTCCATCCCCTATTTCTCCTTGCTATTTTTCCAGATGTGGTCTGGATGAGATGCCCACAGATTTGCCCGAGCAGCCGGGAGTGCACATCTGTTTGGTGGGACGGGATAGCAAAAGATGGTGAGGGCGAGGAAGGAAGTAGGGGGAAAAGTAAGAGTAAAAAGCATTGAAAATGCAATAGGTCTCGCATTTGTTTGAGTTAGAGCTATTGGCATTCTAAATGAGAATGTGTTTTACATATGTGTTATGGAATGTATGTATGTGGTGTGTAATGGAATTATGTGTGTTGGATTGGATTAGTTGTGTAATTGTGTGGCGTTGATTAGATTTTTATAGAGGAATTATGTGGAATGGTGTGCTGTGGAATTATATGGATGTGTTGTAATTGAATATATATGGTGTGTAGTGGAATTGTGTTGTGGGTGGAATTTTTTTAATTAAATATGTGGTGTGGAATGGATTTGTGTGAAGTTGAATAGTTTGGCATGGAATAGTTTGGTATAGAGTGACATTTTGAGTGGAATTATATGGCATGGCGTGAAGTGTTTTTATGTGGATTGTTATGTGGTATAGAATGGATTTATGTGGGGTGTATTTATATGATATTGAGAAGTGTGTAATTAGGTGTAGTTGAATTATGTGGTCTTAAGTGGTATTATGTGGATTGTAATTATGTTATGTGGTTTGGTTGTATGAATTTGCATTGTATTGAGTAGTGTTACGTGGAATGGCATTGAGTAGAGTGGTGTGGCGTTGAGTGGAGTGGTGTAAAGTGGAGTGCAGTTGTGTAGTAATTTGTGGAGCGTAGTTGGTTGCAGTGGCATTGTGTGGAGAGGAGTGGCGTTGCGTGGAGTGGTGTTGTGTAGAGTGGGGTGATATTACAAGAAGTGGAATTGTGTGGGTGGTGCTGCATTGATTGACGCTGCATACATTGGTGTGGTGCAGAGTGGAGTGCAGTTGCATAGAGTGGGGCAGAATGGCATAGAGTGAAGCGTAGTTGTGTGGAGTGGCATTGTGTGGAGTGGCGTAGAGTGGCGCTGTGTGGATTGGCATAGAGTGAAGTGGCATAGAGTAGAGTGGCGTTGCAAGTATTGGTTTTGTATTGAGTGGTGTTGCGTGTAGTGGTATTGCGGAGAGCTGAGTTGTATGGAGTGGCGTGGCATAGAGTGGAGTGCAGTGGAGTGAGTTTGTGTGGAGTGTAGTTGCATGTAGTGCAGTGGTGTGGAGTGCAGTGGGTGGAGTGTCGTGGAATTGAGTAAAGCAGCGTGGCGTGAAGCAGAGTGGCATGAAGAAAAGCAGAGTGGCGTGGAGTAGAGTGGCGTGGAGTAAAGCAGAGTGTTATTGCGTGGAGTAAAGCACAGTTGCGTGGAGTAAAGCTGAGTGGTGTTGAGCGTAGTGGCGTGGATTAAAGCAGATTGGCGTGGAGTAAAGCAGAGTAAAGCAGAGTAAAGCAGAGTAAAGTAGAGTAAAGTAGAGTGGGATTGAGTGGAGTGGCATGGAGTAAAGAAGATTGGTTTGAGTAAAGGAGAGTGGTATAGAGTAAAGGATAGTGGCATGGAGTAAAGCAGAATGGTGTGGAGTGAAGCAGAGTGGTGTGGAGTGAAGCAGGGTGGAGTGGAGTAAAGTGGACTGGAGTGGAATAAAGCAGAGTGGTGTGGAGTAAAGCAGAGTGTTGTTGAGTGGAGTAAATCAGAGTGGGGTGGAGTAAAGCTGCATGGAGTTGTGTGGACTATAGTAAAGCAGAGTGGTGTGGAGTAAAGCTGAGTGGTGGGGAGTAAAGCTGAGTGGTGTGGAGTGGTGCGCAGTAAAGTAGAGTGGAGTAAAGTAGAGTGGAGTGGAGTGCAGTGGAGTAAAGTAGGGTGTGGGTGAGTAAAGTAAAGTGAATTAAAGTAGAGTTGCATTGAGCGGAGTGGAGTAAAGGAGAGTGTCGTGGACTGAAGCAGAGTGGCATTGCAGGGAGTGGTGTGGAGTGAAGCAGAGTGGATTGGACTGGAGTAAAGCAGCGTGGTGTGTAGTAAAGCGGAGTGGCGTCAAGTGTAGTGGAGTAGACTGGACTGGAGTAAACAGAATGGAGTGGAGTAACGCTGAGTGGGGTGAGGTGGAATAAATTTGAGTGTTGTGTATTAAAGTAGAGTAGAGTGGAGGAAAGTAGTGTGGAGTGGCGTAAAGAAGAGTGGAGTTGAGTGTAGTAATGCCAGAGTAAAGCAGAATGGCGTGGAATAAAGCAGAATGTTGTGCGCAGTGGAGTGTAGTAAAGCAGAGTGGATTGGAGTAAAGCTGAGCAGAGTGGAGTAATGGTTTTGGGAGGAGAGTAAAGCTGAGTGGTGTGTAGAAAAGTTGAGTGGTGTGGAGAAATGGAGGAAGTGAGGGCAAAGAGCAGGTGCTAATAATCAAGTGCTTTGGTGCACACTGGAAGACTCTGGCTCAAAGTAAGTAGTAGTTTAAATCCTCAAATTCGTGACATATATTAGGAAGAGATAAGGAGAGAAGTGGAGGAGAGAAGGAGAAAAAGGGAAGAACAGAAAAGTATGAGAGGGGGTAAGAGCAGAAGAGAAAGGGAGCCGATGAAATAGGTAAAAGAATGTGCTGGAAAGAAGGATCAGAATCGGACAGGCAAAGGCTATTGTGGAGAGGATGAGGTGTAAGGAAGAAATGTGCCGAATTTGGATTTGGGGATGAAAATGCAGTTTTGTCCTGGCCTAATATTAAGTGTTATTGGGCAAATCTGTTTTTTCCTTGTGTGAATGTAAAAATATTATGGCTTTAAGTGGTGCTATTTTGAGCCAAGTAAAATACAAAGCGCACTGGTTACCTGCCTCGTGTTCTGTATGCACAGGAATAAGTAGGTCTACTACTGTGCGAATGTGTATGAATAAGTAACCAGCAAAAAATAAACATGTCTTATTAAGTACATGCAGACTTATACTGATGTGCCACATGCAACAATGCAAATCAGGGGAGTGTTAACACACATAACCTACAAGCGTTATATAACATACCAGTACATCGTAGAATATGCAACCAAAGTGTATATCGTGTGGGAGGAATGGTACGTATCATAGTTAAACACTGGTCCGAATGGTGAGACGTAGGAAACAGCTACAGCTGATGGTAAAAATCGCACTCACCAGGCGGCAACAGAATTCTGAAGAATATAAATACAACCCACCCCTTGGGCCCTGCCGTCTTTCCCTTAACCCACATTTCATCGTGGTGCCAGAGTGCCTCTGCAGTCTCAAGATGCGAACCATCCACTTCAAATGTTACACGACATTTAATGAAGAGGAGGAAGACATGGTTGTCACGGATACTGTGAAAGCATTGGGGTGGACGTACGCACTGTGATGAAAATCAGCAAAGAAGGGCAAGATGAGAGAGAGTAGAGCTGTTAACTACAAGTTTGCCAGGGTAGAGATGGAAGCTATATTTTCTGGTGGCCTAGATCTAACCGCTGTGGAACAGTACGGTGTACCTGTTTCAAAGAGCAGTGCGGGCGCAGTAGGAAGAGCTTAGCAATGACGCGATGTTGTGTGCGGCAGCACAGTGCATATGACAGTGCAGTGTTTACTTTATCTGTATGTGTGGTAGAGACAGCGTGCCATACTAAAACCGTTTAGTGGGCATATAAATTAAGGCACACATAAAGGAGAAAAAAAACAGCATTTTCAACGGCAAGGTCACACTGCACTTTAAACCCACAACTGGTTGCAGGGAACCAAATAAAACAAGCCGATCCTCGAGCAGGGATACTTATCAGCAACAGCTGCTCTGGTTTTCGCATCCTGTTTGATGGGGGTCACATTGCTTGGAAACAACCACGAACAAAAATCAGAGTCAGTCCACGCCACGGCCGTGGCAGCTGCGAGGAGCAGGGCAGGCACAGGCAGCAGTGCCCCCTGCTCTGAGGCAGCCTGCAACACAGCCCTCTCTCTCGTCCCCCTGGCTCTGCTAGGAGGCAAGCCGGAGCTCCCTGACAATTTGCAAGGGAGGGAGAGCAGAAAGAGTGGGGTGGAAGAGGAGGGGGGGGGAGGCAGGAGAATGAAAGCGAAACCAGCGCGGTGTTCTTGAAAGGGCACCGCGCTGATAAATAGAGCCTGCTGATAAATATAGTAGAAATAACCTGCCATTCTCTGCAGAGACCAGACTCTGTCCTGGGCCCAGGCAGCTGTGAGGAGCAACGAGTAAGCTAGTGGTGCGCACGCACCACAGAGGAGCGGGGGGAGGGAGCGCGGCAGCGGCAGCAGACGAACGCGTGCTGCTGCGCGTTCTGGCCACCGTCGGGAATGGGCGCGGCAAAGGCGGGACATGTGCCCGCCTTTGACCAATCGCGTGCCGTCTCAGCAAAAAAAAAACACGCTCCCGCCAATGTGGGCTTCCGAAAGCAAAACCACACGCACGAGCGTGTGGGTAGCTTTCAGAAGCCCTTTCTAGAGGTCTCGCGCTGCGCGAGCAGTGCTACGCACTGCAACGCACTGCAACGCTAGGCGCGAGACCTAAAAATGTCAAAAGAGGTCACCGTGTATAAATATCCAGAGGCAAAAGAATGTTGTCTCCTCAGCCTCGGTACAGCATGATAACAGAATCCGGGCAGCTAGGTGACAGATGGCGCGCACCAGTCACGCAAGGGCCGGTGATTCGAATTGCGCAACAGGGCCCAGCGCGCGTCTGACTGGAAAAATGCCTCTTCAATAAAATGAACTCGGAGAGAGTTCACATTGCTACGAAAACCGGTGAAACCATTGCCACCACACTAGGTTCTTCAATTACGATGTTTCAGTGGTCCTTGGCGCACTGAGGAGAGCAATGCCTCAGTCGGAGGTTCCACCCTAGCGGAGCTCCTCTCCTAGGTGGCCATCTTCCTGGGTGGCCAGACCACGCCCCCCCGACCAATTGAGGGTTTAATAGACAGATAGTTTAGAGCTGTCTGCCATTGATAAAAATCCCTCTGGCGACCGTCTTTTCTCTATTTACGGAACAGCTCTTTAACCAATGATTTGGTACCCCTTGTGAAAGTTTCTGGGTTTATAAAATACCCTTAAATTCCCAAATTCATCAAAACAGATTTTAAATATTTCAGCCAGGGGATGGACCCGGTGTTATCCAAGCGGAGACAGTCTTGTATAATTTCCCTTGCAAGATTTGCTTCCAGGGTCGACCAAATTCTCACCCAAAGTAATAACAGGCTAATTTTAATTCTGTCCTCTATATAGTTAGCTCCAAGTTCCAAATGACAAGCAAACGTAGAAAGGGATTGTGGTACTGCCAACAAATTACGCAGGAACTTGTTTTCTATTTTCTAAAGGGAATCTTCTTTTTTATAACTCCCACTCCTGATCCATTGGTCGCTATTGCAACACATTTGGCATTATAAATTGCAGAAAGTTCCTTCACCGGTTTATGCCCCAACCTTCTCGCAAAATTCAAAACCGAGTCAATTGATCTCTGGACGTGAAGGGAGCGTGATACAAATAAAAAGTCCCACTCATCTTGCAATCAAACTCAATTCCCAAATAGGTAAAGTTGTTTACTTTGGCTATCTCAATGTCACCCTGTTGAAACATGATAGTTTTTGTTCTTTCAGGGCCCACTATCATGGCAAAAGATTTACTTAAGTTTGTTTTCAGGCCTAAAGTATCCCTGAAATATTTAAACCCATCTAAGAGGGTTTGCAGCCCCATAGCCCTTCGCGCAATCAGCACAGCATCATCTGCATGTAGCAGTACTGGAATTGATAGTTCTTTGATTTTGGGTGTGTCTTTCCCTACACAGCACAGAGATTCCTCCAAACCATTGATGTACAGTAAAAACAGCAGAGGGGCCAACATACAACCTTGCTGCACCCCCACATTCTGGATAATTTCTGGAGAGAGTTCCCCATTTATCCCATACCAGATTTGCACCAAAGTATCCGAATGCATCCTATGCAGCAAATATATCAGTTACTTATCAAACCCTTGTTTGTCCATGATGGATCACAGAGTAGGGCGATTTACCATGTCAAATGTGCTGGAGAGGTCCATAAACGCTAGGTGAACTGGCATATTTCCCCATGATGAGCTGAAGGTTTAGGCACTAATCAATACCACTGACTCCTTTACGTAACCCATATCCTGCCCTAGAGAGTAACTGCTTCTCTTCTATCCAGGCCTCCAATTTGGATGCAATAACCCTGCCCAGGATCTTACATGAGCTGTCCAGAAGGCAAATTGGTCTGTAGCAACTAGGTAGGTTTTTGTTTCCTTTTTTAAAAATTGGTACCACCACTGCCACTTTCCAAGATGTAATTAAATGACCATTAACAGCCAGCAGCCCTAAAAACGTTTGTTAAATAGGTGCCCACAATGTGACATTGGATTTAAAAAGGTCCATGGGGACCCCGTCTGGGCCAGGTGCTTTCCCAAATCGGCTCTGATTGAATACTGCTGCTACATCCTTAACCTGAATTGACTGACTAAGTAAATAGAGTTCTTCTTGGCTCAGTTGTAGTTTACCAGAAGTTACTAACGTAGAAGTATCCTTTTCACAGCTAAATACAGCAGAGAAATATTCTATCCAGGAATGGAGAGTGATGTTAGTGGCGAGCCTGGGTTTATTGTATCCTGAAAAGAAGAATTTGTTTACAATCTTCCAAAACTTACATTGTCCCTTAAAGTAGTTGCCTTCTCCAAGTCCTTACATGCTTCCCTTCTAATCTCAACTTTCCTTTGTTCTAAAACCTTCCTATAATTATTGCTACAGAACTTAATTTCTTCCTGGGAGCGGGGTTTTTTGCAAGGGCCAGTTTGAGTCGCTTGTCCGCCAAGGTACAGATTTGGTTAAACCAGCCCTTCAGAGGTTTATTGCTTCTGGCTTTGTTACTTGACATCTTAGCAGAAATAGATGAACAGACATCGCCAAAGGCCTCTATGACTCTCATAGGTGGTTCTTTACTGAAGTTTATAACTGAGAAAGCACCTTGATTCTCCTTGATAATATCATGCATACGTTTTTCCTTATCAATCATTCCCCATTTACATCTTATGCCCCCATTACATGAATACTCAACTGGATGGCTACTGTGATTTTGCCCCTCCTCAACCAAATTTTGGGAAAAGGAAACAATTAGCATATTGTGATAGCTACTACAGCTGGTCACTACCTCATAATCTTGCAGCAGGGGGGCAGAGGTTGTTACAGATAATAACATGGTCAAAGTTGCTACCCTTCCAGTTGCCACTAAATGTAGGGGGGGGATGCGTTTGAACTTCTGTAATCTCTGGCAAAGCTCAAGGTCCTAGCAAATAAAACTCTATTGACTGCATCCCCATACTGTATGGGCTTAAACTGTGTCACTCCAACACAAATAATGGTTTTACAACATCACCCTTTCTTAAATAACTCTGTCAAGAAATAAGCCAACGGTACTAGGGAAGCCTTCAATGGACCCACATCCCTTTCTGTGCAAGAACATACCAAGAATTCGAAAGCCAGTCTATATCTCTTCCTTCCATCTAGAGCCCAGTTTGTTTTCCTAAAATCTTCCAAATAAGAAGGTTCAGGACTTTATTCTCCACCAAAGGGTGTTTCTCTCCTTCTCCAAAAGACTTTTGCTGCATCAGCTTGCATCATAAAGGGTTCTTCTACAGGCAATTCCATCACCCACGGAAACCAGACTGAGACACCCAAAATGACATTACCAACACCTACAGACAACTCTGTTTCCTGATCAACAATAGCACTCAGAATTGGTGCAAATTGTGGGAGTGCATAACCCCTTCAATCCCGTGGAAATCTGGTAAAACAAATCCACTGCTTCCGCAGCCGGAGTTCCAATCTGTTGTTCGATTGTCCTGACCTAGCAGATACTCCACACACTGATAGTGATCATAGCCCCATGATTACCACCTTATTCGGGGAAGATCTTAAACGTTTATTACCTATTTGTTTTACTGAGGTCCCTGAATCTATTGTAACTAATAATTTTAGAAGAGTTTCTTGGCCCAGTGTTAGGGCAAACCAGAAATTACATGCAGAGATTTATCAATGGCTTGTGCATTATTTTTCTAAATTTGAGAATACCCCAGATGTTGTAATACCAATCCTAGATATTCATGAATGTTTTTTCAGAACACTGCAGGGCATTTTCCATAAAGAAACTCATCGCAAGTCATATAATCAAAACAAAGACTCTAAATGGTTTTGTCAAGAATGTGATCAGGCCAAACAGGAGCTAAACAGGGCTATCAAGGGATGCAGTAAATTAGAGATAGGCCTTGCACGTGTTAGGTACAAGACAGTGATTGCCCAAGCCAAACATCATAGGGAGGATGGAAACTGGCAAGACATGTTACATGCTCTTAAGATAAATGTCAGTCGAACTTTCTAGCACATAATTGCTCATGGGAGTGTAGTTCCTTGGTGCCACCACATACATCCAGAAAAAGTGGGAGGATAATTTTTCATTATTGTAGCTCAAGATAATATCATTGACCAGTTCGACTGTGAGGTAACTGCAAGATCAGAGAATGATACATCTAATTTGATCAGTAGTAAGTCTAGTAAGATCTCTTTCCGTTTTGAGAATACCCTCAAAGCCATTGATAGCCTTCAGCCGAAAAAAGCTCCTGGCCCTGATGGGGGAGGGGGGGGCGATCACAGACACCTGGATGGGGGTGGAAATAGTCCCTGTTTACAAGAAGGGGGATGCTGGTTGTCTCATTAACTATAGGCCTATCAGCTTAATAGACAACCTTCAAAGAGTATTCTCTAAGGAGGTGCTTAATAGGTTGCAAACATGAATTGAGGAAAAGCAGATACTGTCCCCTCTCTCAGCAGGGTTTCGTGCAAAAACTAGTACTTCCAATCAAGTTTTTAGGTTTTCCCTTTTATATTGGAAGTATGTCCGCCTCAGCAGCCAAAAGTTATACGCGGCATTTGTTGATCTCCACGCAACGTTCTATCTTGTCCCCGTGAAACCTTATGGAGAGTGTTTGCAAACATGAGGGCTCCCAGAGGTCTAATCAATCTTCTGATTAGACTCCATGAAAAAAACTATGCTCAGGTATGGTGGGGCAAAAGTGCGAATTGACGAAATGCATCCCAATAGCCGGTGGGGTCATACAGGGGTGCATACTCGCGCCCACCTTGTTCTCACTGTATGTCAATGATGCGGTAAAAGAACTATTGCTGTGTGGGAATGATTCCTCATCTTTAAATGGGAAAAAATCCCCATTCTGCTCTTTGCAGATGACTCGATGCTTATTTCAAAAACGCCCATAGGCCTTCAAAATTTGCTAGACAGATTTTTGGCGTTATGTAAGACTAGGGGTTTAGAGTTGAACACGAATAAAACCAAATATATGGTGTGTGGAAAGGGCTGAACCAGAACTCGTATAGTCAGAGGAGGAGCAGATGCACTAGACAGGGTGCATCACTCAATTACTTGGGAGTTACCCTATCAAAACATTAAATTGGGAATCTCAGGTTAACAAGGGCTCCTTATGATATCCCATAGGTCGAAAGCTATACTCCGTTTCTTTAAGGGGACACATTCTCGGCCAATTTCTCCAGTTTTAGAAGCATATCGTGCCAAGGCACAGATCGCTGCATTATTTGGGGCTGAAATTTGAGGTTACAGGGACATTCGGAAGCTAGTAGTAACTGAGAATAATTTTATACAGTAAATAGTCTCAGCACCAGCTAGCACACCCCTTATACCATTGTATAATGATTTAGGCATTAAGGGGCTGATTAAGATGGCGGACGGACTGGACTCCGTCCGCCATTGTGGTGGTAACCGGGACCGTCTGCAATACATGCGGAGGTTCCGCACACCAAATTATGATGCGACCGCCACCGTGGCGGACGCATCTTGCATTTTAACATTGCGGTGGTTGCTGCTGACAGCAGCACCCGGCGCAATGTTGAAAATGCATGTTGTGCATTTCACTGCACTACGTGGCAGGCACCACACGGTGCCTGCCACTTAGTGCACTGAAATGTAGGGGGGTACCATGGGTACCCCCCAGTGCACAAACACCTCCCCCCAACACAAGGGGGGCCCGCAACGGGCCCCCGAAATGAATCCCCGCCAGCCTTTCAATGGCGGTTTACCCGCCACGGAAAGGCTGGCTACCGCCAGCATCGTAATTCGGCGGACGGAGCCTGCTAGGCTCCGCCACCATTTGCAGCATGCTGACTGTTCCGCCAGGCAATCGTAACGATTGCCTGTGGCGGTTCCGTGGCGGAAACAGGCACGTGGGATAAAGTCTTTTCAGTCTTACTGAACGGAGATGATAGATTCTCTGGCCGATCGGTTGAGTAGTAGAATATAAGTTCTCCAAGAGTCTTTGTTTTTCTAAAATGAGATTTATTTTTAACGGGTGTAGGAAATTAGGTTTAAGTAAATGATGGGACACTTCTGAACTTATTTGTAAAACTGATAAATTGGCTGTAAAGTTGACATATTGGACCTATGTACATGAACAACTAACTACTAGGAGCAATCTGGGACATCTGACTACTAAATGTTTAGAATTTAAACTTTTTCCAATTTTTGAACATTTCCTGGTTAACATAACACCACCCCTTGCTAAAAGCCTGTACTTAAGGTTTAGATACGGCTGCTTGCCCCTTAGAAGTTTCAGTAAAAACTGGAACAAGGGCCAGACTTCTGTTATCTGTCCTGCTTGTGGACTGGACCCTGAGACTATGGAGCACATTTTGTTTATATGCCCTGGGTACCATGGCACGCGACGAAGATGGTTGCACCAAGTCTGTCTTAATATGGAGGTTGTCCAGTGCCTCGAGGCGTAGCGAATTTTAAAAACCGATACGTCAGGCCCGATTGTGTTTGCAATGAGTTGCTTTCTGATAAATGTATGGTTTAAGCGAGAAAAGTACTTGAAACAAATTTCAACTCTAGTACTGTGATGCGAAGGAAGCTGTTCTGTTAGCCATTCTGGATTAATCCCATGAAAAGGTGATAGCGCATTCTTAAGTTAATTAATGAGGTTTGGGGTATTTTTTTAGATATGAATTTTGTTTTGATCATGCAATGTTTTTAATACAAGCAATTTTGGCCTAGTAGGTAGCAAGATTGTGAATAATGAGCTAAAGTCACCTCTTTAAAAAAAACATCGAATACATTTTAGCACTATTGTGGAGCTTAAGATGATATGTATAGATTGTGCTGCCTTAGGTACATTGTAATGAGCAAAATATGTATGTAGTATTTTATTAATTTTAGATTTTTAATGAATGGTGTTTTATAATGTAGTAACGTGGTGTATTATGTGTTGTTGGATACCTTTGTATACTTTGATGGTATAATACTGAACAAATTATCTTTGTTGATGTTGGCATCTCAGTGCACCAGTGAAAGAATATTCTTGTTCTAAAAAACACAAAACTGACTGAGAGCACACATCCTCCTGTCAGCTCACAGCAGACAGGAAGTCAATCACCACTGTTGACACACTCCTTTCCTGCAATGCTCACCAATGGCTTTTGGCTCAATCCAAGGTTGTGGCCAAGTTGCAATAGTCCTCGAAGTCCTCACGCAATGTGAAAGTGCTGTGTGCACCACACAATGAACTACCTTCCCCTACTCTCGCGCAAAACAAAAGCGGAGCATGACGGAATTCAAAAGCCTGACTCCGGGTGACATTTTGATTTCAAACCCCATAAGACATGGCTAGGCCCCTGCCTTGTACCGCTACCAAAATAATGGTTCAGCATCTGTACAACCACAGAAGCTGAAACTGAGCTTGATCCCTTCCTTTGTTTTGTAACCGGCCTCACAGAAAATCTCAGTCTAAAAAAACACACACTCAAATGTTCAAATTAAATCTAAATAATTACAAACCTGCAATACACTCTCTTTGACGACACATCCACATTCGATGTGTTAAAGTGCCCAAATACCAACAAAACGCAGAGCCATTACTCAGATTGATTTAACAAAAAAGGTACACAGCTGTCAAGGAACGGCAATGAAAAGAGGAAGATGTATGATGTGCGAGTTATATGGATTATGTTGGTGGTCTAGTGTGAAAGTTTGGTTGACACTGATTTATGCTTTTGATGGCTGCTGAGGGGGAGCAATGTAATTTATTATACATACTGCTAGCAGCAGGTCTTACCATAAATCTTTTATCTCTTCATTCACAGTTTGTGTCTTGAGTGCTAAACATGGATATGTTTGATTATCTCTAACCGGCATAATTAACTTGCCTGCACGATCTTAATATACAGTGTAGAAAATATACCCAGTGCCTAGAAGCTAAATGTCCCCTGTGGACTGCAACACATATTGTTCCATCCACAGGGTGTAGGAGAGTAGGATCTGCTTCACATGGGTACCCCCACTTTTTGCTGATGCTTCACTTTTTTTCGACCTTAGTCTGGCTGGGGCCCTGCTAATCAGAACCCCAGCCTAGCTGCTTCCTCTCTAAAATGGTTTCCATGTGCCTTAGGCACATCTCTGATTGGAATCTGGAGTGCCCTTATAAGTCCCTAGTATATGGTATACTATGTACCCAGGGCATAGGTACCTCAGAGGCCTACCAGGGGCTGCAGCATGTATTGTGCCACCCCTGGAAGGCCATCCAAACTGACACCACAGGTCTGCTACTGCAGCCTGGGTAAGGTGGTGCATGCACCCCTTACAGTGATATAGGCTACCTATATCACTATATACATACACACATATAAACCTATGTCACTCCTATGGCAGGCCTTATCAATCCTGAAGGCAGAGTGCGTGGTTCCTATGTGAGAGGGTGCCCCTGCATGAGCAGGGCCCCTCTGCAGCGTTCGGAGACCCTTCTCTGATGCTGTTTGTAGTGCAGCCTGACCATATACTCTTAAGCGCATTATAACCTCGCGTTAAATGCTAACTTTGGAATGGCTGCACCGAAACATGTCGTGTTTGGTGTCAAACATCTTGGAATACTACCCCCCCGCCAATTCTGGCGGCGGAGGTAGCATTCCACCCTTCTAGAGGGAGAGACATGTTAACCCTGGCTTGGCCGGTAACTTCTTTCTAAAGCCCTGGCATCACAAAATGGATGCTGCTGCCACAGACACAAGTCTGGCCTCCTGCTGCTGACCGAAACTCCGGCAGGGGAGGCCTGGACAATAGGTTTCCTGTCCCAGGGAGGTGTGACCACCTCCCCAGACAGGATAGTGTGTATTGGGGCTGGGAGGGAGCACTTTCGGGTGCTTTGAAGTCCTGCACTGGGGGCACATTTGGTGTCCCTGTGCATAACCCAGTTCAAACCTGATCAGGGGCTTGCAGCCCCTGCTTTGGCGCGAACTGGACAAAGGGAAAGGGGTGTAGCCACCCCTCTGCCCTGACCCACCCATAGGTGGGGCCACAGAGTAAGTCCAACCCCTAAACTTGGTATAAGTATAGGAACCCAGTCCTTAGGACTTTAGATTATCCCTGGACGAAACTCTGACACAGAATCCTGGACCTTCGACACTCTACTACAAGATTAGAGGACAGAAGAATCTCCCTTGGGGTCAAGGAGTGACTCCCCTGCTTGGCAGGCACCAAAGAAGCAATTGTCCGGTCTGCATCGCCTAAGCTCCTGTCGGACGCCGAAGTCTTTGCATCACCAGAGGTGGATTTCCAGACTTCCCAGAGGCTGCCCTGAGTCCCCAGCAAAGCTAAGGCCCGTAGCTGTCGTGGGTAACGTGGAACCGTGACCCCTGGACACCGCACGCATTTGCAAGTGCATCCTCTTCTGGGTCTCCCACGAAGTCATGCTTTGGGCTCCGAGTAGCCCTAGCCTCCAGCACCAACTACACTGAAGATCACTGGCCTCCACTCTACGAGTGTCCTGTGAGCCAGCTCCACGTGCACCGTCTCGAGGCTCCTTTGCGGTCGCTAGCCCGTTGACTAGTAGCCCTTCACGAAGGCCAATCTTTTTCTACTTGGGCTCCCTGGTTGCTCCAGGCTTGCCCTCACTTACCCTTGCTGGGTGAGTTCCTCAAACCTTGCTGGTCTGCATCATCGTCAATCTTCATCTTCATCGAGACTTGCCGTTGCCAAGGCTTGTTGGGTCCAATCCGGTCGCCGACACCTCAGCACTCGACAGACATTGTGTACCAGCCCGAATCCTGCTCCTGGTCACCGACAACGCCTCCTGGACCTCGTGGCTGAAGAGTCAAGACGACCCTCAACCTACCTGAAGCACTCGACATCGGTGGGCATCTGCTCATCGCCTTCCTGGTCACTGGCTAGTGACCCAGACTCTGTCCCCTCTGCTTTCAGGTTCTTCAGATCTCCGATCCACCTTTGGATCCACCCGGACACTTTTCACTTGGTCGCCAGCAGCACTTTGCAGCAGATCGCCATTCAAATCGACGACGAAACCCGACCCCGAACGGCACCTATGCACCCGGCTTCCCTGGGTGAGGTAACAAGAGTACTCCGGTGCTCCCGTGGGTAGAGACCCTAGAACGACCTAGTTCTCAAAGGGTTTGCTCCAAGTCCTTCTTTAAGTGTCCCTTTTCTTTAATTTCCAAACCGCGACTTTCTCCATAAAAGTTAACGGCGATTCGCGGCTGTGTTATTACACTGCACGCGTCCCCCGTGGGTCCCCTGTGTCACTACCTTGGGTGGTTCCTTGTGGTCCAAGCACTTCTAGAGGCTCTAGGCCTAGTGTCTAGCTCAGTCGTGGTTCTTATACCACTTTATTGGTATATGGTTTGGTATGCCCCTAGGGCCCAAACGTGTATTTGTGCTATTACTGTGTTTAAATAACTTATAACTTATGTACTTCGAACTCTAGCCTCATAAAGAGACTAGAGGGGTGTGTTTAGTAATAAATACATATATTTTGAATATATACCTGGTGTGGTGCTCTTTCATTTGGTCACTCAAGAGATTATAGACTGGTAAAACAAGCTGCTTTACATTCCTCCAAGACTTAGCCTGAAGGCTGCTCTCCATAGCTACCACTAGGATAGCTTTCAATAAAGGTTGTCTTTAACCTATCTCCAATATGGGGTTGTTTGGACTGGTGCAAGGTGCCCACTATAATTAGTGGACAGCATATGCCAGGCCAACTTCTCACATTGGTGTGCAGCGTGTTGGATTCCAGCTTGCTATTGTTTTACCAGATAATCTCAATTGAATTGATCAACTGAAAACCACTAAAGGTACCTAAGGTACATATAAATTAAGCTTAGTATACAGTAAGTTCTACTGAACTTAGAGTTGTGTGTCAAGGGATAGCACACCCTTTCTACAACTCAAGAGAGTTTAGTAGGCCACACTAGAGTAGGTAGTGCATACACCACACCTCACTAGTGATGTCTTCAAAGCCAGGACCCAGTGAGTCCTTGCCAGAAGCCAATGGGCTTCTTCCCTCCAAGTATGATACACTCCCATTCTTGGAATTGAGAGCAATATGCAATGTGAGGAAACTGAAGACAGGCCAAAGTCCCACCACCCAACATCTGAGAGAGATGTTAATGGCTGATGATCTCAACAGGCCCTTAGGGACTGAAGGGGTAGGTGCAGAGGGTGGGGCAGAAGATGAGGATGGGGCCAGGGGTAGCAACACCCCCAGCCCCCCTCTGGAACTGACCAGGAGGGTGACAATGACCCTGACCTGGAAAACCCAATTCCTCCTGTGGATGAGGAGGAGGCTCAGGATGACCTCCACTTTGTCCCCCAGGAAGGATTGTGAGTATGCCTAGAAGGTCTAGATCTCCTTCTCAGGAGTCTAACCACTCTGGCACCTCAATAGGGACCTCTGTCTCCTCTCATAGGAGGGAATCCTCTCATGAGAGGAGAAAGAGGCTGATTCAGTATGAGGAAGCTCAGCTTGAACTCAGAAAACAGCAATTGGCCCTAGGCAGGGAGTCCCTAGATCTCCTTAGAGAGAGAAAACAGTTGGGACTAGAGTCCCATGGTGGCAGCAATATCCCTAGAGATAGGGAAAGGTCTTATGACCATAGAAACCTGAGCAAGATTGTCCCTCCCTACCAGAGTGGGGATGACATCCACAAATGGATAACTGCTCTAGAGAGGGCCTGTAAAGTACAGAAGGTCCCTCAGGGGCAGTGGGCAGCAATCTTGTGGCTCTCCTTTGCAGACAAAGGTAGAGATAAGCTCCTCACTGTAAGAGAAGAGGATGCTGATAATTACAAGGTCTTGAAGAGTGCTCTTATTGATGGGTTTGGCCTAACAACTGAACAATACAGGTTGAAGTTCAGAGATGCCCAAAAAGCACAGACTCAAGACTGGGTAGACTATGTGGATTGTTCTGCTAAGGCTCTGGAAGGCTGGTTGATGGGCAGTAAGGTGTGTGACTTCTCAGGATTGTACAATCTGATAATGAGGGAGCAGATTCTTAATAACTGTCAAAATCAGCTGTTGCATCAGTACCTGGTGGACTCTGATCTGACCTCTCCCCAAGAATTGGGAAAGAAGGCAGACAAATGGGTCAGAACCAGGGTGAGGCAGAAGGTACAGAACCAAGGTGGTGACCCTAAGAAGCAAGATTCTAAGAACTCTGATAAGGGTGGGGAGAAGGGTAAAGATCAAAAGTCTTCACAAGGCCCCCAAAAATCTTCTTCAGGTGGGGATTCACAGTCTACCAAAGGGAAAGGCCAAAGAAAACCATGGTGCAAGGTCTGTAAGCAAAAGACCCACTGGACCAGTGATTGCACCAAGTCCAAAGACTCGACTCCAGCCCCCACCAATGCCCCTAAGGCACCTGTTCCCCCTAGTACAGTTACAGTTGGTGGTGGGAGTACTACAGCCAAGGGTTTAGTAGGGTTGACCCTGGGTACAGAGATGGGCTCTGACCTAGTCAGAGAACTCACTCAGGCTGTGTTAGTCTGTGATGGAGGCATGGATGTGACCTCCTCTGTGAGTCCCAGTAATCTGGGCAAGTACAGACAACAGCCTTTAATCAATGGACGAGAGGCTTTGGCATTTAGGGACACAGGGGCAAGTGTCACCATGGTGACACAAGACCTTGTGAATCCTGGGCAAGTTATACTTGGTGAGATGTACCAAGTGACCAATGCTAGCAATGTCAGAACAGACCATACTCTGGCAGTTGTTAACTTCTCCTGGGGAGGGGTAACTGGCCTTAAGAAGGTTGTGGTAAGTGCAGACCTACCAGTTGAATGCTTTCTTGGCAATGACTTAGAAACTTCAGCTTGGGCAGAAGTGGAGCTCAGGACCCATGCAGAAATGCTGGGGATCCCTGCAGATGTGTTTGCTGTGACCAGGTCACAAGCCAAAATGTCTAGCACTGAACAGGCCTTGGATTCTGGAATAATGGACCAAGTGCCTTCCACGAGGAGGAGTAGTAGGGTAAAGGCAGTACCTTCCCCCTTGGCTCAGAAGGAAGATCAGTCCCTTGAGGGGGATGATCTCAGTCCTGAGGAAGGAACTGTCCCAGAGGAGCTTGAACCTGACCAGGTTGAGTTCTTGGGGACAGGGGGACCTTCCAGGGCAGATCTGAGCCAGGAGCAGCAGAGCTGCCCCTCTCTTGAACCCCTCAGACAGCAAGCTGCTGCTGAGGCTGCTGGGAAAGCTAGTGGTCCCCATACTGTGTATTGGGATGATGGACTCTTGTACTCAGAGTGTAGAGACCCCAAGCCTGGTGCTACCAGGAGGTTGGTTATACCTCTGAAGTTCAGGGGCTTCCTATTGACCCTAGCCCATGATATTCCCTTAGCAGGTCACCTGGGCCAGAACAAGACTTGGGACAGAATTGTCCCTCACTTTCACTGGCCCCACATGTCTGAAGACACCAAGGAGTTTTGTCGCTCCTGTGTAACCTGCCAGGCCAGTGGCAAGGCAGGTGGCACTACAAAGGCCCCCTGATACCACTACCTGTGGTGGGGGTTCCCTTTGAAAGGGTGGGGATTGACATTGTTGGTCCCATGGATCCCCAAACAGCATCTGGGCACAGGTTTATCCTGGTGGTAGTGGATCATGCCACCAGGTACCCAGAGGCTATTCCCCTTAGGACCACTACAGCACCTGTGGTGGCAAGGGCCCTCCTGGGAATTTTCTCAAGAGTGGGCTTTCCTAAGGAGGTTGTATCAGACAGGGGTGCTAACTTTATGTCTGGATACTTAAAAGCAATGTGGAAGGAGTGTGGAGTGACTTACAAGTTCACCACACCCTAGCACCCACAATGCAATGGTTTAGTTGAGAGATTCAACAAAACCTTGAAGGGCATGATTAAAGGGCACCCAGAAAAGCTTAGGCGAAGATGGGACATACTCTTGCCCTGCCTTTTATTTGCATACAGGGAGGTGCCTCAGAAGGGGTTGGCTACAGCCCTTTTGAACTTTTGTTTGGCCACCCTGTCAGGGGTCCACTGTGCTTGGTGAAGGAAGGATGGGAGTTACCTCTCAAGCCCCCAAAGCAAGACATAGTGGACTACGTACTTGGTCTCCGCTCCCGGATGGCTGAGTATATGAAAAAGGCAACTAAAAACCTTGAGGCTAGCCAGGAACTTCAAAAGGCCTGGCATGACCAAAGGGCTGTGCTGACTGTTTATCAGCCAGGACAGAAGGTGTGGGTGTTGGAGCCAGTGGCCCCAGCAGCTCTCCAAGACAAATGGAGTGGACCCCACACCATTGTTGAGCAGAAGGGTGAGGTTACCTACTTAGTAGACCTAGGAACACCCAGGAGTCCCCACAGGGTTCTCCATGTCAACAGGTTAAAACCATATGTGGACAGGGCAGACATGGGCTTGCTCATGGCTACTGATGAAGGGCAGGAGGAAGAGAGTGACCCACTCCCTGACCTGCTCTCACAGAACCCTGATGATGGGTCAGTGGATGGTGTAGCCTTGGCAGGCAGCCTCACTACCCAGCAGCAAACTGATTGTAGACAGGTGCTCAATCAGTTTAGACACATGTTTTCCCTGACACACAGTCAGACCACCTGGTGCACTCATGAAGTGGACACTGGGGACAGTCTGCCTATTAAAAATAAGATTTATAGGCAACCTGACCATGTCAGGGACTGTATCAGGACAGAAGTCCAGAAGATGTTGGATTTGGGAGTTATTGAACCCTCAGATAGCCCTTGGGCTAGTCCAGTGGTCCTCGTGCCAAAACCTCACACCAGTGGTGGAAAAAGAGAGATGAGGTTTTGTGTGGACTACAGGGGTCTCAATGCAGTCACTAGGACTGATGCCCATCCAATACCAAGGGCAGATGAGCTAATAGACACTTTGGCCTCAGCCAAGTATCTAAGCACATTTGACTTGACAGCTGGCTACTGGCAGATCAGACTAGCTGATGCTGCAAAGCCAAAAACAGCATTCTCAACCCCTAGTGGGCATTATCAATTTGTGGTAATGCCCTTTGGTCTGAAGAATGCACCTGTCACTTTTCAGAGGTTGGTGAATACAGTCCTTACAGGTCTGGAAGCCTATAGTGCAGCATATCTAGATGATATTGCTGTCTTTAGCTCCACCTGGGAGGATCACCTGGTCCACCTCAGAAATGTTTTACAGGCCCTGCAAAAGGCAGGCCTGACTATCAAGGCCACCAAGTGCCAGACAGGGCAGAGTAAGGTTGTGTACCTGGGCCACCTTGTGGGTGAAGGCCAGGTTCAACCCTTGCAGAGCAAGATCCAGACCATCATGGACTGGACTGCTCCAACTACCCAGACTCAGGTGAGAGCCTTCTTAGGCCTGACTGGGTACTATAGGAGATTTTTCAAGGGGTATGGATCAATAGTGACACCCCTGAATGACTTAACTTCCAAGAAAATGCCCAAAAAGGTTCAGTGGACAGTTAGCTGTCAAAAGGCATTTGATGACCTGAAGCAGGCCATGTGCACTGCTCCCATTCTACAGAGTCCTGATTACTCCAAGAAGTTCATTGTTCAAACTGATGCATCTGAATTGGGGGTAGGGGCTGTACTGTCACAATTGAATGAAGAAGGTCAGGATCAGCCAGTAGCTTTCATTAGCAGAAGGCTGACCCCTAGAGAGAAACGTTGGTCAGCCATTGAGAGGAGGCCTTTGCTGTGGTCTGGGCTCTGAAGAAGTTGAGGCCATACTTGTTTGGTACTCACTTCCTTGTTCAAACAGACCATAAGCCCCTCTTATGGCTAAAACAAATGAAGGGTGAAAACCCCAAACTGCTTAGGGGGTCCATTTCCCTACAGGGGATGGACTTCACAGTGGAACATAGACCTGGGAGTAACCATGCCAATGCAGATGGACTCTCTAGGTACTTCCACTTAGAACATGAAGACTTAACTGGGCAAGGATAGTTTAATGTCCCTACGTTTGGGGGGGGGGGGGTGTGTAGGAGAGTAGGATCTGCTTCACATGGGTACCCCCACTTTTTGCTGATGCTTCACTGTTTTTCGACCTTAGTCTGGCTGGGGCCCTGCTAATCAGAACCCCAGCCTAGCTGCTTCCTCTCTAAAATGGTTTCCATGTGCCTTAGGCACATCTCTGATTGGAATCTGGAGTGCCCTTATAAGTCCCTAGTATATGGTATACTATGTACCCAGGGCATAGGTACCTCAGAGGCCTACCAGGGGCTGCAGCATGTATTGTGCCACCCCTGGAAGGCCATCCAAACTGACACCACAGGTCTGCTACTGCAGCCTGGGTAAGGTGGTGCATGCACCCCTTACTGTGATATAGGCTACCTATATCACTATATACATACACACATATAAACCTATAAGTCACTCCTATGGCAGGCCTTATCAATCCTGAAGGCAGAGTGCGTGGTTCCTATGTGAGAGGGTGCCCCTGCATGAGCAGGGCCCCTCTGCAGCGTTCGGAGACCCTTCTCTGATGCTGTTTGTAGTGCAGCCTGACCATATACTCTTAAGCGCATTATAACCTCGCGTTAAATGCTAACTTTGGAATGGCTGCACCGAAACATGTCGTGTTTGGTGTCAAACATCTTGGAATACTACCCCCCGCCAATTCTGGCGGCGGGGGTAGCATTCCACCCTTCTAGAAGGAGAGACATGTTAACCCTGGCTTGGCCGGTAACTTCTTTCTAAAGCCCTGGCATCACAAAATGGATGCTGCTGCCACAGACACAAGTCTGGCCTCCTGCTGCTGACTGAAACTCCGGCAGGGGAGGCCTGGACAATAGGTTTCCTGTCCCAGGGAGGTGTGACCACCTCCCCAGACAGGATAGTGTGTATTGGGGCTGGGCGGGAGCACTCTCGGGTGCTTTGAAGTCCTGCACTGGGGGCACATTTGGTGTCCCTGTGCATACCCCAGTTCAAACCGGATCAGGGGCTTTTCAGCCCCTGCTTTGGCGCGAACTGGACAAAGGGAAAGGGGTGTAGCCACCCCTCTGCCCTGACCCACCCATAGGTGGGGCCACAGAGTAAGTCCAAACCCTAAACTTGGTATAAGTATAGGAACCCAGTCCTTAGGACTTTAGATTATCCCTGGACGAAACTCTGACACAGAATCCTGGACCTTCGACGCTCTACTACAAGATTAGAGGACAGAAGAATCTCCCTTGGGGTCAAGGAGTGACTCCCCTGCTTGGCAGGCACCAAAGAAGCAATTGTCCGGTCTGCATCGCCGAAGCTCCTGTCGGACACCGAAGTCTTTGCATCACCAGAGGTGGATTTCCAGACTTCCCCGAGGCTGCCCTGAGTCCCCAGCAAAGCTGAGGCCCGTAGCTGTCGTGGGTAACGTGGAACCGTGACCCCTGGACACCGCACGCATTTGCAAGTGCATCCTCTTCTGGGTCTCCCACGAAGTCGTGCTTTGGGCTCCGAGTAGCCCTAGCCTCCAGCACCAACTGCACTGAAGATCACTGGCCTCCACTCCACGAGTGTCCTGTAAGCCAGCTCCACGTGCACCGTCTCGAGGCTCCTTCGCGGTCGCTAGCCCGTTGGCTAGTAGCCCTTCACGAAGGCCAATCTTTTTCTACTTGGGCTCCCTAGTTGCTCCAGGCTTGCCCTCACTTACCCTTGCTGGGTGAGTTCCTCAGACCTTGCTGGTCTGCATCATCGTCAATCTTCATCTTCATCAAGACTTGCCGTTGCCAAGGCTTGTTGGGTCCAATCCGGTCGCCGATACCTCAGCACTCGACAGACATCGTGTACCAGCCCGAATCCTGCTCCTGGTCACCGACAACGCCTCCTGGACCTCGTGGCTGAAGAGTCAAGACGACTGTCAACCTACCTGAAGCACTCAACATCGGTGGGCATCTGCTCATCGCCTTCCTGGTCACTGGCTAGTGACCCAGACTCTGTCCCCTCTGCTTTCAGGTTCTTCAGATCTCCGATCCACCTTTGGATCCACCCGGACACTTTTCACTTGGTCGCCAGCAGCACTTTGCAGCAGATCGCCGTTCAAATCGACGACGAAACCCGACCCCGAAAGGCACCTATGCACCCGGCTTCCCTGGGTGAGGTAACAAGAGTACTCCGGTGCTCCCGTGGGTAGAGACCCTAGAACGACCTAGTTCTCAAAGGGTTTGCTCCAAGTCCTTCTTTAAGTGTCCCTTTTCTTTAATTTCCAAACCGCGACTTTCTCCATAAAAGTTAACGGCGATTCGCGGCTGTGTTATTACACTGCACGCGTCCCCCGTGGGTCCCCTGTGTCACTACCTTGGGTGGTTCCTTGTGGTCCAAGCACTTCTAGAGGCTCTAGGCCTAGTGTCTAGCTCAGTCGTGGTTCTTATACCACTTTATTGGTATATGGTTTGGTACGCCCCTAGGGCCCAAACGTGTATTTGTGCTATTACTGTGTTTAAATAACTTATAACTTATGTACTTCGAACTCTAGCCTCATAAAGAGAATAGAGGGGTGTGTTTAGTAATAAATACATATATTTTGAATATATACCTGGTGTGGTGCTCTTTCATTTGGTCACTCAAGAGATTATAGACTGGTAAAACAAGCTGCTTTACATTCCTCCAAGACTTAGCCTGAAGGCTGCTCTCCATAGATACCACTAGGATAGCTTTCAATAAAGGTTGTCTTTAACCTATCTCCAATAAGGGGTTGTTTGGACTGGTGCAAGGTGCCCACTATAATTAGTGGACAGCATATGCCAGGCCAACTTCTCACACAGGGTATGCCTGTAAAACATGGCTCCAGGCCTACCATGTAGCCTGACAGCAGCAGACTAAAAACCTGCTGTGAAACATGCCAAAGTGAGCCTTTCTGGACAGTGGGAAACTCTGCTTTTAAATATTAATAAGCCACTCCTAAGTGCACCTTGTTGCCCTCTAGGAAGGGTGCGTGATATTTAAAATTGGAACATGTGTGAAATTAAAGTTGGCATGTTCCTCCAGTGGCTATCCCCCAAAAGCTATTTTCACTGATAGGGCTGTAGCTGGATCCTGGAAAATGTAAAAGTTCAGATTATAAACTTTAATCTGTAACGTTTGACAGGAAATGGATAATACAGTCATTAAAAAACTATTTTTCCTGTTTATTAACAATCCAATCCATTCGTCACTGGGACCAAAGTGACGCCTGCCCTTTGACAAGCAGATGTAAAGTGAGACCTGGCAGAAGGCAAGCCTTTGCTCTCCAGCCCCACATCAACAAGGCTGGCTCCAAACCCAGTGGGTGGGAAGTTGCCCCCAAAACGAGTTTGGAGTGGACAGAGGAGAGGAAACTGCTCATTCCCATTACCACACCCCTGGGTGGACACAAAGGCTCTGGAGGGCAGAACAAAGGTTTCCCCATCTTAAATTTTAGGAGTGAGGTGCACTGTGGAATTGTTTGCTGTAGGGCAGTCAGGAACTGCTGGAAAAGTGGGCAGGGTTTACCTCTGGCAACCTTTACCCGATTGGTTAGGTGGGAGACAGGAGTCCCCCCCACCCACTGGCTAGTACAACCCATAAATGTGGCACCTCAAAGAACCCTCTCATAACACTTTATGGACCTGCAGGTGATCAGACCATGGCTTGGCCCTGCTTACTGTTAAATGAGAGAAGCTCTGAAGGACTCTATCTGCTCTCTCTTGTACCCAGTATAAAGGAGTGGATTCCACAAAATAGTGGGCTGGCCTCCTGTATCATTACAGGAACACAAACAGCTGAAAAACAACTTTTTATCTGCAATTCCCAGTTACTCAGTCTCAACTGGGCCTACACTGGACCCTGTTCAAGGCATTTGCTGAATCAAGCCCTGAAGTCATGACAGCCTCGCCTGAAGCCTGGGAGCTTTAAGTGAAGAGCTGAAGTAAAAGGGACTTACCCCTACAAAGTCTTGTGACTTAGAAAAATTCGGACTTTCAGCCACCAGCTGATTGGGACCAACGACCAGAGGCAATCCGGCCAATGTGCAACTTCGCTGGGCTGTAGAAATAGGTTTGTCCGGCTTGGAGCTTCTCCGCAGCAGCAAATATGTTTCAACAGGCCAACGGTGAGAAGGTATCCAACCTCATTGAGCCCTACTAAGATACAGCCTGCTGGTTTGCCCTGCTGGAAGAAAAGGACTTCCATTTCAGAGACTAAGGGCCAGATGTACAAAGCTTTTTTGAAGTCGCAAATTCTCAGAATTGGGCTGTTTGCGACAGCGAAAAAAAGCATTTTTTAATGTACAAAGGCCCAATATGCGATTCGGTGACCTATTACCGAATTGCAAATTGGGTTTGCAGTTCGGTATTAGGAAGGGGCGTCTTTAGTGCATCCCTTCCTAATACCAAATCACAGTGGTATGTATGAATGTTTTGCGACTGAAATGCGGTCACAAAACATTTGCATTATTACCACCTACTTCAAGTAGGTGGTAACTCATTCACAAAGGGGAAGGGGTCCCCATGGGACTCCTTCCCCTTTGTGAATGTTTGCAAAAACATTTTTTAACAGACCACTGCCCACCCTTAAAAAATGTAAAGAAAACTTTTCATTTTTCTTTTTGAAACACATCCCGTTTTCCTTTAAGGAAAACAGGCTGCATTGCAAAAAAAAAAAAAGGTTTAATTGAAAAGCAGTAACAGACTTGGTGGTCTGCTGACCCCAGCAGGCCACCATCCTTGTGATTTTTGCAATTCCCAATGGGTTGCAAATCGAAACCTACCAAATTAATATTAATGAGGTAGGTCTATTGGCGACCCACTGTGAACTGCAAAATATGTTAAACACACATTTGTACATTGCTGTTTGTGATTACCAAATAGTGAATCGTAAAAATGTTCTATTTGGTAATTGTAAACACTTAGTACATCTGGCCCTAAGTCCCAATGAGAAAATCTCAACCAGCCAAAGGCACAAAAAGTATCTGGGCGACAATTGGACCTTGGCGGGTGGGAAATGTAATTGTCTCCTTCTCACAGCTTTTCCCTTTTAAACCAACAGTTTCAGCCGGATCTCCTCCAGTGGCTATTTGGCTACAAAAATACTTTGGCGGCTAAGGCTTGGAGCTTTGCTGAAGGATTTTTACTTCCATTTCAGAGAACTAGTCCCAAAGTAAAATCTCTGACTGGGATGAACCCACATGGTGTTTCCAACCCACGTTCCATTGCAGTCCACCTCAAATCATGTGTAGGCCTGGTTGTAGCATTCTCCCCAGCCTGGGTACCCACGAATTACTGCGCCACACATGGAGCTTAGATTTGCACGTCTTTATTTGTCTGCATGAAACTGCAAACTCAACATTCTAAACCAGCCTTCAATGCATTCTGCTCTAACACTTAAGTCACAGTTCTACAGAGTATCTCAGGATCCGAAAGGGTTCCATCATTTCTAACTCGCAAGACACTACATCTTAATTTTTTTTACAAGATAGATAGATAGATACAATTAAATCTCTACGATCAATCTTTCTGGCGCTTTAATTATTCAACCTGACCTTTTTCTCGGACACTGGGAACTTTCATCACCAATGTCCAGGAACTGCATCAGAGGTGCAGAGGTAACAGCAGTCACTGATGGTCAGACCCTGTCTCTCCTTCAACAGTTATATCTGATGAACGATTAGTTGAAGGCCAAAAGTGAGAAGAGTCTCTGGTAATAGACTTCCCAGGGCACTGAGCAGTCACCATGTGTTTTTTGGAAGACACCACTTGAAAAGGTTCTGCATCAAATGGAGCATCAGATTTTCTTCTGCAGATCTGCTGTGCGAGCAATCGATCTCCTTTCCTAAAGATAATGTTCTTCGCACATCGTCTTTGGTCAGCATATGTTTACATCTTTTGTTTGTTCACCAAGTCTTTCTAATGAGTTGCTTTCTCATTTCTCTTTCTCTGATTGGTCCATTGAGGCAAATTGGTGTTCATTGCTCTCCTGAACATCAATGTCACTGCACTTTCACCTGTGGTCGAATGGGGTGTCGAACTATAAGCTCTAAAGGTAGAATTAAAAACAGTTTTCAAATCGAGCTTCTCAATATTAGCATGCTGCACTACTTTCTTTAGGGTACTCATAAACCACTCAACAAGTCTGTTGGTCTGCGGCCACAAAGGCGTTCTCTTTTGATGATTTATATTCAAATGCTCCAAGAGATCTTTAAATTCTTGACTATTGAAAGGTGGGCCATTGTCAGCCTTCACTATGGCTGGAACACCCCATGTCGCAAAGATGCCATCTAGTCTTTCAAATACTTGTTCTTGTGTAGTAGATGAAAGATCTTCAATTAATGGAAATCGTGAATACTCATCCATAATCACCAGTAGGTGATAGCCGTTGTCGAGTGGACCGAAAAAGGCAATGGCTGTTGTCTCCCATGCAGGCTTTGGGAGTTCTGACATGCTCAAGGTGTGGTGAGTAGTTTTTGCAGAAAGGCAGTTCCATAGATGACAGGCCTTTAATTTCTTTTCAACCCTGTCATCAAGATAAGGAAACCAGACACAGTCTCGGAGAGCTTGTTTTGTGGCAGCAATCCCACAATGTCCTTCATGGGCCACTTCAATTATTTTCTGTCTCAGACTCTTGGGAATCAGAATTCTTGACCCTCGTAGGATAACTCCTTCCTGAGTTATAGACAATTAATCCTTGACATTTTTGTATTTTTGATATTCTCCATCACTGGTGAATGGGCAAGGATGTTGGTTCCACAACTGTTGTGTAATTATATCCTTCAGTTTTAACATGTCACTATGATGGCTAATGAAATACCAGCTGGTGTGTTTGATTTTGCAATGAAATTGGTATAGGCTTCATCCGTTTTGGACGGAGTACCATGATCTTGTATAAGTACTCTGGAAAAGTAGTCAGCAGAGTTCTGATCTTTCCGTGGACGATGCACAATGGTGTATTTATACTTTTGTAACCGTAGTCCCCATCGTTCAATGCGAGGAGGCATTTCAGCCCTTGGATTGCCAAATACAGTCATTAAAGCTTGATGATTCATTACTAACATAAATGGCTTTCCATTCAGGAAGACATGGAAATGTTCACAAGCCCATACCACAGCTAAGCTTTCTTTTTCAGGTTATGAGTAAGCATGTTCTGTTTGAGACAAACTTTTACTTACATATGCCACAATATTCCTTCGAGCATTTGAGTGTCCGCTGTGCTGTGTAAGGATAGCGCTTAACCCGACGGAGCTAGCATCAATAACAACCTCTGTATGAAGCATAGGATTGAATTACACCATTTCTGTAGCATTCTCAATGGCTCATTTAATTCTTTTAAAGCTTTTCTCACATTCATGTGACCAATGAAATGAAACATTCTTTTTCGTCACACTCATAGCGGATTCGTTTTGGGCACCTCCGGCCTCCATGCCAGCAGCTTGTTTATCAGCACGCTCTTCAGCTCTGGCAGCTATTAACACTCACGCCAGACTAAGAGTTTCTCTCAGCATTTGTCATCTGAATGAATCTGACAGGCATCCGTCACTAACTCTCAGGTTCATAGCTGCTTAATCATTATATTTATTGAACTTACAATGTCTGATGAGTTCGTTGTGTGTATCCGCAATTTATCAATGGTTTCGCCAACTTTCTGGCATTCTTAGTTTAGGATGTATTGTTCGTAATCAACATTTGACATTGGATTAAACTTGAGATTCAACACTCCTTCAATTTGACGATATGTGACGTCTTCTTCAGTTCACTGCATTTTATTTATGGCTTCTTATACACCATCACCAGCAAGATTTTTGAGATACTTGATAATCTTTTTCTTATCAGTTCTTCAAGTTCATCAATGAAATCATCAAATGTCTCTATCCAAGCAGTTCATCTATTGCCAATATTTTGCTTTCTGGTGGTATCCAACAGTGGTGGTGGTTTTAGGAAAGCAGCAGTGTTGTAACCATTTCTGGGAGTGGCTGATATTGAAGGTGGAGCTCTCTCCAGCTCACTCGGAGGTTAATCTTGAATCGGTTTGTGTGAGCCATCTCTAAGGCCTTGAGATGTTCTGTCCTCTGGATCATCCTTGACAACTTTTGAAAAGACGACCTCAGTCTTTGCCTCCGTGAGAACACAGGTGTTCATTATTCCAAAGACTTTGGGGTCTTTGGTGAAGTTGTGCGCCTGTCAAACACAACCCCTGTGGTCGATCGGGCTGGTGCTGAGGTCGTACTGGCTCACTTTACTCAGGTTCTGGTGAGTAAATATTGTTTTATTCTTTGATGTCTCTTTGCGTGCACTTTATCTTCACCATTTTCATGTTATCTTGCAACTTGTGATTATTAATAGCTGCTCTTTGAAAACTTGGTTTTAACTGCCTTTAGCGTTAACGCTCCTCATTACGTATGACTGTATATTGCGTAGCAGCGCTGTAACTTGGTGTACGGTCTGACCAGCAGGTTCTCGGTCACCGATATGTAGATTTCTTTGCAATGCTTTCTTTGTATTCAACGTCTTTACAGCAACTGGAGTTGCGCTTTGAGTTCACGTGCGTTAGGCGCTGATTTCGTACTTCGACTGCAACACACGTGGCACGCATGAGCAGTTTGCTTGGACCATGGCAAACTCTCTGGGAGGGCACTATCAATCTTCAGGCTACTTATCCCATAACACGCTGCCAGTTGTAGCATCTTCCCCAGCCTGGGTACCCGCCAATGACTATGCCACACACGATGCTTAGGTTTACATGTCTTTATTCGTCTTCGTGTAACTGTGAACTCAACATTCTAAACCATCCTTCAGTGCATTCTTCTCTAAAACGTACATCACAGTTCTATGGAGTCCCTCAGGATCCAAAAGGGTTCCATCATTTCTAAATTGCAAGACACTACACCGGTCACCTGCGACCATAGACTACATTGGCGCTTAGTGCTTTTTCACACTATTTTCACTTAAAAGTTGAAAAACTCATATCTTCCGGTTCTCATCTATGGATTTTTGAAGTTTTTATGTCATTCTTTTTTATTAAAATTGGCTCTATTTTTCTAATTTGGTTTGGGATTTTTATATTTACAGTTTTGACTTTAATACTGTTTTGGTATTGCATAAATACTTTACACATTTCCCTAAGTTAATCTATCTGCTGTACATCATAGCTATCAGGGGTTGAGCTGAGGATAATTTAATGACTTTTGGGATTCACCATGACAAGTTAGTGTTTTTATTTTTTTTAGGTGGGAGACCACCCATCCTATATAATAAACCAATTTCTTACAGGTACCAAAGGACAATCTTCCAGTTTGTGGGGAAAGAGGTACATGCAGATGAGAACCCATTTGGAATATTTCTGCTGTCATTCCACTGGTTGGTACTCCTCACATTTTTCACTGAGCTCTATTGTGTGTTAATTGTAAAGAGAAAGTTTGTTTTCTCCTTTCTGTTATCAGTAAGCTAAAGCATTGTCCTTTATCCTATAAAACTCTATTGTGTGCAAAGATCATTGACCAAATAATTATTTGTTTTTCATATCAGTAGGACGTTCAAATGAAGGAAGAGCCTTTCAAGGATATTAAGATGCCCAGGGTCTACAATGTAATTTACCAAGAACAGCCTAAAAAGGCATTACCTACATTACCTGACTCCTTCTTAACTCTTTGTCTTTAAGTGCTGAAGGATCGACAATATCTTGCTTGAATAAAATTGTAAGAGGCACTTTTTGAAAAAATGCTCCTTGTACCTCTGTTGTTACTGATGACATGTTCCCGAATTCAAGCACCTGGACAAAAAAAAAACAAGAGTCAATTGAGAATCCTCTACTATATGCACTCCTGTGGACTGAATTCTTCACTCACATCTTACATAGATATCTTAAGTATTCAATTTATTATACAAACAAATATCTGGGTGCATAAGTACAGTCACCTTGAATCAATCTTCAGTGTGGGCTGGTTGGTTTCCAGATTCTAATGTGTATCCTCTCCCTGCATCAAAAACAATTTCTTAAAAAAATTATGGTATTCAGAGTTCCTTATTGTTTAATTCTAAATAAGATAGTGTGCACTGAAATTATTAAAGCTAACAGAATACGAAGGGGCAATGAATTTGTGCCTCTGTGCTTGGGGGTACACATTAGAATCTGGAAGCCAACCAGATCACTTTTGATGCAAAGAAACACAACACATGTATAAAACTATTTGTTATAAGAAATGCTCTCTTCACTGAGGGCATTCCTGCCAAGTGAATAACATCATACTAAAATGACAAGGACAAAACATATGAAAACAATATTTACAAATAGAGTGATGACTATTGGGAGAGTAAACTAAGCAAATTGCAGACATTATTGTCATTGGAAATCGATTTACAGAAATGATTAGATCACAATATGATTGACACTCTTGTTGGTTGCATTTTACATCCATTTTAGAAGGCTCTGAAGAATCATTTCAAAATAACAAAAACATTTTGCCATTTTGGAAATTTGTGGTTAGATGTGAATCATGATTTTTCAGAGGTTCCATTTTAATTGTATGATTGGCAATTAGTGACTGTCAGAGAGTTAGCCAAAACAATGAGTTGAAACGTTAGTAAAGAAATTCTCTTTTCCTGCAGCTGTCACAGGATATCAGGGACCACATGTATGAAATCATTTTGCGGTTGCATGCTCTGTAATTCACAAAATCACCAGGGTTGTGACCGTAAATGGTTCCTTGCAATGCAATAAACTCCTTTTTGTGATTAAACAAAGTCTTTCCCTAAAACAAAATGTGTTTTGTGACTCATTCTTGCTCATTCCAAATTGCAATTGGGAGTGGTGGTGGAGATAGTGTTCCTTCCCATTTTGCAATTCACACTGTTCCTCTTCGACAGTTTCCCCTCTGGGGATTGTGTCAACGGCCTATAAGAGTTTAGGTGATTGTCCAGGGAATATTGCCTGGTCTCCCATGAGTCTTGACCATCAGGAGCTCTGTAGCACCTAGCAAGCTATGTGTCCAGCAGCACATAGCAACCTCAGCAACACTAGGCAGTGGTAGGCAAATGGTAGGAAGGAACTCTGTAGCACTAGCAGGATAGGTGTCCAGCAGCCCCTGCAATCCCAGGAGCTCAGGAAAGCATACCAACGGTAGACACTTTGTACCACCTAATAAGTTGGGTTTCCAGGAGCACCTAAACTAACTCAAACCCGAAATACAGAGGTATGATCCAATGAGGATTATTACCACCCGATAGCAAAGTGGTATTTCAAGAAATTTGCAAAACGATGTTCATGACACTGCAAAATGATGATTGAGAGAGCTAAAATAACAGTGGATATACATGCATAGATAAATGACAATATTAATGCAAACCAAAAATGCAAAGTATTGGGAGATCTAAAATAAGAGCGGATGTGCATACATGGATAAATGCCAATAATACTGCAAACCAAAAATACAAAGTATTGGGATATCTAAAATAACAGTGGATATGCATGCATGGATAAATGCCACTGTTAATGCAAACCAAAAATGCAAAGTATTGGGAGATCTAAAATAAGAGTGGATATGCAAGCATGGATAAATGGCAATAATAATGCAAACCAAAAATACAAAGTATTGGGATATCTAAAATAACAGTGGATATACATGCATAGATAAATGACAATATTAATGCAAACCAAAAATGCAAAGTATTGGGAGATCTAAAATAAGAGTGGATGTGCATACATGGATAAATGCCAATAATAATGCAAACCAAAAATACAAAGTATTGGGATATCTAAAATAACAGTGGATATGCATGCATGGATAAATGCCACTGTTAATGCAAACCAAAAATGCAAAGTATTGGGAGATCTAAAATAAGAGTGGATATGCAAGCATGGATAAATGGCAATAATAATGCAAACCAAAAATACAAAGTATTGGGATATCTAAAATAACAGTGGATATGCATGCATGGATAAATGACAATATTAATGCAAACCAAAAATGCAAAGTATTGGGAGATCTAAAATAACAGTGGATATGCATGCATGGATAAATGCTAATATTAATAAAAAACATAAATACAAAGTATTGGGAGATCTAAAATAAGAGTGGATATGCATACATGGATAAATGCCAATAATAATGCAAACCAAAAATACAAAGTATTGGGAGATCTAAAATAAGAGTGGATATGCATACATGGATAAATGCCAATAATAATGCAAACCAAAAATACAAAGTATTGGGATATCTAAAATAACAGTGGATATGCATGCATGGATAAATGACAATATTAATGCAAACCAAAAATGCAAAGTATTGGGAGATCTAAAATAAGAGTGGATATGCATACATGGATAAATGCCAATAATAATGCAAACCAAAAATACAAAGTATTTGGATATCTAAAATAACAGTGGATATGCATGCATGGATAAATGCTAATATTAATAAAAAACATAAATACAAAGTATTGGGAGATCTAAAATAACAGTGGATATGCATGCATGGATAAATGCCAATATTAATGCAAACTAAAAATACAAAGTATTGGGAGATCTAAAATAGCATTGGATATACATGCATGGATACATGCCAATATTAATGCACACCATAAATACAAAGTATTGGGAGATCTAAAATAACATTGGATATGCATGCATGAATAAATGCCAATATTAATGCAAACTAAAAATACAAAGTATTGGGAGATCTAAAATAGCATTGGATATACATGCATGGATACATGCCAATATAATGCAAACCATAAATACAAAGTATTGGGAGATCTAAAATAACAGTGGATATGCTTGCAAGGATAAATGCCAATATTAATGCAAACCATAAATACAAAGTATTGGGAGATCTAAAATAACAGTGGATATGCATGCATGGATAAATGCCAATATTAATGCAAACCATAAATACAAAGTATTGGAAGATCTAAAATAACAGTGGATAGGCATGCATGGATACATCCCAATATTCATGCAAACCAAAAATACAAAGTATTGGGAGGTCTAAAATAACAGTGGATATGCATGCATGGATAAATGCCAATATTAATGCAAACTAAAAATACAAAGTATTGGGAGATCTAAAATAACAGTGAATATACATGCATGGAAAATGCCAATATTAGTGCAAACCATAAATTCTAATTTTTGGGAGATCTAAAATAACAGTGGATATGCATGCATGGATAAATGCCAATATTAATGCAAACCATAAATACAAAGTGCCCCGAGACAGCATAGTCAGTTACACTGCTGCTCGCTCGTCGAGTTGACTTTGGCTTAACTTTGCACTAAACTTGCCTAATTTTGCACAAATTGTTTATACTTAACCCTCGATTTTTAACCCTTTGCTGTTTTTAATTCATTTGCTATTTGCACGCATTGTACTGTTGAATATGATGTGAGGTGGGAGGGCAGGAATCGAACCCTGACTGGGCTGCCACTGTTGCAAAGACTAGAACCGCCATCTTGTTTAGTTAGCGGTCTAGTCATTACCCTGGGCACCATAAAGAGGGACACTGCGCGGACACGCGCCAAAGGCGCGCCTAAGGCAGCCGGTCTGAGCCCGTCAGCGTCCCGGAGGTGGTCGGCAAATGCCAAGCTGCCAGTGGGCCTGACACTTATGGAAATGTATGGTGCTACAACAGAGCAAGGCATTTAGATATCGGTAAGTGCGTGAGCTGCCGCTCCCACTCTGCCCTTAACCCTGACGCCAATATCCTTGCCTGTATGCACTGCAGTTGGGTGGCCTTCCTCCCCCCCTTAGTACGGTGGGACTTGAGGCGAAGCTCTGCCCGGGCACCCTTTTAGATCCACCCCGTCGGGCAGATGGTCAGTTAAGAGCCCTGCTACTGAATACCCGCTCTGTAAAATAACATGAGATATTGCTATATGATTTGCTGCTTGATATGAAACCTGACGTAATATTTTTAATGGAAACATGGTTTAATGAAGGCTCCAACCCCACCATTATGAGCGCCATACCCCCAGACTACCTGATCCTTAGGGAAGATCGACCAGTGGGTAGAGGGGGTGGTGTCACCATAATTTAAAAAAATATTTTCTCTTGCTCCCTCCTACCCACTCAGGAGCTAGACGGTGCCAAAGCCCTCGGCTTCCTTTTTACTGTATCAGCACATCAATCAGTGGCTGGCGTCTTAATCTATAGGCCTCCCGGCCCTGCCGGAAAATTTATCGAATCTATCGGTCATGCTATCTCTCCGATCGCCACTAAATACAAACATTGCCTGGTGCTAGGAGATTTCAATATCCATATGGACAAACCAGCCGAACTAGAGCCCACTAGGCTGCGGGAATCTCTAGACATTTTGAATCTGTCCCCCTATGTCCACTGCCCTACCCATGAGAAGGGACACCTTCTGGACCAGATTTTCTCTAGTGCCAGGTTAGAAGTGGACACGCCCCACCCATTAGTGTGGTCCGATCATTTCCTCCTTGGCTTTAGAGTATGCACGGTCTCGTGTGACCCACAATCACATGCTAAACCCTGCCCCTGCAGTTTTAGATCATTTCACCAAATTACTCCTGACGCTATGAGTAGTGCACTTGGGCAGCATCCGATTTCACTCAGTGGCAATCTTGAAGATGATGTACTCTGTTTGGAGAACTGGCTTCATTGCCGCGCAATGGAGCTTGCCCCATCCACCTTGCGTGCTGCTAAAGCTGGCCGTGCCTCTGCTCCCTGGTTTACAGAGGCCCTTAGAAAGAGCAAAAGTGCTTGCAAGCGCTTGGAGAGACCGTGGCGAGCTAATTTCAAACTCGAGGATAAAATTAGATACAAAAAGGACCTCAAAGTCCACTACAACAAAATTCGTGAGGAAAAGAAACATTTTTTCTCTTCTAAAATCGAGTCAGCAGGAAATAAAAGTAAAAAAATATTTAAAATTGTAAAAAATTTCTCGTCTCCTAATACGATGGTTACATCCTTCACCCCCACCAGTGAGTGGATAAACCATCTTGCATGTTTTTTCCACAACAAAATTAAAACTATACAAAACTCCTTTGGGACCTCACACCCTGTGAAGGAAGTAATGACAGGTTTACCACTTCGGGACAATCCTGTGATTGGCTCTTTTCTTAACCAGTTTCCCCCTATTTCCCTGGAAAAATCTCTGGAAATAATGAAATCCCTCAAGTCAGGCTCGCCATCTGACCCATGTCCAGCCAAAGTTTTGTCTCTCATAGCTGAGACTATAAATCCAGTTGTTAATCAGATTTTGAACACATCACTGCAAAAGGGGCAGGTGCCAGCCACCTGGAAAATTGCTAAAATCTCCCTCTACTGAAGAAGCCGTCGGCCGACCTGTTGGTGGCCTCCAACTATAGGCCGATATCGCTTCTTCCCTTTTTTTCCAAAGTGTTGGAAAAATATGTGAATCAAGTTACCACTGAATATGTGGAAACCAACCATATACTCCATCAAAGCCAGTTGGGTTTTAGAGCGAATTTTAGCACGGAAACAGCCCTATTGAAGGTCTCTGAAGCGATTAAAGAGACATTAGATAAAGGGGGAAAAGCGGTGCTGATACTGCTGGATCTCTCTGCAGCCTTTGATGCCGTGCCACATGACCGGCTACTGCAGAGGCTCCAGGAGTGCGGCGTTGGTGACACGGTATTCAAGTCGTTCTCTTCTTTTTAAGCGACCGTCAGCAAACTTTTTGGACCCCTCCTTTCGCGGCCCCTATCCCTCCCATGAAGGTAGGGGTCCCCCCGTGATCCATCTTGAGCCCGACACTTTTTAATGTTTATTTGGCTGCCCTGGCTCTGCTCGCTGAGGCCCACAGCGCTAAAATAGTATCATACGCTGATGATACGCAACTGCTGTTCACCTGTGACAAGGACGCCGACTTTAGAGGCGGCAAGATTAACATCTGTCTGTCTGAGGTGTTCTCCTGGTTTAGGCTGAATCAACTGAAGTGCAATCCGGAGAAATCCGAGATCATTTTCTTCGGGCCTTCACCTTCCGAAGCCTGGCGCCAGTGGTGGCCTCAGGATATGTCCCCACCTACTGCCCCAGTAAGCATGGTGAAGAACCTAGGAGTCAAGTTAGACGCTAACCTGTCCTTGCAGGCCCAGGTCCAAACAGTAGCCGGCACCTGCTTTGGCCTGTTAAAAATGTTGAAAAACGTCCTTCCTTTGCTTCCAGTTAAGTACAGGAAGACTGTGGTCCAAGCATTGATTGTATTAAGCCTGGACTACGTCAATGTCCTGTATTTAGGCCTACCGGACTATCTGCTGAACCGCCTGCAGGTAGTGCAGAACGCGGCGGCCAGAGCAATTCTCATGGTAGGTCCTAGAGAGCGCATGTCTATCCACCTGAAGTCTTTGCACTGGCTGCCGGTCCGGAAGCGGATTCAGTTCAAAGCTCTGGTTTTAGCGTATAGGGCCCTGCATGATACGGATGCCGTCTACATTAGGAAAAGAATCCAGCACTACGTCCTGCTGAGGGCCCTGAGATCTTCTTCACAGCTTCTGTTGACTACCCCAAAGTTTTCCCGCTCTCGTTTGGGAGGTTGCTCCTTTCAAGTCCTGGCCTCCCGAATGGACTTCCTTTTACCCTTAGGCAGGTGCAAGATCTTTTGACTTTTAGGAAACAGTAGAAAACCCTGCTTTTCCTGCAATAGCACGGTCGGCCGCCCTCTATCCTGGCAGGAGTACTGACGCCTGTCTCGTGGTCTTGTAGCGCCGGGACACTCTGTGGAGTAGCCGTGCGCTTTATAAGCCCCTATTTACATTACATTACATTACATTACAAAGTATTAGAAGATCTAAAATAACAGTGGATATGCATGCATGGATAAATGCCAATATTAATGCAAACTAAAAATACAACGTATGAGGCGATCTAAAATAACATTGGATATGCATGCAAGGATAAATGCCAATATTAATGCAAACTAAAAATACAAAGTATTGGGAGATCTAAAATAACAGTGCATATACATGCATGGATAAATGCCAATATTAGTGCAAACCATATATACAAATTTTTGGGAGATCTAAAATAACAGTGGATATGCATGCATGGATAAATGCCAATATTAATGCAAACTATAAATACAAAGTATTGGGAGATCTAAAATAACAGTGGATATGCATGCATGGATAAATGCCAATATTAATGCAAACCATAAATACAAAGTATTGGGAGATCTAAAATAACAGTGGATATGCATGCATGGATAAATGCCAATATTAATACAAACTAAAAATACAAAGTATTGGGAGATCTAAAATACCAGTGGATATGCATGCATGGATAAATGCCAATATTCATGCAAACCAAAAATACAAAGTATTGGGAGATCTAAAATAACAGTGGATATGCATGCATGGATGAATGCCAATATTCATGCAAACCAAAAATACAAAGTATTGGGAGATCTAAAATAACAGTGGATATGCATGCATGGATAAATGCCAATATTAATGCAAACTAAAAATACAAAGTATTGGGAGATCTAAAATAACAGTGGATATGCATGCATGGACAAATGCCAATATTAATGCAAACCAAAAATACAAAGTATTGGGAGATCTAAAATAGCATTTGGATATGCATGAATGAATAAATGCCAATGTTAATGCAAACCAAAAATACAAAGTATTGGGAGATCTAAAATAGCATTTGGATACACATGCATGGATACATGCCAATATTAATGCAAACCATAAATACAAAGTATTGGGAGATCTAAAATAACATTGGATATACATGCATGGATACATGCCAATATTAATGCCAACCATAAATACAAAGTATTGGGAGATGTAAAATAACAGTGGATATGCATCCATGAATAAATGCCAATATTAATGCAAATTAAAAATACAAAGTATTGGGAGATCTAAATTAACAGTGGATATGCATGCATGGATAAATGCCAATATTCATGCAAACCAAAAATACAAAGTATTGGGAGATCTAAAATAACAGTGGATATGCATGCATGGATAAATGCCAATATGAATGCAAACCATAAATGCAAAGTATTAGGAGATCTAAAATAACAGTGGATATGCATGCATGGATAAATGCCAATATTAATGCAAACTAAAAATACAAAGTATTGGGAGATCTAAAATAACAGTGGATATGCATGCATGGATAAATGCCAATATTAATGCAAACTAAAAATACAAAGTATTGGGAGATCTAAAATAACAGTGGATATGCATGCATGGATAAATGCCAATATTAATGCAAACTAAAAATACAAAGTATTGGGAGATCTAAAATAGCAGTGCATATACATGCTTGGATAAATGCCAATATTAGTGCAATCCATAAATACAAATGTTTGGGAGATCTAAAATAACAGTGGATATGCATGCATGGATGAATGCCAATATTCATGCAAACCAAATATACAAAGTATTGGGAGATCTAAAATAACAGTGGATATGCATGCATGGATAAATGCCAATATTAATGCGAACTAAAAATACAAAGTATTGGGAGATCTAAAATAACAGTGGATATGCATTCATGGACAAATGGCAATATTAATGCAAACCAAAAATACAAAGTATTGGGAGATCTAAAATAGCATTTGGATATGCATGAATGAATAAATGCCAATGTTAATGCAAACCAAAAATACAAAGTATTGGGAGATCTAAAAGAGCATTTGGATATACATGCATGGATATATGCCAATATTAATGCAAACCATAAATACAAAGTATTGGGAGATCTAAAGTAACATTGGATATACATGCATGGATACATGCCAATATTAATGCCAACCATAAATACAAAGTATTGGGAGATGTAAAATAACAGTGGATATGCATCCATGGATAAATGCCAATAATAATGCAAACCATAAATACAAAGTATTAGGAGATCTAAAATAACAGTGGATATGCATGCATGGATAAATGCCAATATTAATGCAAACTAAAAATACAAAGTATTAGAAGATCTAAAATAACAGTGGATATGCATGCATGGATACATGCCAATATTAATGCAAACTAAAAATACAACGTATGAGGCGATCTAAAATAACAGTGGATATGCATGCATGGATAAATGCCAATATTAATGCAAACTAAAAATACAACGTATGAGGCGATCTAAAATAACATTGGATATGCATGCAAGGATAAATGCCAATATTAATGCAAACTAAAAATACAAAGTATTGGGAGATCTAAAATAACAGTGCATATACATGCATGGATAAATGCCAATATTAATGCAAACTATAAATACAAAGTATTGGGAGATCTAAAATAACAGTGGATATGCATGCATGGATAAATGCCAATATTAATGCAAACCATAAATACAAAGTATTGGGAGATCTAAAATAACAGTGGATATGCATGCATGGATAAATGCCAATATTAATACAAACTAAAAATACAAAGTATTGGGAGATCTAAAATAACAGTGGATATGCATGCATGGATAAATGCCAATATTAATGCAAACCATAAATACAAAGTATTGGGAGATCTAAAATAACAGTGGATATGCATGCATGGATAAATGCCAATATTAATACAAACTAAAAATACAAAGTATTGGGAGATCTAAAATACCAGTGGATATGCATGCATGGATAAATGCCAATATTCATGCAAACCAAAAATACAAAGTATTGGGAGATCTAAAATAACAGTGGATATGCAGGCATGGATGAATGCCAATATTCATGCAAACCAAAAATACAAAGTATTGGGAGATCTAAAATAACAGTGGATATGCATGCATGGATAAATGCCAATATTAATGCAAACTAAAAATACAAAGTATTGGGAGATCTAAAATAACAGTGGATATGCATGCATGGACAAATGCCAATATTAATGCAAACCAAAAATACAAAGTATTGGGAGATCTAAAATAGCATTTGGATATGCATGAATGAATAAATGCCAATGTTAATGCAAACCAAAAATACAAAGTATTGGGAGATCTAAAATAGCATTTGGATACACATGCATGGATACATGCCAATATTAATGCAAACCATAAATACAAAGTATTGGGAGATCTAAAATAACATTGGATATACATGCATGGATACATGCCAATATTAATGCCAACCATAAATACAAAGTATTGGGAGATGTAAAATAACAGTGGATATGCATCCATGAATAAATGCCAATATTAATGCAAATTAAAAATACAAAGTATTGGGAGATCTAAATTAACAGTGGATATGCATGCATGGATAAATGCCAATATTCATGCAAACCAAAAATACAAAGTATTGGGAGATCTAAAATAACAGTGGATATGCATGCATGGATAAATGCCAATATGAATGCAAACCATAAATGCAAAGTATTAGGAGATCTAAAATAACAGTGGATATGCATGCATGGATAAATGCCAATATTAATGCAAACTAAAAATACAAAGTATTGGGAGATCTAAAATAACAGTGGATATGCATGCATGGATAAATGCCAATATTAATGCAAACTAAAAATACAAAGTATTGGGAGATCTAAAATAACAGTGGATATGCATGCATGGATAAATGCCAATATTAATGCAAACTAAAAATACAAAGTATTGGGAGATCTAAAATAGCAGTGCATATACATGCTTGGATAAATGCCAATATTAGTGCAATCCATAAATACAAATGTTTGGGAGATCTAAAATAACAGTGGATATGCATGCATGGATGAATGCCAATATTCATGCAAACCAAATATACAAAGTATTGGGAGATCTAAAATAACAGTGGATATGCATGCATGGATAAATGCCAATATTAATGCAAACTAAAAATACAAAGTATTGGGAGATCTAAAATAACAGTGGATATGCATTCATGGACAAATGGCAATATTAATGCAAACCAAAAATACAAAGTATTGGGAGATCTAAAATAGCATTTGGATATGCATGAATGAATAAATGCCAATGTTAATGCAAACCAAAAATACAAAGTATTGGGAGATCTAAAAGAGCATTTGGATATACATGCATGGATATATGCCAATATTAATGCAAACCATAAATACAAAGTATTGGGAGATCTAAAGTAACATTGGATATACATGCATGGATACATGCCAATATTAATGCCAACCATAAATACAAAGTATTGGGAGATGTAAAATAACAGTGGATATGCATCCATGGATAAATGCCAATAATAATGCAAACCATAAATACAAAGTATTAGGAGATCTAAAATAACAGTGGATATGCATCCATGGATAAATGCCAATATTAATGCAAATTAAAAATACAAAGTATTGGGAGATCTAAATTAACAGTGGATATGCATGCATGGATAAATGCCAATATTCATGCAAACCAAAAATACAAAGTATTGGGAGATCTAAAATAACAGTGGATATGCATGCATGGATAAATGCCAATATGAATGCAAACCATAAATGCAAAGTATTAGGAGATCTAAAATAACAGTGGATATGCATGCATGGATAAATGCCAATATTAATGCAAACCATAAATACAAAGTATTAGGAGATCTAAAATAACAGTGGATATGCATGCTTGGATAAATGCCAATATTAATGCAAACTAAAAATACAAAGTATTGGGAGATCTAAAATAACAGTGGATATGCATGCATGGATAAATGCCAATATTAATGCAAACTAAAAATACAAAGTATGAGGCGATCTAAAATAACATTGGATATACATGCATGGATAAATGCCAATATTAATGCAAACTAAAAATACAAAGTATTGGGAGATCTAAAATAACAGTGCATATACATGCTTGGATAAATGCCAATATTAGTGCAATCCATAAATACAAATTTTTGGGAGATCTAAAATAACAGTGGATATGCATGCATGGATAAATGCCAATATTAGTGCAAACCATAAATACAAATTTTTGGGAGATCTAAAATAACAGTGGATATGCATGCATGGATAAATGCCAATATTAATGCAATCAATCAATCAATCAATCATGTCACTTATAAAGCGCACTACATACCCGCGAGGGTCTCAAGGCGCTGGGGGAAGAGGGGGGTGGTGCTGCTACTGATCGAAGAGCCAGGTCTTGAGGAGTCTTCTGAAGGCCAGTAGGTCTTGGGTCTGTCGGAGGTTGGTGGGGAGGGTGTTCCAGGTCTTGGCGGCGAGGTGGGAGAAGGATCTGCCGCCGGCGGTCGTTTTCCGGATGCGGGGGACTGTGGCGAGGGCGAGGCTGGTCGAGCGGAGCTGGCGGGTGGGGGTGTAGAAGCTGAGTCGTCTGTTGAGGTAGGCTGGTCCGGAGTTGTGGAGTGCTTTGTGTGCGTGGGTGAGGAGCTTGAAGGTTATCCTCTTGTTGACAGGGAGCCAGTGCAGGTCTCTCAGGTGGGGTGTGATGTGGCTGCGTCGGGGGATGTCGAGGATAAGACGTGCAGAGGCGTTCTGGATGCGTTGCAGCCGTCTCAGGAGCTTAGCCGTCGTTCCTGCGTAGAGGGTGTTTCCGTAGTCCAGCCTGCTGGTGACGAGGGCCTGGGTGACTGTTTTTCTTGTTTCGGGGGGATCCACTTGAAGATCCTGCGGAGCATTCGGAGGATGTTGAAGCAGGATGAGGAAACGGCGTTGACCTGCTTAGTCATGGAGAGGGTGGGGTCGAGGATGACCCCTAGGTTGCGTACGTGGTCGGTGGGTGGCGGGGCTGTTCCCAGTGATGTTGGCCACCAGGAGTCGTCCCAGGCTGAAGGGTTGGAACCAAGGATGAGGACCTCCGTCTTGTCCGAGTTCAGCTTCAGGCGGCTGGTCCTCATCCATTCGGCGACGGCCTTCATTCCTTCGTGGAGGTGGGCTTTGGCGGTGTGAGGGTCTTTGGTGAGGGAGAGGATCAGCTGGGTGTCGTCGGCGTAGGAGATGATGTTGAGGTTGTGCTGTCGGGCGACGTGGGCGAGGGGTGCCATGTAGATGTTGAACAGCGTTGGGCTGAGGGAGGAGCCTTGGGGTACGCCGCAGATGATCTTGGTGGCCTTGGATCGGAAGGGGGCGAGGCGGACGCTTTGTGTTCTGCCGGAAAGGAAGGATGTGGTCCAGTCCAGGGCCTTCTCTTGGATCCCGGCGTCGTGAAGGCGTGTTCGTAGTGTGTGGTGGCAGACCGTGTCGAAGGCACTGATAGGTCCAGGAGGATGAGGGCTGCTGTTTCTCCGTTGTCTAGCAGGGTCCTGATGTCATCGGTGGCGGCGATGAGGGCGGTTTCGGTGCTGTGGTTGCTGCGGAAGCCGGACTGGGAAGGGTCCAGGATGTTGTTCTCCTCGAGGTAGCGGGTCAGTTGTTTGTTGACGATTTTCTCGGTGACCTTCGCGGGGAACGGGAGCAGAGAGATGGGTCGGAAGTTCTTGAGGTCCTTGGGGTCTGCCTTGGGTTTCTTGAGTAAGGCGGTGATCTCGGCGTGCTTCCAGCTTTCCGGGAAGGTTGCTGTCTCGAAGGACAAAGTATTGGGAGATCTAAAATAACAGTGGATATGCATGCATGGATAAATGCCAATATTAATGCAAACCATAAATACAAAGTATTGGGAGATCTAAAATAACAGTGGATATGCATGCATGGATAAATGCCAATATTAATACAAACTAAAAATACAAAGTATTGGGAGATCTAAAATAACAGTGGATATGCATGCATGGATAAATGCCAATATTCATGCAAACCAAAAATACAAAGTATTGGGAGATCTAAAATAACAGTGGATATGCATGCATGGATGAATGCCAATATTCATGCAAACCAAAAATACAAAGTATTGGGAGATCTAAAATAACAGTGGATATGCATGCATGGATAAATGCCAATATTAATGCAAACTAAAAATACAAAGTATTGGGAGATCTAAAATAACAGTGGATATGCATGCATGGACAAATGCCAATATTAATGCAAACCAAAAATACAAAGTATTGGGAGATCTAAAATAGCATTTGGATATGCATGAATGAATAAATGCCAATGTTAATGCAAACCAAAAATACAAAGGGGCCGATTCCGATTCGGGCCGGAAATCTCTCCGACCGAGCCGGACCCGGAGAGAATTCCGACCGAATCGGACCCTAGCAGTCCGACCGAACGAGTACGATGCGCACGCATGCTATCGGACTCGAGTCGGTCGGACTCCCATTGAAGTCAATGGGAGCCTGTCGTACAACGCATACGCGGGCTCCCATTGACTCAATGGGTGCGAGGCGGACAAGGGCGCCCCTACAGCGTGTACGCGTCCATGCGCATCGCGGCGTACATGCACAGGTAGGGGGGACCCATGGGTCCCCCCTGTGTGCGACTCGCGCGCCTACGCGTACAGGGGGGTCCGACGCGGACCCCCAAAGTCCGGCTCCGACAGCTTTTGCGAGCCGGACGGCGCAAGTCGGTCGGACTGCTCGCGGCGCGCATCGTACTTACCCGGCCGGGAAACGTCTCCATAGCGCGGTGCGAGTCGTGTCCATGCGAGTCGGTCGGAGCGTGTTGAAGCCGCGTTCGAGTCGGTCGGCGATTTCGCGGGTGCTTGCATCGTACTCGCTCGGCCGGACCCGCGTACGATTCGGTCGGGAAACAGGGCTCGGAATCGGATCCGGTGAATCCAAATCCGATTCGGAGCACTACCGGCCAAGATCGGAATCGGCCCCAAAGTATTGGGAGATCTAAAATAGTATTTGGATATACATGCATGGATACATGCCAATATTAATGCAAACCATAAATACAAAGTATTGGGAGATGTAAAATAACAGTTGATATGCATCCATGGATAAATGGCAATAATAATGCAAACCATAAATACAAAGTATTAGGAGATCCAAAATAACAGTGGATATGCATCCATGGATAAATGCCAATATTAATGCAAATTAAAAATACAAAGTATTGGGAGATCTAAATTAACAGTGGATATGCATGCATGGATAAATGCCAATATTCATGCAAACCAAAAATACAAAGTATTGTGAGATCTAAAATAACAGTGGATATGCATGCATGGATAAATGCCAATATGAATGCAAACCATAAATGCAAAGTATTAGGAGATCTAAAATAACAGTGGATATGCATGCATGAATAAATGCCAATATTAATGCAAACTAAAAATACAAAGTATTGGGAGATCTAAAATAACAGTGGATATGCATGCATGGATAAATGCCAATATTAATGCAAACTAAAAATACAAAGTATTGGGAGATCTAAAATAACAGTGGATATGCATGCATGGATAAATGCCAATATTAATGCAAACTAAAAATACAAAGTATTGGGAGATCTAAAATAACAGTGCATATACATGCTTGGATAAATGCCAATATTAGTGCAATCCATAAATACAAATGTTTGGGAGATCTAAAATAACAGTGGATATGCATGCATGGATGAATGCCAATATTCATGCAAACCAAATATACAAAGTATTGGGAGATCTAAAATAACAGTGGATATGCATGCATGGATAAATGCCAATATTAATGCAAACTAAAAATACAAAGTATTGGGAGATCTAAAATAACAGTGGATATGCATGAATGAATAAATGCCAATGTTAATGCAAACCAAAAATACAAAGTATTGGGAGATCTAAAATAGCATTTGGATATACATGCATGGATACATGCCAATATTAATGCAAACCATAAATACAAAGTATTGGGAGATCTAAAATAACATTGGATATACATGCATGGATACATGCCAATATTAATGCCAACCATAAATACAAAGTATTGGGAGATGTAAAATAACAGTGGATATGCATCCATGGATAAATGCCAATAATAATGCAAACCATAAATACAAAGTATTAGGAGATCTAAAATAACAGTGGATATGCATCCATGGATAAATGCCAATATTAATGCAAATTAAAACTACAAAGTATTGGGAGATCTAAATTAACAGTGGATATGCATGCATGGATAAATGCCAATATTCATGCAAACCAAAAATACAAAGTATTGGGAGATCTAAAATAACAGTGGATATGCATGCATGGATAAATGCCAATATGAATGCAAACCATAAATGCAAAGTATTAGGAGATCTAAAATAACAGTGGATATACATGCATGGATAAATGCCAATATTAATGCAAACCATAAATACAAAGTATTAGGAGATCTAAAATAACAGTGGATATGCATGCATGATTAAATGCCAATATTAATGCAAACTAAAAATACAAAGTATTGGGAGATCTAAAATAACAGTGGATATGCATGCATGGATAAATGCCAATATTAATGCAAACTAAAAATACAACGTATGAGGCGATCTAAAATAACATTGGATATGCATGCATGGATAAATGCCAATATTAATGCAAACTAAAAATACAAAGTATTGGGAGATCTAAAATAACAGTGCATATACATGCTTGGATAAATGCCAATATTAGTGCAATCCATAAATAAAAATTTTTGGGAGATCTAAAATAACAGTGGATATGCATGCATGGATAAATGCCAATATTAATGCAAACCATAAATACAAAGTATTAGGAGATCTAAAATAACTGTGGATATGCATGCATGGATAAATCTCAATATTAATGCAAACTCAAAATAGAAATTATTGGGAGATCTAAAATAACAGTGGACATGCATGCATAGATAAATGCCAATATTCATGCAAATAAAAAATAAAAAGTATTGGGAGATATAAAATAACAGTAGATATGCATGCATGGATAAATGCCAATATTAATGCAAACTAAAAATACAAAGTATTAGGAGATCTAAAATAACAGTGGATATGCATGCATGGATAAATACCAATATTAATGCAAACTAAAAATACAAAGTATTGGGAGATCTAAAATAACAGTGGTTATGCATGCATGGATAAATGCCAATGTTAATGCAAACCAAAAATACAAAGTATTGGGAGGTCTAAAATAACAGTGGGTATGCATGCATGGATAAATGTCCATATTAATGCAAACCAAAAATACAAAATATTGGGAGGTCTAAAATAATAGTGGCTATGCATGCATGGATAAATGCCAATATTAATGCAAACCAAAAATACACGGTATTGGGAGATCTAAAATAACAGTGGATATGCATGCATGGATAAATACCAATGTTAAAGCAAACCAAAAATACAAAGTATTGGGAGATCTAAAATAGCATTGGATATACATGCATGGATACATGCCAATATTAATGCAAACCATAAATACAAAGTATTGGGAGATCTAAAATAACATTGGATATACATGCATGGATAAATGCCAATATTAATGCAAACTATAAATACAAAGTATTGGGAGATCTAAAATAACAGTGGATATGCATGCATGGATAAATGCCAATATTAATGCAAACCATAAATACAAAGTATTAGGAGATCTAAAATAACAGTGGATATGCATGCATGGTTAAATGCCAATATTAATACAAACTAAAAACACAAACTATTGGGAGATCTAAAATAACAGTGGATATGCATGCATGGATAAATGCCAATATTCATGCAAACCAAAAATACAAAGTATTGGGAGATCTAAAATAACAGTGGATATGCATGCATGGATAAATGCCAATATTCATGCAAACCAAAAATACAATGTATTGGGAGATCTAAAATAACAGTGGATATGCATGCATGGATCAATGCCAATATTAAAGCAAACCAAAAATACAAAGTATTGGGAGATCTAAAATAGCATTTGGATATGCATGAATGAATAAATGCCAATGTTAATGCAAACCAAAAATACAAAGTATTAGGAGTTCTAAAATAACAGTGGATATGCATGCATGGATAAATGCCAATTAATGCAAACTAAAAATACAAAGTATTTGGAGATCTAAAATAACAGTGGATATGCATGCATGGATTAATGCCAATATTAATGCAAACTAAAAATACAAAGTATTAGGAGATCTAAAATAACAGTGGATATGCATGCATGGATAAATGCCAATATTAATGCAAACTAAAAATACAAAGTATTAGGAGATCTAAAATAACAGTGGATATGCATGCATGGATAAATGCCAATATTAATGCAAACTAAAAACACAAAGTATTGGGATGTCTAAAATAACAGTAGGTATGCATGCATGGATAAATGTCCATATTAATGCAAACTAAAAATACAAAGTATTGGGAGGTCTAAAATAACAGTAGGTATGCATGCCTGGATAAATGTCCATATTAATGCAAACCAAAAATACAAAGTATTGGGAGATCTAAAATAACAGTGGATATGCATGCATGGATAAATGCCAATATCAATGCAAACCAAAAATACAAAGTATTGGGAGATCTAAAATAGCATATGGATATGCATGAATGAATGAATGCCAATGTTAATGCAAACCAAAAATACAAAGTATTTGGGAGATCTAAAATAGCATTCGATATACATCCATGGATACATGCCAATATTAATGCAAACCATAAATACAAAGTTTTGGGAGATCTAAAATAACATTGGATATACATGCATGGATAAATGCCAATATTAATGCAAACCATACATACAAAGTATTGGGAGATCTAAAATAACAGTGGATATGCATGCATGGATAAATGCCAATATTAATGCAAACCATAAATACAAAGTATTAGGAGATCTAAAATAACAGTGGATATGCATGCATGGATAAATGCCAACATTAATGCAAACCAAAAATACAAAGTATTGGGAGATCTAAATTAACAGTGGATATGCATGCATGGATCAATGCCAATATTAATGCAAACTAAAAATACAAAGTATTGGGAGATCTAAAATAACAGTGGATATGCATGAATGAATAAATGCCAATGTTAATGCAAACCAAAAATACAAAGTATTGGGAGATCTAAAATAGCATTTGGATATGCATGAATGAATAAATGCCAATGTTAATGCAAACCAAAAATACAAAGTATTGGGAGATCTAAAATAGCATTGGATATACATGCATGGATACATGCCAATATTAATGCAAACCATAAATACAAAGTATTGGGAGATCTAAAATAACATTGGATATACATGCATGGATAAATGCCAATATTCATGCAAACCAAAAATACAGTGTATTGGGAGATCTAAAATAGCATTGGATATGCATGCATGGATAAATGCCAACATTAATGCAAACTAAAAATACAAAGTATTGGGAGATCTAAAATAACAGTGGTTATACATGCATGGATAAATGCCAATATTAATGCAAACCAAAAATACAAAGTATTGGGAGATCTAAAATAACAGTGGATATACATGCATGGGTATATGCCAATATTAATGCAAACCAAAAATCCAAAGTTTTGAGAACTTAAAATTCGGCTTTTGACCAATGTCCTTCCAGAATTTGATTTCAGCATAGTATGAGATTTGGACTTTAATGATCATTTACAGCCTTTCCAAGTGAAAAGGAACAGTAAACACCTTGGTTCAATTCACAAAGGCATTTATGGGTACATAAAGTCCTTCTCTTCCAGTACAGTTTCACAAACTCTTAAATGCCTCTGTGAATTAGCCACAAAACCTCTAACATGGGAATGTGCATGGAATAGTCAGATACAGTTTGTTAGAAAAGACTGGGCCCTCTTTGCAGTTTTACCAAGAAGGGGTTTGATGTTTTGGGACACAAAGGCAAGTAAGTGTATCTAAAAGAGTACTCCAGGAGTACTAATCCGCATTCTCACAAATGTCTTTGAGAATTGCCCACCCTAGGAGCATACGGTTGATGGTGTGAAACGCAGCAAACCATGGCCGACACAAGTAGTATTGGTTAGTTAGGTCATATAGTAACATTCTGGACAGTCACTAAAAATAGGATCAATTTTACAGACAAAAAGTCTGGACAAACTCCTATTTTTACTGACACAACCGAAGAACAGAACTAAATATAGAAGAAGTGACAAGAATTTGTGCTAGGAAGGTGAATTAATTTTGTTAAAACATGTCTCGCTCCAAAATGAGTAATCCAGGATTTAAGATTACATATTTGAGAATAAGGATTCTTCCTTTCCTCTTGCAGATGAGCACATCAGAGAGTTCACACTGTCTCTTCCCTCCCAGCCTGTGGGATGTATATGTAATAATTCTGTTTAGCCACCAGAGGGCTCTTGCTTTTTTTTACTACTAACACAGAACGGTGGAATCTGTTAAAAGAAAATCGTGCTTATAAAGAAACACTCAAAATGACAAAAATATATTTCTTGCAGAGATTTCCACAATGCAAGCAATAGAACATATTTAGCATTAAAAAGTGCTTGATAACAGTATGTTGTTTTTCATATTACAGCGGGCGGCAGATGAAATGACGAGATACATGTGGCTATTAATACCACAAGGCCTCGTTTTCTTTGCTAACATCTCCTGCCCTGAGGGAATTAAAGGAGAAAATAATGTATTACCATACCAAACCTTATAGAGGATCGCCTCCTGCTGGGCATATGACAGGTCGGCAGCGTACTGTGACAGTCCACCTTTAACCACATGGACCAGTTCCTTTGGGCTCATGTTGTAGAATGATTGAGCGCCGATTCCAGACACCAGCTCCCCCATTTGGCTGACATTATGAAATGATAAAACCTTACAGGGAAAAAACACAAGTTTATAGTGTATTCCACGATGCACACCAAACAGAACCTTTGTTCATCATTGGTTTATAGTGAGTTGAACTTTTATTGTATTTTAGATTCCTTTTATTTGAGACTTTGTTTATCAAATAGGTGCTGAACATAGAGGAGCGAAACTGGCCAGTCCTTAATTTGTGCCGGTGGTGAGCAGTGGCACTGATTTTTCAGTCTTTGACACACAGCAAGAGATTGAGAAAGGGAGAAAGAGGGGGGAAATGTTGAGAAGGCAGTGTCAAAGGGAGGAAGAAAGGATGAAATGGAACCTGAAAAATAAATAGGAAGTGTAGGAAGGTGAAAGAACAACGCATGAGGCGGAGTTAAAACGAAGCAGCTTTGGGATTCAGCAACAGTGCTGCTGGCAGGCTTCTAAGAAAATCTTCAAGACCGTGCACTGATTTTCTTTTTAGAAACAAGGCACTGAAAATTGCTGAAACAATACTACGTATGAGGAAAACTGAAACAAGAAGATATATAGAATTATAGCTGAGCGACAGAGAATAACGGGGATGCTTTTTCACCCACTGTTTCTAAGTGATATCAAATATACATCAAAAGCGAAGCTCGAGTTGTCCATGATGTCACACAGAACCCTGAGGTGAAAAATCTCCCTGATATTCACTTTACACCTCTCTATATTTTATGTATATATGCCCCTGTAGCAACACAGGAAACTGAGGTGAAAGCACACCAAGTTAATTTTATTTCTGCTCCGTCATACGTCGAATCAATCTCCTCAGACCCACCCGTCACCTCCTTCCTCCAACGTTCCATGGCCCATACCATTATTCACTCACAGTGGGGTTGGACACCACATCAGGAGAACACACATTAGAATGGCATGCAATAGTTCAATGGTACGATCAATGTTTGGCATGAGATATAGGATATGACACAACCGTCCCCTAAAAATTAGGGGGGCGGGTGAAGAAACAACAATAATTAAAACAAGATTAATCCTGAACATTCCTGCAGGAAGAAGAACTTGGCCTAGTGGATGTTTTTACTCTATCCGCAATGGATTCCTTCTCCTTCCCAGTACGTGATGGAATGGGGCGACCATCGTCAATATCCATCTCAAGGAACAGTGAGCTCATATCTACACCTGTGTCATTAGAAGGATTAGTTACACGTGTGGCAGATTCCGGTAAGTCTAGATCTAGGAAGAGAGACTCACCATTAGCTCCAGCATCATGAACAATATTGAGAAGCCCACAATCGTTCACACATTTGGCAACTCTCCTGACACTCCAACATCTTCCGTCCTGCGTAATCACACTTCCTATGTTCAGTTTCACCACCTTCATTGGTTTAAAAAAGGTAGACTTGCCTTTTCTCTACTCTCACTGGTAACCTGATGTGAAACACATTCCCTACAGAAAGATTACATGGTTTTACCTTATGAATGACATCATATTTTTGTTTAGCTAATGACTGTTTCCTATCTACATTTCCCCTGATATGCTCGTAATTCATTCAACTATTCAAACCTTGTTTGGTGACACAGTTTTTCTGTAACTCCCATGGGCATACGTCTGGTGAAGAAGCCTCCCTCTAAACGACTAGAAAAGACTGATTCCTGTAGTGAAATGTGGATTGATGCGATAAGCCCACATCCTCTCTCTGATGAGATTCAGGACAGGAGACTTGCTTTGCAAGATCATATGCATACTATACTTAAGAAAACGATTGAACCTCTCAACCGAACCGTTGGACTGTGGGTCATAAGCAGCACATGTGTGTTTGATATTGTGCAAATTGAGGAAACTCGTCATTTCCTCGGAGGTGAATTGTATGCCATTGCTGGTGACAATGCTTTCAGGGAAACCCTCCCTACTGAAAATGTCCTTCATGAAATGTATGCCCGAGTCAGTAGTGACCCTTTTTGCAAACTTGACCTCGGGCTATTTTAAGAAATAATCCATCATTAAAATAATTGTATTAATAGAACATACATCATCTCACCTTTTCAGAATTGAGGTATTTACCAGCCAATATCATTATTTGGCTTTTTGTCCACCCTGAGACTTGCTGTAATGTTAAAATAGAGTTCTGTACAGATTCCGGCAACAAGGACTCCAGCTGCCCCAAGGTCAGTCCAACCACAGCATCAGAGAGAGACCCAAGAGTCTTGTTGAGATTCTGGTTAAGCATGGCGATTTCCAGAAGTAATGACTTGACCTAGGATGGGAACAGAGAAAAACAGATACAGAGAATTGTTGCTGATTCTCATTGGCAGGTTCACTGAAATTATCATAATAGGAGAGTCACTCACATTCTTTAGAATACATTTGGTAATTACTGTTATAGGATTTCTTGCAATCTATCATGGAATGCACAGCTCAGGAAATTAGAACTGCTGGAAGGAAAACAGAGAAAAAGGAAGTAGGATGAGAGAGAGAGGGAGTGATAAGTTTTACACATTTGTGTGGTTGTAGCCATACTGACCTTGTAGATAGCCATCAAACTTTGGTCCTGCTCATTACAATACTATGTGCACCTGCTAGCAGCTCAGGTCAACAAGCCCGGAGAGGGTCAATAACTTATAATGTTGACTGCCTCTGCACCCAATAATGCTACGGTACTCAGGCCAAGCAGTAGCTTTCCAATAGTACTTCTGCAGTCCCGCTATAGTGATTGTCCAATATTCCTCAAGCTAAAAGCATAAAGATGGTCATTTTTTATTTTCATTAAATTGTACTCTTTTCCTTTGCACCTTTTCCTGCTCATATGCCATTCTATTTTAGCTTTTCTAGGTCCTAATTTTCTTGCTTTTTCAGATCATCTCCGTTTTTTTCTTATGCTAGATACTCAAGATTTAGATGGATGAAGAAAGTGCCAAGACATTCCCCCGGCTATTAAGAAGGCAATAGACTGTGATTCTTATTCGGGAAAAATGACAGTGTGTGAGAGCTTTTTTGGTAAGATCTTACTTGTAAGCATACACAGAATTAAGGAGCCACCTGGGCTTTTCCCTTATTTAACAAGGGGTTAATAGATATGAAAAGTGAGTTTAATCTAAGATACAAATGGGTAGGTCACTGCATCTATACTGTTTTGCAAACAATAATTGGTTTGAGGTGGAAAGATAAGCAATTCTAGAGGGCAATAAGTGTAGAAGAATGAAGTGCATTAGTTTTTTAATTTTAACCCCTCAATATGACTCAGATTCACAGCTTACGGGGGCACTGAGGCGGGAGCACTGTCAATCTTTCACCAAACCAGTGGCACCTGTTCTTAAGTTGTACAGCTGCAAGGCCATGAGCAGTGCCCTCTATGGGGCCGAGTTGTGGGGCACTGTATCTGCTGGCGACCTTGCAGTCGTGGAAAATAAGTTTCTCAGGAACTTAATATCCCTTCCTCAAAGTACCCCTCTACTTCCCCTCAAGTTAGACTTGGGTATCAAGTCTATTAATGACCTCGCGAAGCTCCGTCCCTTGCTGTTTTGGCATAGATTGACTACCACACCTGAATTGGCACCCTACGCCGCAGCTTTGATTGAGGTCATAAATCTAGATACCTCAAGAAAAATCGGTTGGATAAAACAGGTGGCAGGCCTATTTCACAGCATTGGGTTACCGGGGCAGGCTAACAGCTAACCACCATCATTTACTAAGGGCCAACTGAAAGTTAGGTATTGGGCATGGGTGGAAGAGAATATTGTCTTGAATAGGCATCATGGTAGGCTGACAGAAGTTTTTATTGATTCGAAAAATATCTGTCGCTTGGAGAGCTATTTTGACATAATTAAAGTGCCAGCAGATAGAAAACTATATACACAGTTTAGGCGTGGCACTTTGCCTATTAATTCTTTCACCAACTCTTGGCAGAGTACTAAAACTAAAACCATGGAGTGTCCCTCTTGTCCAAGCCCACAGGAAACCGTAGGCCATGTTCTTTTTGCCTGCCCAGCCTACGTCAACCCAAGGAGAAAATGGTTAACACCTGTGTGCAGGCAATTAGGGACCCGAAGCTCCCAAGAAGCCCTACGAATCTTAAAATCGGATGCTAGACCCATCTTTGTGTGTGCAACAGCCAAATTCCTGGGCCAGTTTTGGGCAATAAGGAGGAGAGCTCAGCTAGCAATGCTGTCATTATTACCCAGTCTGGAAAGTGGAGCTGGCTCCGAACAGCAAAGTGCGTTTTAATCATGTTTGAGATGATAATTGTTATTAACTAGTTTTTATTGTATTTATATGGTTTTTAAAAAAAAGAAGAAACAAGAGCTAATCAATTTTTGTGCTTGAGAGCGTATTCTGATAGATATCTTTTGGCATTGAATTAACTACGTTTATATAGCATTGGCTCTCTTAGTCTATTTATCTCCTATCTTTTATCTGAATGCTCTTTTATTCTATTATGTGTTATTATTTTCTTGTGAGGTAGCTTCTTTTATGGTTCTTTGTAACCGAAATAAAGAAATTTGACTGACTGACTCAGATGTGTTATGTTATTGTAGGAAAGTAGGATCTGCTTTTATGGTTACCCCCACATTTTGCCTGGTGCTAAGCTGTTTTTGACTAGTCTGACTGGGATCCTGCTAATCAGGACCCCAGTCTATCTGCTTTCTCCCTTAAATTGTTATGTTCAGTACTTAGGTACATCCCAGATTGGATACTGGGGTACCCTTATCAGTCCCTAGTATATGGTACTAAGCTACCCAGGGCATAGGTACCCCAGAGGTCCCACATGGGCTGAAGCATGCATTATACCACCCATGGGAGACCATTCAAAATGTAACTTCAGGCCTGCCATTGCAGCCTGTGTAAGCTGGTGCTAGCACCACTTACTTAAGATATAGGTTACCTATATCTAGGGCCACTGCACTTAAAACCTATAAGTCACCCTTAAAGCAGGCCATATCAATCCTGAAGGCAGGGTGCTTGGTTCTAAGTGTGAGGGTGCCCCTGCATGAGCAGGACACCCCTACAGCCTACAGAGTCCATTCTCCCAGGTTGTAAGTGAAGCAGCCATATACTATATAGAGGGGCACTGAGTAATTATGGGATGACCATCTCGAAAACGGCTGCAACGAATCCTATCATGTTTGGTATCAAACATGTCGGAATCATACCCCCACACCGTAAACGGTGTTGGAGGTATGATTCCAAGCACTAGAAGAGCCCTCGTTAGGCTCTCAGTGTTACCGGTACCAGCCTTCTTGACCCGGACAGCACAAAATGGTTGTTGCCGACCAGAGACACGATTCTGCCCTCCTGCTGCTGAGCCAGGCTCGAGCAGGGGAAGGCAGAACAATAGGCATCCTGTCACAGGGAGGTGTGACCACCTCCCAGACAGGATTTAGTGTATTGGGGTAGAGTGGGTGTGCTTGCCAGTGCCACTCAGTCTGCATGAGGAGCACATTTGGTGTCCCCATGCATAGTCCAGTTCAAACCAGTCCTGTGAGCCGTTGGCCCCCTCTCTGGCGCAAAACTGGAAAAAGGACATGGGAGTAACCTCCCCCCTGTCCAGACCCTCCCCTGGTAGGGTCCCCTGAATCGTCCCAACCCTTTCCCTGGGGTACTTAAGGGCTTACCTGGGTGTAGGTCCCTAGATTAGTCGTGGGACAAGATTCAGATCAGACACCACTTCTTCTACCGTCTGGGCACTCTGGACTTCGTTTGGGCTCGACTTCGCCTCCCTTCCAGTCTGCTGCATCGTCTGTGCCTGTGCACCCTACAGGAACCTTCCAAGGCCTGTTGGCATCAAAGACACTTGAAGGAATCTCCCTTGGATTGAAGGAGTCACTCCCCTGCATTCGCAGGCACCGCAACTAAGTCGGCCAGTCTGCTGATCCTGAGCAGCTCCGGACTCCGTAATGTTCTGCAACACAGGTGGTGGTTTTCACAGCTCATTAGACCTGCCCTGCCCTTTCACCAAGTTTGAGGCCAGTATCCCTCGTGGGGGTTGCAATAACTGACCCCCTGTGCAAAGTGCCAACTTTCATTTGAAAAGGCTTGTTGGCTTCCTTCCAAGAAGATCTTCGGGCTCCAAGTAGCCCCAACCTCAAGCACCTCCAGTGACCAGAATCTTCAGCCACATTGCATCGTGTGCACCGTGGCCTGCATTGTGTGGTGAGCTGCTCGAGGTCCTCTCGCGACTCCAGTGCCTCCGGCCTGTGGGTCCATGTGAGGGTCGCACTTGTTCCTTTTGGGCTCCCCTGATTGCTTGGGGCCTGCCCTGACTCCCCTGCTTGTGGTGAGTCTCCTGGATGTGGCTGGTCCCGACGTTGCTCCTTCTTCAATTCCTTTGTTGGTTGCATTTGCCAAGGTTTGTTGGTGCTCCCGCCGGACACTGACCCCTCAGCACTCAACATCCTTCATGGGAAAGCTCGTGCATGGCTCCTGGTCTTCCTCAGCATTGCCTGGTCCTCACAGCTGCAGAGTCAAGGTCATCATCACCCATCCTGCAACACCCGACATTGGAGGGCAGTCCTCTTCAAAGTCTCCTGGTCACTCCTGAGTGACATAGACTCTGTCCCCTCTGCTTGCAGGTACCTCTCATCTAGAATCCACTTTCGTATTCCACCGGACACTTTCTCCTTTGTCAGCAGCGGCACTTTCCTGAAGTCCTCCATTGTGCTCGACGGTTGTTTCTGACACCACTTCACACGTATGCACCCGGCTTCCCTGGTGTAGGTAACGTGGGTATTAGGGTATCCACGGGTGGGGTGGCTCTCCCACCTTCTGTCTTCCATGGGGTTTTCTTCAGGGTCCACTGGGAAGGGTCCTTAATCTTTAAAAATCCAACCGCAACTTACACGTAGAGTTGTGTGGAGCACGCGGTCGTGTTCCCACACTGCACACGCTCTCCGTGGGGTCCCTACCTACTGACCTTGGGTGGTTCCTTGGGTTCCCAGCACTTCTACGTCCTCTCAACCAAGGGGCCGATTCCGATTCAGGCCGGAAATCTCCCCGACCGAGCCGGACCCGGAGAGATTTCCGACCGAATCGGACCCTAGCAGTCCGACCGAACGAGTACGATGTGCACGTATGCTATCGGACTCGATTCGGTCGGACTCCCATTGAAGTCAATGGGAGCCAGTCGTACGACGCGTACACGGGCTCCCATTGACTCAATGGGCACGACGCGAACAAGGGCGCCACCTACAGCGTGGTTCGCGTCGATGCGGGTCGCTCCGTACATGCACGTGTAGGGGGGACCCATGGGTCCCCCCTGTGTGCGACTCGCACGCCTACGCTTCCAGGGGGGTCCGACACGGACCCCCAAAGTGCGGCTCCGACAGCTCCTTGGAGCCGGACTGCACGAGTCTTTCGGAGCGGTCGAGGTGCGCATCGTACTTACCCGGCCGGGGAACGTCTCCATTACGAGGTGCGCGTCGTCCCCGTGCGAGTCGGTCGGAGCGGTCGGGTCCTGCGAACGAGTCGGTCGGAGATTTCGCGAGCGCACGCATCGTACTCGCTCGCCCGGACGCACGTACGACTCGGTCGGGAAATAGGGCTCCGAATCGGATCCGGTTAAGCCGAATCCGATTCGGTGCCCTACCGGCCGAGATCGGAATCGGCCCCCATGTCTTGACCCGAGTCATGGTTCTTATACCACTTTCTTAGTATATGGTTTGGGCCATTGGTCCCCCCTGGGGTCCACTGTGTATTTCGTGCTATTTACTGTGTTTCTTTGCAAAGTATTATGTTCATTGTGTTTATCTCCATGTAGGAGATATCTAAATGTGTTAGAGAGTATGTTATAATAAATACATATTTTTATAAATACCTTGTGTGGTTCTTTTTCACTTAATCTATACTATAAGATTGCATTCTGGTAAACCAAGCTGCTTCACACTCCTTCTGGACTAAGCCTGAAGGTTGCTCTCCACAGCTACCACTTAGAGAGCTTTCTAAGCTTGTCTAAGACCTCTTAAATCACCATAAGGGTTATCTGCACTGGTGCAAGGTGCCCACTTACATTAGTGGACATCATATACCAGGCCAGCTTCTCACAGTTATGTTACCAGTATTTTTTAAGCGCACATTCACTGATCAGTTTCTTAGTGCTGGGGTAATAGGAACTGATCACAAAGCTACTGGAGAAGGCACTAGCCGTATACTTGCCTGAGTAGCCATGTTTTTGACAATTGTCTGAATTTCAAGTAGCTTTGAGCTATTTTGATCTCAATAGAGAAAGAGTACCAGATGCGGGGAGCCATGACTGAGAATCTGGAGCCACCCATTCTCTTCTTTTTGAACTTGGGTATTGTCAGGTAGTTCATGAGGGCGGATCGTAGAGTTTGTTTGGGGGTGTATTTTTTTATAATTAGGGCTGTGATGAAGGCAGGGCTTTTTCCATTGAGGGGTTTGAAGATGATGCAACCAGTTTTAAAGATAGTTCTTTGTTCCACCGGAAGCCAGTAAAAAATGTCATCAAAGGAGTGATGTGGCAATGTTTGGGTTGTCAGACGATTAATCGAGCTGCCTGGTTCTCAACTATTTGAAGCCTACGATTGAGGCATTTTAGGAGGCCCACATAGAGAAAGTTAGCATAGTCTATTCTGGAGATGACTAGGGTGAATAGAGCTTGAATGAGGGCCTCAGGAGTGAGGATTTTTCAAATTTCCTGATTCTATGGAGAAAGCAAGAGGAGATCACTGCTCCAAGTTGGGTCTTCATAGAGAGTTCCACGTCAATAAGCTCCCCAGTACTTTTTACTGATTTCTTGGAGAAGGGGGGAACTCCCATCTCGGAAGGCCAAAATGGTGCATTCCAAAAGTCGAACTTGCTCCTGGTGATAACAATCTTAGTTTTACCTGAGTTTAATTTTAGATGGTTGCTGTTCATCCAGTCATGGATGGTGAGCATCGTATTTTGGAAGACCTCCTTTGATTCAGGGGAGTTGCCAATGTTGAAAAGTAGCTGCATGTGATCTGCATCATTGTAGATTTTGACTTTCATATTTTTAAGGGTGTGGACTAGGGGGTGTATGTATAAATTGAAGAAATGAGAAAGGGAGGAGCCCTCGGTACTCCACAGTTTACAATCGACTTTGGGTGAGTTGAATTCGGTCAGACGGACTGATTGTGATCGGTCTTTTAAAAAGGAAATGATCCAGTCAAGCGCTGTGCCCTGCAATGCTGTGGCCTCGAAACAGTTCACCTTGAGATTGTGGTCAACCCTGTCAAAGGCTGCCGATGGGTCGAGGAGAACCGGTGCCTGGATGGTGCCCCTGTCACATTCTTCACGCATGTCATCTATCAAGGAAAGGATGACAGTTTCAGTGGAGTGCGTAGGGCGGAAGCCAGCCTGACAGGGAATGAGGAATTTGGACTTCTCCAAGAAGGAGCAAAGGTTTTGAGCTGTATGTGCCTCCAATACCTTTGCTAAGAAGGCTAGTAGGGATATGGGATGATACATTTTCATTATGAGTGGATATTCGCCAGCTTTCTTTTGGAGGGGTACCACTATATCCTCCTTAAATGAGCTAGATACCTTGCCTTGGCTCAGAGACTGGTTGAAAAGGGATATAGCTGGGTCAGGGAAATTAGAGAATACTGTTTTTAAGACTTTCAGGGGGCAAGTGTCATTTGGAGAGCCCGATTTTACTTTAATCAGCTGGTCTACGAGGCAATCCCTGCTGATAACGGGGAAGGTGATAGGGTGACGGGATTCCTGTCATCAGGTTGGTTTCATTAGGAAATGAGCTTTTGGGTATGCTGTCTTTAATAATCTTGCTTTTATCAATAAAGAAGGTGTTAAGGGTATTGCATAAGTTCTGAGTCAGGGAAATGGGTAGTGTGACTCTGTGGTGGTTTGAAAGTTCTGAAACAATTTAAAAAATGTCTTTAGATTTGTTTGTGGAATTCAAATTTTATTTGTAAAAAACAAATTTGTCAGCTGCCTACAACACAATCAACCATATCATTCTATGGAGAAGATTCAAGGAATGGGCTGTCATATGAGGAATAGCCCATGACTGTATTTAATCTATTCACCAAACTGGAGTTGGCAAGTATGTACATCTATCTCTTCTTCTTGTAAAGTGCAGTGCAGAGTTCTGCCAGTGAAATCCAACTTCCAAGCCTGGACTGGCCATGCTGCCACTGTGATATTTTCCTGGTAAGATGCAGGCTCAAGGCTCTGCTTTCAGAGTAGGATGGGTTGACCATGTTCCAAACCTGCCCCCATGTCCTCATTATTGTGTCAGCCTGCTGCAGTGGGCTGATTTGAATATTTGTGCCAGGGCTGCTTTTGGTTTCTCGACCAGCCTGCCCCTACCCATTTCTTTTCAATATTTACATGCTTGGCTTGACTCTAGCACCACACCATCATAAGGTACAATTCCAGATGAACACAGATGATACCCAGATACACATTGTTTAGAGAACAATTCTGAGTGGCAGCCTGACATGACCAAGTGACTAGACTATGTATTTTTGGATGAAAGAAAGACACTTCTATTTGAACAGGCGTTCTACTCTGAGGTGGTGTGAGAAGAGTACTACTAACATTCAACTGGCTTTCGCCAACCTCAGGCCAATAGGTCAGAAACCTGAGAATCATCTTTGTTTCAGATCTCAACTTTAACTCATAAATCAATGCAGTGGTCAACAGAATAACTTCCAACACTCTCTCCTTTAAAAACTCCCACCCTCACATGTAAAGCAGCAACTGCATAGAGCTTACACATGCTCCAGGCATGGCCTAGTTGGACTACTGCAATGTTCTCTGCATTAGCCTCACAAAAACTCAAATACAGTCGCAGAGGGAAAAATTAGGCAGCATATGTCTGCACAAACAGGACCACAACAAGCTTGCCTGAAAGTTCCCAGTTGAATTCAGGAACAAGTTCTGCATTTTGTACAGATTATACCAAAGCACAGGCCCTGGTTACCTTCAGAAATTGGCTAGCCACTATTCTCCAGTCAGAAACCTCCTTGTTTTATCAGCTACAACAACGTTGCTTTAAGACACTAATGTATGTTGGAAGATCTTTTTTCGGCTCAGGTTTTGAAAACTTGGAATACCTCAACCTTCAATTCTTCCCTATAGAGGCTTCTTACCTTCAATTTATACAGTCCTTCAATTAGCTTAATATAGCCCCTGGAGTGAATGAAGAATGCTAGATTTAGAAATACACGAAGCAATTGGATCAACTTTAGACTCCTTCTGTTACAACACAGTAAAGTTACCTAGAAGACACAATGCCCTCTGCAAAGTTATGCCTAACAGGCATAAATGAAGCCAACTCCAACTGTAAACATATGCTTAAGGAGGCAAAAACAGGGTTGTGTATCGAGCCCAAAATTGTCCATATTTTTCAGACACATTTTTACACAAGGGTAAAAAATATTTAGAATGCTAAAGCCAAGAGCTTGAACATCTTGGCGAGTACCTTCTGGACCGCAGCATGGAAGCCTCTCAGTTGGTTACATTTGATCATCTGATGCAGCAAAACTTGTGCCAAGCTCGCATCCATGTGTTGAAAGATGTCATAAAAGCAAACCAATAGGCCAAGCCTAGGATGCAGAAAGAAGAAGAATTATCAGCAAAGAGTTAAATTACAGAGTGTATTAAATTCACACATTATAAGCATATTTATGTTCTATTTTACATTCGGGCAACGTGCTCCATGAATCATTCTTGTGACTGGCAGTGTATATCTTTTTTATGTGGGCACTCTTTGTCAATGACTTAAAACTTCAATCTCAATCAGTCAGGCAGGTCCAATGATAGTGTTTTAATGGAGCTGATGTAGAGCAGCTAGAGTCAGCATGCCACGCTTCTTCAAATGATGAACAACTGCATGACCCAAAATTCCATCTCAGGTGGCCCCATCTCCTCAGCAGAGGGCAGTTTTCTCAGGACTATCCTGTTATGTTTTCCATGTCAGGTATCTTGGCGGCCCTGACATACATATAGGTCATTACTGTTCTTTTAGAGAACATTTCCATGAGTATTCTGGTCAGTTAAAGAGTCTTACTGCTGTGTTGTGGAACACAACAAATCCCCATAGCTCGCTTTCCTCTCTTATTCCACTTTCATACACTGTTCTGCCCTCTCACCCTGTCATCTAGTCTGCTCCAATTGCCAACTTGATCACCTTCCTCATCACAGTCATGAGCTATGAGGCAAGTCCTCACTGAAGAGACAGACAATTCAATTGCTCTCTGTGATTTTTAAAACCCTGCCCGGCCTATGCTACAATTACTCTGTTAGATTGCAAGTGGGCACCCTTTCCCCTCTGTAAATATCCATGCCTCTCATGATGCATTCCTTGTTTGCACCAACCAGTAACAATATTAGTTATGACCTTTGGGGGCAGCTGTAAGAGTTTAAAGGAGAACTCATGGAGCATGATCAGGAAGCCATGGATATGAAGTAGTGAAGATTACTGATGAGCAATCAGGCCATTACCAGATGATCAAACTTCCTCATCACAGTTCTGACCTATGAGGAAGAGCAAAGCAATAAAAAGCAGCAGACATGAAAAGCACAGCAGGCGACCAATCACTGCAGCCTCCATGTGACTTATTATTCACTATTAAAGTTTCAGTGTTTCACAAACTTTATCACACTTTCCCCAAATGTAGATTAGAGGCATGTCTCCCAAAGACAATCTCTAATGCTGTACAAAAGTGCAACGAGTCGCCCATGAAGGAGCTTTGCAGATTTCTGCCCGCCCGACACATTTTTCTTTACTCAGGATTGTACCACCCTTCCCTTACTCCTATGTCAGACACTCTCAATGCTTCACTGACGGACAGTGAGGACCAGCTTCACTGACAGACAGTCAGGACCAGCAGCTCAGAGAAGATAGTGATAGCGTTTAACTTTTATCAGCCCTACCAAAGATACAACCATGATTTCAGTTTTATAAAACCTGAAGGATGAGTAAATGTAAATGAACAGCACTCTCTGGCTGTCTAAAGAATATTTAAAACACATTCCTCTAGAGATGCTGGAATGGGGTCAAAGACACACAGCACAGTTTCTTGAAGTTAGAGGTAGCCTTGGACCGTAAACATTTGTCAGGGCCATGAATCACTTTATCAGGGAAAAAGCAGAGAATTGTTTTTTTCAAAGAAGAGCATCTGCTCCCCAATGAATGGACACAGATGATAACAACAACAAAAAAAGCAAAGCCAATGTTTTTTTCCCCTGGAATTTGAAACAGAGGGGGTCTTAAGATCCTTGTGCGCTAGCGAAAGGACCCAGTAGGAACTAAGGCTCAGTAAGCGAACAGTCTAAATGTCATCAGTTCTGTTGGCATTTGTGCCCTGCCAACGAATAGGACACTTTACCATGCACATTTTTACAACGCGTGCCATTACCCTGCAGTTTTTACACTGCAAAATCTTTTACAACGCAGGGCTTTACAACGCAATCCATTACAACGCATTCCCCATTACAACCCAACTTACTATTCTAACTCCACCGGGGCGTTACTTTGGGGAATGCGTTGTAATGGTTTGCGGTATAAAGCCGTGCGTTGTAAAAAATGCGGGGTAATGGCATGCGTTGTAATGCACGTGTTATAAAGGATGTTTCCCCTGCCAACACATTACCAACAATATGTTGCTGCACTCTTCTACAATACTAATATATTCACTTGCTTCCCGCATGTGAGTGTTAGCTGGGCAGACTCCAAGGTTACACAACGGGAAACTCTGACATTTCGATAGATCTGCTGATGGAGCAAGGACTCACAAATGAGACTTGCTCGGATACAATCTTCTCAAAAGTATTAATGTATTAAACTTGTATTGTTTGTACTAATAACTGCACACACAAATATAAGTAGCAAGGAAGCCTTCTTATGTGTTTAAACTAACAAGTAACGCTTGTCTATTCTAAAATGGCCGCTAAAACGTGGGAACTTTACTGCGCATGTCTCAACCATATCACGTGGTATGACGTCTTTCTTTGCTTGGAGGGAAACTCTTGCTTCTGCGCAGTGTGCATTAAAATGGCCGCTTTATGTTTTCACGTGCTACAGCTTGCTCTTGTGTTGCAATTAAACTGTGGTATTCTAACGCTACTAATGCGGGATAGAGTTTATAAATAAATGGGAATAGAGTAGAAAGAGTGGGTATACAGTGAAACATTTTATTTGTGATTTTAATATTTTCTTCTTTGACTTTTATTAGTTCGTAAATTGGGCCTGGGGTTGGTGAACTGAAAACTCGTGTGACAATGGTTCTGCGCATGCTCCCTGAATGGCTGCCCAGAGAGAAAAGGATGAAGTCAACCTGGACGTCGTCCAAGGCCGTGACCTGATGGCCAATATTGCTGTACCCATGAATGTCCCTACTAATATGCAACAATGTACATGAAGAATGTATAAACTTTGTCGTGAGTCAGGTGGGAAATAAAGCAAATGTATTAAAATTGATGGGCGGTATTTTAAAACAATGGGCTTTAAGAAAAATGAATTAAATCAATATGGTGTGAGGATCAACCCCTGTCCCTGTCCAATCAGAAGTAGTGGGCCCATAATTTTTGCAACATTAATGGGAGGTACATGGGCGTAGAAGGGTATAACAGATATAGAATTAGCTAATTAGTTTAGACTAGACGCTGAGAGGCATAGGCTCCAGACGTACGAGCAGATCGATTGCAGACTGAACCGCTGTCCAGAGAGGTCCTGAGGTGGGGGCGGCGGAGTACCTTAGAAGGAAGACACAGGAGAAATCGAGGAGAAGCGAAGTACCAGAGAGGGGAACGACGCAGGCGTCGTTGATAGAGAGGTCACCGGTCCTGTCCTGATCCGGGAGGAGGTCTTTGCTCTTCATCCTTCCAGGGTCCTATCTTTTCCAACTCCTTGGCCAAGGGGTTTGGTTCTCGCACTTTCAGGTAAATATAAATGCAAACCTCAGTTGCGCTGCTGTCTCTATCTTCTCCTTTCCTAAGGGACCGTCATTGATCGATAATTGATTATTATGCTTCATCCTTGATATGCGATTAAGTATCATGTGGTTCTGTATTTTACTCTGCTAAATCTTTAGATAAAATATTTTAAAACTTCCTGACTCAGTGATTATTTCAGGATTATGAATTGTAATGAACGTCACTCATTTTAAACTTCCCAATTAGCAAAGGATTCATTGGTAAGTCATTACTCTTCAATCGGAAAAGTAATTGGTAGCAGGGATTTTGATAAAGAGTACCAACTGACCCACCAGCGGAAACTGCTAGCGTAGTATGAATGTATGGGCCCAAGTGAGTATTTTGTGTATGAATGCTCGTTGCTAGTAACCCGCTGGATCAGTTTTCTGGTTATCAGAGGATGGTTGTGCTTTGTTAATTGGGTAATGAGAATGGTACTTCTATGAACTAACATCCGTTATTGTTTAAAGTCTGTTTTATGTTGTCCAGAAATCCCCGGGAAAAATTGAATGGCGGATGGTAAGTGGAAGCCATACTGCAGTGAGGTTATCTGTCAGGCAGAAATAGTACTGAAAAGTTAAGTAGGGCTATCAGTACTTGTTAGGGACTTTATGCGTGTGAGTGACAGCCAAGGAATATGCTAGTGAAAATGTTATGTTATATCACCAAGAAAGGGTAACATTGAAGAAGTAGCAGGTATTTCTGACGCTTGTGTGAAGAGTAAAGGGAAGGGTTTTACTCGTAGTATATGTATAGTAAGCGGAAAGGTTTTACTAAGTGTGAGAGAAACTATCCTTTTCAATTTAGAGAAACTGGCATGATAGCGAATGTTTTATGTTGTTACTGAATTTTAATAAGAAGCGTAGAGAAAATAAAGTTTTGCGTACGATTTTGTAAAGGGAGGGTCAGCTACCGGAGAGGAAGCTGATGTCACAAAACGCCGCGCTGGGATTGGTTGAAACCGCGGGCGTAGAAAGACTCTTGTAAAGGAGGGGTCAGTAGTCAGGAGTATTACTGACGGCACAGGTACCGCGCTGGGATTGGTTGAAAAATAAGCGAGGGTCAGAGAAGCGCAGATTGTAAAGGAGGGGTTGGCAGAAAAGACGTCACTAAAAGGCCACGCTAGGATTGGTTTAGAGACAAAAGTTAGCTGGAATCTGATTGGTTGTTACCATAGAAGCTGAAATCCTAGTGGATAGTGGAGATTGTATGTTAAAACGTGATCCAACTTTAATAGGAGTTCGTCCGGATAGGAGAATCCTAGGCTTTGCCGAATATAATTTTATACATCGAGATTTACCCAAAATGTACGGAGAGAAGAGGAAAATGTCATTTCTACAAAAGATTAAGAATTATTTTAAAAAGGATAAACCAATCAAAACTAGGGAAGGAATTATCATTCCACCAGCTAAAACACCCGCTTCATTCATGATGATGGAGAGAGGTTATCATACTTGTGTATGGATAGAAAATTGGATGGAATATACCAAAAATGATGGAATATTAGCTTTTCCCGAGAATGGTACTTTCAATGGGAGAATTCTTCAAAATTTGAGATTAAGAATGAATGACCTAGAACCTAGACCTAGATTAACTCAATACGAAGCCTTAGAGGAATGGGAAACCGAGGCATTTGAACGTGACCGATCCAGAAGTAATAGGGGTTATCGGGGATTTTTCCCCAGATACCAAAATGAGTCGAGGGACGGTCAGATGAAACAGTGGAGAAGAGCAATGCTCACAGAGGGTCTGTATCCAATATTAATGGCAGAAGAATCATTAGGGAGTAAATGCACAGAAAAGACAAAGCACTTAACTAGATTTGGAGATTCCGAAGATGAATTTATGGAAGATATATTAAAGAATCCACCACCATATCAGGAAGGGACAAGTGGATGCACCCCAAGTGCACCCTTGTTAAGAACACCCTTGGTACCGCAAGTATTGCATGATTCGCCAGTTAGTAGAGTACTTCACGATAAAGAAAAGGAAGCAATATATAAAAACAGAGCAGAATTAATTCAGAAAGTAACACAATTGAGTATTCATCCTGATTCATTGACCATACCTGTAACAATTGGTCCAGTGGTTCCCTTGTATGGTGACAAAGTAACTTATCCCAAACCTTTAGTTATGCCTACACCTGTGAATGTTCCTAAACCTGAAGCAGTAGTAATGGTTGAGGATCACTTTAGTGATTGCGAGTCTATGATTTCATTAATGGACTTGCCCATTCGAGATTCTGTAAATAGTACCCCCAGAAGAGCTACACCTGGTTGCTCAAGAGATGTAAACATAGTAACCTCATCAGGAACGAAAAGTGCCACAGTAGTTACACCTGAATACTTAGAAAGGTGGGCACAAGGATCAGACAAATAGAGTTCACCCCCAAAGATCATGGACATTTATAAATTAAAAGTTGAGTTAGAAGAAATGATAGCAGGAAATGTAGGGGTAGATCGCCTAAATACTTACGATGAAGAAGAATTATTGTTCGTATGCAGAAGCATCACAAGAAATGTAAAAATATTTCATGAGAAATTATCAGATTTAGCTCAACAGATGGGAATTGAAATAGGGAAGTCAAAAGTATTACAAAAACCCTATAGAGCAGATTTTTCAGATAAAGATTTGGAAAACATGAATGCCTCTGGAAGAAAATTACAAGTAAAAGAATTAATGACAGTCTTGCAGAAATGGGGAGAACTAGATAAATGGAAGGTTAGATTGCCAATGAAAAAGGAAGAGGCCCGATACAGTAGAACAACTTCTGAATATTTAATGAAGGAAACAGGGAAAGGAGATCAAATGTACCCGATGCGAGAAGTTCCAGGAGGGGGATATGTACATGTCCCATGGAGCAGACAGGATATTTTGTCATTTACGAATGATTTTCCAAATTTGAGGGAAAAGCCAATTGAATGGTACAAGCAGGTTGAGAGGTTTGTGAAGGTGTCAAAGGTATTGTTGAAAGATTTGGATGGTTTGTTCAACATAGTGGTACCTGCCGATTTGTGGACAGATTGCAAAATCACAGTTGATTGGCCCAGTGAAGAGTATCCTAGAGATCCAATGACAGGTGCCCCGTCAAGCGATGTCATGAAAAAGTATCAGCAGGTGATAACCTACCTAAAAGGGAAAATACCACCAAAAGAAACAGACTGGGTGAAAATAGACAGAACTACCCAAGAAGCCAGTGAATCGGTACATGCCTATTACGAACGATTATTGCAGGTATTTAAGCAGTATAATGGATTTGAGGACATTGGAGATAAAAACATGAGTCAGTTTGTCTATCGATTTGTCTACGGCCTGAAGCCAGAGATTTGTCAGATGATTAAGCAGCATATGTTATGTTGGCAAGGGAAGCCAATAGACAAGATCTTGAAATATGCAAAATATTGTGGAGATGACATCGAGGATAGGCACAAGAAACTACAGGAGAAAGTAATGTGGGCTCAGGTGAAAATGGCTGAGAAACAGGGAATTAATTTGGATAATCCAAGTGATAATCATGGAAAAGATTCTGGAACGAATGGTGACACTGGGAATGGAGGAAAAGTGAGAGGACGAATGAGCAGAGATGAGGCTAAAAAGAAGTTTCCTTGTCACGGGTGCGGAAAACTGGGGCATTGGAAGGATGAATGTAAAAAGATTCGGAATAATAATGGCCCAAATCAAAATTTAAATCCACAGATGCAGAATGACTCACAGCAGGGTGTAAATCCTCAGAGTCAGTTACCACCTGCGCCTATACAGGGTAATGTAAGCAGAGCAAAGCATGGTACAGACGTCGGATATCAAGGAGAAAGTGGTAAGAATGATTATGTAACATCACAATTTCTTTTACAGGACGACTTTTGTTCCTACAGTCAATGACGGTGCCTGGGAGAGGGGGAGAAGGAGTGCGTACTTGGCGCATCCTTACCGGTAGATCAGTCAGGTCCATATGTTGAAGGAAATGTGAAAGGTAATGATATTACTTTCCTTTTGGACACTGGTGCTACCAGGTCTACTGTAAGAACAGCAGACATCCCAGACCTTCCTCTCTCTGGAGAAGCTATCCAAGTTGTGGGGGTGGCTAATCAAAAGATTAGAACACCTCTTACTGAACCAATGGAAGTAAAAATTGGACACTTTAGAGAAATGCATCAATTTGTAGTATGTGATTCCAGTCCAGTAAATTTATTGGGCCGGGATTTGTTATGCAAAATGAATTGCACAATTTTCTGCACGCCGGATGGTGTGGCAGTTCAGACCCCGGATGAAGACCATGTATATAAAATTATTATTGCAAAATAAGGTACAGAAGTAGATGAGATGTTTTCTTTGATAACAAAAGACGAGTTACCAGAAGAACTGAAAACTACAGTGAATTCTATGGTATGGGATTTCACGGGGAAGGAAGTAGGACTTATGGACAAAATAGACCCAGTTAAGATTACTGTAAAAGAAGGTGCAATTTTCCCAAACACCAGACAGTACAAAATGAGGGCAGAAGTAAAAGCAGGAGTCATTGAAGAAATAAACAGAATGGTAAAACAGGGAATATTAAAAGAGGTAATGAGTAGCCCTTGTAACTCACCAATCATGGGTTTGAAGAAACCTAGTGGAAAGTATAGGATTGTTCAAGACCTGCACAAAATAAATAAGATCGTGGAACCCTGTTGTCCTATAGTGCCCAATCCTGCCGTAATTTTATACCAGATACCTTGGAGTGCAGGATGGTTTACTGTGATTGATTTATGCCAAGCATTCTTTTCGATACCCTTGCATCCAGATAGCCAGTATCTTTTTTCATTTAAATTCGAGAACAAAGTCTATGTATGGAATCGTGTTCCTCAGGGGTACACGGAAAGTCCTTCCATCTTCAATCAGATATTGAAAAAGTGCCTAGAGAAACTAGTGATGCCAGGAAGCTCAGTTTTAGTGCAGTATATAGACGACTTACTGGTGGCATCTAACACCAGAGAGGAATGTTGTTGACACCATTGCATTATTAAATCATTTAGCTGAAGAAGGGCATAAAGTTTCACCTGAAAAATTGCAGTTCTGTACAACAGCAGTTAAGTATCTAGGACACCAGATTGAGAGGGGCAAAAGGAGAATAACAGCTGAAAGAATAAAATTAATAAAGAAAATGCAAATGCCTGTCTCTCAACGAGAAGTGAGAACGTTCCTGGGAATAGTAGGTTATTGTCGACAATGGATACTGGGATTTTCACTGTTAGCAAAGCCCTTAATTCAAATGACGAAAAAGAAGGCAAAGGACCCAGTTGAGTGGGATGATGAAAGCGTAGGAGCTTTTGTAAAATTAAGAAATGCTTTGTGTGCAGCACCTGCCCTAGGCATGCCTGATTATAAAAGAAAATTCGCATTATTCTGCCATGAGAGAGAGAATTGTGCACTTTCAGTCTTAACCCAGAGACATGGTTTAGACAGACGTCCTATAGCATATTTCTCTGCTACATTGGACCCAGTGGCAGCCGCATTGCCAGGCTGCTTAAAAGCAGTAGCGGCTACCTGTTTGAGCATTGAACAAAGTGAGTCAATTGTAATGGGACACCCTGTAAAAGTGTTTGTTCCACATGCGGTTGTGATTTTGTTGACAAGAACCTGAACTCAGCATCTTACTCCTAGTCGGCTGACTAAATATGAAAGAATAATACTGGGTGCTGAAAATGTGACCATTGTAAGGTGCACAATAGTAAATCCAGCTACCTTACTACCAGACCCATATCATGAAGAGGTTAAAGATGACGAAGAGGAACATGATTGTTTACAAGTCACAGAGTTGTGCACGAAACCACGTCTTGATATTCAGGAACTGCCCCTCAGGAGGCCAGACAGGGAGCTGTTTGTTGATGGTTCATGCCAAAGGCATGAAGATGGAAAACTAACTGCAGCATATGCAGTGTGTGAACTAACTGGAATAGTCGAAGCATCCTATTTACCGGGAGTCAAATCTGCACAAATAGCTGAATTGATCGCATTGATAAAGGCTTGCAAAATTGAAAGGAATCAAAAAGTAACTATATTTACAGATAGCCAATATGGTTACGGGGTTGTGCATGATTTTGGCCAACTATGGATGCAGAGGGATTTCATGACTTCTTCAGGATCCCCCATTAAAAATGGACAGTTCGTAAAGGAACTACTGGAGGCAATACAATCACCAAAAGAATTGGCTGTGGTGAAATGTGCCGCACACCAGTCAGGAGATGACTGGGTGGTAGTCGGCAACAGATACGCAGATCTTGTGGCTCAACATTGTGCCAAAAACAGATTGTCAGTAAATAAAAGGGTGGAAAGAATGGGAATCAGCTGCCAACTTATGCTGTATGCACCTCCTGAAACATGGAATGATGTGAAACGATTGCAAGATGATGCTGATGAGAGTGAAAGAAGTACATGGATTAAAATGGGATGTTCTCAAAGGGCAGACGATGATGTATGGATTTGTGCCGATGGCAGACCAGTCATGCCTGACTGTCTGCTTTCACAAATGGCCAGGATGTATCATGGAGACACACACGTAGGGAGAGATGCAATGATTAGGCTCTTCAGACAAAATTGGTACAATCCAAGGTTTAGGGCGGTAGCAGAGAGTCTTTGCCAGAGATGTTTAACATGCCAAATGCATAATCCAGGAAGAAAAACAATAATTGGGTTTGGAAAAATTGGAAAGGCGGAGGGTCCATTTATGAGATTGCAACTTGATTTCATTCAGTTACCACCATGTAGAGGGCTGAAATATGTACTTGTCATAGTGTGTCTGTTTTCAAAGTGGGTGGAGGCTTACCCTACCAGGAGGAATGACAGTATTACAGTCGCAAAGTTGTTATTACGAGAACTCATTCCGAGATTTGGTTTTCCAGTAACTTTGGAATCAGATAGAGGAAAGCATTTTAACAGTGAAGTGATTAAGATAATCTGTGAAGCATTCCAAATTGAGCAAAAATTGCACTTTGCATATCGTCCAGAGGCTTCTGGAGTGGTTGAACAAATGAATGGCACGATAAAATCCAGACTGGGAAAAATGTGTGCATCAACATCATTAGATTGGCCAGATGCATTGCCTCTTGTTTTAATGGGACTCAGAAGCATTCCTGATAGAAATACCGGATTGAGTCCGCACAAGATAATGATGGGAAGAGCAATGAGACAAGCACATGTTCCCACAAATAAACTGCTGAATATATCTTATGATATGGTTCTGGATTATTGCAAAGGATTGGCTGACCTAGTGCGTTCTGGCTCTCACCAGGTTGGAGAAGACACAGTTTCCAGGCAGCCTGAACAAGAACATGATCTGAGTCCCGGAGACTGGGTGGTAGTGAAGAATCACACCAGAGAAACGTGTCTATCACCTAGGTGGGGCGAACCTTGTCAGGTCATACTGGTCACAAACACAGCAGTAAAGTGTGCAGGATTTCCTAATTGGATTCATGTAAGCCACACCAAAAGAGTACCAGATCCTGAAGAAGAAAATACTCAGACAGTATCGATTGCTGAGGAAGCTGAAGGTTGCCCAGCTGAAGAATCTCAGGTCCGAGATTCAAGGGAGGCTGAAGAAGAACAACCGAGCACAAGTCAGGACTGGATACCAGTGGTGGGAATTCCTGAAGTTTACCACAGAACAAGAAGTCAAGCAAATTTGGAAGAAATTGAAGAAGATCAGATAGGTGAAGAAGAAGCAGCTCAAGAAGAAGAAGAAGACACAATAAGAGAACCTGAGCAGGACCAGATAGGGAGAGGAAACTGGGCTCAAAACAACGAAGAACAAACAAATTTTGAGCAGGGACAGACAGGTCTAGAAGAACGCGGTCAGGCTGCAGAAGTACAAAGTGCAATAAGCCCTGATCAGAATCAGTTAGTTCTAGGAAAATACATTCAAACAGAAGATCTCGAAAATCTCGAACATGAAAACGTAAATCAAGAACAAGATCAGTTACTAGAAACTCACAGTGGAGCTGCTGAAGAGAAACAAATCAGACCTGAAAAAGAACAAATAATAGAAGAAACAGGAATTGAAGAACATCAGATTGTAACACAACCTGAAAATAAAAGAATTTCTGAAGAAGAAAATAAAGAAAAAGTGCAAACAGAGAAAACAAGAAAAGGTGAGCCTTGCCAGGTGTGTAACTACCTTCCTTCTCAGCCCAAGGTGGAAAATGAGCCTTATGCTCAGAAGCTTTCTTTTGAAAATCTTGTCTTCTATTCTCCACTAAATTCAAAAATATCTTTTCTTCTTCATGTAATGAACATGTTAGATTGTTTCTATGTGCATGTGTTATGTCTATTGATTTCATTGTTAAGAAAAATTCTCCCATAAACTGTGCATCTTTACTACTAAGCACTGGATTCATATTCTTTCGAATCGGAACCTCAGAAAATATCACATCTATATTTGAATAATAATACTGAAGTCGCCCTGTTCTATAAAATAAACTAGTCAGTACACTACATGATATACCATAGGTTAATGGCAAGTGATGATACGTTAACCCTTCTGCTACTGATTCCGGTAGTTTCATACAGCCATAGCAATTACTAACTTCCATGGTATCTACATACTGAAACAATAACTTTGTGAAAACATTCAGACTAGTGTCATTATCTGTTACTTCATGATGAAATTCTGGTTCATCTTCTGCCTTTAGTTCTACTCTATTACTTTTCAAGTTATCTGTCCTTTCCTTTGTTTCATTGTTAATCTTTTTATCTATTATCATAAGGTAAGGAATTGCTACGATCACAACTAACCATACTATAAGCATCACTACCAGATTGCATATGCATATAGCACAGCATCTTTTACAACCTTTCTGCTTTGGTCTCCCAGTAACTCTATCGTCAGGCATTTTTGACAAGGAAGATTGCTCTTCTTATCGTTTTCTTCAAGTCTTTTTATGTTCTCAAGGTGGTTCTATTTCTTTTTCATAAGTCAGTTCTGCACTGGTTCCTTCGTCACCACTTTCACTTGATTCTGCACTTTCGTAATCTTCGAGAATAATATAATTCCAATCAGGACCTTTAAATTTATTGTTCACAAGCTTCAGTCTTTTACTTCTTCGTTTTCGGTTTTACTTTTCTGTCCCGTTTGGCTTGTTACTTCGTTTACTTGTTCTGGATCTTCACTTCTGGTTGTTATGTGGTATTTTACTCTTTTAATGCAGAGGGATTTCATGACTTCTTCAGCATTAAAAGAGTAAAATACCACATAACAACCAGAAGTGAAGATCCAGAACAAGTAAACGAAGTAACAAGCCAAACGGGACAGAAAAGTAAAACCGAAAAACGAAGAAGTAAAAGACTGAAGCTTGTGAACAATAAATTTAAAGGTCCTGATTGGAATTATATTATTCTCGAAGATTACGAAAGTTCAGAATCAAGTGAAAGTGGTGACGAAGGAACCAGTGCAGAACTGACTTATGAAAAAGAAATAGAACCACCTTGAGAACATAAAAGACTTGAAGAAAACGATAAGAAGAGCAATCTTCCTTGTCAAAAATGCCTGACGATAGAGTTACTGGGAGACCAAAGCAGAAAGGTTGTAAAAGATGCTGTGCTATATGCATATGCAATCTGGTAGTGATGCTTATAGTATGGTTAGTTGTGATCGTAGCAATCCTTACCTTATGATAATAGATAAAAAGATTAACAATGAAACAAAGGAAAGGACAGATAACTTGAAAAGTAATAGAGTAGAACTAAAGGCAGAAGATGAACCAGAATTTCATCATGAAGTAACAGATAATGACACTAGTCTGAATGTTTTCACAAAGTTATTGTTTCAGTATGTAGATACCATGGAAGTTAGTAATTGCTATGGCTGTATGAAACTACCGGAATCAGTAGCAGAAGGGTTAACGTATCATCACTTGCCATTAACCTATGGTATATCATGTAGTGTACTGACTAGTTTATTTTATAGAACAGGGCGACTTCAGTATTATTATTCAAATATAGATGTGATATTTTCTGAGGTTCCGATTCGAAAGAATATGAATCCAGTGCTTAGTAGTAAAGATGCACAGTTTATGGGAGAATTTTTCTTAACAATGAAATCAACAGACATAACACATGCACATAGAAACAATCTAACATGTTCATTACATGAAGAAGAAAAGATATTTTTGAATTTAGTGGAGAATAGAAGACAAGATTTTCAAAAGAAAGCTTCTGAGCATAAGGCTCATTTTCCACCTTGGGCTGAGAAGGAAGGTAGTTACACACCTGGCAAGGCTCAAGCTGCTATGGCTCTAGATTTTGTAAAGACAGGGAAAATTTGTCTACATAGGTTAAAGACTGAGTATAACAATGTTTTCATCGGTACCAGTGAATGTGAACACAATTTCTTAATTCTTGGAGGTTGGGGACTCAAAGGAGGAACAGATTCAGTTTTTCCTGGAATCTATTATGTGTGTGGGAATAAGGCTTACTTTAGGCTTCCTGCACGGTGGTATGGAAGTTGTTATTTGGGAATAGTATTTCCAAAGATATACCACGTAAAAAGAAACACTGGCAACAATGAAAATACTAGTGAATTAACACGTAGAAAAAGAGCTCGTTTTTCAGAAATTGTAGGTGATATATTTGGTGCATTGATACCTTCAGTGGGAATAATTCTGAACTCAAGGAAAATATGTAAATTATCTACAGTGGTTGATCGTTTATCAACTGACACTGCTGGAGGATTTCTAATGATTAATGCGGAAATGGTTGCGATTAGATCTGTGGTTATGCAAAATCGACTTGCTCTTGATATTATATTGGCAAAAGAGGGCGGAGTCTGTAAATTTTTGAAGACGAAACACTGTTGCACTTACATACCTGATAAAAGTGCAGAAATTGGAACATACATACAGAATATAACGAAACTTGAGAAGGAACTAAAACCACTGGAAGTTGATAGTGTATGGGAAAGATTGACCAATAGTATTAGGTCAATTGGTACCTGGTTTGCTAATGTAGGGAAAGGACTTATAGGTCAAATATTAGTACCCTTAGCAGGGATAGCAATAATAGTACTGTCAATAACAATATAGTGCAAATGTTGTAGAAAGAATGAATCGTATAATGTGACAGGAAAAGGAAAGAATAGAAAGTTTGACGAAATCGAACTTGAAGATTTAAGAAGTGAATTATACAAGAAACTGAAAGGAGATGTGAAAAATAGAAAGTGTAAAAATGAAAGTGAAACTATATTATGCTAAAAGTTGGCATCTGGTTGTGGGTAGTAATTGATGGCTCAGAAACGCCATCAGAGAGGGGATTGATGGAGCAAGGACTCACAAATGAGACTTGCTCGGATGCAATCTTCTCAAAAGTATTAATGTATTAAACTTGTATTGTTTGTACTAATAACTGCACACACAAATATAAGTAGCAAGGAAGCTTGCTTATGTGTTTAAACTAACAAGTAACGCTTGTCTATTCTAAAATGGCCGCTAAAACGCGGAAACTTTACTGTGCATGTCTCAACCATATCACGTGGTATGACGTCTTTCTTTGCTTGGAGGGAAACTCTTGCTTCTGCGCAGTGTGCATTAAAATGGCCGCTTTATGTTTTCACGTGCTACAGCTTACTCTTGTGTTGCAATTAAACTGTGGTATTCTAACGCTACTAATGCGGGATAGAGTTTATAAATAAATGGGAATAGAGTAGAAAGAGTGGGTATGCAGTGAAACATTTTATTTGTGATTTTAATATTTTCTTCTTTGACTTTTATTAGTTGTAAATTGGGCCTGGGGTTGGTGAACTGAAAACTCGTGTGACAATGGTTCTGCGCATGCTCCCTGAATGGCTGCCCAGAGAGAAAAGGATGAAGTCAACCTGGACGTCGTCCAAGGCCGTGACCTGATGGCCAATATTGCTGTACCCATGAATGTCCCTACTAATATGGAACAATGTACATGAAGAATGTATAAACTTTGTCGTGAGATGGGTGGGAAATAAAGCAAATGTATTAAAATTGATGGGCGGTATTTTAAAACAATGGGCTTTAAAAAAATGAATTAAATCAATATGGTGTGAGGATCAACCCCTGTCCCTGTCCAATCAGAAGTAGTGGGCCCATAATTTTTGCAACATTAATGGGAGGTACATGGGCGTAGAAGGGTATAACAGATATAGAATTAGCTAATTAGTTTAGACTAGACGCTGAGAGGCATAGGCTCCAGACGTACGAGCAGATCGATTGCAGACTGAACCGCTGTCCAGAGAGGTCCTGAGGTGGGGGCGGCGGAGTACCTTAGAAGGAAGACACGGGAGAAATCGAGGAGAAGCGAAGTACCAGAGAGGGGAACGACGCAGGCGTCGTTGATAGAGAGGTCACCGGTCCTGTCCTGATCCGGGAGGAGGTCTTTGCTCTTCATCCTTCCAGGGTCCTATCTTTTCCAACTCCTTGGCCAAGGGGTTTGGTTCTCGCACTTTTAGGTAAATATAAATGCAAACCTCAGTTGCGCTGCTGTCTCTATCTTCTCCTTTCCTAAGGGACCGTCATTGATCGATAATTGATTATTATGCTTCATCCTTGATATGCGATTAAGTATCATGTGGTTCTGTATTTTACTCTGCTAAATCTTTAGATAAAACATTTTAAAACTTCCTGACTCAGTGATTATTTCAGGATCATGAATTGTAATGAACGTCACTCATTTTAAACTTCCCAATTAGCAAAGGATTCATTGGTAAGTCATTACTCTTCAATCGGAAAAGTAATTGGTAGCAGGGATTTTGATAAAGAGTAACAACTGACCCACCAGCGGAAACTGCTAGCGTAGTATGAATGTATGGGCCCAAGTGAGTATTTTGTGTATGAATGCTCGTTGTTAGTAACCCGCTGGATCACTGCCATTTTGGAATGGAATGGTTCACTCCCTGGAAGGTGACCTCTGCCCAATACAAACACTATGGCAAACAAATCTCTGAACATGTTTTTTACTAAAAAAAAATGGACAACATACCTTCCCACTGAGCAAAGAACCAAGCCACATCAGAGAGTGAGTACGGATATCAGCTATGTATGGACTCACCCAAAGACTAAAAACAGGCCCGTGCTATCATTCCACAACAGCACATCCATTGCCATGGGCTGCCCTGCTGATGAGCTGAGATTTTCTTTAATGGAAATCAGTTTCAATGTCTATTGGGTAGACGGTATCAGACTCTTGGACTGTGATGGGAAATGATGCATACCTACCTGTAGAGAGTGGTAACATTCCTCATATCAAATCCAGATGAATCAATTCTTTCGAGAAAAGCTTCAGCATGTTTTGGTGTGATGTCGTATACGGTGTCCAGTTGCTTGGTTGCATTGTCATAGCTGATAAATAGTCGGATCTATCATGGAGACAAACACACATGCATCAGCCAATAACTTCACGGCTTGTAATCCAGCAAGGCTTATCATCGTGCCATTAGGCTTTGCAGTAATTAAAAAAATATGTTATTCGTTGTGTCACAAATAAGTCATATGATGAAACTGTGGTTAGTAGGAACCACGCACCCCTGGTCAAACTGACCAAGACTCATATTTTCTCCCACTCTTCCTAGTCCTAGGATACAGCACAGAACTGATCTAATTAAACAAGTAACAGAGCTTTATAGGGGCCATCCAGTGAAAAGAAAAAAATATCTTCCCTTACCCAATCTTACATCATTAACAACCACCAACAATAAGAGTTCTAAAATGTCTATTTGTTTGATGATATGTGGTTTGTACTGTAAAACCTACTGTGATATCATTCACTAGATGGCCCTTATATGAAATATTTTTTCCTTTCTTAGAGGCAGATTTTCAAAGGTCGAGTAGAATTCGCGCTGCACCAGAAAACCATAGCGCTGCGTGCGTGAAAGTAAATAGCGCTGCATCATATTTACAACGCGAGGCATCGCGAACTAGCGCATGTGCAAAAATAGTCTTACGTCGCAGTGCAAAACGTATGTGATTCATACACGTCCTTAAAAAAAAATCGCAAAAGGATGCAACGTATTTTGGTGGAAGTCCAAACACACGAAATGGCAGAGAGCCTTGCCCCACAACTCAATCCTGTAATACAGCAGTCAGAAGAGGATCCAGCTACCAGTATCTTCTGGGAGGATCACAGGAAAAAGGAAGAAAAAGAAAAAAAAAAATTTACACCAGAGGAAGTAGAAATATTAATAGCTGAGGTCAGCAAACTGAACACCAGCTATTTGTGAACACAAAAATACCTCAAGCCAAAAAAAACGCTTTATGGAATTCCATAGTAGGCAAAGTAAATGCAGTGGCCCCTATCTCCAGGACGGCTGAATAGTGTAAAAAGGGATGGCATTACATTCTATGGGCAGGATTACATCCCTCATCTGTAATTTTATGCAACTTGCATATGATTTACTTGTGTATTTGGGGGAAACACACAGCAGGTTCACTAGCTGTAGGACAACATATGTTGTGTAATCATTATAGTTTTGTGTCATTGAAAAGGGATTAATTGGGCCTAAGTCAGCCTTGTTAGTGTTCACTGATGTGACCTTTGTATTTATTTCTACCTGTGTGTAATGTCATCTGAAGTCCAAAATTTAAGTTTACAAGCACTACTGTTGTACTGGCTCAGTTGGACATGTATGTAGTTGTAACTCATATATGATATATATGGTTACTTTATACAAATTCACAGCTCTCTGTAGGTGATCCTTACACTCTATTTGGTGTTCCTCGTGAACATCACCTCAGCACATTGTATGAGTGTGCTTTTGCCACTGTATATTGAACCACCATATACCAGCTTATTTACAGACATTCTGCTGTTTTAGGTGATACTTTCACCCTCCTTACAGACTGTTGTAATAGCATTCAAAGTCAGCTGACCATCACCCTGCTGGCATCCAACTGTACACCTCACCCCCCTATGGAGTTGTAGATTCTGAATATTTTCAGTTTCTATGGGAGGGAGCCCATACATATTTGGTGACAAATGAGACATTTTAAAGATAGTATTGTTTGCGTTTCTTGCTTAATGTTCAAATATTTTAAGGCCATGCACAGGAGCAACTTATCCTGTGGGAGGAATGCATGCATCTATTTCACCTCCACATTTGCCAGGCACAATAATTTTTTATTTACTATCTGTAGTGACGTACGGATTTGATGGATATAAAATTTGGGTCTTACCTATGTATACATTCCCCCGTTCACTCAGATTACTATGCAATCTGGGTAGTGAATTGAGCTAAGATAATACTTCTACACACCCAATACAATGGGAATGCTTGCTTAAATGGTGACTGACAATAACAATCTCCATGGTTGCCACAGACAGTAGATATTTGTTTTGCTTCTGCTGGTAGATCTCCCAGTAAATGGCTCCAGCTCTTTTTGGGTCTGTTTTGTACCTGCGCTATTTTTTCCGCACTAATCTTTTTTGCACTACTTCGCGTCACTTTGCGTGACACTTGTAAATACTTGTGCCTACAGGGTTTTGGTGCTTTTTGCGTGGGTAACGCCCTGAAACACCCACTCTGCATACATTAAATCGACTTTAGCGCAGAGAGACGGTAAACCATTTGTGCCCCACGCTAACTTTAAAATATGGTGCAAATACTTACTTGCGTCTATCTGAAAATGTGTGCGAGGTTTTGCGCCACTTTGCGTCTCCCGAGCGCCAGCGCAAACTCTTTGAAAATCTGTCCCTTAGTTTAGATGATTTAACTTGTTCGGTGAAGATGAAGGCTCCATGCTGTCCTCCACACCAGTGCTCCTTTGCCAAGGACGCTCCAAGCCATCCTCACACACGAGGCAGGAAATGCTTCTGGTGTTCACACCAGAGGGATTTCCTTTTTTTATTTTAGCCTCAGGAGCTGGGGAAGAGCTTCCCCAGCATCCCGAGTTAATTTTTTTTCAATGTAATGACGATTGGGGCGCATGGCTGTGCTGACGTCATTGCATTGAAAGTGAAAGTGAAATGAGCTGATCGGCTCATTTCATTTTCACTGCATCCAGTGCTCGGGGGCATATCTCAGCTCCTCAAGCACCAATTCAGATGGGGAGGTGTCATTAAAAAGGGGAAAGGTGAGAATCTCCCCTTTCTAATGGTACCATTCTCCAGTGGATCCCTGCTTGAGGATCGCCGCATGAGAGCGATCCCCAAGCAGGTATCCACCAACTAGACACCAGGGGCATGGGGAGCAGCCCCTTGGGCAAGGGATTGTGCTCTCCCTTGCTGCTTCAGAGTGGGGAGGGGGGCAGAAAGCCCATTAGACACCAGGGATTACTTATTTATATATATTTGTAGGGGTGGGGGCTGCCCAGCATGGGTATGGTAATGCACCCACCCCATTCAAAATGAGGAAATAGTCTTTCTGCCCCCGTGGGGGGCATATGGATCAATTACCCCCATCTGCCCCCCTTGGGAGCAGAAAGCCCACTAGACACCAGGGATTCAATTTGTTTTAAAATAATAGGAGTGGGGCTGCAAAGCATGGGCATGGCCATGCCCCCATCCCCATAAACATGGGAAAATCGTCTTTCTGCATCCCTGGGGGGCAGATGGGGGCAATTATCCCATCTGTACCCCCTCAGGGGTGGGGGCAAAAAGCCTACCAGACACCAGGGATTACTTTTTTTTCTAAATTGGAGGGGTGCGGGCTGCCCAGCATTTGCATGGCTATCCCCTTACCTCCATAAAAATGGGGAAACAGTCTTTGAAGCAGATTGGGGTAATTACCCCCGATCTGCCCCCCAACCCCTGAAGGGCAGAAAGCCCACTAGAAACACAGATTTTTTTTTTTTTTTAGATGTAGGGGTAGGGGGTGCCCATCATGACCATGATTATGCCCCCAGCACAAGTAAATAGGGCAACAGTCTTTCTGCCCCCCCCCGGGGGCATATGGGGTAAAGTCCACTGTATGGCAGCGATATACATTTTCAATAAAATAATGGTGTGTGTCTTTCCTAGCCTAACATCAGGCACCACCCTCACCCCTAAAACTTCAACAGTCTTTCTGCTCCCCTGCGGACTAAAGCATCCCATCCCAATGGCAAGCAAGAGGACTTTTTGGTGTTGTTTTACATATGGGCAGCAGAGTTTGGCTAACTGCCAGTATCATCCTACTTGAAATGGTGAACAGCTGTACTTTTTGGGCTTGGGAAGGCGGCCACCTGGAAAAACTTACCATACGCAGACAGTTCTGAAAACTAGACATCTGGGGGAGTCGAGGGTGGTGTGCTTCACATGCATCCCACACCACTTTCGTACCCACAATGCCCTGCAAACCTCAAACATTGACTAAAAAACACATTCTCCTCACATTTCTGTGAGGAAAACTTCTGGAACCTGTAGGAAGCCACATTTTTCCCACCACATAGCATTCGCCCAAGTCTCCGGATAAAAGTGGTTCCTCACTTGTGTAGGTGGGCCAAGAGACCTTGACACAAAAGGCCCTCAAGTGCTACGTGGACAGATCAGCAATAGGGGTAGCTGCAGTATTTGGGGCCAGGCTCGGCTGTCAGCCATGGAAACCTTCAAAAGTGGTGGCCCGCTGGTTTAGCAGGTCACGCGGGTTGCACAGCCGTATACGCATTGGTATCCCAAAGTAATACTCATCCACCATAGTAATCAAATTTTGTTCAATTTTATTTTCTCATTGTTTGTCCTCATTATTCCACATTTTATCCATCACGTCAAAAGATATAAAATTCGTTGATTTTTTAGCATTTAATTGTTCGATGTATTGCCCATCCAGGCCTATACATGAACATATAGCGAATTTCAAGTCCTCCACAAGATTCGATTCACATCCTACTCAATGCTTTTCGGTTAGAAAACCTTCGTCAGGAGTATCTATAAGTTATAAAAATATATGTTTCAGTCACGTTGCATGTACTCCACCTCATAGTGTAAAAATATTAACTGACTAGTTTCCCCTTCCTATTTAGTGCCCAACGATTTGAACTTCAAATGCCAATAAATCACAATCCCGTACCCCCGTAACATAAATCCAAGCATCAACTAAAAAATACAAATCATGTTATGTGCTCCTCAATATAACCCCAGGCTTTAAACACTTCATCCTGATTTATGAAACCATTGTACTTTAACCCACACACCCTCCAAAAAACGAACCCACTGAAAATCAAACCCCTGTAAACCTCAAACCACCCCTGCGCAACTAACATAATCCCCCGAACAAACTACACTGCTTCCCTGTATCTGGTTTATCACCATCTCCAACCCCCGTGCGTACCTGATGTAAAACTCGCAACGCCTCAACCTCCTCGTACGCGCTCGTTGTTTTACGCGACCATACTAATCCTCCCAGATTTAAATCGATGTTACCCACCCCACCTCTATGGTCATTGGTGTAAACCATCACGTGTTTCCCCACCACCACCAAATCACTTTACCTGTCATCATTTAAAGTGCTAACAGTGCTAATAAACCCTCACAAAAAGTCCCCCTCTACCCCGTAAACACGTGTTATAAACATAAACATTACGTGCATTTGTATACCAATATAAACATTTATAAAATGGACAGTCCATGTCAATGACTTCTCCGTAATCCAAACGTAGTGAACTTCTTTTGACGTGAAATCCGATGTCATCCTTTGCTCTCAAGTTTTTATATTAATTTTTCTTACGTCGGGGTGCTAACAGGTGGTGAAACGGTATGTATAACGACAAGACAGAAGTGTCCTGAAGCACACCCATAACTTTGCTTCATTTAAGTTCGTGTTACCTTATTTTTTCAAGTTTGGCGTGCAGCACCCGTAATTGGTGCGCCATTCCTTTCGCACCTGAACATGATTCATTCAAAAGTGGTGGCCCGCTGGTTTAGCAGGTCACGCGGGTTGCACAGCCGTATACACATTGGTATCCCAAAGTAATACTCATCCACCATAGTAATCAAATTTTGTTCAATTTTATTTTCTCATTGTTTGTCCTCATTATTCCACATTTTATCCATCACGTCAAAAGATATAAAATTCGTTGATTTTTTAGCATTTAATTGTTCAATGTATTGCCCATCCAGGCCTATGCATGAACATATAGCGAATTTCAAGTCCTCCACAAGATTCAATTCACATCCTACTCAATGCATTTCGGTTAGCCATGGAAACCTATCAGCTGCAGACATTTTGGAATAGTAGACAACCAGGGAATTCCAGAGTGGTGTGCTTTGTAAGAATCCCATGAGGTTTTCTTACCCACAGGTGGGGCAATGCTGGGTGGTAGGAATTTTGTGAATTCCTGCAGATTCCAGAAGATTCTATCACAGTAATGTAAGGAAAATGCATGATTTCAGGCAAAGTTTGAGGTTTGCAGGGCATAGTGGGTAAAAAAAACCTCATGGGAACCTCGCAAGTCACTCCATCCTGGATTCCCCTAGGTGTATAGTTTTTAAAAATTTACAGGTTTGCTAGGTTTCCGTAGGTGCCGGCTTGGCTAGGGCCCAGACTCCACATCTGGGCACATTGCAAAAAAGGTCAGTTTTGAGTGGAAAAATGTGATGTATCCATTTTTTGTTTGATCTGTTTATTAAATGTTTACATAAGTAGTACAGTTCACAAGCATATACATATCAAAATAGAACCAGTAGGCAGTCCTCGAGACCGAGTGTTTAACAGAACACCACAATGACATGAGTACAGATCTGTCTTCAATTTTTCTTGCTAACAGAAGTTATCGTACCCCAGGCTTCTCATACAGTTAAAAACACTTCAGCATTCCCTATGGAATTCCTGCGGCCGAACATGCACCTGCTAGGCCCCCACTTGCTGGCGGCTATACAGGAGGCTCTAGAACGAAACATACTGCCCCAGGATTGGCGGCATGCAGCGATTGTCCTGTTCCTCAAACCAGGGCTTCCTCCGGAGGACCCTTCCTCATGCCGTCCCATTTCCCTAATCAACTTTGAGCCTAAGCTACTAGGAAAGGTCCTGGCTGATCGCCTGCGTACGTGCGTCTAAGACCTAATCCACCCCGACCAGTCGGGCTTTATGCCCCAACGTGCTACCCGCCACAACATCCGAAGAGTACATAACGCCATAGCGGCAACCCCGACAGTAGGACGCCCGGCAGCTATATTACTGGCAGATATAGACAAAGCCTTCGATTCACTCAGCTGGGTCTACCTCTTTCAATTACTTGAAGCGGTAAATTTTGGTCCCCGTTTCATAGCCTATGTTCGCTTGCTCTATACAAACTTAACGGCGTCGGTTCGTATAGCCGGACATCGCTCAGACCCCTTCCCCATCCACAGGGGTACTAGACAGGGCTGCCCCCTGTCCCTGCTTTTATTTGCCTTAGCGGTGGAGCCCTTGGCAGTGTGGGTCAGGAGCGACCCAGTGCTCCGTGGCTTCGACTGGTCCCAGTCGAGATCGGACCGCATCGCCTTATACGCAGATGACGTCCTGTTCTTTATGACGGACCCGTGGTTCTCGGGACCTCCCATATTGCAAATCCTCAGAGTGTTTGGGGAAACTACCGGCCTGCACACCAACCCTGCGAAATCCGTGCTATTTCCAGTATGCGGGCATCAAGGACGGGGTACCTGGGCATCACAGCAGTCGCACGCGATGGATGGTTTCAAGTATCTATGCATTTTCGTATCGCCATGCCCCAAGGTCTCATGGGCTCATAATATTAATCCATTGCTTATGAGTCTGAATGGTGAAACGACAATCTGGTCCTCCCTTTCACTGTCCCTTTACTGGCGATCGGCCATCTTTAAGATGGTGTCTTTGCCCCGAATTTTATACAGGCTACAAAATTTCCCCTATAAAATCCCACGATCCTGGTTTGCGCAAGTAAATGCCATACAAAATAAATTTCTCTGGAACGGAGGGGCGATTAGGGTCGCACTCCGCACCTGCGTGCAATCTACGTATTGTGGGGGGATCGCAGCAGCGGACATATACTCTTATTATGTAGCTTCTCAAATATTAATCATAAATGAATGGTGGTATAACTACCCAACCGACCTGGCTTTCGCGATTGAGCATGCGGCAATGGAAGGGACCTCCCTTCTCCAGCTCCTTTACAGTGCCACGCGCCTAGATTTTCTGCCCCCTGCGAGTAGAGTAGTGATACAGCTGTGGCGAAATACGGTCCGACAGATGGGGTGGTGCGGGACGCTAACCCAAACAACTCCATTATGGCAAGGTACATACCTCCGTCCAGTTGCAGCCCTGGCGGTATTCCGCGGGTGGGACCTGGTGGGAATATCGACCCTTGGTGATGTGATGCGGGGTACCACACTGAAATCCTTTCAGCAATTACAGGCGGAGTACCAGTTGCACAAGACACAATTTTACAAATACCTCCAATTCCACCATGCTTTGACCCTCTTGATTCATGCTCTTGAGACCCTTCCGGAATTCCACCCGTTAAAGGGCCGTCTACTGATGGGAGATTTGGGCCTACATAAAATTAAGCAAATATACCAGACATTGACGACCCACACACAGACAACGCTAGATAAGACACGACGAGCATGGCAAGCTGATATCCCTGACCTGACAGACGACGACTGGCCCGAGGCCATTGCCAGCCCCCGAGGCGCTGCAGTGTCCACACGGTACCGCCTGATACAGTTCAAGTTTCTCCATCGCGCATACTACACACGGGTCAGACTCTGGAAGATGGGGGTTATTCAGTCCCCTACATGTTTATGGTGTGGGACGGAGGAGGGGACTTTCTTACATACAGTTTGGAGCTGCACCGCGTTGCAGCCCTTTTGGCGTAGAATATTGTCCTGCTTAAACGAAGTACTATCATGGGAACTCCCACTGGACCCACGACTATTCCTCCTACACAGTACAGACGACATTGGGGGAAATAAGTACAAGCAACATTTATTGTTTTTAGCCCTCACTATCGCCAAGCGGGATATTGCCCAGATGTGGAAAGGGACCTCTCCCGGGACTATAGGTAAATGGAAAACCGAACTTGACAGATGTATGGGGGTGGAAATTGCTGTATTTCTTGCCCGTGGCTGCCCCAAAAAACATGGAAAATCTGGACCTGATGGGCGACATATCGTGGAATAGATCTTCCCCCCCCACCATCCACAGACCCCTGATAGGCGACTCCCCTATCCCAATGTTCATTGATCGGACCATTCCATATTGTATGCTAACCTGCCACCCTACTAATATATCATATGCACAATTACCGAAATCTAGTACAGTCTGCATTTTGTTTAAGTTATGTAACCTGCATGTTCTGCAGGCCCTGAAAAATATTCAAAATGACGGTACTCCTGCTGTATCTTATCTCCTACAGGCCTTTGTCGGGCTGCAGCCCAAATTTCCATGGAATAACCGAATAAAATTTGTTGTTAAAAAAAAAACTTCAGCATAGCAATTTTTCCTGGTTACAGTACAAAATAAACGTGCTATGCGTGTACATATTAGTTACAGATATACAACTCGTATGGCTTCACTCCACCATGTCACTTCAATCAGCTAATCGATCAAACGACCTTATTGATAACATTAAACCAATAACACAACCAAAAGGAGGGGTAGGGGGAGAAAGTAGGGTCCTCATATCGGCGGGTTAAGAACGTTGTCCTTGATCAGTGCAAAAAAGTGCCTCTTATACAATCATACATTTGCATATTTTATCAACGTGACATTAATACATGGCGGTTTGAGGTACATGGAGCATACTATACTGTCCAGATCACAATTTGGGCCACTTTACGACACATGTATTGAACAACATTAATTGGTTTTAGGAATGTCAGGTGAATCATCTGGAGATAACATCCCTTGAAGCGTGCACAACATTGTGTTCCATGCCATTGAAATGGGGAATTTGCGAAGCCCTAACGTGTCTTCCCTTGTTAGTGAGACCGCCTCTGCCTTGACCCAGTTTATCATTGAGTGAACCCATGCTTTCATCAGCGGGGGTTCTTCTGTTTTCCAAAGGCGCATAATGAGCCGTTTGGCCACGACCAGGCCCAGATCTAAAAACCTAGAAGAGGCTTTGTACGTTTTACTTCTAGGGAATATCCCCGTTATACACGCCTCCCATGTCCGCGGCAGTTCCCCATCTGTGCTGGCGGCCAGCGCACGGATCACCCCCTCCCAGTACAGTTGCAATTTGGGGCAGGACCAGAGCATATGTAATAAATCCACATTCATCAATTTACATAGTGGGCAGCATGCGTGTAGGAAAGTAGGATCCGCTTCTTATGGTTACCCCCACTTTTTGCTTGATGTTACACTGTTTTTGACTAGTCTGACTGGGATCCTGCTAATCAGGACCCCAGTCTATCTGCTTTCTCCCTAAAATGTTATGACATGTACTTAGGTACACTCCAGATTGGATACTGGGGTACCGTTATCAGTCCCTAGTAAATGGTACACATGTACCCAGGGCATGGGTACCCCAGAGGCCTCCCAGGGGCTGAAGCATGTATTATGCCACCCATGAGAGGCCATGCAAAATGGAGCTACAGGCCTGCCATTGCAGCCTGTGTAAGATGGTGCATACACCACTTACGATAGATATAGGTTTACTATATCGATAGGTCACTACACTTAAAACCTATAAGTCACCCCTATAGCAGGCCTTGACAATCCTGAAGGCAGGGTGCTGCGTTTTACGTGAGAGGGTGCCCCTGCATGAGCAGAGCCCCTCTGCAGCCTTCGGAGACCATTCTCCCAGGTTGTCTGTGACACAGCCAAACATATAGGTAGAGGTGCATTATAACCTCGCTGTAAATGCTATATCAGAAACAGCTGAAACAAAACATGTCGTGTTTGGTATCAAACACCTTGGAATCATACCTCCACACCGGTAACCGGTGTGGGAGGTATGATTCCACCCCTCAGAAGCAAACTTTGTGGGTCCCTGGTCTTCCCGGTACCAGCCGTCTCGACCCAGACAGCACAAAATGGATGCTGCCGACCAGAGACACATTTCTGCCCTCCTTCTGCTGAGCCAAGCTCGAGCAGAGGAAGGCAGCACAATAGGCATCCTGTCACGGGGAGGTGTGACCACCTCCCAGACAGAATTTAGTGTTTTGGAGCTGGGTGGGGGCACTGCCAAAGTGCCTGAAAGTCTGCACGAGGGGCACACTTGGTGTCCCTGTGCATAGTCCAGCTCAATACAGTGCAGAGAACACACACCCCTCTGCCCAAGATTTTCTTAAATTAGTGCGAATACGTCACCGATAAAGAGAACTAGGTCCAACAAACACACTGTCATCCCATATGTGATACGTACACATAAATTGGAAAAATATATATTTCTTTATTATTATTATTTAGTCCATATGGTACAGAAAAAGATCATTAAGTAAAATCTCAAAAGGTTAACATCAATGAATATCATGAGTCACACACATTCATTCTGTCTAACCATCACACAACCACATACTCATACATACTCAAACCATTCAACACATACAAAATCATTAAATAACAATGACAATAGTCCAACATCACCAAAAAGTCTTCCCCAAGGTCAATTCACACCAAATGCAATGCAGTAATAACATAGACAATTGTATATCGGGAGTGTACAGTTGTTCACTCCTCGTGCAGTTCAGAAACACAATTGCTTTCCCCAGAGGGAGATAGAGATGGGGGAGACACAAGGCTCCAGCGCCGACGCGCGTTTCGGTGTCTGACCCTAGTCTGGGTCACACCTTCATCAGGACGAAGCCAAACAGGGTGGGACTCATGAAGACAGAAACCTGATGATTAACATACGGCCTTGATCGTGGGATTGGGTATAAAGATACTAGCAGCAGTGAAGAGCACCCGGCAAATAACCCAATATAATAAATACGGGTGCAAGTGGATGCGAACTCATAGAGAATTCGCAAAGAAAAGATGGAATAGACCACAGTGTGTGGTAGGTCTATGGCAAATAAACATCAGGTACTTGGAAACCTTCAGTAGACAAAAAGTCTTGAATGTACAGATAGGGGTCCGGATGTCGTGGAATCCTCACGCCCATAATAACCGGTGGATGAAGATTCTTCCTACCACACACTGTGGCCTTCATGGCAACGCCACCCTAAATGGGATTTGAACATTGTGGCGCGCACTACTGAGGATACCGGCTATTCCATCTTTTCTTTGCGAATTCTCTATGAGTTCGCATCCACTTGCACCCGTATTTATTATATTGGGTTATTTGCCGGGTGCTCTTCACTGCTGCTAGTATCTTAATACCCAATCCCACGATCAAGGCCGTATGTTAATCATCAGATTTCTGTCTTCATGAGTCCCACCCTGTTTGGCTTCGTCCTGATGAAGGTGTGACCCAGACTAGGGTCAGACACCGAAACGCGCGTCGGCGCTGGAGCCTTGTGTCTCCCCCATCTCTATCTCCCTCTGGGGAAAGAAATTGTGTTCCTGAACTGCACGAGGAGTGAACAACTTTACACTCCCTATATACAATTGTCTATGTTATTACTGCATTGCATTTGGTGTGAATTGACCTTGGGGAAGACTTTTTGGTGATGTTGGAATATTGTCATTGTTATTTAATGATTTTGTATGTGTTGAATGGTTTGAGTATGTATGAGAACGAAACGCGTTGGCTGACTTTAGCTGTCTTATACTCTTTTGATACAAAATAAAGAAAATATACTTTTGGAAAAGTTGGTAACATTGTGGACTTTTTTGACCGGTGCACCTTCCCTTTTGCAACAATGTATGAGTATGTGGTTGTGTGATGGTTAGACAGAATGAATGTGTGTGACTCATGATATTCATTGATATTAACCTTTTGAGATTTTACTTAATGATCTTTTTCTGTACCATATGGACTAAATAATAATAATAAAGAAATATATATTTTTCCAATTTATGTGTACGTATCACATATGGGATGACAGTGTGTTTGTTGGACCTAGTTCTCTTTATCGGTGACGTATTCGCACCAATTTAAGTAAAACTTGGGCAGAGGGGTGTGTGTTCTCTGCACTGTATTGTAGCTTTATTCCCCTGCTCCCTCTGCCTTCTATCAATCTCAGGGGCCCCCTTCTGTGTGAGTGTTCATAGTCCAGCTCAAAACAGTTCTGGGAGCTGTTGGCTCCTGCTCTGGCGCAAAACTGGACAAAGGACATGGGTGTAACCACCCCCCTGTCCTGACCCTCCTTTGGGAGTGTCCCCTGAATCTGTCCAACCCTCTCCCGTGTGTACAAAAGGGCTTACCTGTCTGTAGGACCCTAGATTCGATGTGGACAAGATTCTGAACAAGAAACCACTGACTTTCGACCGTCTGGACACTCTGGACTTTGCTGGACTTCGACTGGGCCTGACTTCATCTCCCTCTCTGTCCAAAGCATCGTCTGTGCCCGTGCACCATACAGGCTCTGTGCAGGACCTGTGGAGCATCAAGAACAACTGAAGTATCTCCCTTGGGGTGAAGGAGTCACTCCCCTGCGTTTGCAGGCACCGTAACGCAACTGACCGGTCTGCTGATGCTGAGCTCCTGCGGACTCCGAAGGCTCCAGCAACACAGGAGGTGGGTTCCTATATTCTTTGAGGTTGAGCTGCCCTCTCACCATGTTTGAGGCCAGTGGACCTGGGAACTCCCATAGGGTGCTCCATGTAAACAGGCTCAAACCCTATGTGGACAGGGCAGACATGGGCTTGCTCATGGCTACTGATGAGGGACAGGAGGCAGAGAGTGACCCACTCCCTGACCTCCTCTTACAGAACCCTGATGATGGCTCAGTTGATGGTGTAGCCTTGGCAGGCAGCCTCACTGAGCAACAGCAGATTGATTGCAGGAAGGTCCTCAATCAATACAGACACATGTTTTCTCTGACTCCTAGTCAGACCACCTGGTGTACCCATGAAGTGGACACAGGTGGGAGTCTACCTGTTAAAAATAAGATTTACAGGCAGCCTGACCATGTCAGAGATTGCATCAGGACAGAGGTCCAGAAGATGTTGGATTTGGGAGTGATTGAACCCTCAGATAGCCCTTGGGCTAGTCCAGTGGTCCTGGTACCCAAACCTCATACCCAGGGTGGTAAGAGAGAAATGAGGTTTTGTGTCGACTACAGGGGCTCAATGCAGTCACTAGGACTGATGCTCACCCTATTCCTAGGGCAGATGAAATCATTGCTACTTTGGCCTCAGCCAAGTTCTTGAGCACCGTTGACCTTACTGCTGGATATTGGCAAATCAGACTAGCTGAGGATGCCAAACCAAAAACAGCATTTTCAACCCCTAGTGGGCATTATCAATTTATTGTGATGCCCTTTGGCTTGAAGAATGCACCTGCCACATTCCAAAGGTTGGTGAACAAAGTCCTTACAGGTCTGGAAGCCTATAGTGCAACATATCTTGATGATATAGCTGTCTTTATCTCCACCTGGGAGGATAACCTGGTCCACCTAAAGAATGTTTTGGAGGCCCTGTAGAAATCAGGTCTCACTATCAAGGCCACCAAGTGCCAGATACGGCAGAGTAAGGTTGTATTCCTGGGCCACCTTGTGGGTGGAGGCCAGGTTCAACCATTGCAGAGCAAAATTCAGACCATCATGGACTGGGTTGCTCCCACTACCCAGACTCGGGTCAGAGCTTTCTTGGGCCTGACTGGGTACTACAGAAGATTTGTGAAAGGATATGGGTCTATAGTGACTCCCTTGAATGATCTTACATCAAAAAGAATGCCCAAGAAAGTTCAGTGGACAGTTAGCTGTCAGAAGGCATTTGATGACCTCAAGCAGGCCATGTGCACTGCTCTCATTCTGCAAAGTCCTGACTATTCCAAACAATTCATTGTCCAAACAGATGCATCTGAGTTGGGGGTAGGGGCTGTGTTGTCACAACTTAATGCAGAGGGTCAGGATCAACCAGTAGCTTTTATTAGCAGAAGGTTGACCCCCAGAGAGAAATGTTGGTCAGCCATTGAGAGGGAAGCCTTTGCTGTAGTTTGGGCTCTGAAGAAGCTGAAGCCATACTTGTTTGGCACTCACGTCATTGTTCAGACAGACCATAAGCCCCTCTTATGGCTAAAATAGATGAAGGGTGAAAACCCCAAACTTTTGAGGTGGTCTATTTCCCAACAGGGGATGGACTATACAGTGGAACATAGACCTGGGAGTAACCATGCCAATGCAGATGGACTCTCCAGATATTTCCACTTAGAAAATGAAGACTCAACTGGGCAAGGTTAGTCTCATCTCCTTACGTTTGGGGGGGAGGGGGTTGTGTAGGAAAGTAGGATCTGCTTCTTATGGTTACCCCCACTTTTTGCTTGATGTTACACTGTTTTTGACTAGTCTGACTGGGATCCTGCTAATCAGGACCCCAGTCTATCTGCTTTCTCCCTAAAATGTTATGACATGTGTGAGAAGTTGGCCTGGTATATGCTGTCCACTAATTATAGTGGGCACCTTGCACCAGTCCAAACAACCCCTTATTGGAGATAGGTAAAAGACAACCTTATTGAAAGCTATCCTAGTGGTAGCTATGGAGAGCAGCCTTCAGGCTAAGTCTTGAAGGAATGTAAAGCAGCTTGTTTTACCAGTCTATAATCTCTTGAGTGACCAAATGAAAGAGCACCACACCAGGTATATATTCAAAATATATGTATTTATTGCTAAACACACCCCTCTAGTCTCTTTATGAGGCTAGAGTTCGAAGTACATAAGTTATAAGTTATTAATTCACAGTAATAGCACAAATACACGTTTGGGCCCTAGGGGCGTACCAAACCATATACCAATAAAGTGGTATGCGAACCACGACTGAACTAGACACTAGGCCTAGAGCCTCTAGAAGTGCTTGGACCACAAGGAACCACCCAAGGTAGTGACACAGGGGACCTACGGGAGACGCATGCAGTGTAAATACACAACCGCGATACGCCGTTGACTTCTATGGAGAAAGTCGGGATCGGGAAAATAGAGAAAAGGGACACTTAGAAGAGGACTAGGACAAAACCCTTTGAGATCTAGGACTTTGAAGAGTCTCTACCCACGGGAGCACCGGAGTACTCGTGTTACCTCACCCAGGGAAGCCGGGTGCATAGGTGCCTTTCGGGGTCGGGTTTCGTCGTCGATTCGAATGGCGATCTGCTGCAAAGTGCTGCTGGCGGCCAAGAGAACAGTGTCCGGGTGGATCCAAGAGTGGATCGGAGTTCTGAAGAACCTGAAAGCAGAGGGGACAGAGTCTGGGTCACTAGCCAGTGACCAGGAAGGCGATGGACAGATGCCCACCGATGTCGAGTGCTTCAGGTGTGTTGACGGTTGTCTTGACTCTTCAGCCACGAGGTCCAGGAGGCGTTGTCGGTGACCAGGAGCAGGATTCGGGCTGGTACACAATGTCTGTCGAGTGCTGAGGTGTCGGCGACCGGATTGGACCCAACAAGCCTTGGCAACGGCAAGTCTTAGTGAAGATGTAGATCGTCGATGGTGCAGACCAGCAAGGTCTGTGGAACTCACCCAGCAAGGGTAAGCGAGGGCAGGCCTGGAGCAACCAGGGTGCCAAGTAAGAAAAGGTTTGGCCTTCGTTAAGGGCTACTAGCCAACGGGCTAGCGACCGCGAAGGAGCCTCGTGACGCCGCACGTGGATCTGGCTTACAGGACACTCGTGGAGTGGGGGCCAGTGATCTTCGGTGCAGGTGGTGCTGGAGGCTAGGGCTACTCGGAGCCCAAAGCACGACTTCTTGGGAGACCCAGAAGAGGATGCACTTGCAAATGTGCTCGGTGTCCAGGGGTCACGGTCTCAAGTCACCCACTATAGCCACGGGCCTCAGCTTTGCTGGGAACTCAGGGTAGCCTCGGGGAAGTCTGAGAATTCACCTCTGGTGATGCGATGACTTCGGCGTCCGACGGGAGCTTCAGAAATGCGAACCGGACAGATGCTTCTTTGGTGCCTGCCAAGCAGGGGAGTCACTCCTTGACCCCAAGGGAGATTCTTCAGTCCTCTAATCGTGAGTAGAGCGTCGAAGGTCCAGGTTTCAGTTTCAGAGTTTCGTCCAGGGATAATCTAAAGTCCTAAGGACTGGGTTCCTACCTTTATACTAAAGATAGGGGTTGGACTACTCTGTGGCCCCACCTCTGGGTGGGTCAGGGCAGAGGGGTGGCTACACCCCTTTCCCTTTGTCCAGTTCGCGCCAAAGCAGGGGCTGCAAGCCCCTGATCCGGTTTGAACTGGGGTATGCACAGGGACACCAGTGCAGGACTTCAAAGCACCCGAAAGTGCTCCCGCCCAGCCCCAATACACATTATCCTGTCTGGGGAGGTGGTCACACCTCCTTGGGACAGGAAACCTATTGTCCAGGCATCCCCTGCCGGAGTTTCGTCCAGCAGCAGGAGGCCATACTCGTGTCTGTGGCAGCAGCATCCATTTTGTGATGCCAGGGCTCTGGAAAGAAGTTACCGGACTAGTCAGAGTTAACATGTCTTTCCCTCTAGAAGGGTGGAATGCTACCCTCGCCGCCAGGATTGGCGGGGGGGTAGTATTCCAAGATGTTTGACACCAAACACGACATGTTTAGGTGCAGCCATTCCAAAGTTAGCATTTTACCGCGAGGATATAATGCGCTTAAGAGTATATGGTCAGGCTGCACTACAAACAGCATCAGAGATGGTCTCCGAATGCTGCAGAGGGGCCCGGCTCATGCAGGGGCACCCTCTCACATAGGAACCACGCACTCTGCCTTTAGGATTGATAAGGCCTGCCTTAGGAGTGACTTATAGGTTTATATGTGTGTATGTATTTCGTGATATAGGTAACCTATATCACAGTAAGGGGTGCATGCACCACCTTACCCAGGCTGCAGTAGCAGACCTGTGGTGTCAGTTTGGATGGCCTTCCAGGGGTGGCATTGTCTTGTGGATTGTTACCTGCCTTGTTATGTTGGCCTAGGCCTGGCTGCCATGCTGCTTTTCTTTGCGCACGTTACACTGAGCCGGGCCTCCCTCACCCTTTGCTCGTGCCAAGTTCTTTTGCACTGTCTGCATTTTCTGTTGTTCACCTTTTTGGGCTCAGTCTGCACAAACATGTACAAGGTCGCATAACAATGTATTCTGGTTCTTCCTGATATGGCCAGTCTCGCGCACCCAGACATAACATTATGTGCAATTGCCATGAAGAATTTGGTATGCTTTTAATACTGTGGTTTACTAGCGATTAACACACTTGGAAAAATCCCTTTCGGTGAGAAGAGCTATGATGTCCTGCTGATGTAATTCTGCATCTAGAGACTGAGGTATGGGGGTTCGCTAGTCAAAGCCCAGAGGTCTTCTATTATTATAATAAACTATCTTACTGCAAGGGGAGGGTGGTAATGTTATTTATACGTTTATCCACTGAGCTCTGAGATGCTTTCCCTGTTTGTATTCTATGGAATTGTAACCATGCTGCTTATATTAGTCATATGCATTATGCTATTAGTACTGACACGTGTACTGTACATTAGAGCACGTAAGTTGGAATAAACATTTTAACCTATCCAGTGTCTCTTCCTACGCACCTTGTGGACAAGTACGAGTGAGTGACGAAAGAGTGTTCTTGCTTCTGCGAGTCCTGAGATAAAGATACCGTGTTCTGGGTTGTCCAAACATTAGTACTTGAGTGCTAATGGGATGCTAAGCTAGTTGGGTTGGGGTTTTTGGGTGCTACGGTATATGGTGGCAAACCACTGTATTCCGGGGTCCCATTTTCCTGTGCATAGCTCTGTGTATGTGCAGAAACCTTATGACATGGCGCGACCACCGTGGGGCAGCTTATCTGCGAGACGCTTGAGTAGTACTTGTGCTTGTCCACAAACCCCTCGCGTACGCTTCCGGAGGCGTATGTGACGGTGATACCTCCTATATTGAATGTTTTATAGGTTCTTTCAAGCTTGATATTATTAAAAAAGGATAGTTAATAGACCCATTTTTGTGCTCCCTGTTAGGTTGTCGAATATAATTGTTTAGTCATGGCTGGTGTGGCGATAGCTGCACATAGTCGAGGAGCACTCCGAGACCACTTAGCTGTGTATGGAGTGCCCGATACTGGGGTCGAGTTGGTCTTTGTGGTTCAAGCCGATGCGGCTTATCACTTTGAAGTGTTTTACACTTGGATCACTTTTGAAGCGGTGGATGCAGGTGATAAGCTGTTTCATGAATATAAGCCCACCGCTGTTCCTGCTGCCTATCGACCCTATACTGTTCTTGAAGTGCCTCTCACGGCTTGGCAGCACCGTGTTTGGTTCAATGGCGCCCTACCACAACCAACTACCGCAGTTCGTTTAGGCCCCTTATCAATTCAGGGGGCCACTTGGCCTGTATTGGCCGGGTATACCCCGCATCCAAATTATCTGGCATTACCGCTTGCGGAACTGCGCACTATGCATACCGAATTGGTGCGAGTGCATCGAGCCTTGGTGACATACGTTACAGGTAGCCTCCATGGAGCTGCTCCTGTAGTCGCAGGCCAACCAGCTATTGCAGCTGGAGTGACTATAAGTCCTGTCATGGTAAATTCTGTGATGGGCAAACGTCCACAAAATAAGGACGACTATCCTTACTGGCTTGCAGAAAAGTTCGATCAGATAGAAGCAGTGTTTCCACATACATCCCCAGTAGATAAACACCGCATCCTCACGATAAGTTTGCCAAAAGACATAATCCCCGATTTGACATCATGTGAAAACTGGGGTAAGGTATTCGCAGCAGTTTATTCAAAATGTTTTGGAACTCCTTCCATGACGGTTCTACCCTCTGTAATTAAAAAAGTACAGGATGAACATGGCCCTGAAGCGGCTGTGGAATTAGGGATGAGACTAGTGGGAGTGTTTGATGTAGTAGCTGAGCTGATCCTTGGAAATGTCAAGGGCGATGCTATGAACTTTCAAGTAGCGAATGCTTTGGCTTTAGTCCCAGAGTTGGACAGGCCTCGCGAATTACCGAAAATAATAGCCCGGGCTTATAAAACAATTGGAAGAAATAGCCTAGGCAACAAGCCTTTTGTAAAAATGCAAACTCAATCGCAAACACAAGTTATACAAACAAAAAGTGCGTCTGAGAAAGATGATAAACCAGTCTTCACTAAAAAGAGTTGGAGACAGAAAAAACAGGGTAAGCAACAAAAGAAGCCGGGGTCGAGAGGCGCTTCCCCAGTTTCGGTTTCTTCTGAACGTACTTATGATTTACGTGATAGGTCAAGGATTAAATCACCAGAAAGGTTTCAGAGCTCTGATACGCGTTCTCCTCGTTCTTCACAGGCCCAGACGTCGTCACAGGCTGGTGGAGGAGGACGGCAAGATAGAGGAAGGGGCCGAGAGGCTCCCCAGGAGCGAGACCAACCTCGACAACAAGTCAGAGGTAAAGCAGAAGACTTTCATCTTCCTCGACCGCAATTTCAGAAGAAAAGGTTGCCGCTGTCACAGCGAAATATGCCTCAGACCGTGAGAACGAGACTCCAGAATTGGACGTGGGCAGTGACCCTCCTAGACAGCGCCGCGGAAGTTACCATAGTGCGGGAGGCGCTACGTCCTCATATGGAGGCGACAGCAACTGAAACATTCGTTACTGTAGAGACAGCTGACACGAGAGTGGCACCCCCTGACAGACTATATAATATAGTTATACAAATTGAAGGTGACATACCGCGTGAAATAAAAGGGATTTTTTGGGAAAATCTAACCTCTTCATATGACATTTTGTTAGCAGAGGTGGATTGGCCACCCCCATTCGTTTTAGCTGCACATAAAGGAGAGGAGGTAATCCTTCCAAGCTTTTCAAAGCATGTCCCAAAAGACAAAGCTGAAGCACTTGCAGCTGAGTGGGCTGTGTACCTGGCACCAGCGTTATACCGCAACCATGTGGGATGGGATGAAGAATCACCTCCTCATGCAATACCTTTGCGGTCACTACCGCAGCCACAACCCCAATATCCCATCAAACGGCAGGCAAAAGGCCCCGTCTCCGAAATTCTGACACAGTTGGAATATCAGGGAGTAATTGAACCATGCGTATCACCTATGAACAATCCCCTTTTCGTGGTTTCTAAACCCGATGGATCGTACCGCTTAGTTTTGGATTACCGGCATTTAAATACTCATTGTCGGAACTTTGCGGTGCAAAATACACACAGTTCTGCGCTTGTAGACAGTCTTGTTCGTAAAAAATACAAAACGACACTTGACCTTTCAAACGGTTTCTACACGCACAACCTGGCCCCGGAGAGTGGTCAATGGACCGCATTCACATCCGGTGGTAAATTATTCCAGTTCCGGCGTTTACCCATGGGCTATAAAAATAGTCCGGGTATATTCGCCGCCCGTGTTGTTTCTTTGTTAAATGACATTGATCAAGACGCATGTTCGTATGTAGATGACATCTATCTGACAGACGACGAGTTATATCAGCATCTGTCCCGTGTGGACCGCATTATTCTTGAATTTGCGGAGCAGGGTTACAAATTTAACTTTGCTAAGTCACACATTGCTGAATTTACCGTTCTGTTCTTGGGCTATGAGCTCAATAACGAAGGTAAGGGCTTAGCCCCCATTTCTTGGAAAAATGTGCACATTTGTGCCCCCCAAATACTCTGAAGAAACTTCAGTCTTTGCTGGGTTTCTTGAATTTCGGGCGTACTTACATTCCCGAATATGCCCAGCGTATCAAGCCTCTGTATGCTTTGATACAACCTACTTATTCAAGGTCTTGCTGGCTGCCTGAGCATACCTCAATTCTGCAGTCTTTGCAGACAGACCTTTTGGAGTCTAAATATCTTTTGACTCGTGATAACCACACAAACCTGGTGATTAGAATAATTCCGGGGGCGGTGGGATTCACATACTTAACCTTTAATGAAGGTGATACAGTACCCATCGCATACAAGTCACATCTGTACACTTCCGCTGAATTGCGCTTTACATCTGTTGAAAAAGTTCTGACTGCAGTGCAAATGGCGATTCTAAAAGAACGCGCACTGGCACAGGGTAAGCGGATTCTGGTGGTAACACCCTGTCCTGCCCTGGAGGCAGTAACAAAGGCAAGTGTACCGAACTCTAAAGCAATGCATCCCCGTTGGATACAATGGGCTACATCTTTGACGTCATCAGACGTCACCTTTGTTTTCGATTCTTCTCTTCAGACTCAGGAGTTCTTACAGTATGAATTCGTTCATCCTCCTCCTCTGTTTTTGTTGCCGCTTGAGGATTACAAATGTGTGATCTACACCGATGGTTCGGCGCAACCGGCCACTGGGTCCAAGCACGCTTATTCTGCTGCATGTGCTATTGTTGCGGGATTCTTTGTGGATGGCAAGTTCAAATCCACTGTAGTGCACACACGCACACTTGGAGACAGTACGGCACAATTGGCCGAGCTGCATGCATTGCTACTTGCACTTGAGTTCGCTTCACAGGATGAGACCACTCTTATTGTATGTGATTCTTTTTACTGTGTACAATCTTACAATGACAATCTGTTTTTCTGGTCGAAAAACGACTACAAGGACGCAAAAGGGAGCACAATTAAGCATAAAATGCTTTGGGTTCGAGTGGCAGAATTGCAACAACGTCTGCCCCTCACACAGGTGGTTCACACCTTAGGCCATCAGCGGGTGGGCGCACACGCTATTGGTAACGATCTGGCAGATGAAGCTGCCCGTTCAGCAGTAGTCACGTGTTCAGTAGCAGCGGTTACCAGGTCCATGTCTAAAATAGACCCTGTTATATTAGCAGCTATTGCTGCAACCAAGGAAGGTAATAATTACCCTACAGGTTTCCCTTCCAAGTATTCTTACACATTAAGTCCCGATCAGGTTCCTTATGTAACTATACCTGACGTTGGAGATCGGCTGATCCCCAACGCGGACCGCAGGAGTGCCTTGATATCAGCTGCACACGAAGGCATGGCTTCTGCTCATGCAGGTGTATCAGCTACGGTTTCCATCTTGCAGCAGCGTTATTGGTGGCGTGGATTGTATAAAGACACCCGTGCATTTGTGCTTTCTTGCGACGTTTGTCAACAGATTAAGCCTTCCACGGTAACACGTCCACCACAAACACCGCTCTGCATTGCTAACAGACCCTTTGGGTGTGTTTACTTGGATCACTGCGGTCCATTCTCATCAGACACTGCCTATAAATACATCTTAGTGGCAGTGGACTCGTGCACACGGTTTCTCTGGGTCTGGCCACAACGGAGTGCTGACGCCCGAAATGTAATCAGGGATTTGCGTGTCTTTGTGGGAATTTTCGCATGCGGCACCTTCCATTCGGACCAAGGTCCAGCGTTTGCCTCTAGGGCTTACAAGGATGCAATGGCTTCGCTTGGGGTGCGGGTGAAATTTTCGTCTCCGTATAGGCCTGAGGGCAACTCTATCGTTGAACGAATGAACCGTGACTTAAAGCAATCCTTAACAGCTAGGGTTATAGGTACTGGCAGGAACTGGCTGGCCCATTTGTATACCGTTCAGCGTGCACTTAATAATCTCCCTAGAAGACCTCTGGGTGGGCGGACCCCATACGAAATGCTCTTTGGCATAAGAATGTTTGTGCCTGACCTTGAGGGTCCAGACATCGCGGCGCAATCCGCCAAGTTTGATGTAGATAACCATTCTGCTATGTTACAGGACTTACAAGAAGCCCGAGACAAACTTGCAACTACACATTTGCCTTCAGCCACAGATCCTGCGTTGCAGATTCCGGTAGCCGGCTGGCTTCCGAAAGTTGGAGAACTGGTTCGAGAGAAGGTTGAAAACAAAAAGAATTTGGCCCCTCTTTTCGTGCACCGGTTCCAGTTCTTGGCCTGAAGGGAACACGTACAGTCATTTTACCACCGCTTCCTGGTCGCAAAGAGAACAGATACATCTCAGTTGAAAATGTCAAGCTACAGCGCCTGGCCGATCCTGAATAGTGTCACACCAGCGGTCTCTTGTCCTGCCATTTATCGGACATATGTTCGTGGCCCATCTACACGAACGGTCGCTGATGCTGTAATTGAGATGGTCGATTTGCCTGAATCCTCTATTTTGCCTGAAACTATAATTGATCCCCAACTCTCCACCAACATCGACGAGGACGAGTATACTTATCCTGCATCTGAATCGGTGGCACATCAACCAACAACGCCACTTGGCCCGGCTCGTTATTCTTTTGATTCGGATTCCACCTCTTCAAAAGTCCCATCCAAGTTCAGTATTTTTGTATCCTGGTTTAGAGACAATTTTTTGATTCCACCCTGGACATACCTCTGGTTGGTACTTTTCTTGATATTTTTGTTCATGTCCATTGGCTTTGTCACAGTGTTTTTTCTACTAATTAATGGTCACTATTTACCTGAACGCTCTGCTGTAGACTCTGTTTCTGGAACTTTGGCTCCTCATTCCTCGTCTCACATCATGAAGCGTGACCACACATTTGTGAACATTTCAGCCTTCCCAGTTGCTGATGGCATCGTATGGGATGCAGTGAACTATCAAATCCATGGTCCGACGGAAATTATTAATGTACCTAATGTCCTTCGTGTTTCAATGGGTGATGTAGTACAAAATAATATTCATTCTGATGATTGGGATGTGCATGCCGTTGAAGCATTGTTTGCCGATTTAAAATATTATGCATCTTTTAATGCTGAAGATCTATATATGAATTCTGCTAATTATGCCGATTTGTATTGTTACCAACATTGGGGTAATCATTTTCTTCATAAGCCCAGTGCCCTGCGAAGTTCTGTTAACTTCACCCAATGGGAACATTGTCCAAACCCCTTGCCAGGTAGCTCTCAAACTCTTCGGAATAAGTTTAATTATTTTACTGATTTTAATCGGTCGAACCCTGCATCCTATTATTTTAGACTAAATAACACATCAACTCAGAAAATTATGTTGACACACACCAAATTGCTTTATTCAGGTTCCTTTCTGAGTGCCCTAGCTGTGGGTGGTTATGAGTACTGGGACAATACAGTGGATTTAAAATCTATTTGGGGCTCCAAGCCATGGCAGGTACAGGGAACCGAGGCGTTGCATCGTGCTTGCCTCATCCCTACCCAAATTATGTTCCTAAATGCTTCCATCTATCAGACTACATGTTGGGGCTTAGCAACCACTAAACAATTGAATACGCCATCAATACCATCCCTGTCGAGTTTTCCAAATGAAAGCTCACGATTCAATATGTCCATTGTGTCCCTGCAGGCAATGTTACAGAATAATTCGTTTAATGTTTCTAAGCTGGTTCAGTCACCCTGGTTAATATGGCCTATATCATCTAATGCATGTCAAATGCGTTTTCATGATACTGGTGCTAGCTACACACAGAATAGGCCTGATCCGAGGTTTACTGATGCCCGTACTGTCACTACATACTCTGTTGGTAAATTATGCAAACAATGGCTGCAACATTCGTCCCTTGATTCTGTTAAACAACATTTGTCCCTCCTTACAGGCAATATTGATCTGTCCGACTTTGTTTTGGGACCTCGTGGTCCCCGACCTAAGAGATTCATTTATGAAACGTATAATGAACTCTGGAAGCTATCACAAATGGAAGCTGCTTCCCGTCTTCGGGAAATAGATCAAGCAAATATGGAAAAGGTGCTTGCTGTTGTTGACAATAGTATTAATACCCTGTCTTCTCGCATTTACACTTTAGAGAATATTGTGTCCTCTGTTGTTGATATTGTACAAGATGATGTTTCTGTGTTATATCATGGTCAGAATCAATTGCGCTCAGTTATGCAGTTTGCATGGACTTTGCAAACACTTAAGTTAGGTAAAGTTCCTTGGCATTTCTTGAACACCTCTGCCTTATTTCTACCTTTTAACTTAACTGATAAACAGCAATTTATGTCCATGAAGGATGCAACTTACACTCTATTACATATCGAAAAGGTGGATCCTTTGCCGTTCTCTGTTGCAGAACTCGATTCTGCTGTATGGCTAGTTCATGGGGTTATCGTTTTACCTTTTTCCTTGTTTGAATTTGACTCGTGCATGAAACATTATCCTGTGGGCCGTTACCGGCCATTGGGCAGTGCTTTCCTGCATGAACTCTGGTCCTTGCCTTTCATGTATAAATGCCTTCGGGACGGCAAGGAAGTCTTTCTCACGGGGGAGTACTGCGACTCGACTATAGGTCATTCGCTTATTTGTAAACACATTAAATTGCATGGCTCATGTAGCGTTTCCTCTCCTAATCTTGCTTGTGTGCTGAAAGGTATTCCTGCTCCTGTTATTTCACCTACTTTCACTCTCCTTTCCAATGGTAGTTATTTACTTTTAAATAACGAAAACTGTTGTGGCCTGCAGGCTGGCATTCCTTACATTGTAACAGTTTCGCACAGAGTTGTCTGCTGCAAAAATGTGCTTTATCCTCCCCCTCATGGCAAGGTTGATATCTCTATTTGGCCTTCCATCCCTACCATGGAAGCAGATTTCAATAGACTGAGCAGAATAAAGGCACTATTATTAAACGAGGAAGTTATGCTCACGTCCGCCCGGGAGACATTCATTCTCCAGGTGGCGAGTACCCACAGTGAAATACAGGCCCTTTTAAACACTAATCTCCCCCAACATTTTGGGGAGTTAATACATCGTATTTTTAACGCATCTAACACTGAAGGCCTAGTACACTTTTTTAAGGTCGTTGGGTCGGGCTTGGTGTCCTCCTTCCAAACTATTTTTGGTGTCATCCCGGCTTTCATACATTCTATATTTTCCAGTGTCTTTGGCGGTTTCCCATTGATCCTCGCTTTAGCGGCTGGTGTCTTGCTCTTAATTTGCTTTCTGCGCAATGGCTGCTCCCCGATGGGACCTGCTCGATCCAGAACGCCTCCAGCTGCTCCGTGAGCGCCTTTTGGCCGGTTTTGGTGTCTTGCCATTGGCGACACTGAGTGTGTCATATACTCTTTCATTTCGCTTTGCGTATTTCACTTGCGTGCAACCTGTGATGACTTGTGTCCGCTGTCCTTTCACCTGGACTCTGGATTATTGCCTCTCCAATTCGTCATTGTCTGTTCCGGATTTTGTTCAGTTGATGGGTCCCTTAGAGGCCCATGAGCAGGACTGTTCCGTCGCTGGCTGTATGGCGCGTGCGGCTGCACTGGGGATTTTGGCGCAATGGGATATCTGGGCGGCTGCCCAGGATCTCCTACAACGAAGCTGTTTCAATTATCACGCAAGCTGTCCCGCATTGCTTCTGGATGCTCCCTTTGCTGAGGAGCATTCCTGCTCTTTTGAACTCATGGATTGGATGGCATCTATGTTTTTTGACGATTCCAATGATGAACTCTTGGAGGGTATGGCTTTTTTCTGCACTTTCACTTTCATGGATTGACCTGCCCTTCGCCGTTTGGGCGCTCCCTGTGCTCCGACGTCTGTTTTCTCCTCTGATGGGCCTCTGTCCTGGCCGCCGGACTGTCCAGGGGAGGGTGTCTTGTGGATTGTTACCTGCCTTGTTATGTTGGCCTAGGCCTGGCTGCCATGCTGCTTTTCTTTGCGCACGTTACACTGAGCCGGGCCTTCCTCGCCCTTTGCTCGTGCCAAGTTCTTTTGCACTGTCTGCATTTTCTGTTGTTCACCTTTTTGGGCTCAGTCTGCACAAACATGTACAAGGTCGCATAACAATGTATTTCTGGTTCTTCCTGATATGGCCAGTCTCGCGCACCCAGACATAACATTATGTGCAATTGCCATGAAGAATTTGGTATGCTTTTAATACTGTGGTTTACTAGCGCTTAACACACTTGGAGAAATCCCTTTCAGTGAGAAGAGCTATGATGTCCTGCTGATGTAATTCTGCATCTAGAGACTGAGGTATGGGGGTTCGCTAGTCAAAGCCCAGAGGTCTTCTATTATTATAATAAACTATCTTACTGCAAGGGGAGGGTGGTAATGTTATTTATACGTTTATCCACTGAGCTCTGAGATGCTTTCCCCGTTTGTATTCTATGGAATTGTAACCATGCTGCTTATATTAGTCATATGCATTATGCTATTAGTACTGACACGTGTACTGTACATTAGAGCACGTAAGTTGGAATAAACATTTTAACCTATCCAGTGTCTCTTCCTACGCACCTTGTGGACAAGTACGAGTGAGTGACGAAAGAGTGTTCTTGCTTCTGCGAGTCCTGAGATAAAGATACCGTGTTCTGGGTTGTCCAAACATTAGTACTTGGGTGCTAATGGGATGCTAAGCTAGTTGGGTTGGGGTTTTTGGGTGCTACGGTATATGGTGGCAAACCACTGTATTCCGGGGTCCCATTTTCCTGTGCATAGCTCTGTGTATGTGCAGAAACCTTATGACATGGCGCGACCACCGTGGGGCAGCTTATCTGCGAGACGCTTGAGTAGTACTTGTGCTTGTCCACAAACCCCTCGCGTACGCTTCCGGAGGCGTATGTGACGGTGATACCTCCTATATTGAATGTTTTATAGGTTCTTTCAAGCTTGATATTATTAAAAAAGGTTAGTTAATAGACCCATTTTTGTGCTCCCTGTTAGGTTGTCGAATATAATTGTTTAGTCATGGCTGGTGTGGCGATAGCTGCACATAGTCGAGGAGCACTCCGAGACCACTTAGCTGTGTATGGAGTGCCCGATACTGGGGTCGAGTTGGTCTTTGTGGTTCAAGCCGATGCGGCTTATCACTTTGAAGTGTTTTACACTTGGATCACTTTTGAAGCGGTGGATGCAGGTGATAAGCTGTTTCATGAATATAAGCCCACCGCTGTTCCTGCTGCCTATCGACCCTATACTGTTCTTGAAGTGCCTCTCACGGCTTGGCAGCACCGTGTTTGGTTCAATGGCGCCCTACCACAACCAACTACCGCAGTTCGTTTAGGCCCCTTATCAATTCAGGGGGCCACTTGGCCTGTATTGGCCGGGTATACCCCGCATCCAAATTATCTGGCATTACCGCTTGCGGAACTGCGCACTATGCATACCGAATTGGTGCGAGTGCATCGAGCCTTGGTGACATACGTTACAGGTAGCCTCCATGGAGCTGCTCCTGTAGTCGCAGGCCAACCAGCTATTGCAGCTGGAGTGACTATAAGTCCTGTCATGGTAAATTCTGTGATGGGCAAACGTCCACAAAATAAGGACGACTATCCTTACTGGCTTGCAGAAAAGTTCGATCAGATAGAAGCAGTGTTTCCACATACATCCCCAGTAGATAAACACCGCATCCTCACGATAAGTTTGCCAAAAGACATAATCCCCGATTTGACATCATGTGAAAACTGGGGTAAGGTATTCGCAGCAGTTTATTCAAAATGTTTTGGAACTCCTTCCATGACGGTTCTACCCTCTGTAATTAAAAAAGTACAGGATGAACATGGCCCTGAAGCGGCTGTGGAATTAGGGATGAGACTAGTGGGAGTGTTTGATGTAGTAGCTGAGCTGATCCTTGGAAATGTCAAGGGCGATGCTATGAACTTTCAAGTAGCGAATGCTTTGGCTTTAGTCCCAGAGTTGGACAGGCCTCGCGAATTACCGAAAATAATAGCCCGGGCTTATAAAACAATTGGAAGAAATAGCCTAGGCAACAAGCCTTTTGTAAAAATGCAAACTCAATCGCAAACACAAGTTATACAAACAAAAAGTGCATCTGAGAAAGATGATAAACCAGTCTTCACTAAAAAGAGTTGGAGACAGAAAAAACAGGGTAAGCAACAAAAGAAGCCGGGGTCGAGAGGCGCTTCCCCAGTTTCGGTTTCTTCTGAACGTACTTATGATTTACGTGATAGGTCAAGGATTAAATCACCAGAAAGGTTTCAGAGCTCTGATACGCGTTCTCCTCGTTCTTCACAGGCCCAGACGTCGTCACAGGCTGGTGGAGGAGGACGGCAAGATAGAGGAAGGGGCCGAGAGGCTCCCCAGGAGCGAGACCAACCTCGACAACAAGTCAGAGGTAAAGCAGAAGACTTTCATCTTCCTCGACCGCAATTTCAGAAGAAAAAGGTTGCCGCTGTCACAGCGAAATATGCCTCAGACCGTGAGAACGAGACTCCAGAATTGGACGTGGGCAGTGACCCTCCTAGACAGCGCCGCGGAAGTTACCATAGTGCGGGAGGCGCTACGTCCTCATATGGAGGCGACAGCAACTGAAACATTCGTTACTGTAGAGACAGCTGACACGAGAGTGGCACCCCCTGACAGACTATATAATATAGTCATACAAATTGAAGGTGACATACCGCGTGAAATAAAAGGGATTTTTTGGGAAAATCTAACCTCTTCATATGACATTTTGTTAGCAGAGGTGGATTGGCCACCCCCATTCGTTTTAGCTGCACATAAAGGAGAGGAGGTAATCCTTCCAAGCTTTTCAAGGCATGTCCCAAAAGACAAAGCTGAAGCACTTGCAGCTGAGTGGGCTGTGTACCTGGCACCAGCGTTATACCGCAACCATGTGGGATGGGATGAAGAATCACCTCCTCATGCAATACCTTTGCGGTCACTACCGCAGCCACAACCCCAATATCCCATCAAACGGCAGGCAAAAGGCCCCGTCTCCGAAATTCTGACACAGTTGGAATATCAGGGAGTAATTGAACCATGCGTATCACCTATGAACAATCCCCTTTTCGTGGTTTCTAAACCCGATGGATCGTACCGCTTAGTTTTGGATTACCGGCATTTAAATACTCATTGTCGGAACTTTGCGGTGCAAAATACACACAGTTCTGCGCTTGTAGACAGTCTTGTTCGTAAAAAATACAAAACGACACTTGACCTTTCAAACGGTTTCTACACGCACAACCTGGCCCCGGAGAGTGGTCAATGGACCGCATTCACATCCGGTGGTAAATTATTCCAGTTCCGGCGTTTACCCATGGGCTATAAAAATAGTCCGGGTATATTCGCCGCCCGTGTTGTTTCTTTGTTAAATGACATTGATCAAGACGCATGTTCGTATGTAGATGACATCTATCTGACAGACGACGAGTTATATCAGCATCTGTCCCGTGTGGACCGCATTATTCTTGAATTTGCGGAGCAGGGTTACAAATTTAACTTTGCTAAGTCACACATTGCTGAATTTACCGTTCTGTTCTTGGGCTATGAGCTCAATAACGAAGGTAAGGGCTTAGCCCCCCATTTCTTGGAAAAATGTGCACATTTGTGCCCCCCAAATACTCTGAAGAAACTTCAGTCTTTGCTGGGTTTCTTGAATTTCGGGCGTACTTACATTCCCGAATATGCCCAGCGTATCAAGCCTTTGTATGCTTTGATACAACCTACTTATTCAAGGTCTTGCTGGCTGCCTGAGCATACCTCAATTCTGCAGTCTTTGCAGACAGACCTTTTGGAGTCTAAATATCTTTTGACTCGTGATAACCACACAAACCTGGTGATTAGAATAATTCCGGGGGCGGTGGGATTCACATACTTAACCTTTAATGAAGGTGATACAGTACCCATCGCATACAAGTCACATCTGTACACTTCCGCTGAATTGCGCTTTACATCTGTTGAAAAAGTTCTGACTGCAGTGCAAATGGCGATTCTAAAAGAACGCGCACTGGCACAGGGTAAGCGGATTCTGGTGGTAACACCCTGTCCTGCCCTGGAGGCAGTAACAAAGGCAAGTGTACCGAACTCTAAAGCAATGCATCCCCGTTGGATACAATGGGCTACATCTTTGACGTCATCGGACGTCACCTTTGTTTTCGATTCTTCTCTTCAGACTCAGGAGTTCTTACAGTATGAATTCGTTCATCCTCCTCCTTTGTTTTTACTGCCGCTTGAGGATTACAAATGTGTGATCTACACCGATGGTTCGGCGCAACCGGCCACTGGGTCCAAGCACGCTTATTCTGCTGCATGTGCTATTGTTGCGGGATTCCTTTGTGGATGGCAAGTTCAAATCCACTGTAGTGCACACTCGCACACTTGGAGATAGTACCGCACAATTGGCCGAGCTGCATGCATTGCTACTTGCACTTGAGTTCGCTTCACAGGATGAGACCACTCTTATTGTATGTGATTCTTTTTACTGTGTACAATCTTACAATGACAATCTGTTTTTCTGGTCGAAAAACGACTACAAGGACGCAAAAGGGAGCACAATTAAGCATAAAATGCTTTGGGTTCGAGTGGCAGAATTGCAACAACGTCTGCCCCTCACACAGGTGGTTCACACCTTAGGCCATCAGCGGGTGGGCGCACACGCTATTGGTAACGATCTGGCAGATGAAGCTGCCCGTTCAGCAGTAGTCACGTGTTCAGTAGCAGCGGTTACCAGGTCCATGTCTAAAATAGACCCTGTTATATTAGCAGCTATTGCTGCAACCAAGGAAGGTAATAATTACCCTACAGGTTTCCCTTCCAAGTATTCTTACACATTAAGTCCCGATCAGGTTCCTTATGTAACTATACCTGACGTTGGAGATCGGCTGATCCCCAACGCGGACCGCAGGAGTGCCTTGATATCAGCTGCACACGAAGGCATGGCTTCTGCTCATGCAGGTGTGTCAGCTACGGTTTCCATCTTGCAGCAGCGTTATTGGTGGCGTGGGTTATATAAAGACACCCGTGCATTTGTGCTTTCTTGCGACGTTTGTCAACAGATTAAGCCTTCCACGGTAACACGTCCACCACAAACACCGCTCTGCATTGCTAACAGACCCTTTGGGTGTGTTTACTTGGATCACTGCGGTCCATTCTCATCAGACACTGCCTATAAATACATCTTAGTGGCAGTGGACTCGTGCACACGGTTTCTCTGGGTCTGGCCACAACGGAGTGCTGACGCCCGAAATGTAATCAGGGATTTGCGTGTCTTTGTGGGAATTTTCGCATGCGGCACCTTCCATTCGGACCAAGGTCCAGCGTTTGCCTCTAGGGCTTACAAGGATGCAATGGCTTCGCTTGGGGTGCGGGTGAAATTTTCGTCTCCGTATAGGCCTGAGGGCAACTCTATCGTTGAACGAATGAACCGTGACTTAAAGCAATCCTTAACAGCTAGGGTTATAGGTACTGGCAGGAACTGGCTGGCCCATTTGTATACCGTTCAGCGTGCACTTAATAATCTCCCTAGAAGACCTCTGGGTGGGCGGACCCCATACGAAATGCTCTTTGGCATAAGAATGTTTGTGCCTGACCTTGAGGGTCCAGACATCGCGGCGCAATCCGCCAAGTTTGATGTAGATAACCATTCTGCTATGTTACAGGACTTACAAGAAGCCCGAGACAAACTTGCAACTACACATTTGCCTTCAGCCACAGATCCTGCGTTGCAGATTCCGGTAGCCGGCTGGCTTCCGAAAGTTGGAGAACTGGTTCGAGAGAAGGTTGAAAACAAAAAAGAATTTGGCCCCTCTTTTCGTGCACCGGTTCCAGTTCTTGGCCTGAAGGGAACACGTACAGTCATTTTACCACCGCTTCCTGGTCGCAAAGAGAACAGATACATCTCAGTTGAAAATGTCAAGCTACAGCGCCTGGCCGATCCTGAATAGTGTCACACCAGCGGTCTCTTGTCCTGCCATTTATCGGACATATGTTCGTGGCCCATCTACACGAACGGTCGCTGATGCTGTAATTGAGATGGTCGATTTGCCTGAATCCTCTATTTTGCCTGAAACTATAATTGATCCCCAACTCTCCACCAACATCGACGAGGACGAGTATACTTATCCTGCATCTGAATCGGTGGCACATCAACCAACAACGCCACTTGGCCCGGCTCGTTATTCTTTTGATTCGGATTCCACCTCTTCAAAAGTCCCATCCAAGTTCAGTATTTTTGTATCCTGGTTTAGAGACAATTTTTTGATTCCACCCTGGACATACCTCTGGTTGGTACTTTTCTTGATATTTTTGTTCATGTCCATTGGCTTTGTCACAGTGTTTTTTCTACTAATTAATGGTCACTATTTACCTGAACGCTCTGCTGTAGACTCTGTTTCTGGAACTTTGGCTCCTCATTCCTCGTCTCACATCATGAAGCGTGACCACACATTTGTGAACATTTCAGCCTTCCCAGTTGCTGATGGCATCGTATGGGATGCAGTGAACTATCAAATCCATGGTCCGACGGAAATTATTAATGTACCTAATGTCCTTCGTGTTTCAATGGGTGATGTAGTACAAAATAATATTCATTCTGATGATTGGGATGTGCATGCCGTTGAAGCATTGTTTGCCGATTTAAAATATTATGCATCTTTTAATGCTGAAGATCTATATATGAATTCTGCTAATTATGCCGATTTGTATTGTTACCAACATTGGGGTAATCATTTTCTTCATAAGCCCAGTGCCCTGCGAAGTTCTGTTAACTTCACCCAATGGGAACATTGTCCAAACCCCTTGCCAGGTAGCTCTCAAACTCTTCGGAATAAGTTTAATTATTTTACTGATTTTAATCGGTCGAACCCTGCATCCTATTATTTTAGACTAAATAACACATCAACTCAGAAAATTATGTTGACACACACCAAATTGCTTTATTCAGGTTCCTTTCTGAGTGCCCTAGCTGTGGGTGGTTATGAGTACTGGGACAATACAGTGGATTTAAAATCTATTTGGGGCTCCAAGCCATGGCAGGTACAGGGAACCGAGGCGTTGCATCGTGCTTGCCTCATCCCTACCCAAATTATGTTCCTAAATGCTTCCATCTATCAGACTACATGTTGGGGCTTAGCAACCACTAAACAATTGAATACGCCATCAATACCATCCCTGTCGAGTTTTCCAAATGAAAGCTCACGATTCAATATGTCCATTGTGTCCCTGCAGGCAATGTTACAGAATAATTCGTTTAATGTTTCTAAGCTGGTTCAGTCACCCTGGTTAATATGGCCTATATCATCTAATGCATGTCAAATGCGTTTTCATGATACTGGTGCTAGCTACACACAGAATAGGCCTGATCCGAGGTTTACTGATGCCCGTACTGTCACTACATACTCTGTTGGTAAATTATGCAAACAATGGCTGCAACATTCGTCCCTTGATTCTGTTAAACAACATTTGTCCCTCCTTACAGGCAATATTGATCTGTCCGACTTTGTTTTGGGACCTCGTGGTCCCCGACCTAAGAGATTCATTTATGAAACGTATAATGAACTCTGGAAGCTATCACAAATGGAAGCTGCTTCCCGTCTTCGGGAAATAGATCAAGCAAATATGGAAAAGGTGCTTGCTGTTGTTGACAATAGTATTAATACCCTGTCTTCTCGCATTTACACTTTAGAGAATATTGTGTCCTCTGTTGTTGATATTGTACAAGATGATGTTTCTGTGTTATATCATGGTCAGAATCAATTGCGCTCAGTTATGCAGTTTGCATGGACTTTGCAAACACTTAAGTTAGGTAAAGTTCCTTGGCATTTCTTGAACACCTCTGCCTTATTTCTACCTTTTAACTTAACTGATAAACAGCAATTTATGTCCATGAAGGATGCAACTTACACTCTATTACATATCGAAAAGGTGGATCCTTTGCCGTTCTCTGTTGCAGAACTCGATTCTGCTGTATGGCTAGTTCATGGGGTTATCGTTTTACCTTTTTCCTTGTTTGAATTTGACTCGTGCATGAAACATTATCCTGTGGGCCGTTACCGGCCATTGGGCAGTGCTTTCCTGCATGAACTCTGGTCCTTGCCTTTCATGTATAAATGCCTTCGGGACGGCAAGGAAGTCTTTCTCACGGGGGAGTACTGCGACTCGACTATAGGTCATTCGCTTATTTGTAAACACATTAAATTGCATGGCTCATGTAGCGTTTCCTCTCCTAATCTTGCTTGTGTGCTGAAAGGTATTCCTGCTCCTGTTATTTCACCTACTTTCACTCTCCTTTCCAATGGTAGTTATTTACTTTTAAATAACGAAAACTGTTGTGGCCTGCAGGCTGGCATTCCTTACATTGTAACAGTTTCGCACAGGGTTGTCTGCTGCAAAAATGTGCTTTATCCTCCCCCTCATGGCAAGGTTGATATCTCTATTTGGCCTTCCATCCCTACCATGGAAGCAGATTTCAATAGACTGAGCAGAATAAAGGCACTATTATTAAACGAGGAAGTTATGCTCACGTCCGCCCGGGAGACATTCATTCTCCAGGTGGCGAGTACCCACAGTGAAATACAGGCCCTTTTAAACACTAATCTCCCCCAACATTTTGGGGAGTTAATACATCGTATTTTTAACGCATCTAACACTGAAGGCCTAGTACACTTTTTTAAGGTCGTTGGGTCGGGCTTGGTGTCCTCCTTCCAAACTATTTTTGGTGTCATCCCGGCTTTCATACATTCTATATTTTCCAGTGTCTTTGGCGGTTTCCCATTGATCCTCGCTTTAGCGGCTGGTGTCTTGCTCTTAATTTGCTTTCTGCGCAATGGCTGCTCCCCGATGGGACCTGCTCGATCCAGAACGCCTCCAGCTGCTCCGTGAGCGCCTTTTGGCCGGTTTTGGTGTCTTGCCATTGGCGACACTGAGTGTGTCATATACTCTTTCATTTCGCTTTGCGTATTTCACTTGCGTGCAACCTGTGATGACTTGTGTCCGCTGTCCTTTCACCTGGACTCTGGATTATTGCCTCTCCAATTCGTCATTGTCTGTTCCGGATTTTGTTCAGTTGATGGGTCCCTTAGAGGCCCATGAGCAGGACTGTTCCGTCGCTGGCTGTATGGCGCGTGCGGCTGCACTGGGGATTTTGGCGCAATGGGATATCTGGGCGGCTGCCCAGGATCTCCTACAACGAAGCTGTTTCAATTATCACGCAAGCTGTCCCGCATTGCTTCTGGATGCTCCCTTTGCTGAGGAGCATTCCTGCTCTTTTGAACTCATGGATTGGATGGCATCTATGTTTTTTGACGATTCCAATGATGAACTCTTGGAGGGTATGGCTTTTTTCTGCACTTTCACTTTCATGGATTGACCTGCCCTTCGCCGTTTGGGCGCTCCCTGTGCTCCGACGTCTGCTTTTTCCTCTGATGGCCTCTGTCCTGGCCGCCGGACTGTCCAGGGGAGGGTGTCTTGTGGATTGTTACCTGCCTTGTTATGTTGGCCTAGGCCTGGCTGCCATGCTGCTTTTCTTTGCGCACGTTACACTGAGCCGGGCCTCCCTCGCCCTTTGCTCGTGCCAAGTTCTTTTGCACTGTCTGCATTTTCTGTTGTTCACCTTTTTGGGCTCAGTCTGCACAAACATGTACAAGGTCGCATAACAATGTATTCTGGTTCTTCCTGATATGGCCAGTCTCGCGCACCCAGACATAACATTATGTGCAATTGCCATGAAGAATTTGGTATGCTTTTAATACTGTGGTTTACTAGCGCTTAACACACTTGGAGAAATCCCTTTCGGTGAGAAGAGCTATGATGTCCTGCTGATGTAATTCTGCATCTAGAGACTGAGGTATGGGGGTTCGCTAGTCAAAGCCCAGAGGTCTTCTATTATTATAATAAACTATCTTACTGCAAGGGGAGGGTGGTAATGTTATTTATACGTTTATCCACTGAGCTCTGAGATGCTTTCCCCGTTTGTATTCTATGGAATTGTAACCATGCTGCTTATATTAGTCATATGCATTATGCTATTAGTACTGACACGTGTACTGTACATTAGAGCACGTAAGTTGGAATAAACATTTTAACCTATCCAGTGTCTCTTCCTACGCACCTTGTGGACAAGTACGAGTGAGTGACGAAAGAGTGTTCTTGCTTCTGCGAGTCCTGAGATAAAGATACCGTGTTCTGGGTTGTCCAAACATTAGTACTTGAGTGCTAATGGGATGCTAAGCTAGTTGGGTTGGGGTTTTTGGGTGCTACGGTATATGGTGGCAAACCACTGTATTCCGGGGTCCCATTTTCCTGTGCATAGCTCTGTGTATGTGCAGAAACCTTATGACAGCATAATACATGCTGCAGCCCCTGGCAGGCCTCTGAGGTACCTATGCCCTTGGTACATAGTATACCATATACTAGGGACTTATAAGGGCACTCCAGATCCCAATCAGTGATGTGCCTAAGGCACATGGAAACCATTTTAGAGAGGAAGCAGCTAGGCTGGGGTTCTGATTAGCAGGGCCCCAGCCAGACTAATGTCGAAAAACAGTGAAGCATCAGCAAAAAGTGGGGGTACCCATGTGAAGCAGATCCTACTCTCCTACAACATGTACTTAGGTACACTCCAGATTGGATACTGGGGTACACTTATCAGTCCCTAGTATATGGTACACATGTACCCAGGGCATAGGTACCCCAGAGGCCTCCCATGGGCTGAAGCATGTACTATGCCACCCATGAGAGGCCATGCAAATTGGAACTACAGGCCTGCCATTGCAGCCTGTGTAAGATGGTGCATACACCACTTACGATAAATATAGGTTTACTATATCTATAGGTCACTACACTTAAAACCTATAAGTCACCCCTATAGCGGGCCTTGACAATCCTGAAGGCAGGGTGCTGGGTTTTACGTGAGAGGGTGCCCCTGCATGAGCAGAGCCCCTCTGCAGCCTTCGGAGACCATTCTCCCGGGTTGTCTGTGACCCAGCCAGACATATAGGTAGAGGTACATTATAACCTCGCGGTAAATGCTATCTCGAAAACGGCTGAAACAAAACATGTCATGTTTGGTATCAAACACCTTGGAATCATACCTTCACACCGGTAACCGGTGTGGGAGGTATGATTCCACCCCTCAGAAGCAAGCTTCGTGGGTCCCTAGTCTTCCCGGTACCAGCCTTCTCGACCCGGACAGCACAAAATGGATGCTGCCGACCAGAGACACATTTCTGCCCTCCTGCTGCTGAGCCAAGTTCAAGCAGATTAAGGCAGCACAATAGGCATCCTGTCATCGGGAGGTGTGACCACCTCCTAGACAGGATTTAGTGTATTGGAGCTGGATGGGGGCACTGCCAAAGTGCCTGAAAGTCTGCACGAGGGGCACACTTGGTGTCCCTGTGCAGAGTCCAGCTCAAACCAGTTCTGGGAGCCATTGGCTCCTGCTCTGGTGCGAAACTGGACAAAAGACATGGGTGTAACGACCCCCCTATCCTGATCCTCCTCTGGGAGGGTCCCCTGAATCTGTTCAACCCTCTCCCGTGGGTACAAAAGGGTTTACCTGTCTGTAGGACCCTAGATTCGACGTGGACAAGATTCTGAACAAGAAACCACTGACCTTTCACCGTCTGGACACTCTGGACTTCGCTGGACTTCGACTGGGCCTGACTTTGTCTCCCTCTCCGTCCAAAGCATCGTCTGTGCCCGTGCACCTTACAGGCTCCGTGCAGGACCTGTGGAGCATCAAGGACAACTGAAGTATCTCCCTTGGGGTGAAGGAGTCACTCCCCTGCGTTTGCAGGCACCGTTACGCAACTGACTGGTCTGCCGATCCTGAGCTCCTGCGGACTCCGAAGGCTCCAGCAACACAGGAGGTAGGTTCCTACATTCCTTGAGGTTGAGCTGCCCTCTCATCACGTTTGAGGCCAGTATCCCTCGTGGGGACCGCATAACCCGAACCCCTGTGCACCGCATACTTTTGCAATGCATATGCTTGTTGGTCTTCCCCAACTTCGTGCATTGGGCTGTCGATAGCCCCAACCTCTGCGCACATTTTGTACAAAGGACTCTGGCCTCCTCGAACTCTGTGCCCTGCAAGCTGTGACTTTGTGAAACTGCTAGAGGTCCCCTCGCAACTCCTGTGCCTTCGGCCTGTGGGTCCACTTGAGGGACAAACCTGATTTTCTTGGGCTCCCCTGGTTGCTCCAGGCCTGCCCTGACTCCCCTTGCTGTGGCGAGTCCTCTGGTCCTTGCTGGGCCAGACCGTAACCTTCCTTGACCTTCTTCGTGGGTTGCCGTTGCCAAGGCTTGTTGGTGCTCCCGCCAGACACCGACCCCTCAGCACTCGACACCCTTTGTGGGACAGCTCGTATCTGGCTCCTGGTCGTCCTCAACGTCTCCTGGTCCCTGCAGCTGTAGAGTCAAGGTCTCCTTCTTCACACCTGAAGCACCCGACATCGGTGGGCATTCATCTACCGAGCCCCTCGTCACTCCTGAGTGACCCAGACTCTGTCCCCTCTGCTTTCAGGTTCCTTCCATCAAGAATCCAGCTGCGGATTCCATCAGACACTTTTCTTCTTTTCAGCAGTAGCATTTCTTTGAAGACTCCCATTGAGAACGACGGCGGTTTCTGACCCCACTTCAGACCTATGCACCTGGCTTCCCTGGGATAGGTAACTCTGGTATTTCGGCATCCACTGGTGGGGTGGCTCTCCAACCTTCTATGTTCCAAAGGGTTTCCTCTTAATCTGCTGGGAAGGGTCCTTTAACTTTAAAACTGCAACTGCGACTCTCCTATTGAATTGTACGTAGCGCGCTGTCGTGTTCTCACACTGCACCCGTCCTCCATGGGGTACCTACTTACTCACCTTGGGTGGTTCCTTGGGGTCCCAGTGATTCCACACTCTCTAGACATTGTCTTGACTTGAGTCGTGGTTCTTATACCACTATTTTAGTATATGGTTTGGTCTCCCATGGGAACCCACTGTGTATTAGTGCTACTTACGATTGTTTCTGTGCTATAGTATTGTCTGCTTTGTGTTTATCTGCGTGTAGCAGATACTGTGAGGTATTTAAGGTGTTATAATAATAAATATATATTCTTATAACTACTGTGTGGTTCTCCTTTCATTTAACCAATACAATAAGATTGCATTCTGGTAAAACAAGCTGCTTAACATTCCTTTAAGACTAAGCCTGAAGGCTGCTCTCCACAGCTACCACTTGGATAACTTTCTAAGGTTATCTTTGACCTCTTAAATCACCATAAGGGTTGTTTGGACTGGTGCAAGGTGCCCACTTTAATTAGTGGACAGCATATTCCAGGCCAACTTCTCACAATGCGTCTACCTTATTAAAATATCTATTAATCTTGTCTGGGGATATGTATGCCCTATGAACAACATAGAATTGAATCAGCCTGAAATGTGCATTTCTAGGGATCAGTCTGGGGCTTTCCAAAACTATGGACCATTCTTTATCTGAGTATGAACGTGCTAGGTCTGCTTCCCATTTGTTTCGCAACGGTGTTAAGTCCACCATGGTGTGTTCCCGAATCGACTCCGCGAACCATTTTACAAGATGCTGCCCGTGCCCATTACGTGCACATATTGCATTAGGAGATGTGTTGGGGGTTCTTGCGAAATGTTTCCCTAATATCGCCTCAGCGTGGCCGTCCAGGAGGCATGGTTCAAGAATTGCCCCGGGGGGGACTCCTTCATCCTCCGACAAAGAGAGGAATGGCCGCAGCGCACCCTCTCCATACAGATCTCCCAAAGTAGCTATAGCTGCCCCCAGCCAGTCTGTAAGGTCCGTTACCCTGACTTGCCCTCTCGCTATCAGCATACCCAGTAAAGGCATGGCGGGCGCATATGGCGTGACCTGTATAGTAAGGCGCAATGCTCTCCGGAAACATTTTTGAGCGATCTGGACCAGAAGTGGAAGCGACTCATGCGACCTGTTACAGGGGTGGAATAAAAAGAGAATCCTGTCTAGGGAATACGGGGGCTCTCGTTCTGCTGAATCTGCCAGGTGTGGCTCCTCCACCCATTTTCCCACCCAGGGTATCTGGGACGCCAGAAAATAGTGCTCCAAGTTGGGTAGAGCCAGCATGCCCCGCGACCGGGGTAGATACAGCTTCGCCAATGCTACCCTGCACCGCGTGTTATTTCAAAGAAAGTCCCTTATGACCCCCTCCAGGGAACGAAAGAAGGAAGGAGGCAGGTATAACAGAAGATTAGCAAAATAATAGAGACGGCGTGGCAGCATTACCATCTTTATCAATTCCACCCTGCCTATAACTGACAGACTGAGCGTTTTCCAAAATTCGATTTGGGATTTAAGCGCTGTAACTGCTCTAGATATGTTGCCATCCCTGAGATCGCGATCATTGTGGTAAATGCGTATACCCAGATATCGGAACACCATCGGTTGCCAATGTACTACAGTCCCATCCACCTCCAGGTGAGGATCATCCGTTCCAGGGGTAAAGGGGAATAGACAAGACTTACCTAGGTGCACACCTAACCCAGACAATGAAGCAAATAATCTCAGCGTGTCCGGAATGACCAGCGGAATTGCCTGAAGATCTTTGACATAAAGTAAAATTTCGTCCGTGTATAGCGAGACTGCGTGCAGACCATCCCCAAGGTGTATCCCCCAGTCTGATGCCGATTTCCGTAGCGCTATTGCCAGAGGGTCTCCTGCCAGGGAAAAAATCAGTGGGGAGAGGGGGCACCCCTGTCAGGTTCCCCTTTCTATCAGTATAGGTTCAGAAAACAAAGTTCCCAGACGGACCCGAACTGTAGGGGCTCCATATAGTATCTTAATTAGGCTCAGTATGTAAGGCCCAAACCCAAAACGATGGAGTACTGCAAACATAAATGGCCACTTGACCGTGTCGAACGCCTTCTCCAGCTGTAGGCCAATTTATTGCAGCACAGCGCATCACACGGAACAGCCGGCGGATGTTAAGCGATGTGTTTCGGGCCGGCACAAATCCATTTTGGTCCTGGTGGACCAATTGCAGGATAACGGGCGCCAGTCTGCTCGCTAGTATACCCGCCAGAATCTTATAGTCCCCGTTCAGTAGTGCCAGGGGCCGGTATGAACCCGTATATGTAGGATCTCTACCCGGCTTGGGAAGCGTAATCAAAGTGGCTTCTGTCATTGAAATCGGGAGGGAGAGGCTCTCTAGCGCTTCCGTATATACTTTAAGTAGTTCCGGGCTTAAAGGGTCAGCATATGACTTATAAAATTAGTGGGGGAACCCATCAGGTCCCGTCACCTTTCCAGACAGCAAGGCCCTCATCGTACCTCTAACCTCTTCTAGCGTGAGCAGGGCATCCAGCTCCAGCCGCTGCTCCTGCATTAGGGCCGGAAAAGAAATGCTATCCAGGAATTCCTGTTTGGCTATCTCGGGAACCCTCAGGGCGGATCAGTATAATTGTGTGAAATGTGTGGACAGTTCGTCATGTATTTCGTGTTGTGTAATTTTGAGCCTCTCATCCTGAGACCGGAGAGCAATGATGGGTCCGACCGACTGCTCCTGTTTGATCAACCAGGCCAAAAGAGGCCTAGACCGATCTGCTTTAGCATGCGCAGACGCTGAGTGCACCGCAAAATTGAGACAGCGTTGATGTTCTAGAAGTTCAGCATGCTTCTTACGCGCCTCTGACAGGGGGGCCATTTCCGCAGCATCAGCAATCACTCGAGATTCTAGTGCCAATAGCTCCCTTTCTACGACGAGTAGATCTGATTCTACCTGCTTCCGCAGCCCACAACCCAGTCCCAGACACTTCCCTCGCAGCGTGACCTTCATGGCTGCCCATTCCACCAGGGATGATGAAGCAGTCCCGGAGTTAAGTGCAAAGTACTCCCCTATAGCCTCCCCGACTGCCTCCCGAAAAACTGAGTCTTCAAGCATCTCCGGTTGTAGCCTCCAGGTAGGGACCCTGGGAATTCCACCCTCCCAGGCCAGAGTGACACAGTGTGGATTGTGATCAGAGTGTTGGTGTCCCCAAAACTCTGAGCCTGATATGTAAGGAAGTAAGGATGGAGATCTGAAAAACCTATCTAAGCGAACATGCAGATTATGGGGTAGTCATCCCGGGGATACGATGTCTCCAGACATCAATTAGATCCCATCCATCCGCCCATCCATTCAGCACCATAGAGTTGGCCGTGGCAGCCGTACCCGGAAGTGGGGGGAAGGATCTATCTACCCCCATGTCTAGCACGCTATTAAAGTCCCCACCCAGTAACCATGGGACCTCACACCATTTCTTCATCACTAGGGACAGCTGGCTGAAGAACTGACCTTGATCCACATTTGGGGCATACACGTTTCCTAACAATATGGGTCGCCCGTCCAATCTGCCCTTCAATAGCACATATCTGCCCTCTTTGTCGGTGTGGACCTCGTCCACCGCAAAAGGCGTCCCCAGACGAATACAAATGAGGACCCCTCTAGCAAATAGAGAATAATTTGTGGCATATACCTTACCCCCCATCTACGTTGTAGCCTGGCTGTTTCCACCACATTTAAATGCGTCTCCTGTAATAACGCTATACGCACGTTGTGTCTTTTAAGATAGGAGTGTACTGCGTATCTGCGGGATGGCGTTCAGAGACCCCTCACATTCCATGTAACTATCATGTGACCCATCCTGGAACTGATTTAAGCAAGCAATGAATGGTACCTCGGCCCACACACATACCCTTGAGTAGCAGTGGGATATGCACTGCAACATCTCCTATACCCCCCCAAGTACAGTCTCTTTCATACAATACCATCCGCCATCTGAGGCGTGACATCTGGCATTCTCAACGAGATCTTGTCCAATGAGTCCGCCACCCACGAACCCCCATCCCCTGAGGAATGAAGGGAAGTGTTAGCTTTGTCCTCCTGCTCTGCCGTTTCTGCCATCTGTTCCGCGATGCGGACCACCGCCTGCCGCTCCCGTCGAATCTGGTCCGGACCAGGTGCCGCCGATAAACCAAGGAATCACCTCCTAGGCTGTCGCAGTCGAGGTCCCCTTCCGCCTGCTTCCTCATTCCATGCAGCTGATGTGCCTGTAGGCCGTGGGCCCGAATACTGACCCGACGTCTCAAGCCAGTCCCAAGCGTCCTGGGGTGTATCAAAGAATCTTGACTTCCCATCGAAGACTACACGGAGTCGTGCAGGAAAGAGCAATGAGTAAGAGATATTCAGTTGACGGAGCTCGCTTTTGCTTAACTGGCAAGAAGGACCTTCGTTAGCGCTGGACTTTCATCATGTAGTCGGGAAAGAACAAAACCTTTGTGTTCTCAAACTTGACCTCATCCAGCTTTCTTGTCTCCCGCAGGATTACATTGCAATCCTTGAAATGCAGCAGTTTAAAAATGAGCGGTCATGCTCTGTCGCCCGGGGCCGGCTTCCTACCCGGGACACGGTGTGACCTTTCAATGGTAAAGAACAGGGAGAACTCGGTGTGTGGCAGTATAGTCTTGAGCCATTGCTCCATGAAGGTGACCGCATCTTGTCCTTCCGCACCTTCCGGCAGCCCAATCAGCCAAACATTATTCCTCCTGGAGCAGCCTTCCGCATCCTCCATCTGCTCCTCAAGGTATCTGATCCTGACCTCGAGTGCATTTTGTTGCTTCTCCTGGAATTCTGTGGCCGGCTTCAGTTCTGCTACATCTTGTTCCACGGCAGTAACCCGTTCTTTTAATTTCCTATGGTCGGCGTGCAACAGGGTGAGGTCTAAGGCTACTTTATCCAGCTTGGCTTCCATTGATTCACGAGATTGTTCGATTGCATTCAGGATAGCGTCCAAGCGGTCATCCGAGGCCTTCTGCCCCTCCACTAGTTGTGGTTGATCCGCTTCATTTATGCCTGCGGCCTGCGAGGAGGCCCTCGATCCAGTGCCTCTGGTTCGCCCCATCTATCCACCAGGCCTCACCCAACTTGCCTCCAGGGTCTCGGATTGACAAGCAGGGCAGGTCAGCGCGCTGTGTCGGGGCGCGTGGGTCGTCCCTTGAGTGTGATGCGAGTAGTCCCGGGTGCCGTCCGGGTGCAGGGCCGTAGAGGCGCGACCAGCACTCGACTTGCGGCACAGACTCTTCGCCCTCCTGGCTGGCCACGTGCGCGGGTCCAGCACCCTAATACTCGTCTGGTATTTACAGATATTACAGGTAAGTGCCCTCAGGTCACTGTATCGCAAGTCAATCATACAATGCTGCTTTCCAGAGTACCTCGCCCAGCTATGGGACTAACGCTGATATCCCCTGGGCTTCCACGTGGCTCCCAGGGCCTATCAGCTCCTGACGTCTTCACTCTCCGCCTGCCCTCTCCCGTAAGGCGTGTTCCGTCGTCCGCCTCTCGTCGCCGCTCCCATCACCAGTTCCAGCCAGTACCACCCCTCTTGCCTGCTTAAAGGAGTGAGGCTCCAGCACAAGCTGACATAAAGGCCCTGGGGCACCACGCAGCTCACCCAGCTCGTCACGTAGCCCTCTCCTGCCCAGGCAAGGCAGTCCAGTATGTAGCTGTTCGCTCCTAAGGGACCGCACCCAGCAGCAGACGGCCCCTGTCCTTGCTCCGGTCCACAGCCCTGCCCGTCCTTTGGTCAGGTGCTCGGGAAGCCCAGTGCCTCCACAGCTGAGCTCCGCTCCGCGGTTCAGCCCGCCAATCTGCCTTCGCAGCTGGCTGCACCCAGGCTTCGTTCTTTCCTCTCTGGCCTGTCCTAGGCCGCCGGAGTACTCGCTCCCAGGAGCCCTTCTCCGTCCGTCGTCTCCTCACCGCCGCCGCCGCTTCCTGCGTCTCGGGACCAGGCCCGTCTAGTGCGTCTCCTTCGCCTGGGGCGCTTCCTGGATGCACACAGTCAGCGCCGCCTGTCCCCTCAGGTGTCCTCAGAGCGTGCGCTTCGGCTCCCGGCTTGCTTACCACCGCCTCATAGGCACGAGGCGTCCGCAGGAGTTCTGTCCAGTTAACCTATTCCGACCGGGGCCACGTTGCAGGCGCCCCGCCTGCTCGATTCAGTCCGTGGCCCTCCGGCCTCTCTCCGTCCCTCCGCTCCAATGGCCACGCACGCGCTTTTACAGTGCGATCCGCACCTCCACAGGCCCCTGGGGGCCTCTCCGGACCTTCAGGCTCAGCACTGCGTCTAAAAACTGCATTGATGCCGGATAAATGTACCGGATTAATGGTATGAACGGCGGAGCGAAGTTAAAACGCGTCCGCCATGCTGCCCCTGCAGGCCACGCCCCCCCAAAAATGGGATGTATCCATGTTGCGTTTTCGGACTTTTTTGTCGCAGGCACTAGGCCTACCAACACAAATGAAGTACCATTTTTATCAGAAGACTTAGAGGAATGCAGAGTGGAAGAAAGTTTGTGGCTCCTCACAGATTCCAGAACTTTCCATCTCAGAAATGTGAGGAAAATGTATTTTTTAGTCAAAGTTTGAGGTTTGCAAGAGATTCTGGGTAAAACAACCTGGTGAGAGCCACGCAAGTCACCCCAGCTTTAATTCCCCTAGGTGTCTAGTTTTCAAAAAATGTACAGGTTTGCTAGGTTTTCCTGGCTGCTGGCTGAGCTAAGGCACAAAATCCACAGCTAGGCACATTGCAAAAAAAGGGTCATTTTTTTGTGGAAAAATTTGATGTGCCCATGTTATGTTTTGGTACCATTTTTATAAGGACACTTATGGGGAACACAGAATAGGAGAACAAGTGTTATTATCTATTGAATTCTCTGCATTTGTTTATGTTTATGTTTATGTTAGGGAATTAATTAAGCGCACGTATACCAAAGGTCTCTTGGCGCTATGAGGGGAGGGAGAACCTTCCTGAGGAATACTAACAATAGGCTAGAGTGAACAACCAAGTTTTCAGTTTTTTCTGAAATTGGTGTACTCAGATGATAGTCTGATGTCTATCAGCAAAGAATTCCAAAGTGTAGGGCCAAGAACAGAAAAGCGGGAGCCGCCCGTTCTCTTGCGCTTAAATCTAGGAATAGTCAACATAGACATTGTGGCGGATCTGAGATTTCGTTTGGGTAAGTACCTTGAGATCTTTGCAGATATGAATTTGGGGCCCTTTTCGTAAAGTGCATTGAAAACCATGCAGCCTGTCTTGAACATGAATCGCTGGGTCACCGGAAGCCAGTGTAACTGCTTCCAGAAGTGGTTTAGTATGGCAGTGTCTCCAGTTGCTGAAAGACCAGCCTAGATGCTTGATTTTTGAATCAATTGCAGCCTATGGGTCTGATTGGCAGGAAGCCCTAAATAGATGGCATTGGCATAATCCAGCCTGGACATGATCAGAGCAAGCATGATAACCATGCTTGCTTCCCTGGTGAAGAATTTCCTGATTTTCCTGAAGGTCCTCAGATGGTAAACTTACAAGAGGAAGTAACCAGGTTGATCTGTTCATGCATGGATAGCTTAGCATCGATTTTAATCCCCAGACTTTGTGCCTTCCAAATGTAAGCTAGTGTGTAAGAAAGAAGACATTTTGAGAAATGCCCTCTAATTCACATGCTGGTATGGGTACCCACAAATTCGGAGATGGGCAAATAACCACTGCTTCTAAATTCCATATTTTATGCCCATTTCGGAAATACATAGGTTTTCCTCGATACCTATTTTTCACTCTTTGAGGCATATTTACTAGGAAACTGTCAGAGCGCGGTGTTAAGACAAGATGGCTAATGCCCCTCTCCGTCAGTTTCCAAATGCAGGGATGCGCCGTATTCACAAGAATATGGTTCACCCCTGCCATTTCCTTAGCGCTGGCGCTAAATGTAGCTGCCTGGCCCCAACGCAGGCACTCTCGCACCTTTGTGAAAGGGTGCATGCATTGCAGGGAAAGATTGTTTATGTGCAGGAAGGTGTCCTTCAATCAGTAATGGCGTTTTGTAACTTCTATAGAAGTTGCAACTCGTCATTTTTTTAATGATTGTTCATGTGCAGGAAGGTGTCCCTTCCTGCACATAAACAATCAATGGCGTTTTGCTGTTTCTATGTGTTCTGCACAATGCAACACACATATAAACTGCAAAAACGAGGAGAAATAAAGTATTTCTCCTCGTTTCGCCATGTTAAGACGAGGTTTTCCCTGGTATTAATTTTGGGGCTGTCCCATATTTACGACACCCTTTTGAATATGGGGAAGCGTCAAAATCAATGGGTGCTGGTGCAGAACGCCGACCGCAACACCCATTGCCCACCCCTTTCACGCTAAGTGTGGCGTGAAAGGGGGCCTTATTCAAAAGGCGGAGTTACGCCACATTAAGTGGCTTAACGCCGCCTTGTGAATAAGGCGAAGCCCCTATCGCCACAGAAATGTCGGAAAAAATGATGTACTTGTGACGATAGTGGCTTGTAAATATGCCCAGTTATATTTTAGCATGTGAATTGTTTGATTCCCGGTACACAATGAAAATCCATTGCAAGGTCAATATTTTTGTCATTTCAACACTTATTTTTTTGGGGGGGAAACCTTGAAGGATCTACCCAAATGACCCATTGTTAAATTCAGAATTTTATCTAGTTTTCAGAAATGTACAGCTTTCCAGGAACCACCATGGGGTTTTCACCTGTTTCCACCACAAACTGGAAAGAGTTTGAAAGCACCCAAAAATAGGAAAAATGGGCTATCTCCCAGTAAAATGCCAAAACTGTGTTAAAAACTTTGAATTTCTGAATCAAGTCTGCCTGTTTCTGAAAGCTGGGAAGATGGTGGTGATAGTACCGCAAATCTTTTGTTGATGACATTTGCAGGGAGAAAAACACACTTTCTTCTGCAGCACTTTGTTTTTCCCAAAACCCCCACAATTTAGCTATATTTTGTCTAATTTCTCGGTCCCATCAAGGGGAATCCACAAACCCTGGGCACCTTTAGAATTCCCAGGATGTTGGAAAAAAAGGATGCAAGTTTGGCATGTATAGTTTATGTGGACAAAAGGTTATGGGGGCCTAAGCGCGTACTACACCAAAAAGCCAAAAAAAGGCTTAGCACAATGGGGGGGGGAGGCCTAGCACCAAAAGGGTTAAAGATGCTTAGCAATAAAACATTCATTGTATTTTTCATTTCCTCACTTGTTTTTAATAAAATTACAATTAGAAGCAGGTCAAGGCTTATAGGTGTCTGATCGGCTAACTTCTATATGGTTAAAGAGACATTCACCCTCAGGCCGCCAATGAATGAAAAAGAGGGGTTGAGTAACCCTCATTGATGGTTGATGGGGAACAATGTTGTGAGTGGGGGCATCACTGTGTCTAGGGCATATACTCTACATACATACTCAAAAGCACTTTATTAATTGAAATGTGGATCAGCCTAGGAGTGATACCAACAGGGTGGGTGTTTGTTCTTGGGTTTGGACACTGCAATACAGATCACAATGGATATTATAGATGGCAATTTCCCAACAACTTCTTTCCAGACCAGTTATTAAAATCTCTTTGGCCATCTCTCTGCCAATAATCTAAGAGAATCCTGGGAGTGTACAGGCACGGAGGCTCAACTAACACTGTGTCTATGTCTGTGACAAAAGAGAATCCTGCAAATGTACAGACAGGAAGATTCAACTAACACTTTGTCTACGCCTGTTGCATGACAGAATCTTGCAAGTGTACTGACAGGGAGACTGAACTAACACTGTGTTTGTGCCTGAGGTTGTGTCGCTTGAGACAGTTTAAGGCACATAGAACATTTTGAGGAAGCATGTCCTACCATGACTCACACTATGCTTGTCTAGGGTTTTGATCTTTTGCCTTACCTCTTTTACAACTGACCTTTAGTACCCCTTTGTGTCTGCTAACAGATATCTCAGATCCATCCATTTCACTATTTACACAAAAATCTAACGTCTTTCGGTAAATTAGCTTTTTCTTTCCCTGAACATTATTCTTGATGATCATCTATGCCCACAAATTGGTATTACGGGTCGGTATAGATCATCTGCCAACTTGTGCCAGGACCTGAGACACCATGTTTAAATGTAGAGCCTACAGTGCTTAATTTGTAAAAGAAGTGATGTGGCCCAAACATTTACTCAGAAGATCGAAGTCAGCACTATTGAAGGCTGGGGGGCAAGCACACCGGGGTTGCATAGTATTGATTCCATCTCATGTCTCTCTAATCCACCACTGGACACTCCCTACTTCTTTGTCTCACTCTTGTAGGATCTTTTTCATTCCTGTTTCCTCACTTTGTCATTTTTTGCTGTCTTTCTCATCCTCCTTTGCCCCTTTTGTGTTTTTCTTTATCTTGCTCTTACCAAAATAAGTGCCAGTCACCAAAAATGAGTGCAGGTGGGCCCCACCTACAACCACCAGCTTAAATTAAACAGTGGGCATTTGGACATTGTTTACAGCTTAGTCCTACTGACCCACTAATCACCTGTCACAGAGTAATCCCTTCAATTCAATGTGTATAAATGTAAATGTACATAAAAGAGTACTACTGTGGTACTACTTCAAGTATTCGTTAATGCCTTTGTGAATAGCCCATGTTTACTCACCTGAGGAACAAGCATTGGCAAAGTCAGTAGGTCTAGCGTAAGCCATACACATTTTTGGCTTTGTCAATACTTGTTTTGTCATGGTTTTTGGAAATCTTTATTGTTGGGGAAGCTGCTGGGCCCTCATCAATGTAAAAAAACAATGGCTAAAATCAAAAGTATTTTTGTGCTCTCAATCAATCAGAGATTTGTGAAGCGCACTACTCACCCGTGAGGGTCTCAAGGCGCTGGGGGAGGGGGGTATTCGAGCAGCTCCGTCTCATCCGAAGAGCCAGGTCTTGAGGCTCTTCCTGAATGCTTAAAGTGTGGGAGTTCAACTGATGCAGAAGGGGAGATCGTTCCAGGTCTTGGCCGCGATGCAGGAGAAGGCTCTTCCTCCCGTTCTGGCTCTGCGGATGCGTGGGATTTTGGCCAGGGCAAGGTCAGCGGAGCGGAGGTTTCTTTTGGGTGAGTAGAAGGAGATTCTTTCATTAAGGTATTGGGGTCCGGTGTTGTGGAGGGATTTGTAGGCGTGAGTGAGCAGCTTGAAGGTCACCCTCTTTTCGACTGGGAGCCAGTGGAGGTCTCGTAGGTGCTGGGTGATGTGGTCTTGTCGTGGGATGAAGAGGAAGAGTCTGACTGCGGCATTCTGGATGGTGTGGAGTTTCAGAAGTAGGGATTTGTTGATTCCGGTGTAGAGGGCGTTCCCATAGTCCAGTCTGCTGGTTATGAGTGCATGGGTGACGGTCTTTCTGGATTCGGGGGGGATCCATTTGAAGGTCTTGAGGAGAATGCAGAGGGTATTGAAGCACGTGGAAGATACAGCATTGACCTGTTAATTCATGGTGAGGGAGGAGTCGAGTATGATGCCGAGATTGCGGGCGTGGTCCATGGGTGTTGGAGGGTTGCCGAGGGCAGTGGGCCACTAGGTGTTGTCCCATGCAGAGGGGTGGATCTGAGGATGAGGACTTCCGTTTTCTCCGAGTTGAGCTTCAGGCTGCTGCTGCTCATCCAGGATGCAATGTCTTTCATTCCTTCCTGGAACCTGTATCTGGTGATATCGGTTCCTTGGTGAGGGAGAGGATGAGACGGGTGTCGTCGGTGTAGGATACTATGCTGAGTCCGTGTTTTCTGACGATGGTAGCGAGGGGGGCCATGTAGATGTTGAAGAGTGTGGGGCTGAGTGAGGATTCTTGGGGTACTCCGCAGCTGATCTCTGTGGGTTCAGAGAGGAAGGGCAAGAGTCTGATTCCTTGAGTTCGCAGGTGAGGAAGGAGCAGATCCAGTCTAGGGCGGTTCCCTGTATGCCGGCGTTGTGGAGTCTGGCGGTTAGTGTGCGGTGGGAGACGGTGTCGAAAGCTGCTGATTGGTCTTGTAGGATGAGGGCAGCCATGTGGCCTTGGTCGAGGAGAGTGCGGATGTCATCCATGGTGACTCGGAGGGCAGTCTCAGTGTTATCGTTGCTGCGGAATCTGGATTGGGAAGTGTCGAGGTTGGAGTTGGATTCTATTAAGTTTGTGAGCTGGTTGTTGACAATCTTCTCGGTGACTTTGGCTGCGAAAGGGAGGAGAGAGATGCATCTGTAGTTCTTGAGGTCCGTCGGGTCTGCGGAGGGCTTCTTGAGGAGGGGCTTGACTCCTGCGCATTTCCAGTCGTCGGGGAAAGTGCCTGTTTCGAGGGTGCAGGTGATAGTACGTCGTAGTTCGGGTGCTGTAGCGAAGGCGGCTCTGTGGAAGATGTGTGGCAGGCAGGGGTTGGTGGGGGATCCTGAGTGTATGCCTCATGGTCTTGGCGGTGTCTTCTGTGGTGAGAGGGGTCCAAGCAGTGATGATAGGCTGGGTGGCATTGCCAGTGGTAGGTGTAGTGTCGGTGCCTTGGTTCTGTTCGTCGAAGTTGTCGTAGAGAGTCCTGATCTTGTGATGGAAGTAAGAGCCGAGTTTGTTGCAGAGGTTCTGGGAGGGAGGGACATCGGAGGTTTCGCTAGGGGGTTTGGTGAATTCTTGTATGATGCTGAAGAATTCCTAAGAATTGCGGAAGTTGGAGAGGATTCTGTCCTGGATGAAGTTTCTCCCTCGTGGTTCTGATGAGTTGGTGGTGGTCTGTCATGGCGGTCTTGTAGGCGGTGCATGCTTCCGAGGTTTTGCTTTTCCTCCAAGCTTTCTTGAGTCGTCGGAACGTGCGTTTGGATTCTCGGAGGTCAGTGGTGAACCAGGTGGCTTCATGGTGCGTTGTCTGTCGGAGTTCTGGAGGGGGGCAAGCATGTTTGTGCAGTCGGTGATCTATCTGTGGAGTTCATTGGCTGCAGAGTTGGCGTCGGTGGTGGTGGGTGGAGGAGCACGGTTGAGGGTGGAGTTGAGGTGTTCTTCGGTGATCTTGCTCCAGTTCCTGCGCGGGGGACATGGTGTAGGCTTGTGTGCGGTTGGTTTCAAAAAGGAGAAGTGGACGCAGTAGTGGTCCGTCCGGAGGGGTTGCGTGGTGTGGCTGAAGTGAATGTTGTTTACTCCTGTGAAGATGGGGCTGAGGGTGTGTCCTGCCTTGTGGGTGGGGGTGATGATGAGCTGTTTCAGTCCGATGTTGGCGAGGTTGTCCAGGAGGGCGGTGGAGTTGGGGTCGCTGGGGTTGTCGAGGTGGAAATTCAGGTCTCCGAGCAGTACGTAGTCCGTGGATGCAAGGGCGTGGGGTGAGATGAGGTCGGTGATGGTAGTGGTGAAATTGGCGCGTGGTCTGGGAGGTATGTAGGCAAAGGTGCCACATAGAGTCTGTTAGAAATGGGATTTCTGGTTGGCTAAGGCTTGCGCCAAAGCCAGGCAGAAACCACCACTCTAGTCAGGGCGAGGGAGTTACACACCCAAGATAACCCCTGCTCACCCCCTTGGTAGCTTGGCACGAGCAGTCAGGCCTATCCCGGTGGCAATGTGTAAAGCGTTTGCGCAACACACACACAGCAACAACATACTAGGCACACCACAAAAAGGAACTCCACACAAGGTTATATATAAAAATAGCCTTTGTATTATCATAAAACACATTAGAATAGTCATCACATAATATACATCGTGCCACCTGGCACTAGGTCATATTTACAAGGGATTATTTACACCTGACAGGGCCAACTGGACCACTGTCAGAACCAGCACAAGCGAACTTAGTATATGTAGCACTTATAATAAATGAAGCACACATCATAAACGTACAACCAGTAATCACTGGTAACCACTGTACTCAGCATCATCCTGTAACATAAACCACATTATGCACAGTATCACATTTAGGCGCGGAATACATTCTGCGCCAACCTCACCAGTATAAACACATTATGCAATCATCTCAGAAGTCTAAACGTATTAAACAATAACCTCCTAATCAGAAATCACCTTAGGCATAAAGCAGGGTGCGTAAATCACAATATAGGAATCACATTTCCTAGCACCACATAATCACATTAGGGCCTGGCGCCCTATAAACCTAACAGTCCCCCTGGCCAACTGGCCATCTCAAAAGGGGCTCAAATGCCCTATGTCCAAGAGTCAGGGCGCGCTGCCTATGCAGCAGAAGTCAAGGGTGCGCAATTGCGCAAACCTAAACGTTGCAGCTGGCACTAAGTGCTGCGCAGCTGTGAAAGTAAGGAGGCAAAGGAGTGCATCTCACTCCTAACTTCAAAAAGACAGGCCCCCAAAGCACTGTGGCCTAAACGATGCAGCTGCCCACTACTTGCTGGGCAGCTGTGAATATCAGATGGGCCCTGGCAAGACTGTGCCCACGGGGCCCCACTGGGGCTCTCTAATCGAATCTGTCCCCACCGTTGCAGCTGCCTGCGCTCTCGCAGGACAGCTGGAATCATCGCCCAAACTGATAGGGGCACGGGCCCCTCTGGACCCTCACACAAATATGTGCCCCCTCGTGGGACAAATATGCAAAACCAATGTTGCAGCTGCCCGCTCACTCTCGGGGCACCTTTGGAAGAAATGTGGCCAATGCGGGAGAAAGCACGGGCCCCTCTGGGCCCTCCAACAACAAATATGCCCCTTGTTGGAGCCACACGGGCTCTCCAATAACCATGCCCAATGTTGGAGCGGCCCGCTGCCAGACGGGGCCACTCAGGAGAACAACCACGGTGCCTTCACTGGCACCCCACCGCACCTCTCGCGCCCCCACTCACCGGGCTCCAGGGCGGTTCTCCTCTCCTCGCTGGCACTCTGCTCTTCGCCCGGTCCCCCTTCCTGGGACCGGGACTTCCACATGGAGACTGCGAAGCTCCGGGCAGCTTCTCCTGTCCCGGGCGGCATGCATGGGAGAGTCCCTGCTCCTCGGGGACTCTCTCTCTCCTTCCCTGCGGCACCTCATCACGCGGGGCTCCGTCCTCCTCACAGGAGCCCCGCCTGGATTCTTCTTTGGGTCACCAGTGCGGGGTGGGCTCCCGCCTGGCTTCAGCAACACCCGGGTCTCCCCCAGTTCACGGGAGGCCCGGTTACTTCCGAGGGCGCGTTCTAAGCCCCGCCCACAACCAGGCAACTATGCCTGTCTTCCGGGTCGCACTGGTAGCAGCCCGGAGAAGTTCCAAAAGCGGCTCAGGTCGCGGCGGTGAAACGCGGGGTGGGCTCCCGCTTTAATTTAAAAGCGTTGGCGGCACCCGCGAAATAGGCACTACAAAGTGGGGTGGGCACCCGCGAAATAAAATAAAGAAATAAGTGGGGTGGGCACCCGCAATCCTCCCCCCATCCGGGGGAATCCCCACGTCGGGATTCCCTCGGGAAAAGAATGCAGCTCAGCGCTGCAGAGCCCTCGTGCTCCTTCTCTGGGGAAAGTAAATTAAAGCGCTCCCAGTGCGCAAAAATGCTGCACAAAGTCCTGAAGATCCTGGACTGTAGAAGGAAGAGGAAAAGGGTCCCATCAAGTCTTTTAGGCATCAAGGGGCAATGCAGGGCCCAGGGAGGCAAGCCCTCATGGCAGCCCCCCCTGGGCCCCAGCAGCAGCACGCCCCAGCGGGAACAGCACACCAAGACTGAACAACTTTCATGGGGTCACAGCCCCTATATTTATATGCCCTTTTCCTTTGTGTCACAGCACAGGGCTTGGGGATACCAGTCAGGGACTGGTTTAGGGGAGCTTTGGAGCACTTTGTTTTGCTCAGCTCCTCTCTCCTTTGTCAGGTGGGGGCTCAGGGATTAGACGCACCACAGGGGCGGAGCCAGCATTGTGGAGGGAAGGCACAGCCCTATTCAGGTCCCAGGTGCAACTCCTCCCTCCCATCTGCATGCAGATCTCTCTATTCACCACTGGGCAGACTCACCCTGCCCCTCCTGGAGCCACACACACCTCCCAGCCCCTGTCACTCACAAACCAGACATGCAATTCACATCAGGCAGGCAGACACAGAGCACACATAAATGCCAACTTCTAAAAGTGGCATTTCTACACCAGTCACAATAAATCTGCGCACACCATTGAGCAGCATTTATTCTCACAAATTCATACATACTAGACTTGACCATACTGCTCCTCTCATAACAGGGATTACCATGGACACACTTATCCCCCATGCATTCCTATGGGAGGGCAGGCCAATCTCACCAATGTAACACAGAGCGCACGCACTTTCCACTGGACCACAGTGCGAAAGTGCTCAGAGGCCTAAAATCACCAACACCAGGTTACATACAAGCCAAAAAGTTCAGGGGTGAACCTGCCAAAAAGGGCCAAGTACAACAGAGTCGTTCTGGGGTTGATCTGGATCTGGAAATGGAGGTGTTCCATGGGGGACAAGGAGCCGTTCATGCTGGCTGTAGTGAGTCGGAGGGAGTTTTTGTGTACGATGGCGAGTCCACCTCCAAGGTGGTTGGGGCGGTCCTTCCTCTGGATCTTCTACCCATCGGGGATGGCTGTTGCGATGTTGGGTGCGGAGCTGGTGTTGGTCCAGGTCTCTGTGAGGAAGGCGACATCGGGCGAGAGGGTGTTGAGGAGGTCCTCTCTCACAAAGCACACATTACCGTAGTAATCCCTGGCACGTAAGCAAACTACTTTACGTATGAATATGTGCCATTTGAAAGGGCAGAATGCCCTCACTTACACTGAAATTGGTTAGTGGGTGGCTTTAATGGGGTGAAAACTGCCCCCAACTGTATGCTGTAGTGGGTGGAAGAAAAATGTGAATGACAAAATAGCAGACCATTGGATGAAGAGGGTTGGCTGAATGCCTTTGTAAGTGAGTATATTAGACATATATAATTTAAGTAAAATCAAAACGTCTTGGCTAATGCAGACCTAAAAGAAAACGTGTCACCCAGGAGCGGGATGATACGACTTGCTTCAAAGTACAAGGATGCTTGCCACTAGACCAGCATTTCCCAAACTAAGGGTTGGTATACAATGGTGGGTCGTAATCCGATTTATGTTAGAACGTCAAAGTCCTGTTCTATATGTAAGTAATAATCTAAAAGATTAGCCCAGTGTGCACACCAGGGCAAAGGAGCTGGACCATGTCTCAAAGCCCAGTTAAAAAAAAACCTTGCACGTATTCTTAAGCGAGACACCGGGTGAACCTTCCAGTGTTTGTTGTTACTGTTTTTTTACTTCACAAAGCCATTTCAACAAATATTGTGCTCAATATATGTGACCATACACAACCATATCACTTTTGTATGACTTTCACATTAAAATAGAGAAGTATGTATGTGGCCAAACAGCCAGAGCTGCTGACTTTGGATCTATGGAACCAGGTTCGAATCCCAGCACTGGCTGAACATTGTTTGATTCTCAACAAATCACTTAAGGATGAATTTATATCTTGGCAGTAAGTACACTCCGTCAAAACTGAGTATACAAACCGCCAAGATAAAGGTCCGTCTGCTAAATTAATAATTAGGTTTGTTCACGGCTACGGTTGTTCACGGTTAACGGCTGCAGCAGAGACTACTCCGTCTCCGCCGTAACTAAAGCCCTTTGATGACCCTGTGGAGTAAAGGCAATCGAAGGCAGACCTCTAAATCCGAACACCAAATTTAGATGGGCGGAATTAGAGGTCAGTTTTCACTGTCGATCACTCCCAGAAAAACCCTGGCGGTAAGGGGCAGTGAAAACTGCTATATGCTCCCCTCGGTATGGGAGAGGACTCCAATGGTGAGGGGAGCATTTTCTTTCCTATTTAAAAAAAAATAAAAAAATCCTGCTTTGGCATTTTCTTTTTAAAAATAAAAAATGATAACAGTTTGTTGCAGGGCTCCATCATATTGACGGAGCCTGCACCAAACTGTAAACTACATTGACAGGAGCTGCTATGACAGCGGTTCCTGTCAATGCTTTAGAAATTACCGCTTGCTTAGTGGTCATTTCTAAATTAGGTGGGCGTCACCTCCATCTGGGCGACAGAGTAATCCACTCTGTATGCCTGACGGAGAAATGGGCCACACACCTATGTAGAAATTAGGCCCGTAATCTCCGATATTTAAAATAAAATTATTCTGACCTTGTGTAAAGTAATCTGGTACTAAAGCGCTCCAACGCACCTGGGCCATGTTTGTGATATATAAAACTGCAAAATGCACAACTGGGCCTTATTTTAACACAAGAAAGGATATGAGGCTTACCCCATACTCTGCTGCAGAAGAGGTTTCTCAAATTTGCTAAAATTACTCTTACCAATACTTTTTTTTAAAGCCTTGTGATTATAGTGAACAGATGTCACAGGCCAGCACCCCACATATCTTGGCCGCAGTTCGATATGGAAGGGCGTGGTCAAGAATGTGACGTTTACAAACAATTGCTGTTATTACATTAAAAAATCGCCTGTCATGTCCATGAAAGCTAGGGGGGGTCGCGAAAACCTATCGTTCTAAAACTGGGTCGTGGTTCTATAAAGTTTCGGAAGCACTGCTCTAGAGACGTGATTTTTGGAATATTATGGACCCTCTAGACTGTAAAAAGATGCAATCTGCAATTTCATACAGGAGAAATTATTGCTGTGAAGGTCTGACTTAAATGAGACAGTGGCAACTGCTCTTCTTAACTGGTGCAGCACATCATCAAGTGTGTGAAGGAAATAAGAGGAGGAACATACATTTGGAATTTGAACAGAGGCTATCGAAAGAAAGGTAAAAGGGGAAGAAAAAATGTGATCGAGTGAAAGCAGAAATTTGAATTGAACAAAGTTCAGTAGCAATGAAAGAAGTAAATACGTCCGGTTTGAAGTGTTCATCATTTGCTAAGATGAGTGGTTGCCTTGCAGTGAAACATGCATACATGTGGTAAACAAGACCTTGTACCTGTCTCAGCAAAAGGGGGGGATGGTGCACAAATGGTTGAAGACACATGCACGCATGTGCCAAACCTGATATTGTAGGTGAAAGTGGACATATGTTTAGTGTAAAACACAGTTAATAGCAAATTTTGGGGCCATCCTTTTTAACAGGATCACTGGAATAGCATGAAAAGGTGTTACATTGGCGGAAGGATGAAAATGAACATGTAGGTTGTTGTTTATATCATATTTTAGCCATCAATAATGTATGGCTAGTCTGTTCTGGAACTGTCCTCAAGAAAAGAAGGATGTTGGAGAAGGTATATGTTCCAGGAAAGGGATATGCATTTTGGGGTGATTGCTTCAGAAGGAGCTTGCATTCTACTGGATGATAACACCGGACAGCCGTGATGAACGTGAATGATGCGGCCCTTCATGCTCTCTATGCCCGAGGGCCGGAGGCCTCCAAAGACCTCCTGGTTCAGGTTGACCTTGAAGATACCCTCAAGGCAGCCAAAGAGTGAAATATTCTGCACCCAAGAAGTTCTCCTTTCCACTCATCAGTCACCAAATGTTGATGGTGGTGATCTTCCTTTTTGACTCAGAATGTAGATTTTCCTAGTTAAGTGTGATTTTCAGCAGAACACAAAAGCAGGAATTATCCTGGAATTGAATGACCTATATTTTATATACTTGGCTTGGATTTTTTTTTAGGTGTCAGTACATTGTATAACCCCTCCCAGACTGCCATTGTGGTTTGTATGTATGGTTAACGTGAGTATCAGATAGGACGCTGGTGCAGTAACGGCCACAAAGATTGGATTTTTATTTTTTAAATGTATGGAGGAAGTGGATGCTCCCAATTGGTAATACCGGGAACTGGGTGTAAGTTAATATGGCAAAGAGGTTGCTACTAAAATGCTTAATGAAGAAATCTTTAGGATAGACACATTACTATTACATTGGCTTCCATCATCTCACTTAGACAGGGATACACTAGAGAGTTAATGGACCTAGGAAAAACGCCCGCAAAAATAAAAGAATTGTATGATGATTGCAAGGGCATTGTAACACGTACAATAAATCAATGACTGAAGTCTCCTTGGAATTTTAAAACACATGCATGAAGTAGGCCATAACTTGAATCTACATAGTCGTTTCCATGATAAAGATGCAACAATTGGAAATTAAAAAATGTATCTCTTTTAAACACATGTAAAAATCTGTGGAGAATAAGTTTCTTTTGACTCAAGGACCTAACAAAGACAATATGTTTTACAAAAAATGACTTACTGGGGCAGTAATTTGAAGAAGATTCTCTAGGGGTTGAGGAAGAGTTCTGGGGTTGGTTCAGCATAAAAAAGAGGATGCCGTGGATTTTCCTGTAGAAAGCCACCTCCCACCAGGATGCTTCGTTGGTGCACCTAATGATGTGTTACCTGCTGTTTTTCTCTTTGTCACCTTCTCCTTGTGTTTCTGGGAGGTATAGTATAAAAACAATGTTGCTGAATGAGAGGTAAAATAGTATATTGCTCTACTCTGAGTCTGTATAGAGTCCAGACTTTCATTCATGCATGCTATAAAAAGCTACATTTTGCAATCTGTAGTAACACAGTCTGCAAACCTCCAGTTTCTCAATGGTGGGAGACCCACCAGCTGCAACCCTTCAGCCATGAGCAGCCCAGATGACTTCTGCTAAATTGCAGGAAACATGATTTGGGATCAAATGGATACATATTGCAAGCCGCTGTGCTCTCTCGGTGCCAGGAAGTCTAGAAACTAGATGTGCCCAGCGTCCTGGTATCCAATCAAATCCTTTTACAACACAAGTCTCCTTGCTGGTATTTCTAATGGAAAGCACAGGAAGTTAAATCATGGCCATCCTGGGCACCAAGGGATACCCTGAAAAAGTTTGATATCAACCACATTGTGCACCAAACAAGTAGAGTGAGAAAATGCAACCATTCGCAGAAGAGTTTGAGGGCGGGGGAGTAAGTTAATTCGACAAGCTCACTTTTATTTATAAAAGAGAGTAAATGTTGCATTTTTACTTCAAGTTCTACAAAGGACTCAAGACCAAAGTCCCAGAAAAAATTGTTTCTCTGCACCAGCAAAACCCAAACACATTGTAGCAGCCCACCGGACAAACGCCTTCCTTCCCAGTGCCCCTGTCCTGCTGGCAGGAACTCCTACGTGGGTTATTTACTAAGAGCTGTGCAGGAGCTAGGGTTGCCACCTTTCTTGTCGGCCTCCATAGAATAACACTGGCCAGGCTAGTAAAAACCAGCTGAAGGTTGTGACCTTTCTTGCTGGTGAAAGGGCCGGGCCCATAAGTTCTAGGCCTGTTCTAGAATTACAATCCGATGGTTCTTTTAGCAGCATGTAAGCGTAGAGGGGAGAAAATCGTTATCAGTGCCAATCAATCCAACAGGAATTTCTCTGGACACATAATAACCACAGACAACTACGTAAGGTTAGTTAATCTATTACAAAGCCAAAAATAGCTGGATATGAAAACACCTCAAAACAAGAGTGTATAAATACATCAGAATCAGCATAAAGCCACATCTGTGAATTAAGTTGAGGCGGTGCAACATGCACAAAACAATTAAGTCAAGAAAATAGGATGCAGAGGAACAAGAAGCATGAGTCCAAATTTCCCTGCATTGAGGGTTGATGGAAATAAAGCATTAATCTATCCCTACACTACCGCTAAAATGGTATCCCTACTTCAGCATTATCAGGAAAAGGAATAAAAGGTGTCAGCATGTGGAGTCTTCCTAAGAAGTATCTCCATCATCGATGGATCGATAGCATAAAGCTATCGAGACAGAGCTCGATCTAATATGCCCTCTCTCCGAAGGCAGAGAAGAAGTGGGCACTTTCCCTACTCTAACATTGCATTATTACAGGCATTTAAGAGTCCTTGCCGGTCATGCCATCCGCTCTGAACACAATCTCATAGGTAACTTTCCACAGGATAGAGGTGTTCCTGAACTGCAACATGTTGACATTGATTCCCAGGCCTTCTCCGGTGTGAAAACACAATAATTTCCCTCATCGACTTGCGCTTGGGATGTATCCCCTTCCCTGACTAATAAAACAAAGACATTATTCTAGCTAACAAGGGTGCCACTTCCACCTGCAACGCAAAATGTGAGAAAGAACGAAATTCACAGCACACATGAAATTCAAACTGTTAATTCTAAAGCGTAAAGCTTCAGGGAAATTGAATTTCAGGCCTACAAAATTCAGCTAACATAAGAGAATGGCATATGAACTTTACGAAATTGCATAGGAACTAAGGCACTTTCAGTTAATATCCCTACCTACGTAGAAAATGACAAATTAATAAACACATTTAATAAATGAAGGATGGTCAGTTGCACAACACGAGTTCTTTACATTAATGTTTTCTGCTGAGTTACATTTACTTTCTACGTTAATTCTTCAAGTTACTATTCAATGGCCTAAATACATCATGTTTCATGTTATTGCATGTCAAAATTCTAACACTTCATGTTAACGCGACATATGCGGGTGCATGTGTGATTATAAAGCACCCCTACAAATAAAATGCAGTTTCAGCTACATCAGTCGCCTCCGTGGAAAAACACTGGCCAGGTCGGTAAAAACTCAAAAAGGTGGCAACCCTAGCAGAAGCTTGTGTGCCCCTGCAGGGTTTTGTAATGGTAAGTAAATTGATGCAGTGCAGTACATCGCTGTGTGCCATGCGAGCTCCCGTGAGCTAACAACACCATTAGTAAGCTAGAATGTCTCATCCAAAATGTTTAGTTCAGTAAAAAATATCTTGGGGTCTTATCATAGACACCTAGAAATCAATTAAGAATTCCATTCCTTATATTAAAATAGAAGGAAAACAGCAACACAATGCTCTTTTAGGAACCTTTTGCATTTATAAGAGTCTCATAAAAAACTGAGTAATGCACTTCTTACTCCTACATTGGCACACACTAACAAATATTCAATATCCAACTTACATCATTGAGGTCAATGTTCTGAATCGCTTCAAGCGGCAGATGAACAATGTACCTTCCCATGATCCAAAGGCTTTCGGCACTAACCCATGATGAATTTGCATTAGACTCTGGTTAATTAAAAAAATACACTGATTATAATCCACATAATTCAGATCAGAAACCAAAATGATTGTTTACGCTTCTGCGTGCATAAGATTGTTATTTCTAAGTTAGCACACTGGATGCCGCAGTTAGTACTATTTTCACTGAACTAAGATTACTAAAATATAGGGCAACTCTTTCACCCATACCAGCATGGGTATCTGTATTGCAAAGCAAACCACTCCCATGGGTTAATTCCGAAACTAAATTATTGGTGTCATTCAGTAGTGACTGAGACAAAATTTATACTCCATCATTACCAAATTAAAATAGGCATTTATAAATGCAGTCAATCAAATTTGAGCATCTGGAATGCAAAGATTTAGAGTGTTATGTTGAATTTATAGAAAGAATATACAAACAATTCAAAAACATTCAATTTGACAGTGAGGACATGATAGCTACTCCACATCATTCGTATTATCTGTTTATAACAGAATGACTGTTAATGGCGTTAAAATTATCATCACTGAATAATGCTAATAAGCTTGTTTTTAAGTAACCTCTCTGGGGAGTGGTTTCTGTTATAACCATAATTAGATTAACACAAGGAGCATAGTCATGTTTACTACTTTTGTGTACCATATTTCCTCTTCCATGTTTGTACTCCTTTGATTGGTCCAAGTAAATGTATTTCTAAAATAAACATGGCATTTTCTTGGAATGCACATGGATAAACAACAAACCAATTTCTTCTAGCTGTCCACTCCCCTTCTATTCTGAGTTTTAGATATGGTTCCATAGTCTCTATTTGAAGTTCTACAAGAAGTACCACAAATGTGTATGATTTACAGACTGTCAATTACACCATAAATAATGTAATTTCTCCACAGCCTGGACAACTTTACTTCTCAGTTTCATTCATCAGGAGAAGACACGAGACAAATGTCTTATTGAATGGAAACGACCATAGACCATATGGTGTCGTCGCCAAGTAAATACAGGAAGATTTGGAGATTATCAAGATGCTCCATTGAGCACAATATCCATCAGCACAAATCCAGCTGGATATCAATCCCACCAGCTTTACACGAGTTTTGAACTATTCCTACCTGGTCTGTACTGGGCCCACATTTCTCTTAAAAGGGTTGCAAATAAAAAAAATATTTTTTTAATTAAACACATATGGCTCAAACACATATCATTGTCAGTTATTCCTCATGTATCCTTTTTTGCTGATAGGCCCTCTAAAAGTGTGGCATCTTTAGACTAGTTCTCTTACCTTTTATCCTTTCCTAGCATTAGCAATGAAGAACATGCCATCTTAGAGGACAAAAGGTTCTGTGAGTTAGGGTAACATGCCCACCACACATTTTGATCTCAGACTATTCTGAAGTAAGTAGAATGGAAAGTTACCACACACAACATGCAGAAGGGACAAATTGTAATATCTGTCCACTGTGAGGCCTTTCTCAGCTTGTAGACAAAACAGAGAAGAACCATCAGTGCTTTAGAGAGCACGGCTGTATTAACTATTTGATTAGTCACTTTAACAATGGCTAAGCTGTCCATAAAAAATAGCCTTGCGAGGTGGGATTTAACTGAAAATAGCAGTAATCATTTAAAAAGACTTTGGGCAAACACCACCATTATAATCAAGCTATCAACAAAGGCAATCCTCTAAATACCCATATTTGTGGTTCATTCCGCAATGGGTATAGCAATCATAACATACACAAACAGAGATGCACTCATTAGATTGAAGTCAACAGATGAGCACCATTTTTGCCTCACCACCAAGAAGATCAAGTGGAAGGTGTCCGCTGTTGGAGACAAGGCCGAAGACGGATAAATTGTGGGCAACCGAGTTCCAGCAACACAGCCGCAATAAAAGAGGTGGAATGGGGGAGTCCTGATTTTCCATACATGAGATCTTGGTGGATGATCAAACGTTAGAATGAGCATCCCACCTCCAAGATCACAGCCATGCTCACTCACAGGAACTGAATAATAGTTAATGCTGCTTGGGTAGCCCAAGTCTGGGATCAGTGTATTATGTGAGATGAACAGTGGACCCCGTATGCTTCTGATACACCAAACATTTCCAAAGTGACTGCACTATGGTACATCATTAAACAAAGGTTAATGATAAAACAAACAAATCTGCATTTGTCCTAGCACACTTGAATGTAAAAGAGATCGTATTAAATTCCCTCGTGTAGTAAGAGAGAGTTTGATTATCTTGCTACTTACTGCTAAAGTTATGGGACTTCTGGAGATTCATTGTCATCCATTCATACAATGCCCGCCGAGTGCTTGCCGATATTTTGTCATAGAGGTCCTTGAACACTGAAGATCTAAATGGAATACAGAGGGAAGTTCGGTGATTTGCATACCCTTTATACATATTGTATACCCTCTACACCAGTAAAGTTGTAGATATTGCCTCCACTTTTCATTGATGACAAATGAAGCATCAGAAGTATTTCTCCTAGGTTACCCAAGACATCATTGTATAATCTGGCTCTTCTGCCAAGTTATGCAGTGCCTGTTCTTACACAACAAGAGAAATGTCAAATTCCAGGCAACTAACTACACGCACGGCCTAAACATTAGTATCATAGCAGTACTCACAGACATAAATTATAAGCCAACACTGCTTTATTTGCTACACTCAGGAAGAATAAGAAGGTTCACATAAAAAAGCAATCAATAACTAGATACATTTTCACAGTGAGCTCACAAAACCTAGGGGCTAATTACAATGTTGGTCGGCAAGGCTCCGAATGGTATTCGGTTTTACCTAATCCATGTAGGAACCCAGTTTCCAACCGATTCGGAAACATTTCCGACCGCCCGATTATGATACAAGGAAACCGTTCGGTCTTTCCGACTCAGTTCTGACTGTCATTCGGAGAGTTTGAGTCAGTTGGAGCCAAATCGTACAGCTCTACGGACCACGTTTCCGACCGAGCGATTACGATGTCTGATTCGGACAACCTTTCCGAGTCGGTTTGACCAACACGGATCGGCTGTCGGAAACTGGCTTTGAGGGCCCATAGCAGTCCCCCCTCCACCCGGAGGCCTCCGGTTGGGACCTGTGGGGGTACCCATGGGTCTCCTCTTTACAACCATGCACAGTGTGGCAGGCACCATGGGGTGCCTGCCACAGGGTGCAAGGTTTTCCGCAACCAACTCTTTTTTCAATGGGAGCCTATGTTGTTGGTCGGAACACAGGCTCCCATTGAAGTCAATAGGAGTCTGACCGAACGGTGTTCGGAATCATCATAATCGGTCGGTCGGACTCCCCGAACCCGAGTCGGTTGGAAACGATTCTGACATGGAGTCGGTCGTAATGCTTTCCGACCGACATCGTAATGAGGGCCCTAGTTCTAACCAGGTTTTATCTATGTTGAAATTCTAGGCCTGTTAATGTAAAGTTGAGGGCCTCGAGAAAGGCAACGATTGAGACAGATGGAGAAGATTGAGGCATCTGTGGTGGCAGATGGGATTGAAGGCAGGATGTACAGTAGTTGCTAGGGATGGTGTTGTAGACTGCACGAGATCCAACAAAGGTCGAAAAGTCTGTGTGAGTTTGTAAAACCAATGTAGGGTCTGCCAAAGGCCGTTTGTAGAGGGGGTTGGATGGCCTGGGGAGGGGTGTTGGGTGCCAGGCACTGCTCCCAACTGCTGGCTATGGTATAAACCAAAGTAATTCAGTGCAAAAAAACAAAGTTAAAATGAAGTTATGGTTAGCTCTGGGTAGAATACCTTAATATATGTTTAAAAAAAAGACAAATTCACTTTAAAAACACAGTTTAAATACCATCATTTGGATCCCAAATGCAATGCTTATGACCTTACAATATATTGTAGTTGCATCTCTCAGATCAAGGGTAAATTCAAGGGCATTGCACTTGGTTTGTGATTTATGGTTTGCAAGAATGTTTTGGAGTTATGGATTGCAGAGCTAACCATAAACTGCAAATTACAGTGACTTTTGGTTATAATTCAGACCATAGCTGTCCTGTAACTGTGGTTTTTAAGTGAAATATATATATATATATATATATATATATATATATATATATATATTACCTACTGGCGGTTGCCAGTAGGTAGTTGTTGTTAGAACCTAGTTTCCATAGGAAAAGCGTTTTTTATTTGCCAATATCTTTGGCGCCGTTTGTGAATCTTCACGACATTTTCAAAACTAATTGTTCACTCAGGTCAGCTCCTGTCTTGAAAGTTTCGGGGTGATTCGTCAAGGGAGGCCGAGAAAAAAGGGGGGTCCCAAAACGTGTTTTCTCCATGTTAATTTCTATAGGAAACTTTAGACATGGCTACAGCCTGAACTGCTCAACGGAATTACACCAAATTTGGCAGAGAGATAGCTCTTGGTCCAGAAAGCACGCTTTTTTTAAAATGGTGTAATTCCGTTCAGTAGTTTTTGAGATATTTAAAGATTTACAGATATCGATATTTGAGAATTGTGAGATCTGATTGGCTGAGCCCTCCCGAGCACGAGCTTGCCTCTGATTGGCTGCCAACACTTCAAACCAGGAAGTGTTGGCAGCCATCTTGTGCTTCAGACTGAGGGAGAGGGAAAAAGGTGACAGAAACATAAAAAAACAAAAAAAGGAGGCAGGGTAGGAACACCCTGACCCCCCAGGCCTGCTCAGGGGGTCCCACAGAAACCCCTAGGCCCAAAAAAAGCATTTTTTTTTACATTTTCAGCCGGGTCGCGCTGGATGCACGAACCCCGTCGAAAATTTTAAAAAACGAAGCGTGGTCTTCCGCGCTTCGTTTTTTAAAGCCCCCGGGTAGGCCAGGTCCCGGGGCAATCCTGAATTCTGTAGAGGGGGACCGCGGGGGCCCCCGCAGCCCCGGGGACCGCCACCTCCCCAGGGCTTTATTATAATAGGGTGGGGGGGCCTCACGGGCCCCCCAAACCCCGGGGACCACCACCTCCCTGGGGCTTCATTAAAATACGATCGGGGAGCCTCACGGGCCCCCCAAGCCCCAGGGACTGCCACCTCCCCAGGGCTAAAATAAATAATAAATAATGTGTGTGGGGGGGTTCGAGCCCCCCCACACTGACCCGGGGACCACCACCTCCCCGGGGCTTTAAACACTTGGGAGAGAGGCCGCGCGGCCCCCCTCCTGGAGCCCTTGATGGCCCTGGGGACCGCCACCCTCCAGGGCCAGCTCCTGCAATGTCCCGGGGTGCCCACCCCCGGGACATTGCTGTTTGCTATGACAGGGCGGGAGCATGGCTCCCGCCCTGTCATAGCAAACTCTGCTTTGGTTTTTGGACGCGAGGCAGAAACCTGCTCTTGCTTTCAAAACCAAAGCAGAGTACTGCACAAGGGGAGTTGCATGTCAGCAGCTCCTTGTATAAAATACGTCTGGCTCCCGCAGGAGGCGGGGAGGCGGCGGGACCGTGGGGGCATTGGGGCTCCCCACGGTCCCCAACGGTGAAGCCAGGCCCCGGGGATGGGGTCCCGGGGCAAGAAGTGGCCCGGGAGGGGGCCACGCGGCCCCTCCCTTTAAAAAAAAAAAAAAAAGGAATGGCCGGGCCCGGGATGGGGTCCCCCGAGGCCGAAATCGGCCTAGGGAGGGCTGCGCGGCTCCCATCCTCAAAATTAAAATGAAATAAATAATGGCCAACCCCCGGGGGATGGGGTCCCCGGGGCCAATAGTGGTCCAGGGAAGGGGGGCCACGTGGCCCCCCTTCCCTATAATAAAAAAAAGCAGAAGGCCGGCCCCGGGGGATGGGGTCCCCCGGGCCATAATTGGCCTGAGGAGGGAGGCTACACGGCCCTCCTCCAATTTTTTTTTATTTTTTAAAAACAAGTCTGGCCATGCCCCGGGGCCTAAATTGGCCTCGGGAGGGGGGCCACCTCTCTGCTATCCAGCTCTGTGGCGCTTACTGGAGGTACCTGGTGGGCTAGTTGGCCCCAGGGACCCTCAGTATTCAAGGGGAATTAATTCCCCAACTTACAACGCGCCAGGAGGCGCGTTTGCAGAGTGGTGGAGAAAGTGGGCGTGGCCTGGTATGAGAAGTTAGTAATCCTGCCGTGTGGGACTTACTGGAGGTAATAGGAGGGGTAGTTGGCCCCCAAGGTTGACGTTGGGGGCTAACTGCCCTCCTGTTACCTCCAGTAAATCCCACAGTGGATTGCTAAGAAGGTGTTCGGAGGTGACGCTCACCTTTCTCCACCACTCTGCAAACGCGACTGCTATGTTATAGTTAGAAATTAGCATTTAAAAAACCTTTGGAAATTCACTGAAAAACCATAGGTTTCAGGGACGTTATAGTTAGAAATTAGCATTTAAAAAACCTTAGAAATTCACTGAAAAAACCATAGGTATTAGGGACGTTATAGTTAGAAATTCACATTTAAAAAACCTTAGAAATTCACTGAAGGTGTTATTAAATGCTAATTTCTAACTATAACGTCCCTGAATCCTATGGTTTTTTTCTGTGAATATATATATATATATAGATATATATATATATACACACACACACACACACATACATTACACAGTGGCAGTCGCCACTGTGTAGTTATTGTTTAGTCAGAGAAGAAAATAGAAAAAAGTAGGAACATATTAAATTGTGGGCGAGGTTCATTGATGATTTATTCCTAATCTGGGTAGGAGATAATGAGAGTTTGGAAGACTTTATTTCATCATTGAATCAAAACACATATAATTTCGAGTTCACATATACAATTTGTCAAAATCAGACAAACTTCCTAGACATTGAAGTACATCAAAGAGGACAAAATATGTAGCAAAATCCATCAAAAAGCAACTGCCAGTAACAGTATACTCCATGCTAATAGTGGGCACCCTAAAACACTAAAGTGGAGTGTCCCGTTTGGAGAAATGCTAAGAGCAAGGAGAAACTGTTCAGAAACATCTGACTTCGAAATACAACTGAGGAACTTCTGTGCAATGCGAAAAATAGAGCTATGGTAAAGAGGAGAGAAGAACTATTAGTAACCAGAAGGAGAGAACCAAAAGAAAACAATGAAACTCGAGTAATCATAGATTATAACATCAAGAAGTATGAAATACATTCAAGAGAAATTGAATATTTTGCTATGTGAAGACACACTGAAAGAAATCATATCTGAATATCCAAAAATCACCTACAGAAAAGCAGCCTCTTCAGGAGACTTACTGGCCCAAAGTAAACTACGGGTAGGAAGAAGTATGAATAAACCCTGGTTACATCAACCTGGCTTCTGGAAATGTGCTAAATGTAAAGCATGTGAGCATGAAGTAAATAGAACAACATATAAACTATATAAAAGAAGAGAACAAAAAATCATGTAACACATTACTTATGAAATGAACAATGTGGTGTACGTATTACAGTGCACATGCAGAAAATCTTATGTGGGGAGCACAACGAATAAAGTCAAACTAAGAATCCTACAACATCTACGAGCAATAGAAAATAAGGATTTTTCTTACCCCATTGGAAAACATTTCTGGGAGACACATGAAGGGAACCCACAAGAACTGACATATTTTGGTGTGAAACATATAAAGGCTGCAGAACGAGGGGGTAATAGAGAACTGACCCTGATAAGGATGGAATCAAGATTGATAATCTCAACGGGAACAGAGGTATCTTTGAATAATCTGGATGCAGAACTATATATTCATCTCTAATTGACTCTTGAATGTGTTTCCTCTGACGTTTAACAATTACATACCAATAGGATGTTTTTTGTCATTTATGAATTTTGACATCTTATGATTTATTGATATGCCCCGTCTCTATGTTTTTTCCTCTTTCATTGTCATCTCTCTTTTATACTGAATGTAGTCTTCTTGAACCATAATGCACTTTACTAATACTGTCTTGAGACTCTGAATGAGATTTTATGAATTTGAAAAAATTGCCTCTCTTTGTAATAGATGAAAAGTATATTTACGTGCAACGGCACTTTCTTTCATGATCTAGATTGGCACTTTACAGGCTTTACAGACTGTATGGGAAATTGCAATAGTTTGTAGAGAAAGGGCACTTTATCAGCAATGGCACTTTAATAGGCACTTTATTAGGATTGTTGTTCTTTATTCCAATAATGACTGGACCAACAATATTAAGTGTGAACTGAGCAATGAAAATAGGCATTCTTTGTAGCTAATGGAAATTATGCTCTGTCTGGTCTTATGTTTTTTTATAGGATGCTAATTAGCTAGAACATATGATAGTACTTTACTTTTGTTGTACATTGAAGGTCTTGGCACGTCGCATGCATTTTATTAGCACCAGCACTTTATACCTCAAACATACATCTATGTGATAGTTGTAATATGTTGGTACTTCTTTGGAAGGGATTTGAACCCTACTGTGTACTTTACATTTAGAGGTTTGTACACTACGTCTTCCTTCTTTAAACCAATGGAAGTATTTTCATTGAGATGTATCACTTTAAATAATTGTGTGTTACATTTTTGAAAATAATGAATCCAGGACATTATCAATAGGCAACACTCTCTTGATTATATGTTGACATTGAAATATCACCTTGAAAGTAAAAGGAAGAATATTCTACTTAATGTGTTTGCTCGTTTTGATTAATTAATTAATGTTAAATGTGATTCATTGACTAGTCCTCCAGCAAATAACCCTATTGCTTTCAAATACTCCTCCTTCCTTGCTTTGCCACTCACTTTTTACTTGTCGCCATAACCAATACCGAAAAAGGAATATATGTCTGTCAATAGTTTTGTTCAACAACATGCTGTATGCAAAAAGTGCCTTGTTACAACAATCCATAATTACAAACATGATCAATGTACTTTACGGCAAAAAAGGGATATGAATCTATGTAACTTATATTGTAATTTTTTTTAACAACTGGTTAGGATTCTATGGTAAAAAAAATGGCGGGGTCCTTTTGGCTTTACAATTGTAGCATGATCGCTCTAGTTGTTTTTAACTGAAATTAATGATGGATGAACACATATGTCTTTATAAGCCTTGTCTATCATATATATAAACACACCCACACACACACGCACACCCACTCACACACACACACACACACATGAGGAGCGAAACGCGTCATGGCAGGCACTGTTCCTGTGGTGATTTTTGGTTTTTATGTCCAATAAATTCGACACTGCTTCACCCACCTATGTTGTGTGGGAGTCCGTGATTTCCTGAACTGTATTGAGGTCCGTGCCTGGTGCTCCGCAGGATTGCGGACAGGACTTTTGTTTTTATATATATATATATATACATGGGTGTTGGACGCACATAGGGTGTTAGGAGCCTTGCCTGCAGCCAACGCCCGCTATGCACAGCTGAAGACCGTGCATAGTGAAGGGTTTTGGCTGAGCGGGGTTGGTCATAAGGCCAATCCCTGTGGCTATCCTCCAGCTGAGCATGGCCAAAAGGGGTTTGGCAGGGTGTTGGCCAGAGGTAGTGCTTAATTGGAGCCGGTTGATTCTGGTGCTCAGCACCGGCATTTAATCATCAACACTGGCATTTTCCATGAGCACCAATTAAGGGCATATTAATTTATGGGGAGATTAAGTGATTTGCATAGAATGACAGGATGTTGAGCCAACGCTGAGTCTCGAACCTGGCTCCCCAGCTACGAAGTGGGCAGGACTGGCCATTACGCCACATCCTCTCCCCACTTTAAGGATTAGTAGTTGGTTCAGTTTTAGGTGGCGCTAACAGGAGAAATGGGCTGGTGCAAGCTGCCTGCTGACGAGATCCCCTGCACTTATTTTTTTTTTACAAATTAACCACTGGCCAGAGGCCCCCACCTCGCGCAGCCTTTGACCATGAACAGCGGTGTCGGCCTCCCACAACCAAAGTTTGTGTCCAGTGGGGGTCGACTGCCTGCGGAGAGTTCAGCACAGGGCGTGGCTGGGTGCCAGGTTCTGTGGCTCAAGTCTATCTTCAGTGGGGGAGTTGCATGAATATGATCAAAAGAAATCGGAAAATCACTGTAAAAAGCAAAGATTAAAGTGACTGTATAGTTAGGTAACATAATAAGACCTGGCCAGAGGTCTGGCCTTGCGGCCAAACCTCTGCTGTGCACTGCTAAAGGCCATGTGCATCAGGGAGTAGGATAAAAAAAACACAGAAATTTAGTGATAAAAAACAAAGTTTAAAGTGACATTTTAGTTAGGTTTGCTAATAAGATCTTCCCTTACATTAATAAAAAAACAATAGAAATTCACTGAAAAAAACTGAGGTTAAAGAGACATTATGTTTAGGTATGGTAATAAGATCTTAGCTTACATTAAAAAAACGTAGAAGTCCATTGATAAAACACAAAGGTGAAAGTGTTGTTATAGTTAGGTGTTGAAATAAGATCAAAACTAACATTTAAAAAACACTGACATTCACCAGTTATACTTTACTGAGGTAACTACCTTGCGCCCCCACCATGCACTGCTTAAGACCTCACATTTATACATCACTCATGGCATTTTAAATGTTATAACTGATTACATCTCAAATGGGATGGTGAGAAAATAGTGGCAGGTATGTTTTGGTCTGAGGTGAGGATTATTCTCGCTCACAATGGACCGCCAGATAAACACCGTCTCCTCGGCCTGCTTCAACACACTCCACCTGCTTCGAAAGACCTTCTGATGGATCCCCACCAAATCCAGGAAGACATTCACCCATGCCCTCATCAGCAGCAGACTCGACTACGGCAATGCACTCTACGCCGCGGTCACCCAGAAACTCCTCCAAAGACTCCAGAATGCCCAGAACGCCGCAGCAAGACTAATCCTCAACATCACCCATCGCAGCCACATCACTCAACACCTCCGTGACCTACACTGGTCCCAGTGGACAGAAGAATAACCTTCAAACTCCTCACCCACGCATACAGGGCCCTTGACAACACCAGACCCGCACACCTAAATCACCGCCTCAAATTCCACGTACCCAACAGACACCTCCGCTCCGCCGAGCTTTCCCTGGCGACCGTCCCACAACCCCTCAAGACCTGAACCAGAGGAATGTCCTTCCCCTACCTCGCCTCCAAGACATGGAACACCCTGCTCATCCACCTCACGAAATCACCTTTGCTGACCCAATCCAGGAACAACCTTAAGACCTGGCTCTTTGAGTTAACTCAGCACTTAGTCTGATTCGCTGCGCCCCCCCACAGCGCCTTGAGACCCTCACGGGTGAGTAGCTGCGCTTTACAAACCCTGATTGTTTGATTGATTGATTATTAGGTAGCACATACAAGATGTGACATTGGGTAGAACTGTAACAATATTTTCTTGTTTTCTTGTCCATATTATCATATTATCTGTTGTGAACACCTTAAGCCACAGCCAAGAGGACGAACTTTCTTTACATTACCAAATTCCTCAACTGAGCTACACTGCACGTTTGTGTAATTGTAAATGCTATAAAATGAATTAAAAAATAAAGAATAAAAATAAAACATAGTTGGAGTCTTGGTGCCAGATCTAGACAACACTGTTGAAGATTTCCGGGCGCAGATTGCTTCTGGCAAATAAATGCGTGGCTGTATATTTTTTGCTGCACGTCTTGATTCAAAGTCAGACGTTGCAGGAAGCATGAGGGGCAGGTCCATACATAGAGCCTGGGGCGAAACGCAGCCCCCTGCGCCCCGTGGCGCGTGGGGGGGGGGGCAATCTTTCAAAGGGTCCAAGGGCCCCAACCCTTCAGGGTGGGACCCAAACTCTTCAGGAGGGCCCCTTTCAGCCGAAGGCCAATTAATATTTGTGAGATATGGGACACAGGGGGGCTGGGGGGAGGGGCTCGTCATTTTGCATCACGCCACCACATAGAATAGCAGGTGTACGCCCGCTTTTTTTTAATCCATGCTAGCGCAGAATGTGAAAAATAATTTGCGAATCAGGGCTCTTTATGAAAAATGTAGAATTCAGAAATGCATAATAGAGGCAGGAACAAGGCAACCTTATCAGCTGGCATTAAAATTAGGTAGCACGTTTGCCAAATTTTCGAATACAATAAGAATCTAGCGTGGTATCAAACTATTTAGAAATATATTTTGGTAAAACAAGATACACGCCAGTCGCATATGACAAGAAAATACAAAATCGAACATTTTCTCACCAAACAGTTAAAGATCTCATAAACTACTTCGAGAATAATCTCTTACAGGTTTCTGAAGGACTCTTCCTGCAGATCTCTGGGTAGCCTTGTTATGACACTGGGTTGGAGATAGCGCCCGGAAGACAACCTGAGGAGCTGGCTTAGTATTTCAACACATTCTACCGTGTTTAGGGCTGGCAGGCAGGTGTCCAGAGAAAAATGAAAGAGGGATCTCAGTCCTCCAGGGCTCTGCATAATTCTCTCCCTCAGCAGTTCGAAATCGATGACGGCATCCGGTATACCCTGAGGAAATGAAGAAGCCGGGATTACCGAAATACATTTAATAAAATTTGCACTGTGCTTAATATGAGCCGGTGGCTACAGGTGGGGTCCATCGGAAGTTTTTTTGAGGGGCCCTGTGCTTAAATTGACCCGGTGGTTGCTGGTGGGCCAACCCGCACTCTCTTTTGGGGACTTGTACTTATTTTTTTCCCATGAGACTGACCCAGAACAAAAGAGTTAACAAGCATTTGCAATGCAATAGGTCTCGCATTTACACTAGTTTAAGCTATTGGCATTGTAAATGACAATGCCTTTTATTTATGTTTTAAAAACCAAAACATAAATAAAATACATTGTCATTTATAATGCCAATGGCTCAAACTTGCGTAAATGCGAGACCTATTGCATTGCAAATGCTTGTTTCAGGTTTGAAACTGATTGTGCCATGAATAAATAAATGAAATAGAAAGCCACGCAACCTTTCCAATGCCAATGAAACACATTTAACACCATATAAACATACCGAAAAATTAAATCTACCATTCACCCAGCTAAAAAGCAGATAAATGTTTCAAGTTTTCAAAAAAGCAACAAAATTAGAAACACACAAATGCGACATCAGTGTTTAAAAAGTAAGCAAATTATTACAATATAAAATGTAAATCTAGATACGTAAACAATATACAAACACAATCCGTTCCGTACACAAAACAAATTACACAAAAAAACACGCAACCTTCCTGTCAGTTAATAACTTTAAACAGCATATAAACCCACATGACTCTACAGCAGCTTTAACAAACAAGGAGGCGCTGCAAAAAACACGTTGAGCACATACAACAAAAAAGAAACATGCGTGACGTTAACAAAAATTTTTACAATAAAGTGGACATATAACCTTTGCGATTGCATTACAGCAGCTTTAACATCGTGCACATAAAACAAACAATAACAAATATAAAGCTTTAACAAAAGATGCTAGGAGCAGAGAGTGCGTGTGTATGGTGGATGGCGGGGAGTGCATGTGTAGGGTGGAGAAGGCATGTTAAGGGCGGAGAGTGGAGAATGCAGGCACGGAGTGAAGATCTCACCCGTGGAGGGTGATGGAGAGTGTGGTGGGGACTAGTGAAGCACATCCTCGTAGGGTCAGGGGTAGAGAGGGATACAAAGGCATGGGGGGTGAGGGCGGATGCAGATCGGCGAATAGTGTGGAGGTGAGAGGGCAGTAAAATGTGTTGAGGGGGACGGTGTCACGTCACGGCCAGAGCGGGAGACTTTGGAGCATCAGATCAGAGTCTCGGCGTCGGCACCGCAGCCTGTGATTCTGGGCACATGACTTAATGCCACCATGACTGAAAATGAATGCGCCCTTGTGTAATGTGACCGGTAATCGGGTAAAGCGCTTCAACGCCTTCGGGGCGAGTTGGCGCTACATACAACTGACACACACAACAATGAGCAGAGCAGGGTGTGAAAGATTTATTCAAGGGCAGGGGCAGGAGACCCATCGGTTGCAGTGACACGCTTAAATTGTCTGCATTTGCATCTTGTGAGATCGGTGACACTTTGAACACATCTCTTGTGTAAATAGTGTCAATTTGTACTAGTTTGCATCTGTCTCTTGTGATACCAGTGATACGCTGCAATTATCTGCATTAATATATTGGTAGATTGGTGACACTTTGCACATATCTCTTGTGATACTAGTGTCAGTCTGCACGAGTTTCCATCTGTCTCTTGTGACATCAAGGACACTCTGCACGTCTGAATTAGCATCTTTTGAAATCTGTGCTACTTTGAGCACATCTCTCTCTCTCTCTCTTGTGCCATCAGTGTCTCATGTGAGTTCATTTTCACTCTGCACCTGTCTCTTGTGGCATCAGTGTTAATTGGCAGCTGTCTCATCATGCGAGTGTGATCGGTTTCACTCTGCATCTGACTCTTGTGACATCAGCGCTGAGCGCTACCTTGCACCTGTCTCGTGTGACATCTCTCACAAGCTAACTATTGAGACAGCCTCGTGTTTAACAGATGCCGCTGCACCCACAAGAGTTATATCTTCAGTTCTTCCTCGCGTGCACAGTGAAACACGTGTCAGTGAAACGAGGCACACTACAGAGGGCTGTTCCACCTAAATTGAACACTGATATAATTTTAGGCGGGAAAGAGCAGGGCTGGAGCGCTCGTGTTCGTTGTTTCGTAGAGAGCACCGCTCGACCTTAAGTAAATCAGCAGTAAACAACATATATTCTCATTTATGCCATGTGACTGGCTCCGCCCGGCCCTGCCTTCCTCTCAGAGTCCAGTCCGTTCTGCACCCACTGAAACCTACACGCCACAGCCCTGCACGAGTTTTCGAGTCCAAAACGACGTGGCAAAGTCCCTCCCTCTGCTGAAATAATACGCCCTTTCGCAGGTCAGTTTGGCGAGTGACTGACTTACTTCAGTCACAACGCCTTTCAGTGCCGAACCTGACTTGTGACTGACTGTACTTAGTTATCTTATCCTTTCAGAGGGGAGTCCGGCATGTGACTGACTGACTCTACACCAATCACACCGACTTTCAGAGGTGTTCCTGACTTGCAACTGACTGGCTTTGCTTATAAACCTTCTGAGTGAGGAAAAGCTTCTGGCGGGGAACAAAGCTCTGCAGTGTCCGGTGAGATGCCGGCGCCGCACACGATGGGTCACTACTCATTACAGTAATTAAACATACAATTTCAAGCGGGTAGAGAGGGATACAAAGGCATGGGGGGTGAGGGCGGATGCAGATCGGCGAATAGTGTGGAGGTGAGAGGGCAGTAAAATGTGTTGAGGGGGACGGTGTCACGTCACGGCCAGAGCGGGAGACTTTGGAGCGTCAGATCAGAGTCTCGGCGTCGGCACCGCAGCCTGTGATTCTGGGCACATGACTTAATGCCGCCATGACTGAAAATGAATGTGCCCTTGTGTAATGTGACCGGTAATCGGGTAAAGCGCTTCAACGCCTTCGGGGCAAGTTGGCGCTACATACAACTGACACACACAACAATGAGCAGAGCAGGGTGTGAAAGATTTATTCAAGGGCAGGAGACCCCTCGGTTGCAGTGACACGCTTAAATTGTCTGCATTTGCATCTTGTGAGATCGGTGACACTTTGCACACCTCTCTTGTGTAAATAGTGTCTGTTGGGCCTGGCCCTGCTTGCAGGGTCATCCCGAACTTTTTCGCCTTTTCCTCCTAGCCTTTTTGCTGTATGTGTGTGATGGAATGCTGCGCAATGATGTGCAGAGGTTTATTTACGCTGTTTAAAAATGTCACTTTTAAAATGTCACCCTGTTTGGTGTGCTAGGTGCCTGCCTGTCTGAGGTGGGTTGGCGGTCTAGTTGTCTGTCGCCCACACCCCCAGCTTTTCGAGGGAAGTCTGGCAGACAGGGTGCTCTACACCTCCCCCACAGTGACAGTTGGGACTGGAACTGCCAGGAACCTTCTAGAAGCTTCTGGCCCTTTCTGGTAGGTGGGGTGAGGGTGTATATATAGGGGGCGGGACCTCCATGTGACAGACTGAACGTGGACTTGATTGAGAGGGGACACTCTGCCAGGAGGTACCGCCACAAGGGCCTGTGTGCTGGCCCCAGAGCCCATCTGTACCCCTCTGCTGTCCACAGGGCCAGTGAGAGCCTTTGCTGGAGTGAAGACTGCTATGTCAGGAGGAGTGCCACTTTATGGGAGATGACTGCTTCTAGGAGCTGCTGTCCTGTACTGATGAGTGCCCACTGTCTGCGGATCCTACCCAGCCCTGCTTGCCTGCTCTCCTGCCCTAGCGCCTCGTGAGCGCTGTCATCTGTTTGCCTGCACTCCAAGGAGGTGAGGAGCGTGGGCGCTACTCCCTCGGGTGGGACCCTGGGACTGTGAGCCATCGAGCGCCTCGTGAGCGCTGCTTCCAGCCCTTGCCCAGGAGAAGAAGGTACGTGGGTCCTGCAGCGCTGTGCTGCCAGAGTGCCATATTCGCCTTGACTGTGCTCTGCTTGCTGCCAAGGCGCTACAACTGTGCCCAGGAGAAGAGGCGCTGACGTCTGCAGCGCCGAGATTCTAAAGCGCTACGAGGGAATCCCGGCGTGTGGGATTCCCCCCCTGCCTGCTTGTTTGACAGCGGGAGCCCACCCCGCTGCCTTATGCATATTATAGTAGCGTGAGCCCACCCCGCGTGTGTGCACTCTTCCGCGGGTGCCCACCCCGCATCTGCCTTTATTTGTGAGCGGGTGCCCACCCCGCGTGGTGCTTTTACTTAGGAGGGAGCCTACCCCACATTGCCGCACAGAGGAACTGCCAAGGATCACCGCCGCCGGCCCGAGTCCCGGCGCACCCGACGCGGGTGCCAAGGATCGCCGGCCCGGGAGGCTCAGGAGCGCCGCGCCGGGCTTCCCCGTGGCGTCAGGGAGCCGCGCTGCGGCATGGCGCCGGCTGGAGCGCCACCAGGAAGTTCCGCCCTGCCACAGGGGAGCGGGAAGTCCGGAGCCCATGGGCTCCGCATCGAAGTCCCGGGTCCCAGGAGGGGGCCCGGGTGAAGCCGGAAGAAGTGCTGCGTTGGTGGGGCTCCCACGAGAGAGGGGAGCCCTGCGTGCTGAGCCTGCCGCAGGAAACGGAGAGGCGGGTCCCCCCGAGGCACACTGTCGGTGCCTGGGTCCGGCGCAGAAATTCCCAGGAGAGCCCTCGATGGGCCGGTGAGTCTGCCGGCTGCCGCAACAGGGAAGATCCGATTCCACAAGAGGAGCCCGGTGAGTGGGGATCAGTCATCCCGTGGTTGGGGGGGTGTGTCGGGGCACATTGCCGGTGCCCGCCCCGGTGCCAGTATTCGTTTGGGGGCCGCTGCAACGTTGGGCCATTGCTGTGACTACCGGGGCCCAGAGGGGACTCCAACGCGGCCATAGTGGTCTTCCCCCCCACCCAGCTGCCTCGGTTGATAGCGGGCAGCGGCAACATTGTGGGGCACTCTTAATTGCAGAGTCCAGAAGAGGGACACCAACGGACTTGTGCTGACTTCCGTGTGCATGACTGCCCCGCCAGACAGTGGGTAGTTGCACCGTTCTAGGGCATTTGAGCCCCTGAGAGAGGACAGTCGGCCTGGGGCCAGTCTCAGAGTGTTGTGCCCCGATTGGGGTGAACTGTGTTTATGCTGGCGAGGCCTATTTGCCCCATATGATTTATTGCATAATATGGTTGCATAATACATTTGTACCGAGGATGATGCCTAATGCTTTTCCCTCAGGTTGGCAGTGCTGATTTTATGCCTATAGTTGTGCCTAATATGCTTTCATGCCTAACCGGCCTGTGATTTATGATTCATGCCTGGGTACGTTTTTGGGCCTATGCTTAATGTCAGGTTATGATGTTCTGGGTTTATGCCTACTCTGATTTCGGCCTCATGCTAATGTGATGATACCTCTGTGCTCACATGTTACCGTATAATGTGATTTATGCAAATGCTATTGAAATGCCTCAGGTGCTATGTTCATGTGGATAATGCTTTTCTTTCCCTAAGGCCTGCACTGCTGGTTGTATGCATACTGGGCCTAGGATTCATGCATCATGCATTTATGCTCATGACGATGCCTCATGTGATGTTTTATGTTTACGCCTAAGGCTTATTGCACTATGACGAGAAGCTCATGATCTTGCCAGGAGTTACTGGCTGCGGCACATTTATTGCTGGTCTTACATGTATGCTCTGTACGTTATGATGATTCTGGCAGCGGCCCGATTGGCCCTGCCTTGTAAATAGTCCCCCTGTGAACTGCTACCCGGTGCCGGTTGGCACAGTTTATCTGTACCTGAGATTGCATTCTACAAGGTGTTTTATAATACACAAGTTATTTTTATGCAACCTGGTGTGGAGTCTCTTTTGTAGTGTGTCCAGTGTGTCGCTTGTGAGTGTGCTGCGCAGATGCTTTACACAATGCTCCTGGTTTAGCCTACCAGCTCCGCACCACGCTACCCCATTTCTTACATTGGTGTTCAGCGGTGGGATAGGACTTGTGTTTGCGCAGTTACACGGCGACAACTGGTGGCACTACAAATTCTACACGTAGAGTAATCACAGGTTTTGGGGATTATTGTTTGTCTGATTATCGTTCGCCCTGAAAGTGTCATTTTGAATTGCGCACTCCTGTGGCAGCTCCACCTAGGTCCCTTGTCTTGCACTGTGTCTTAGTGTCTGGCCAAAATGGAATCTGCCTTTGATTTTGACGATCTGTTTAAGTACAGTGTGTTGGAGTTGGGGTTCTGTGAGGAGAGAGACCTAGTAGTAAGTGGGTCAGACACCAAGCCAGTCCTTCAGGGATTCCTGATTCAATGGCAAGAGGATGGACCGTGAGCACTATGAGACAGAGAGGGCCCTGGCTGAATGCCGAGAGGGTGGCCCTAAGGAGCCTGAACAGGAGGGACAAAATGACAGGGCGGGGACACCAGTAAGTAGGGAGGACCCCATAGACAGGGAGTCCCGTGCTGGGTCCAGTGTCAGGGGCACTGCCCCATCCCTTTCCCTGTCCCCAGAAGAGTGGGTAGATAGGAGGGAAGAAAGGGAGCATCAGCTGGCTTTGGAGAAGCTCCGGTTAGAGCACGCCAAGGAGATAGCACAGCTGAGGGTGCAAGAGAAAAAGCTGGAGACCGGAAAGGTCCTTGCACAGGAAAGGATGGCTGAGGCTGAAAGGGCCTTCGCCAGGGAGAGACTAGCTCAGGAGGGTGGGTTGTCCCCTGAGAGTGGTTTCTGTGGTCTGGATTCACCAGTGAGGGTGGGATCCAGTGGTGGCAGCGAGAGTGAATCCAGTGTAGGGAGTCCCACTCCCAGAGCCCGGAAGACAGTGCCTGATTCCCAGGAAGAGGGGAACGGATTGAAATTTAGGGGCAGCAAGAAACTGTCCCACCAGTCCTGGGAGGAGTTTGTGGATGTGTGTTGTACTGCACTGGAGTATTGGATGGTGTGTAGCACGGTGAACAATTGGGAAGGGCTGTTCCAGTTGATTGTTAGAGAACACGTGCTCAAGAATTGTTTCCCAAGGTTGCGCCAACACCTGTTGCAGTGTGGGTTCTCTGACCCCAGGGAGCTTGCACGGGAGGCAGACCTTTGGGTGGGTGCCAGAGAGTCTGAGAGGGCATTGGGGAGTGATCCTGAAGGGAATGGTGCAGGGATCTCCCAACCCAGCGAGGTGGGAGAGGTGCAAAATAGCCCAGCTAGGTCCCAGTGTAGTGAGAGGGTTGTAGGGCCTCACGTCCTATCTACAAGAAGGAGTGAGACGGGGAGGTGTCCCGAGGTGCCCCAACCGCAGTCTCAGGGCCTGGAGAGTTCTATAAGGGAGCCCCAGGTAGGAAGCCTAGGCTGTCCTGATAGGCCGTCCATTGAAGGGGAGCCCCTAGTGTCAGGAGAACCCGGGGCGTCCGTACACGGAGCTCCAGTGGTTCGGGTGGCTGCTCAGTCACAGGGTTTAGACCCTGGGCTGGGATGCCAGGTTCAGGGACTGCCTGACCTGGAGGGTGGGACACCTGTAGTCAGTGTCCCTACCGGTTTGACTTCCAGGGGTACTTCTCCAGGTGGGAGGGTGCGGAACTCTGGGAGGGGGTGCAGAGGGAGGAAGGACTCGCCTCTGGCACCGGCTCAACCACAGGGCTTCGATCCTGGGTTGGGAGGCCCGGTTCAGGTATTGCCTGACCTGGGGGGAGGGACGTCTGTAAGCAGTGTCCCCCCAGAGTTGTCTTCCAGGGGTACTACTCCAGTTGGGAGGGTGCGTAACTCTGGGAGGGGGTGCAGAGGGAGGGAGGACTCGCCTCTGGCACCGGTTCAACCTAAGGGTTTAGACCCTGGGTTGGTGGATCAGTTGCAGGGTCACGGCCCTGGACGAGTGAGAGAGTGGTGTTCTGAGGGTGCCCCGCATAGGAGGAGAGGGCGGAACCCCAGAAGGAGAGGTAGGGGGAGGAGAGCCTCGCCCCGGACTGCTGGTCAGCCTGAGGGTGCGGACCCCAGGTGGGAGGTCCAGTGGCAGTTTGGCACTGCAAGGGGGAGAAGTATAGTGGCCAACGGGTACTACGGGCCTAGGGCTACTGCCCCCAACTCTGTGAGGTGGCAAGGACCCGAGACATCTGGATGGCCTAGGGGCCGGTCCTGGCCGCAACCAACTAGAGAGTACCAGTGGGGTGGCTTAGTTGGTCCAGGGAGTGTTGACAGAGGGAACCACTGGGTTCCAGAATGGCGGAGAACCTGCGGGTGCCCCTGCAGTTGCGGGCCCGCGTCCATGTTTTCTCGCCTCCAAGCAGGGAAGCCCATCAAGGCATTGATTGGTCTACCCTGGCTTTTGGCTGGGAGGGGTCATGTTGGACTTGGCCCTGCTTGCAGGGTCATCCCGAACTTTTCGCCTTTTCCTCCTAGCCTTTTTGCTGTATGTGTGTGATGGAATGCTGCGCAATGATGTGCAGAGGTTTATTTACGCTGTTTAAAAATGTCACTTTTAAAATGTCACCCTGTTTGGTGTGCTTTGTGCCTGCCTGTCTGAGGTGGGTTGGCGGTCTCAGTTGTCTGTCGCCCACACCCCCAGCTTTTGGAGGGAAGTCTGGCAGACAGGGTGCTCTACACCTCCCCCACAGTGACAGTTGGGACTGGAACTGCCAGGAACCTTCTAGAAGCTTCTGGCCCTTTCTGGTAGGTGGGGTGAGGGGTGTATATATAGGGGGGCGGGGCCTCCATGTGACAGACTGAACGTGGACTTGATTGAGAGGGGACACTCTGCCAGGAGGTACCGCCGCAAGGGCCTGTATGCTGGCCCCTGAGCCCATCTGTACCCCTCTGCTGTCCACAGGGCCAGTGAGAGCCTTTGCTGGAGTGAAGACTGCTATGTCAGGAGGAGTGCCACTTTATGGGAGATGACTGCTTCTAGGAGCTGCTGTCCTGTACTGATGAGTGCCCACTGTCTGCGGATCCTACCCAGCCCTGCTTGCCTGCTCTCCTGCCCTAGCGCCTCGTGAGCGCTGTCATCTGTTTGCCTGCACTCCAAGGAGGTGAGGAGCGTGGGCGCTACTCCCTCGGGTGGGACCCTGGGACTGTGAGCCATCGAGCGCCCCGTGAGCGCTGCCTCCAGCCCTTGCCCAGGAGAAGAAGGTGCGTGGGTCCTGCAGCGCTGTGCTGCCAGAGTGCCATATTCGCCTTGACTGTGCTCTGCTTGCTGCCAAGGCGCTACAACTGTGCCCAGGAGAAGAGGAGCTGACGTCTGCAGCGCCGAGATTCTAAAGCACTACGAGGGAATCCCGGCGTGTGGGATTCCCCCCCCCTGCCTGCTTGTTTGACAGCGGGAGCCCACCCCGCTGCCTTATGCATATTATAGTAGCGGGAGCCCACCCCGCGTGTGTGCACTCTTCCGCAGGTGCCCACCCCACATCTGCCTTTATTTGTGAGCGGGTGCCCACCCCGCGTGGTGTTTTTACTTAGGAGGGAGCCTACCCCTCATTGCCGTAAAGAGGTACTGCCAAGGATCACCGCCGCCGGCCCGAGTCCCGGCGCACCCGACGCGGGTGCCGAGGATCACCGCCGCCGGCCCGGGAGGCTCAGGAGCGCCGCGCGGGCTTTCCCGTGACGTCAGGGGAGCCGCGCTGCGATTGGCGCCGGCTGGAGCGCCACCAGGAAGTTCCGCCCTGCCGCAGGGGAAGCGGGAAGTCCGGAGCCCATGGGCTCCGCATCGAAATCCCGGGTCCCAGGAGGGGGCCCGGGTGAAGCCGGAAGAAGTGCTGCGTTGGTGGGGCTCCCACGAGAGAGGGAGCCCTGCGTGCTGAGCCTGCCGCAGGAAACGGAGAGGCGGGTCCCCCGAGGCACACCTGTCGCTGCCTGGGTCCGGCGCAGAAATTGCCAGGAGAGCCCTCGACGGGCCGGTGAGTCTGCCGGCTGCCGCAATAGGGAAGAGCCGATTCCACAAGAGGAGCCCGGTGAGTGGGGCTCAGTCATCCCGTGGTTGGGGGGGTGTCGGGGCACACTGCCGGTGCCCGCCCGGTGCCAGTATTCGTTTGGGGGCCGCTGCAACGTTGGGCCATTGCTGTGACTACCGGGGCCCAGAGGGGACTCCAACGCGGCCATAGTGGTCTTCCCCCCCACCCAGCTGCCTCGGTTGATAGCGGGCAGTGGCAACATTGTGGGGCACTCTTAATTGCAGAGTCCAGAAGAGGGACACCAACGGACTCGTGCTGACTTCCGTGTGCATGACTGCCCCGCCAGACAGTGGGTAGTTGCACCGTTCTAGGGCATTTGAGCCCCTGAGAGAGGCCAGTCGGCCTGGGACCAGTCTCAGAGTGTTGTGCCCAGATTGGGGTGAACTGTGTTTATGCTGGCGAGGCCTATTTGCCCCATATGATTTATTGCATAATATGGTTGCATAATGCATTTGTACCGAGGATGATGCCTAATGCTTTTCCCTCAGGTTGGCAGTGCTGATTTTATGCCTATAGTTGTGCCTAATATGCTTTCATGCCTAACCGGCCTGTGATTTATGATTCATGCCTGGGTACGTTTTGGGCCTATGCTTAATGTCAGGTTATGATGTTCTGGGTTTATGCCTACTCTGATTTCGGCCTCATGCTAATGTGATGCATACCTCTGTGCTCACATGTTACCGTATAATGTGATTTATGCAAATGCTATTGAAATGCCTCAGGTGCTATGTTCATGTGGATAATGCTTTTCTTTCCCTAAGGCCTGCACTGCTGGTTGTATGCATACTGGGACTAGGATTCATGCATCATGCATTTATGCTCATGACGATGCCTCATGTGATGTTTTATGTTTACGCCTAAGGCTTATTGCACTATGACGACAAACTCATGATCTTGCCAGGAGTTACTGGCCGCGACACATTTATTGCTGGTCTTACATGTATGCTCTGTACCTTATGATGATTCTGGCAGCGGCCCGATTGGCCCTGCCTTGTAAATAGTCCCCCTGTGAACTGCTACCCGGTGCCGGTTGGCACAGTTTATCTGTACCTGAGCTTGCATTCTACAAGGTGTTTTATAATACACAAGTTATTTTTATGCAACCTGGTGTGGAGTCTCTTTTGTAGTGTGTCCAGTCTGTCGCTTGTGAGTGTGCTGCTCAGATGCTTTACACAATGCTCCTGGTTTAGCCTACCCGCTTCGCACCACGCTACCCCGTTTCTAACAGTGTCAATCCGTACTAGTTTGCATCTGTCTCTTGTGATACCAGTGATAAGCTGCAATTATCTGCATTAATATATTGGTAGATCGGTGACACTTTGCACATATCTCTTGTGATACTAGTGTCAGTCTGCACGAGTTTCCATCTGTCTCTTGTGACATCAAGGACACTCTGCACGTCTGAATTAGCATCTTTTGAAATCCGTGCTACTTAGAGCACATCTCTCTCTCTCTTGTGCCATCAGTGTCTCATGTGAGTTCATTTTCACTCTGCACCTGTCTCTTGTGGCATCAGTGTTAATTGGCAGCTGTCTCATCATGCGAGTGTGATCGGTTTCACTCTGCATCTGACTCTTGTGACATCAGCGCTGAGCGCTACCTTGCACCTGTCTCGTGTGACATCTCTCACAAGCTAACTATTGAGACAGCCTCGTGTTTAACAGATGCCGCTGCACCCACAAGAGTTATATCTTCAGTTCTTCCTCGCGTGCACATTGAAACACGTGTCAGTGAAACGAGGCAAAATACAGGGGCTGTTCCACCTAAATTGAACACTGATATAATTTTAGGCGGGAAAGAGCAGGGCTGGAGCGCTCGTGTTCGTTGTTTTGTAGAGAGCACCGCTCAACTTTAAGTAAATCAGCAGAAAACAACGTATATTCTCATTTATGCCATGTGACTGGCTCCGCCCGGCCCTGCCTTCCTCTCGGAGTCCAGTCTGTTCTGCACCCACTCAAACCTAAACGGCACAGCCCTGCGCGAGTTTTCGAGTCCAAAACGACGTGGCGAAGTCCCTCCCTCTGCTGAAGTAATACGCCCTTTCGCAGGTCAGTTTGGCGAGTGACTGACTTACTTCAGTCACAACGCCTTTCAGTGCCGAACCTGACTTGTGACTGACTGTAATTAGTTATCTTATCCTTTCAGAGGGGAGTCCTGCATGTGACTGACTGACTCTACACCAATCACACCGACTTTCAGAGGTGTTCCTGACTTGCAACTGACTGGCTTTGCTTATAAACCTTCTGAGTGAGGAAAAGCTTCTGGCGGGGAACAAAGCTCTGCAGTGTCCGGTGAGATGCCGGCGCCGCACACGACGGGTCACTACTCATTACAGTAATTAAACATACAATTTCAAGCACATACCGCTGCAGCCGCCATTGTCCCCATCAGTGTCTATATAAAATAGTGCTCACCCACCAGATAAAGCCCACCGTGTAACGCCGCAAGCACACGATCCAGTCCGGATGGGCGGGGCCTAAAGGAGACAGGGCGGTCACCAAAAAGCCTCGCTTTCAATCGGAGGCCAGCGTTTACCATAAAGGATGACGCCGGCCAATAGAAAGGATGGGCGGAGCTTCCACTCCACTTCCAAAATCTGCTCGATTACAAGAGGTCTCGCAGAGCGAGCAGCGCATGCGCTGCAACGCTAGGCGAGACCTAAAAACCCGAAAGGGGAAAAGAGAAAGACAGAAAAACTGTGACAAAGAAAGAAAGCAGGGATGACAAAGAAGCTGTAAGAGTGAGATAAAGGGACAGGAATCAAGACGATGCCGCCTTGGTATAAGTCACCCCTGACATTTAAAAGGGCCAGCTGCGGGCCTCTGAGCGGCATTTTGGGTACCAGCACTTATACTTTTACAAATTAAGCACTACAAAGGCCTGGCTCGCCAAGGTCACTGTGTTGCTAAGTGCAACCTAGTAAGCAAATAAAAAACAGTAGTGCTTTGAAATCCCTATCCACAGAAACGGAATTAATGACATTTTCAGCTTGCACTTTCCTTCTTCCTAAATTTGCGGTCGGGAAAGATGGCATTATGCATTGGATGTCCGAGAGTTTTCGTCTGTTTAACCCACAAAAACAGTGCCTTCTCTTTTCACCTTCCAGTTCCTGCTGAGAGGACTCAAACTCACTAAAATGTGATGGCTTCTGCCAGGGCTTTAAGTGGGCCGGGTCCTGCCGGTGCTCAGCACCGGCAGTTCTAAAAAGCAGGTGCTGAAACGGGTCCCTATCGGGCTCTCATTTTTGCCCTCACCCTCGGAGAAAAAAAAAAAACACTTAACTCTGCAGCAGTGCCACTCTTCACTGCCTGTGATGTAACTTCAAAGAGACTCGTTATAGTTCTTTCACAGTATCATTTCACAACGGAAACATTTTCAATATTATATGCAACAAAGGCGTAGTTGTTGCTTATTTATCTTATGCAACTAACAGCCATTGACAAAGCCAATAGTCCTGGCTTGTTGCAGGTGTAATTTTACTTGTAAAACATATCTGGATGCAATGACAGAAGCGGTAAAATATCAGTCGGGGGCACACTATGCTAACACAGATTTTTAGCTTAAGTGTTTTTAAGCCACGCCCTTAATTACATCAGCCACGCCCCTTTGAGAGACCCCCCAGTTTTTTTATCCCACTTAAAGCCCTGGCTTCTGCCCTCCATCATCTCCCATGGCATGGAGAGTCATAGCTTCACCCTTAATCTCACCATAAATCACGTTAACAGGTCGGCAAAGTGTGCAAACGTTCCCGCTCCCTTAAGGAAGTGATTTGACCGCATCATCCCCATACTCTGCGAGTTCCATTTACTGCTACTAAATGATGGAATCAAATCCACTCAAAGTCTGTTGGCTTGTTTATAAAGCAGTTGATCTCTGCAATCCACCCGGTTTATCTCAACTGTGTCCCAAGTCTGTGGTCAAAGAGTCCTCAGAAACCGTAACTCTCTAGAAACACACGCCTCTGGATTAAGAATGCCTTTTTCCTTGAACCATTCACTCCCTGGAGCAGTGACTACTTACTGTAACTGCTTCCTCCTCAGCATCACAACTCAGGCCATCCTCTTTTCCTGTCGAAAGCATTAAAGACTTACATCTTTTGACTTTTCCTTAAATACTGATAGCCTTCTGACAAGTAACCCACAGTTTTCAGTCCTATTGAATCTTCTTTCAGGGTTTGCATTTCACTGTCTCTCTCCGGCTCCTTTTTGCAACACTCACATGACCGTAGGTATTCTTGTTTTACTGCTATAGATATTATGGCCTAATTTATAAAGGTGTTTTCGACCATAAAAGTACATGTGCTGCCCAAAAATACCTCCATGTAAGCATGCCCGGAATTCAATAAAGGATTCCTGGCAGGAGTAAAGGGATTTGTCTGGCACAAGTGTGGAAGGGGTGTGACCTTATGTTAGACTGTTTCAAGCCTAGAATATCGCTTTATTGAACTCTCACTCACATCTCATTACCTCTCACACTCGCTTTGTCAGGACTCTGTATAGTGTACACCACTAATAATGGATTAAAAAAGTAAAAGGTATGGTTTGCCTTTGGAGATTTTAAATGTACATAAACATGAGCGTTTGTGGGCATTCACAAACTCGGATCCTACGCCTTCCCACCTCAGAAACTTACTTCAGCCACTCCTACCAGGACGAGAAGGGAAATTCATCACCCCACATTTGGGGGGGAGGGCGGAGTGGTGTAGGTAAAGAGTTTTATCCAAGGGGAAAAATCACAAGAACAATGTGCAATTGCACAGCAGGCTCCATTCACCTGTGCTCAAATTTATGATATGTAGATTTCTGTACGGGGTAATGGGAGCCCATTGGAGATGTCACATGACAATCCCAGTAGTATGTCTAGAAACCTGCACCTGACAGAGTTTTCCAAAAATGTACAAATAAGGTGGAGATGTAAATCTTCGCTCATACTTTAATTTTTTTCTTTGTGAATCGGGCCCTGGGTATTGTATTGAGCTATATGTATAACGCATTAAAATTTTCAAGTGCACGAGTGCTATATTAGACTTAAATAAAACATTAAGATATATGTAGTCGTCGCCCGGCAAAATTCAGTTAAAATCGTCAAACTCGTAGTTTGTAGATATTCCCCAACACTTTGCAGGTAGTTTCCTATCATAGAAAACCACTCCTGTAAAAGGTCAGGAGTATGTGTCTTGCGAGCATGGGAAAGCGAAGAGAACACCCCTATGATAAATGGGGCGGTAGGACATGGGGTTCTTCACAGTGAAAAGTACACTTTCTATCGAAATCTTTTTATAGGCGCAATTGTACATTCCTGTGTGATTAACAAATGGAGATTTTCTGCTTAGTGGAAAATCCAATTTTGGGAACTGTCAATCAATCAGTATTCTTATAAAGCACGACTAGTCACCGGTGAGGGTCTGAAGGCGCTGGGTGGGGGGGGGGCTGGGTCTGCGGTTCAGTCGGAGAGCCAGGTCTTGAGGTCCTTCCTGAATTGCGGCAGCGACGGTGATTGCCTGAGGTGCAGAGGCAGGGAGTTCCACGTCTTCGCAGCGAGGTGGGAGAAGGATCTTCCTCCAGCTGTGGTCATGCGGATCCGTGGGATGGTGGCCAGGGCCAGTTGAGAGGAGCAGAGATGTCTGGTGGGAGTTTAGAAGGAGAGGCAGTGGTTGAAGTATGTAGGTTCGGCGTTGTGGAGGGCTTTGTAGGCGTGCGTGAGAAGCTTGAAGGTGATTCTCTTGTTGACAGGTAGCCAGTGAAGGTCTCTCAGGTGGGCGGTGATTTGCTTGCGGCTTGGGATGTTCATGATGAGTCTGGCGGAGGCGTTCTGGACTGTCTGCAGTTTTTGGGTAGTTTCCGGGTAGTGCCGGCGTAGAGTGCATTGCTGTAGTCGAGTCTGCTGCTGACGGGCTCATGGATACCATTTTCCTGGACTTGGTGGGGATCCACTTGACGATCTTACAGAGGAGGCGGAGCATGTGGAAGCAGGAGGATGAGAAGGTGTTGATTTGGCGGTTCATTGAGAGTGAGGAGTCCAGGTTGATGCAGAGGTTTCGTACGTGGTCCGTGAGTGTGGGGGGATTCGCAGCGCTGTGGACCACCAAGAGTCATCCCAGGAGGAGGGGTAGGATCCCAGGATGAGGACTATGGTCTTGTGTAAGTTAAGCTTGAGGCTGCTGTCCTTCATCCAGGTGGCGACTGCCTTCATCCCGTCGTGGAAGTTGCTCTTGGAGGCTGTGGGTTCGTCTGTGAGGGAGAGAATCAGCTGGGTGTCGCCGGCGTAGGAGACAATGTTGAGTCTGTGGCTTCTCACAATGGCTGCAAGCGGGGCCATGTAGATGTTGAAGAGGGTGGGGCTTAGGGAGGATCCCTGAGGCACTCCGCAGCTGATCTCTGTAGGTTCTGAGTTGAACGGTGAAAGTCTGACTCTCTGCGTTCGGCAGGTGAGGAAAGAGCAGATCCATTCTAGGGCTTTGTCACGGATACCAGCGTTGTGGAGTCTTGCGCAGAGGGTGTGGTGGGAGATTGTGTCGATGGTGGCTGAGAGGTCTAGGAGACTGAGGGCTGCAGTCTCGTCTCGGTCGAGGAGGGTGCGAATGTCCCTAGTAGCAGCAAGGAGAGTGGTCTCAGTGCTGTGGTTGCTTCTGAAACCCAATTGAGAGAGGTCCAGGATGTTGTTCTTATCGATGAACTCGGAGAGTTGGGCGTTGATGGTTTTCTCGATTACTTTGGCTAGGAAGGGTAGAAGAGAGATGGGTCTGTAGTTCTTGAGGTCCGTCGGGTCAGCAACTGTGAGTGCTCTTGGAAATCTGCTACTGACACAGATTACCAGGAATACTCCTGGGTTTCTTCAAGAATCCCCAAAAAGTCAGACTTTTGATGTTGATTTATGTCTTACTCCAACTGGCCTTTCTAAATCCCATGCATTACATTTACACATTTTGACACAGGAAACAGAGTTCTTTAACAAAATGAAAACTTGTGTAACTCCCATAACAGATGTGCATTTATGTATGAGTAAAAAACACAGGTTTAAGTGTGAACTATGGTGGTATTTTCTTACAATTAAAATATGAAAGTGAGAATACACAAGTGAATTGTGCAAGGGAAAGTGTGTTGATGCAGGAAAACTTGCAAGGACAAGTAGCATTACGTAGGGGAGTGAAATTATGCAGAGGAGGGTGCAAGGACACGTAGGATTACATAGGGGAATGTGTAAGGCGATTATGTAGGAGTGTGCAGGGAAAAGTGGGACTAAACTTCAGAGTGAACAAGGATAAGTAGGATCGGTCAAATGAGTGTGCAAGGTGATTGTACAAAGAAACATGGGGTTAAGCAGGGTAGTGTGCAATGAGCAGGCAAGGCCAGATTACAGAAGTAATTGTTTACTCTCGCAAAGGCAGCATTCCAAAGCAAGTGTGATAATTCCCAAAGTAGAACATAAGATTTCATGCTTCAATGTTCGTGTGAAGATCTGGTGTAAATCATGAACATCTGGGTTCATCTGAAGAAGAAACTAAAGGCTATCCTAACAAAGGAACACTTAAAAAAGCACTTGTGTAAGTCCAGGAAAACATCTAACTTGTTGATTTTGCAGTAGGGCATGTGCATATTTCCTGTCCCCCATTTGAAGCAAACCATGGCCAAAATGTTCTTCTTTACAGTGAATCACATAAGCTTGCGTGAACAAGTTACGCTGTGTATTTTGCACATTTGATTGAAGCATATGCTTACTAGTAAATAAAAATGAATCCCATAGGTATATATTTATGCCTGGAATAAATTACTTACATTCCCGAGAGCCTTTTTTAAGAGTCCTCAATGTATTTGTAAAATAACATTTCTTGGCTGTCCTGTTTTTCAGTGTTTATTTTTTGTGGATTTCAGTGGTGTTTTTACAGTGTTTTCCAAATCTCTTGAAATCAGTGCTTATCATTGTTGATTAAGCTGCCTAACCCCCAAAATGGGCAAACATTGTGTTTTCCAGTGTTTACAAAACAAGGTTTTCTGCAGTGATGATTACAAAGCACATATTTAATTTAAAGTAGAAGCAATGCAGGGTATTTAGTGTCTTCCCATTGGCTGTGTGTCCAATGACCTTATGTTAGACTTTTTTAAGCCTGGAATATATGTCTATTGCTCTCTCGCTCACACTCACATCTCATTACCCCGCTCACATCTCATTACCTCTCACACTCACTCTGTCTGGACTCTGTATAGTTTACAAAACTATTAATCGATTAAAAAAGTAAGAGTGCTATATTCAAATGTTTTAATAAACAAATTATTGGTCACAGTTGGGGGTAATTTGCCTAATCCTTACTGAATATTATGATAGTTGGGGTTGTCAACCCTGCCAACAGCATAGTACCTTGGGAAACCATTAAAAATTTGAATTACACCACATTAATTTGCAGCCCTGCATCCTAAGGCACCTGAAACTTGATGCTTTGAGAACGTGTGCCACTGCTTTTCTGCACTCCTTCCCTGACTATATTAAGGTGGAGCTGCTGTTGTGTGGACATTCATAACTGCCTGGTATCCCCAATGCAAATGTTTCACTTTAAGTCAGTTCTAACCTTTTAACAGAAAATTGGACCAGCGTCAGAGTGATGTGAGGCTACTGGCTAGAGCTACTGACTTTGGAATAGCGGCCCAGGTTCAAATCCCATACTCAGACGACAAGGACTTATAACCAAGTTTAGATGCATAACTGCTAGATATTCATCGTTATCATTTCTTGTTTTTTTTATAATCAAGATTGTATTAGTTTTATCATTTCTAAAACACAACAGACAAACAGAGCTGTATAAACATTGCTTTGGTATATAATAGTGTGTTTTCATAAACTATTCAGCCCATAATAAGTCCACCATTTCCCCCAAATTTTGTTGTGTTTCTGTGGGCACCCTCTGGGTGCATATAGAAGTTCCTCCAATTTGGAGCCCAGTCCATTGCCACTCACCATGTAGCCAGTTTTGGGGGATTTACCGATGTCCAATATTTAGCAATGTTTCTCTTGGCGAGGAGGGTACCTACCCCCGCCAAGGTGCGATCTCCTTGGCTCCATCCCGGGTCATCAAGGATACCTAAAAACGCTACTCTGGGTGAGGGTTCCCATGTTCCCCCAGAACCCTTGACAGTGCACTGAAGATCTTCCTCCAATAGGTCACAATGACAGGACAACCCCAGACCATGTAGAAGAAGTCTCCTTGCTCCTCTGAACAGTGGAAGCAGTGCTGGTTGGGGAGTTTGCATGCATGCCAAAGACGGGTAAGTGTGGGATGAGACATGTGTTAGTAGTTCAGCTGAATAAGCCAAAGCCTGGAAGAGATGGCTAGGACCCTCAGGGACATACAGGCATCCCTCTAATCACTATCTCTCAAGGGTCCCACCCATGCCTGCCATCGCGCCTTCAACACCTGAAACGAGTCTGGCGAGTGTATTACCAGAGAATTATAGATTTGTGATACCCCTCACTTTCCCCGTGGCCCCAGTAGGATTTTGGCTTCCAATGGATTATATTCAGGCACTTCTTCTAGGGAATCACAGTGGGACCCAAGGGCATGTTGCAGTGCAGGTAGAGAAAGAACTGGGACTTATGAAGAACAAATTCCTGTTGTAACTTCATGAAGGATTTCATTTGCGACCCCTGTCACACGTCTCCAAGCCTGGATATACCTATAGGATTCCATGCCTGAATCCCTGCAGAGATATAGTGTGTCTCAGCCAATTACCATGCCACAAGGGGGTTTTCCTCATAAGTTGCCTGTCCCACCCTATCCAGTGTAGCACCGATCGCCACGCCAGCAAAGTCGCCTTAGTCGCCTCGGAGAGAGTGTGGTGGATGGAATTTCCATACAACAGTCCTAGCCCAGATTCCTGACCTAGTTGGGCCCCCTTCAGACAAAAGGGCGGATTGTACCACATCCCATTCATCTAGTCATTCACCACCAGGATCTGGGAAGCCCAAAATAGAGGCAAATATTTGCCATACCCATACCTCCATCACATAGAAATTGCATGGATTTCCCGAACGCTGGTCCCCAGAGGAAGGTGTGGATCTTCCCTGACAAGTCAATGAACCATAACACTTGTCCTATGCACACGCTGATGTCATTGACATTAGTGTCTGATTATACATCTCATGTCTTTTATCACATTCATGTAGTAAAGTTAACACAGTGAGATCAATTATTCTTAAATGTTTATCCAATAATAAGTCGTTGGGTGTTCTGTTGTTCTTTTATTTCATACGAAATTGCCCAGCCAACACTTCCGGGTCACCGAACACACGCAGGAAGCGGCAGAATGATGAGAAGCGTACAAGCTTAGATACTCACCCGTGGCAGTGATTATTTACAACCGAAGTGCATTGGGACACTACGGACTCGGCCACTGATCTCCAACATTGAACTAACGATAGACACACCGCTTATCTTGGGATAACACCAAATCGATTTTAAATTAAGGAATAATTTTACACAGCCGGGACGGAAGTAGAACCGGCGGGGAGAACGGGACAATCTCGTCCGCTTTGTTGTCAGCCCTGAAGAAGTCGTTTGGGATACTTCCCACGATGAAATACGTGTTGGCTGGGCAATTTCGTATGAAATAAAAGAACAACAGAACACCCAACGACTTATTATTGGATAAACATTTAAGAATAATTGATCTCACTGTGTTAACTTTACTACATGAATGTGATAAAAGACATGAGATGTATAATCAGACACTAATGTCAATGACATCAGCGTGTGCATAGGACAAGTGTTACAGTTGAATAGTGGATCGTATAGACGATCCAGTGGGAGGGTTCAGGGTGTGTATTTCCCTCACCTCTTGCACCGCATAAAGAGTGAATAAATAATTACGCATACTCAGGAGTCGCCAATACCACACTCACGCAAAACCACCCCACCTTTGTTTTTATAAGTCAATGAACCACTTCCGAAGGATGAGAAGAGGAAAGTTTTGAAGGATATCGAGGAACCAGGGTAATTTCACAATCTTGAAGAGGGCCATCCTACCCAGGATATTTGGCCCATCTGGTGAGGTCAGCTGACATTTTGAGCATTAGAGGCTTAAGGTTCAAGGCCCATGTCAGGTGGGGGTTAAGGGCGATGTGGATCCCCAAGTACTGGAAGTTGAATTGGTGGATCAGCATCAAAGCCTACCAGGCGGTAATGTCTCTGTCACCCTCAAGGGGAATCAGGAGGGATTTGAACCAATTGACTGTCAGCCTGGAGGCCTCCCCAGAGAGAGTGAGCATTTGGATTAACCGGGGGCCAGTGTTGGCTTGCTGTGAAAGGGCTATGTGATCCTCCATGGCCACCCTTCAATTAAAGCTTCAAATCTGTGCAGTGCACCAGACCCACACCACCAGCGGTTCAATGGTCAGGGTGAATAGGATAGGGGACACTGGGCAACCCTGTGGCGCAGCACTTCTGTCTGATGCGTGGTCTAGTTCCTTTCTAAAGAAAGGGACTGTGTCTCTAGTTCAGTTAGATGGCATTATTTCTCACATTCCTTGCCCATTAAATAGGATCTGGCTACGCCTTGAATTGTAGTCTTCCCTGCCATCCAGAGGGTGCCGGGGAAGGCCATCGTACCACCATTGAGGTCTAAGTATGACTTCACCTCCTCTGCCAGGTATTGTGTAAATTGCGTGTCGGCTAAGTGCCAGGCATTGAGGTGCCAAATAGGGTGGCAGTGATGTGAGTTCGCTGAGCATCACCGGCCAGTGGTCCGAAATGTCCCATTGTAGAACATGGGAACCCATCTTCAGAGCGCAGAAGGAACACACACACATTGATGAGATTATAAGGTGGCCTTCAAGTGAGCCCTTCACAATAAGATATCTCTCTAGAGGGTCAGGGAAAATGGAGGATACTACAAGGGGAAGGATTTTTGCAGAAGAATTTCCACTCCTCCGGAGCCGTGGGTATGGCCAGCATGGTAGATCCAATCATACTCGTGACAAGCAAGGAATGGCCATTTGGTCCCCATGCTGCGCCTCTCTTGTAGAAGGAGTACAGCTGGTGAGTGGTGCTTAGCAAATTGTAACACTGGCCCCATTTTATCCAGTCATTCAGACCATTGACATTCCAAGTCAGAAGGGTAAAGGCATACATATCCATGGTGGGTCATGGAATGGGTGGCAAGAAAGATTTACCTAGAGCTAACCAGGTGCAGTGTGGCTAAACATCAAATCGGGCTGTAGGTGTAGATGGTGCAATGCAGAGCTAGATGAATGCATGGAAAAACATGCAGTGTGTACAGCAAACTCAGTATTAACCTGAACAAACAAGAAACTCATAATAACCCCCTTTGGACCCGACCACACCAAAAACCCCACCACCTCACACTTCACCACAGAAGCATCTAACGGCCCCCCAAGACAGACTTCCAACTCAGTGTAAGTTTACCGATTGCGTCCCTGCCGGATCCGGCTCAACCATATCTGAGGAAGGATATATAGTGGTGCTGACCAAGGAGAATGTAAATAGGTGGTCGGCGTGATCATTCAGTGACCAGTGGGTCTCGGACCCTTTCTGTTCCATGAGGGGAGTGGGGTAGTGTCTGCCGAATGGAGTCTTGAGTGGAGGGCTTGGCCCCACAAAGGTGGTCATCTTCCGAGTCTGAGGGGATTTGTCCGGAGGATCAAGCCATCTTCTCCTCCTAGAACGCTTGTGGTTATGCAGTGGTCACTCTCCTGCATCTTCCAGCTGTCGAGCAGATGCTCCCCAGGGTGAGGGGCTGGTTCCAGCCGAGGGGTCTCTGCTCCACTGCCCAGATCCCAGCCTCTTTGAGGAAGTTGAAAAAAAATGATTTGGAGGCATTGATCACCTTAAGTTTGGCCCGGAATAATCACATATAGTGAACACCCATGGCTCTAAGTTCTTGCTTGACCTTTTCGTAGGAGTATTGCTGCAGCTGGACCTGGCGTGTAGTCTTGGAAAATCATAATGCTATTCACCTGGGAGTGAAGATCCCCCACCTTGTGTTATGTTAAGTTATGTTACAGGGTATTTGTAGAGCGCGCGGCTACTCCCGAGAGTGTCCCGGCGCTGACTTAACCCCATTGACAGAACAGTTGTACGCAACAGCAGGTGCTTCGTCTAATGTTGAAAGAGCCAAGTTTTAAGCTTTCTCCTAAAGCTAAGGAGATCCTGCACCTGTCTCAGGAGGGGTGGCAGGCTGTTCCACAGCTTAGAAGCCACCACCTGGAAGGAGCGTCAGCCCATACGTGAACGAGCGAACTTAGGCACGATCGACAACCTCTGAGTCGAGGACCGCAGGGTTCTAAATGGAGCATAGGGCTGAATTCTGCTCCTGATGTAGAGAGCCCCTAAGTTGTGAAAGGCCTTGAAGGCCAGCACCAAGGCCTTAAAATTAACCCTCTTTTGCACCGGGAGCCAGTGCAGGGACACCAAAAGAGGCGTAATGTGTGTCCTAGAGTCAACCATAAGAACGGCCCTTGCTGCCGCGTTTTGAACCACCTGCAGACGGTCAAATAGGTAATCAGGGAGGCCTAAGTACAGGACATTAACATAGTCCAACCTTGACGTTATCAGGGCTTGGACCACAGTTTTTCTATGCGAGACTGGAAGTAGGGGGAGGAAGTTCCTCATCGTTTTCAATAGACCAAAACAAGTGCCCTACTACTGATTGGACTTGGGACTTCATGGACATGTCCGCATCCAATTTTACCCCAAGGTTTTGCACGGTGGTGACTGGGCAAGCGGGGGGGGGACATATCCTGGGGCCACCATTGGCGCCATTCCTCACCCGGGCTATGGCCGAAAAAAATGATTTCAGACTTGTCTGAATTACATAACAGTTGATTTGTGCCTCTCTTATGATGGCGTCACAGTCTTCTGTGCCAAAGAGAGGTGTGTCCTCTTCACAACAAAACAAGTGGAGAGCAAGGAGACAGAGACATATCCATAGTGGGTCATGGAATGGGTGCCAAGAAAGATTTACCTAGAGCTACCCAGGTAGAGTGTGGGTAAACATCAAATCGGGCTGTAGGTGTAGATGGTGCAATGCAGAGCTAGATGAATGCAGGGAAAAACATGCAGTGTGTACAGCAAACTCAGTATTAACCTGAACAAACAAGAAACTCATAATAACCCCCTTTGGACCCGACCACACCAACAACCCCACCACCTCACACTTCACCCCAGAAGCATCTAACGCCCCTCCCCCCAAGACAGACTTCCAACTTGGTGTAAGTTCACTGATTGCGTCCCTGCCGGAAAGCAAGGAGACAGAGGCCCATGTGGGTATCCAGGACTCAAGGAATTTCTCCAGGTCAGACCTACTCTACCCCCTCTAAAAAGCCAACAAAACTGAGATTGCATCTTCCAGCCTGCCCCTCAGCATCTTCCATACAGTCAGACACTAATTTTGAGGTGTGAGAGAGGCGCAAGACCACTGCTTTGAGTTCCTTTACTGTTTCTTCGAGTTCCGAGATCCAGCCCTCTGCCTCAGACACCCTGTTCGCCCCACCTCGGAGATCTTGTGTCAGGAGGCCGACCTCCACGCCTACCTCACCAATTTTCATCTCAACCGCTATTTGTGAGGCTTGTTTCTTGTTTTATGACATTGTAACTATGGGAATTTCACATATTTTGGAAATCTCTATGAATGGACACCTGAATATCGTAATTAGTTTTTCTGTCTGTTATCCCCACTACTGAAACGTGCAATTTCAAGTTAGGAAGTCCAGAATTGGGAATTACGTGTAGGACCATGAAGTCATAGGCTCTTTCCTGCATGCTTATTCCCAGAGACGTTTTAAGGCATGGGCAAAGTGGGCTCTGGCCCAGGTATCCAGCCTTTCCGGGGGCCCATTAAAAGATCACGCTGTTCTGCAGAGAGTCTTGCCCTGATTACCTTCTATAATTGTTAAATAGATTGTTTTAAATGCCATTTTCATGCAACGTCCATGAAAAGGTTTTTTTTTTAGATCAAAACAGGACTCACAGATGAGAAATTGGACGGTGTCACAGAGATTATTGGCAGTTATTAGTGAGCTTCTGCTGTGTTACAATCCTGAAATTACACGGCACTATCCCAAGATATTAGATGTAAACACATTTAGAATTTGGACGAGTGTGCGTGTGCACTGTCAGTGACCTGGTCAAAGAGGCCAAGAAAGAGATGAATTTGGATCATAAATCAAAAGTTGTTCTGAACAGATCCCCCTAAAATACGTTTAGCCCAGGGCCCCCAAAATCCTTAAGATGTCCCTGCTTATTCCCGTTTTCAGCCCTGTTTCTGTGCATAGATTCCTCATACTAATAGTAGAAGGAATATGTACACAGACACACAGGGGAAGACAAGGGGTGCAAGTTTGCATCTGGTGAACTTAGATTTGGACAAGGCAGTATCTTTTATAGTGATAATCCTCTAGACGACTCGAAATCAGGTGCCCAAGTGCCAGTTGAAGGATGGCACTTGGAGCAATGGCATTTGTACTATCTCTCTCTTATCCCCACTTGCCTTAATATGTATTATACAGAGAATTCATTTACTACCTATCTAAACCTTGTATTAAGTATTTCTGTGAATTGTATGTGAATGTGCTTGTATATTTGTGCATGTGTGAGTGTGCACAAAACACTCAAGCACACAGTGAAGAAGGGTAGCCTGGCAGTACACTCCCTCCAAATGGATATCAACTGACTTAACCAGTGAGATCTTAGGGGTGGGCTGCAAAATAACAAGCAGGCAGATCTCTAAATGGAGAACAGAGCATTCCAAATATTGTGGACACCCTTTTCCATCCACACAACTTTCAAACCCCTAGGAGCTGGACTAAGAAGTCTAAGTTCTTGAAAGTATTTTTGCAGGTCTAGAACAGGCTACCAGCCCCTTGATGTGCAGTGCATTATGGGTAATGAAGGCCACCTCGGAAAAATGTGGAAAATCGCTCGGTGCCAGTGCTTACCAAGAATGGGTAATATGTGCTCAGACCAGTGGGAAATTTGTAGCATCTGCGATGCCTGATACTGGCCAATACAGGAAACTTCAACCCAATAGAAAACTCTGAAGACTGTGTAGTCTACAATTCTTAATTAAGGACGGAGGTTGCAGGTGGTGGGCACTGCATTCATTTGTGTTGAGAGGGACTTATTTTTCATCACCAGACTCTGAACCAGAGCAAAAAATTGAAAGGCAGAAAGGTAGGAGGAAGATAAAGATAAGAAAACGGTGACAAGGAGAGAAAGCAGGAATGAAAATGAACTGAAAATGAACTCAAAGTGAGACAAAGAGAAAGGAAGTGTAGGGTGGTGGAAGGAAGAGTCATTAGGTGAAATCAAGAGTAGGCAGCCTTGATATTTGCAACCCTGGCATTCCACAGGACCTAAGAAAAACCATGTACCCATACAGACAAACCATGGAACCCTGCACTTATTTTTATTTTATTTATATATTTATTTTGCAAATTAAGCTTTAGTGGCCCATGATCTACATATACGGAAAAAAAGAACTGACCAATGGCTCAAGGTCTGTGAAGGGCAGAGCACAGAGACCCACAGTATGTAAATGGCACAAACTGCACCATTTGCAGAGAGCGTGGAGTTGAGCACCTTCCTCAGGCTGAGAACTTTGAAGCCAGACAATGGCTTAGATCTGTCATTAGATTTCATGATGATGATAATGAATAAACCAACAGTCCTTGACCCTGTCATGCCACTGTCTGAACAACTCAACCATCCCATTTCTATGGTCACTGGATTAATTCAGAGTCGCAAATTGGAATTACTTACAAACTTCACCCTTTGTCCACTGAAGAGATATCTCATGGCCAGCTGGAACTGCTGGAAGTTGATCTGGCGTAACTCTGATAGGAGAAGCTTGGGCTGATGTAGCAGATCCTCCAGGTAGTGTTTCAAAGCATTCTGTAATTAGAGACAACAATGCAGATGACTATGCTGTAGGTGTTACAGCTGTGTCTGAAAGTCATTGGAAATACTCTAGTCCACTACTTCCACTTTATTACAGATTCACATAGATATTTGACAGCAGGATTACACAGCAAAGAAACACTCACCTATGCCTCAGGAATGTATAATTAAAGAGGTGGTGAGCGATTATATTTCTTGAACCCTGGGAAATAAATTATCTCTGAGTGTAAATGGAAATACGAATGCATAGGATAAGCACCCATCAGGCCATGTCTAATTTGTAAGAATTAGTACTGCATCATGTTAGGACCACATTATGAGAGGATGTGTGGCCTGAGTCAGAGGAGGTCAGTATCAGCATTTTTGCATAAAATAATTGAGTCCCTATCTGCACCCCTGGAAGCCCAGACGCTATATTCAGTGTACTCTACGTAGTAAGCAAGCCACGGCATGGTCTCATTCGACTCGCCCACTGGCTCATGAAAGGGCAGGAGTTTACTCCACCAGATAGGGTTGTGGGAAAACTGCTCCAGACTAAGGTGGTTGGTGCTCCTACCATGTCTGGCAGTGATGACTCTGTGAAAGACTTGAAAATGGTGGCAGGTTTTCATGGAAAGGTAGGGATGGTGTCTTTAACATGCTATAGAAATCCCCTCAGCTTTTAGTCACACCACCTGTGTTGGCACTGACAATGCATCACTACTTTTGGGGCGCAATTCTAGTGCCAAATAATGCAAATGGACAGTTCACTAGCTTTGATACCATTAGTACATTTTCCACCAAGGAGTTTCTTCCCAAAGCAGGTCCTCTAATGGTGAATTCAGGCTCTTTAGTGTGGTCTGGCATAAAGCAAATGTTCTAATTCTGACTTGGTGGGGTAGAAGTTCTGTCACATGAGAGACAATTCTAAATCATGCTCAGAGGTTTGAGCTTTACGCATTGAGGTTCTTGGATTGCGCTTTACGCATTGAGGTTCTTGGTTTGCGATTTACGTATTGAGGTTCTTGGTTTGCGCTTTACATATTGAGGTTCTTGGTTTGCGCTTTACGTATTGAGGTTCTTGAGTCAAAACAGGATAAAAATAGTGTGTGTCCCATGTCTAGGAATTGTAAGTGGAGGCTGTGATGAGGGTGGGAGTTGTGCAGTACTGAACGATGTATGAGAGAATGTCAGGGTTAATGTGCTAAGTTCCTGAGGACACATACTCAGATCTGCTCATACACGTGGAAGACACATGGAGCTTCTAGAAAGCAAAGGAGAAGCCAGGCACATGTGCACATGGCTTGAGAGATCATGAGAGATAGAGCGACTGTGTGAAAACTGAAAGGAAACCACACAGGAAGGTTTATGTGTCATTGAAGTATATCAGGACCACAAAAACGAGAACTTCAGATATTAATAGCATGCTCATTTACAGTTGCAGGAGGTAGTTCCCTTTGAAACAATATCACGGGTTCCAAGAAAAGCTGATATCATCTTAAATGTGAAGAAAGCATTATTGGGGCGGGGTTAGGGATTCTCCAGTTTGTGATCTAAATTGTAATCTTGCATTTGTTCACATCGGTATCTGTTGTTCACTTCTTCACGATGATTTTATTGCTAACTTTATAGCCTCAGTTATCAACAATCTGAAAGAAGCTAACCTCTACCGGCGTAATATGGATGTAGAGATAAGTACAAAACATAAGAAAGTGGCTGTGACAAATACATGCACATCAAAGCCCAAAATGAAGGTACTGATCTAACAGTTATACTCTTTAGGAGCACTCTCAAGAACGCAGGCACCATCCCTGTCCTGTGCAAGTGTATGCACTGAGGTTAGCACAGTATAACAAAACAGCCCACAGGCTGAAAACAAAATGGCCGACTAATAAAAAGACTGCCATAAAAAGGCTAAGTATCATAGTCATGGGTCAATAAAGTACACAAAATCTTCCTTCCCGCGAGTCGAAAGGTACGCACCAAAAATGTGGACAGCAAATCAATTTAAAAATACATTTTAAAGTAAAGTTATAATATAAGGGAAGAAGACCTGGAAAACTGAAAAGTCTTTTCATGTTGTCTACAATGTTGGTTTTGCGAGCAGTCGGACCACTGAATATTTTAACATATCCAACAATATAGGTCAAGTGCCACATAAGTCCATAATTATATTCTATTAATCAATCATTCAATCAAGTGTATTTCAGTTAAAATCGTAGCCCTACAAATGTGTGAGCAAGATTCCAGAAAAATGTAATAGTACATATACACATAACTCCTACATTCATATGCTTACAAATGAAAAACCCTGAGTTAAAAAAAAACCTTACCCCAATGTTCACCGTTGCAGAAGATATGTATATCCAACAGCGACCTGCCCTGATTTACCAACACTGTATGTTTCAATTAGTTATGGATTGTTTCTCACTTTGAGCAGAAAATCTTGTATGTTCATGCATTTAAAGTGATTCTGCATACGGTATTTGCCGGGGTCACAGACGGCAAAAATCACTTTTTCCAAATTTATAAACTTTCTCTCCACATTCTCGTTCTTGACAACATTCTTCCTGTGCATTTCACTGTGTGATAACATTCTTCCTGTGCATTTCACTGTGTGATAACATTCTTCCTGTGCATTTCACTGTGGGATAACATTCTTCCTGTGCATTTCACTGTGTGATAACATTCTGATTATGCTAATGCATCGGTGACTGATGTTACCAAGAAGAATCTCCTGTTATCTCTTTGCTATGATCTCACACATTTTTGCTACTTTGACTTGAATGTTTTTATATGGTTTGCCATATGAGTTTAATGTTTGACTTGCATAGCACTTGCCTTATATAATTGTATATGTTAAAATGTTATTTCCCTTCTATTACCTAACCTGAAAACCTACACGAATGTTGATATTCGGTGGCTCCACCATGCCAACCTATAAGGTCCCTGAGATGGAGCAATGGAAGTCACACAGAGTGTGTATGGTTTTTGAATTGCTTCTATACCTCTCTGCTGCCCACAACATTGACTGCCATCGATCTCAGCAATGTCACACCCAAAGGTAAGCGCTACTTAAAATATTACATTTTTTCAGACAAAGCAAGGAATATCTAAAAGAGGTTACAAAATGCTTAATGTGTGCATTATGTTGCATGCTGTGAAAATATTGTTAAGAGCATGTAAGATAGCCAGTCACTACCAGTATTGTTTCATATTTTTAATGAAATTATACATACTGCCCAAGCTTCCAATTGCACAATGTTCAATATTGTCCATCTTCGTGTTCCATACGTGCAACGGCCTCTCATAGAGGTCTTGTGTGGCCGTGGTATGCATTGCCAGAAATCTTCTGATGAGCAGCTCCTTGCAACTGACACCAACGACGCATAGCGCACCTACCATGGGATGTGGCAAGACAGGATTGTAGTGCTCACAGCACTGAGGTAAGCTGTACAATGACCTGGCCAAGGTCCATGTAATCAGAGGAGTTCAGCCAACCTCAGTCTTAAATGTAAGTACCCTTACAGGCCTCCAACTACACAAACAAGCACATGAAAGCAGGGTAGGCAATTATTATTCATCTGCTCCTAGTGGGACTGATTCACAAAGGGCCTCCGCACTCGGGGCAGAGATCCCGCAGTAGTGGGGGAATCTTCGCAGTCGGGCGGAATCTCCGCAGTGAGAATTCTCATCGTGGAGATTCCACTCCGAGTGTAGCGACTCCCCCACGACTGCGTGGCCTCCACTACGAGTGTGGGCGCTCTTTGTGAATCAGGCCCTGTGTGTGTAAGGATCCGGTCCTTTCTGTTCATCACCTAGAATCATCAGTCCATGCCTTTATGATGGTGCCTATAGACTAGGGGCACAACCTCAATTGAAAGCGACCACTTCTATAGTCATAGAGCAGAAGCTGGAATGCAGAGGCACGTGCCTTCTTCAAGGACAAAAGATTAATTCTCAAAAACGCTGGGAAGGTTTCATACACCAGCCGACATGTTCTTGCAGGTTCGTCAAATTCTGAACACACCCAGACCTACCTACATGGAACCTCTCTGATCATCAGCTACAATAGCAATTGTGTGTGCTACCCCCATTTTTTGCCCCATAGTTTAAACAGGGCATCAAAATGTAGATACCTAGCTCAAACATCATTTGATCCCGGGTGTTGTTGTAATTGTTTACCAAGGATGGCTTCGAGACACAGCCAATATAAAAAAAATGCACTACCTCCCTCTTGTTAGAATACAAATCAGATATTACCCATAACAACATACATAGCCTCTGAACAGCAACTCAAGTTATTTTGAAATGAGCGTTAAATTTATCTCAACAATCATCGGATTAGAATGCGATCAAGTTTTTAAGACATAAAAAACACATACGCAAACTTTCAAACACAAATCCACAAAAAGTGAAAGTAATGCTTTGAATCCCTGGTTATTTTGCATGCTGGTCGTTGTGCCACTGAGAAAAGACTATTTGATGCAGATATTAATTATTAGTGAAAGGAACAAGATGACTTCTCTGTCCAGGCACCTGATAGATGCAAACTCACCTGCAAACTAGCCAATAACTGCTTAATTGTCTTCTGTAAAGTTCCAGTCCAACAAAATAAATTCGACCCAAGTGATAGTGTTAAATGGGCACAAATGTCCTCTGTTCCTCCTAGTTAGTATCTCTTTAGGAAGTGTGCAGATAGAGTATGGCTCCAAAGATGTAGAAATTGCTATAGCCAGAGTTTCGCAGTGCTCTATGTGTGCAAGTGTTTCACAGCCTACATTAATCTCCCATCCTCGACCCAGCTATCCCACAAACGTCCTCCCTAAACTTACTGCATTTTATTGTGTTATTTTTAGGGGAAGCCTGAACGATGCGGTGGGATTAAAGGTACGGGCCCATCTACCTGTGTGAACCCCCACCAAACAGAGATTGATGCACTCTGTTGAAAACAGAAATATGTCCAGACGATGAATGATGGAGGAGGGAAATTGGACAATCTACTCTTTCAAACTTCGATCTAAGTTCGCCTCCTGTCATCCTCGTTCAACCTTCCAAAGCCCTGAACTCAAACCTCATACATTGTGTCATGTTAGGTTTGATGATGCATTTTGTTGCTTCATGAAAGTGATATATTTATTCCCTTATACACTGACCTTCGCTATTTGTAATCGTTAAGGAATGTTGCTCCTAAATATTTACTTAAAGTTAAATTTTATCACTAACTATTGAGATAAAAATGACTTGTTTTAATTGTGAGCATGTTTTTTATTTGGGATTTTATTTATCTGACGATTTAATGGCTTCTATTTTGGATTAAACAAATCTTTTTTCGATGATGCAAAGCTCAATTTTGGAGCAAAAATTTCAAATATTTAGAATATTAAAGTTTGGGTAACAAATACAACTGTAAAGCGGCTCAGTGTGGCAAATAAAAATTCTGCATTATGAGTGATTGTTTACTTGCAGTCGTTTGACACAGAATACATGCAGGAGTGTGCAAGTCATGGGAAAACACTTACGAGCATATTCACAAAGGCTTTGCGGAGCATGTAAAGTAGTACCCCTATAGTACTGTTTTACGTACTTTCATATGTCTTTGAGAAGAAGTCCCAACACATCTAAATTGGTGATAAAATAGTAATGTTCAGTAAATATTCACATACAATGAGTACAAATAGACAGGACTGTGCTTTTGACTAATAGGGAGTATGATGTTTCGGGCTGATTCACAAAGGCGTACTTGAAAGAGGACTGTTGCAGCACCACTTCCCTTACTAATGATTTCCTTTGTGAACCAGACACTGAATGGTGCTGGAACAGCCAAAACTCCATCAGTGTTCAGAAAGGAAAGTCTCAGCTGCTGAATTTCTGCTGTTTCCCACTGGGGCAGGTGACAACTCTCTTTGCCCCTAAGCAAAGAGGAGCTGCAACTTGTTCCTGAGACTGGCTTGTAATAAACAGAAGTATTCATTTCTTAATTTAGAGGAATAGTAGAGTGCTTTTAGGTGGTTTAAAACCAGTAGCAATGAAAATCACCCTGATTCCCATTGGCAACTTAGAGCCCCATTTAATTATTGGTGGTAAGTGTACTCTGTCGCAACGGTGAGGGAGTATTCTCACCACCAAGAATGCGGTCTGCCTGCCGCATTTAGATGAAGATGGACTCTTGGGTTAATCGCAGTGGAGACTACTCTGTCTCCGCCGTGATCAACCCCCTCTGATGGCCCTGGGGAGCAAGGATCATCGGAGAAATTGCTACATGTCCGCCCAGCCAATGTGGATGGGCGGACATGTAGTCATTTTTTACTGTTCATTTCTGCCAGGTAAAACAAGGCGGTAAGGAACAGTACAAACATTTTAATGCTCAGCAGGCAGTCATTTATAAATGTGGCGGTGGAGTAGTCTCGGCCTGGCGGACTTAAAGTCCTCTGCCTGGCCAATGGGGACTACTCCGTCCACCAAGAATTAAACCGAGCCCTAGTCTGCTAAAAGAACAAAATAAAAAGTGTTCAGGAGTAGATTTTGAACCTAGATAGGTGCTGATTGGGAAACTCTGTTGTGCTTTTAGTTTAGACTTGAGTCCCTCAGTTTCTGCCCGTCTTCAATACATACCTGTGAGTGCCTCTGCCACTGGGCAATACTCCTTTACTAGAAACAGATGCAAAAGTGAAATCACAGTGAAATAAAACAGCCTGCAACCAGGACAAAGGTAGATAGCTTGTAGTTTAGGTGCAGAAACAAAATAAATGCTAATGCATGTATCACTTAAACTAATCTAATGTCTTTATAGGAGCACATACCTGCAGACCATAAATAGTAATCATGACTTCCTTGGAGGACAAATAGGCCATGATCCTTCTGAACAGGTCTGGCGTCCATGTATAGGCACTGCAGTGTCACACAGAGAAAAAACATTGGCAATAAAAACATTTGATACAAAAAATAATATTCACCAAACTGAGTTCACTGACATCTTTCTCCTGTAATACAAGCGGCCATCAATATAATATGGGTGCAAGTAAGGAGGAGACAAGTGGCATTCACACTGCCCTCCTGCCCTGAGAGAATACATTCATAGCTTCATTCTGAATAGATGCTTAAACCGTTGCTATGCAATTATCCCAATGCTGTCTGGTAATCTGTAAATTTGCCAAGGGATGGAAGGCGAGGTCACCAGGGGCATAGTGAAAGACTTAATACTTTACATTCACACACGGTACCTATAAAGTGTCAAATCACAATTTTGCCTGCTAAGAAAAACTTCATTGTATGTATCTACTTTACATTGGAATTTTCATCTATTGCAGTCGCAATTTTTATACCTAATATCGCTCAAATTGAGACCTCCACCGCAGGCCTACTTATATCTAAGATACAGAAGAGGAAAGCTAACCCACCTGGAAAGGAAAAAAGTGGAAACAATTGGTTCTTATCTATTCCTGAATCTCAACATTATGTCTTCCTCACATGAGCAAATGTCAGTATGACCTCACCGGAAAATACACTGAATCTTCACCTCTCACGCCTCCACAAAGGCACGAACAAGCTCTAAACCTATGATGGAATCCAGACTTCGCAGTAACAGAAAGTCTTTACAGTGACACCTATATCCAGGAAGGACATTGAGGACCTGCTTGAAGACTTCTGACTAAAAGTAACGATGAACAGACGAAGGAGTCCACACCATCTCTACAGTTACAGGCATAAGTAGAGGGCAACATCATGCAACAAAAAAGATACCCACTTAGACAACCTGACAAAAGTAAAAAAACATTATCCCCCTTTAATTAGCACAACACATTCCTCCCTCAGGCACCCCAACATAAATACAGATCTGCATTAACCATAGACTAATGATCACATAATTAATCATCTCATACATCTTGAATCCAAAGTTTCTGACCAAAACCTCATTGAATGAATCCTCTCAACAAGGGCTACACCTGCTTTTCTTCACCTGAATCTAAATACTCTATAATCTATGTGGATAATAAAATGGAGAGAACATGTAGTGGGTACCAGAAATTCACAAAAACTCAATAAAATACAAGAGTCTAAAGAAGATGATGAATTCTGTATCTTCCAATAACCTTTGATCAAAATAAAAACAATCAACCATTCTCGTATAAAGCTCTACGTAATTTACCACCCATATGGCGACAACAAAATCTTTGTGGAAAAGTAATTCAAATTCTTCACTCAATCCTTAATCCACTTTAATAATAGCATTTTCCTAGATGACATCAACCTTCTCTGGGGAGACAAAGAAGAAATAGCTGTTTTACTTTTAACCTTATTTTGACTCAATACTAGTCCCATTCAATTAGATGACACCACCATTCACAAAAACAGCTCCATGGTTGATCTCCTCACAGAGAAAGTGGTGATGATCAGGATGAAACTCCAGTTCCGGTAGACTGGTCTGACAACCTTTTCTTCCTCTTACTTTTCTCATCCCTAGCATAATGTTAACACTACTTAAATAAATGTTAATGGATATAGTCTGGAATCATTTAATCTAACAAATACCATTGTTAGGCGAAAAGCTTTATGAGTGTTCGCCATTTTATGGTTGCCTGCTCTTACCACTCCCCTAGGTACACTCATGTTCCCAGCACTTGCGTTGTTGTAATGAGTATATAGAGTAAAAAAAAATCCCTTAAATCATAATGCTGAAAACAAGGATTATTGAATTCTGAAACGAAATCCAACTTTAAAGTCATAAGTGTAATCTGTGACCACCAAATGTTTGGGAATCAGTCACTCATGGGTAAATGGTTTAAATTTACTGGAGCTATACAGTGGGCACAAACGCCAGAATTTAGCCATTTGATCCAGAAGAACAGGAGAGAAATGACTTGACCATAACAGGGGATGGGCCCACCAAGACTGAAATTACAGTCAAACTACATACTTGCTCAGGATAGATTCCCCACATTGGTAGGTAGAAATATGTTACAACCAAGGATTCTGGTAACATTAGAATAAAACATATTATTTCGTAAAGAAAATGGCAAGTCAAAAGCGGAAATCGTTTTAAAAGGCAATATATTTTTTATGTCATTTTTTTTTGATTTGCCAATATGAAAACATTTAACTTTACTTCTATTGAACGCTTTGGTATACGCAAATCTTCATGTTGGGGGTACCGATTATCTGGAATACCTCCATTCAATATTCATGTTGGAGGTACCGATTATCTGGAATACCTCTATTTAATATTTATTGAGCAAATATCTACAAATTGTTTCACTTTATACTGGCAACACTGTGTAGCGATAATCTGTGTTGGAGATGTGGTTATCGTATAGTTTACCTCTCTGTGATTACAAAGTCCCTGCTAATTGTATTGGGTACAATTATAAAGGCTTCAAAAATCTGAGTGGTACCCTTGCCATCCATCAGTTCGAACTCAAACAGGGAAAAAAGGAATACAGTGTATAACACTAGTAAAGTAAGTAATCTCAAATTAGATGATATGTTAGTGGAGCATACCTCTACCAGCCCACACCAGTGGTCTAGGCCTAATCATATTTGTAAACAGTTATGTGATGACAACCTCTGGTAAAAATAAATAGTGAAAAAAGACACCCCAAATCAGCTCAACGATTTTGCTTTGTCATTTACCATTTTTAAAAACTCTGATCTATTTAGAGATTATGCAAACGCTCTTGTGTGCTTTATTGTTAAAAGTTGCAAAAATTCAATATAACTTTTCAACAATCAAGTGCAGCTTTTTCAATAATTGACTTGATTCAAGAGTTTAAAACAAATAAATGCAATTCCTTTTAAACTTTTATGATCATTTATAACTAATGGGCTTTGGAATTTTGTATGAAATCAAAAGTTCTTCTTTTGGGGTGGGACTCTCCTCATCTTTCCCACTGTGAGAGGCACTTTAAAGAAAAACTATCCTCTCGCAACTCTCCAGCCATCTCTGTTTCTTCTTTATCTTTTATGTCTCTGCTAGATGTTTCATGTGTGACCCAATCTGAATCCACACATGTTGAATGGAGAGAGAACCAAATCATTGACAGTGTGAGGTGGACATTAGACCTGAATCGTATATTTAAGCATAAAAAGTTAATGTGCAAAGCCAAATACAGCCTTTTTATTGAATTAGTCATTTCATATTTACCTTTCAAACAGGAGAAAATCAAGAAGTGCTACGGTAAAGAAAATATACAACAAATAATTCAGAATTTCTGTTAATAAAAACTGTTGCAAAATGAATATTTTTGTGTATGCATGTACATTACCTTTGAGATATTTTCCAGTTATTATTTCCTCCTAAAGAAAGGAGCAAATAATAAATATCGCCACACATCCATGTTAGTGAAGAACAAAAAAGTTTAAAAAAAAAAAGATTTGTGCAACAATACTCACCAATCCCTGCTCTATCAATGGAGGTAAGTCTGTAATTAACATATATAGGAAAATTAATCATATTTATTCTGTAATCAAAATAGAAACATGGGAATCCAAATCTAATGCAATAACTAATGTTCACTTTCCAGAATTTTTTTTGTCCAGGTTGTACATAAATCAGCTTTGCTCAATATAAAAGTACAACCAGCTTCCTTCAGAAACAATCCCAGATGCCACAATCAATGTTTTCAAAGATATTTAAAAAAATGTCTGAGTAGTGCACCCCTAGGTACAATTCACAAAAATGATTAATCAAGGCTGAGATAAGGTAATATACATCAAACCAACAACTTTTCCAAGCTGACAACTTCATTTAAATGATTACAGATAATACAAATAAGTACATATCATTATTTTATTCCTTAACACAAAATATGAGATCAAATAGACTAGAGACATTCATTTCAAACAAGTCAAATCCTTGATTTCTAATGAATCAATAATTGCAATTAATCGAAGAAAGACAAAATTCAAATAGTTTTCCAATGAATAATTAATTTTCCATAAAAAAGCCCCCCACCAACACCTTCAAAATGAGAAACTGGTGTAATCCACTAACACAGGCCCCTTGTTTTGTATCACAGTCTGAGCTAAGAAGGAGATTTCTAAACTCTGGTTTTGGTGTGCTGTGTGGGTGTATGCACCCCCACCGCTCCAGTAGTCCTCTGCTGGGCTTTGGTGTGGCAAAAGCACAGTGTGATAACCACAGCTCCTGGATTATGTTCCTAGTGAGTTCACAACTTTCACCTGGGCCCTGGAGTTGAGCTCATGAGTGATTGACAATTCCCTGGGGCGCCTGGGAAGCTTCGCCCCATACCCTGACGGCGGGTCTGATATGGACTATCTGGTGGTCCCCTCACTAATACGGGCTGACTGGCTGGCCATTGATAGGACTCCCCCCGAAGGCCTGCCTGATTTCTTTTATAGTGCCCCTGTCCCTGGGACAGGCCCGGTTCTAGCGGGTGGGCCAGGCCCACCCAAACATGAACCTTGGCCCTCGCAGTGGATCTGCCACCGATGTGCAACAACAATAAAAAATGTTCAGATAACTGGTGATTTATGATCCTGCTGGAGAGCAATCATTTGTCTGTTGGTAGTTTTTAAATGCAGATAAACTGAATTTTAAGTGGATAGCTCAGGGGGTAACTGCCTTTGTCACAGAGATCCTTGTGTTACTTGCAGTTCAGACGTTACAATCCTAAAATAGACTTGACCTATGAACTGTCATCAAAGAGCTGCATACACACTTCGCTTTTTTGTGTTGTGATATAGTTAGAACTTCTCCAGTCTTTCATTATTCTAATGTTGCTAAAAAGAGTTTGTTTGGGCAGTTATACATTTTTATCAGTAAAGCCAACCCCCAATCACTGGAGTACTCTTTAAATCCTGAGTTTGTGCTTCTCTAGACCAAACCCTCGTAAAATATATAGCCCACCAGTATGGATGACATGTGATTCCTATACCTTGTAATCCTCATTGGTTTATGTGACATTCCCCGTAGACTGATTTATTGTCTCTGTATAATGTGTGCGTGATGTAAAGTACTGTGACACCGTACTCTGATATGAGTAGCGCTATACAACAAATGAAATGCATATGAGACAGGGGCAACGCAGAGATGAGGGGCACTAGTGGAGGGTGGCAGTGAGGGAAGCCTAGGAGGAGGTCATGGGGTGAGGGGCTATGGAGCGAAGAGGGGCACTGGTGGAGAGTGGCAGTGAGGGAATCCGAGGAGGAGGTCATGGGGTGAGGGAACTACAGAGAGATGAGGGGCACTAGTGGAGGGTGGCAGTGAGGGAATCCGAGGAGAGGGTCATGGGGTGGGGGGAGCTATGGAGAGATGAGGGGCACTAGTGGAAGGTGGCAGTGAGGGAAGTCAAGGAGAGTTCATGGGGTGGGGGGAGCTACGGAGAATGAGGGGCACTAGTGGAGGGTGGCAGTGAGAGAATCTGAGGAGGAGGTCATGGGGTGGGGGCCTACAGAGAAATGAGGGGCACTAGTGGAAGGTGGCAGTGAGGGAATCCGAGGAGTAGGTCATGGGGTGGGGGCAGCTACGGAGAGACGAGCAACACTGGTGGAGGGTGGTAGTGAGGGAGTCTGAGGAGGAGGTCATGAGGGAGAGGGGCTACGGAGAGATGAAGGGCACTGTTGGCGGGTAGTAAAGGTATCTACGGAGAAAGGTCATTGGTGTGGCCCCAAAAAGACTTTTGCACCAGCACTAAAGCAAGCCCTGTCATGGCCTTTCTGTTTTCGTTTATTTAATTAACAGTCGGGTGATTAGGACAACTGTGGAGCATACTTTAAAGTGCATGCTAATTACATTTACTGCTATATTCAATGTTTCAAGTTTGAAGGTGATTTTACTAATGTTTTTTACCAGGAATAATGAAAGTGGAACCGAATGGTGGCTGATATGGGGCTGGGGCCCAAGGTCAGCTGCGAGATAAGATGCACTGGAGAGGGGTGGTAGAAAAGTGGATAATCAAGCCTGTAAGGGAGTGCGCTGCAGAGTCAGGGGTGAGGTGGAGGTAGTAATGAAGAGGGATTCTCCCGGAAGGCTCGCACAGAGTGTGCCCGAGTAGTGTCACTTGCCTGATACTCCCACCTTAGAAACCTCCTCTTCCCATCAAAGGGACATTACATGGAAAAAAAGCACTTTTTGAGAGTGATAACATTTAGAAAGAGATTTGGAAAAGAGTTCGTTTTACTGGGCCTTGTAAGACTAAGGAGAGATAAAGGAGGGCCCAGACGCAGGCCTGGCTAGACATATAAGCGACAAATCGGGCCCACAGTGGCCCACCCGAATGCACCCTTGGCCTACCCAAATAAAAGTTCCTGGAGCCGGGCCTGCCCTGGGAGCTTCCACCACAACTGACTGCTCGCGTTGTCCCTTTGGATACCACGAGGCAAACAGGTCGGTGCTGGGGAGCGGGGAGAGTCCCTCTCCGGCTACTATGGGGTTGGTCCAGGGCGGAAAGAACCATTTGTTCTTCAGAAACGGGAGAACATGTCAGGGTGACCGGTCCGCACAGCAGAAATAACCCTGGTACTACCTTATTGGGATGCTGCCACTGTAAAGGGCAAGGACAACAAGGACCAGACAGCCCTGCTGTGCTTTTGTGGTATAGAAGCCTTTCAGGGTGCCAGTCAGGCACATTTAAGCGCCATACAAAGCAGGACGCACGCAAGACACGGCCAGTGAAGACCGGGCCAAGAGCAGACCTGTCTGTGCCGGTCGGGCACATTTAAGCGCCATACAAAGCAGGACGCACGCAAGACATAGCCAGTGAAGACCGGGCCAAGAGCAGACCTGTCTGTGCCGGTCGGGCACATTTAAGCGCCATACAAAGCAGGACGCACGCAAGACACGGCCAGTGAAGACCGGGCCAAGAGCAGACCTGTCTGTGCCGGTTGGGCACATTTAAGCGCCATACAAAGCAGGACGCACGCAAGACACGGCCAGTGAAGACCGGGCCAAGAGCAGACCTGTCTGTGCCCATCCACGGCCGAAGGAGGCCGAGCCGGCCCCCCTCTCTTTTGTCTACCCCAAAATTTCTGTCAGAAATGGGAAAACGTTAAGTCCACTGCTACTTTGCAAACACTATGCCTCCAAGTAAAAGCTTGCACCCTAAATCATCTATTATGTCCTTCTTAACTTCTGCCATGGGGGCTGTGACTGAGGAAATTATCCCTGTTAGAGAGGAGCTTGGTTTACTCATCCCAGAGGCTGATAAGGGAGATTGTGGGCCCGTTGTTGACTCAATAGCCCCTTCTCGCAAGCTTAGCGCAGTGCACTGTGCAAGTTACACTGCGAGCCTTACCAGCCTGTACTTATGGGCTATCGCAGCGGAGTTTTACTAGTCAGCTAATCAAAGCGCCCATGATAACTCGAAAAGTACTTGCTATTTCTTCAACTACTGGCATCAACTCCAATCCTAAAATGGGCTCCTTCAAGCAGCCTAAGCAGCTTAAGGGGGGGATGTAAAAAAGCTCTTGACATCCCAGTTGAGCAACAAGTAAATGACCTTTACTCCTGGGTAGAGCGCTGGTTGTTGGCTCATTCACAGATTGTTTAGAAAGGATTGGGGTAGTGGAGAAAGCCCTTTGTGACTTGTCTTCGCAGTTGAAGAAGCCTCGGCCATCACAGCCCTCTAGTGTGCAAGGAGTTGCACAAGAGCCGAGTGAGTCTGCAGCTGTTGAGCGAGCGGCTGTTTATCAGCCCAGAACGGCCGTGACAGGGGCCAAGTACCATCAATGGCTGGCATGGCTCGTCCCAAGCCAGAACCTGATAGTTCAGGGAGCAAGGCTGTCCCACTGTCCCTACACTTAGCGCAACATGCAAGCCCATTACAGCAGTCTGAGAATTGGATTAATACTGTGGCCAAGACAATTAGTTCCCGTGGTCCAGCTATACCGGTTATTAACCTTCGCCCAGAAGCCTCCCCATATGTAATAGTGTTGATCAGTTAAAAAATTAAGTGACACATTGGCTAGGCAACTATGTTGGAATTGGAGGCCAAAGGACACAGCACTTCATCATGGCTTGGAGGGTGGGATGGATTGGCTTCAATATTAAATCCTTCGATGGTGACTGTGTAGTGGTAAACTTTCAATCTTCCTGGGTGGCAGCCTGTGTCCTGGCAAATACAGTGATGTTTTAGGTGCCTGCCACAGACATTAAAGTGCTGCCCCTAGGGTTTTTTTTACAGGCCCTGCCTTAATTTTGCCAGTGCCACTAAGTAACACCAGGTTTCTTCCTACAGGCCCCATCCTGGTCCCGACTAAACCAGCTTATCCTCCAACTCCTTTGTACACTCAAAGTCATGTTTTGTGTCCCGCCTCTGCGAACTTAATCTCAGCAACAAATAGATTTGAACCCTTAAATTCCCTGGACAATTGCGACTGCACCATCCGTAATGCGGCTCAACTCTCTAATGGTGTAAATACAAGGAGGGAGGGAGGCAGGGGCACATTGGAGATAGTTAGTTGGAATGTGATGGGCCTCTCCCTCATAAAATCAAGTGATCTTATATGGCTTACATTTGTTAAACAATTCCATATTATTTGCTTTCAGGAGACTTGGGCCCCTTACCATCCTTCTGCCCAGATGGGTTTAAGGCTTTTCACCTTCCTGCAATCCATTCATTAGTTGGTCGTGCAAAAGGGGGACTGACTACTTTGATCTCACTATCACTTAAACTGCAGTGTACAACTTTTGATACTGCGTCCCCCCTTAAACAGGCGCTGTTTGTCAAGTTGTCAAATATAGGAAATGTGTTCTTTTTTATAATTCTAATTTGTTATATGAAATTTGCAGGTCTTAAGTGCTTTTATGGATTAATTTATGGATCAGTCACAATCCCTTTTTAGGTCTTGCCTAGGCAGCGCATGTGCTGTCTCTTCGAGGCATGCTGTATCTACTGTATGGCCTTTGAGCACCCCCCTCGCTTTTCATTGGTTTGTTTCTGTGCTTTTCTAAATCCGGTTCTTTTGTGTGGTGAATCGGTCACATTTGTCCCTCCTTTTGTTGTTTGGTTAACGCCCATGGCGACTAGCCCTGTTACATGTCTTATCTCTCCATGGGGCATTTAGGTTACTTTCGCTGAACTATTTTCTCAGTTTGCCTTGCTTGAGGATTTTAGATTGCTGTTTTTTAGGGGCGGTGAACCAACTGCACTTAAGCTGATGTAATTTTTGCACTGCCATCCCCTCTCCCGTCGCACCTCCCGCTGCACTTATGCTCCTATCACTGCAGCTGTCAGTGCAGCGCAGAGGGAGCTTCCTGCTCCCTTTCATTATCCCCCACATACTTCTGACATATACCGGTATATGTCAGTCACCATGTCTGCTGGTTGCAGATTTATTCATTGGTGGAAGATGTTCTTCGTTATGCAGCAACATGGCTAAAAGATGGTATTCTTAAAAATCAGGGTGGAGCAGCATGGGTGTAAATTAAATAAATTGATGCAGCTCTTCTGTCGCTCTGTTAGGTTGCCCTCAGGGTACAAGTCAGGGTGGACGCAGTCTAGCAGTGTCCCAACTTTAGGATGGGGCATCAGTTCCACTTATCCCGAGGCCGGCGGAGGCTTGTAGGTGTCTGTATTGTTGCCTCACGCCCCGGCGTGAACTAAATCACCTAGGCATGCAGAGCTGCCTTGGGGCGTTTAAAACTGTCAGCCTTACTTGCAGCATCCTCTTTATTTGTGTAAGTCGTTGTGGTGATTCAATGCCCTTACAGCGGGCCTGTGTAACTGGGGTCCGATGCCCGCTAACTCTCGCCACTTGGGGTTTGCTCTGTTCTATAATGTCTCCACTCTACTTCTCCTAATCATGGGAGGATTTGGCTGTGCCTGCTTAGTTCGAGGTGGGCTGTTATCGTTCGGGTTAATTTAACTTCGGGTCCAAAAATGACTGACTCACTCTGAACCACCAACCAAGCAAAGCATTACTCTCTCCACACTGCACAGCATATGCTAAACTGTGCAAAAATGTGTTCATACAGCAGAGAAACATGCAGCCGCAGCCTTTTTAGTAATAGAGTTTGAAAAGGCATTTGACACCTTAAGTTGGCCATTCCTAGAGGAACCGTTCACCAAAATGGGGCTAGGGCACAAGTTTTACACTTATTTTAAAGTGTTATATGCTACCCGCAGGCGCAGGTGTGGGTCAATGGGGTTCTGTCTTCCCAGTTCCCCATCAGAAGGGGTACTAGGCAGGGCTGTCCCCTTTCCCCCTCCTCTTCGCCCTCGCGATTGAGCCCTTAGCGGTTTGGGTCTGGTGTGATGGGCAGATTTGGGGGTTTGATTGGGGGATGTTGACGGAGGACTGCATAGCATTGCATGTAGATGACGTGCTGCTCCTTCTCGCCTGCCCTGCTGAGACGGGACCTCACATAATCCATTTCCTACATATGTTCAGGGCGACCTATGGGCTGAGGCTTAACTGGGACAAGTCCCTCCTGGTGCCCAAACAGTGTGACCACCAAGATGAACAGTGGAATCCCAGGATTCCTATACATCACTTACGCTTTTTATACCTTGGCATCTATATTTTGTTGGATCCGGGCCTCACGTGGACTCTTAATCTTAGCCCCATGGAGAATAGGGCACAAGAGAACATGTCTCGTTGGGACAAACTCCCGCTAAGTATTATGGTTAGAATAGCTGATGGTCCTCTGCAAGGTTGCTCTATGTCCTCCAGAATTATCCCCTCCTGATTCCGCTGACTTGGTTTGTGTCCCTGGCAGCCATGGCGCATAGATTCATTTGGGCACATAAACCTACGAGGGTGGGTTTTGGCAAGTGCATCCTCTCTGTGTATGAGGCTGGGTTGGCCATGGCTGATGTCTGCCTCCATTACTGGGCGAACCAACACCTGGCCACAAATGAATGGTTGCAATGAGGGTGGGGGGATTCTACATACCAGGGAGAATTGTCCCTCTTTTGACACAAACCAGGTTTTGGGGGTCCTTTATGGGGCACCCATCCCGACTTTCCTTCCAAAAATGACTCAAGTGTTGTTCCTGGTGTGGATGGAAGCGCTGAGGTGAATGGGGGGGGGGACCATAGGCTCACACTTGAGACCCCCTTGTGGGAGGGCCGTTGGCTTTCACAGGTAGCAATTCTGGAGGGCTTCCAGGGGTGGGACCATATAGGGATTTCTCACCTGGAAGATGTTTGGGAGAGTGATCACCTCAGGTCCTTTCAGGACCTTCGTGCAGAATTCCACATGCCCGATTCGCAGCTTTTTTTCACTAACTACAATTTCAGCATACACTCCTGGAATACAATGGAGAGCTGGAGGATGTCTCTGAATATAGTCCACTTGAGGGCGCGTGCTTGTGGGCCTCGTGGAGAAGGGTGGCATATCCCTAATTTACAAAACCCTGGTGTCACATTCCCCCGACTTGATGGACCCACTGCAGGAGAAGTGGGAAGGGTGAGTGGGGCCCTTGGATGAAGCCAATTAGAGGGATGCATGGATGGCCCCCCGATACACTGGCGATCTCGATGAGGCTCCGGCTTGTACAATTAATAATTGTTCAGCTACTTGACACCTCTCCGGTTGTGGAGGGCAGGGGCTCACGCCTCCCTGAACTGTAGTAGGTGCAGTGACCCTGGCGGTGACTTCTTCCACATGGTATGGTCATGTCCAGTCATCCAGGCCTACTGGAACAGTGCAAACACAAGGAGATGATGGACGGAACGCTGAAACTTTTCAGACACTCACCCCCAGTCACAGATCTGGGTTGAATCCATCATCGTTCTTTAGCTCACTTCGCCACCCCAGTTCAGAATGTTCCCATGAGGCACAGGGTCAAGACTGATTTGCATATAGCTGTGTCTGAACTGGGGTGGCGAAGTGAGGTAAAGAACGATGATGGATTCAACCCAGATCTGTGACTGGGGGTGAGTGTCTGAAAAGTTTCAGCGCTCCGTCCATCATCTCCTTGTGTTTGCTTTGTTCGCCCTAAGTTGGCAGCGTATGGCCAGACGTGGGTCCCTTGCTCACTTTGCCACTGGATTCAAGCTAGCCTGGCTGATGAGGGCTGTTAGCCCGAAACCAGTCCCAGGATGCTTGTTCCGGTCCAGAGAAGACATGGCTTGCCAGTTCAGGCCGGACTGTTCCCATGAGGCACAGGGTCAAGACTGATCTGCATATAGCTGTGTCTGAACTGGGGTGGAGAAGTGAGCTAAAGAACGATGATGGATTCAACCCAGATCTGTGACTGGGGGTGAGTGTCTGAAAAGTTTCAGCACTCTGTCCATCATCTCCTTGTGTTTGCTTTGTTTGCCCTTAGTTGGCAGGGTATGCCCAGACGTGTGTCCCTTGCTCACTATGCCACTGGATTCAAGCTAGCCTGTCTGATGAGGGCTGTTAGCCCGAAACCGGTCCCTGGATGCTTGTTTCCGGTCCAGTGAAGATATGGCTTGGCAGTTCAGGCTGGACTGTTCCCATGAGGCACAGGGTCAAGACTGATTTGCCTATAGCTGTGTCTGAACTGGGGTGGCGAAGTGAGCTAAAGAACGATGATGGAGTCAACCCAGATCTGTGACTGGGGGTGAGTGTCTGAAAAGTTTCAGCGCTCCGTCCATCATCTCCTTGTGTTTGCTTTGTTCGCTGTAAGTTGGCAGGGTATGGCCAGACGTGGGTCCCTTGCTCACTTTGCCACTGGATTCAAGCTAGCCTAGCTGATGAGAGTTGTTAGCCCAGAAACCGGTCCCAGGATGCTTGTTTCCGGTCCAGGGAAGACATGGCTTGGCAGTTCGGGTTGGACTGTTCCCATGAGGCACAGGGTCAAGACTGATTTGCATATAGCTGTGTCTGAACTGGGGTGGAGAAGTGAGCTAAAGAACGATGATGGATGCAACCCAGATCTGTGACTGGGGGTGAGTGTCTGAAAAGTTTCAGCGCTCTGTCCATCATCTCCTTGTGTTTGCTTTGTTCGCCCTTAGTTGGCAGGGTATGCCCAGACGTGGGTCCCTTGCTCACTTTGCCACTGGATTCAAGCTAGCCTGGCTGATGAGGGCTGTTAGCCCGACACCGGTCCCAGGATGCTTGTTTCCGGTCCATGGAAGACATGGCTTGGCAGTTCGGGCTGGACTGTTCCCATGAGGCACAGGGTCAAGACTGATTTGCATATAGCTGTGTCTGAACTGGGGTGGAGAAGTGAGCTAAAGAACGATGATGGATGCAACCCAGATCTGTGACTGGGGGTGAGTGTCTGAAAAGTTTCAGCGCTCCGTCCATCATCTCCTTGTGTTTGCTTTGTTCGCCCTAAGTTGGCAGCGTATGGCCAGACGTGGGTCCCTTGCTCACTTTGCCACTGGATTCAAGCTAGCCTGGCTGATGAGGGCTGTTAGCCCGAAACCAGTCCCAGGATGCTTGTTCCGGTCCAGAGAAGACATGGCTTGCCAGTTCGGGCCGGACTGTTCCCATGAGGCACAGGGTCAAGACTGATCTGCATATAGCTGTGTCTGAACTGGGGTGGAGAAGTGAGCTAAAGAACGATGATGGATTCAACCCAGATCTGTGACTGGGGGTGAGTGTCTGAAAAGTTTCAGCGCTCTGTCCATCATCTCCTTGTGTTTGCTTTGTTTGCCCTTAGTTGGCAGGGTATGCCCAGACGTGTGTCCCTTGCTCACTATGCCACTGGATTCAAGCTAGCCTGTCTGATGAGGGCTGTTAGCCCGAAACTGGTCCCTGGATGCTTGTTTCCGGTCCAGTGAAGATATGGCTTGGCAGTTCAGGCTGGACTGTTCCCATGAGGCACAGGGTCAAGACTGATTTGCCTATAGCTGTGTCTGAACTGGGGTGGCGAAGTGAGCTAAAGAACGATGATGGAGTCAACCCAGATCTGTGACTGGGGGTGAGTGTCTGAAAAGTTTCAGCGCTCCGTCCATCATCTCCTTGTGTTTGCTTTGTTCGCTGTAAGTTGGCAGGGTATGGCCAGACGTGGGTCCCTTGCTCACTTTGCCACTGGATTCAAGCTAGCCTAGCTGATGAGAGTTGTTAGCCCGAAACCGGTCCCAGGATGCTTGTTTCCGGTCCAGGGAAGACATGGCTTGGCAGTTCGGGTTGGACTGTTCCCATGAGGCACAGGGTCAAGACTGATTTGCATATAGCTGTGTCTGAACTGGGGTGGCGAAGGGAGCTAAAGAACGATGATGGATTCAACCCAGATCTGTGACTGGGGGTGAGTGTCTGAAAAGTCTCAGCACTCCGTCCATCATCTCCTTGTGTTTGCTTTGTTCGCCCTAAGTTGGCAGGGTATGCCCAGACGTGGGTCCCTTCCTCACTTTGCCACTAGATTCAAGCTAGCCTGGCTGATGAGGGCTGTTAGCCCGAAACCGGTCCCAGGATGCTTGTTTCCGGTCCAGGGAAGACATGGCTTGGCAGTTCGGGCTGGACTGTTCCCATGAGCCACAGGGTCAAGACTGATTTGCATATAGCTGTGTCTGAACAGGGTGGTGAAGTGAGCTAAAGGACGATGATGGATTCAACCCAGATCTGTGAGTGGTGGTGAGTGTCTTAAAAGTTTCAGCGCTCCGTCCATCATCTCCTTGTGTTTGCTACTGGAACAGTGCCACATCCACATTAGCCCTGATTGTGGGGATGCATATTGCAGTACACCCCAGTATGGCGTTGTAGGGCAGAATGGAGGATCTGGGAGGTCCCCGACGGGACAGGATACTGGTGGGTTTGAGCATGTTGGTGGCTAAACATGATATAGCTAAGCAGTGGTTGTCTCCTGTAGCTCCATCGATAACAGCATGGACATGTGGCATGGACTGGTGTGCCAAAATGGAAGAAACTATATATATGGCCAGGGGGGTCCCCATAAAAATGAAAAGGTTTGGAGGAAACGGTGTTCTTACCACGGACTAGATGGTTAACACAAATGGGGTACAGCGAATTCCTTGATAAATGTGGAAGTGTGGGAGGGCTTTGGGGGGGCTCTCGTGAACTCTCTTGTGCAGATTGTGTGTTCATGGAAATAAAAATGTTTCTATAAAACAAAGAATGGGGAGAGGTTGGCAATCAAAGTGTGGGGATTAGAAAAGATGACAAGAAGAAGTTTTGTTAAATATGATTACATTGAGAAGTGGCCAGGAGTCTGGTACAAAGCACAGTTAGCAAATTTAGGAGAAGTCGAAAAGGGACACCTTGGCAGTGGGAAATAGGATAGTGGAATTTGAGAGGCTAATTGCTTTAGAAGTACAGATGTAAAATGGACAAGACCTAAGAAGGGGACAAAGGCATACCTTTACTCCTCCCTTCTTACCCGTGCTGCCATGCCCTTTGAGATGGACAGTAGATTTACATACAATCAGAGTCCAGTTAGACTCCAATTGCTATCACCACATTGTGTTTTATTTCTTGAATTCATGTTCTATACCTGGCAAATCTAATACCCTTGAAAAGCACTGTACATTTATACACACACACATGCACATTCATATATGTATATACATATATATTTATTAATTTAATATTACATTTAGTTTTTTAGGGGGAACCTCGAAGCCCCCCTTTTACCACCCAGGCCTTAAACCCTAAATTTATTTATTTTCTTTTTTGTGGGAATCCCTTCCAAATTACCACTTTTTAATTTACTCCTAGCCTTCTTTTACCACTACCTACCCTTAAACCTTACAATTCCCTATACCTGTCTTTACCACTAAACACCTCTAAACCCTAAACTTAACTTTACTTCCCTTTACCACTACCCACCCCTAAACCCTAAAATTACCCATACTTCATTTTATCACTATCCACACCTAAACCCTAACATTACACTTATCTCCCTTTACCACTCTCCAACCCTAAACCATAAATTTACCCTTAACACCCTTTACCACTGCTCACCCCTAAACCCTAAAAATTACCCTTGCCTCCCTTTATGATTACCCACCCCTTAACCCTAAAAAATACCTGCACCTCACTTTACCACTGCTCACCGATACACCCTAAAAATGACCTCCCCTTACAAATATATATATACAGCAATGGAGATTGAGGAGTGCGGCTCTGCGCCCGGTGTATCCTTACGCCGGGCAGCAGGCCGTTTGTCATTGAGTGTATTGGGGAGAGAGGAGAGTGGTATTATACTGCGTAACGAGGCACCGCCTGTGCTTCATGGTCAGCTGCCAGAGACTCGGTAAGCATACATGCCTGTCTGGCGCTCCTGCTGGCAGTAGTCGCGACATTATTATGTGTCTACACAGAGGTGACTTCGACTCACGCGTACATGATGTGCCACTCGTATTCACTAAGGGGCACATTGGAAGTGACATTGATCAGGAGTGACCAAGGGGAGGACTGCAGAGCACAATGCCACAATCAACATTGCCAATCAATGGTAAAATCAAGAGACTGGGACTACCTGATATCACCGCATCCAGAATCAGGCACAAGCCACTAGGATTTGTCTGGCTATATTGCATTACGTTGGTGTGGCTGTAGGAAGTATCATCGGGGTAAAGCAACAGTCCTCTTTCTATGGCCGCTGCACTCCACCAATGAAAAGACACTGTACCGGTTTTTTAAACTGCCCCGCGAGTCCCTCGCTGTGCGAACCCACATTGAAAAAGGCATACAAGCTGAAACGCGTCTATGAGGTGCATTTTAATAAATAAGAGTGGAACCAATTTATGCTTACTTTGGTGGTGTGACGAAGCATGATTTCGCTGTGAGCCCGAGCTGTCGGAGCCCGTCGTATTGCAAGCGGGCTGTGGTGATGATGTTTTGGAACAAGCTGCCTGTGCTGTTACCGACACGCACTCTCGGTCAGGTGCACCGCAGTAACGGGAGAGAGTGGATTGCTGTATTTATACACACTGCGGAGCCCCCACAGAAATGGATATTGAGGAGTGCGGCTCTGCGCCCGCTGTATCCTTATGCCGGGCAGCAGGCCGTTTGTCATCGAGTGTATTGGGGAGAGAGGAGAGCGGTATTATACTGCGTAACGAGACACCGCCTGTGCTTCATGGTCAGCCGCCAGGGACTCGGTAAGCATACATGCCTGTCTGGCACTCCTGCTGGCCGTAGTCGGGACATTATTATGTGTCTACACGTTGGTGACTTCGCCTCGCGTGTACATGATGTGCCAGAGGACATTTAATTATGCGGATCAACTCGTATTCACGAAGGGGCACATTGGAAGTGACATTGATCAGGAGTGACCAAGGGGAGGACTGCAGAGCACAATGCCACAATCAACGTTGCCAATCAATGGTAAAATCAAGAGACTGGGACTACCTGATATCACCGCATCCAGAATCAGGCACAAGCCACTAGGATTTGTCTGGCTATATTGCATTATGTTGTTGTGGCTGTAGGAAGTTTCATCGGGGTAAAGCAACAGTCCTCTTTCTATGGCCGCTCCACTCCACCAATGAAAAGACACTGTACCAGTTTTTTAAACTGCCGCGCGAGTCCCTCGCTGTGTGAACCCACATTGAAAAAGGCATACAAGCCGAAACGCGTCTGTGAGGTGCATTTTAATAAATAAGAGTGGAACCAATTTATGCTTACTCTGGTGGTGTGACGAAGCATGATTTCGCTGTGAGCACGAGCTGTGTCGGAGCCCGTCGTATTGCAAGCGGGCTGTGGTGATGAGATATATATGTACATATAATGTGAACAAGGCCGCATGTCTGGCGGCCGAAACGCGTCATTTGGACATCTGATGTTTGAATAAATCAACACTATTTCATGAAACTTTGCCCACGGAGTCTGTTTCCTGGTGTTGCGCCGTTCCTGTGGATGGTTGTACCTTTGGGATCCTATTGTGATATATATATATATATATTCACTGAAAAAACCATAGGTTTCAGGGACGTTATAGTTAGTTGGAGATTTCACTCGTACAAAACCAGAGAAATTCCACCGTTATAGTTAGTTCAGCTAACTATAACTTGCGCCCCCGCAATGCACTGCTGATGACGTCACATATTACATCATTCATGACATGGTCAGTGACATCACTGATGACATCTCAAATGACATCACTGATGACATCATCCACGTGAAAATCTGATGCACCTCCTCACACCCTTATATAACCTTTAGTACACCCACTGTAAAATACAGACTACCATTTTCGAAACCATAGACACACCAATACCAGTTACTACATACGCACTCACTGATTCCTACGTCAACACACACATCCACTCATTCAGCCATACAATCACTCATACATGCAGTCACTCATCAATACAACAATATCATATGCACTCGTACACCTATACAGACACTCACACACCACCACTCATCCAGAGTTACTCACACACCTAGTCAGTCATGCAAAGAATCAATCACACTTCCATTTACTCACCTATACAGTTATACACACACCACCTCACTTATTCATACAGATACTAACACATACTTACTCTCTTATACAATCACTGATACAAGTACACACTCATCCATACAGCCACTCTCACAATCACTCACTCTCACATATAGTTATTAATATACACCATCATTCACATATACTGCCTTTTACATATGTAGTTACTCGCACATGTAGCACTGAGACATCCATTCGCTCACCAACACACCCATACACACACTCACCCACCCATACAGCTGTTTCCACATGCACTCTTGAACCCATACACCCAGTAAATCAACCACTCACACATCTATGCAAAGAGTCACACACCTCCCACCCACCCACACACACACTCAGGCACCCATACAAATACTCAGGCAACCAATCAATAACCCGTATAGACTCTCATGTAGCTACTCATCAACCCATGCAGCAGCTTACACAACAGACAGACTGATATAGACATTCACACAGTTTACTCACTAACCCATGCATTCAGTAAGACACATTTAATCACTCACTTATACAGTCAGTCACGCACCTACTAAATCCTCCATCCAGACACTTATACACCCACTCATTCTTCAATACACCTTGGCATATATTTTTAAAACATATTTAAACTTTATAGAAACACAGTCACTGGATGATGTCATCAGTGATGTCATTTGAGATGTCATCAGTGATGTCACTGACCATGTCATGAATGATGTAATATGTGATGTCATCAGTAGTGCATTGTGGGTGCGCGAGTTATAGTTAGCTGAACTAACTATAACGGTGGAATTTCTCTGGTTTTGTACGAGTGAAATCTCCAACGAACTATAACGTCCATGAAACCTATGGTTTTTTCAGTGAATTTCTAAGGTTTTTTAAATGCTAATTTCTAACTATAACGTACCTGAAACCTATGGTTTTTTCAGTGAATTTCAATGGTTTTTTTAAGTGCTAATTTATAACTATAACGTCCCTGAAACCTATGGTTTTTTCAGTGAATTTCTAAGGTTTTTTAAATGCTAATTTCTAACTATAAAATAGCAGTCTCATTTTCAGAGTGGTGGAGAAAGGTGAGCGTGGCCTCCAAACACCTTTTAGCAATCCCACTGTGTGGGATTTACTGGAGGTAAGAGGAGGGGTAGTTAGCCCCCAAAGTCAACCTTGGGGGCCAACTACCCCTTTTCTTACCTCCAGTAAGTCCTACACAGCAAGATTGCTAACTTGTTATATGAGGCCCGCCCCCTCCCTGCACAACTGTGCAAACACAGCCCCTGGCGCGTTTTAAGTTGGGGGATTAAGTCCCCTTGAATCCTGAGGGTCCCTGAGGTCCAACCAGCCCACCAGGTATCTCCAGTAAGCACCACATAGCTGCGTTGCAGAGAGGTGTAAAAAGGGGCATGGCCTCGGACCACCACTCTGCAACGCAGCCCTGTGGCGCTTACTGGAGGTACCTGGTGGGCTAGTTGGCCCCCAGGGACCATCAGGATTGAAGGGGAATTAATCCCCCAACTTAAAACGCGCCACGGGGCGCGTTTGCAGAGTGCTGCAGGGAGGGGGGCCTCCGGCGTGATGCCGGCTTTTATTTTTATTTTTTTTCAGAAGGGGGGCTGTGTGGCCCCCCTTCTTTTCCCATTTTTTGGGCCCTGGGGATCCCATCTCCCAGGGCCTGACCCCTATTTAAAAAAAAACAAAAAAACGGGAAGAGGGCCGCGTGGCCCCCCCTCCCGAGGCCAATTTTTGCCCCGGGGACCCCATCCCCCGGGGCATGGCCAGACTTTATTATTTTTTTTAAATAAAATTATTTGGAGGGGTGCCGCGTGGCCCCCCTCCTCAGGCCATTTATGGCCCTGGGGACCCCATCTCCCGGGCCGGCCTTTCCTTTTTTAAAAATGTATTTATTTATTTTTACAGGGGAGGGGGGCCGCGTGGCCCCCCTCCCGGGCCACTTCTAGCCCCGGGGACCACATCCCCCGGGGCCTGGCCTCTGTGAATGGGACCGTGGGGGGAGCCCCAACGCCCCCACAGTCCCGCCAGCTCCCCGCCACCTGCGGGAGCCGGCATTGCTTTTCCACAAGGGGAGCTGCTGACATGCAGCTCCCCTTGTGGAAAAGCAATCTGGTTTGGATTTTGAAAGCGAGAGCAGGTTTCCCTGCTCTCGCTTTCAAAATCCAAACCACAGTTTGCTATGGCAGGGCGGGAGCCGCACGGCTCCCGCCCTGCCATAGCAAACAGCAGTGTCCCGGAGGTGTGCACCCCGGGACACTGCAGGAGCCGTCCCTGGGGGGTGTCGTTCCCCAGGGCCATCACGAGCTCCAGGAGGGGGGCTGCGCGGCCCCCCTCCCAACCATTGCAAAGCCCCAGGGAGGTGGTGGTCCCCGGGGCTCGGGGGTCCATAACGGACCACCGCATTTACATTTTTAGTGCCCCAGGGAGGTGGTGGTCCCCGGGGCGTGTGGGGGGGCTCGAGCCCTCCCCACAGGTTCTTTTAGTATAAATAGAGCCGCGGGGAGGTGGCGGTCTCCGGGGCATGTGGGGGGCTCGAGCCCCCCACACAGGTTATTTCTTTTTTTTTAAAAAGCCCCGGGGAGGTGGCGGTCCCCGGGGCTGCGGGGGGGCCGCGTGCCCCCCGCATTTAATGTGCAAAGCCCCGGGGAGGTGGTGGTCCCCGAGGCTGCGGAGGCCCCCGTGGGCCCCCGCTATTATTTTATTAGGAATGCCCCCAGGACCTGGCCCACCCGGGGGCCTCATTTAAATGAAGCGGGGGAGCCCGCGCTTCATTTTTTTTTAATTTTGGCGGGATTCGTGACCCCAACGCGAATTCCGCCGAAGTGTTTTTAAAAAAATGCTTTTTTTGGCCCTGGGGGTCCTTGTGGGACCCCCTGAGCAGGTCTAGGGGGTCAGGGTGTTTCTACCCTGCCCCCTTTTCTTGTTTTTCATGCTTGTTTCACTGTTTTCTTGTGACTCGGTTCTACCGAGTCACAAGATGGCTGCCAACACTTCCTGGTTTGGAGTGTTGGCAGCCAATCACTGTGAAGCTCGTGGTCGGGAGGGTTCGCGAATCCACCGCATTCCTAGATATCGAAACTTTTATTTTTTGAATTTCTCAGCAACTACTGAACGGATTTACACCATTTAAAAAAAAGGTCGCTTTCAGAACCAAGCACTACCTTTTTGCCAAATTTGGTGTAATTCCGTTCAGCAGTTCGGGCTGTAGCCGTGTCTAAAGTTTCCTATGAAAAATAACATGGGGAAAACACGTTTTGGGACCCCCCTTTTTTCTCAGCCCCCGCTTCACAAATCACCCCGAAACTTTCAAGACAGGAGCTGACCGGAGCACCCCACTAGTTTTGAAAATTTCGCAAAGATTCGTAAAACGACGCCCCAATTATTAGGAAAACAAAAAATGCTTTTCCTATGGAAAATAGGTCCTAACTATAACTATTTGTAAGTGGAGGTCCAAGAAATAAGTGACTCAAATAGATTGACTCATCAAAGAGGATGGGGAGAGGATGTAGCCTTACGGCTACAGCGGTCGACCTTGAAGCTGGGGAACCAGGTTCGAGTCTCGGCAACGTCGCTCAGCATCCTGTGATTCTGGGCAAATCACTTAATCTCCCCGTGCCCAACAAAAATTAATGTGTCCTTTTGTAACGAAACTGGTGCTCACGTAAAGCGCTCTGATACCCGATTTCTCGGGTCTAGTTCGCGCTATATAAAACTCTAAAAAAAGAACAAAAATATATTTCCACTACAACGTTTCAGCTTCCGTCTTCCTCAGGGAGTATAAGATTGTTTGCTCAGTGACTGCACAGCTGACACTGCTGAATTTTCAAAAAGCATCATGAGTGAAGAGTTCATTTGGAATGTCAAATCAATGCAGTACTGAGATCTTTTGAGATATCCATTAATATGGTTGTAGATGTAGGCTTTTGGTACAGATCAGTTATATTTTGTTGTTCATAAATGGTGAGTAGGATATGCAGAAAAGGGAGGTGATGCTTCTGTTTAGTATTGCTGCTGGTGTATTTGATGGTAGCATGGATACTGTTGATATAAGCTGTAAATTCTTCCAATTTTCTACTTCCTGCATTCCATAATATAAATATGTCATCAATGTATCTTAGCCATACCAGTGGTTTGATGCTAGAAGGAGCAAGTACATAGTCCTCTAGTTTGCCCCAGAAGACATTTGCATAGGATGGAGCCATACGAGTGCCCATGGAAGTCCCTTGTATCTGCAGATAATCTTTACCATTGAGGGTAAAATTGTTTGATTTAAGGATAACTCTTGAAAAGTTGGTGAGCATTTTGGTTGATGGCTTTTCCAGGAGGGTTTCCGGAGAAGACGGGACGATGGACAAGATATTCCGCTTTATGACTCTGTGATGGAAATACATCACAATTAGGAATGAAAATCTGTATGCAGCCTTTATGGACATTAGGGCTGCATTCAATCTATTACTGAGATATACACTCTGGGAAGTGCTGAAACGAATGGTGCTGCCCCGTGATCTTTTGCATCTTTTAATTAGACTACATATAGATATGAATGCCCAGGTGAGGTGGAACATCCTGGGTGGCTTAAACCAGCGGATCCCTCTTGAGCGGGGTGTACGCCAGGGCTGTGTGCTTGCTCCGACCCTCTTGTTTTATTTCCTACGGAGTGGTGGATGATTTGTTCAATTGCCAGCACAATCCCCCAAAATTAGCTGGTGTACGTGTCCCAGTATTGCTCTTTACGGAGCCCACCCTGTTACTCTCACATACCCCTATGGGTCTGCAACATTTGCTCAACCATTTTGTTGAATTTAGCAAGCGTAGAACCCTTTAGATTAATGCAGGGAAAGCTAAATTGATGGTATTAAATCCCCATCGATCATTTAGAAATAATTTGACTGTTGATGGATCCCCTATTGAACAAGTAAAGAGCTTTGACTATTTGGGAGTTAGGCTCTCAGAGAAGTTTACCTAGGATCTACAGCTACAAAAAAGTAATCCTCTCTTGTCCCACAGATCAGCGGTGATTGCCAGGAAACATAGAACAACATTTAATAGAGCAGTTTCCCCTACTGTTGCGGTGTACCGAACGGTGGTTGTGGGCAGAGCCCTATTTGGGGCAGAAATATGGGGTTCGGATGACACTTCAAGACTTAATTTCACCGAAAATAAGTTCATAAGATCTCTAGTGAATGTTTAATCTAGTACTCTCTTAATACCATGAAGGTGGGACTTAAACCTGAAAAGAATCGATCGTGTTCCCTGTCTTAATAGACTGACCTACTGGGTTAGGATCTGGACAACTAAGGAGTTGACCCCATATAAAGCAGTCTTGCAGGAGCCAATTTCTTTAGACAAGAACTGCGTTACACCATGACTGCATGTTTTATGTAACAACTTAAATCAAACGTGTATGTGGAAAGACCCTTCTATGATGGATAGGAACTTAGCCAAACAAATAAATGGACTTTTCTGGAAACATGGCCTACAAAGAACGTGGCACAAAACGAGGTCTGAAGGGCTCGTTGACAACTTTTTGAGCCACAAGCCCTCTCCTCATCTTGAACTATTCCTCATTAGGATTACCCCAGCTGAGGGTAAGTTCCTGTACATTCGTTTTCGTATTGACACATTGTCACGATGGACATTTACTGCACAGTGGGAACATCTTGGGCAAGGTTTTGAGGACTGTCCTTTTTGTTGTAATACTACTGAAACTGAGGTACACTTTTTATTGGTCTGTCAAAAGTATAAAGCACCCAGAGCTGGATGGATTCTCCTTCTGTGTCGTAATTTGGGAGTTAAACAAGGTGCGGTAGCCTTACGCATATTGAAAACTGATACGACTGAAGTTATTGTATTTGCCCTATCAAGATATCTAAAGTGGGCCTGGGCCCTTCGTACAGCTGCACTGAAGACTGGGACCTGAAACGATCTGGCTAAATGATAAGTTTTATGAGTTATTGTTTACATCTGACCAGTGGTTACTTTTTGGCAAAAGAAAAATATGTACTTTGCCTAATGGAAATGACCTATGTTAAGCATTATGCACTTTAGTTCATCTGGCTTTGTTCTAGCTTCCTGCCTTTTTACCTGCTATTTATTCAATGCTTGTGATTTTATATTCAGTCTTTTATATTTTGTATTTTTATCTTGTTTTCTTAGAAAAGCTGTACTTGTTGATTTGTTCTTAATATGTGAGGGTTGTATGTGTGCTTGATGTCGATGTAATGTAGTTTTATGGTCTTTTGGCCAAAATAAAGTAAATGATGACAATAATGGTTGATGACTTTCTCAAAGAATACATATGTATATATATAACTATATGTAACTAGTTATAGTTAGGATCGTGTTTCCATAGGAAATACCTTTATTGTGTTGCTAATAACTTTGATACCGAATTGTCTTGCTCAAGGACATAGAATTGCAGGATCAGTTTTAGCTATTATCAATTTGCTTTCTAATGATTCACAAACATTCTGATTATTGTTGCACTACCAACAATCACCAGCATGTACTGTAATCTGAACAACACAGCACCTATGAGAACAGGGGCAGCTTCGGTGGTATGTGGCACTTTACAAAACACTCTAAAATTAATAGATTATTAAATAATTAAACTCCATGTCTGATTTACCTCGCTCCAAACGCTGACCAGTTGTACATTTAGCAGAAACCATTAATGTTATTCCAAGGATGATTGCCATCTCTCTTGACATTCTTTTCCATTAGGCATAGAGGAAAAAACACAAAAGCCAGAATTAATTATGTTATAAGCATTGCAGGGTAAAGACCTCAGTATTTCTTCGATCATAAATTGATTCACTCAAGACCTATATTTCTATGTGTGATGTCTTAGGATGTGGTCCCTCTTCTGTGCCTGATGTCTAACTTCTGTGTGATTTCTTTGGTCACCTGGAGAGATTTTTATGTGGTGTTTTGTTTGTGTGACGATTAAGAGACCGGGTACAGATTGTGGCTGATCTGACTTACATCTACAGAAGCTGGTGGGGTTAATGCCTTCATGTTTCCAAATGATTGCAAAGAACATGTAGCAAACCATGCTGCAAAGGACAAATCATCAGGTGCTGTAACAGCAAAGAACTCAACATTCAATTTACTTCTGAGTCGCCAAGGAGCATCACCAATCCATTCCCAAGTCTGGCTGCACTTTAAACATTAGACAACTAAGACTCACCACAAAAAGGGTCAGGGTGTGATTTGTGAGCATGGACATGCGAGAGTAGAGAAAGAGCAGGAGTTGGAAAGGTACGATGGAGAAACCCCCCAAACAGTGCAATAAACACTCCCTTGGATGCTAGAATGTCTGTCCTCTGCCTCCACATCACTAATGTTGCGATCAGGAACAATTTCATGTGATAGAGAACTGACAACTGGAGTCAATGACAGAGTCATCTTTCACGCCATCTAAAAAGGACCTAACAGCCTGAAAATTGGAGAACGGATATGATTTACTCTGTATGTTACTTTCAGCTTGACTGAATGTCACAGCAATGCCATGATACCCAAACTCAGCAAATCCTCTCACATACATCAACTATTGGCTTTGAAATTGAGCCACCAATGTCAGGGAAAAGGATGACTCTCCAATTTTCATATTGCAGATCCTGCTTCAGGGAAGCCCCAATTCTTACCTTAGTGTTTTGCCATTCAGAGTCCTGCAGAACTATGATGAATGACTGTTCCATCTATTGCATCAGCAGGAGATTTGAAGTTTGTGTAGGGGGCTGGTTTAGTCTAAAAGATCTGCTCATTAGTGAGTGGACAGAGTAACCTGATGGTGTCAACTGGAGTTAGCTGGACTGTGAAAATAGATCTTATTGTATCTGCTACATGCACTACAAGAGCAAGGGGCCTCCCATTTCCAATCACCTGTAATTTTGTAATGGTATTGGGAGTTATGGTTGCAACCCAGACACAACCTTTCCTAGTCAGAAATACACACAATGTGTAATTCCATTATGCAGCACACAAGGATCTACAGGAGTCGAACCTTAAAAACATATATGGAAGAGCAGCCTTAAACAGCTCTTCGACTACTCTGGGTGGAGATAAGGAACTCATAATTTATATGGAGTTAGTATTGGAAATTCCTCATGTAGCACTGAAGAGAATACCTGTAACTATACAATAAAAAAGGCCAAAGGGAACAAAGCACCCAACTTCACACCATGCATGGCTTTCAGGCATGCGCAGCATGGGGTGGGTGCAGGGCCTGTCCTGCAGCTTGGTCCCGCACCCAAAGCCCCGGGGGCACCCAACCCACCACCGCCCAAGACTAGCCAATGAGAGCACTCATCATAATATAAAGGGATGTAATTTTAAATAATGCGAGTCTACTGGCTTTTCACAATGGATTACCACATCAATATATAAATGGCAATCCTTTTGCCTTTGCCAAAAGGAGACCATATTCGTATACAGGGCACACCTATTGGCTCTTCAAATCATTATACAAAAGAAGCCTATTGGATTGGTCAAAGGATAACCACATAAATGTACAAAACAAACCTATTGGCTTTGTCAAGTGGTCACTGCATAAATACATGAAGGCAAACCTGTTGCCTTTTTCAACAACAATAAACACTGGCAGAGTTTTTCTTTTACACTCTTCAGGCCACATAATGCTACCATGTGAACAACCACAAGAGCGCCCTGCAATCCTCAGCTGAAGAGTAAAAGCTCCAACTTAAGAAAAGCTTTAAAAGTTTATTTTTTCCTAGAGTCACATTCTATAGACCCCACAAAACATAGAGTTGCTTTTTTAAAACTATTCTAGGGGACTGCTGCACTACCTGCAGCCCCGACTACACTTTATTTTAGAAGTGGTGGTGCACCAGCCAGATTGGAGAACGACAAAGCATGAAAAATCGTTGGCTTCAGGGTGTCGGGGGTGGTTGGTGAGGGTTCAGTGTGTTGGCTGTCTTCGTCGAAGTTGTCGTAAATGTTCTGGATTTTGTGGTGGAAGAAGGTGCTGAGTTTGTCGCAGAGATCTTGAGAAGGAGGGATGTCTGTAGACTCGCTGGTGGGTTGGGCGAACTCCTTGATGATGCTGAAGAGCTCTTTGCTGTTGTGTGCATGTGTGGAGATTCTGTCTTTGATCGCTGTTTTTCTCGTATTTCTGATGAGTTGGTGGTGGGCGTGGGTGGTGGCTCTGAAGTTGTTGTGGGCTTCTGTGGATTTGGAGTTCCTCCAGGTCTTTTCGAGGTGGCGGCATGTGCGTCTGGACTCTCGAAGTTCGGTGTTAAACCATCTGGTGGTTCTTGGCGCGTGTGTTGTTGTTCTTCTTGATGGGGGCTATGGTGTTGGCGCTGTCGGAGATCCATCTGTGCAGAGTTCGGGCTGCGGTGTTGGGGTCGTCGTCTTCCGTGATGGTTGGGGTGGAGTTGCCGAGTGAGGCGGTGAGCTGGTCGTCGGTGATTTTGGTCCAGTTTCTTCGTGGGAGCAGGTGCTGGGGTCTGTGGATGGTGGGTGTTCTGAAGGAGCAGTGGACGCATCAATGGTCTGTCCACGGGAGTTCGGTGGTGTGGCTGAAAGTGATGGAGTTTCCTGTTGTGAAGAGGGGGTTGAGGGTGTGTCCTGCTGAGTGCGTTGGTTCGGTCACGATCTGGCGGAGTCCAATGTTGTGGAGGTTGTTCAGGAGGGATGTGGTGTTGGGGTCTAGTTGGTTGTCGAGGTGGAAGTTGAGGTCTCCCAACAAGGTGTAGTTGGTGGATGTGATTGCTTGCGGCGAGATGATGTCCGTGATGGAGTTGGTGAAAGGTTGGCGGGGTCCAGGGGGTTGGTAGATGAGGGTTCCTCGGAGGGTGGTGGTGGGGCTGGCCTGTATCTTGAAGTGTAGGTGTTCCATCAGGTCTGTGGGCTCATCGGGGAGTGTGCTTAGCCGGAAGGTGGACTTGTGTACGATGGCGATTCCTCCTCCAGGGCGGCTGGGGCGGTCCTTCCGGGAGATCTTGTACCCTTGGGGAATGGCGATGGCGATGTCCGGTCCCGAGGTGGTGTTGGTCCAGGTTTCGATGAAGAATGCGACGTCCAGGGTGGTGCTGTTGAGGAGGTCCCAGATTTTGGTGGCGTGTTTGTGGAGGGATCGTACGTTGAGGAGGATGCATTGCAGGGTCTTCGGTGCGGTTGTGTTCTTGTGGGCGGGTTGTGCTGGGTCCGTGGTCCTGGCGGTGCTACAGGTGTGCCGGCAGCGGTGACAGCTGAAGGGTCCATGGGCGTCGGCTGGTGAGGCTAGCTTGCAGTTGTTGTTGCGACCTGGGTTGAGTGCGTGGAGTGCAGCTGGGTTGTAGCGTTGGCGGTGTGGAGGTCCAGGGTTTCTGGCGCTGGTCGCGTTCGGGTCGCGGACGGGCACAGACGGGCTTGCCTTTGGCGCACCAGCCGCGCGCCCGCTGCGCGCCTCCGCTGCGCGGCTGCGCCGCGGCCGCCATTAGGTAGGGGTCGGGGAGGGCTGGACAGCTGGGAGGTGGGGAGGGGAACTGGCTTGGGCTGGTCGCGCTGGGGGGGAGGGGCCACAGGGGCAGCAGCAGCAAGAAAAACGGGCGCAAAAGAGTGGGAAAAAGGAAAAAGGACAAAGTGAAGAAAAGTGAAAGAAAGGAGAGTTAAAGGGTGAAAATAAAAGTAAAGGGTGAAAAATGGGAAAAGGGAGCAGAAAGGAGAGGATAAAGTGGAGCGAGAGAAGAAGTCAGAGGTCCACTGGACCACCAGGGATGAGGCGCAGGTATAACCTGCGGGTGGAGGAGGGCCTCGAAAACCAACACTACGGGAGTGCAGGGGCTCAGGAGAGGCCTCACTTAATGGTGGAGCTGTGAGGGTGGGAGAGCAATTTCACTGACAATGAGTCAGTGGTCTTGCTTGCCTGTCCCCGCAGCGGCCGCCATTAAGTAGGGGTCGGGGAGGCCTTGACAGCTGGGAGGCGGGAGGGGAACTGGCTTGGGCTGGTCAGGCTGGGGGGAGGGGCGGCGGGGGCATCAGCGGCGGAAAAACGGGCGCAAAAGAGTGGGAAAAAGGACAAAGTGAAGAAAAGTGAAAGAAAGGAGAGTAAAAGGGTGAAAATAAAAGTAAAGGGTGAAAAACGGGAAAAGGGAGCAGAAAGGAGAGGATAAAGTGGAGCGAGAGGAGGAGTCAGAGGTCCACTGGACCACCAGGGATGAGGCGCAAGTATGGGGCACCATCCATATTCCTGTCTCCAAGAAACATCTCTTTTTTGGAGGGGGTTCAGGCTTGTCTGGTAAAGAGGGCAATTGTTCCAGTTCCCGTGGTGGAGCGCGGAAATGGATGCTATTCAATTCTGTTTCTAGTACAGAAGGTGGCAGGGGGTTTCAGGCCGGTTCTGGATCTGAAGAGGGTGAAGGGGTGGAATAGGACGGTTCATTTCAAGATGGTGACCTTACAGTCCATAATTCCCTTGGTCAGCCCCCAAGACTTTATGACTTCCATAGATCGCCAAGATGCTTACCTGCATGCTCCCATGGCACAAGATCGTCAGAGGTTTCTGTGATTTGTGACAGAGGACAACCACTTTCAGTTTGCAGTATTGCCATTCAGTCTGAAGTCCGCCCCAAGGGTCTTTACAAAGCTTTTGGTTTCTTTGGTGGCGTTGGCTCACCATCAAGGGACCTTCCTTCATTTTTACCTGGACAATTGGTTGGTTCACCCTCCCACAAAAATGATTGCTCTCAAACACATGGGGGTGGTGCTGGCCATTTTGCGATGGCATGGTTTTCTTTTCAATCCGGAGAAAGTCCTGCCTTGTCCCAGAACAAGAACGTCAGTTTATTTGGGCAAGATTTCGTACCTATTTAGACGTGGCCATGTTACCATATTTGAGAGTGGCAAAGATCCAAGCCCACATTCTGGGTCTTTTGGCCCAGTCCACCCAGGTGGCGGAGCGTTGGCTCCAGGTTCAGGGGGATCTGGTGGCAATGGTGTTACTGGTTCCCTAGGCTTGCTTTTATTTGCACAAGCTGATGGCTCACATTCTGGTGCATTGGTTTCCCAGTTGTCATCCCTGTCCTCTCAGATTCCACTGTCCCCTCAGATCAGGATGGACCTGGGTTGGTGACTAGTCAAGGAGAATGTCTTGAAGGGTATCCCTCTCTCCCTTCCTGCTCGAGGATTGTCACGACGGATGCCAGTCTGTCAGGCTGGGGGGCTTGGATGGGGGTACGTCAGATCAGGGGCTCTTGGTCCCCATCTCAGAGCAGGAGGTCTTCGAATTGGAGGGAATTGGAAGCTGTCCGCTTGTCTCTGAAGGCTTTCTCTCGGTTTCTGAAGGGGGCTGTTGTTCTGGTCAGGACAGACAATGTTACAGCTAGAGGTAATGTGAACAGGCGGGGGGGACAGGTCTCTTTCTCTGGCACGGGTGGCGGATAAGTTGTCTCATTGGGCGGAGTCTGGTCTGTTGGCAGTGTCTGCAATCCACATTCAGAGGGTCTCCAATACACTGGCGGACAATCTCAGCAGATCCATTCCATCGACAGTGGATTTTTGTCTCTGGCAGGAACTGTTTGTGGAACTTACATATCAGTGGGGAGTCCCGGTGATAGCTCTTTTTGCGAGTTCTCTCAATGCTAAGGTGCCAATGTATTGCTCAAGGACCAGGAAGGGGCTGGCTTGGGCTGTGGACACTCTCTCCTGCTGGTGGCCGCAGGGGCTTCTTTATGCTTTCCCTCCCTTTCCGCTGATTCTCAGGTTCCTTCTCTGTGTCCGGCGGGTGAGAGCGTCGGTCATTCTCATTGCTCCGGCTTGGCCCTGCATCTCTTGGTTTCCTCTTCTTGTGGAGATGAGGCAGGAGGAAGAGTGGTTGTTGCTGCTGACTCCCTCCCCCCTGTTGGTCCCAGTGTTGCAGCAGGATGTTCTGTCCCGGATGAGGTCAGAGGCCTGGAGGTTGAACAGCTAGGACTGCTGCATAAAGGGGTTCCAGCTAGTTTGGCTCCGACTCTGCACGCTGCTAGGCGCTCGTCTAAGAAAAAATCTTACTTACGTCACTGGCGTTCCTTCAGTAAGTGATGTCAGGGTAAGGGTTTAGACCCTACTTCGTCTGACTTGTTTGAGGTGATGATGTTTCTGCAGGATGGGGCTTCTTTAAGTTTGAAGGTTGCCTTCCTTAAGCTTCAATAATCAATCAATCAATATCTTTATTTCGGCCCAAAAGGCCATAAAAGAGCAAGCTAGATACATAAATACAGATTATATCAAAACAGATAAAATACAACCGTATAGAAGAAAGAAAAGAGATCCAACTAGATATGCTACAGTAAAATCTGGATAAAATATGTTAAAACGCTTAGTGCACAGTAGCATTAGAGGGACAGCGTTTTCTTTCTTAACCTCCACATAAACATCAGATATCTTGAAACTGCGAACAAAAGGGGCTGACTTGTGTTACTTCTGAGCATTCTAAGGATGATGCTGCAATTCCTCAGACCCAAATCACAACAAAGTGGCAGAATCCACGTTTTCCTTGGACCATGATAGGCTGGGCAAAATAGAATTGCGTGTTCAACCACTTCGATCTCCCCAGGGTAGAAAGGGCATGATTTGTCAAACTCTGTGTTCCCAGACTTCCATGTAGTGGTAAAGGCTTGAATTGGGAGGATCCCTAGATGAAACTTTAAGTACAGGGTTCTGGCATAGGGGGGTTCCACCTCATCCAAAAATGGTTCAAAGCAGTAGTCAATTTTGAACTCCAAGAAAGAGGCAGTGAGGGAGCCCACCCTAGAAGAACTCATAGTGTCTTTGTCCACATATTGCCAATAGGCTCTTTTCAATGCCTGTTTGGAGACCATTGCAACATCAGTTGGTGTTGACCTGAAATTGCAAAAGCCAATCTGTCTCAACTGATCTCTTAAGCTTCAAGCTGCTGCTATTAAAGCTTTTAGGCGTTCTTGGAACAATCTGTCTGATTCAGATGGTTTGGTAGGGCGTCTACTCAAAGGCTTGAAGAATGATCTTCCTTCTCCTAGAAAGCACTTCCCTTTGTGGGATCTCTCCTTGGTTCTGGAGGCATTGATGGCTCCTCCGTTTGAGCCCCTAGACTCCTTGGATTTACAATTGTTGTCCCTTAAGGTGTTCTTTTTGTTGGCTATTTCTTCCGCTAGGCATTTGAGTGAGCTGGGCGCTTTGTCTTTTAAGCATCCTTTTTGTAGGATTTTGGATGACAGGGTCATTTTGAGGCAACTCCTTTTTTTTCGTCCTAAGGTTGATTCACAGTTCCATAGGGACCAGGTGTAGATTTTGCCCTCCTTTTTCGAGTCTCCTTCTTCTGAGGAGGAAATGCGACTGCATTGTTCGAATGTCAGGAGGGCTCTTCTGATTTTTTTTAATTGGGTTGCTTCTCTTCGGCTTTTCATATCCCTGTTTGTGAATTTTGGCTTTGTGAATAAGGGGTTGAGGCCTTCCACTTCATCTTTGAGTTGGTGGGTTTGTACTTCAATTTCTCTGGCCTACAAGGCTTCAGGTCAGGTTTCTCCTTTGGGGATTCAAGGTAGATCTATGAGGTCTATGTCTACCTCCTGGGCTGAGATCCAATGGACTATCATTGCTGAGATCTGCAGGGCTGCCACCTGGGCTTACCTGTTGACTTTGCCACTCATTATCGGATTGTTCAGGAGGTTGAACGGTCTGAGGTGTTTGGGTCTAAAGTGTTGTCCACTACGGTGTCTGAATAGTGGGTCATTGCCTTTTCCTTTACTATTTAATAAACCTGATTTTGTGCATTACTTTTTTTGGTTGTCCTGTTTGACTTTGTACATCTCAATGTTGTAATGAAGGGAAGCGAGGGAGGGACGATGAGGTAATGCTTCAATTACTTACCGGTAATTGCATTACTCTGAGTCCTCTTCCCTCGCTTCTATTCATTCATCCCTCCCTCCCTTCCAGGTAGTCCAGACCAACCATTTATTGGTGTTGTGTCGGGTTACGTGTTATTTACAGGAGAAAAGAAGAGGGGAGGGTAGTTTTTTTGTGTGAAAAAAGTCACTTGGTATGGGTGTCTGGTGAGACAGGAATGCTTCAATGTTGTAATGAATAGAAGAGAGGGAAGAGGACTCAGAGTAATGCAATTACTGGTAAGTAATTGAAGCAAACACAGACATGGTGGTCTGCTGTCCCCACAGGTCAACGCCGTCAACTCCAGCTGCTTCAACACCCTCCACATCCTCCGCAAGACCTTCAAGTGGATCCCCCCTGAGTCAAGGAAGACAGTCACCCACGCACTCATCACCAGCAGACTGGACTATGGAAACGCACTCTACGCCGGCATCAAGAAGTCCCTACTCCGCAAACTCCAGACAATACAGAACACCGCCGCCAGACTCGTCATCGGCATCCCCCGACACGAACACATCAGTCAACACCTACCAAGTCTCCACTGGCTCCCTGTGGAGAAAAGAGTCACTTTCAAAATCCTCACTCACGCCTACAAATGCCTACACAACAACGGACACAAATACCTCAATGACAGAATCAACTTCCACGTACCCAAAAGAAACCTCCGATCTTCCAACCTCACACTGGCCGAAACCCCGCTCATCCACAGAACCAGAGCAGGCGGAAGATCCTTCTCTCACATTGCAGCCAAGACCTGGAACGAGCTACCGGCAGACATCAGACGCGCCCCCTCCCTGAACACCTTCAGGAAGACCCTCAAGACCTGGCTCTTTGGCTAAACAGATCTGTGGACCCCACCCCTTAGCGCCTTGAGACCCTCACGGGTGAGTAGTGCGCTTACAATTCCCTGATTGATTGATTGATTGTAGCCCATTCCCAATGGGTCGCAAATTGTGACCTGGCTCATGAATATTGATGAGGCAGGTCATCTGCGACCCCATTGAGAATCGCTAAATGTGTCTGGGACACATTAGTACATTCCATTTTGCGAGTCGCAAATTGCAAGTTGCAAAGAATTGCAATTTGCGACCCGCAAAACAGAATGGTCGTTCATCTGGCCCTTATGCGCATCTGTGCTAAAAACAAAACAGGGCAGCTGCATAAATTGGTGCTAAGGCGCATGTTTTCATAAAACAACGAGAGGTATATATCACACTGTCCCTGATTGCGCTGTTGTGTAGACTACAACAGAGCGTCTGATTGGGCAATTTTAAGAAAATTTGAGTAAAAAGTAAAGGTGCCTCTGCTCAGGTCCTGCCTGTTGTCCAGGCTCTTGGTGGTTTCTGTAAATTTCCGAAAAGGACAACACCTACACAAGTGAGAGGCGTTACTTACTCTACAATACTCAGAGTTAAAAAAATTTGGCCAAACCCATCATTGATTGGGTTGGCATTTTCAAAACGCTATGTCTATGTGCAGTAGACAATTTCTTGTAAGCATGCAGTAACATTCACCTCTGCTGTCATGAAAACACGGCAGAACAGTTAACAGAGTGCACTCTCATGTGGCAAGCCCCGCATTCAGACCATGTCTGGGTTCCTTCGAAAGGCACTTTTGCTTGGATTTGCGTTGGAAATTCTTTAAATCTGTAACTCTCAGCTTGAAAACTAAAAACAAGGGGGGAAAAAACACCTTTTGAAACAGCATTCTAATGTTTCAGGCTGGGAAGAGCCTGTCGCCTTCTCTCTTTCAGAACTTTAGAAAGGCCCCGAAGACTCTTAATAAAGTACTTTTTACATTAGTTGTTCTGTTAGGGTTGATTTTACACTTCAGTAACTCGGAAAGATTCAGTTTCCCCAACAAGAAGGTGCCTTTGTACTGTAGTTCTTCTAACCTTTCCTGGGTCCTTTGACAAGCTTGGAGTCAGAAAAAGATTTAAGTATCCAGTTATCGCGTCACTTCCAGCACTTTTAACTTGTGACTCCTCTGGGACACCTGAAAGCACATGTAAAACACCCGATAAGGTGATTGGGAGTGAGTGGGAAAGGGCAACATGAGCAGAGCAAAGAGATCTCCCAACAAGACCTCAAATTTATTCAGGCATCATGGTGAAATATTTATCCATCTCAAACCTTTGTGCCGCACACATTGCCTTTTCAGTTGCTGGTACTTTATTTTACTCCGATTTCAGAGTAACTATTACACAGCTGATTTTACTGTGTTGTATTTTTGCCTTTTAAATTCTCCTCACCTCCAACCCATTCTAGCTACATATCAGAGAGTTTTAATGTAGATGGCCATGACACAAGATGGCTGCTTTTGAGCACTAGCCTGCTTGGCGTCAAATTACAAATGTGACATCACTGAGTTAAACTCGAGGCCAGGTCTGCTCTTAAGTTAGGAGACAACTGGGCTGAGAATGACAGTCCCTAGTGGAGACCATACAGTGGTGCCTGCATGAGCAAAGCGGTTGGGAAGAGCCCAGAAGACAATGCAGTGCTCTGCTACAAAACTGAGCTGTGGAGATGGGTATCTGTTTCCAGTACAGTTAAAAATGAAGGCAGGAGGCAAAGAACTTTCAGAGTTGTAGGTCTGCATGACACTCCTCTCATACACTTCGACCATAGTAGATGGCTGCTGGAAGGCTCGAGACTGTGCCTTGATGGGCCAGGAGGAGACCAACCTGCTAGGGAACAGCGACACGAATCAGCAGACATTTACCTACATTTGACCAGGAGTTGCTGAAAAGCTCCAGGGGGGGGATGTCTGTTTCAGTGGGTGTCATAATGTTTTTGTCATTGACCAAGAGATGGAAGGAAGATACACAGATTCATTCTGTAACCCGAGGGCAGCAGGTCATTTTCAAAATGTCAACAGCGGGACACTGCCAGCAGGGGAGCAAGGTCTGCAGAGAAGAGATATGGAATTGTGAGTCAGGAACAACATAAGGTGGTTGCCTACTATATCCTGGAAGGAGCTGGAAAGTTGAAGCAAAGCAGGGTGGAGAACATTTGACTACTGCAACACTCTGTTATTAGGGGCACCAGACTACCTAGTCAAGAAACTGTTCAGGATACAAATTCTGGCAGCTAAGCTTGCCCTGAATAAATCAAGGCAGGATTCAGCCTCGAGCACCTTGAAGGAGCTTCACTGGCTGCCAGTGAGAGTGAGAATTGTCTTTAAGGCATTATGCATAGTCTATAAAGCTGTCAACGGCTCAGGTCCTTTGCCACTACAAAGAAAATGTAGGCCTTATCAGCCTACAAGGTGTTTACGATCTTCGTCAGCAAACCTGGTATGTGTGCCAAGGTGTAAGAAAGTAGGGTCAGGCGGAAGATCCTTTCAGGTTAAGGCAGCTTAGTTATGGAACAAACTGCCAGCTCCACTGATAGCCAAGAGAAACCAGCTCAGCTTTAGGAAAAGTCTAAAAACCTGTCTCTTTCCAAAATAAGACCCTGAGGATAACTGCTGCAAGTTAGGAGGTTATATGATGTTTCAGGCTATATGATAGCGCCATGATACCTGCAAGGTGAACGATGCACTTTACAAATGTCTGTTAATAAAAATAAGAAGAACATTCTGCCAAGTGATGCCAGGAAGGAGAGTTGAATAATCACAGAAGGGGGTGGAGGGGCAATCTACAGGTTCCATCAATTTCCATCATGGAAATACTGCATGAGGAGAAGCAAATGGCGCTTGGGACCTGTTACAGGCAATCATGAATAAAGATGAAGCTCAGGAAAGTTTCCAAGTGAAGTTTATTGCATAAATACAAAGGAGCCCACATCCTGTCTCCACGGCGTCCAGTCTGCAACTGCCCAAGTCATAGTGGACACCATGGAGAAGAAACTCGGAGCGTGAGCCAAGTTAAATACAAACACAGAAAAGTAAACAATGTGCGAGACCACTTACAACAACCACGTAATGCGCCCATGACGTTGACATAGGACTGAAGGTGTCCAAGCCTACCACTACAGGATCACAGGAAAGTCACAGGATGTTTTTGAATCCTCTACACTTCAGCACGCTTAAAGGACTCCCAGGATATGTTGGATATCTGGAACTGAAAGTGGAGGTCATTTGGTGGTGACAAATGGAATGGCAGATTAGGGACAGGTCCTTAAAAGGAGTGGATAGGCAGAAAGGAGTACACTGAGAGGACCACCAAGATTTCCTTCGAGAGGACATTCTCAGATATTCATCTCCCACATATTGGCCAGAAAGTAAATGAACAATTTGAAAAATAGTGGCAATGATAAGACATCCAATGTAATATAAGGGGGAAGACTAGGGAAAGAAATATTCTTTTACCAGGAGGGGGTTGCCAATTCCTTTCTAGATGATGGTGGAAGTGTGTCAGACTCAAATGCCAAGCACAACGAAGTGCTCTGGCAGGGATGTGACCCTATCTGGAGAAACATGCTTGGCAAGACCAAACCAGAAGTCATGAGTGATGCCTCTTGTGGGACGCCATGGATGAGAGCACTGGGAGATGACTCTAAAAGGTGTTGTTTTTGTATTGTACCTAATTTTGTTTCTGTTCTTTACTTCCTACCTTTGTCTGGTTCAAAGATTGAACTACTAACCTGAGTCCTCGTACACAGGAATTTTAAAGTGTTATATATTAAGACAATTATGGTAACTAGGTAACAGTATCAGGCAAACTAACTAAACAGAATTCAGTCTGTCGAATCTGCTATAGTGTGCTAGTCTTGGCTCATGGGCTACAGGACGTACCGGGTGTCTTGCTGTTACCTCTTCGGTACAGGCATTCTTGTACATTATCAGTGTAGCCCTAAGAGTCTATCATGACATGGGTTGGGCCCTAGACTAGTTTGCAAACAGCTGCCCTTGAAACTACTGGTTGCAACTAGCAGATGATTTGTGCCACTTCTAAAAACTGCCATTTTATGAACACTTATTCCCCTCTGATTGCACACACCACAAAGGCTACAACAGAAATCCCAGCTGCTCCTAAAAGGTTCCAAGACATTACACCTAATCTAACTACTACACATAGTGAAGAACCCTTCCTCATCTATAACACACCACTAACAACAACAATGTATGCTGGAGAACAAAACCTGCTAAGACTAACACAAAGCCAGACTTGGATGATGGATGGCACATCCCTCCACCATTCATGCAGATATATACCATACATGGATACTACCCCAACACAAACATACCTTTAGTTTATGCACTGGTTCCTAATAATAAACGTGCTACATACTATGAATTATGAACCAAAAGCAAAAACTAACAACTACTATAGTCATTGATTTTGAACAAGCAATGATAAGCACAATATTAAACATCTGCAGACAGGTAGCCACAAATGGTTGTTACTACCATTTCAACCAGAGCATTTGGAGACACCTCAAAAAATCTACACTTCGGAGGCCTATTACGACCTTTCACCGGAGCGGTGGCGCGGTGGTGCAAACCGAAGGTCACCCCGCCCGCCTGCCAGATTACGACTAACAAGTAGTCTGGCAGGTGGGTGGCATGGCGGTCCCATGGCGGTGCCTCTTTTAAAGGTGGTGGTGCCTTTGATAAAGGCACTGCAATGGGACCGCAATGGGACCTCACTAAAAGATTTTTGCACGGCATCGACTCGAAAGTCCATGCCGTGCAGGAACCTATGATACCAAAGGGGATGATGGACGGAGCGTTAGAGCAAATCAAACACTCACCCCCAGTCAACTGATCTGGGTTTAATCCATCATCATTCTTTAGCTCACTCCACCACCCCAGTTCAGACATGGCCGTATGCAAATCATTCTGACCCTGTGCCTCATGGGAACAGTCCAGCCTGAACTGCCAAGCCATGTCTTCCCTGGACCGGAAACAAGCATCCTGGGACCTGTTTCGGGTTCAAAACCCTCATCAGCCAGGCTATCTTGAATCCAGTGGCAAAGTGAGCAAGGGACCCACGTCTGGGCATACCCTGCCAACTTAGGGCGAACAAAGCGATACCAAAGGGGATGATGGATGGAGCGTTAGAGCAAATCAAACACTCACCCCCAGTCAACTGATCTGGGTTTAATCCATCATCATTCTTTAGCTCACTCCACCACCCCAGTTCAGACATGGCCATATGCAAATCAGTCTGACCCTGTGCCTCATGGGAACAGTCCAGCCCGAACTGCCAAGCCATGTCTTCCCTGGACCGGAAACAAGCATCCTGGGACCGGTTTCGGGTTCAAAACCCTCATCAGCCAGGCTATCTTGAATCCAGTGGCAAAGTGAGCAAGGGACCCACGTCTGGGCATACCCTGCCAACTTAGGGCGAACAAAGCAATACCAAAGGGGATGATGGACGGAGCGTTAGAGCAAATCAAACACTCACCCCCAGTCAACTGATCTGGGTTTAATCCATCATCATTCTTTAGCTCACTCCACCACCCCAGTTCAGACATGGCCATATGCAAATCAGTCTGACCCTGTGCCTCATGGGAACAGTCCAGCCCGAACTGCCAAGCCATGTCTACCCTGGACCGGAAACAAGCATCCTGGGACCGGTTTCGGGTTCAAAACCCTCATCAGCCAGGCTATCTTGAATCCAAGCCAGAAACCGGTCCCAGGATGCTTGTTTCCGGTCCAGGGAAGACATGGCTTGGCAGTTCGGGCTGGACTGTTCCCATGAGGCACAGGGTCAGACTGATTTGCATATGGCCATGTCTGAACTGGGGTGGCGGAGTGAGCTAAAGAATGATGATGGATTAAACCCAGATCAGTTGACTGGGGGTGAGTGCTTGCAATGTTCAACACTCCGTCCATCATCCCCTTTGGTTTTGCTATGTTCGCCCTAAGTTGGCAGGGTATGCCCAGACGTGGGTCCCTTGCTCACTTTGCCACTGGATTCAAGATAGCCTGGCTGATGACGGTTGTAAGCCAGAAACCGGTCCCAGGATGCTTGTTTCCGGTCCAGGAAGACATGGCTTGGCAGTTCGGGCTGGACTGTTCCCATGAGGCACAGGGTCAGACTGATTTGCATATGGCCATGTCTGAACTGGGGTGGCGGAGTGAGCTAAAGAATGATGATGGATTAAACCCAGATCAGTTGACTGGGGGTGAGTGCTTGCAATGTTCAACACTCCGTCCATCATCCCCTTTGGTTTTGCTATGTTCGCCCTAAGTTGGCAGGGTATGCCCAGACGTGGGTCCCTTGCTCACTTTGCCACTGGATTCAAGATAGCCTGGCTGATGACGGCTGTAAGCCAGAAACCGGTCCCAGGATGCTTGTTTCCGGTCCAGGGAAGACATGGCTTGGCAGTTCGGGCTGGACTGTTCCCATGAGGCACAGGGTCAGACTGATTTGCATATGGCCATGTCTGAACTGGGGTGGCGGAGTGAGCTAAAGAATGATGATGGATTAAACCCAGATCAGTTGACTGGCGGTGAGTGCTTGCAATGTTCAACACTCCGTCCATCATCCCCTTTGGTTTTGCTATGTTTGCCCTAAGTTGGCAGGGTATGCCCAGACGTGGGTCCCTTGCTCACTTTGCCACTGGATTCAAGATAGCCTGGCTGATGACGGCTGTAAGCCAGAAACCGGTCCCAGGATGCTTGTTTCCGGTCCAGGGAAGACATGGCTTGGCAGTTCGGGCTGGACTGTTCCCATGAGGCACAGGGTCAGACTGATTTGCATATGGCCATGTCTGAACTGGGGTGGCGGAGTGAGCTAAAGAATGATGATGGATTAAACCCAGATCAGTTGACTGGGGGTGAGTGCTTGCAATGTTCAACACTCCGTCCATCATCCCCTTTGGTTTTGCTATGTTCGCCCTAAGTTGGCAGGGTATGCCCAGACGTGGGTCCCTTGCTCACTTTGCCACTGGATTCAAGATAGCCTGGCTGATGACGACTGTAAGCCAGAAACCGGTCCCAGGATGCTTGTTTCCGGTCCAGGGAAGACATGGCTTGGCAGTTCGGGCTGGACTGTTCCCATGAGGCACAGGGTCAGACTGATTTGCATATGGCCATGTCTGAACTGGGGTGGCGGAGTGAGCTAAAGAATGATGATGGATTAAACCCAGATCAGTTGACTGGGGGTGAGTGCTTGCAATGTTCAACACTCCGTCCATCATCCCCTTTGGTTTTGCTATGTTCGCCCTAAGTTGGCAGGGTATGCCCAGACGTGGGTCCCTTGCTCACTTTGCCACTGAATTCAAGATAGCCTGGCTGATGACGGCTGTAAGCCAGAAACCGGTCCCAGGATGCTTGTTTCCGGTCCAGGGAAGACATGGCTTGGCAGTTCGGGCTGGACTGTTCCCATGAGGCACAGGGTCAGACTGATTTGCATATGGCCATGTCTGAACTGGGGTGGCGGAGTGAGCTAAAGAATGATGATGAATTAAACCCAGATCAGTTGACTGGGGGTGAGTGCTTGCAATGTTCAACACTCCGTCCATCATCCCCTTTGGTTTTGCTATGTTCGCCCTAAGTTGGCAGGGTATGCCCAGACGTGGGTCCCTTGCTCACTTTGCCACTGGATTCAAGATAGCCTGGCTGATGACGGCTGTAAGCCAGAAACCGGTCCCAGGATGCTTGTTTCCGGTCCAGGGAAGACATGGCTTGGCAGTTCGGGCTGGACTGTTCCCATGAGGCACAGGGTCATTCTGATTTGCATATGGCCATGTCTGAACTGGGGTGGCGGAGTGAGCTAAAGAATGATGATGGATTAAACCCAGATCAGTTGACTGGGGGTGAGTGCTTGCAATGTTCAACACTCCGTCCATCATCCCCTTTGGTTTTGCTATGTTCGCCCTAAGTTGGCAGGGTATGCCCAGACGTGGGTCCCTTGCTCACTTTGCCACTGGATTCAAGATAGCCCGGCTGATGACGGCTGTAAGCCAGAAACCGGTCCCAGGATGCTTGTTTCCGGTCCAGGGAAGACATGGCTTGGCAGTTTGGGCTGGACTGTTCCCATGAGGCACAGGGTCAGACTGATTTGCATATGGCCATGTCTGAACTGGGGTGGCGGAGTGAGCTAAAGAATGATGATGGATTAAACCCAGATCAGTTGACTGGGGGTGAGTGCTTGCAATGTTCAACACTCCGTCCATCATCCCCTTTGGTTTTGCTGTGCAGGAACCTATGTGCATGTGCACGACCTGCCAAGCATATTGTGGCATCTGACCGCCGCTCCAAGGCCAGGGAACAATGGTTCCCTGGAGGAGCCAGCGGTTCCGGAAGGTCTGACTGCCCAGGTTGAAATCGGGCGGTCAGACCGCCGGTGCAGCGTTGGCTGAATCTGCCACCGCCGCACCACCACGAGTCTGGCGGTCCTCGGACTGCCAGACTCGTAATAGGGCACTGAGTGTAGAATACTCTACCAATGTCCCATTTTTCTATGACATAAAAAAATTAACGGCCTAGCATATGTACCAGTGACAGAAGTAGCTAGCCACTAAAACCTCCTCATCGATTCCCTGTACTAACAAACACATGAAGACAAACTAAGTCCCCATATGTACTAAGGGGCCAGTCAAAGTATCACATAACATGTTCAACATACATATAGCAACATGGCTCTACAAACCAAAACAAGTGGAAGGATGGCCATATGCCTTCCAAGTCACACAAGGTCAAAGTCACCCAAGGCTAAAGTCTTAGAAATCCTAAGAAAACAAAGCTATCAAGAACTTAGAATAGAACAATCTATTACCCAAATAAAACCAGAAATATCCAAACAAACCAAAGAAATGTACACAGTCTACAAAGCAAAGTACAAATGTTTATTAACATAGGCCTCCCTACCTAGAAGCCATAGCAAGAACTCTACTAGAAACAATCTCATATACCAACCAAAAAATAACTCTAACAACAAACATGCCAAGCAAATTAATTTATAAATGTTAATTACATTATTTTTTACTGATCAGTCTAAATTAAATAGTCCTTCAAAGTTATAAAATACAGAAAAATCTAATTTATAAAACCGCTCCTTGAAAACCACAATATTAAAGGAAATTAAAAATAAATGTTGGTTAAAATATAACCACTCTTATTTCTATTATAAAAAAACACATCCAAAAATAGTCAAGTCAAGTCAAAATTATTTATTTCCAAGATATAAATTCTTACAAAAATATTGCACATTACCTAGTTCATTGACACATACAATTACAAGTATCATAAAATCAACGGTACTTAGCACTTAATTGAATCAATTCGACCAACACATGTCACAAGCCTAAAATGAATACAAAACAGTATAAAAATTAAAACATCTTCTAGCTAAACCCTCATTAGGTGGTCGGCAGCCTGTTATCCTACACAAATTAAAATATTTGAATGTGCAGCAGAATAACCAGCTGCATGCAACCCATTTGGTCAACCAGAAAGCATTATAAAGTGTGTTGTGCAGAACCAAATTATTGCAATCCACAAGGGTCTCATTCAGTCTAGCCTCGCTGACAAAACGAATTTTCCAATATCAAGACCAATGTCATACTCAGGGTGTCCTCCTACTTTAGTTTACAGCAGCCTAATAATTCAAAAAACATCCCTGCCGACCTGTAAGGGGTACTGACACGGGTCTGAGACACTAAGGGCCCGATTACGATGTCGTCTGGAAATGCTCCGAACGGCATTCGACGTGTCCGAATCCGATTCGGAACCCCCCATTCCGACCGACTCGGACACGTTTCGCAGCGACCGCTTACATGGCTGGAAAGCGCTCAAACTGTCCAACTCGGTTCCGAAAGGCATTGGGAGTAACTGAGTCGGTCGGAGCCGAATCGTAGCGGTATACGGACCGCGTTTCCAGCCAAGCGATTAGGATGTCAGATTCAGACAGCCTTTCCGAATCGGTTGTGCTGACACGGATCGGCTGTTGCTATCTGACTTTGGGGGCCTGTAGCAGACCACCCCTTCACCCGGGGCCCTCCAAATCGGGCCCGTGGGGGTACCCATGGGTCCCCCCTTTCCTTGCATGCATAGTGTGGCAGGCACCATAGGGTGCAAGGGTTTCCCCCACCACCCATTTTTTTAAGGGGAGCCTGAGTTCTCGTTCAGAACACAGGCTCCCATTGAAGTCAATGGGAGTCCGACCGAACAGTGTTTGGACACACCGTAATCGGTCGGTTAGACTCCCCGAACCCGAGTAGTTCGGAAAGTATTCCAAATCTGATTCCGTTAGACTGCTTTCCGGACGACTTTGTAATCGGGCCTTAAGAGGAAGGAGACCTGGCATAAGACGTTATAGTTTTGCGCAGATATTGGCCAATGCAATGGCTACATCCTGACATCTAAGGCCACATATCAAGATTAGGCACATTTCTCTTGACAGTATCCCATAATTTTTTTAAAAACAGGCCAGAGAATCATCTTCCTTTCCTCAAGGAGAAATACACACTCCATTACTAGGTGGATCACTGAGTACTTTCTACCCTGCTTACATTGACACTGACCACAGTTCTCAGCTATTTTTTCTTTCAGCCTTGGCATCTGCCTTCCAGGGTCGATTCCAACTGTCAGCCGCAGAATTTCATTTCGCAAAAACCTATCTGGGATTTTATATAAATACGCAAAACGGTACATGCTCTCTTGAGAAATTAGGAAGGGAATAACTGAGCTCTTGTTCTGCAAATACAGAAGGTCCTCACTCCAGCTTGCTTCTACAGCACATCGCCTGAGAGTTCTCCTTATTTGACTGGTTTGTATTGCTTCGCCTACTTCAAGGCGCATGTCAAGGACTTATAAACACAACAAGGTCTGAACTCTATGAACAGTCCATCAACACTTTAAGGACTCTTAGGGGGGTCATATCTATTTGTTAATACCCCTTCCCAAACCAGATCTATTCCAATCATCAATGATCTGGATTGTCCCGACTGTTCTCATTTAAAAATCAATTGTCAATAACCACCAGACAATCATGTTCACTTCATTACTCAGAGTGAACTAAGACAACAAGTAAAAAAATACCCGACAACGTGAAAAAAATGTGAGAAAGGTAAGAAAGCACCTCACGTGCGCAAACCAAAAGGGCTCCTGGATGGTACTCGCCAGTAGGCCCACGTTATCATCATCGGTTGCTTTCCTACCCGAAAAGAATAAAGAAAGAAAAAGGTGTGTATAAAAAATCCACCGAGGTGGAAGGTCAAAACAACAGGTTTATGTAACCCCTAACACTGAGGCTCCAAAGTTCACTCAGTGTTTGATTAACCCCAAGCGTGCACAGATAATTGGTGTCTCAATATATTAAAAAACGAGATAGCACTCACATACACCACTATTTATTCACTGTTGTGAGTGTCCTCAATTTAAAAACAAGGCATACACATGGCCGTTATTATTTGTCACTAGCCAACATGTTTCGTTGCCAAAACCGTCAAGGCAACTTCATCAGGGCTGCTGTGGCACCAGTCCTCACCTCAGTCCTTTTCACACCCAATCTGTGGTTATTGACAATGATAAAAACAAAGAGAAATAAGCCATTCACAAATGCTCCTTTCATCAATAGGACCCCAATCTAAAATAACCCACTATGTTTATTCATGTAGTTACCCTGTGGTTGCTCATGTCCAGCGTACCTACAACCACATCTGATTCGGAACCATGCGCCAATTGGTCGCGTTCCCCTCAAAAGATCGCAATTGTCGATCCTCTCCTGCGAATATATACAATGGGTTACACTAACCATTATATGTCTCAAGATAACGTATAGTATTTCATACACCACTCACGACTACTGCCCAATGTATACTCATTCCCAATTGATTATGAAGTCCCTGCAGCCCAAGGTGGTTTTTAACTTATTAAAACCTGGGAGGCATTTACGGTGACGATCACGTAAAGCATTCCTCACGTGCAAAATCATTCTATCTGCAAACGTCGCGCTGCACCTTAATCTCCATATTCTACATAGCGCGACCTGTTCCATTTAAGGGGTCGCCTCTCAGGATTCGACCACGGCACCCACCACTATGTGCCTCTATGTTCTAGCGAGCCCCCAACTGGAACCTCCTTACCGCCAGACTCCCGTCTCAGTGCGTTGAATCGTCCATCCCGTCTGACCCGCACTTACTCTCCCGGCAATTCAAAAGCATGCAGGTCACCACGTGATGCGCATACAACGCTAGAAAACGTGTGAACCAAAACGGCGGCCATCTTAACATGTGGAAAACGATCACTCGCTATCAACAAAGCCTATATTATTCAAGTAAACTACTGCACATGTATATATTAAACTTGTAGTGTTGGGTGTTTTACTAATAGTTTCTTTACTGCCACTCCTCATGCCGGAATGGAGTATAGTTAACGACAGAAATAAGCGGCGGCCATCTTAACCTGCTTATATTCCTATATGTTCTTATATGGAAAACGATCACTCGCTATTAAAGGAAGCCTGTATTATTAAAATAAAATGCTGCACATGTATATATAATACTTGAAGATTAGAGTGTTACACCACCAGTTTCTTTACTACCCCTCCTCATGCCGGAATGGAGTGTAGTTACCGACAGATATATATACAGATTAAAAGCGGCGGCCATCTTAACCTGCTTATATTCCAAAAACCCAACTTTATTCACTCACTATTCAAATCCTGATTCTTTAATCGGAAATAATTATTCTGGTCTGCTATTTTATACTAAACACAATTATTCTGATCTACTATTTTTACTAAGCACCCCCTCCTATCTAGGGATTATTCAAATGACACTTATGTTTCGTACTCTTATCTTTTTACAGAGTCCATGATTCACAAATACTTATAGGGCAAACGAATAATCATAGACCCTCAACTAGGGTCCCTTCACTAACCAATCTTGTTCCATTCAATAGAATCGTTTAACCCATGGCGATCTACTCGCTCTGTAAAAATCCACCTTGCCAGAATCTCATCAATGTTATGCCTTTCCCCAACTACCCTTTCCAACACCGTCCATCTCAGATCCCTGAGGTCATGTTTAAGTTCACGGAAGTGTTGGACCAAGCGGGTAGTTAGTTTTCCAATTTTCGGGGTACTTAGGTGCTCTTGAATTCGCACCTTTACCTTCCGACTGGTAAGCCCTATGTAATACAACCCACACACACACGTGATCCTATAGATCACGTGTGTGGTGTTGCAGTTACTGAACTTATTCAGAAACCAAGTTTTACCACTCCCCAATACCACACTCTTGGTTGGTTCTGTCAGCCCACAAACCGAGCAACCACCACATCTAAAATGTCCAGTGGGCAGATTGGACTCTTTGAATTGTTGGACAGGGCGAGTATGTACCAACTTGTCCTTCAAATTGGGGGCTCTCCTGAATGCAAATCTCGGGGGAGGCATCTTTCTACCACTGTCCAACAAAGACCAATGCTTGCGTATAATTTGGCGAACTTGGGTAGAAAGGGGGTTAAAAGTTGTAACCACCGGCACACACTCATCCCTCTGCTTACTAACCCTTTCCAACAATGCCTCTCGAGGTGTATTCAAGGCACGTTTCCGGGCCTTCCTGATCACACTATTTGGATAGCCTCTATCCTGCAGTTTAACCACAAGGTCTTCTGACTGCTCCACAAACGAGCCCGTTGAGGAGCAATTCCTTCGGTATCTCAAAAACTGCCCAACCGGTAAATTATCCCGGAGGGCACGAGGGTGAAATGATCTATAGTGCAGTAACGAATTCCGATCTGTCGGTTTCTGATGCACAGTTGTAGTGAAGGACTCCCAGGTGCTTCAACATTACTGTCACAGGATTCCTCTTACCGGGGAAGACTGACATTACCTCAAGTAGAATTAGCACTGATAGTTTGTCGCTGGGGGCTCCATTTTTCGTCAAAAAGTAAAAGCGCAAGGCTCTTGCATCCACCAGAGCACTCCAGGCTCAACTCCCTCCTTATAGTTTGGGCCATTGCATTTTTGGGTAGATCAAGGAGCAATTTCAAAGTACTACCTTCTAAGCCTTCCCATGAGATCCATCTATCCATTGCCAGCACCTTCGCTCCATATAGGGCCTGGGGGATAAATTTACCCTGTATGACTTTACTTAATGGCTCAAAGGTATAGCTGTCATATCTACGATCAAACCTTTTTAAGTCATTTACTTCGGTTGACAATACAAGCCTCCAGAAAGCCAGGTGCTTATCCCAACAGAAAATCATACCCAAATACTTGTACTCTCGGACCTGCTCCAGCCGCGCATTACCTATAAACCAAGTAGTTCTCCTTTTCCTTCTTGCGACATCAAAAAATTGCAAGACATTTACCACAAAACAACAAAGACATGGTACAAATCATAAATTTAGCATAATACACTACAGATAATACAGTAAGGCCCACTGCACTAGACTACGAAAAATCAAACCACAACCTAAAACAAAACAAACCAACATAACGAAACACTAACAAATCTAACTTTTCTAACTTTAACCACATCCTTCTACCCCCCAAATACCCAATTACCTAAAATGTGACTTAAAATTAGTCTTACCTGATCTGTAGAGCAGTACCACTACCGACACAAACCAGGAATGACCAAAAATGACGGTAATAAACTAATAGGAAACGGTAGCAGTGAAAAGAAATAGCCGCTAAATGAAAATAAAAAAAGACTATTTATCCATGGAAAGCAATAGTTAATAAAACAAATATTTATTTTTTTTGTTATAAAAATTGTTTACAGATATCTAAAAAATTTATAAAAATTATACAATATATAGAAAGATGACAAAATAAAAGTATAGCAAACAGTGCGATAAAAAATATACAATAAATTTATAGTATTTATTAATATATATTAAATATACATGTTTTTACAAAAATCTATGAAAAATGTTAAAGCTAAAAATAAAATAAATTTTGTTTAAAACTATGTGAAAAGAGTCGAACAGCTTCTCTTTAGAGCGAGGAACTAGGCAGGGGTGTTAAGCATACAACCCAGGGCCTGCTAGGTGAGAGAACAGGAAGACATTAGGGGATTTCAGGGGGATGGAGGTTGAGCAGAGGAACAAATCTCATCATATGCTGATGATATACTGCTCTACGTTATGCACCCGCCAAGCACAACCCCTGTGATATTCCAAAGTTTCAGGAAATATAGAGTTTACTCAGGTTGCAAAATAAATTGGGAAACCTCTATTACGTACAAGGCTGCTGGCTGAATTGCTAATCAAGAGCTGCCTTGAGGGATTTAGAACTCTACGGAGGGGTTTAAATGCTTTGGAATGTTTTTAACACTAAAAACTGAACAATTACTGTCTAGAAATATATAGAATATCCTGGGAGAGTTTAGGGTAGATGTGGCCCACTGGTAGATCCTTCCTCTTACATTAAGGGCCCTAGATACGATTTTTTAAATGATTACTCTCTAAAACTCTTATGTAGCCTACAGAACACACCATACCCAATACCAGATGCAACATTTGACAGAATCGATAAATAACTGAGGAATCTGTTGTGAGGTGGACGCCCACCAAGAATTACTCTGAAGGCCCTAACTAGAAACCTATATAATGATGGGATCGTCCTCCCTGATATTAAAACATCTTTTGGTGGCACCATTTCTAAACAATAATGATTGGGTAAACACCCCAAGAGATGACATGGCATTTCAATTGGAAAGATTGAGGATGATTAACCCTACATTTCTTCATTACCTGTATGTAGGCATGGGGAAAACACATCTTTTATTGGCCACAAGAGCAGCATTAATGGTTTGGGAAAAAGACAAAAGGTGCCTCAACTGGCCAAACAAAATTCCAAAAGAAGGGTCAGTGATCATTGTTGAAAGCTCCCTGCCTTCGGTTTGGGCCACGCTGCCCTGTACAAGATGATAAATCACCCCAAGTTCTTATTCACATTGCAGAATATCCTGTTCAAAGTCCTGGACACATTTCTTCGAGACTTGCATGCGGTGACCAGATTGTCGTTGAGGGACAGGGGTCCGCCGAGAATCACCCTCTCTCCCTTGATGCAGACGCCAGCTGACGGGGGTGGCTCTCTGGAACTTGAGGCTGTATTATTGGGCATCCAATTTGCTAAGAGTCAATGGCAGGGCATTTTTCGACAGAGAGGGAACTGATCATGTATGGAAATAGGAGGGCCATGGACCCAGGACGGTACTGTGGTTGGCTCTATGGGACAGGCAGGGGGGTCCAACTGCCGGGCCCCAACCGCGGTCCTGGTCAAGATATGGCGATGAGTACGGGAATTTCTAGTTATATGCTTTCTCTGCCTCTTACTGTGACTTATTCCCTGCTGTTCTTTTGGCTACAACGAGATGGATGTTGCTATGCATGTGCGGTCTAATGCTTACACTGCGATGTTGCTTTGTGCAAAAGTTTCAATAAACATATTTCAAGTTAAAAAAAAAGATATGGTGATGAGGCACTGGGTGGAAGGGCCGGTTGATACTCAACTGACAAGTAGAGGGCCACAAGAAATGGGACTTACTGTGCATCTCTGGACTGGGTGATATTTGAAGGAATGTGGAGATGATTCCGTTTCCCGAATTCCAGGCATAATTCAAATTGATTGGGAGTACATTTCTTCGGTACCAGCAGGTAAAACACATCCTATAGGGTTACCGCAACCTATTTGACAACATCCCAAAGGAGGCACCACTGGAGTACCGTATACTAGGAGCCCGCTATATAAACAGGCGATCTCCAGATCTATGCAACATTGCTTAAGAATAGTGTGCTATCCCTTAATGCCCTGCAGCAGAGTAAATGGGAAAATGACCTGGGGAGATTGGAGGATGACACATGGGAGGAGGTCTGTAGATATCCCCAGGAGATGTCTGTTCATGCAGGGTTCCAGCTGGTCCAGCTGAAGATTTTCCATTAGGCATACTATACAAAAACCCAACAGTACAAGATGGGCGAAATGGACAACAACTGCAGCTTTAGGGATGTAGATATACCTACCTTTTGGGAGTGCCAGAAAAGACAGGGATATTAGGAGTCGGTGCGAGGCAGAATATCCCCGGTTATTGATTGCTCGCTAACACATCCCACAACTGGTGTCACTGGCCATTTGAGGGTAGCAGATGTTGGGCAGGTACACACTCCTTTTTTCTTAATATGGCACTGATGGTAGCAAGGAGATCTATGGTGCCATATTGAGGAGGGACAACAATGCCAACAGAGTATGAATGGGCCTCAAATTTTACTGGCACATGAGAGCGGAGGAAGTGGTGTACAGAGCTAGAGGATGTCTCTGTGAGTTTGATAAAATTTTGGGCCCCTGGAAGAATGTGGAAGGTGACTTGAACTGAGGGGGTCTGGAAGGTGAGACTAACCGGAAGGAGGAGGTCAGACTGGCCCTGCCCGGGAGGGCTTTCGGACTAGCGGCCAATGGTTTGAGTCGGGTAGAGCCAACGCAGATTTCCGAATGCATTCATGGTGAGCGTATGGGTAATGGATTTTTGGATTTTAGAATGTCATTGTATTTACGTGCCTCATTGCAACAGTTATTTTTGCATGTTGTTGTAAAACCTAATAAACAGATCTTTAAAACAAATTACAAAAGAATCACCCCTTTTGGAAGGTGCAATGCTCAAGGAAGTCACTAAATTACGATGATTTAAGGCATGGGATAATATTGATGTACCAAGAATTAGATATTTTCTTGAGGAAGACACCATTAGACCCTTTTCAAGCTTACAATAAGATTTTGATTTAGCACACAGCCAACTATTTAAATACACGCACTACTTGCAGGTCTGGTTGGTCAGAAAATCCTGAATAGGCCCCTTTAGAATGTAGAGTACTTCTAGAGGAGCTGGGCAGAGGGGCAGTCTCTTCCGTACATAAAACCCTCATTAATAATACGCCAGTCAAACTAGTATGCCTCAGGACAAGAAAGGAAGAAGAACTAGGGAAACTGGAGGAAAGTGATTGGGAGACAGCACTAGTGCACCAAAGGCGGTTATAATAAAGATAAGAATAAGGCTGGTACAATTGAAAATCCTGCATCGTGTATATTACAATAGGAGCAGATTTCTTAACATGCATAACCTATACCCAACCTGCCTGAAATGTAACACTGAAGAAGGCCCTTCTCTGCACACACTCCGGGGATGCCAAAAGATATAGATTAATTGAAGAACTATAACACAACAATTGGGTGATATCCTTGATTGTGTCCTCCTCCAATTTGTTATACTGGGATCACCCAACGATGTTGACCTGCAAGGGCTAAGCTCACATTATGTATATTGGGACTGATAGTTGCTAAATGGGACTTGGTGAAAGTGTGGAGTTGCCACCAAATCCCCAAGTAAAGGCAATGGAAACAGGGAATGGATCAATATATGGAAGCAGAAAAGGAAACATATTAAGCTAGCGGCTGCACACACAAATTTCATAAGACGTGGGTCTACTGGATACACTACCATTGGCTGGTAGACACCCTCAAAACATCAAAAAACTGGAGCAGAAACAGAAGAGGAAAGAAGAGAAAGAGAACAAAGAGAATCAGAGGTCTTAGAAAGTCCTTCAGATGTACGGGTTTACGGGACCAGAAATTACCACTAATAAATGTAAAATGGTGTTAACAATATATGTATATTGCTAGTAGCCTGTTGTGGATGTGACATCCCACCACTAGTAGTTCTACATTATTCAAAATGGCAATAAAAACATTTGAAAAATGTGAAAAAATTAACAAATTGTAATATAAATTGTATGTATAAAAAGTTATGTTTAAAAATAACACTGAAGCATGGATAAAAAATTTAAAAACAAATGTAGAAATGTTTAATAGATGTATATGATGTTAACATTTTTGTAAAGATTGCACTTATAAACAGTATATGTTAAAATAAACAATGCTATTCTCTATGTTTCCAATTTTTTCTAAAGATGGAAAAATAAAAGTAATATTAACATGTATAGATTATAACTAAAAACATACAGACAGTAAACTCAGTGCAATTTATCATTCCCAATACAATGTATGTTATATTGGGGAACACATTATGCATTTAAAAGCTTACACTTCTTATTCCCACTTCTATTTAAGCTACTTTAGGGAAAGAGCTGGACATTGAAGGGTTTACATTTACTATTTCCACTTCAATTTCATCTACATTGGGGAAGGTGTTGGACATTGAAGGGGTTATCTTTACTATTCCCATTCCAATCCAAGTTGAATTGGGAAAGCGTTGGGCATAGAATGGGTTACACTTACTATCCCCACTGCAAACTAAACTACATTAGGGAAGGTGTTGCACTTTAAAAGGATTACATTTACTATTCCCACACTAATCTAAGCTAAACTGGGGAAAGTACTGGGCTTTAAACTGGATACATTTACTATTTCCACACCAATTAAAAGTACATTTATTAAAAAAATAAAACTTTTATATTTATATATCATTTATATTTAATTGAAATAAAATATGATTTGTTTAAATATATACAGAAGTAAAAAATATTTTTATGAATATATGCAAATTTAAAAATGTAATTTAAAAAATAGACAAGTATTAATTAAATGCCAGTCAGTCACTCAAAAACGTTTATTTCAGATATAAAATCCATAAAACCACAATATTCAGCAAGCATGTGCGATAGGCTAAAACAACATACGAAATTTAAATTACAATACAAGATACGTTGTGCAGGTGCATATTGGCTGAGTCCCAAGAGCATCCACACAGGTTTAAGCCATTTTTCACGTGGTTGAACGTAAGCAGAGCAGAAAAAGGCAAAAAGATGGATAGTTTCATCAACTGAAATATAGGAGGGACACATACTGGAGCAACAGTATTTCTCCCCCCATTTGACACAGACACTATTCACAGGCAAAACCCCCGTACCTCCATTTTAAATAATGTTGCGGGGGAGACACCTCGGGACAGTTTCAAGGAATGACTCATATGCAGGGATAATCTTGAGGTTTAGTAACATATCTGTCAAGCTTCCTGCCTTAACACACTTGAGTTCTTGCAACTACAAACACTTCTTAAAAGCTTTTTAACCAGGAGTGAGAAACTGACTTCTCGGCATCCAGGGTGTCCCACAGGAAGGGCAATCCAATCTCATAAAACATAGGGGCATAGTTACAAGGAGCTAGCGCCGCTGCAGCGGCATTTTTGCCACACTGCTCCATATTTACATATTTACCAACTGACGCATTAGACCCAGTGCGTCAGTTTGTAGAGGCCTCGTCACATTATACCTGCGCCAGGTATAATGAATGCAGGGTAGGCGTTCCCATGTTAAAAGCCACATAGAACTGACGCAGTGAAATTTACAACTTTTTACTGCGTCACTCTACAACTTGACAGCATCAAAATTCCTATGTCTTCTCAAACCAGGCATAAGGATTGATGCAGGAATTTTAACATGAGTCTCGCCTCTGTGTTTTGACACATTGCTGGAGTTGCGTGAGTCTTACGACCAACTCCAGCAATTTGTCACTTTAGTGCTAAAAGATGCATCAGAGTTTCTGATGCATCTGCGAATCCTTGCACCATGGAGCACTGTATTGTAAATACAGCGCATCCATGGTGTTGTTAGGACATTTGCGTCAGGCGCAAGAAATCTGACGCATCGATACCGATGCGTCAGTTCTTGTAAAAATGCCCCTTAGATTCGATGTATGCAAACCAGGGGTCCTCTGACAGTCCGAGGATCTTACGAGCGACTTTATAGCTATTCTAAATGATTCCCGCTCATCTGTGTTCCAGAGTCTGTAGCAATACATAATGGGTCGAGACATCACACTAAGCTTGATAGAACAGATATCAATGTCCATGAATTGGGGGAGATGAGGAGCACTCTGATGGCAAACACCAGTCTCGATCTTAAAGGGGACTGTAAGCTCGCCTTTGCTCCCGTATCTGACACGAATCGAGCAGTATTTGAAGCATGCAAATTAGTTAAAACAGACAGAAGGTTAGCAGGGAAACCCATCTGCTTCAAACCCTCCCAGAGCTTGGCCCTAGGAATCGAATCAAAGGCTGATCTAAGATCAACAAAGACCACATTTAAGTGCCCTTTGTCTAGCACTACAGTTTTACAGTATATACTGCAAAAACGTAAAATGTGATCAACTGTACTAACCCTATTCCTAAAGCCTGCCTGCGTATCTGAGAAGACAGAGTTCTCCTGGATCCACTCCATCAATTTCCCTAGGAGCAAGACAGGCAAATCCTTTCTGAGAAGCATCGATAAGACTGATTGGCCTATAGGTCCCTGGGTTGTCTTAACTACCCTTTGTATATATCGGAACAATCCCTGCAGTCTGCCAAGAACCTGGAATCGGGACACTTTCCAAGATGGAATGGAAAAGCAAATAAAAATAGGGGCCCAAACAAGGGATTGCGACTGAAATAAATCCCCAGTAATGGAATTGGGGCCGGGGCTTTGTTAAGAGGAATCATCTTAATTGCAGCCAAAATAACATTGAATTAGAAAGTCAACGAAGTGGCTTCTCTTACTGAGGGAATAGAGGCATCTTCTGTATCTCTACACATAGGAATCAGCTTAGCAGCATAAACCTTCTGGACGTGATCCACCCAAGTCACTGGTTGTAAGTTGTAATCAACACGAGTAGCAGCATAGCGGCTACAGTGAGCCACTATGCCCCAGAAAGATTTATTATCCCCTGCCCTGGCGGCTACTACCAGGTCCTCCCACACCCTGCGATCCCATGCGGATTTGGCCCGAGTCAGTGTGTCTTCGTAGTTTTTCCTTGCCCAAGAGATATCAGTTCTAGTCCCTACTTTTTTGCCTGGATGAGAGTGGTTCTGGAGAATGTAGTTTGTTGGCCTTGCCACCAACCTTACTTGAAAGACCCTGAAGGCAAGTGAACAGTTTTTTGTGGGAATTAAGTACAGACACAAAGTCAGGGGATTGCAATCTACTAGGAGTCTCCAGCAACCTGTCCGTAAATCAATGCCAGCACATTGGGATCCTTGCAAACAAATTCCCATTTTTAAAGTCCACTTGGTGTTCAAGAGGGCCAACTAGCCTGGAGGCACTACCCAGCCAATTTTAAGGCCCAGGCCCCTTAAGAGTCATATTGAAAGCATTATGATCGCTATCATGGCGCTCAACCACCACCATATCTATAAGGGAGGGCCCCAGCTGTATAAATAGAAATATACAATCTAAAAAACTCCTTTGCAAGAGACGCTTAAAAGTAATGGCACCTGTAAAAAAAATTATTACTTAAAAAAAAAAATGTTAATCAGTTAACACATCAACACCTAATTAAGGGTCTGATTACAAGTTTAGGTGTTATTTATTGCACATGATAAATAATGAGAGGAGGGAGAGGGGAGAGGAGAGGAGTTAGCCTAACGGCTAGGGCGGTCGACCTCAAATCTGGGGAACCGGTTTCGAGTGTCGGTAAGGACACCCAACATCCTGTGATTCTGGGCAATTCCCTTAATCTTCCCGTGCCTAACAAAAATGAATGTGTACTCATGTAACGCAACTGGTGCTCATGTAAAGCGCTCTGATACCCGATACCTTCAGGTCAAGTTCGCGCTATATGAAACTCTGTGAGAAAAAAAAAATGATACCACAGGGCACATTATTTATTGTGTGCTATAAATAACACCTATCATACGTTTGTGAGGAATACCATACGGATTTTGGTGTTTAACGCACCAAAATCCGCATGGTACAGTAAATGCTATACAATTTCACCTGTTAAATTTTGGCAGGTTTGACCTGCCGAAATGTAACTTCAGCTGAGGTATTTAGCACATCCGATAATTATCGGATACGTTAAATACAACCAAACTCGTAATGCCGACCTGTGCTGCCTTAAACAGAGGTTTAAGCACGGGTCGGAATTAAATGACCCACTCATAATCAGGCCCAAGATCTTAGCTTTCTAAAGCTATAATGAAATATTTCTTTAAAATGTAATTCTATTAAAACAGTACGTACAAATAAATAATTCAAATACATAATTTTACAAAATTAAAATTAAAAATCAAATGAAAACAAACTAATTGTATTTTTTATAAAAACAATGTTTAAAAAATGTAGTTATTGTATACATTTTACTTAAAATCAACAACATAAAATAAAAATAAATAGAATATTAAAATTAAAAAATATATTCACATTACACTAAAAATCACTACCTAATTTTTTCATCGCATAAAATCATAAATTTCATATTTATTAAGCTCCCCACCTGTTTCTGCTACAAAAGCCTGCAAAGTGTTACATAACAATTTAACTAAATTGAAATTAAAATAATTAAATCACAATATTGCATACAAATTGTAAATTATTTTTAAATATTTTATTATTTTAATATTTATTACAAATATATTCAAAAGATAAAATACTTTTTTAAAACCAACCACACAATTCCATAAAAATGTAAACATTTACATTCAAAACCCTTAAAAAAAAAAGGTAACACAATATTTCAATGATACGGAAAAAACCAGCGGGCCCTATTATGATGGCGACTGGACGAGCATCCGCCCTCCATCATTGCAGGATGGATACCGGTCGACATGTAGTCGGCGGTTCTACCCACCAAATTACGATCCGACCACCCTGCAGGCGGTCGGAAACATGCCGTTTTCTATTGCGGCTTGTGCAGCGGCCCCCGAAAAGGGACGCAGCACAAGCTGAAATAGGCATGTTTTAAACATCCATGCACCATTAGGTGCCTGGCACAGGGTCCATGGATGTTTAGGGGGGGCACCACATATGCTCCCCAAACCGCACAGCGGAAGCCAATGGGGGACAGGGGCCCTGCTAGGGGCCCCCAAAGTCCCTTTAAATCTGCCTGTACAAGGCGATCGTACCGCCATGTACAGGCCGAGGGAAACAGACATCGTAATGCCTATGATGGTGCCAGAGCAGGGACCCCCCTATTGTAGGGATTACGGTCCAACCGCTGCCCTGACGGACTCCTTGAGCCTGTGGGAAAAGAAGCGGTCTGTCCCTTCGACCTATGCCTCCGACCACTGGATCATAATCCGGCAGTCAGACCACTTCTATGGATGCCTGTGAGACCGCCACCGACGGGTTGTTGGTCTCACCGGCAACATAATGAGGCCCAGAATGCCATACAACTATATTTAAAACAGTTAGATTTTTTACAATAATACTAAAAGCGACACTAAAAAACAATATTCAAAGCCTGCGATATTATTGTCCAGAATATTTTTGAAGTCACAACATAAGGTGATGATATTATGGTTACACAATATTTCCAATTCACTATTTTGGTCAAACACCCAAAGGCATGACCCTGTGAACCGTTCAAGGGTTTGTTTAGACCAACCACTCCTCCCGGTATTACACACCACATTGTCATGCTGTCTTGCCTCTACGGAGTGATAGTTCTGCCCATAAAGCACAATTCTTCATGTCACAATATAGGTCAGTTTGTGCTTTATATTGTCACCTAACAAAAACATTCATGGATGTTTTGTAATAAATTTTTCAAAAGTCAATGATTTCACCATTATCTACACCACTCGCTGTTGAGCCATCATCAATGCAGTGCTATTGCTCATGTTTAAGATATTTGCAATAGTAAAAATCTCAGACTATAACAATATTTACAACCCTTTATGATCTAATTTAGCTGTTGGTTACATTTCACCATTTGTAACTAAAGGATGCCACAAATGCCTCATTAAAACACACTTTAACTCTCAATTGTAAACAGTTTTTAAGATACATTACTTAAAACACAACACTATTCTGTAGTTGCTAATAACCGCCTTCTCTCAGTCTGTGCCTCACAACACCAACTCCTCCCTCTCTTCAGCTCAGGATCCCAAATCTAACAAAAGTGCCCCCCTTATCCTTCTCCTCAAGAATTCCACTGCCTTGGGCACTATAGTTTGATTGCTGCATTTCTATGGTTGTCCAATCTATTCAAGAGCTGTGTAACCCCTCAACTCTAGGCCTGCCTTGAGTTAAATCAAATCCTAGGCTGCCTCTAGTATTGCCCTGCCACATGGCATAGAAATAGACCTATTATCAGTGCTGGATGCCGTTATGGATCACACTGATGAAGGATCCCCCTCATAGATCATTCTACATGGCCTGCCAACAGTATTTTATATAGTCACCAACACACATTCTACTTGACCGTCTAACCCCAGCTATGGAAGTGTACAAAATATTTTTTTGTTTTCTCATTCTTTTTTTCTCTTATTTTCATTTTAGTTTTCTTCACTAATGAATCTGATTTTGAATAAAAACTTCAAATGGACATAAAACCAACCCCACATGAGTCCTGTAGAAGAAAAAACTCTTGAAACACATGTTGGATGTGGGATGATGTTTATCATGTCAAGATAAAGACTGGAGGGTGATGTTTATTATGTTGAGAAAAAGCACAGGATTATGGTTATCAGAATGAAACAAACCAATATGGAAGTGTGTAAATAGGCATTTGATGCACTGTAAAAGATTTTTCCTTGACACGGATCATATGCTATCATGATGAGTTGTTTTAATAGTGTTAATACAATGAATTTTGTTAAGAATATTAAATATGAGAATCATGAAATTTCATCGAACTTTTCAAAAATTATGCATGTGCGTTTATATGTCTTTATGAGGAATTATTCTATAGGAAAAAATATGTGGTAATTGAAACTTATAGATCAGCTAGATTACTGTGGATTTGTGCAGGGCCACTTGGATCTATAACAATCTAAAAAAATGTGTGAGCCAAGCTATATTATATATAGTTTTATAACTTATTAGTATATTTTTGCTTATTACATTTTTATTTAATTACTTTTTTATTAATTCATTTAAGTATATGTTTATTTTTGTTTACATTTTATTGGAAGTCACATATTTCTTAAATTTGTTGAGTTATTACATTTTCTTTTAATTTCTTTGTAATTTATATATATATATTTTTTAAGTTCATTTATATTTTAAAATATATATGCTTACCTGTGTATTTTAGATATTTTTCTACATCATATTCTTGTAATAAATATTATTGTACTTAACATAGTAGGTAAAGTTGTCCTCGATATTTTTGCTGCAATATTTTTGTATCACAATATTTTTAACCAACATGTTATGCTATAGAAGCAACTATGCAAGGCTTTGATGTTAACAACCCAGACTATTCACTTTACTGAGCCCTTTATGTTGGAGGATTAAGAAAGAGACTTTGCCCACCATATCATATCAGTAAATAAATCTATTCTACTGCTAACTTCAACCTCTGTCTTCGTGAAATTCTTCACAATATCATTTACAAAAATATCAACATCCTATTGGGTGTAGGTTTTCTATTATTAACTCCAAAGCGGCAATATTTATATACATATTATTTAGGACATGATAAGTATGTTAGTTTATAGTCTGACAATTACACTCTGGTAACATATCATCACTGGTGCAGTTTCTTATCACTTGAACTTTACAAAGTGGTTATAGAAGGCTCTCTATATTTGGTTGGAGAAGTGAATGTATGCAGAATGTCCTATAAGAAAAAAAGTTGGGTGTGGTGTGCATGTTCCTGACTCATGGTCTTGTCACGTTGCAGCGAACGTGTCTCTGCTGGTGTCAGGGAGTGAAGGCAGATACGGCTGAATCCAGAGGCAGTTCTAAGCAAGGCGACAGGGGAAAGTAAATACCAGGCCACTCAAAGTATGAGTGTAGTCCCAGACATTATAGAGGATAGGAGATGGCTGTAAGCAGGGACAAGGGGACAGGCAGGAAACAGACATGAACAAGGTTTATTCAAAGTAAGGGATGTACTGATATACGCGATAAGGTCTCTTAGTACCTTAGGAAAGCCTTTTTGGATAGACACCAGAATATTGCTCTCAACAGTCATAAAGCGAGGTCATAGTTGAGAATGCAGTTATAGAGATTGTTGTACTTTGTTGGACAAAGACTGACAATAACACTGAGAAAGGTACACATTCAATGGGCCTGGGCACAACAACAGATGTATTTCCCTTACCTGATCAGAATGAAAACAAAGCTAGAGGTCACACTGTAAACAGATATGGACTGTAACAGACAGTAGACCAAATTTGGAATGGAACAGAAAACCAGAGTGAAAAGAATAACCAGAAAACAGGATAGAAAAAGCTCAAGAGCGGGAGACCAGACAAAATGAAAGAACAAGAAATATAGACTGAAGACATATACTTCACTAGCACAGAGAACAATAGAGATAGCAAGCAGCCAGGGAGAAAACCAAGACAAGGAATTATTAATTGGGCTTCAGAAATCAAGGAAAGGAATTCTGGGATCAAAAGCAGGCTGTACCCAAAAGGCATTGGAACATGCAAAGCCCTATTAGCACAGGGAAATTGGAACTAGGATTGAGAATAAGGAACACAAGAATGTCTCCAAGAGAACTGTAATGCCCTGCTGCAACATGGAAACTTTAGATGCTCAAACTAGGATTAAGAACAGGGGCAGAACAGTAAATCCGAACAAGAAACCAAACAGAACTGCTGCCATCTCAAGGAATACATGGTCAGAAGCTCAACATGGAAAACACAGAAATTTAGGATATAGGGATAGAAAGGAAAGACAAAAACAAGGCGAGAGTGTGAAGCAAAGAAGAAACACATAAAGCTCAATGTTGCATGGGCAGCCATGTGAAATAGGAGCACTGCAGAAAGAAGTAGCAGGAGACAAGATTCTACTCAGGTTTTCAAAGATTCACCAGTGCAGGCAACTGGAGTAGAAAGCAGAATCTCCCAGTAATAGCAGCTGAAGTAAGAATTCTGAATGCAGAAGCCAGTCTGCCAGCCTAGCGCAGATCCGGAGAGTGCTACCCCTTTAGTCACTTTTTGACTAAACATTTTTGACTTTTTGTCGATTGGTTTTTCGAGTCTTCGACTCCTGGTGCGTGAGGGATGTCCCACCGTCGGACTGGGCTCAAGCCTTGCGAGGCCTGTCACAGGCTGATGTCTGCGACGGACCACACCTTGTGTGCCTTTGGTGTCTGGAGCGCGACAACGACCCAAAGTCGTGCTCCGACTGCTGGGCCATGGATCCAAAGCCTTTGCAGTAGCGGTCCCGGAAGCTCTAGGAGGCCCTGCGGTCGGCTCCACGTCACTCCCGGTCTCGTTGAAGAGGAAGGTCTCAAGGCCCCTCGTGGAGCCCGCACACCTCGTTGCACTCCAAGTCTTCAAGGTCTTCAGGTAAGTCCAAGAAGAAGGCGAAGAAACACCGGCGCTCTTCCCTTTCTCCCCGTTGGTCGGCTGAAGCAATGAGGGACCCGGAGCATCGTCACTCTAAGGCTCTGTCTCCGGTGCCTCCTTCAGGAACGACTCCACGCCTCCCCCCATTTCTGGGAGCCGGAGCGTCCCCTGCCCAACTTCGTACCTTTCACGAAGCCCTCCATCGTATCTTTGGGCAGCCCAACTCCGCCGGCGCGCCTTCGGGCCCCGCTGAGCCGGTCAGGGTTCCTGGGCCTTCAATGCTGGCGGCTCCGGCCCCAGTGCTAGAGGGCCAACCTTCCCCGGCGTCGGTCCTAGCAATGACGCCCCCGCCGCCGACCGTGCCCCCGGTCGACGCCGTCCCCATCCTCACCCCTGAAATGGACCCGGAGCGGGACCGACGTCGGTCAACGTCGGATTCGACGCCGGAGGGTACTTTTGTTCCCCTGTTCATGCCTGGTGTTCCCTATCACCCAGAAGGTGGTGTTGAGGACTGGGAGTGGTCGCTGGACCCTTTGCCAGACCAGCTAGAAGAGCTGGACTGGAGAGAGGACCTGGGTGACGCCAGTAGACTGGACACTTCTCCAGACCCTGGCATACTTTCTCCCCCTACCGTGGCTACGGAGGAGGGAGCGTCCTACGCTGTGGTGGTGAGAAGGGCGGCCAAGGTCCTGGGCCTTGAGCTCCCTTCAGTGGCGGTCAGGACTAACATACTGACAGAGGTGCTTCAACCTGCGGCATCCACTTCTGTACCCCTATTGCCCTTCAATAAAGTCCTCACTGACATCCTTCTGGGCACCTGGTGCAAGCCCAGCACAGGGGCTCCTGTGGATAGGACGATCACCCACCGCCATCACTCGGCCCCGAGCGATCCAGTTTTCCTCACCCAACATACTTCCCCCGAGAGCTTGGTGGTCCAAGCCTCCTCCTCCAAGGGCGCATTCCCTTTTGCTCCCCCAGGTAGGGAATCCAAGAAGCTGGATCACCTTGGGAACCGCATGTTTTCTTCCTCCAGCTTAGCACCGCGGTCTGTGAATACTGCGTGCCTCTTGAGCCGATACTCCCATACCATCTGGGACTCGGTTGCGCAAGTGCTGCCTCAGTGCCCGGAGGAGGCCCGGGCCGTCTCTCCCAGGCAGTGGCGGATGGGAGAGACGCAGCCAAATTCACAATCAGATGTGGAGTGGATACCACCGACTCACTAGGCAGAGCGATTGCCACGTCGGTAGCCCTTCGGCACTACGCCTGGCTGAGGACATCTGGCTTTTCTGGGGATGTCCAGTCTACCTTGATGGACATGCCTTTTGATGGCCGTCGCCTCTTTGGTGACAAAGAAGACTCGGTGCTGGAACACTTTAAAGATTCTCGGACTATGGCCAGATCTTTGGGCCTCGCTGCACCTTCCCGTCTTCTCCAGTCTGTTTTTCGTCCCTTTCGTGGCTACGGAAGGGGGGTGCAGCCATGTCCGGCCCAGTCTAGCCACCGGGTCACACAAGCTGCCCAGCCTCTGCTTGGCCGCAGACGTGGTACCCAGCGACCTCGCGGGTCTGGGAGCCAGCGGGCGGGCCAGTCCACCCTTTCCCCCCCTTCAGCAGCCTCCAAGCCTTCCTAGTTCGACCTTTCAGGGCCATCAATGGCCAGTGGGCGGCAGGATTCACCATCACCTCCCCCACTGGCAATCCATCACGTCGGACAGGTGGATTTTGCAAATCGTCCGGGCAGGCTACTCTCTCCCCTTCGAGACTACCCATCCCTCCATGCCACCATCTTTCGATCACATGTTGGAGGATCATTTGGCGCTTCTCCGCCAGGAAGTTTCAGCTCTCTTGGTCAAGGGGGCTATCGAGAGGGCCCCTGCATCAGAAGTAGGTCGTGGTTGCTATTCCCGCTACTTTCTGGTGCTCAAAAAGGACAAAGGCCTGCATCCTATCCTAGACCTCAGGGCACTCAACCGCTTACTCCACAAGGAGGAGTTCAAAATGTTCACGTTGGCTCAGGTCCTGCCTGCCTTCGACCCTGTAGACTGGATGGTGGCGCTGGACATGCAGGACGCCTATTCCCACATCCCCGTCCTGCCAGCTCACAGATGCTACCTACAGTTCATGGTAGGCCACAAGCATTTTCAGTTCACCATGCTCCCCTTTGGCCTTACCAGTGCCCCTCGGGTGTTCACAAAGGTGATGGTGGTGGTCGCAGCTCATCTGCGCAGATTAGGGGTCCCAGTCTTCCCCTATCTCGACGACTGGCTGTTGAAGGCCTGCTCACCCCAGGCTGTCGTCTCCCACCTCCAGACTACGGCGGACCTCCTGCATTCGCTGGGATCACTATCAACATGCCGAAGTCACACCTGACTCTCTCTCAGACGCTCCCTTTCATCTGAGCTGTTCTGGACGCAGTGCAGTTTCGGGCTTATCCTCCCGAGCAGCGAGTCTGGGATATTCGGGCTATGATACTGATGTTTCAGCCTCTGTCCCGGATTTCAATGAGAATGACCCTGAGGCTGCTGGGCCTCATGGCCTCCTGCATCCTGCTGGTGGATCATGCCAGATGACATATGCGGGCTCTGCAGTGGGACCTGAAGTTCCAGTGGGCGCAGCATCAGGGGAATCTTTCCGACTACGTCCAGATCTCGGAGGGAACTGCACAACAACTGCAGTGGTGGTTAACGAACCAAGCTTGGGTCAGAGGCAGATCCATCTCCCTTCCCTAACCAGACCTCACAGTAGTGACAGATGCATCACTCCTGGGATGAGGCGGTCATCTGGGAGAGGCGGAGAGCAGAGGAGTCTGGTCTCTGGCAGAGTCCAAGCTCCATATCAACCTGTTGGAGCTCTGGGCGATCCGCCTGGCACTGAAAGCATTCCTTCCCTCTCTCAATGGGAAAGTGGTGCAAGTGTTCACAGAAAACACCACCGCCATGTGGTACTGCAACAAACAGGGTGGGGTGGGGTCGTGGACCCTACGTCAAGAGGCTCTTCGCCTCTGGACATGGCTGGAACATCAGGGCATGACCCTGGTGGTTCAACACCTGGAAGGTTCTCTGAACACCAGGGCGGATGAACTCAGCCGTCGGTACCTGGTAGATCACGAATGGCGTCTTCACTCGGAGGTGGTGCAAGGTCTCTTTCAGCGGTGGGGAGAGCCTTGGTTGGATCTGTTCGCCACCGAAGAGAACGTGCACTGTCAGCACTTCTGCGTGTTGGAGCTTCCAAGGCGGCACTCACTCGGCAACGCTTTTCGTCGCGTGTGGGCCTGCGGCCTCCTGCACGCCTTTCCGCCTGTATCACTTCTGCCCAGAGTGCTGAAGAAGATCAAGCGTGACTGGGCCCAAGTTATTCTTGTGGCTCCGGACTGGGTATGGAGAGTCTGGTACCCAGAGCTCCTGAGCATGGCCATCGATCCTCCACTCAGACTGCCCCTTCGGGAGGATCTTCTGTCGTAGCAGCAGGGGACGGTTCTTCACCCGAAACCTGTCCTCTCTCCACCTCCTTGCGTGGAGATTGAGCGGCGACAGTTGACAGCTTTTGATCTTCCACCCGAAGTCTGTAATGTCATCTTGGCAGCCAGGCGTCCCTCCACTAAAACGGTATACACCTGCAGATGGAATTAGTTTGTGACGTGGTGCACAACTAAGGCTCTGGATCCCCTTTCTGCCCCTCTTTCAGAGGTCCTCTTGTATATACTTTCTTTGGCCCAGCAGGGCTCTGCTCTGGGCACTCTTAAAGGCTATCTTGCAGCTTTCTCTGCCTTCCTTCGTCTGCCCGATCAGCCTTCCTTATTCAAGTCCCCTATTGTAAATAAGATTTTTTTAAGGGCATTACTCATTTCTTTCCTCTATCTCCTTTCATAATGCCCCAGTGGGACTTGAATCTTGTTTTAACATATCTTATGTGTGCTACCTTCGAGCCTCTTCACAACTGTCCTCTCAGGCTCCTCACTCTGAAAACTGCCTTCCTTGTTGCCATCACCTCTGCTCGCAGAGTGAGTGAGCTTCAAACTTTATCTTCTAAGCCCCCTTTCTTCTCTGCGCATCCGGACAAAGTGGTGCTTAGGACCAGACCCTCGTTCCTTCCTAAATTGGTTACACCATTTCACATAGGACAAACAATCACTTTGCCCACATTTTTGCCACCTCTGCACCCTTCCAAGGAGGAGGAGAGACTCCACCGTCTGGACCCTAAATGTTCGCTATCCTTCTACCTTGACCGCACGAAAGATTTCCAGGTGGATGATCAACCCTTCGTTGGATATGTAGGTGCCAAGAAAGGCTGGGCTGTTCAAAAGCGTACTATCTCTCGATGGGTTGTCCTTTGTATTAAAATCTGTTAGGCTTTAATGAAAAAGGAACCTCCAGTGGGGCTCCGTGCTCATTCCACTAGAGCTACGGCAGCAACCACTCCATTGGCCCGTGGAGTCCCACCTCTTGATATCTGTCACGCAGCCATGCGGGCATACTTGCACACATTCACCAGACATTGCTGCCTGGACAGCCAAGTCCGGATGGATGGCTATTTTGCCCGTTCAGTCCTCCAGGACTTTCTGGTGTGAACTTGGTTTGCAGACCCTCCTCTGGGGTTGGTTTTGCTGGGGTATCTATTCTAAAGTTAAGGAATCTATAACTAACTGTCTCGTTCAGATGAACAAGTTACTTACCTTCGGTAACAATGTATCTGTAACAGATATATGTTAGTTATAGATTCCTTACTGCCCCACCCATCCTCACCTATCTGCGAACTGACTTCTAGGGATAGGGATTCCCTTGCAGAGCCCTAGTTGTTGCGCACCAGCGGTCAGTGTCTTTCATGGCTCTGCGCTTCTGGCGTGGAAAGTCGTGTCAGAACTGATGTCAGCGCGCAGGGGCGGCGTCTAAGTAAACACCGCAACATCATCCCAGCGACCACGACGACAGACGCGGAGTCGACTGACGCCACCCACTGACGCGCAGGGGTACAGCTAAGAAAATGTTTCCGGCTCCAGTCTGACGCCTGGGGGTAATTCTAAAGGTAAGGAATCTATAACTAACATATATCTCTTACAGATACATCGTTACCAAAGGTAAGTAACTTGTTCAATAGGAATTCTGGGATCAAAAGCAGGCTGTACCCAAAAGGCATTGGAACATGTAAAGCCCTATTAGCTTCCAGGGAAATTGGAACTTGGATTCAGAATAATTTAAATTCCAATTTTTTATTTATTTTGTTTTGGAACTCCAACGGAGGTCCACAAAAACACATCAACAGATTAAAAAAGCCAAACTTTACATGCAATACAAAATTCTTCCTTTATACATCGCTGCCTCCTAAGGGGAATTATTATATCAAGCGTACTGAATAATGTGCAAATAGTGCAATAAATACATAAGACAATCAAATATCCAACCAACTCACATATTATAACATAGGAAAAAAATGACTATTAAAAATTTCCTAATAGATAGACAGAAATGTTTTAAAAAATTGATATATCTTATGACAAACCATTTCATTTGGGGGAGACTGAACCAGGGATCGAGCCTCCTGGGCAGAGTGAATATTAAATTTGATAAAAAATGGCTTTAAGAACACACGTCTAGCACTTTGTACATACAAATAAAACATGATTTAGATCTTGGATTTGTAACTGGCACATTTCGCAGATTCTTTTCTCTCTTGGTATTTTATCCCAGATACCAGTGACTTCTCTTAGTGGCAGCAAGTTAAGTCTCAGTAGGAGTATCAGCCTTCTAGTCCCGTGAGGGATATTCCAAGATAAATAAGGCTGTGATTTATTCCCCAAGGCACTCCCACTGACCACCTTATTACTGGACCTTGACTGACTTAAGGCAACATCTCTCACCAAACTGATAGAGGGTATGGACTTCTTTAAAAGCTGTTTCAATACAGACTTAGGCATAGGAGAAGCGGGGTTCAGGCTAAGACCAAATGTTTCATTTGCATATACAAAGGACCTAAAAAACGTTGATTGATCTTTTAGTGTGTCGAAAATTTCTGTTCTCAGGGCAGCCCTAAGTGTACCCTCCTCCCCCCAAGAGAGGGAGTTGCCCCACCGCAGAGCCGCTGCCAAGAATAAAATAAAAGACGAGGCTAAACCAAATTCAAGACGTAGTACATGTGGGGCGGCTAAAGAATTTAGATTGCAAATTTGACGCAGGATTCGTCCTTCTGCCTTACCAAAGGAAAGCCAATAATTCATATCCAATACCTCGGCGGCATATGTTAGTGAAGGAGGGATTTTAACCTTAAAAACTGATCAAACATGGCCAAACTGGCGTCTCCCACAAGTTTTGTAAAATCTGTTTAATGCACTCGCCTGGGAGGCAGCCTTACTAACACAGTGTTTAATGTGCTCCAAATCTCGGCCTGTTTTAGAAAAAACCTTCCCCAAATATAGGTACGAGTCGACCAATTCCAGTTTTTCAGAACCAAGCATCCATTTTAGACATCTCTTTATTCTAAGCCCCTTCTTGCGGAAGACCAAAATCTTGCTCTTTGAAATATTAACTTTCAGGAAATGGGCCTCTGCATATTTACTTAGGGCATCCAGACGACGTTGCAGGCCAATGGGCGTTAGATTAAATATTGCAACATCATCTGCGTATAATAGAGAGCCAACGGGCACTGTACCGATTCTGGGGGCATCCCCCCTCACAGAGTTCAGTGCGCCAGGGAGATCAGCAATATACAAAGAAAACAAAAGAGGTGCTAGTAGGCAACCCTGCATAAGCCCATTGTATGTTCTAATTTTACATGATAACCCCCGTGAACCTCCCATCAGAACTTGGCACCAGGTATCTGTATGCAATTCCATAATACGGCCCAGAAGATGATGTGGTATGCCAAGGAGAAGAAGCTTTCTCCACAGCGTTTGGCGATCCACCTTGTCAAACGCCGTGGAGAAATCAATAAAGGCTGTATACACTGACATACCTCGTGAGAAAACATATTTCTCCACAATAGTCTGAACGACCGCTATATTGTCCAGGGTGCCATGGTTCTTTCTAAAACCAGCTTGTTCCGGTGGTAGAATATTCTGATCATACGCCCATTGTTGAAGAGGACATAATATACTTTTTGCAAATAGTTTGCCTGAGGCATCCAGCAGGGCAATCTGTCTAAAGCTAGCCGGCAGAGATTTTGGTCCCTTTTTATACAGAGGGACTATAATACTCCCCTTCCAAGAGGGGGGGATTTTATTCGTAAAAAAACAATAGTTGAACAGTGGCTCTAAAAAATCACCCCATGCATCTGGCTCCTTTTTGATTAGTGCAATCGGGATTCCATCCGGCCCTTGTGCGCCGGAGGTTCTAGAATAAGGAGCTCAAGAATGTCTCCAAGAGCACTGTAATGCCCTGCTGCTACATGGAAACTTTAGATACTCAAACTAGGATTAAGAACAGGGTAGGAACAGTAAATCCGAACAAGAAACCAAACAGAACTGCTGCCATCTCAAGGAATACATGGTCAGAAGCTCAACAGGGAAAACACAGAAATTTAGGATACAGGGTTAGAAAGGAAAGACAAAAACAAGGCGAGAGTGTGAAGCAAAGAAGAAACACATAAAGCTCAATGTTGCATGGGCAGCCATGTGAAATAAGAGCACTGCAGAAAGAAGTAGCAGGAGACAGGATTCTACTCAGGTTTTCAAGATTCGCCAGTGCATGCAACTGGAGTAGAAAGCAGAAGCTCCCAGTACTAGCAGCTGAAGCAAGAATTCTGAATGCAGAAGCCAGTCTTAAATCCCTCCTTCAAGCTCACATGTACACAGGGTGATTGGAACACAAAACAGGTGTGAGCCAGCTGCTGCACAATGCAGGTTAGAGCAATGTAAGTCCCTCCTCCAGCTCTCTGCCTCATGGAGTGCATGGAGGTTTAAGGAAGCAGCAGGTGGGCAGAACAAAACTCCAGAGTAGACCATGGATTGAATCTTGATTCAGAAAATTGTAAGAAATCATGCAATTGAGCATATGGATATGCTGAAAGTGGTAACCCAGAAATCAAATTATAATAAGATTCACCAAAAAGCTCTCCAGTTCTCAGGCTTGGATAAAGAATACAAGTCCATAATGCATTGGGAGTTGATAACTAAACCCTGACATGGAATTTCAGTGGATCTGATTTCCAAGAGGATCTGTCAATTCTGTGATTGAACACATCACCAGATGAAAGGAAAGGAGGATCCAGTGGACTGGTAAGCGCACCTTTGTTAATAGGGTTTGTTTATAGGGTGTGCAAGAGGTGATAGAGTATGTGCCATACTGCTTTGTGTAAAATTATATGATGAAGAAGATGCTTTAAAAATGCATTCTAAATATGTCTCCTCCATTACGTTCAGGGTTTGAGAGGGGATATCTCTTATATTGGTTCTGTATCACTTAGGAGTCTGAAGCTTAACAAGGCAATTTGTATGGTCTTGCTGAAGGTGAGCTGGCTTTGTAGCCTCCTTGTCTGAAATGGGAGTGAGTTCTAGAGTTTATAGCTTGGACTGAGGAATAATGACCTCCCTATCAGGATTCTCTGAAGCCTGGAACTTGATCTGTAAGAGTGTGGGGGTTTGAATCTTGCATCTATAGAGGTGGGTCTGGAACTTGTGCTGCAAGAGCCTTGCTTTGATTCCTTGCAGTGATAGTCTTATGCACAGGGCTTTGAATGCAATGTGGTGAGAAGTTGGGCATAATGGGATCCCAGATTTTAAGTAGTTTAGCTGCTTAGTTTTGCAGCTGAAGAATGGCTTTGGCCTGGAATCAGTGCAAGAATGTGAGGCACTGTTATAGTTGCTTTGGGAGTTTGACCTTTTACGCTTATGACATACTACAGAATCTTTTGGCGGTTCCAGGGTTATGTCTGTTTCTAGGGTGGTTCTAAGGCTTTTTGCTTTGCCAGTTGCAGGAGGTGTTTGTCTGTAAATCTTATGGCTAGACTGGAATTTCTTGTGTTGGTGACCGGTGCTCATGTCTGAGGATTTCCATCTTGTTTAAGTGGAGTTTCAGATGATTAGCAGTCATAGGTTATTTGATGGCGGCCAGAGAAGGGGCGACAATGGAGGTGCTAGGGTACTTAAGGTTCTGGAACTTGAGAATGATCTGTGTGTCAGCTGCATAATTGAACCAAGTAAGATCAAAGGATTGAATCAATCCAGGGAGGGGGTCGAGGTACAAGATGAAAAGAAGAGGAGAATGGGGTAAGCCCTTGGAAAAGCTGTTTTGCAGGTGGTACTCTTCCTAGGTGCATGGTGGTAGAGAGATGAAGCAGGCCTAGTTAAATAGGAAGAGGGCAATCCAACACAATGCTGTGTCATGAATGGCCACATCATGGGGTCTGGTTAGTGGTGTTGTTAATGTGCCATATGAAATGCAGTAGAGATGCCCATTTGAATCAACTTGCACTCCCAGCTCATCAATGTAGTGATTAGGATAGACTCCGTTCCTCCGCCAGAACAGAAACTGTCCTGTGCATTTAAAAGGGTATTCTTTTCAGTGAGTTCCATCAGTTGCATGTACATTGTCTCTTCTATCAGTTTCACCTGGAAGCATCTGTTTACTCCATTGATTTAATCCATAGGATTTCCTAGAAGATTGTTAAAGGATCATGGCTGACCTGAGGATCCAGATTTTTTGCTGTGAGAAATTAGTTTCTTAGAGGTTTGTTCTGACATGGGAAACAAAGGCCTTTAGGTTGCTTCCTTTCTATTGTCTGAAGTGGGTTTGGTTCAGACTCATGGTAGCTTTGTAGCATCTGGGAGCTGAGTAGAGCGTTTGATTCTATGCTCTTTCCCACAAAAAGAGAGGAAGCATTTGCCAGGGAACCATTTCATTTGAAAATTCTTTTTATAATCTGAGACAATACTGAACACCTTGATTGTGGGTGAGGCATGACTCTATTGCTGGAAAGAGTCTCTCTGTGAGACTATTTACCCATGTTAGACTCAGTGCCTTGTGATTCAGTGCCTGAGTGAGATCCTTTGGCTTTGAAGACTCACTCTGTCTAAAGGAGACTCTCTGCTATTTGAGATTTTGCACATGTGAGACTTTGCATGTGTTTGAAAATGATATGGGGAAGGTGGACTCTTTCATGGGAGGACAAGATCTGAACAACCAATAGAATAAGCAGATGGTGTGTTCTAAATGTCCAATAGCCAGGGCTACTGCAATTGGTGCGACTTAGAGGCCGCAGCATTTTCTGCATAAATATGGGTTTGCCACATTTGCCACATAATCTATCAACTGCTGCATAATATGCAGATTTTAACAAAAAAGAAATGTGTAAATGGATCAAAAGTTACTAAAAATGAGGTGAAACATGTTGCTGCGCAGTGGAAGGCCCTTGGCAAAGGCTAACTGATCAACATTCTGTTGCTTATTTCTGTATTTGAGTGTTAAACTGGTGCTAATGTGGTGAAACCTTTGCTCAGACAGTGTTAACATATGTGAAAATGACAAAATAATGAAGTAATACTGTCATAATATAAACCACATTACACCGCATAATTTGCCTTTTCTTGCCACATAATATGATCCTCCCGTGCCATATAACTCCAGCGGCTCTGGCAATAGCACGTCTCTAACTAAGCATGGCCTTCCCCTTCCTTGCTAAGCACCAATCACAAAACCTCCAATACTGCATGTGATGTCAGCAAAGTTCCTTTTCTGTGTAAAGCATTAAAAGGTGATCACATAGGCATGCAAAAAATACAGATGGATAGGCATTTATAAAGGCACAAAAATAAATGGAAAGGCAACATAAAATGAGATAATGCACAAGCAAGAACAAGTAATGCTTATAACTTAACTTTTTACAGTGCACCTTGAACATCTAAAGCAGGAAGCATGCTACAGAATGCGTGGGTTTGTTAATTTTTCATTGAGCATTGGCCTTCAGAAAGTCATGAGAACAGCCTGATGGAACATATATATTCTTATCCGCAGTGGCTGTACCTGCCATCCTCTTAGCTATGCCTTTGCCTTTGCTACAAATCTTCACATTGTACCATTGCCACTTTTGTTGCTAGTTCAGCACTTACGCCCCCTTAAGGCTCTTTCAAAGCGCTATGATAGTAAAGGCGCACAGGAAGAAATTAACTATGAGGGCCTAGCATTGAGTGATGGATTGTGCCACAGAGAAAGAGATCAGAAATTGGTGATTTTTGAGGGGCAAAGTGGTAATAAAAATGTGGAATGCAACATTTTACTGTATATCTCTGTTTTTGCATGAATAGATTCAATCCCATGCAGGATCATCCCCTGTATCTGCATTTTGCTCTCTGACTATTTGAATCGGGGGCTGTTGATGCAGATGCTTCATTTGGATAAGTCATGATCTAAATGCTTAAGTTATATTCAAAGCCCGAATTACAAAGAAATATAGAAATCTATACATCTCAGATGCTTGTCCATGATTTGCATACATTTATGCGTTTTGCACAGACTTCCAAAAATCTATACATCTCAGATTCTTGCCCATGATGTGCATACATTTATGCATTTTTGCGGATTCACAGACTTCCAAAAAATCTATACATCTCAGATGCTTGTCCATGATTTGCATACATTTATGCGTTTTGCACAGACTTCCAAAAATCTATACATCTCAGATTCTTGCCCATGATGTGCATACATTTATGCGTTTTTGCGGATTCACAGACTTCCAAAAATCTATACATCTCAGATGCTTGTCCATGATTTGCATACATTTATGCGTTTTGCGCAGACTTCCAAAAATCTATACATCTCAGATTCTTGCCCATGATGTGCATACATTTATGCTTTTTTTGCGGATTCACAGACTTCCAAAAATCTATACATCTCAGATGCTTGTCCATAATTTGCATACATTTATGCGTTTTGCGCAGACTTCCAAAAATCTATACATCTCAGATGCTTGTCCATGATTTGCATACATTTATGCGTTTTGCACAGACTTCCAAAAATCTATACATCTCAGATTCTTGCCCATGATGTGCATACATTTATGCATTTTTTGCGGATTCACAGACTTCCAAAAAATCTATACATCTCAGATGCTTGTCCATGATTTGCATACATTTATGCCTTTTGCACAGACTTCCAAAAATCTATACATCAATCAATCAATCAATCACAGAATTTGTAGAGCGCACTACCTACCCGCAAGGGTCTCAAGGCGCTGGGGAGAGAAAGGGGGGGGGGGTGCTGCTACTGGTCGAACAGCCAGGTCTTGAGTAGCCTCCTGAAGGTCAGCAGGTCTTGGGTCTGTCGTAGGCTTAGTGGAAGGGTGTTCCAGGTCTTGGCGGCGAGGTGTGAGAAGGATCTGCCGCCGGTGGTTGTTCTTCGAATGCGAGGGACGGTGGCGAGGGAGAGGTCGGCGGAGCGGAGCTGGCGGTTGGGGACGTAGAAGAAGAGTTGTCTGTTGAGGTAGGCTGGGCCAGTCTTGTGGAGTGCCTTGTGTGCGTGGATGAGGAGTTTGAAGGAGATCCTCCTGTCGACGGGGAGCCAGTGCAGGTTCCTCAGGTGGGGGTGATGTGGCTGTGGCGTGGTATGTCGAGGATCAGGCGTGCCGAGGCGTTTTGTATGCGTTGCAGTCGCTTGATGAGCTTGGCCGGGGCTCCCGCGTAGAGGGCGTTCCCATAGTCAAGTCTGCTACTGACGAGGGCCTGGGTGACTGTCCTTCTTGTGTCTGTCGGGATCCACCTGTAGATCTTGCGAAGCATGCGGAGGGTGTTGAAGCAGGAGGAGGAGACTGCGTTGACTTGCTTGGCCATGGAGAGCGTTGAGTCGAGGATGACTCCCAGGTTGCGTGCGTGGTCGGTGGGTGTCGGGGCTGCTCCCAGCGTCGTTGGCCACCAGGAGTCGTCCCATGCTGAGGGGTTGGAGCCGAGGATGAGGACCTCTGTCTTGTCCGTGTTCAGCTTTAGTCGGCTGATCTTCATCCAATCGGCGACCGCCTTCATTCCTTCATGGAGATTGGATTTGGCGGCGAGGGGTCCTTGGTGAGGGAGAGGATCAGTTGAGTGTCGTCGGCGTAGGAGATAATGTTGAGGTTGTGCTGTCTGGCGATGCGTGCGAGCGGGGCCATGTAGATGTTGAACAGTGTTGGGCTGAGGGAAGATCCCTGGGGTACGCCGCAGATGATCTCGGAGGCTTCGGATCGGAAAGGTGGGAGGCGGACTCTCTGGGTTCTGCCGTCGAGGAAGGAGGTGGTCCATTCCAGGGCCTTGTCTCGGATCCCTGCGTCGTGGAGGCGTGCGCGAAGAGTGTGGTGGCAGACAGTGTCAAAGGCGGCGGAGAGGTCCAGCAGGATGAGGGCTGCGGTCTCACCATTGTCCAGCAGGGTCCTGATGTCGTCGGTGGCGGCGATGAGGGCAGTCTCAGTGCTGTGGTTGCTGCAAAACCCCGATTGGGATGGGTCCAGGATGCTGTTTTCTTCGAGGTATCGGGTTAGCTGTTTGTTGACGATCTTCTCGATGACCTTGGCTGGGAACGGAAGCAGGGAGATGGGCCGGAAGTTCTTGAGGTCTCTTGGGTCCGCCTTGGGTTTTTTGAGTAGGGCGTTGATCTCTGCATGTTTCCAGCTCTCTGGGAAGGTCGCGGTCTCGAAGGAGAGATTGATAACGTTGCACAGGTGGGGTGCGATGGAGCTGCTGGCTTTGTTGAAGATGTGGTGCGGGAAAGGGTCTGACGGGGAGCCGGAGTGTATTGTGCCCATGGTACATCTCAGATTCTTGCCCATGATGTGCATACATTTATGCATTTTTTGCGGATTCACAGACTTCCAAAAATCTATACATCTCAGCTGCTTGTCCATGATTTGCATACATTTATGCGTTTTGCGCAGACTTCCAAAAATCTATACTTCTCAGATTCTTGCCCATGATGTGCATACATTTATGCGTTTTTTGCGGATTCACAGACTTCCAAAAATCTATACATCTCAGATGCTTGTCCATGATTTGCATACATTTAATCGTTTAGCGCAGACTTCCAAAAATCTATACTTCTCAGATTCTTGCCCATGACTTGCATACAATTATGCGTTTTGCACAGACTTCCAAAAATCTATACATCTCAGATTCTTGCCCATGTTGTGCATACATTTATGCATTTTTTGCGGATTCACAGACTTCCAAAAATCTATACATCTCAGATGCTTGTCCATAATTTGCATACATTTATGCGTTTTCGCAGACTTCCAAAAATCTATACATCTCAGATGCTTGTCCATGATTTGCATACATTTATGCGTTTTGCACAGACTTCCAAAAATCTATACATCTCAGATTCTTGCCCATGATGTGCATACATTTATGCGTTTTGCACAGACTTCCAAAAATCTATACATCTCAGATTCTTGCCCATGATGTGCATACATTTATGCATTTTTTGCGGATTCACAGACTTCCAAAAAATCTATACATCTCAGATGCTTGTCCATGATTTGCATACATTTATGCGTTTTGCGCAGACTTCCAAAAATCTATACATCTCAGATGCTTGTCCATGATTTGCATACATTTATGCGTTTTGCACAGACTTCCAAAAATCTATACATCTCAGATTCTTGCCCATGATGTGCATACATTTATGCATTTTTGCGGATTCACAGACTTCCAAAAAATCTATACATCTCAGATGCTTGTCCATGATTTGCATACATTTATGCATTTTGCACAGACTTCCAAAAATCTATACATCTCAGATTCTTGCCCATGATGTGCATACATTTATGCGTTTTGCGGATTCACAGACTTCCAAAAATCTATACATCTCAGATGCTTGTCCATGATTTGCATACATTTATGCGTTTTGCGCAGACTTCCAAAAATCTATACTTCTCAGATTCTTGCCCATGATGTGCATACATTTATGCGTTTTTTGCGGATTCACAGACTTCCAAAAATCTATACATCTCAGATGCTTGTCCATGATTTGCATACATTTATGCGTTTTGCGCAGACTTCCAAAAATCTTTACTTCTCAGATTCTTGCCCATGATTTGCATACATTTATGCGTTTTGCGCAGACTTCCAAAAATCTATACTTCTCAGATTCTTGCCCATGATGTGCATACATTTATGCGTTTTTTGCGGATTCACAGACTTCCAAAAATCTATACATCTCGGATGCTTGTCCATGATTTGCATACATTTATGCGTTTTGCGCAGACTTCCAAAAATCTATACTTCTCAGATTCTTGCCCATGATTTGCATACAATTATGCGTTTTGCACAGACTTCCAAAAATCTATACATCTCAGATTCTTGCCCATGATGTGCATACATTTATGCATTTTTTGCGGATTCACAGACTTCCAAAAATCTATACATCTCAGATGCTTGTCCATAATTTGCATACATTTATGCGTTTTGCGCAGACTTCCAAAAATCTATACATCTCAGATGCTTGTCCATGATTTGCATACATTTATGCGTTTTGCACAGACTTCCAAAAATCTATACATCTCAGATTCTTGCCTATGATGTGCATACATTTATGCATTTTTTGCGGATTCACAGACTTCCAAAAAATCTATACATCTCAGATGCTTGTCCATGATTTGCATACATTTATGCGTTTTGCACAGACTTCCAAAAATCTAAACATCTCAGATTCTTGCCCATGATGTGCATACATTTATGCGTTTTTTGCGGATTCACAGACTTCCAAAAATCTATACATCTCAGATGCTTGTCCATAATTTGTATACATTTATGCGTTTTGCGCAGACTTCCAAAAATCTATACATCTCAGATTCTTGCCCATGATTTGTATACATTTATGCATTTTGCGGATTCACAGACTTCCAGGGAGCATGCCTTGGAAAACTGTAGATTTCCAAGGCACACTCCTACTGGCTTACACTAACCGATGCATGTTGCCTACAGTAACGCATGGATTTGTTTCCTCTTTATTTTCCACATGGGAACTATTTCTCCATGTGAAGACTAGCGTTTAACAACACCCCTGCCATCAGCAAACCCAATTTTCACACTTTACCCAGACATGTTTAGCACGAAAGTGTAGCAGGCGAGCTGAATTTGAAAACCCTCTGGGAATGTTCGCGAATATGCAAATTTATGTGTTCACCATACTCCCAAAGGCCACTCCCCTGTCCCTCCCATGTTAACATATGTGTTCCTATTGCTGTGCTTGGATCTATAATTATGGAAATTGGAAGGTTTACCATGTAAGTGACATCTGAGATGTGCAAAGGACTGACAACATTAGTCTGTGCCTGAGAGTTCCATAATCCTGATACTAAATGAAGGTGAGTACAGCACAGATGTTTTCAAGACCTATTGCTTACACTATGCATGAAGTGGGCTTTGGTCAGCCCCCTTCAATCATTGGTCTATTTGGATCACCCTCAAACGGGCATAGGTATCAAGGTATCAGTCATACAATGTCAATCACATCTGAGATCAGCCCACAGGAGTATTTCTTTCTCACCATCATGGTGTTAGCTCATTACCGTTCTGCCTCCTATGGAGTGCTCACAATTAAAAAGCGTGGGGGCCATTTTACATCTAAACATACACTCCGCCATCACAGTTATGTCACATTCATCTATTCACTTTAATTAGCTCATACATGCATTGTACACAGAAAGCAGCATTTTGTCACTGCAGTAGGCATTTTTCAAAGCTTTTATCATGACTTGAGTGTGAGCCTGAGTGTAACATGGCCTCCTATCTGCTTTTTTTCTTTATCACACTAGGTGGTCATCTTAGAGTTAGGCCATTTAGATGTGATAAAAAGCAATTAGAAGGTGTAAGAGATGGACATATGTTATTATTTGGGTACCTGAATGCAAATACATTAAGGCAGGGCTATAATGAAGTCTATCGAGAGACTTCATTATAATTCGGCCAATACCACCGCCACCAATGTCTCTATGACCACAGCCAACACCAATACCACCGCCACCAATGTCTCTATGACCACAGCCAACACCAATACCAACGCCACCAATGTCTCTATGACCACAGCCAACACCAATACCAACGCCACCAATGTCTCTATGACCACAGCCAACACCAATACCAACGCCACCAATGTCTCTATGACCACAGCCAACACCAATACCAACGCCACCAATGTCTCTATGACCACAGCCAACACCAATACCAACGCCACCAATGTCTCTATGACCACAGCCAACACCAATACCACCACAACCAATGCCACACCACCAAGTGCTGAAAAAGCCAATAGGGTCACCTTTGAAGTGCCTTCGCATGGAAACAGAGTTTCTCCATTCCTGTGTTTGTATTCATTTTTACATTAAACCCTGATCTATTGGCTTTGCCATTGCTTGGTTCACTCACGATCACAACAAGTTTTGAGCACGAGGTCATTAACAACTTTTCTTCATCCAGCTTCACACACTTGAATTATCCGAGTGAGGTGATCCAGAATTTACACGACCCTTCCTAGGATTTCCATGTAGGTTTGTAATGTATAGTATTGTATTGTATTTATATAGCGCTTACTACCCCTGACGAGGCATCAAAGCACTTTTCAGTGAGTAGCACGCTACTCTGGAACCCGAAAAGGATTAGTGGTGGATTAGTAAAATTTTAGTTAATTTGAGCGGGAGACATGGGAGTCAGTTAGTTGGATTGAAAAGGAGAATGGGAGGAATAGAAGAAGGAAGAGTCTAGGAAGTGTTTATTGGGAGATCATAGTAGTAACATGAGGTGTGGGATGAGATAGAGGAGGGAAGAATCTGTAGAAAGAGATTAGGGAAATCATAGTAGTAAAATGAGTACTATGACATCATCAATAGCCACACTCCTGTTCCAGAACACCTTCCCGACTCAACAAGTTCCCGACTACAGTAATTTTGCACATGCAACAAAAACACAAAATACATAAGTATCAAATCAGCTTCAACATTTCAGATGTGCTGCAAAAGAACATATACGTGTACATTTTAACCCACGCGTCCCAACATTTAATTTAGCCTGAGGGTCACATAGGTGGCACAGGGATGATTTAAGAACTTACATTTAGGTTTAATAACGTTGTTTTTATTTTATTATGCTTATGGCTGCAAATGCTACAGTTTTGTCCTTTATTTTTTTTTCTAACGCAAAAATGTGAAATTCGTGCTACCCTGGCTGGAACTGATGCCCTGCTCTCACGTTATAAACACAGTTTTAGATGACCTTACAATTTGAGGTGCTTTCAAGAATGGCTCATGTGGGGTCCTTGCCACCCCCTATGCCCTGTGGAAGTGTCTCTGTGCAGGCAGAAGGCTGGTCCCACGAGAAGGGGCGCTCAGTGCTTACCTGCGCTTGAGTGAGTGCCGAGAGGGTCGGTGCAGTTCCCTCTGCTCTGAAGTCTGAATTCTTCTGCTCCACCAGACAGACGTCTAGTTACCAGTTCTAACAAAAGCCCAGGATCAAGTGTTCAAACACAAAAATGCCAAGTGAGAGAGGAGTGCCAGGGCTTGGGACAAAGTGAAAGGCAGAGAGAGGCAACGGAACAGAGAAAAGAATGAAAGACAACCAGAGGGAGAAGGAAGGAAAGAGAAAGCAGTGACGGCTCCAGGCAGGCGATGGAAAACGAAAGAATGAGGTTAGAGGCAGACAGTGTGTGATACAGAGAACAAACAGACATCGATACGTGCACAGACACGTGCAACACCCACACACACAGTATGGATATGTATATGTATACATATCCGTATGCAAACTGATGACCAGGTACACAGATGTCCAAGAACACACACAGAGCAACAAATCTACCTGAAAACATGCGTCCACCGTCCACCAGACATACAGGCACCCATGCACACAGGTTTACAGGCACACAGACCACCCGACCTACTAGTACACATGCTCACAGATCACCAGCCACACACTCACCCAGGCGCAAAAAGGTTTACAGACAGGCCTACCAGTATGCACACACACATGCAACACACGAGCTATCACGCACGCAGAAGACACAAAGACACACACAACGCATCCACACACTCACAAACGCTGCCAGCCAGCGCACGTGCAGGCATACACAGATGGGCAGGGTTACACACAGAACCCTGCTTCAAAGTCACCTGCCACATTGCTTTCTGTTCTTGGAGACCTAAATCTCAGTGCAAACAACCATCAATCACGCACCTTCTTTTCTTGTATTCTCTCCCATCACTCACCGCTTTCAGTGGTTAATATGTAAGGAAAAGAAGAAAAAAAGTGCCGGGGCTCTCGTCAGGAGGCAGCTTGCACCTGCCCATTTCACCTGTTAGCCCCGTCTAAAATAGAACAAACTTCTAACCATGAAAGCGGGGCGAGGAGGTGGCATAATGGCCAGAGCTGCCGACTTCTGAGCTGCGGAACCAGGGTCGGGTCTAGGAGTCAGCTCAACATACTGTAATTCTGGGCAAATCACTTAATCTCCCCCGTAAATGAATGTGTCCTTAACTGGTGCTCATGAAAAGTGATGGCGATTGAGTGCCGGTGCTGAGCACCAGAAATTAATCACTGACTGATTTAGACCATTTCCACCTCGTCACACACCCACACCGAAACCCCATGAATCTGACACTAATCTCTAAGAAGCTTACTCATGCTCTGCCCACCAGCGCCCATCCCACCACCCAAACCCCTCTCAAACTTAAACCCTTCTGTCCATGGCCTTCACGAGGCCTCTGTTTTTCGAGAAGGGAGTTGCAGACTCCAGTTAGGGTTTGCAAACCCAGCGGGAGTTCAGCAAGGGCCCCCGAGTCTGTGTGGGTTAGTAGGCCTTGAACCAGAGTTCACCGACTCATGGGGGGGGCAAAAGTGGGCCACCAGCTCTGGGGTTTGCGGGTACCGTCGCTGGGGTTTGCAGATACCAATGCAGGGTTCGCGGATACCGATGCAGGGTTCGCGAATCAGAGGGGTGCTGGGGTTCCCTTTCTCAAGGTTTGTGAACCCTGCGATCCAAAGTTTTCATTTATTCCATTTTAACCTAGGGGTTGGAGGATGCTCCCCTGCCCCCTTATGGCTTCTTTCACTATTTTTTCCCAATAAGCTGGGACTGAGCCCCGCGTCCTACTATAGTGGTGGTTGCAACAGATCTCAGGGCATTCAGTCCAAAGCTTCGGGTCCTCGGGATCAGGTTTTGAACTACGGACCCGGAGAGGACAACTTGAAAAAAAGCTCTTTCATCCAAAAGATTAGATTATTTTTTATAATCGTTTGCAGATGGTCCATGAATGGGTCCTCGAGGAACCCGGGTTCACAGAGTCTAGTAACCTCCTAAGCCTTTCAAACCCATCCTGAGATATTTTTTAAACTACAGAACAGATTCACACCAAACCAAGTAAAGACATTTCCTTGAGTAAAGTTCTACGTTACTTTACCAAAGTAGATTGCAACTTTCAGTTCTTTCACACTGGTGGGCATTCTAAAGTTTTTCCTTGTGCATGTTGCCAAGTAAACGACCCATGCAGTAAAGCTTTGTAGTGAGCCAAGAGAGAATAGGATAGCTTCATTTAAATCAATGCCTTGTTACCATTGTCCTTAAAGACTTTATTCTGCCTTCTTAGGAACAATGAAAGAAGCAGATGCTGTTTGAATAATGCTGTAAAGAAGCTAAGATCCATTCTTGAAGTTTGATGCTTGTAGCCAAACCAGTCACAAAGATATCCTTTCCAATTGCGATACCACTTGGCGCTTATTTCTATATCATTTCTGGATTAGTTGTTAGCATTTATAAAGTGGAAACTTAAAAAGCTGTGTTTGAAATAAATAATTTGAAAATCCAAAAGAAACAGATCAAAAGAAGATAGAAGAGAAAGGATTACACTTGTACAGTGAACACTAATCAGAGCTGGAAAGCTACCAACTCCTGTAAGCTAATATTTGCACTAGTTCACACAGCGTGTATAAATAAAGGGAGCGACCCCACTGCCCAAGAGACAGGGTACCACAAGTAAATGAAAATGAGGGCTCTCTTGGGACTCCCGAAAGGTTATCTCCAATTTCCTACATTCATACATACACCTCTTCCATTAAACCATACCATAATACAACTACAATTTATGATGGACCCAATAAAACAATTATAATATACACAATGATACAAAACCACAATATATACTATAAGATATATTTATATTTATTCAAATACAAAGAAAAAAATTTTCACCAGTAAATTAAAAATATTACAAATTAAGCAAAATCACAGATACATCCATAAAAAATACCACATATACAATGTACAGGAGACAAAAGAGTAAAAATGTGAACAAGATCACAACATCATAACAAGGTTATTCCAAAATGAATCCGTTTCATAAATCAGTTCAATGCCCATAAGTAGATTCCTGTATTGGACATGAATACGTTCCTTGGATATAACCGTTTATTTAAACAAGGGCGTCGACGCGTTTCGGTGGTATTGAATTAATAAAAAACCACCTTCCTCAGGACACACTTAATATTTGTCTCTCATTAGATATGAAAACATTGTTAAAAACCTAATACAAAAAAACATAAAAACATAAATATCACAATCCACAATATATTACATAACACAACATATGAAAAAATGCATTGAAAATTAACATTATCGTAGGTTACAATCATTTATTAAATCAAAGTGTTATAGATAATTGTTTATAGAGTCCATTTCTTCAAGGTTTAACTAACATAAACCAAAGGGGATGATGGACGGAGTGTTGAACATTGCAAGCACTCACCCCCAGTCAACTGATCTGGGTTTAATCCATCATCATTCTTTAGCTCACTCCGACGCCCCAGTTCAGACATGGCCATATGCAAATCAGTCTGACCCTGTGCCTCATGGGAACAGTCCAGCCCGAACTGCCAAGCCATGTCTTCCCTGGACCGGAAACAAGCATCCTGGGACCGGTTTCTGGCTTACAGCCGTCATCAGCCAGGCTATCTTGAATCCAGTGGCAAAGTGAGCAAGGGACCCACGTCTGGGCATACCCTGCCAACTTAGGGGCGAACATAGCAAAACCAAAGGGGATGATGGACGGAGTGTTGAACATTGCAAGCACTCACCCCCAGTCAACTGATCTGGGTTTAATCCATCATCATTCTTTAGCTCACTCCGCCACCCCAGTTCAGACATGGCCATATGCAAATCAGTCTGACCCTGTGCCTCATGGGAACAGTCCAGCCCGAACTGCCAAGCCATGTCTTCCCTGGACCGGAAACAAGCATCCTGGGACCGGTTTCTGGCTTACAGCCGTCATCAGCCAGGCTATCTTGAATCCAGTGGCAAAGTGAGTAAGGGACCCACGTCTGGGCATACCCTGCCAACTTAGGGCGAACATAGCAAAACCAAAGGGGATGATGGACGGAGTGTTGAACATTGCACTCACCCCCAGTCAACTGATCTGGGTTTAATCCATCATCATTCTTTAGCTCACTCCGCCACCCCAGTTCAGACATGGCCATATGCAAATCAGTCTGACCCTGTGCCTCATGGGAACAGTCCAGCCCGAACTGCCAAGCCATGTCTTCCCTGGACCGGAAACAAGCATCCTGGGACCGGTTTCTGGCTTACAGCCGTCATCAGCCAGGCTATCTTGAATCCAGTGGCAAAGTGAGCAAGGGACCCACGTCTGGGCATACCCTGCCAACTTAGAGCGAACATAGCAAAACCAAAGGGGATGATGGACGGAGTGTTGACTAACATAAACCACATCATGCAATACTCCCCTTTATTCATACATTCACATTCGTTTACTAACACACATATTCCTTAACATGCCTACAAAAATTTAAAACACACATCATACCTACCTACTTAATGTTAAAAGTATCCTATGGCCGTTATAGATCACTCTATAATTTTAATCGACCAATGGTAGCCGCACACTTCAGCTAATATCTATCATAAAACAAATATAAATTGTTATTAGAACCTCAATGGGGTGTCTATTAATAGCAGAGCCTTTTAATAATAGAGGCCTACGGGATTATTCCCACTTGTCCCATCGGATCTCATACCTGATTAAAAATCCATAAATGCGAACTGTAAAGGAGCACCTCAGTACTTGTCATCTACAGGCGAAAATAATAATCTTGCTCTTAAGCATACAACAGATGTCTGTATAAAGGAAAAGTAAGAATAACAAATCAGTCCCCACTATGACCCATTCATTGCTAGCCTTTATTCTTATTATATTTGTACGGAAAGAGTCACTCACCCCATGAAGCTTTATAAGGGGTGTTTCACTCCGGCAAGAGCTCCAAACTCTGTTTCGTTTTAAAACACTCGTAGTGGTACTGGAGCCTCCAATATAAGAATAAGAAACCACCGACTTGGGTCTAAAGTGGCGGCAATTGAGCCTAGGGTAACAAAAATACATAAAAACCCACACTTGTAATGTATTAATGGAAGCTTGCTAGCATTTGCAAAGATTCGTATTGGTTAAATTTAAAGCTACATCCACTATATCCTCTCCGTTATTTATGTGTATATATACTATTTAACCCGATGTACAAGGCTTCGTCTCGTTAACCTAGACTCTAGCTAATGAAGCGTCTTTTTATTCAACGAAACAACATATCAGAGGAAATAGTACCGGTTATAACGCCAGTACCTGTTATTAACATAAACGAATCGGTGGCCCACTGATAGTATATCTAGATATAACCCCCGCATTCAATGCTATCACGAGTGCTTTCACTTAAAAGAATGGCGCCATTCGAAATTAAATGCCTGATGACGCACCCTATGTTTATTGCTATGCGAGATTACGATCTAAGTTCAAACCCATATTTACCTTGGGATTTGCAAAGACTTTCCTCCGTACCGTCGCCCTCTCAGTCAGCGATCGGATAAAGATGTAGTGTTCAAACGCCGCTTTTTAAACCAACTTCTTAAGGCAGAACACCTGATAAAATTACGTCATTCCTAACGCGACCGTTCTGCACCGAAAAATATTAAAGCGGCAAGTGCTTATGTCCGGGACCGAAGGGCCCCACCTCTACCTAATCCTCATTAAAGGGGCATTAGCATGGTTCATATATCTCAAAATATAAATAACTGAATCGCTCCTCCGTGGACTACAACGAATGCCTAATATATAATATATAATATATAATATAAAATAATCGCCCCGTGCCGGTATACAAAAATAATATATTACCGCCACATGAATACATCTCCTTAAATTATTCCGATGTCATAGAGCAACGATCTAATGATAAATATCATATCAACATCCCATATATAATCTGGACCTAAACCCTGATCTAGAGAGGCTAACCTCGTATTTAGCACAAAACTCATGTATAGAAGAGTATTTACAATAAATATCTTAATTTGGCTATATGGAATAAACGGAGTAAACCTGCCCACACCAAGCTGCACGAACGCGGTAGGGTACGGCCGGTACATATCCCATCGCAATTCAAGCAGCCAGTATGGACACAGATCCTCCAAATAAAGACCAACATTACTAGAGCCCACTACCAAGGAATGCACTATTCTATAAGTCTCATCCAATCCTCCTTTGTATTCAAACCTCCTCTAATGGTGTTTAGAATAGAGATATACCACTGCTCGCGATTTTTTCTTTTTAATGTCAAGTCACCCCCTCTCCTATTACCCTCAATTCGTTCTATAATGAACCATTTAAAATCAGTACCTGTGTGTTTTTTTTCATTAAAATGGTCCATCAAAGGGGCATTTACTTTTTTATTTTTAATGGCCGATCTATGTTCCAATAGGCGAATTCGGAGTTCTCTTGCCGTTTCGCCAACATAGCCTAAATTGCATGGGTTTTACTTCTGCAATTGTTCAATGTTTTAGAAGTGAGGGTGTATTTATTATAAATTAAATCTTTTCCTACTTTACACTGATCGCACATTAGACAACTGCTGCATCTATAATTCCCAACAGCTTGAGTACCCATTATGGTACGTTGATTAAATTTGGGCCCTTCTCTGTAGGTATGTATCAATTCCTTCCTCAAATTGTTATTTCTTTTAAACGCAAACAGTGGTTTTTCAAGAGTCACCAATTGGTTATCATTAAGAATACTCCAAGTAGAGTTAATTATATTCTTAATTTTGTTACTTTTTTATTGATGTATCTGTGATTTTGCTTAATTTGTAATATTTTTTATTTACTGGTGAAATTTTTTTCTTTGTATTTGAATAAATATAAATATATCTTATAGTATATATTGTGGTTTTGTATCATTGTGTATATTATAATTGTTTTATTGGGTCCATCATAAATTGTAGTTGTATTATGGTATGGTTTAATGGAAGAGGTGTATGTATGAATGTAGGAAATTGGAGATAACCTTTCGGGAGTCCCAAGAGAGCCCTCATTTTCATTTACTAGTTCACACAGCAACAAAACACTCTATTTGATATGGACATGCTGCGCAGTTGGACTTAACTCACAGCAATTTGCTGTTTTGTTTATGAGTTTTTACTTTTTTCTTTGAGGCTTACCACTAGTGCATCCAAAACTACATTTAAAATGACCTCCACGAGATTCAGCGATCTTTCACAATCTGTACAACTAGACGTACTTACATACGTAGACAAACAAAACTCAGACTACGTAGTGGCATTTCCATAGGAAAAGCATTTTTTGGTTTGCTAATAACATTCGCACCGTTTGACAAATTTTGACGAAACGTTCCAAAAAAGGTTCACCCACCTCAGCTACTTCCTGGAAAGTTTTGGGGTGATCCGTCAAGCTGGAGCCGATAAAAGGGTTGTCCCAAAACATGCTTTTTTAATTCATTTTTTTCGTAGGTAAATTAGACACAGCTACTGCCAAAACGGCTGAATGGAATTACACTATATTTGGCACAAAGTAAGATCTTGGTCCAGAAATGTGCTTTTGTGATTTGGTGTACTTCTGTTCAGTATTTTCAGATAAATTAAGGTTAAAAAATATAGATATTTCACACCAAGAATGATCTGTGGAGCCGACAGATCTCAAGCTGCAAAATGATTGCGATGGCAGCCATTTTAGTGCTCAGGAACTCAGTCCCCTGTCTTAGAAAAAAGTAAAAACAAAACAAATAGGGGGGCACGGTATGAATACCCTGCCGCCCTGGGGCCAAAAACAGATTTTTTTTTTAAATCGGCGCAGTGGATCCATCGAAGATCTGCATCACCAATTAAAAAAATGGCAGCATCCCGACTTTGATAAAGAAGTCTCCTGGTCCGGGGTGGGGAGGCAATGCAAACACATTTTTGGGGGATGGGCGCCCGTCCCACCATTCAAAGCCTTCAAGAAACCCCAGGGACCCCCATCTCTGGGCCATATTTACAGTTAAGGGGGTGGGGGTTTGCATTCCCGCCTCCAAGCTGCCAAGAGGCCCCGGGGACCTCCTCCCTGGGGCCATATTAACAATTAAGGGGAGGTGGGCATGATGACCCCATCCCGAGCCTCTATGAGGCTCCAGAGCCCCCTTCCCCCAGGGCTGTATTAAAAACTAAGGGGAGGGGGCGTGTAGCCTCCCTCACAAGCCATATTAGGGCCCCAGGGACCCCATCTACCTGTGTACTGCGGGGTGGGTAGGGCACTCATGGGGGGTAGAGCGCCAAGCCCACACCACACACTGTGATGCCATCTTACTTTACATTAAAAAAGCATAGAAATTCACTGAAAAAGAGAAAGGCTAAAGTGACGTTATAGTTAGGAATTGTGATAATAAGTTACTTAACAGTAAATAAATCTTAGAAATTCACTGAAAAAAACAAAGGTGAAAGGGACATTAGAGTTAGGTGAAAATGTCAGTTAAAACATACTGTTTTAAACAAACAAGACCACTGAAATTCACTAGTTATAGTTATCTCAAGTAACTATAACTCGTGCCCTAAAGTAACTATAACTCACGCCCTCACCATGCACTGCTAACCACCTCCAATATTACATCAATGACATCATTGATGACAACACTGGGCGCGAGTTATAGTTACTTCAAAAGCATATAGTTAAGCTTGCACGAAGGCCATCGTGATATTTTTGCCACCAAGAGACTGCTTCATAAGAAAGTGTGGTTTCCTTTTCTTGACAATATTTTGGAGAACATTCTAAGAATGTTTCAAGTATGCCAGAGTTTAAAGAAAGGCAATTCACTAGAATTAGTCCGGATACCTCATCTGCCCTTCAACCTCTGGAGTGAGGTGGACATCGATTTTTTTGATCTATTGCCACAGAACGTTTTACTTGACTTAGATGCGTTTTTAACTTTTCCAGAAGTAATGACAATCCCCAGCACATCAGCAGAAGTTGTTGCACCTGCTGATCTTCTCTACTTTTGGAATATCAATTGGAAATGATCCTCCTCTCTATGACAAAAACTTCAAGAACTTTGCTACCTTGTTTCACAAAATTACTTATCTGTGGTCACCAACTAAGGGCATTGAGGAGGATTTTATGGAAACCTTTAAAAAGGCGCTTCAGATTGTCAAAGCCACACTCTTGCCCATCTCTGAGGTTCTGTAACTTTCTATGACTATTTTGACTCTCCGTAAAGAACCACAGGTGTCTCTCCAGAACAACAGATATTTGGAAGGAAAGTCTGGCCACACATACTACACTTTTCAGAGGAAGGATCTCATCCTATATATGAAAGTCTGCTTCAGCTTGATTCATTCCAAAAACAGACCTTGGCTGACCAGAAGAGTGGAGCTCAACCATCCAGACTCTGTCAAGGAGACAGGGTTCTGGTTAACTCTAAGGGCATCTGGAAGGATCGTACCAACTTTGAACTACAGCCATATGTAGTCACCGGTATCAAAGGGTCCATGATTACTGTATGGAGAGATGGCCATATTACAACCTGTAATTCTTCATACTTTTGCATGGTAGAAGGGGATTTCTGTGATCTGCAATGAACAAAGGAGACATCAGATCTTGACATATCTCTTGAAGAAGAACTCTTTACCTACCTTGATGATGTGGATGATTCTGATTTGATATCTAATAGTCCTCCCTCAACTACTGCTCAAGATACTGATGGAGCAAGGACTCACAAATGAGACTTGCTCGGATACAATCTCCTCACAGTATTAATTTATTAAACTTGTATTGTTCGTACTAACTCTTGCATACACTATATAAATAGCAAGGAAGCTTGCCTATGTGTTTAAACTAACGAATAACGCTTGTCTTTTTCTAAAATGGCCGCTAAAACGCGGGAACTTTACTGCGCATGTCTCAACCATATCACGTGTTGTGACGTCTTTCTTTGCTTGGTGGGAAACTCCTGCTTCTGCGTAGTGTGCATTGAAATGGCTGCTTGATGTTTTCACATGCTACAGCTTGCTCTCGTGTTATAATCAATTTGTCGTTTCTCTAACGCTATTAATGCGGGATAGAATTTATAAGTAAATGGGAATAGAATAGAAAGAGTGGGTATACAGTGAAACATTTTATTTGTGATTTTAATATTTTCTTCTTTGCTTTTATTAGTTCGTAAAATTTGGGCCTCGGGTTTGGTGAACTGAAAACTCGTATGACAATGATCCTGCGCATGCGTCCTGCATGACTGCCCAGAGAGAAAAGGATGAAGTCAACCTGGACGTCGTCCAAGGCCATGACCTGATGGCCGACACCGCTGTACCCATGATGTACCAGCTGAATTGCAACAATGTATATGAATTATGTATAAAATTTGTCGTGAGACGGGTGGGAAATAAAGCAAATGTAATAAAATTGATGGGCGGTATTTTAAAACAATAGACTTTAAGAAATCGAACCAAATCAATATGGTGTGAGGATCAACCCCTGTCCCTGTCCAATCAGAAATAGTGGTCCCATATTTTTGCAACATTAATGGGAGGTACATGGGCGTAGAAGGGTATAATAGATATAGAATTAGCTAATTAGTTTAGACTAGAGGCTAGCAGAGCAGCTGACAAGAACTAGGCGTTCTTCGAGACTAGAAGCAGACAGGCAGAAGCTCCAGACCGACAAGCTGATCGATTGCAGACTGAACTGCTGTCCAGAGAGGTCCTGAGGAGGGGGTGGCGGAGTCCATTAGAAGGAAGGCCCGGGAGAATCGAGGAGAAGCCGAGTATCAGAGAGGGGAACGACGCAGGCGTCGTTGGTAGAGAGGTCACCGGTCCTGTCCTGAACCTGGAGGAGGTCTTTGCTCTTCATCCTTCCTGGGTCCTATCTTTTCCAACTCCTTGGCCAAGGGGTTTGGTTCTCGCACTTTAGGTAAATATACCTGCAACGTTTGGTTGCGCTGCTGTCTCTATCTTCTCCTTTCTGAGGGACCGTCATTGATCAATAATTATTATTCTATGCTTCATCCTTGATATGCGACTGAGTATCATGTGGTTCTGTATTTACTCTGCTAAAATCTTTAGATAAACATTTTAAAACTTCCTGACTCAGTGGTTATTTCAGGATTATGTACTGTAATGAATGTCACTCATTTTAAACTTCCCAATTAGCAAAGGATTCATTGGTAAGTCATTACTCTTCAATCAGAAAGGTAATTGGTAGCAGGGATTTTGATAAAGAGTACAACTGACTTCCCAGTGTAAGTATTAGCGTAGTATGAATGTATGGGCCCCAGTGAGTATTTGGTGTATGAATGCTGTTTGCTAATATCGCGCTGGATCAGTTTTCTGGTTATCAGAGGATGGTTGTACTTTGTTAATTGGGTAATGAGAGTTTTATTTTTTTGAACTAACATCCGTGTGTTTAAAAGTTTGTTTTATGTTGTCCAGAAATCCCCGGGGAAAAGTTGAATAGCGGATGGTAAGTGGAAACCATACTGCAGTGAGGTTATCTGTCAGGCAGAAATAGTACTGAAAAGTTAAGCAGGGCTATCAGTACTTGTTAGGGACTCTATGCGTGTGAATAATAGCAAAGGAATACGCTGATAAAATTTGATGGTATATCACCTAGAAAGGGTAACATTGAAGAAGTAACGGGTATTTCTGAAGCTTGTGTGAAGAGTAAACGGAAGGGTTTTACTCGTAGTGTGTGTTTAGTAAAACGGAAAGGTTTTTACTACGTGTGAGAGAAACTATCTTTTCGAACTTAGAGAAACTGGCACAATAGCGAATGTTTTATGTTGTTACTGAAATTTAAGTAAAAGTCGTAGAGAAAATAAAGTTTTGCGTACGATTTTGTAAAGGGAGGGTCAGTTGCCGGAGAGGGAGCTGACGTCACAGGTGCCGCGCTGGGATTGGTTGAAACAGCAGGCGTGGAAAGACTCTTGTAAAGGAGGGGTCAGTAGTCAGGAGTGGTACTGACGTCACAGGTGCCGCGCTGGGATTGGTCGAAAACAGCAAGGGACAGAGAAAGGAGCAGATTGTAAAGGAGGGGTTGGTAGACAAACGTCACAGAAAGGCCGCGCTAGGATTGGTTCAGAAACAGAAGTTAGACGAAATTTGATTGGTTGTTACCATAGAAGCTGAATTCTTAGTGGATAGGAGATTGTATGTTAAAACGAGACCCAACTTTAACAGGAACTCGTCCGGATAGGAGATATCTAGGCTTTGCAGAATATAATTTTATACATCGAGATTTACCCAAGATGTACGGAGAAAAGAGAAAAATGTCATTTCTACAAAAGATTAAGAATTATTTTAAAAAGGATAAACCAATCAAAACTTGGGAAGGAATTATCATTCCACCAGCTAAAATGCCCGCTTCATTCATGATGATGGAGAGAGGTTATCATACTTGTGTATGGATAGAGAATTGGATGGAATATAGCAAAAATGATGGAATATTAGCATTTCCCAAGAATGGTACTTTTAATGGGAGAATTCTTCAAAATTTGAGATTGAGGATGAATGACTTAGAACCCAGACCTAGATTAACTCAATAGGAAGCCTTAGAGGAATGGGAAACCGAGGCATTTGAGCGTGACCGATCCAGGAGTAATAGGGGTTATCGAGGATTTTTTCCTAGGAACCATAATGAGTCAAGGGAAGGTCAGATGAAACAGTGGAGAAGAGCAATGCTTACAGAGGGTCTGTATCCAATATTAATGGCAGATGAGCCATTAGAGAGCAAATGCACAGAGAAGACAAAACACTTGACTAGATTTGGAGATTCCGAAGATGAGTTTATGGAAGAGATATTAAAGAACCCGCCACCATATCAGGAAGGGACAGGTGGATGCATCCCAAGTGCACCACTGTTAAGGACACCATTGGTTCCACAAGTATTGCATGATTCCCCAGCTAGTAGGGTACTTCACGACAAAGAAAAGGAAGCCATAGATAAAAACAGAGCAGAATTGATACAGAAAGTAACACAATTAAGTGTTCATCCTGATTCACTAACCATACCTGTAACGATTGGTCCAGTGGTTCCCTTATATGGTGACAAAGGAAATTACCAAAAACCTTTAGTTATGCCTACTCCTGTGAATGTTCCTAAACCTGAAGCAGTAGAAATGGTTGAGGATCATTTTAGTGATTGTGAATCTATGATTTCATTAATGGACTTACCCATTCGAGATTCTGTAAATAGTACCCCCAGAAGGGCTACACCTGGTTGCTCAAGAGATGTAAACATAATAACTTCATCGGGAGCAAAAAGTGCCACAGTAGTAACACCAGAAGACTTAGAAAGGTGGGCACAAGGAGCAGACAAACAGAGCACACCCCCAAAGATCATGGACATTTATAAATTGAAGGTCGAATTGGAAGAAATAATAGCAGGAAATGTAGGGTTAGATCGCCTAAATACATACGATGAAGAAGAGCTATTGTTCGTGTGCAGGAGTATCACAAGAAATGTAAAATTATTCCATGAAAAATTATCAGATTTAGCTTTGCAAATGGGAATTGAAATAGGGAGGTCAAAATTGCTACAGAAACCCTATAGAGCAGATTTTTCAGACAAAGATTTAGAAAACATGAATGCCTCCGGAAGAAAATTACAAATAAAGGAATTAATGACAGTTTTACAGAAATGGGGAGACCTAGATAAATGGAGAATTAGGTGGGCCAAGAAAAAGGAAGAGGCACGATCCAGTAGAACAGCATCTGAATATCTAATGAAGGAAACAGGGAAAGCAGATCAAATGTACCCGATGCGAGAAGTTCCAGGAGGGGGATATGTACATGTCCCATGGAGCAGACAGGATATTTTGTCATTTACGAATGATTTTCCAAAATTGAGAGAGAAGCCAATTGAATGGTACAAGCAAGTTGAGAGGTTTGTGAAGGTGTCTAAGGTATTGTTGAAGGATTTGGATGGTTTGTTTGACATAGTGGTACCTGCCGATTTGTGGACAGATTGTAAAATAACAGTTGATTGGCCTAGTGAAGAGTATCCTAGAGATCCAAAGACAGGTGCCCCGTCAAATGATGTAATGAGAAAGTATCAACAGGTAATAACCTACCTGAAAGGGAAAATACCACCGAAAGAAACAGATTGGGTGAAAATAGATAGAACTACCCAAGAAGCCAGTGAATCGGTACACGCCTATTATGAGCGTTTATTGCAGGTATTCAAGCAGTATAGTGGCTTTGAGGATATTGGAGATAAAAACATGAGTCAGTTTGTTTACCGATTTGTTTATGGCCTGAAGCCAGAGATTTGTCAGATGATTAAGCAGCACATGTTGTGTTGGCAGGGGAAACCGATCGACGAGATCTTGAAATATGCGAAATATTGTGGAGATGACATTGAGGACAGGCACAAGAAATTGCAGGAGAAAGTAATGTGGGCTCAGGTGAAAATGGCCGAGAAACAGGGAATTAATTTGGATAATCCGAGTGAAAATCAGGGAAAGGATTCTGGAACGAGTGGTGACACTGGGAACGGTGGAAAAGTGAGAGGACGAATGAGCAGAGAAGAGGCTAAAAAGAAATTTCCTTGTCATGGATGCGGAAAATTGGGGCATTGGAAGGATGAATGTAAAAAGATTTGAAATAATAATGGCCCAAATCAAAATTTAAATCCACAGACGCAGAATGACTCACAGCAGGGTGTAAATCCTCAGAGTCAGTTGCCTCCTGCACCTATTCAGGGTAATATAAGCAGAGCAAAGCACGGTACAGACGTCGGATATCAAGGAGGAAGTGGTAAGAATGATTATATAACATCACAATTTCTTTTACAGGACGACTTCTGTTCCTATAGTCAGTGACGGTGCCTAGGAGAGGGGGAGAAGGAGTGCGTACTTGGCGCATCCTTACCGGTAGATCAGTCAGGTCCATATGTTGAAGGGAATGTAAAAGGTAATGATATTACTTTCCTTTTGGACACTGGTGCTACCAGGTCTACTGTGAGAACAGCAGACATCCCAGACCTTCCTCTCTCTGGAGAAGCTATCCAAGTTGTGGGGGTGGCGAATCGAAAGATTAGAACACCTCTTACCGAACCAATGGAAGTAAAAATCGGAAACTTTAGAGAAATGCATCAATTTGTAGTGTGTGATTCCAGTCCAGTAAATTTATTGGGCCGAGATTTGTTATGCAAAATGAATTGCACAATTTTCTGCACACCGGATGGTGTGGCAGTTCAGACCCCAGATGAAGATCATGTATATAAGTTTATGATTGCAAAACAAGGTACAGAAGTAGATGAGATGTTTTCTTTGATAACAAAAGACGAGTTGCCAGAAGAATTAAAAACTGCTGTAAACCCCATGGTATGGGATTTCACGGGAAAGGAAGTAGGACTTATGGCCAAAATAGACCCAGTTAAAATTGTTGTAAAAGAAGGTGCGATTTTCCCAAATACCAGACAATACAAAATGAGTGCAGAAGTAAAAGCAGGAGTCATTGAAGAAATAAACAGAATGGTAAAACAAGACATATTAAAAGAAGTAATGAGTAGCCCTTGTAACTCACCAATCATGGGACTGAAGAAACCTAGTGGAAAATATAGGATTGTTCAAGACCTGCGAAAAATAAATAAAATTGTGGAACCTTGTTGTCCTATAGTGCCAAATCCTGCAGTAATTCTATATCAGATTCCTTGGAGTGCAGGATGGTTTACTGTGATTGATTTGTGCCAAGCATTCTTTTCAATACCCTTGCATCCAGATAGCCAGTATCTTTTTTCATTTAAATTTGAGAACAAAGTCTATGTATGGAATCGTGTTCCTCAGGGGTACACGGAAAGTCCTTCCATCTTCAATCAGATATTGAAAAAGTGTCTAGAGAAACTAGTGATGCCAGGAAGCTCAGTCTTAGTGCAGTATATCGACGACTTACTGGTGGCATCAAACACCAGAGAGGACTGTGTTGTTGACTCCATTGCATTATTAAATCATTTAGCTGAAGAAGGGCATAAAGTTTCCCCTGAAAAATTACAGTTTTGTACAACAGCAGTTAAATATCTGGGACACCAAATTGAGAGGGGAAAAAGAAGAATAACGTCTGAAAGAGTAAAACTAATCAAGAAAATGCAATTGCCTGTAACACAAAGAGAAGTGAAAATGTTCCTGGGAATAGTAGGTTATTGTCGACAATGGATACTAGGATTTTCTCTATTAGCAAAGCCATTAATTCAATTGACGAAAAAGAAGGCAAGGGACCCAGTTGAGTTGAGTGGGATGATGAGAGCGTAGGAGCTTTTGTAAAATTGAGAAATGCGTTGTGTTCAGCACCTGCCCTAGGCATGCCTGATTATAAAAGAAAATTCGCATTATTTTGTCACGAGAGAAAATTGTGCACTTTCAGTCCTAACCCAGAGACATGGTTTAGACAGACGTCCTATAGCATATTTTTCTGCTACATTGGACCCAGTGGCAGCCGCGTTGCCAGGCTGCTTAAAAGCAGTGGCGGCTACCTGTTTGAGCATTGAACAAAGTGAGTCAATTGTAATGGGACACCCTGTAAAGGTGTTTGTTCCACATGCGGTTGTGATTCTGTTGACAAGAACGCGAACTCAGCATCTTACTCCTAGTCGGCTGACTAAGTATGAAAGAATAATAATGGGTGCTGAAAATGTGACCATGGTAAGGTGCACGATAGTAAATCCAGCTACCTTACTACCAGACCCATATCATGAAGAAGTTAACGATGACGAAGAAGAAGAACATGATTGTTTAAAAGTCACAGAGCTATGCACGAAACCACGTCCTGATATTCAGGAACTACCCCTCAAAAAGCCAGACAGGGAGCTGTTTGTTGATGGTTCGTGCCAAAGACATGAAGATGGTAAACTAACTGCTGCCTATGCGGTGTGTGAATTAACTGGAATAGTTGAAGCATCCTATTTACCAGGAGTCAAATCTGCACAAATAGCTGAATTAATTGCATTGATAAAGGCTTGCAAAATTGGGAGGAATCAAAAAGTAACTATATTTACAGATAGCCAATATGGTTACGGGGTTGTGCATGATTTTAGCCAACTATGGATGCAGAGGGATTTCATGACTTCTTCAGGATCCCCCATTAAAAATGGACAGTTCGTAAGGGAATTGCTAGAAGCAATACAATCACCGAAAGAATTGGCTGTGGTGAAATGTGCCGCACACCAGTCAGGAGATGACTGGGTGGTAGTCGGCAACCGATATGCAGACCTTGTGGCTCAACATTGTGCCAAAAATAGGTTGTCAGTCAATAAAAGGGTGGAAAGAATGAGAATCAGCTGCCAACTTATGCTGTATGCGCCACCTGAAACATGGAATGAGGTAAAGGGAATGCAAGATGATGCTGATGAGAGTGAAAAAAATACATGGATTAAAATGGGATGTTCTCAAAGGGCAGACGATGATGTATGGATTTATGCCGATGGCAGACCAGTCATGCCCGATTCTTTGCTTTCACAGATGGCCAGGATGTATCATGGAGACACTCACGTAGGGAGAGATGCAATGATTAGGCTCTTCAGACAAAATTGGTACAATCCAAGGTTCAGGGCTGTAGCAGAGAGTCTTTGCCAGAGATGTTTAACGTGCCAGATGCATAATCCAGGGAGAAAAACAAAAATTGGGTTTGGGAAAATTGGAAAGGCAGAAGGTCCATTTATAAGATTGCAATTTGATTTCATTCAGCTACCATCCTGCAGAGGGATGAAATATGTACTTGTCATAGTGTGTCTGTTTTCAAAGTGGGTGGAGGCTTACCCTACCCGAAGGAATGACAGCATTACAGTTGCAAAGTTGTTGCTACGAGAACTCATTCCTAGGTTTGGTTTCCCAGTAACTTTGGAATCAGATAGAGGAAAACATTTTAACAGTGAAGTGATTAAAATAATCTGTGAAGCATTCCAAATTGAACAAAAACTGCACTGTGCATATCGTCCAGAGGCTTCTGGAGTGGTTGAACAATTGAATGGCACAATAAAATCCAGACTGGGAAAAATGTGTGCATCAACATCATTAGAGTGGCCGGATGCATTGCCACTTGTTTTAATGGGACTCAGAAGCATTCCTGATAGAAATACCGGATTGAGTCCACACGAGATAATGATGGGAAGAGCAATGAGACAAGCACATGTTCCCACAAATAAACTGCTGAATATATCTGATGATATGGTCCTGGATTATTGCAAAGGATTGGCTGACCTAGTGCGTTCTGTCTCTCACCAGGTTGGAGAAGACGCCGTTTCCAGGCAGCCTGAACAAGAACATGATCTGAATCCTGGTGACTGGGTGGTAGTGAAGAATCACACCAGAGAGACGTGTCTATCACCTAGGTGGGGCAAACCTTGTCAGGTCATACTGATCACAAATACAGCAGTGAAGTGTGCAGGATTTCCTAATTGGATTCATGTAAGTCACACCAAAAGAGTACCAGACCCTGAAGAAGAAAATCCTCAGTCAGCATCAATCACTGAGGAAGCTGAAGGTTGCCCAGCTGAAGAATCTCAGGTTCGAGATTCAAGAGAAGCTGAAGAAGAACAACCGAGCACAAGTCAGGACTGGATACCAGTGGTGGAAATTCCTGAAGTTTACCACAGAACAAGAAGTCAAACAAATTTGGAAGAGATTGAAGAAGATCAGATAGGTGAAGAAGAAGCAGCTCAGGAAAAAGAAGAAGACACAATAAAAGAACCTGAGCAGGACCAGACAGGGAGAGGAAACTGGGCTCAAAACAACGAAGAACCAACAAATTTTGAGCAGGGACAGACAGGTTTAGAAGAACCCGGTCAGGCTGCAGAAGTACAAAGTGCAATAAGCCCTGATCAGAACCAGTTAGATCAAGAAAAGTACACAGAAGAAGAAGATCTTGAGAAAAACGAACATGAAGAAATAAATAAAGAACAAGGTCACTTATTGGAAACTCACAGTGGAGCTGCTGAAGAGAAACCAATCAGACCTGAAAAGGAGCAAATAAGAGAAACAGTAATTGCAGAAAACGAAACTGTGCTAAAACCTGAAAATAAAAGGATTTCTGAAGACGAAAATAAAGAGACAGTACAAACAAAGAAAACAAGAAAAGGTGATCATTGGCCTAGTGTCATTAAAAGAGTAAAATACCACATAACAACCAGAAGTGAAGATCCAGATCAAGTAAATGAAGTAACAAGCCAAACAGGACAAGAAAGCAGAACTGAGAAAAGAAGAAGCAAAAGACTGAAACTTGTGAACAACAAATTCAAGGGTCCTGATTGGACTTACATCATTCTTGAAGATTACGAAAGCTCCGAGTCAGGTGAAAGTGGTGACGAAGGAACCAGTGCGGAACTGACCTATGAAAAAGAAACAAGACCACCTTGATAAAAAGAAATAGTGGTATAAAGAAACGGAAAATAGATAAGAAGAGCAATCTTCCTTGTCAAAATGTCCGATGATAGAGTTACTGGGAGATCAAAACAGAAATGTTGTAAAAGATGCTGTGCAGTGTGCATATGTAGTCTAGTAATGGTGCTTATAGTATGGTTAGTTCTGATCGTAGCAGTTCCTTACCTTATGATAATGGATAACAAGATTAATAACGAAACTAAGGAAAGGACAGCAAACTTGAAGGGTAATAGAGTAGAACTAATGGCAGAAAATGAACCAGAATTTCATCATGAAATAACTGATAACGACACTAGTTTAAATGTTTTCACAAAGTTATTGTTTCAATATGTAGATACCATGGAAGTTAGTAATTGTTATGTCTGTATGAAGTTACCCGAATCAGTAGCAGAAGGGTTAACATATCATCACTTACCATTAACATATGGCATATCATGTAGTGTATTGGCTAGTTTATTTTATAGAACAGGGAGACTTCAGTATTATTATTCAAACATAGATGTGATATTTTCTGAGGTTCCGATTCGAAAGAGTATGAACCCAGTGCTTAGTAGTCAAGATGCACAGTTTATGGGAGAATTTTTCTTAACAATGAAATCGATAGATATAACACATGCACATAGACACAATCTAACATGTTCATTACATGAAGAAGAAAAGATATTTTTGAACTTAGTAGAAGATAGAAGACAAGATTTTCAAAAGAAAGCTTCTGAGCATAAGGCTCATTTGCCACCTTGGGCTGAGAAAGAAGGTAGTTACACACCTGGCAAGGCTCAAGCTGCTATGGCTCTGGATTTTGTAAAGACAGGGAAAATTTGTCTACATAGGTTAAAAACTGATTATAACAATGTTTTCATCGGTACCAGTGAATGTGAACATAATTTCTTAATTCTTGGAGGGTGGGGAATCAAAGGAGGAACAGATTCAGTTTTTCCTGGAGTCTATTATGTGTGTGGGAATAAGGCTTACTTTAGGCTTCCTGCACGGTGGTATGGAAGTTGTTACTTTGGAATAGTATTTCCAAAAATATACCACGTAAAAAGAAACACTGGGAGCAATGAAAATAATAGTGAATTAACACGTAGTAAAAGAGCTAGTTTTTCAGAAATTGTAGGTGATATATTTGGTGCATTGATACCTTCAGTGGGAATAATTCTGAACTCAAGGAAAATATGTAAATTGTCTACAGTGGTTGATCGTTTATCAACGGATACTGCTGGAGGTTTTCTAATGATTAATGCAGAGATGGTTGCGATTAGATCTATGGTTATGCAAAATCGACTTGCTCTTGATATTATATTGGCAAAAGAGGGCGGAGTCTGTAAATTATTGAAGACGAAACACTGTTGCACTTACATACCTGATAAAAGTGCAGAAATTGGAACGTATATACAGAATATAACTAAACTTGAGAAAGAACTTAAACCACTGGAAGTTGATAGTGTATGGGAAAGATTGACAAATAGTATTGCGTCAATTGGTACCTGGTTTGCTAATATAAGGAAAGGACTTATAGGTCAAATATTAGTACCCTTAGCAGGGATAGCAATAATAGTACTGTCGATAATAATATGGTGCAAATGCTGTAGAAAGAATGAATCGTATACTGTGACAGGAAAAGGGAAAAAGAGAAAGTTTGATGAAATTGAACTGGAAGACTTGAGAAGTGAATTATACAAGAAACTGAAAGGGGATGTGAAAAATAGAAAGTGTAAAAATGAAAATGAAACTATTTTATGCTAAAAGTTGGCATCTGAGTGTGGGTAGTATTTGATGGCTCAGAAACGCCATCAGAGAGGGGATTGATGGAGCAAGGACTCACAAATGAGACTTGCTCGGATGCAATCTCCTCACAGTATTAATTTATTAAACTTGTATTGTTCATACTAATTCTCGCATACACTACATAAATAGCAAGGAAGCTTGCCTATGTGTTTAAACTAACGAATAACGCTTGTCTTTTTCTAAAATGGCCGCTAAAACGCAGGAACTTTACTGCGCATGTCTCAACCATATCACGTGTTGTGACGTCTTTCTTTGCTTGGTGGGAAACTCCTGCTTCTGCGCAGTGTGCATTAAAATGGCTGCTTGATGTTTTCACATGCTACAGCTTGCTCTCGTGTTATAATTAATTTGTCGTTTCTCTACACGCTATTAATGCGGGATAGAATTTATAAGTAAATGGGAATAGAATAGAAAGAGTGGGTATACAGTGAAACATTTTATTTGTGATTTTAATATTTTCTTCTTTGCTTTTATTAGTTCGTAAATTTTGGGCCTGGGGTGTGGTGAACTGAAAACTTGTGTGACAATGATCCTACGCATGCGTCCTGCATGGCTGCCCAGAGGGAAAAGGATGAAGTCAACCTGGACGTCGTCCAAGGCCATGACCTGATGGCCGACATCGCTGTACCCATGATGTACCAGCTGAATTGCAACAATGTATATGAATTATGTATAAAATTTGTCGTGAGACGGGTGGGAAATAAAGCAAATGTAATAAAATTGATGGGCGGTATTTTAAAACAATAGACTTTAAGAAATCGAACCAAATCAATATGGTGTGAGGATCAACCCCCTGTCCCTGTCCAATCAGAAATAGTGGTCCCATATTTTTGCAACATTAATGGGAGGTACATGGGCGTAGAAGGGTATAATAGATATAGAATTAGCTAATTAGCTTAGACTAGAGGCTGCAGAGCAGCACGAAGAACTAGGAGATTCGAGACTAGAAGCAGACAGGCAGAAGCTCCAGACCGACAAGCTGATCGATTGCAGACTGAACCGCTGTCCAGAGAGGTCCTGAGGAGGGGGGGCGGCGAAGTCCATTAGAAGGAAGGCACGGGAGAATCGAGGAGAAGTCGAGTATCAGAGAGGGGAACGACGCAGGCGTCGTTGGTAGAGAGGTCACCGGTCCTGTCCTGAACCTGGAGGAGGTCTTTGCTCTTCATCCTTCCTGGGTCCTATCTTTTCCAACTCCTTGGCCAAGGGGTTTGGTTCTCGCACTTTAGGTAAATATACCTGCAACCTTTAGTTGCGCTGCTGTCTCTATCTTCTCCTTTCTGAGGGACCGTCATTAATCAATAATTATTATTCTATGCTTCATCCTTGATATGCGACTGCGTATCATGTGGTTCTGTATTTACTCTGCTAAAATCTTTAGATAAACATTTTAAAACTTCCTGACTCAGTGGTTATTTCAGGATTATGTACTGTAATGAATGTCACTCATTTTAAACTTCCCAATTAGCAAAGGATTCATTGGTAAGTCATTATTCTTCAATCAGAAAGTAATTGGTAGCAGGGATTTTGATAAAGAGTACAACTGACTCCCCAGCGTAAGTATTAGCGTAGTATGAATGTATGGGCCCAAGTGAGTATTTGGTGTATGAATGCTGTTTGCTAATATCGCGCTGGATCAATACCATTGATTTTGTGGGTCCTTCTCTTTCTGATCCCCCCTCTTAAATCGTCACCCTTAGAGAAACATTAGGCTTCAGAGAAACTCATCACGGTCATGAATTAACCTCATGTTAATGTTTGGGTTCTGGGGGTATGTCATGTTTGGTCTCTCCTGACGAACACAGCATCATGATGCGCCCATAATAACACATTTTCTCCTCTCTAGAAAGAGGGGTGCAGAGCAGGTGATTCTAAAGGGAAAGACGAGTTTTACCTCAGGTTTGCAGGGGTTGGATTTCTAACACACAAGTACTTTGTTCAATTCACCCCAATGAGGAAGAAATACAATTTGAACTGCAACCCCACACAACTCATTGAGCGCTCCTGCAAGAGTGGTGTTTTCTACATTACTAACAGTCCCATAAAGGTTCAGGGAGACTGTGGTAATCCAAGTTATCTTTCATTATTGTGTTACACACTCAAGGTTCACTAGAAACGTGATATGAATTTTAACATTGATTTTAAAATAGTTATTTTAGAATTACTGAATCTGGTGCACACAGTATTGTATGGTAACATCACAGAAGATGAAATTTAGAAGCAGGTAAGCGTTTCATGAACAGTGAAAACAACAGGGTAAAATTGTAACATCGTTATCACAATTTGCAGCCCTAACACCCTCACTGTGCTGTCTCTAGGTGCTATGCTAGTTCTAGCAGAATCAATAAATAAAATGGCAATTTCTTGAGCTTTAAAGGTGGTGCACATACCTAGGACAACAAGATTTGCTATCTGCCTGGAATAGCTTTCTAGCTATTTTGAAAGCAAATACATTGTGCTTTTTCAGGGATAAACATTGCCCTGGCACCATTCAGTGCTGCCTGAGCCTCGGCAGGAGTTTCGCTGTAACCTTCTTCGGTTAAGGTTGAACCTGGTTCCTCACCATCTGGATCTGTGACGGGTGTAGTTTCTCTCTCAATCAATGGGCAATTCCCGGGGTGTATATAGGGTATTGACCACTGGCTCTTAGCTTATGTTTGTAGAATCAAATGGGGATTTTAAGACACTTAGGGGCCGATTCCGATCTCGGCCTGTAGGGCACCGAATCGGATTCAGCTTAACCGGATCCGATTCGGAGCCCTATTTCCCGACCGAGTCGTACGTGCATCCAGGCGAGCGAGTACGATGCGTGCGCTCGCTAAATCTCCGACCGACTCGTTCGCAGGACCCGACCGCTCCGACCGACTCGCACGGGGACGACGCGCACCTCGCAATGGAGACGTTCCCCGGCCGGGTAAGTACGATGCGCACCTCGACCGCTCCGACCGACTCGCGCAGCCCGGCTCCAAGGAGCTGTCGGAGCCCGCACTTCGAGGGTCCGTGTCGGACCCCCTGGAAGCGTAGGCGTGCGAGTCGCACACAGGGGGGACCCATGGGTCCCCCCTACACGTGCATGTACGGTGCGACCCGCATCGACGCGAACACGCTGTAGGGGGCGGGGCGCCCTTGTTCGCGTCGTGCCCATTGAGTCAATGGGAGCCCGTGTACGCGTCGTACCACTGGCTCCCATTGACTTCAATGGGAGTCCGACCGAATCGAGTCCGATAGCATACGTGCGCATCGTACTCGTTCTGTCGGACTGCTAGGGTCCGATTCGGTCGGAAATCTCTCCGGGTCCGGCTCGGTCGGGGAGATTTCCGGCCTGAATCGGAATTGGCCCCTTAATCTAACTAGATTAAACTAGTGGGATGCAAAAAACTTCACTTATGTAAAAAGCCCCTATGCATTTGCATCATCCTTATTTCATGTTCCCTTAAGTGTCTATTTCTGAAACTGTGAGATGTAGAGAAAGACAGCATGTACTAGACCTGTGGTGTCTGGTGGTATCACAAGTTCTGCGAAAGATGGCAAAATGCTGACTGTCAACTAAAGTACAGACAGGCTAGTTAAATAGAAACTGTAGCTAAAATGAAACCTGTCCTGCATGTGTTTAATAACCTCAAACTTTCTACTAAACACAGATAAAGATGATTAAAAGCAAGTGATTACAATAAATAAAATAACAGAATTAATTAAGGGAATGGTCATAGTGTTTATGACATACGTGGAATAACTTCTAAAGTAAACAATCACTGAATGTGTTTTTGCATAAGCTTGATTATCATAACTTCATGACACCTTTACAGAACAGAAACATATGCTAGAAACATGCATTTTGGTGGAATCACAGTTCATCACTTGCTGTGCATTCAACAACACATTTTCATACTAAATGAACGGGGTATCTGCATTGGAAGACACAGGATAACAGCAAGGTATACACATAAATGGAAGGTGAAGTTCTTGAAAGAGTGGTCAAGACACTTCCAAGCATACAGGAAAACTGCCAAATACAAAAAAAGTGAGTTGCTAGATGAGGATATACAGTGACAGATGGAAAAGCTGTTGTTTTATGGTGCTCCATATAAAGGAGCTGCTCTCCACCTAAACTTTTTGGGGTTGGGGGCATGGCCATGCCTGGTGGGCAGCCCCCACCCCTATATTTATTTTTATTATAGACCCTGGTGTCCAGTGGAAGACGCGCAAATCCGTGGCAACATTTTAAAGAAAGAAGCGGAATCCCCTGCGCTTCTTTTTTTAAACCCCCTGGGGTGGGCCAAGGCCCGGGGGGACAGTGTTTTTAATTTTTGGGGGGAGGAACAAGGTTGGCCCCCTTCAGCCATGGGACCCCATTCCCTGGGCCCAAAGTATTTTTTAGGGGGGAGGGGGACAGGCTCCTTAGGCTGTTTTCGGCCCCAGAGACCGCATCCTCACGGCCTGAATTATATTTTAAGGGAGGGGCATGAGGCCCCCCCTCCCTGATCCGCTTTTGGCCCTGGACACTACATCCCCGGGCCCAAAGTATTTTTCAGGGAAGGGGGTGCGTAGCCCCCTCCCCCGGCCATATTCAGCCCAGCGGACCCCATCGCCTAGGGCCCACTGTATTTTATAATGGGTGGAGAGCTTCGCGGCCCCCCTCCCTTAGCTATTAATGGCCCAGGGGACCCCATCCCCCCAGAGATGACACACAAGCTGTGTCCTGGGAGCTCAACCCTGGTACACTACGGTTTCCCTGCCCACACCGGAGCGGACAGGGAAAACTATGTTCGCTCCGCCTGATGGGAGCATTTTCAAAACACTTGCCATGCTGGAGCAAACACAAAGTCTGCTCCCAGTCAAAATATTGCTCCAGCCCGGAGGGAGCAGCATAAGTAGCTTTTCCCTGCAGGCGGGAGCAATGAAGGCTCCAGCTGCATGCAGGGAGCCAGTTGGGGCCTTCGAGCTCCCCCCGCAGCCCCCAAGTGTATGGTGGGTGCCCTGGGTAATGCAGGTCCCAGGGAATGGGGTCCCCCGGGCCAATAACGGCTCAGGGAGGTGGGCCTCTATTTTTCTGGAACCACTCCCATATGGTACAGGGTATTCCTTAGTATTCCCACTGTTTTTACAGGCTTTACATTATTTACATTGGAAGAAGCCTTTAAACACAGATTAATTCACTGTGCATTGGCTGATCTCTCAATATTTACTCGTCCTGTAAGTTATTTTGGGTGTATCCCCTACAACATTAACCATGAGGGAGTCACACTTCACATATGCCAGTTTTTTGTAAATGTGTTCTAACCTTTATTCATCTCCCATTATAAGTGGTGAAGAAGTTGATTTCCACTTCTACTGTTTCTTTAGTCTTGGCAGTCTCACTGAACAATATAAGATCTCGTCTTCTCATTCATCCTGCGTACCAACCCATGCAGCCTCCAAAATGGAGCTCTGAATGAGCATGCACATTATCCAGAGAGAGAAGGTCTATTAACATATCTGGGTTTTATAAAGAACTCAGCTTTGAGTGACTCTTTATTATCAGAATCATAGCTCCATGAAACTCTATATGTTTTGAAGAATAAAACCAGTGTTTAAATTTAATAAAATACATGTTGACCTTTATAAATTCATGACACAAAACCTTGCTGAGCTTGTTAATTTTAAGTCTCTATTCATCAAAAACAGACAGGAAGCACAACAAAATACTCTTTAATGACTTAGAACACCAAGCTTTCAATATTAATCTAAATGTGCACAGTCAAAACGTAGGACCTAATGCTATTTAAAATACAGATATGCAGATAAAACTTATTAAACAGATTTCTATGATGATGAATGTATTGGACCAAAATTTCAGAGTCCATATTTGATATGCATCTGATATTTTGATTGTCATTATTCCATAGCACAATATTTCAAAGGTCATACACAGCAATAATATGTCATTGTGGATCTAGTGTTCCTCGGGGATATTATTTTTCCTTACTCCACATGTATTTGAATATCTTCCGTTAAGCTTTTCTGCCATGCGTATATTTTTTATGCTTGTTGCTCAAAGTTCCAACTGGTCTCATAATGATTCAAATGGGCATACGTTGGACCTGAAAACCTTGACGTGGTTTTCCCCCAACTTCTTGCCTTACAACCTCCTGTTTTTGATGACTTTGTTTAGCTTGCTTTAGGATTCTATAGACTTCACCACTGCTACCCAGTGCTAAAATGCATGCGCTCCCTCCTTTAAACACAGTAACATTGGCTTCCACCCAATTGGCACATTTAATTTACTTGTAAATCATTATTAAAGTGGTACTACAAGTACCCAGAGCCTGTAAATTAAATGCTACTGGTGGGCCTGCAGAACTGATTGTGTCACCCACTTAAGTAGCCCTTTAAACATGTCTCAGGCCTGTTGGGACACCACAGGCTTTGCAGCAAGGCGCAGCTCCACGCAAGTCCATCAGAACCATGGCTGTGTGACGCATTCCAGGCGCAGAGCCTCGCCTCACAGCCCATTGGAACCACCACTGCATGATGCATCCTCGACTCAAAGTCTCACATCACAGCAGTAGTTCATCTGAACAGTGGCTGAGCAACACATCTTCAACTCAGGACTTTGCATCACAGTCGCAGCCTGTCATAACAGCCACTGAATGGCACATCCCCGACGCAAGGCCTGGCATCAGAATTGCCACTGCTCAAAGCATCCCCATCGCAAGGCTTTGCATCACCAACGCAGCTCTTCAGACCCTGCTGTGCGATACATCCTCAACACAGGACAGCACTCCACAAACCAGGATTAAGGTACTTTGCTCAGTAGGCCTATCTTGGTCCTTGTCACAGCCCTGAGTTCCACCGCGATCGGCCTGAACTTGTGACTTTGTTCCAATCCAGCGTGACCAGAGATAAGTGCACTTGGAGCTATTTGCTTCTAAGGGCTTGATTTTCACTTAAATCTATAAAATTGCAAATCTCAGGTTCTACTGATTGGGTTTTTGTCGTTTATTACATTTTACTCTATTTTTCTAAATTGGTGTGGGATTTTTCTTGTGTTCTGTTTGCACTTTATTACTCTTTTTGTGCTGCATAAATACTTTACATGCTGCCTCTAAGTTAAGCCTGACTGCTTTTGTGCCAAGGTACCAGAGGGTTAAGCACAGGTTAATTTGGGGTTTGCTTGTGTTGCTGCTTGGGTAGGGTTTCACCCCCTACTCCTTTAACCAGTAATCCAACTTCCAACAGCAGATCACAGTTTTTGGAGTGGAATGGGCCGTGTTGTGATGATGGGGAAAGTATTACAACAATTTATTGTGAGGTCCCGATTTAAGTGCATCATCATTAGAGATTCGAATGCATCTATGCATTGCTTACGACAGAAACTTGGGTCAAAGAATCTACGTAATACCATGGCTATGAAATTTGGATACTGTCGAGAGACAATTTTGAGTGAGTATGTCAATTATCAGGATCATAACATTGATGGAGGCTGGATGTGATCAGGACGAGGGTGCTTCATCAGGATGGGTACTCTAAGCAGCAGAGCTTGGAGTAATTCTGTGTACGGAACCGAGCACGGAAACAAATCTGGGTATGAATAGCAGAGCTCTGAACAAATCTCTTTTGTGCAAGGTTCAGTTTAGCAACCACATTTCTAATGAGCCATGCTTGGAATGCGATGAACTTGGAAAGGCTCACTTGTGCCCCTGTTTACCAAAAACGTCACCACGCTCCTGTGGAAAGGGTTCCCACGTTCCACAGTTACTTGCGCGATGGTTTTGTCTCAGGATAACGGGCTGATTCTTGCGGTTAGTGCGCCCTCTGGCGGATCTGGGAATAACTATGTTGACTTCCAAGAGAATCTTGGGCTACAGGTTGTAGGGTTCAGATTTATTCTCTAAGCGACATTCAGTGATGCAGAAACATGAGCCTACAGATATAATATTGCGGGGGTCCGTAAAATAAATATTCAGCAAAAGAATGCGCAGAAGTTTAGAAAAAATAAATTACCGTAAGTCGCTGAAGGGAATATTGACATGGCCACTACAAGATAACAGTTTAGGCTAAGATATGTCTTTCCATTTTTAAGTCTTACCTACGGCTGTCTGTAGTCGGAGACCTCTTGTAGATCACACACAAACATGGGCTTAGAACCAGCCGATTGCTAACAACTGGTTGCTTTCTTCTCACTCTAATTTGCCTGCTTCTTATGTAATAGCTTTCCTTTCTCTGCATGGGCTTGTGCCAAACCCGCAGCATAACTAACTTCTTTACCATCCTTCTGATTGGATGACCTGTTTCTTTACACTGCTCACATGCAGGGAACTACACTTTTCATTGTCTTACAGCATTCCGTGAGAGTGCATGTGTTTTCTTGCTCTCTCCCTCGTGTGCTGCTTCCCCCCTCAAACAGGCTCCCCATGTGCCCCGTGTTGCTTTCTCTTTCCCCAGGCCTCAGCTCATCCATTGCTTCCCCACACCATCTTTTTTGCTTTGCATTTATTTTTTATTTATCTCTCCAGTGGAGGCTCCTTCGCTAAGGCGGAGGAGCGTCGCCCCACTGCTTTTAAGCAGTGTAAATAAAGAAACGTAAAATGATAATAACTCAAAGTTATAATCATTTTATGTTTCCATGCTGCTTTGTGGGTGGGTGGGTATGCTCTGCTCTCAGAGCAGGGGAGGAGTGGTTTGCCCACTCCAAGTGCGCAATGACTGTTTGGCCGGCCCTCTGGAGCCGGCTAGACAGTCATGCGCACTTCGCATGTTCTCCATGCAGGCTGCATTACAGCCTACGTGGAGAACATGCCCAGGTCCCCAGTCCCTGTATGAACACCGAACCACGGCACTCAGGCCAAATCACAATGCTGCATTGCAGCGTTGTGATTGGTCAGGGGAGCCTGGGTGCTTCCTGGTTCCTGTTCAGCAGAGTCCTGACACGGAGGAGAGAGACAGCAGCGATAAGGTAAGTTATTTTATTTTTATATCCCCCCTCACCCCTGCCCCCGCCCCGCCATCCCAATTGGTGCCGGCTGCCACTGTATCTTTCCCCTGCTTCAAGCTCCACCGTTGCTTAGCAATCCACTCCTCCACTGCTGCATGGCAAATGCTATAAATCCATAATTAGGCAGCAATTACTGCAGCCACTGAATATACAGCAGCCATTGAATCTCCCGAGTCCACTGATCAGCACCATTGCCCTGGCTGAATAGAGTATAGCCAGCAAACACAAAATCACTCCTTAGTTTTGTAAGGTAAAAGACTGCTCGTATCGAAGAGGAATGACTTTTTTTGTAAGGTGAAAGACTGCTTTTATCCAAGAGGAATGTTTTGAGTAGTGCACAAGTTCTCATTAATGTTAACATCTATGCTTCTATTTTATTTTGTTAAAACTGCTTGTAATAACTTGGGAAGATCCTTGGCTATGCAGATGCCCTTTACATGAACCATAAAGGATTTCTAAATTGTAGCTTGAAGTACGTTTTACCATAAAAGCAATTCTACAATATATCAAACAAAAAAAATATTCATTGGTTGAGGAATGGCAGATCAGATGAGAAGTGGAGATTGGATAGTAGATCAAGTACAATGAAAGGATGTATAGTTTGTTATAATCATCATACAGTAACTATCCCCCTTTTTGAATTATATATGCTTATTTATTTAGGTGTATGTTTTAAATATATAGGATCTTTTATTAATATCATTACTCATTACAGAGTGATAATTCAGTCTGCTTGAATATATTCATGTTTTTCTGCATGGTTTGAATTCTTTTTCTAATGATTGATTTTAAATAATAAACAAGACTTCACAGAAAGTCATATTTTGACTTCTAGCTTATTGTTTTTAAACAATAAGCCAGGTTTCACAGAATGTAAGTGAAAGGCTGCAAGTGCTTTACTACTAGTTGTTTATTTTGTAAATGTTGATCAGTGTTGAGACAAAATTTATAAATCAGAACAGAGGGGTTATAGATAAGAGAGGAACATCATACCACAGACTCAAAGCTGAGAGTTATACAAAGCAATAACCACTTTCCCTTGCTATAGTCAAAGGGGAAGGAACATACAGCCTTCACTCAGCTTATCAACCGACTTGCAGATGTAGACAGCAACAGTAGTTGCTGCTGTCTCTTTACTGAACACTGGTTCCATTGTTCAGAAAAGATATGTGGGTGTGAAACATCTATGAAATTCTAAATAGATCACTTTTGTTGCTAAGTTTAGCATACGTTAGATGAGATAAAAGTACGGTGTAGAATATTGATATAAAAAAGCCGTACGATACCGTCATAACATTACAATATTTTTTACTATTTAGTCTCATGATAGGTATTATTGTTGCTATCTTCTTTGTTTTTATGTTACTATTCATATTGTGTGTACTAGGATAGGGTTTTATTTTTAATGTACCTTGAAAATATAGTCTTGGCTTTCTATTGTTCTTGAGTTTGCCAATCTACGATGAAAAGAAGTTTGGGTTCCATAAAAATATCCATAGGAGATTTTGAACGACTGATTGTTACCTAGAACGCACCTCACTTATGGTCAGTAGGTGGTTGCAGTCCACCAGGGTTTGTGTCTCAGATTGTCATTCTGACTGGGTCAAAAGTCAATAGTGCCAAAGGGTCTAGAAACCCCTGGCCTGTGTTCGGGAAAGAAATCCAGAAATGTATCACATTGACTATATTGGTACAATGCCAATAGAACTGCCTTTTGAGCCGTGCGTTCAGCGACACTTCACTTTCATATACACTGGTCATAGATACATGCAATCAGACAGCTAACAACAACACTCCTAAAGGCATCTATACACACAAACATATGTCAACATACTACAAGCATCCATGTATACAGATGAAAGGGTCTGAAAGCAAACAGTTCTTATGCACACACAGTTATAAATATACAAACGCTATGAGTAAGATACCTATTGATATCAATGTATATGCAGCAACTGATGTATTCACAAACAAGCATGCACACAAGTCCCCAGAAGGATCACATCCAGTTGTCAAAGGACAAGTTGACTATCAGCATAGGCTGAATTAAAAAAATAAATGTTTATCCACCGACAAATTTCCCTAAAATATATAAACTCATACTTCCAGAAACTCCAGTTTCACTTCTACATGGAGCAAGATTGGTGTATATTTAAAATTTCAAAACAAATGTTATGAAATAAACCAGCGGTCACATACTCCCACTATATAATAGCAGAGATAGAGTCAAAACCTTTGGCACTGCGTACACCAGATCTTTAGGCATAATCGCAAAAGGTGACAGTAACAGGTTCTGACTCAGTCACTCAAAAATAGGTTGATCCTGTCCCAAATGTTATCCACTCTTTTAAAGCCGGACCGGAGGGCCCTATGATAAATGATATCAAAGCCAAAGAAAGGGTTCATAAAATAGGGCATCCACATACGGTATCAACTATGTTCTGAAAATCATCTGGTACTGAAATGAATTGCGATTCCCTTCATATATGTACAAAGGAAACACATGTACAGCGACAGAATACACACATACATCCACGTAGAGACGGATGATCAGAAAGATGATGGACACATGGATGCCTAATTGGTACTAGAAAGCAAAAGGCTTCACATGAATTTCTTTAACCCATCTGTGACCTCTCTGGTATAACCATACATCTGTAACACTGCAATCCATTACTTGTATGAACCTGGCACTAACGTGTTATATTCAGGGTTGCCAGATTGCTCCATGTACTTTCAATATCACGTATCCAGTAGCGGCCTTTCTTTTTACAAAGCACTGTCCAATTGATGCAGCAGAAACAAACCAAGAAGGCAGTAATCTGTTAAATGAAAGACCAATGGTGTTTTAGTGTTAAGGGAACAACCTGACACCACTATTAGTACTGTAGGATGCATGAATCAGTAGTTTCTAAACCACATACTTTACCTCGTCTAATTTTCTGACAAATTCACTTATTTTTGTTTCTCTGCTCTTAAAGGCATTAAATGCTTCCTGCGACTAAATTTTGAGACAGCATGAATGTAAAACACACACTTTCTACAATAGAATTCTTTTATTCTGCTTATGTGTCAAACTTTTTCATTATCTTTTACTCACACGGAGGGATTGATACAAATAATCATTTGAAATTTTAGACAATATGATTCCCTAAACTACTTTGAAATTAACTGTTTCAGTCAGGTGATGTAATTATATGCACAGAGGCTATTTAGTTGAATGCATGAACCAAAATGCATTCCAAGCGTGTGTTTGTAATGGCATACATTCATGACAATAGAAAAAGCTGCAATAGAATTGTGTAACAGTGAAACGCCTTTCCTTGTGCATCACCCCGTACATAACTTTGCAGAATGCACCAGTCTCAAAGCCTACTATTTCACATACTAGATCTCTTTCTTCACATACCTACCATTCATATTCACAAGGAGTGTAACCAGAGAACCATTCTATAGGCCAAACCTAGAAAGTAGACCATGTGTAGATAAAACTGATGACTATACACCAGGGCCTTTTTGACATTCCAACAAATATGTTAGTGTAATGGAAATTCATGTCACTGAACAGATATAACCAATTGTTTTAGTTTTGCTAGTTTGTGGCATTTGTTTTAGGAGGACTTTACTTTTGAATCCGGCCCGGCTGTCCAGAGTGATAAGGAGACATCAGGTGAGAGAACCTTACACTAAATACCTTATCATCTTAGCCCTATACCGCAGGAACCCCATTGGCTTTCCTACTTTGCTCTCTGCCCACTCCATTTTTTTTAGATATGGCTATAGGTAGAGATGAAAATGTCCATGTGAAATGAGTGAAAAAGACAGCATTGTGAGCCACTCATTTGGGCACTTCAGATAAGTCTAGGTGCAATGTGAGATAGTGATATCTTTTTGTCAGTGATCCTGAAAGCATCATCCATCAACTACACTTCTGTCCAAGTAGTTGGGTGTTTTGGTGACTAAATTAGTAGAGTTGGAAATGTTGGTGACATTGTGGTTTTGAAGCTGAATCGCTTCAGCTTTTCTGCATTTTGCGCAGCGAGTGATTTAGTGGCGACTGGAAAGTTAGCCCAGGCAAGGTGGATTTCTTTTTTTAGTGAGGAATAGATAGTGCTCATCAAGTGTAAGGAATTAACTGTGCATCTGGGGAGAACACTTCATCACACATGACTGCTTCACAGCGGTGGCTCCTCCGTAATGGTGGAGGAGCATCGACCCACTGATCAGAGCCAGCAGATGAAAAATAAAATGATAATAAAATAATCTTATTATCATTCTTTTTTTCACTGACTGAGCCGATGCGAGTCTGGGGCGGGGCCATCCTCTATGCCTACAGTGGCAGGGAGAATGAGTGGTGTGCACTTGTAAGTGCGCATGTCAGTTTGACCAGCTGTCTTAGGCCGGCCAAACCGACATGTGCACTTATATTTCTCCAACCCAGCTGTCTTGCAGAGCCGGGTGGAGAAAAGGCACAGGCTCCCTGTCCCTGAGCAAGCATCAAGCCAGCCGACTCAGACCAATCCCGACGCTTCTCTCATGCTTGGTAATAGCATGAGAACAGCGTCGGGATTGGGTGGGGAGTATGGGAGCCTGTGATGGAGCAAGGACTCGTAATTGAGACTTGCTCGGAAGCAATCCTTTCGTTTTAACTCATTAACAAATTACTAACTATATGTTTGTAATTAATAATTCGCATTTTAGAAAGACACGCGGGACAATGAAGCTTGCGTATGTGTTTACTAACTATAACAAAATGAACGAAGGACTAAAACGCACTCTAACAAGGGATCTTTACTGCGCATGCGTCTACTGCATCTACGTAGTATGACGTTTTAACGCTTGGAGGGAAAATCTTGCGCATGCGCAAAAGGCATTAAAATGGCAGCTTGAAAGTTCACATGCATGGCACCTCCTTGGCTAAATAGAAAATAAGTTTTATACTAACGCAAATGCAGAAAGGGTAATAATAATTAAAGTGGGTTAGAGAAGAGGTTGGTGGCATACAGTGAAACCATTTATTTTTGAGAATAACATTTCTTCTTTTGACTTTATTATTAGTGCGCATTTGGGCCTACCACACTTCTCTGAATTGAGCTGACTGACTTGACCCCGCACATGCGCAGATGAGAAAGAATAAGGAAGGATGAGTAAGGATTTGTCACACATCCAAGGCCAGAGAAGATGTGCCCTGGGAACATGAGGGTGAAGAGTTCATATGAAGAAGCCTTATTCATAAAGTTGAAACATTTTGTATTAATAAAGTTTGGAGATGTATGGGAAAGGAAATGATTTAATAAAATTTAAGGGGTTTGAAAACAATGGTTCAATGAAATAAGTGAAATGTAAGCATGGTGTGATGATCATCCCCCCTCGCCTGACCAATCAGAGTTAGTATTTTATGATATTGAAACATTAATGGGTGGTACATGAATACTGGAAGGTATAATTGAGGTAGTTTTTAGTTAGTTAGAGTCGTCGTCGATGCTGGAAGTCGAGAGCTCGGGATGGTGTTGGGGGTGGTGCTGATGCTGTGAGACGCTGATGAAGAAACTGAATGCAGAGAACCATCTATTTTAACTTAATTGGGTTAGAAAGAAGATCGCGGAAGAACCACGAGGAGGAAGAGAGTGTCAGAGAGGGTGCAACGCAGTCGTCGGTATTTAGAGAGGTGAAGTATCCTGTCCTGATTCCTGTCCTGAAGTCTTTGTCTCCTGATCTATCCTGGGGGACCCTTACCACCCCTTTGGCCAGGGGGTTGGTCTTCACATCATCCTGGGTAAATATAAATTTGTTGTATTGATAGATGTTCTTCTCTCTCTGTCCTCTCTTTTCTGAGCATAGTTATTGTGTGAGTCTGAAATATTTTTGCTTATTGATTGAGTTGACACTCTTGAGAATGAGGGTGTTTGTATTGCAACTTTGAGATGGTTCACATGCAATTAATTTAGATAAAGATTTTAAAACTTCCCGAGTCTGTGATTATTTTATTTTAAAGAATGTTTAATAAGTTAAGTTAATTATCACCATCAATTAGTTCCAACTAATGGTCCATCGACCAGAGGAAAGAACTTTTGATCAGTGAAAGATTTAGTTAGAATAGAAATATAACTATTCCTGAAAATATGAAATCTATAAACTACAAGCTCCAGTGGTTTACTAGGTATTTGTGAAAGAGGTTATATGGGCCCAGGTGAGTATATGGTAGTGGAGTATCTGTTGTTGGTACACCGCTGGATCAGTTTTCTGGTAGCAGAGTTATGGTTATTATTGACTAGTTTGGTGATAAGTATAGATTATAGATTATTGATTTATGTTTAACAAAAAGAGTTAGCGTCTTGTTTTATGTTGTCTGGAAAATTCTCGAGGAATGAATAGCGGGTGGCGATAGAAACCACACTGCGGAGAGGTTACTCGTCTGTTAGAATAACACTGAGAAGCTAGGTAGGGCTGGCAGTGTTAAAATAGGGACTATTTTCTGCGTAAAAGTGAGAGTGATTGATAGCAAAGAGTTCGCTAGTGAAACTTTAGGCGTTATATACAAGATGATGTTAGCCAAACAGGGAACGGAAATAGATGAAATGTTTTCACTAATGACTGAAAATGAATTACCAGAAGAGTTGAGAGCCACAGTTAATCCAGAGGTGTGGGATTTTACAGGAAAAGACATTGGGTTAATGACAAATATAGACCCAGTTAAAGTGACAGTGAAAGAAGGAGCAGTGTATCCAAACACCCGACAGTACAAGATGAGTCCAGAAGTAAAAGCAGGAATTATTCCAGAAATTGAACGAATGGTTAAACAAGGTATTTTAAAAGAAGTGATGGGTAGTCCTTGTAATTCGCCAATAATGGGATTGAAAAAGCCTAGCGGAAAGTATAGAATAGTGCAGGATTTACGAAAAATAAAATTGTAGTGCCATGTTGTCCAATAGTGACAAATCCAGCAGTGATCCTTTATCAGATACCTTGGAATGCAAGTTGGTTTACAGTAATTGATTTATGCGAAGCGTTCTTTTCTATTCCTTTGCACCCAGACAGCCAGTATCTTTTTACGTTTAAGTTGGAGGATCGTATTTACGCATGGTGTCGAGTTCCTCAAGGGTACGCAGAGAGTCCCTCAATTTTTAATCAGATTTTGAAAAAGTATCTAGAATCATTGATTATGCCTGGAAAATCTGTTCTGGTCCAGTATATTGATGACTTACTGGTGGCATCAAAAACACGGGAAGACTGTGTCACAGACACAATTGCATTACTGAACCATTTGGCTGAAGGAGGACACAAGGTGTCTCCAGAAAAATTGCAGTTCTGTCGACAAGAAGTTAGATATTTAGGGCATAAAATAGAAAGAGGAGTTAGAAAAGTGACACCGGAAAGAATAAAAATAATCAAAGAAATGCAATTGCCACAGACTCAGAGAGAAATGAGAATGTTCCTGGGAGTGGTTGGGTACTGTAGGCAATGGATTAATGGTTTTTCTACGTTAGCGAAACCATTAATACAAATGACCCGAAAAAGAGCAAAAGATCCGATTGATTGGAATGACGACTGCATAGAGGCATTTGTGAAATTGCGGAATTGTTTGTGTGAGGCTCCTGCTTTGGGCATGCCTGATTATGCAAAAGACTTTGCATTGTTTTGTTGTGAGAGAGAAAATTGTGCACTTTCAGTCTTAACACAAAGACATGGACTGAGTCGACCTCCAGTGGCATATTTTTCAGCTACATTGGATCCAGTGGCTTCAGCATTACCTGGCTGCTTAAAAGCAGTAGCTGCTACTTGTATGAGTCTGGAGCAGAGTGAGTGATAGTGATGGGACATCCGGTAAAGGTTTATGTTCCACACTCAGTTGAGATTCTTTTGACAAGAACAAGAACACAACATCTCACCCCTAGTCGATTGAGTAAGTATGAAAGAGTGATTTTGGGAGCTGAGAACGTAACAGTAATAAGGTGTACGATCATGAACCCAGCTACCCTACTGCCAGACCCATGCAATGAAGAAGTGAAAGATGAGAGTGATCATGATTGTTTGGACGTAACTGAATCATGTACTAAGCCCCGTCCGGACATAAAGGAAACACCTTTGAAAGAGGCTGACCATGAGTTATTTGTAGATGGGTCCTGCCTCAGGACACAAGAAGGAGGATTAAGTGCTGCATATGCTGTTTGTAAGATATCTGGGGTAATTGAAGCATCCTGTTTACCGGGAGTCAAATCTGCACAAGTAGCCGAATTAGTAGCCCTAACCATGGCATGCAAAAAGGGGAAAAATTGGAGAGTAACCATATTTACGGACAGTCAATATGGGTTCGGGGTTGTGCACGATTTTGGCCAGCTCTGGATGCAGAGGATATTACTGACTTCTTCAGGATCGCCTATTAGAAACAGCAAAAATGTAAAGGATTTACTGGAAGCATTACAATTGCCAAAAGAGATAGCAGTTGTAAAATGCGCTGCACATCAGTCAGGAAATGACTATGTGACTGCTGGCAATAAATATGCTAACCAAGTGGCTAAATACTGTGCCAAAAATACAGTGGCCATTAACAGAAAAATTGAAACGGGTGAAACCAGATGCCAACTTATGTTTTTCTCAGTACCAGAAACATGGGATGAGATTAGACAATTGCAGGAAGAAGTTGAGGAAAAAGAAAAGGAAATTTGGATAAAAGCAGCTTGTGCAAAGAGGCCAGACAATGAGGTATGGGTGTATTTAGATGGAAGACCAGTCATGCCAGATTGTTTGCTTTCAAAAATGGCAAGAGTGTATCATGGAGCAACACACATAGGGAGAGACTCAATGATCAGGCTATTCAGACAGAGTTGGTACAATCCGAAATTCAGGGTAGTCGCAGAGAGCCTTTGCCAAAGATGTCTAACCTGTCAGCAGCAAAATCCAGGTAGGAAGACAGTGGTTAGTTGGGGAAAGATTGGAAAGGCAGAAGGACCCTTCACCAGATTACAGTTGGATTTTATTGAATTGCCCCCATGCAATGGACTGAAATATATACTTGTCATAGTATGCCTCTTCTCAAGATGGGTGGAAGCCTATCCCACTCGAAGAAATGACAGTCTTACAGTTGCAAAATTATTGTTGAGGGAGTTGGTTCCACGTTTTGGTTTTCCAGTCACTTTGGAATCAGATAGAGGCCCTCATTTTAATAATGAAATAATTCGATTAATCTGTGCTGAATTTAACATAGAACAAAAACTGTACTGTGCTTATCGTCCAGAGGCTTCTGGAATAGTTGAACAGCTAAATGGCACAATCAAGTCAATACTAGGGAAGGTGTGTGCATCCACAATGCTGAAATGGCCAGATGCATTACCTCTTGTATTGATGGGTCTCAGAAGTATTCCAGACAGAAAAACAGGAATGAGCCCACATGAAGTTCTCATGGGAAGAGCAATGAGACAAGCATTTATTCCTGGAAATAAATTAATGAATATAACTCATGATCTGGTATTGGACTACTGCAAAGGATTGGCTGAAATGGTGCGTTCTGTCTCTCACCAGGTTGGAGAAGACGTGGTTGAAAGGCAGCCAGACCAAGCACATGATTTGAATCCTGGAGATTGGGTGCTAGTGAAGAAACACGCAAGAAAGTCGTGCCTAGCACCAAGGTGGGATAAACCGCGTCAAGTCATACTAGTCACTACCACAGCAGTGAAGTGTGCAGGTCTGCCCAATTGGATTCATGCCAGTCATACCAGAAGAGTTCCGAGCCCATCAGAACAACAAGAGCAACCACTGACTGAACAGGCTGAACCGTCAGGAGTTGTAAGCTGTGAAATTGAAGAATCTAGAGTAATAGATTCTGAAAGACAACCATATGACGAACAGCCAAGTACAAGTCAGGAAGAGTGGATATCAGTGATTGAAGTAATTGATGATGCTATTGAAACAAGAAGAAGAACAGAACTGAAAAGACAGGAAAGTAGTCAGGAAAAGACAGGGGAAGAAGAACATACTCAGGTGGAAACAGAAAAAGACTTTCAGGAACCTGAGGAGGGAATATTAGAAGAACACGTTCAGGCAGAAGAAGAAAAGTTTGAAATAAGACCTGAACAGGATCAGATAGAGTTAGAAGCACAAGTTCAGGCAGAAAAGAACAGTTTGAAGTAAGACCTGAACAGGGTCAGATAGAATTAAGAAGAACAAGCTCAGGAAAAAGAAGAACAAAGTACGATAAGACCTGAGCAGGTGGAAGCAAAAGAAGGTTCAAGCAGAGAAAACAGAGAACGAGAACAGATTGTGCCTAGATTAAGTGAAATTAAAAGAACTTTGAGAGGAGATAAAGAAGGTGAAAGTGCAGTACAAATAAAAAAAATCAGAAAGGGAGACAATTGGCCTACTGGAGTAAAGAAATTAAGATATCATTTGAGAAAATCAGAAAAGAAACCAGAACAAGTAAATGAAATCACAAGTCAAACAAAACCTTAGCGAAACCTTAGCGAAAACCTAAGCGAAACCCATCCTGGGTAAATATAAATTTGTTGTATTGATAGATGTTCTTCTCTCTCTGTCCTCTCCTTTCTGAGCATAGTTATTGTGCGAGTCTGAAATATTTTTGCTTATTGATTGAGTTGACACTCTTGAGAATGAGGGTGTTTGTATTGCAACTTTGAGATGGTTCACATGCAATTAATTTAGATAAAGATTTTAAAACTTCCAGAGTCTGTGATTATTTTATTTTAGAATCAATTGTTTTTATTAACAGGAAGAGCAGGCGATGAACACAGCTTACTGCCTACATCTCAAGGCCGGCAGAGCGAAGCCCAACAAACGTACACGGCATTTAGGCCCACAAACCGGAGGCCGGCCGCAACTGTACTCTGCACGAAGGCATTTGCTATAGTTCCAGTTTTCGAAAAATAAGATAAAACAACATACATTGACATAAAAAGGACACAAAAGGGATGCAAAACCCACAACAGTGGACTCCCTCCCGCCTCCCTCCTCCCTTCACCCACCCACCCTTCTCCGCATCAGCGTCTGCGACCTATACACACTAGTTCCTAGAGACCCCCATCTCCATTGAATGTTAAATTCACCTTATTCATGGCGGGGTGGAGCCCGGGGGATCCAGGGGAATCAATCGTAGGATCTGCAGGTATTTAGGACATGTCACCTCCCTGAGGTCTTTTGTGAGCAAACTTAGGAAGGGTTTCCACACTGTTGAGAACTCCTGTCCCTTCCCTTCCACTGTCATGGACATACGTTCCATAGCTAGCAGCTGCCACAATCTGTACACCCATGCTCCGACGTCTGGCGTCGTAGTCATACCCCACAAAGCCAAGAGAACTTGTCTAGCAGCTAGTAGCGCCAGTGCTATGTGCCTGCCCTGAAGCGAACGCAGCGGGAAACTTTTCGCGCGCGGAAGACCCAGAAGTGTATGCTCTGGGGAGCGGGGCAGCACAATCTGAAAAGCAGCATCTATATCATCCAGGACCGCCGTCCAGTATCGATGTAGTTTCGGGCAATGCCATAGTAAATGGGCCAGTGTCCCTGTCATTCCGCATCCCCTCCAACACCGGTCTGTTTTGTTTTTGTCCCAGGCGTGTACTCGAGCTGGTGTATAATACCAGTATGAAACCACCTTGAACGCAGACTCCGCGCCCGCCGTGCTACGAGCAGTGTGATGTGCCCTATATAGGATGTGTTCCCACTCTTTGGGGGTTAGGGGCCTACCCAATTCGGTCTCCCAGCGTACCTGGGCTTTCGTTCTTTGCTCCGTGTGACGTGCCGTAAGCATAGCATATAGCTCCGAGATCAGCCGGCAGTCGTCCGCCTTACACACCACCCACCATTCGAACGACGAAAGGGGCCTAGACATATGGGCGTAGTTAACAGGCTTAGTGACCCAGTGGCAGACCTGCGCGTAGGCAAAGGCATCCTTCGCCGGGAGGTCATAGTCGTTTCTCAACTGCTTAAAGGGAATTACCCCATCCACGTCAAAGAGGAATCCCACCCTTTTACATCCTGTTTCGCGCCATCTATGAAACACTACTGATGCTCTTCCCGGCGGAAAGTCCGGGTTATCGACAATGGGGGACATAGGCGAGGGGAAGGTCGTCCAACCCTTTGGCACCGCCACCCTATCCCAGACTCTTAGGGTGGGCGAGGTCACCGGTGAAGAATATAATCCCCAGGCCCTGAGTTTTCGGGGCAACCACAGTTCTCTCCAGATATTGATACCTGCCACTGCCTGATCCATAAAGTTCCAATGCTTACTTGACAGCGACCTGTTCCATTCAATGAGATATCGGAGACAGGACGCTTGATAATAGCACTCTATTAGTGGGAGTCCCAGACCCCCCTTCGTTTTGGGGCTCGCCATTTGCGTCAGAGAGAGCCGGGGCTTCCGCCCCTCCCAGACGAACCTGTTGATGAGGGATTGTAACTTCTTAAGCGCCCCTGGCGGCGGCGTTAGCGGAAGCATTTGGAATAAATAAAGGATACGTGGGAGGACCATCATTTTTACCGCCGCTATCCTTCCGAACCATGCTAACCGAAGACGCGACCAGGCATCCAGCGCCTTGGCCGTGTGTTCCAGCAGCAGGGCATAGTTTATCGAAACCGTCCGTGCGATGGTCGGGGTAAGCCGAAATCCCAGGTAAGTGATGTCGGACTGCGTCCATTGAAAGGGGAAGTCCCTCTGCAAGGCGTCCACTTCAGCCGCGGGGAGGGAGAGATTAAGAATCACCGATTTACACAGATTCACCTTGAATCCGGAGGTCACACCAAAGGCCGCAAGCTCCGCCATCAGGGCGGGGAGAGACGTCTGAGCCTGGGTCAGCGAGAGGATTACGTCATCGGCATACATACTGATTTTATGCTCGTCAGCCCCAAATTTTAGGCCCGCAATCCGCTGATTAGAGCGAATTCGCTGCGCGAAGGGCTCCATATAAAGCGCAAATAAAAGCGGGGACAGAGGGCACCCCTGCCGTGTCCCCCGGGCTATATGAAAGAATGCCGACCTGTCACCATTAACTCGCACAAATGCTTTTGGGGCATGATAAATGCACCTAATCCATTTCAGGAAATTATCCCGAGCCCAAATTTACATAATACCGCAAACAGATAGCCCCACCCCACGCGGTCAAAGGCCTTTTCCGCGTCAATTGACAGCAGGAAGGCCGGCTTGCGGGAACGCTGCGTACTATCGATGAGGTGTAGCAGCCGTTTGGCATTATCCCCTCCTTGTCGAGTGGGGATAAACCCGGATTGATCTGGGTCGATAATGTCTGCCATAAGGGGGTTCAGACGCGCCGCCAGAATTCCCGCAAAAAGTTTCGCGTCGATGTTGAGGAGCGAAATCGGCCTATACGACCCGCATTCTTTCGGCTCCTTTCCGGGTTTCAAAATCACAGAGATCGCCGCCTCTGCCATGGAGGTGTCACTGCACCCGTCTCGAGAAAAGAGTTAAACAATTTCGTTAAAAAGGGGGCCAGCTCCACACAGAACGCTTTATAAAATGAGACCGGAAAGCCATCCGGGCCCGGCGCCTTCGCTACCTTCAATCTCGCTATGGCCGCGATGACCTCGTCTACGCGGATCTCAGCGTCTAGCTGCTCTGCCGCTGCACCAGAGATCGGAGTTATCTCGCTCGTATCTAAGTACTCTCCTGGGTCTCGCTGCGGAGGGTCTTGTTCTGTGTATAGGTGTTGGTAAAAGCTCCGGAATGTTTCCACTATGTGTGCATCTGTACTTTGTTCTGTCCCAGAGGAGTCCCGCACCGCCTGAATGAGGGACGTGTGTGCCTTAGCCCTCAGTCTATGTGCCAGCATTCTCCCACATTTATCGCTACTGAGGTAAAATTTCTGTCGCACCCGCAGCAGGGCATGTTCCGCTCTGTCCACATCCAGGTGTTTCAACATACGTCGGCGCTTCTCCAGCTCACGCCAAACTCTCTGCGCCCCGGTGCGTTTGTGGATTGATTCTAGTTCCCCTACCTCCTTCTCCAGCGCAGCGCGCTTCGCCTTGCGCATTGTATTGTATGTGGCTGCTATCTCAATAAATTCCCCGTGCACCACTAACTTCAGGGCTTCCCACACCACCGCCAGTGGTGTGGAACCTGTATCATTGTCCTGAAAATAATGCACTATTGTGTCCTTCACTCGCTTAAACTGGTCCTCTGATTGCAGCAAACTTTCTCTAAGTCGCCACCCTGGTGGGAACGTACGCCTATGGTGCGCTGGGAGCAGAACAGTAAGGGGAGCGTGATTGGACAGTGCTCGGGGTTCAATAGTAGCAGAGCGTAGGCTAGACATAAGCTCAGTAGAGGCTAGGAAGTGATCCAACCTGGCATAAGTTTTGTGGGCAGCCGAATAGTAAGTATAGTCCTGCTCCGTGGGGTGTTGTACTCTCCACACATCGTGTAACCCGTGATCCTCTAACCACCCCTTACCTGCTGGGGAAAGAGCCCCTGACTGGTGCACCCTCAAGCCCGACCTGTCCGACCCCGTATCCATCACGAGATTTAGACCCCCCCCCACCAGGACCGCTGTATCTTGAGAGGACAGGACGTCCAACAGCGCTGACAGAAGGAAAGGCTCCTGCCTCTCATTCGGGCCGTATAGTGACCCTATGGTGAGGTGCGTGTCGCCCCATTGCACTCTAAGAACCAGCAGTCTCCCCCTAATCTCAGCTACGGTCAAGATAACTTTGCACGGACATCGGGCCCCAATTAAAATTGCCACCCCGTTTTTTTTCGACGGCCCTGCGGACCAGACCTGCTGGGTGAAACGCTTGTTGCGCATGCGTGTGGTGTCTTTGCCGAGCAGATGTGTCTCCTGGAGGAGGCATATGTCACCCCCCATATTCTCAAGAAGGGAGAGCACTGCTGCCCGCTTAACAGGATTATTAAGCCTCCGGACATTGAGGCTCACAACCTTAAGCTCCCTACCCGTATCTTAGTCTGCTAACATGCTATGCCCAGCGCTAGATCCCAGGCCGACCCCGTTACCACCCCCAGGATCCGTGATTTCACACAGAAGTGGACTGCCTATGAGCAAGCTGATGCGGAGATACCCAACAAAAAGTACAAAATTTCTTTTCCCCAAATAACATACCCTTAGGAAAACAAAAAACACCCAAAAATGAAGGAGCAACATGACCAAAGTCTGTCACAAGAAGAGAAAATCAGGGGGTCGCAGTTGCCTCACTCGACCCTTGAAGGCTGGACACGCTGACAATGAGTCGCAGGGAACAGACGAGGAGATGAGCCAGTCACTCGTTTCTGTCCCTGCGGCACCCCTCTCTAGACCCGCCCCAAGAACAACAGCACAAAAAAATAAAAATACCTCAAGGGGTGACAGGCCTCGTTGACGACTGAGAAAGGGTAGACAACACATCCTCCCTCTCCCTCTCTCTCGTAGCTTGGTCAGGTTTTGCGGCCAACACCCCCCCTGCCCACTCGCTGCCAGTCCCCAGGTTGCTTCGGGTGCTGTGACCTGGGCAAATCAACCTCTTCCATCGTCGCGGCGTGTTCAAGCCCCAACACCTCCGCAGCTTCTGCAACTGACCGAAGTTGTAGCAATTTCCCATTGTGCTTAAAGATGAGGCGGAAAGGGTGACCCCAGGAGTACGGGATCTTAGACTCCCGCAGATGCGCGGTCACCTCACGGAAGGCTCGTCTCTTACTGAGCGTGGAGGCCGTCAAATCTTGAAAGAGGACCGGCCGGTGACCCCTAGAGAGAATAGGCTGAGACTCCCTGGCCTGGCGGAGGATACGTTCCTTCAGCTGAAAGTCATGAATGCATACCAAAATGTCCGATGGGGGCGCTTTCATACCCCTGGGGAGACCCACTCGGTGAACACTATCCATCTGAATGTCCGTCTCCTCGCCCTCTCCAAGGATCTGATGGAACAGTGCCCGAACATAGGCATGGAGGTCATCCCCCTCCTCCTTTCACGGAACGCCTCGGATTCGGACGTTGTTCCTCCGAGAGCGGTTCTCCAAATCCTCAGTGTGGGCCTGAAGATCGAGGTTTTGCTCCCGGAGGCGCAGCACTTCCTGTTGTAGATGGTGGATTTCTTCTGCTCTGCCCACGTCGTGCTCCTCCAGAGTCGCCACTCTCTCCCCGACCTCATCCACATCGCGCCGCACGTCTCTCAGATCCGCCGCCAGCTGAGACTTAAGTTCTTGGATATCAGCCTTCATGGTAGCGAAAAGCTCAACCATAAAGGCTTTCGTCGCTGGGGTCTCGTCGCCCTCCATCAGGCCCGCTCCTTTCTCTCCCGAGGGCCCAGGCTGACCCGGTTGTTTGGGAAGGGCCTCCTTCAGCGACTTATCCTTACGGGCCCTCGGCGCTGCCATATCAATCACGCTCTGCGCCCCGGACCCAGTCGGCGCTCATGTGGTCGCTGTGGGTGCAGAGGAGATCACCCACCGCTCTCTCCACAGGACGTTGCCGCCGTCTGGCCTCGTGCTGCCCTCGCTGTACTCTCTGGCATGGGGGGGGCGCAATTCAAGCTTCTACGGTAGGAGCCCCTGCCGCTCGGTCTTCGCTCAGGGCAGGCCGCACCGGGGACACCCCATTATCATCCGAGCAGGGCCTCGGGGGGACCCCGTGCACACCAACGCTCCTCCGTGTGCCCCTGCCCCTGCACGCTCTGTCTGCCGAACTGCGGACAGCTGAGGCCTCACTCAGCCACCGCCACACTATTACTGGGCCGACGGTTGCTCCGGCGCAGGCAGTCCCGATAAGGAGGCGCACCTCCCACCTCCAGCGCTGATCACAATTACAATTCAGGGGTTTGCGGTCGCTGCCATCTCCGGCGAGCCCCCTCCAGTCGCCAGTGCGCCAACTGCCACCTGCTGGGGTGCGCCTCGCCTGCCCCCGATCCTCACTTGCCCTCCGGCGGTCTCTGCTCACCTCGCCTGGTACGCTGTAAGGCCCAGTCCGCAAGGGGCCAGGCCTAGGCACAGGCCTGCAATGCCCAGCTGCAGCCCCCAGGGCTCCGGGCCACCGGTTCGTCAGACCTCCAAAGCCAACAAGGTCACGCCACTCTATGTAGGGGAAATCAGCTGTCGTGAGGGGCCAGCCCCCCCCGGCGCAGGCGTCGCCTTTCAGGGCATCAGGGTCTGCTGTGTCTGTTCGCCGGCGCTGCCCCGCACCTTCGTTGCGGTCACGCTCTAGCCCGGCCTGCAAGCACCACCAGGCCCCTCGGGACGTCACCTCAAAATGGCGTCCACACGCCCCTCGCCGCACTGACCTGGAGGCCGCTCCGGCGCCGCAGCCCTCCGCACTCCGCTACCGGCTCAGTCCCTCACCTCCGGTGCGGCAATCAGCGCTCAGGGAGGTCCGGCCGGCGGCCACTGGTCTCGCGCCCCTCCAGGCGCCCCACCGCTCCGTGTCACTACGTTGCTCTCTCGCGGCCCCATGGCCGCCGTCGACCAGGGCCTGCACAGAACCCTGCTCGTGTCGGGTCCCGAAGCCGGAGACTCGCCGCTGCAATGCCTGGCCACTTGCCGGAATCGCCCCTCCGCAACAGGCGGTTCGCTGAGTCCCGGGACAGGCGATATTACAATGCTAGGTAATGGCGGTGCCGGAGGGACGCAATCCTGCGTCCTACCGTGCCGCCATCTTGGCCACGCCCCCGATTATTTTATTTTAAAGAATGTTTAATAAGTTAAGTTAATTATCACCATCAATTAGTTCCAACTAATGGTCCATCGACCAGAGGAAAGAACTTTTTGATCAGTGAAAGGTTTAGTTAGAATAGAAATATAACTATTCCTGAAAACATGAAATCTATAAACTACAAGCTCCAGCGGACTACTAGGTATTTGTGAAAGAGGTTATATGGGCCCAGGTGAGTATATGGTAGTGGAGTATCTGTTGTTGATACACCGCTGGATCACCTGTGCTGTGTGGCCCATGGACTGCTGGGAGCAGAGGAGCATCGAGGCAGCCGGCAGCGTCAGATAAGTCATTTTTTTTAAATTGTCTCCCCCTGCGCTGCCGCACCACTTTTTATTGGCAGCCAACACCACTGCTGCTTCAGCTAGCCCATAATGCAAACAAGAGAGCTGTCGGTCATGGTATGTTGCAAGACGCTGCTACTGGCTGTCTAGCAAGGGCTTTCGGAGGTCTGTGTGGTGTCAGATTGTGGTGATTTTATTCTGATGAAGTTTTGGCTGATGTCAGATGAATGTCATTTATAGACTGTGAGAGTGGAGTGAGTTGTTTAAGCATTTTATGGCCTCGAAGAGCACATTGCTTCCATCCCTGGCTTGTGATATTGTAACTAAGATGAAACAGTATTTGGCTTTGTTAATTGTGTATTTGCATGATGTGTGGCCCGTTTTGAATGTAGGAACACATTAATGGGGGGGACTGGGAGCGCATCTAGATCCAGCATACAAGCTCCCTAAATGTACATGCATACAAGTGGAGTATGCAGTTCCTAAAAGAATCAGACAAGGAAACAGAAAAGGCAGCAGGTCGTGAGGGGTCGGAGCAAGCAGATCGAGTGGATCTGATTGCTCAGAAGGAAGTGCCCAGTGACCCAGATGAGTGCCATGCTTCTGCATCGGGCAGCTCCTCGTTGGGCCAGAGCTGCAATGCCCAAAGGGCCCCTCGAGGGGCTCTTTGCCAGAGGTCTTTTAAACTAAGACGTCGTGATGAAGTGTAAGTGGAGGTGCTGTGTGTGTAGATTAGTGTAAGTGTGGTATAAAAATAACTAAGAGAGACCGTAAAAGTTTTCATACGTAGGACCTCTTGTTATAATTAAAAACAAAGGATGGCTGTGTTGGAGACAATGATCCCGTCCAGCTCACAAGAAAGTGAGAACATTGGTCAACATGTTTCATGCTATGTAAAGTCCCTGTGGATCTGGGCACTTCATCAGGACAATGTAACCTAATCTATCAATGATTGGGGTTATTGTAGTGGTAAATAGCAACAATACCCAATCTCAAAAGTCACCCTCAAAGTGGAGGGTATACCTTATGATATCTAAAATTCGACCTGCAATTGAAAAGAGACAAATAGAGAGTGAGAATTAAAAACCAGGGGTGTATTCAGTAGGTCATACCCCATTGTCACATAGCAATGCATTAAGCAATTGTGGAAAAATATATGCTGTCGACGGAATCACACCTGCCAGTGAGCGTGCAAATTCATATAAGAACAAACAGATAAGGCAACAAGAAGGTGATACACATTTGAAGATAACAATCACGCACATATAAGCCCCATCATTCACATAAATGAGTGTGGATAACCACTATTGTAGCTAAACTGGGATGTAAAGATGCAGTAAAATCCCGCATGAGTGGAAAAGCTTACCAAATTTGAGAAAGTAAATGGCCCCTTAGGTGATGGCTGCGGAGTGAAACTAGTAGAGATAAGTAACAGTCAGCACTGGAATAGTAGACAATGGTACATAAAGTAAGAACTATTTGAAAACTGCCACCCTGGAGGTAATGAGGGGGCAGAGGAGGTGGTATATGCTGGAGCGAGTGATAATTATCACTCGCAGATGTGATGAAGAGGCACAGGTGTGGGTAATCACCTTCAGTGTCGAGCTAGAAACTAAATCTGATGCTCAATGTTCCAAGTATGCCGCCATCTTGGGAAGGACACAAGTGAAATTTCTGAATGACTTATTAGAAAGCTGCATGGAGGTCCCCTCTCGGGGGTTAGCGGGCGCTGTGTGTGCTCTCAGTCTCCCGCTCCAGGCCGGCCGCTGGAAGTGAAAGCCGGTCAGGGCAGGACACGTAGCTGGGCCTCGTCATGAAGTAAGCGGGTGGGGAGCCCTAACTAAGGGGAATCCCTGCTGGAGCGGCGCCCATATTGGAATGGTTTCTGTAGGGAAGAATGGAACAGAGCCATAATTGAAATAAAAATAAAAAGAACAACAGAGGCAATCTCCTCGATAAAGGAAGCTGAGTTCCAAAAAATAGAACAGATCCTCATATTCAAGATGAACACCAGTAGGACACATTTGTCACAGGTTGGTCCAGTATAGAAATTGTTAACATAGGTGTGTGGATATTGACAAGAAAATGAGGGGGACGCAAACAAGGGCAGTGCTTCAGTATATCTATATTTGGAGTATCTGGTTGGAATGCCAGCAATCTTCTAAAGAGAGGATAGCGCCTCTGTACTCTAGTCAGGGGTGGGTAATATGGGTCCACTGGAGAAAAATGGTACCCAAGAGCAAAAGAGAGCAGGGCTCAAGGTTGAAGAGACTCTGATGAGATGACATATATAACTAAAGGAAGGATCATGATGGTGAGCCATATATGTAGTAATAAAGTATGTTAAGTACAGACGTATATGCATAGGAATAGGGATGCTGCCTTGTCTCATGGGGGTGTATGATAGAGGGTACCTAAGTTCTCCAATTCACACCAGGGAATATCATCGTTGAGGCCTGTCCTGTGGTTGGCTAAACAGAATATCTAGTTTTGCTCCCTAAGAAAGAGGCTTTGTTTGTTCATGTTATGATGTAATTCAAGGATGGTCTAGCATACATCGTCCAGTGTGTGGTTGTGGATGAGAAAGTGGGTGTCCATTTTGGTGGTAGTTTTTTTTGCACTGGATACCACTCCAATGTTCAGTAACCCTCACCTTGACAGGTCTGGTGGTCATGCCAATATATCTTTTGGTGCCAGGGGCAAGTGATCATGTATACACAGTTCCTGGTGTTACAATTTGTGTGATTTTTCTGTGTCCATGAGTGGGTCTGGTCAAGGACAATCTCCTTTCTGGGCTCAGTCAGATCACCAACCCCACAGGAGCCATATGGATAGTGTCCTGTGATGAGGAGTAGATCCCATAGGGAACGTTGTTCAGACCTAGGTGTCCTTTGTGGTCTGGTATGGACGATCATGTCTTTCAGTTTATGTATTTGTTTGAACGCAAATCGTGCAGTGGGAAACTCGAGTGAGCCTGTTGTAGGATGTGCCAGTGCTTACGTATGATTTTCTGTATCTGGTTTGAATTAGGTGTAAATGTAGAAACACAGGAGATGGTGTTGTTCTGTGTTCTGCTGCAGGGTTCTACTAGTGCCACTCAATTGTTATTCCTGGCCCTTTTCTGTGCTATATTGACGGAATATGGTGGGTAGTGGTGTGCTGTCAAGCTAGGAGTCAGTTATTGTGCCTGTAGGTTGAAGACAGCAATCTTGCTGTAGTTGCTCATAGTCGCAGGAACTGTCCGTAAGGCAAATTGTCCCTTAAGGCTTTAGGATGGTGTCCGTCATACAGCAGTAAGCTGTTGCAGTCAGTCGACTTTTTGTATGTGGTGGTTGTGAGTTTCCATTAGTGATGGTAATTAGTAAATCTAGAAAGGGGAGACCTTTGTCAGAGATGTTTTTGTAAACCTTAGGAATGGATTGCAGGAATTAATCCATGTATGGAAATTGTGGCATTCAGCAATATCTACCTGCCAGAAAATCAAAATGTCATCAATATAGCGACACCATAGGAATATATTGATGGTGTAAGGATTATTTTTACAATTTTGTTTTCATCTTTTTTAATGTTAGCCATATAGACACATGCCAGACTTGGCGCAAAGGTACTTCCTTGTGTTTCGTGATAGATTTTGTGTCCAAATTGGAAGTTTTCTTTAAATGCTATGGCCGCACATTCGGTAATGAAACTTATCGGAATAGATGAGGACCAGGTTTCTGAGAGGAGTGTGTTCTCTACCACTTCAAGTGTTGCATCTTGGGGTATATTTGTGTAGAGAGCCTCAACATCAAGGGTCATGAGGAGATCAATGTTACTGATGTTTCTTTCATCAATAAAATTATGGACATCCCTAGTGTCCTTAAGAAAAGATGGTGTTTTCATAACCAATGGTTGTAAGAAATGATTGCAAAACTTAGACAGTTGTTCTAGAAGGGAACCTATGCCTGACACAATGAGTTTACACAGAGGGGGGTAACCCCCTTGTGTATTTTGGGCAGGACATAGAAGTACAGGATCTTGGGGTGGGTGTTAACCAAGAATTCCACCTCATTTTTGCTTATCCAGCCCTGGGTGTCAGCACTAAGGAACTGATCTGAATAGTAAGGCTTGTGGTGGGATCCTGGCTGATGGGGCTGCAATATCTCAAGTCAGCCAATTGTCGGAGACATTCTTTATTGTAGTTTGGGGTGGAGATAATGACAATCATGCTGCCTTTGTGAGCTGGTTTGATTGTGATTGAAGCATCATTAGCCAATTAATTTACTGCTGCCAGTTCCTGATTTGACATGTTGTGGAATGGATGCCCAGTTTGATACGCCTGTCTTTGAGAACAGCCTGCTTGAACGTTGGGATTCCATGTGTAGTAATCCCTACTGAGGGAGTAAATCTGGACAGGTTGCGTAACCCGGTGTCTGTCAACTGAGGTGTGGGTTTGTCGTGAAAGAAGGCGCGAAGCCTGATTTTCCTAAAGAAATATTGGAGCTCACAATTCAGTCGGAATTTATCCTCTTTAGGTATGGGAACAAAGCCCAAACCCTTTTGAGGGACATTAACCTCCTCTGTTGTGTTTTGGTAGATAGGTTCACAATCAATTTCTTTTGGTTTGACCCCTTGTCTGCATCTGTGGTTCTGGTTGTCGCCACAGGACCCGTTTTTGCCCCCTTCTTCTTCTGCCTCTGCCCCAACTGTGGTCTAAAAAAAGGTTGGTTAAAGAGCTGAGGGAATTATGTTAGAGGACTTTAAACACTTAGATCTAATCCCTGCACAAGTCACCCCCACGCAATAATCTACTTTCACGCCTTATGGAAACATGGCTGAACCCACACTGACCCCAGGCCATATACCATGGATTACGGACAACACAGGATACACTGTACCATGATAATAGCCCTATCAGTCGACTACATGCATCAGAAGCAGCAGACCAGGAGGGGGGGAGGGAACGGGAGGCGGGTGGGGACCGTTCAGATAGTTAAAGTTAGTTTAAAAATAAATATGCTGGACATTATTGTTCTTAATGTAATCTACTGACCGTTCATATGACCATACTTTTCATGCCGCATAGGCGGACAACTGACGATTTGCATTTGTAACCAGAAGTTTCTCATGGTCAAATATGTATTCTATATACGATGGAAAGAACAAAAACACAACACCTTATGTATCAAAGGTTCCTGCTTTTACTATGACGAGGTGTTTAAATAAAATGTGTTATAAAAAAAAAAAAAGAGCTGAGGGAAAAGAGTGTGGGGGCCTTGGGGGAACATAGGATAGGGCGAGGGGGGTACATTGGTTGGGGTCTCTAATATGGGCCCATAGGGTACCTATTGAGAGGTGGTGGAGGGGGGCCCATCGGCCATCACTGTTTGCCCAACTTTCTGTGCTAGATTTGCTGCTGAACGAAGTGTTCTTCTTACGTTGGTAGTTGCTACTCTCGTCTGAGGCGGTATCACCCACTCCTGCAGAGGAATCCTCTTTAATATAGGGGTAGACTTTCTCCATATCAAATCTTTTAATGTCCTTTTGGAGCTTTGATATTTTTTGCTGCATCAAAATCTCTTTATGTTCATTGACTACTGTGTTGATCTCTGCCAGTTTAGATTTGTAGCCTGAGATCAATATTCCAGTTTTTAGGGCATTTTCTGCGATATTGATCTTATCAGAGCCTCAGAGAGACATTTTGTTTTATTGATTATTAAGATCTACCTGTCTCTGGTACACTTTCAGGCGACCTGGGCTCACTCACGTCTAAAGAGGTTGTCTTCTAAGAAGATTCATGGTGCATTTGCCACTAACAAGCCATTGGAAGAGATGATGACTCTGAGGTATTCAGTCATCATTGCCTAGTGAAGAGCTATTTTTACAAGCTGTTTTTGAGAGCGGTAATAGAGCTCCAGTCTTTGTCATGGCTGCCTGATGGGGTGGTTCCATCTGCTCCCAATAGTGATGATGTTCTAAGAATTTCAGCTACAATGTAATCGCCGTAGCTGAGGCCCTGGTTGTCATCCATGGGCAGGATGGGGTGCGTAAAAACCTGCCTATGGTCTCTGCTCCTCACTACCACCAGTGTGGCAGAGAGGGGCAGGTCACAGTTTTCCTAGCGTGTTGGATGGTGTATTTTGAATAGTTCTTACTTTATATACCTTTCTCCACTATTCAAGTGCGGACTGTGATTTCTTTCTACTAGTTTCACCCCGCAGCTAGCACGGTCTCTGCCATCACCTAAGGGGCCATTTATTTGTGTAGATTGGGTAAGCTCTTCTGCTACTGCATTATTGCATCCCAGATTAGCTACAATAGTAAGTATGTGGATGATGGGGCGTGTGTGTGTGTGTGTGTGTGTGTGTGTGTGTGTGTGTGTGTGTGTGTGTGTGTGTGTGTGTGTGTGTGTGTGTGTGTGTGTGTGTGTGTGTGTGTGTGTGTGTGTGTGTGTGTGTGTGTGTGTGTGTGTGTGTGTGTGTGTGTGTGTGTGTGTGTGTGTGTGTGTGTGTGTGTGTGTGTGTGTGTGTGTGTGTGTGTGTGTGTGTGTGTGTGTGTGCATTATACATCACATGTATCACCTGCTTGTTGACTTATCTGTTTGTTCTTATATGTATTTGCACGCTCACTGATAGGCATGATTCCACCTCTGGCATGGGTATTTTCTACAATTGCCTAATGCATTGCCATTTGACAATGGGGTATGACCTACTGAATACCCTCCTTGATTTTAATTCTCACTATATGTTTCTTTTCAATTGCAGGTCAGATTTTAGATATCATTAGGTATACCCTACACTTGGAGGATGACTTTTGAGATTGGGTATTGTTGCTAATTACCACTACTATAACCCCAATCATTGGTAGATTAGGTTACATGGTCCTGATGAAGTGCCCAGATCCGCAGAGACTTTACATGGCACGAAGCATGTTGACTGACAATCTCACTTTCCCGCGAGCTGTACCGGATCCTTGTCTCCAACTCAGCCACCCTTTGTTTTTATTTATAACAAGAGGTCCCACGTATTAAAACTTTTAGGGTCTCTCTTAGTTATTTTTATACCACACTTACACCAATCTACACACACAGCACCTCCACTTACACGTCATCACCGTGTCTTATTTTAAAAGACCTCTGGAAAAGAGCCCCCTCGAGCGGTCCGTTGGACATAGCAGCACTGGCCTCACGAGGAGCTGCCTGATGCTGAAGCTTGACACCCTTCTGGGTGTGTGAGGGCTCTCCTTTTCTGATTCTTTTAGGAGCTGCATACTCTACTTGTATACCTGTTTTGAATGTAGTAAGGATATTGGAGCACTGTTTGAACAAATGTTTCCACTGTGTGATTTCAACTCAGATATACTAGAGTGTTGGGTGATTTAGTTTAGAAGATATTATTGTGGAGTGAAGAGTGGCTATGATTTTACATAGGAGGTTCTGGTATTGGCTGTGTGGGTGACAGGGCGAACAATGAATGCTCTCATAGTGTTAAGGGGAAAACCTTTGTTTCTGGTGGTGGTTTGTGTCACTGAAGGCTGATCTTTGGGGCGTTTCAGACCTTTCAGGGTGCTTAGCGTGGGCTTCCTGAAGGCAAATCTCAAAAGTAGTCTGGTGGTTATGTGGCTGCGCAGGAGCCAACCAGGCTGCAGGTTAGTGGCAGCCACAGCAATGCGTAGGGGCTACCTGAAAGAAGTTAGGCTAAGCATGCAGTAGGATAGTGCTTCACGGGTTTTTCACAGAGTGAGCTCACTAACAATGTGGTTTCTAGGCACTCAGCCAAAGAAAGGGGAACTGTTGGCAACAAGGAGAAGGGGTCATTATGTCTAGAAAAACTATATTTTTACATCTTTTAAAACTAGGAACTTGAGAGTTTATTAACCTATGGTTAAGAAGTGTCCAAGTTGCAGACAATAAAATCTTCTCTGTCCATGTTAAATGTAGAAATGAGGTGTGAAGTGGACTTGGTGACAGTGGAAGAGCAGGTGTACCTCCTGGGAGCTACAGTGTTGGAATGTTTTTGAGAGACTTACGAAAAGTGGCTTAAATTATAACAGTTTGACAATTGTCATCCATTATAGGGGACGAAGACTCCTGTGATATGGTTATTTCTCTTGAGACAACACCTTTGGAAAATGAAAGGAGGAGACTGATGTAAATGCTTTGGCTAATGTGGTCTCCACGAAATCGGACCATTTAATACAATCTTTCTGAGGGTAATTTCAAAAGATGCTTTTGAGTTATGTTATTGTGTCTTTGATTTTGGGGATTATAAATGGTGCTGCGCTTTCACCATGTTAATGTAGATTGTTGGACAAATTACTGGGGTCAATTCAGAGAAGCTAACTGTACACTTCAGCCCCTGTCACACAATAGCCATCCCACTAATAGTAATACTTCTCAGAGGAATAGTAAATATATATATATATATATACACACACATACATACACACACACACACATACATACATGTGATGTGAGCAAGGCCCACGTACCGGCAAGATGCCTTATGACAGTGCCTCAATTAAATAAATATCGCTATATGTAATTGCCTTGGTATGATGGTGTCTAGTCTTGGTGGAGAGGTAACTGAAAAAGGTGGATTTTAATGGGAATCCCGACTGTCGTGCCAGCAGCCCCTTTGTTCAGGTACACCGTAGCAGGCGGCAGTATTGGTATTCGGCAGTATCGGACATATATATCCTTCACTCCTCTTACTCTCTCGAGTAAGAATTCGGCACTCCGGAGCCTGCTGACAAATGCTTTTATTCCATAGGAAGTGGACAGAGACAACGTCAATGCGTTTCAGCTTTAAAGCCTTAACGTAGTGATGTGGTCTCTGCATTGCAAGTGGAATAAAAGCATTTTACAGCAAGCTCCAGAGTGATGAATTCTTACTTCAGAGAGTGAGATGAGTGAAGGATTGAAAGCGCTGTGGCAGCTGTGTAATATATCGAGCACAGCTGGCGTTCCGGTGCCCGACAGCAACCTCTATAAAAGGGGGGGGGGGTGGGGGGAGAGAGAGAGAGAGAAGGGGGGAGAGAGAGAGAGAATGTGTGTGTGTAATAATGTTAATATTAGGCCAAAGAATGAAAAAATATATGTTGTTGACTTCATTGCTCTGTAACAAGTAGGATTAAGTCTTGTATATTGAACATAGCAATGTAACCACTATTTGCATCTGAAGTGGAATGTTGGAAGCAGGCAGACAATCGGAATACTTCCTTTGAGGATTTACTGTTACAGACCCTTCGAAAGCATTAACGTGGAAGGAGTCCCCAGTCCTTTCGGTGTGCTGCTGTGCCCTGCTCCCATGGCCTTATGGTTAACTTGACTCCTCTGTTTTTCGTTTTCTTCTGCTTGGTGTACCTTTGCTCCTCGGCAATGGGTAGGAACCAATCCTTTCTCCATTTTAGTGGAAAGTGGCTTCAGTTCTCCGGCAACACCCCTTGTATTCATGAAGAAAACAAGCCTGAATTCCACAGAGCAAACGGGGATTAAAAAAAATATGGTCTGTTTTTCATTCTCCTGCTCTCTGGAGGAAAATTGGTGTATTTCCCCTTCACCCCAATCCCATTATTTATAGGACTGATAGAGACACAGTAAATATAAGCTCCCATCTTCACAGTCTAATATTTGCAAGTATGTTGATTTTATTCAAGACTGCGATCGTATACTCAAGCATTACACTCACTGTCGACATCCTCATAAGAGTACTCTATTAACAAAAAATACTCAACACGCATTGAAACAAGTAGGATTTTACTCAGACAGAGGATGTCTATTTCTGGATTATTCTACTTGCTCCGTTTCAGGGTTCTGGAGAAAACATAGCGTCAAAGCTCTTTGGTTCTGTCCTCTTCGGTCATAGGATCTGAATTTTCTCCTGGAGCTGGAATGGTGGCCTTCTTTCAAAGTCGTCTCTTGCTTCCATCAATACGCAACCTACACATTGACTCCTTGAATGGTGTAACTTGTCTATATCACAGGTTTGCTCTAACAAAGTTACTTTGCAGCCAATTACGAGTATGTACTTAAATACAGCATGTTTCAAGCAATGTGATTTGCTAATTTCTTCAAGTAATTAGAATATTGATTTTCTACTACAATCACCACAGCTCATTAGTGTTTTTAATCACTAGCACCAAACCTTTAGGACTTCTTTAAACAATCAATCAGAGAGAACAAAGAGGAGGGCAGATTCTTAAAAATAATTAAAAGTAGATGTGAAAAAAGCAGGACAGGAACAGCAAATTTACTTGGGAACCTAGTAAGGGTTAAGTGTTCAGATTCATGCTGAGGTTTTAACAAAGCGGAAGTTCTGGCTAGGGACCAAGATTTCTCAGCCAGATGGAAGAAGGCCAATACCCAGGGCCAAGACATGGGATTTAAGACATAGCCTTTGCATTTGTGCAGCTTCATGTATTTATAAGACACCCAGTGATGGGTAATAGCTTTGCACTAATGGCAATTGATGCTGGTGAACTAACATTTTTAGGTCCATCCTGGCCAGCATTCCTGTATCACAGGTCAAGTAATATTACACAAGGATGATTAAGCACATGAGGACCAATGGACAAGGGCAGGGTGGGAGATAAAGTTTCTTTCTGTCAACAGGAGATCCGACAGATTAGATTCAACTATGGCACTCGTGGATCGAAGTCAGGGATTTGTCAGTGTAGGAGAATTTTAATAATTTGGGCACAGCTGCTAAGGGACAGGAATAGAGGGAGTAACATCATGGCAGAACATTCTTACTTTATGTATAAAGACTGTTGAAGATGCAAAAAAAAGCTATTTGAAGGGTTTAGGTGCCCTGGAGATCTTAATGATGAAATGGGCTTTCTTAATATTCCTATTTTGTAGGCTTTTTTGATTAGAGGAAGGAAAACTTGAACCTGATCAAGGTCGATCCAGGTCTGTGATCAAATGGTTTAGTGATCCGTTAATGCCAAGCTACTAGATTGTATATATTTTATCTACTCCAAGTGTGGTGTCTGAGCAAGAACGTGGACCCTTCAGGCCAGTTCCCTTTAACAAATATAGGTCTTCTGCATTTGCAAAGGGCACAGATTTTAAAACCACTGATATTCACCAATATTAGAATAACTACCAAGATGCCCAGTAGTTGTTCAGCAGTAGAGGTCTAGACTTGGGTGGGCATCCGGCAGACTGGCCATCTTCCAACCCTGCTCGCTTCTGATCACAACCTGGGACATGCAACCAAAACGTTGTCGATGATGAGAGACTCTTGACAGAGACAGTGCAAGGTATAACATCAAAATGCAAGCTATTAAAGATTATTTGAAGGGCAGACTTAGTACAATGTTTATAACTTGTTAAAAATCACATGGTCACGAAGCACACTGACATTTTTCTTCATTATTTTATTGTATCTGCGTGAAAGCAAATATTCTGGAATAATAAGAATAGCAAGGATTTTGATTACATATAGGCACTTACAGAAATTAAGAAAGACTGTGCCTAAAACCCCAAACAATAAGCTTGAGAAATGGAGTTGTAGACTAAAATCTAACTCCCAGATCCAGGACACAATTCCATTCTGGCTGGGCTAGAAATAAATAAATGGTGTGAACCGAAACATGGGGACTATCACGTGATTCGAAAAAATTTTGTGGTTACAACACCTTGCTCTAACATGCGTTGTTTCACCGACTTCACCATTCATGATCACTTGTGTCTACTGAAAAACCCACATTTTCACATGTCCGTCGCCTCCATTTACCATTTCCACATACATTCCTCTCCCCCACAGTTTCGATCCACGTGCTGTAGCACAACACCATTCTGAACACTAAAACAAGAGCAGATGGCAATGATCAATCTGCAAACAAAGTTTGCACTTATTATCCACAAAACACTTATTAAAACATTAAACATAATGAAAAATGTGCTTCATAACGTCGAATTTATTTACTTTTCAATTGTTTTACTTATCTTTTCAATTATGTTTTATCTTTCATTTGTCATTTTTTTATCATTTCGAGTTTCACCCCTGAACCCTATTTTCCTAATACATTTTTTTCAATCTTTTTTAATTTCTCCTTTTTATCCTTAAGCGGTGCAACTGCAGCACCTTCTTTTAATGTAGCGTTTACTAGACTGTGCATGCTATTGTGAGGAATATTCTGGCTTACCAATAATCTAGAGAGGACTGGAGTTCACCCATTGCTTACCATTTGCTGTCTTCCCTTGTCACTCGTATTTGCCTGCTTCTTATTCATGTCCCAGCTAGCCAATCTTGTGTTTGTCCCTCCCATGGAGCATTGCCACTTTACATCCCTTGGACTGACTGGCATCACTGTTTCCACTCCTTGCTTTTCAACACTACTTTTTTCTTTTGTGTGAAACACTCCATTAGAGTGTGTGTATTTTTGAGCCATCTCCCTCGTGTATCTCTCACTGTCCCCCTGCACTTAGGGGACGATTACAATGTGGCTCGGAAGGCTTCGACTGATGGTCGGACCCTTCCGAGCCGCATCGTAATGGGCTCCTCAGTTTACTTTCTGACCACCACATTATGATGCTGGCGGTCGGAAAGTAAACCGACCGGTCATTCTGGCTGGCTTCTGGCGGGCTCCAGGAGCCTGTCGGAAGCCGGCCAGTAATCTCAAGGGCGGGCCTTTCCGCCCTTGAGATTACGATGCAGGGTTTCCGGCATAGTAACCATGCTGGCCTGTCCGACATGGAAACCATGTTGAAAAGTGTGTTTAGGGGTCCCCAGCATGGCCTCCTTGGGTGTGCGGCCTCCGGTTGGAGGCCAAGGAGGCACCTGCGGTGCCCCCTTATTGATCCCTGTGGGGTGCAGGAATAAACCGCACCTCCCATTTCCCTATTGGGGCATGCATTACGGCCGGGTTACGGACGTAATGCATGCTCCCAAAGGGAAAAGTAGGAATGCGACCCAACAGTGTTTGATTGTATCTAAATTAGGCCATCGGGACCGCCGACCGGGTGTCGGTCGCTCCCAGGAACGAGGTGGTGGCTGGCATCGAATTCGGCCCCTTAGTGTTGTTCTGTGTTGCACGACTGCTTATCCCCACCCTCCTCCCTCTTGCAGCTGTCCATGTGCTTCTCTGCGGCTCCCCCCACTAGCACCCTCAGTGTTGCTTCTCCCAAACCCTGTGTTGCTTTTGATCCTGCCCTTCCCCATGATGCTTACATACCCTCCACCCCTTGCTTTTGCGTGTCTCCCGTGCGGCTTTGGTGCCCAAGTTAGATTGGTAACTAAAAAGAAAAAAAAGCCACGTTATTGTGTAGGCACGGGTCTGCGTGGTGCGCACACCTACAAAAAATTACATGGACTAAAAACATTGGCAAAGCCAATAAGTCACAAAGGCAAGACCTATTGGTTTTGACAATGCTCGTTTTCTCTTCCCTTCCATTTTGTGGGGATTTTCCATCCAGTTCCTTAATCTCCTTTGGCTTTTTTGAGCTATTTTTCGTTTCTGTGTTTCCTACAGGAGACCCCAGGCATTCCTTTTTTTTCTTTCCTCCCCTTTTATTCTCTTTTTCTCTTGATTTCTCTTTTTGTGATGACCTCCTTCCTAATTCTCTGATTAGCATTCACTTTGGTCGAACATTTTGAATTATTTTTTGAGACATCACTTATCGACTGCTGGATTGAGAAGCAATAAATTGAAAGTGTTGCTGTAATACAATGATAGAAGATCGCGATCTAGCATTACCAATTTTTAGAACAGAGAACACTGTAGAGATATTGAGAAATGCAGTGCATTCATAGAGTAATACCCTTTTAAGTTTTTTAATTCTTCTTAAACCTGCAAGGAACAAAATGATGGTTATATATTTAATTAAAAGAAAAACAGAAACTTCATTTTCCTCGTCTCCAAAACATTTATTGGCATAATTAAAAACATGTGCTTGAGAATGAAGATCAGAAATACTACTTTGTAACATGGAAGAACATTTGCCAAAACGCTATATATTCAACAATGCTTTGAAGTAAGTGCCAGTCTTCACTTGTTTTCCATAATAAAAAAAAAAAAAAGAAAGAAAAAGCAATCTGTCACACTGTATCAACTGTATTGATTCTGTTTGGTTACGATCTATAGTGCAGGTAAGTATAAAAAATATGTCCACTATTGTCGGGAGCGCAGTCTGCACTGTCGGGGTGCGAGCTGATAAAAATGATTCTTGGGGTTGAATATTCCGTATAAAACAATGTCCTTCAGCCACACTAAGAGGAAACACATCTTTATTTTGGCCTTTGAAATGGTGACATGTTTGCTTAAAAGGATCACCCCCAAGTCCCCTCCCACAAAGTAATCATCAAGACAAACGCTTTACTTCATAGACTGCTTCCGGGTCGTGATTTTCGGGATGCGGTTACACTGGCTTGAGGATGAAAACGGCATCGTCTAATACATAGTAGTCATTATACATATCACCTTCACATAAATAGGGCAGTCTGGTGAGGGCCTCGACGGCGAATCCTGCCTCACGGAAAACTTCAGTCAGGCTGTTCACCTGCTCCTCCCAAACCTTCCCGTTGACTTCCATAACTTCGGACGGTTTCTCCCACTTTCCACCTGGTGAGAAACACCATGGTTAGGTGAAATCCCAAACAGCCTTCAATATTTTCCAAATTTCCACAGTACTCTCAAATGTGACAAATCTGGGCAAAAGGTTGAGCGACATCAGAAGCAACAAAGATTACCGACGATTTACAATAATATCAACTTGCATGCAACTAAAACAAGTTATGTCATAAGCAAACTACAAACATATATTAACACAGCCCCCCAATTTCCTACAGTTGACTATCATTGTAGTCAACAGCACTAGATACAAATAGATAACACACATTGTTCCATAAGCCGGGCAATGTCGAAGTCTACCGATCTAGACTATGCACAAGCAACTAGTAAGATACCCAGGACACAACCATGAGACCCCAAAATCATGCACCGATGGCTCATTGATTAAGAGACTGCTTCTGAATCAGGGAATCACAATGCAACAGTGGCAGCACCAACATAACAAGGAGAATCACTATGGTCTGTGACGGCAACATCTGCATCATCAGGGAAAGGTACCTGGTCTACTGATGACTTACTGATGACCACATCAGGCCATACTAAATACCATTACATTATTTTTATTACACTTTGATGCTCCACCTAAGTAAGTGTTACATCCCTTTGCTCAGGGCATTACCAGCTGATTGCCTAACCAGCAGCTACAGGCCTGAACCAAAGAAAGGGGGACATAATGAAGAGAAATGGCAATTACCTGTTAACTCATTGCAATCTATGGGCGATACATTTATTCGCACAATACTGATCAATTAAGGTCTTCACAGGACTCAGGATGCAGGCAACAACAAGAGAGAAATAATAAGTGCACTTAAAAAGCACACTTACCTTTGGTCTCATCTCAGATATTTGAGCCTTTCCCACAACAAAATATAGCCCTGTCACACATATCCAAGGTGCTGTCCAGATGGAATCACCCATCTCATGCCACCCAAGCAGAAGCTTTAGCTGTTGCTGGGTTTTGGGCACTCAACAAGTAAGGGGCTGTAAGGCTCTACTGAAGTACTGAATGTTTTGTCAGATGGCAGGGGGTAGGGTTGCAGCGGCAGTCATCATGTCGCACAAGAATATTCCCCCTTGTGTATGATGGAGAACCCTGCACCAGACTGCAGGGAGAGCAATGCACGTTGCTTCACTTCTCCCCCTACACTGCACCCAGGTGAAATGCATTTTTACCTGGAAAACCAGGAGACGGAGCGCCTTATGTGGACAGGACTGGATCTGAAGAGAGGTATGAAGAATTGCTATAATTATCCCCTGGCTTTATTGCTCCTGTTCAAACATGGCCGGCCTCTGGAAACGGACATAGGTGAGATGCAACTCGTTTTTATTATTTTTATTCCATTCTGATAAAACCGATACAGCCACCTACAAAAAAGTTTACTGGTAGAGTACTGCTCCAAAATGAAAAACCGCAGCAGCTTACTACATGAGTGATTTATACACTTGAGGCTTTTCACTCACTAGCCCAATCATACACGCTCAAACATCACACCCCTACTCTAATATGCACAGATGTAAGCCCTCAGTTTTATAGTATAGGTGACACCCTATGTTTTGGTTCATCTGCCACCACCTGGATTCAGCCTGCTGTCTAACCTTGCCAAATGCTAACCTATGCCACTACCAAGGCAAAGCGCAGCTACTCACCTGTGAGGGTCTCAAGGCGGGGGGCTGCTGGTGCGTCAGTTGTAGAGTCCATTTCAACACCAAAATTTGTTTTGGGTTTTTACCATTTCTACCACCACTTGACAAGGTATATATTGCCTTACCCTCTGTCTAAACTGATGTAATTAAGTTGCATCAAACTCTGTCCAAACTTAATCATCCACTGTGCCAAGATGCTGATTTGCAAACGATGCTGTTGCTCACCCTCAAAGCTCTGACCCATGGCTCAACTCAATCCAGCTCTTTGGAAAAGTCACAAACGTTGCCATCCATACGAGGTGTAGACTCAAGTCACTCTGCAAATTCTTACATCTGATTTACAAGTCTGTTCCTGACCTTGCCCTGTCCCACCATGTTCAGATCAGCTTCCATAACATCATGTTCCACCGCTCAAACTTACAAAATGGACATGGTCATACCACACAATCTTCTAGTACATAACCATTTGCTTCCAAACAATACAATACAATACTGGAACACACTCACTCACACCAGAGATCTGCACCTCCATCAGAACTTCCAAAGTGGCCACCAAAAGCCAGCTGTTTCATCTAGCAGGTTGCCTGTCAGCTTAGGCCACAGCTGACATCACTTGCACAAAGTACCTTATGCTAGCACGCACGGTCTTGTAGACTCCCGCTACCAACCTTCCTCCACGCATCATGACTTTGTGTAACCAAGCATGGAAAACATCTCATGTAACAATTCCCATGCAACCTCTGTATAGCATTTCTGCAAGAGTTCCTTACCAAATAAAAATTGCAAAATACAACTACTACTTTCGGTTTCCTTTATTTGCAAAATTAAATGCAATGAATAAAGAAGGGGGCATCAGAAATCTCTTGTAGCAGTGCTGTAGTTTCATTAATTAAATGCACTGAATGAATGATTTGTTGAAGGCAAACCAAATACGTCAGTAACGGTGGTGAACTATTGCAAGCTTTCGAGAAAACCTTTCTGCAAAGGAAACTGTACAAAAATAAACGTTCGGTATTTGAGACACTTTAGAAATGCATTTTTTACTTTCTTTTGTCAGATTAACATCCAGCCCCATTATGAACAAAATCCTCCATTAAATCCAAAAACTCCATGTTGCAAATTAACCTTCAGGCACAATGATTAAAAGATGCTAATTCATGAGATAACAAAGCGCTAATTTACATTTCGAACCATTAAGCGACCTTGATCTACTTCAGACAGCAGGGACGATGAGTATAATTTCTTAAATGAATCAGTTGAAAAGTAATTGCTGTTAAAAGAACACAGTTGAAATAAACCTTTATTCTGATGACTTCCAAGGAAATGTGAAAATTGGCACTAATGCAAGCCATAAAAACACTCGCCTCATCGAGGAGCCCTTGCTTCTGCAGTTCATCTTCTATATTATTGTGCAGATGGCTTTTTAGCGCCATGTGCACGTTTATGGAGAAATATAGCTCAATAATCAACATCCAAGGCCTTCCCAATGAAATACTCAAGACGGTTAACAGTTATGGTTATTAACTGTGGTTTAGCGTCAGCAAGTCTTTCATGAAATGCCCGCTCCATCACAACTTACATCTACTTCTTTCTTCCTGGGGTTCGGTCGCAATCCGCCAAACTATCACTACCGAGAATGTATGCGGACGGTTAGTCAAAATGCTAGGTGGTCGATTCACAAAGACCACCATCTGCGATTCTCATAAAGTTACTCTTTTCTTGGGATTCGCAAACATAAGCTTGGATCAGCACAGAAACTATGAAAATCGAAAACTATTTAATTTGCAACCAAAAAGTGCCAGATTTACTTCTGGCACAAAAAATATTTCTTGTTATTGTTACGATCAAAATGCGAAAGACAGTGAATTAACTTTTTTGCCCCACCTTGAAAATATTTTTTTCTAGGTGGATAAACACTACTTCGTTTCACAGGGAACTAATCCATACTTCGCCCTACGCACAAACACACTTACTTGTATTTCCGTGGTTGTAATGGCCAAGCAAAATGTTCTTGAATTTTCGCACAGTTCTGATTTTGTGAGTGTTCAAAGCATTTTCTAAAGTTACGCTGCCTCCCACCGGACTCTCCTCCGGGGCCTTTGTTTCCCGCCTCTACTTCTAGACCTGTAACTGTGGAAGATTTGCTATATACAAGGATTTTCCAGAGAAGTAAATGGAATTTGCAGCTAAAAATGTGCACCTCTGGAATTGTAAAGTTTTTAAGCACTTGAGTGAATCTTTTCTTTTAGTTAACAATCGACCTTTGTGCGCAACAAGCGCCTACTTCAGCATAAAAGTGAACATAGCCAACACTTGTAAACACTATTATAGCCAAGCTGAACAACACTGTGTCCTCCCTTAGATCTCGAGTCCCCCTACCTATTGTACCACCAGATACCTCAGTGCCATCACTCACTATATCCATCCCATAGTATGCCCTCTATCATCCCCAGATCTTTACAACCTTGCGGGGCAGCTACTACGGTATGTCACCTTCTCGGCCGCCATGTAGAGGTCCATTCCTTGACGCCATTCCTGTAAGGAGGGAGCTTCTGGTGCTCCCCAGTACTTCGCTATGTCTCTCTTAGCCACTACCAGGTCCAGGACGCTAAATAGGAGTTTAAATCGGGGGAGGTCTACATCATTAGGCATTCCCAGTAAAATGAATTTAGGGTCAAGGGAGAGCTGTGTCTCCAGTACCTCCTGGATATCGTGTGCACGAAGGAACCCATGTCTGCTGACCATCTCAGACATGTAGGCATAGGAGCAATACCCATCTTGGATAGCTTCTGATGTTCATAATAAACCCAGTGTAACACCTTAAATTGAATTAGGTGCATGGGCGCCTTTATCGCTACCTCCTGAGGATGCATGAGAGCTGCCTCCCAGTCAATGTCTTCCATTGCACTCAGGTCCTGTGTCCATCTGTCCCTCAGTTGTATCAAGGAATTAGGCATGTTGGTATTTATGGTCCAGTACGTCTGGGATATGGTACCTCTGCCAAGGGCCTCCATTAAAATGCGTCCCTCTAGACGGCCACATTTCGGAAGGTCCGCCCCTTCCAGCCCATCTGCCCGCTATGCATGGCGTAGTTGTGCATGCTTAAGAAACTGAGCTTGCTGCATCTCTTATTCCTGTCGCATCAAGGAGAACAACATGAGCCACCCTTGCTCAAGTATGTCTCCGATTTTAGAAATACCTATTGTATCCCAATTCCCGAAGCCACAAAACTTGGAGACCTCCTTCAACCAGTTACCTCTCCAGAGCGGTGGCTCTCAAGTAATTTTGTGAGCCCAACCCTTTCGTAGCTCTACAGCATGCTTACAAGTATACCTGCAGCATGCTTACAAGTATACCTGTGTCGCTGGCGCTAGACTCTGTACACCACCGCCCCATGCAAATAGTGTAGGTGTTTATGTAATTCCAGTCCTGCACGCCCCAGGCGGAACGTCGGATGGTCCCAGGGGGAATGTATCCATCTATTAGTAACTATTAGGTGAGCCGCCCAGTAGTAACCATCAATATCAGGAAGTGCCAGCCCCTCATTGTATTCAGACCGTTGCAGGGTTCGTAGCAATATCAGGGGGTGACCCCCCATCCCACAGCAGCATCCTTAACCCTTTGTTAGCCCTAGTAAACACCGATTGCGCTACAGGATAGTAATAGTTTTGAAGAGCATAGAGCAGCTTTGGTAGGGTGATCATTTTAAATCAGACTGCACGTCCCATCAATGTGAGGGGGAGTCTCCTCCACCTATTCACTTCCGTCAAGTAATTTGTAAGTACTTTCACAATATTGCTAGTGCAGAGATCCCTTTGCGCAGTCATGAAGATCACTAAATAGAGAAAGCCCTCACTGGTTAAACATAAACCCTGCAGAGCGCCCGGGGGATCCTGTGGACGTATACCACTGATTTTCCCCAATTAATTCTGTAACCCGAGAGAGTCCCATAGTTCTCTAGTACTTCAAAAAGAGCTGGGATGGTCTTATCTGGCTCCGTCACATAGAGGAGCAGGTCATGTGCGTAAAGTTTCTCCTCCGTGCCATCGGTGGGCGTAACTCGAAACCCATGTATGCTCGGGTGTTGTCTACTCTCACAGGCCAGGGATTCTAGTGTGAGTGCAGACAATAACGGAGAGAGGGGGGCAACCCTGACTGGTCCCCCTCTCTATTGGAAATTCCTGTGGCATCCTCCCATTCACCCCGACTGCAGCTTTTAATACACACTTAAGTGAGTCATGATATTAGGTCCCACATTGCTTCCAGCACACTACAAGACCACCAAGGTTCAAGTATACAACAAAAAACGGGGACACTTCTAATAAGAAAATAAAACTTTCAAAGTAGCCAATCAAATGCAATGCAGAGCATGCCTTGGTTGCCCATCTGGAGAATAACGCATAGAGTAATGTGTGCTTTTGCCTTTCCTTTGCTCAGCAAGGTGTGACAGAAGGACAATAAAAAAAAAAGAGAGCCTCAAGTAGTTTGGTGGACAGATACTCCGTCACAAACTTGCATTATGGACTATGGCACTTGTTATATGGTGGACATTGGTCCAATGTGAACTGAGAAAGGGTCCTATGAAGTTCCCAAAGCTTATATGCATATCTACACAGACTAGTATATATGTATATAAACTATGGGGACCTCACAGGACCCTTAGTCAGATCACATTGGGCCAACGTCAGTAATGTAATGAGGTCACATTCTTATGGATACATTTTCTATTCCTCCCAGGGTAATTTCTCAGATTTTACTGGACCAACCTAAGGAAAATACAGAAGTCACAGAAGTATATAAATGCTTTCAGCAACAGATCGGACCGTTCCTCAGATCTGAATGAGAGGCAGCATTCTATGAGATCATGAAAGCTTATAATTAGATCTGAAAAATTGATACATTACTTGCACTGGCTCAATAAAAGATAACTTCATCTCCACAGGCACAGAACATTAGCTTTGTGGAAAGACATGCAGCGTTAGAATCTGATCTGCTCTCTGACAAAATACAATTTACCATTGTTTCAGTAAATATATGTTTCGCTTTTTTCAGTCGTTCTCCTCTTCATAAAAAGGTAATAACTGTGGTTTACTATATACAGCAGCATTATTGACCTTTGGAATAAGAAACACTGGTGTATATATTGATTATTAAGGTAGAATATCATTCTAACTGGTGTAGTATGGTACATGATATCCAGACCTACTCAAGCATCTGCTGAAATTCCTTAAACAGATTGGTAACTGACTGAATTACAATTAAATGGCAAAGATTCAGTGGACTAACAGACACGCATTCAAGGATAAATACGGCACACCAGGGGAGCTCGTTGAGAGGATAACATGAAGTGAGGAAGTAGTGATGGTAGTAGAAGTCTGGGGTGCAAAGTTCATTGTGGTTTTTATTTTGCTAGGTAAGTATCTAATGGGCCTCAGTGGGGTCTTTAGCTTCTGAAAAGGTCCGAATTACTTAGAGTTATAGAAATCGTGTTACATGTATAACACAGCCAGGCCCACAAGATGTGGACAGAGATCTGTGCCGCATTTTTCCAATTAGATAGTATGGCCTTTGGACCTACATAGTCAAGGATAGGTCGAGGAAAAGAGTGTCACTTCTGTTCAAGTCGGGCAGGTCACGAAAAGCCTTTGCACCCAGAACTAACCGCTATGTAGTTGAGTGTGATTTCAACCCCCCCCCCTTAACCTTCTTCACAGTGCCAGCATATGTTGGTGGGGATACGTGCCAACGTATGCAACCTACCGGGAGGCTAGATTGACCTGTGAATAGCTAGGATTCTAGACTGTGACACAGAGGGACAGACTTTAGAAACAAATGCTAATGTGCAACCACTGGTCCCGGGATGGTGTCTGAAAGAGTTCACATCCATTCAAGATGCTGCAAGAAAACAACTGAGAAGGAAAAACAGCAAACCACAAAAACAACGTATGATTCCACTGATTAGCAGGACTGAGTACACGATTTCCAAAATGCATGAAAAATAATATTATGGAACATTCTTAATTTATAAGTAAAACATGCATATTAAACAACAACTTCCTACATAAATGTGTTTGTATCCATAAAACAAAAGTCCATAGCACTCTGGAAGTTTTAGCAACCGTTTTACATGGCATATGGTTAATCTGACACACAGCTTGGGGCCTCATTACGATGTCGGGCGGAGTTCCCTCTGCCCAACATCGTCTCGGTCAAGGGACCGACCGACACCCGGTCGGCGGTCCTGACCGACTAATTAGGATGCGACCGTACACTGTTCGGTCGCACTCCTAAACTTTACAATGGGAGCATGCTCCCATTGTAAAAATGTGAGGTGCAGTTCCTCCCTGCACCCCGTGGCAGGCACCTCAAGGTGCCTGTCACAAGGTGCAGGGACCAACAGGGGGGCACCATAGGTGCCCCCTCGGCCTCAAAGCGGAGGCCGCAAAGCAAAGGAGGCACTGCTGGGGGCCCCCAAGGTCGAGTTCCGACAGCCTTTCTGTGTCGGAAAAGCCGGCACAGAAAGGCTGTCTCCACCCGACATCGTAATCCCGAGGGTGGAAAGAGCCGCCCTTGGGATTACTGGCCGCTTTCCGAATGGCAGACATGCTCTCCGAGCCCGTCGGAATCCAGTCGGAAAGCCAGTTCGGATTCCTTTCTGACCGACTACTTCATAATGGGTCGGTCGGAAAGAAATCCAACCGGCATATTAAGATGCGGTCAGAGCCGTTTCCGACTGCATCGTAATTAGGACCTTGGTGTACAAGCAGATTTTGAGACTCAATTTCTAAAACATTCAAAGACGTTTAAGCAGAATCGAGGAATTCAAAATGTTTATTGGTCATAAAGCCAGATGGATACTGTTCAGCACAGATTTCTAGAGAGGGTTAGAACCATTAACAATGTATAAGCTTGATCTTAGGCAAGAGAGGAAATGTCTTTGTGAGAAGGAATGGGAGAGGGCATCTGGGTTATTGCTGGGAGCCAGGACTTTTTCTCCTTCATTTAAGGTTTGGGTCATGCTATGAGAGGGACTTGGCAATACCCTGAGAATAAAGAAATACTGGTAAGTCAAAGGGTGAATACACTTCAGACATCTACTCTTTCAGTGTTATTTTTTGATTTTTGATTCTAACAATTTTTTTAATTTCGTAATTATAACTTAGAACAGAAGACTTTTCTAAATAAATTTGAAAAGTAAACAGCCAGTGAGATAAGCTATTTGGCATTTTTATGAAATAACATATGACCTGGGCCACTAATTACTCAGGATTTACCTACAAGCCTAGATCACAAAAAATTAGAAAATGTTTAAGAGGAGTTAAAATGGTAAAAGCTTGAGTAACGGACTGTACAACCAATTAAATTTTGCTACTGCCATAATCCACAGCAATAAAAGAGGAGTCAAAAAGATGTTCTCAAAAGCTATAAATAAACACAGTGTTAACCCAAAGAGCATCATAAGTGAAGCTTTTTTTTTTTTTTTAGAAAAATAGGATTTTACACCTTTGTAGCTGAAAAATTAGCAAGAACAGTTTTCTCTTTGGTAACACTAAAAAGAAACAATACTGTCACTGTTCCCCTATGTAGCGGAGTAAAACTGGTTTCACAGTAGTGTTGTTACCAAGATGAAAACGTTTTTTACCCATCTTTCTTGGAAGACACTCAAAGACACCAAAATTATTTTAATGTGGTGGCATTAAATGACTGCCACCTCCTCTATCCAAGAGTGTTTTTTTCACTTTGAAGCAAAACAGTAAAGGAATAAAAATCTCTTTACCTTACTACAAGTAAAACATATTACTGTTTGTACTGGAGGTCCCATTCAGGTGAACAAAGTTACATTCTTTTAAAGCCATGAGACATTTTCCAATGCAGCATCTTCATGTAACAAAATGTACTCCTCATACAAGGCACATTTATATTTACTTAAGATTAAAATGTTATATTATCTATGTGAAAGCAGATCCTTCTGGTATTTAAACCTAAGTGACAAAGAAACCCATTGTGCTATTGCGATTAGATCACAACATTGTGTTAAAACATCATTTGTCACTTAAAGATTGCCTATTAAAATAATAACAAAATACAAACCAAATTTTCTATACACGAGTAGCAGTCAGAACTTTAAGAACAATGAACATTAGGGGAATACTTTCACAACTATTTAAATTCAACGGTTCTAAAAAATAAAAAACACAAGATATTAACTTTTTTCTTTAATTACGTTTATAGGTCAGAAGCATAATTTACTTGAATTTGGAGATGACCCACGTGCAAGTGAATGAGAGCACTGCTGTACAGCTTGTGGTAGATCTGGAAAACGGAAAAATTGATTATGTGCCGTAGCACCCAAAAATTGAACATGATACACAGTTAACATGTTTCACCATCAGAAAAATCACTAGCAACTAATACACAAAATAAAGTATAATGTAATAAACTGTGTCAGAAAATTAAAAGAAAATATCAGAAAGGTGATGTTATTTAACCGCTTCGAGTAGCAATAACCAATCATACTGTATCACAGAAGATAAACAGGTCTACAGTAGGAACACATTTTGCCAATGCACATTCTATCGGTAAATAGATCTGTACATGCTCATTAATAAAAAATTACAAGCTTGTTTGGTATAAAAATGTACCTGTGGAGCTCCACACCATCCTGACGAACATTTTTACCACCATTGCTCAAATACAGAGGAGTAGTCAGATGAGGTACAGAAGAAAAACATTCCCCTACAGCATGCAAATTATATGTTGAATATAGATCTTACAGTGCGTGCCCAAAAACACAGTCTGTGTCTGCCTTTAACTACAGTGCTCTCCAATCAGGCTGAGTCCCACTGTAAGGTGAATAAGTTTCTTCGCTACCCGCTGAGAGAAATAACAAGCCTTGGCAAAGCCAATAGGTCTGGAATTTGTACAGTGTACTATTGGCTTTGCCCCTGTATGTGTACTATGGAATGAGGGTAGACTAAAGTATCTGAAAAATGGATGCTACAAAAAATAAAAGCGACACCTTCTTTCTGTAGCTTCCATTTTTCAGATGCTTTTGTCGGAGCTTGCTTCCCATGCCCCAGGTGGCTCGCTAACTGTAAAATAGTCCCTCATGCATTGTAGTGGTAGGAGTCCCACATGCAGAAGGACACACTCAAAAAAACAACAGAAAAACAGTGGGATAGAAGTATTTATGTGGGCTGAGCCAAGATTTGAGTGCCAATGTCTCAAGCCGAAGGCTGAACGGTCAGGAGCAAAAGAAGCCATTGGTTCAAGGAGGCCTAGCTAAGCCCCTTAAAGTAATTATAGAGTACATTATGATTGCCATGAATAGCACAAGAGCTGTACACGTCAAACATAAAAAAGGATACACAACACAATTACAAACCGAGTATTAACCTGGGGATAGTCACATCGCCATTCACACCTTTTGGACATCTTGCCTGGTTTTCAACATATGCAGAAATGAAAGAATGTTTAAAAGAGATTTTTTGTTAAGGGAGAATAGAGTGGAGCTATTGAATTATGGAGAGAAGGCCAAAAATTGCAGTAATGGGTTGTACCATCATGAGTTAAGCCATGTCAATAAAGCTGGGTGTGGAGGGAGAGTAGGGGCCGTACAAGATAATGGCAGGAGCCAGGGTGCTTGGGGCTCTCTATGTATGCCTGACAATTAGATGTTATTCTAGCACTTAGGAGTGCCCAGGAAGTGCCCAGAAGAAGTGTGTTTATTTATGTTAGCTAGAGAATGAGTTATAAAGAGAGTTGCAAAGAGCAACGGTCCTTAGCAGCAAATTATCCATGATAAGTGAACTCAAAGTAACCATATAGGATTTTCTAGCTCAATTGAGATGCATTAGTATTCATTAAATTATAAAGCCACTTTCAAAAGTTGATGAATGAAGAAATAGTGTGCTTGGCTGGTAAGAAAAGTGCCATCCCAGCTAACCTTCCTTTAAACCAGCATCTAAAACGCATTAAAGTACGGTTTCATTAAGGATTTAACAATGGCATAAATAACAATTATGACACCACTACTAGGTTTGTGGAAGAGACCCTACAGCACCCGGGCTGACTGTCTCACAGATATACAAAGTCTGTGGCCAAGCAATGGCTCCATAATCGATGTGGACCCTATAGCACCACAAAGTTTCAGTGACTGATCTTGTGCCCCTATGTGAAGTTCCAGCATTACTAAATTTAGATGGGCAGGATGGCTTTCCCACCTCAGCAGCTGGCAAATGGTGTTTAAGGTCAAAAACCTAGATTTAAAATGAGAAATGTAATAAAAGATCGGAGCAACAAAGCTAAAAAGGCTCCTCTCATAACTGGCTATGGTTGGTGAACAACTTTGCACTTAATTATCTAACAAGCGGAGCTAAAGGTTTTCCTTCTGTCTAGTACATGCCTGATTCTCCCTACCGGAAGAGGGTTGCCTGCACTACACATAGTTGTAGATGCAACTGCTACTTATGGTTATAAGGAGGATGTTAGCTGGGTACTCGTACATTTTCTTTCACTTTAGAGAACATCTAGATGAAGAACGCTTCAAAACATCTTTCATAGTAGCGATAAGCAAAGTTCAACAATAACACCCCAACAATGCCAAAAGGACTTCCCAGAATCAAAAAGACCAGGCGATCTAAGCTCAATTATGGTGCTATCACACCTTTCAAATGAGAACAATCACTTCTGTCGCAGGCAGCTAATTCAGTAGCTTGGGCCTGAAAACAGTACCACAGCGCAGAAGTAAGAAATGCACTGGAAAGCCTTTAAGGCAGTAAATCCAGAACCAAAATGCTGGTCTGGGACATGTTAATTAATGCAAACACAGCCAACATAAATCACCTTACAAGCTCTGCAGCAAGTGACTGAAGCAACAAAGAAGGCCAAACAAATATCTGCATTAGCAAAGGACCAGTGCAACTATGGCTGCATGTATCAACACAATAGTAAGAGAGATGTACGAACATTATCTTACAACAGAAATGCTGCACGTTAGGACGTACACCAGGGAATACATTTGGGTATATTCATGAGGTAATGAACATCGAAATGAATGATAACATCATTATCAGTCCTACTGACAGTGAGATGCTTCCTTCCCTTTTCTATAGTGGTCTGGCAATCTTTCCTTCTCGCACTATGATCACATCATGGGCCCTATGCAGTGTTGCTTTAGCACACTGAGAACAAAGACAAAAAGACAGTGCAGAATGGATCATTGAAGAGCCTCAGTATTGTCTGTAGCTAATTAGTCAAAGAGCTGACCCTAGTTGGGGTACTTGGTACTTTTCCTGCAGGAAGGGTGAGGTCTATACAGAATGACCACTAATAACTAGACAGAGCATTGCACTCCTGACTCGTATGCACTTTTTTGGGAAAAAGCCAATACAGGAAATAAATTTGCAATTTTGCGTCATAGAACCAAGATTAGCTGAATTTTACCGTAACAAAGTGCACCAGCGAATTTGGAAACTGAACCAGGTGGAATTACAAATTTCGAGTTGGGAACGTGTTTGTGGTCATTTCGGTGTGGCCCTTCCTGCAAATTGAAAATCTAAGAGCATACCTACAAACACTTAAGGCTGCCAGTATTCATTCACCTCTTGCGGTTAAGTTCTGATCTCAAAATGCTGTCCTGCAAATGTGTAGATTTCCAAGAGTTCTCTTGAGATTATGAGTGAATGCCAGAAACATGCAGGAGCAATCCAGTGGCAACAAAGGACTGATTTTTGAAGCCAGCGCATTGTAAATTGGTCCATGGATGAGAGACAACAAGTTTTCTCTGAATCTGACAAAAAACAGGAACCAACATCTAATTAAATCAAACCTCGTCACCAGAAATCATTACAGTTTCATCCATGACAAGACACCTCACTAATCCTTCCACCACAAAGGTGCTCTGCTTTGTTGAAATGAGGTTTTGTGTAGGCAAGGAGTTAAGTAAGCAGACATTAGTGCAAGTCAAGCACCCAAAGAGTTGGTCATGGAGAACAACTTCTTGAACCTCATTCTCAGCTGAACTCTCTGCGCAAATAAAAGAAAATTTAACATTTTCTAATCAGTTGGGAGAAAAGAAAGGGAACTGAAGGTCTTTTTGCAGGGTGATTCCTACAACAACTCAGTAAGTTATTTGCCTGTTTAAAAGGGAGTGTGAAAAGAGAAGATTCATCAACTGTGAGAGCAGCAAGCCTTTGGTTTCGTGCACTGGAAACATTTGTGATACTTGATCAATTTAAGTATTTAAAAATGTAAGATCAATGCAATTTCTTAGTCTCAAATAATCAGCTTTCTAATAAGAAGTGCAGGTTCTCTCTGGGAAAGGTGTAGCAGCATGATGAGAAGCGTAGCACCAAGATGTGAAGTGCACGCACTGCGGCATTGAAAGCACAGCAGACGTACAGTGAAGCACAGTGTTCATTTAAAGTCTAGCAGAGTACATAAACGCTGGCCCTTTCTGTACACCCACCCTGCTGAGAAGTGTCAGTACTGCCCATTGCAAGTGTTTATGTTCTTGCCACTTGTGCCATTGTGCTTCATTTGGTCTCCATCAGTCATGCACAGTAGTGCATGGGCCAATAACAGGGATCTTCCTGGGTGCTCCATGCGGCTGCTGTTGATAGTACCTCCCTACCCCACAGTCACTGCTGGCCTAAGGTCCACAGTCACACAGAACCCAATTAAAAGTATAGCAGGCCTCGAGGATGTGTAGGTTCCGTCAATTAAAGGTGTCGCGCCCCTGCTAAGATATACCTGGACTGCTAGTGCTGGTCCTGTCCTATGGAATGCATACCAGCTCTGCTGAGTGTGCCACAAACCATATGGTGGAAACAAGAGGCTTCTCACTTACATCAAAGGCTGTACACTGGCTACCTGTCATCACTCACACTTACTCACGCAGGCTACCACACCCATTGTGCACCCCCTTTATCTCCACCACAAAGATTTTCTAGAAGACACTATCCAGTTCCACCAGTGAAACAACCTTTAGAAAAGTCAAGGAAAAATATCCAAGCACACCATTTAACAATTTATTTATTTGAAAAAATTTCTGTAGCTCGAACGTGACCCTTGCGGGTATCAGAGGGCTTTACAAGTAAATGAGGCAATGACATACAAATCTTTACGCATAGTAAAAGTAAATATCTGGTGCTAGATAAAGGGAAGCATTCTGCACCCTTCATGTGACTGAAATTATTCATGGTAGTAACGGGCAGACCGAGCCAATGGAAAACACGGAAGCTGGACGCATGACGAGACAGCTGCAACTTCCTCGTCTTGCACCTTCCTATTTTGAGTACTGAGACGGGCGAAGTGAAAACAGGAGTAAAGAGATAGATAACCAGTTAGTAACTGAGGCATTATTTCCTCATCCCTGGACACAGAGTAAGTATATGGGTGAATTAGGGACAACCAGGGTAATGAAGATTATCTCCCAGTAATAGAGGCATTATCCGACCAGGCGCGTGTTCCCAGTGAGTGCATCGTTGTGAAGTGGTCAACGAGATCTGTTCTATTGACTTGTCACAAGATGAGCAGCTAAATCCAAGACAAGAAAACCACACCTCTTATATGAAGAAAACTGTTTCTGTGCAATGCAGTGTTCAGGAAGTGTTGAAATCTTTCAAACCGAGGCATTCAGAAGCACATAGACCTAGTTCCCCGTTTTTTAAGCACATAATATCTAGACATGCAGAATGGTACGCCTAAATTTGCCTGCGCTGATCTTGAACCTGCCTGCGATCCTTTTGAACAGTGGTAAGGCACAATTACTTTTTGAGAAACAATAATTTTAAACCAATGTCTGAGTGCGTTTTTGTCATTTGATGAACTCGAGTCGACCTCGTTATATTTTTTGTGTGTGTTTTCCACTGTTAATTTACATACCCTGTGCATATTCTTGGATTCTGGTGTGAAATACCTCGATAGAGGGTCGCAGGGGGGGTGGTGGGGGCATTATGGTGAGAGGATTTTTATGTTTGAACATGGCATTCCAAGTGACCGTTGCTGTGGATGTGTGGCGCTGGAGTCCATTTATATATTTCTGATTTTTTTTATTCGACATTTGTCGGCACACCCGCAATGTTTTAACACGTTACTCACGTGCCATAACAAAAAAACACAAATCTTTATAAAACCTAGGTGTTCTAATTTTACACCGTAATGTTTCCGCAAACATAAAACATAGCAGTTGTGTTGCTTTTAGTCAACTGCCAACAAAATGTCGCATAATTAGTGGTCGGAATATTTCCCCTATGCACAGAAGTAATGTGTGTAATGTACATACTTAAAGTTACACGCTAGTATTGTCGTGTTTGAATGGAATATGGTATTTTCGGATTTCAAAACTTGCACGAATCACACTTCTAGTTTAAAAAAAAAATAGACATTTTGGAATTTTTCAGGCTCTATTTAGTTAACAATTTGATAGTTTCATGAACAGAAAGCAGCAATCTTTACAGGGAAACATCGTTTGCAAACGTCCTTTACTGGGGGGATGTTGCTCTTTTGAAAACTATTTTTGGAAGCGTGTTTTAATACAGGTAACCGTGTAAAACCAGAACAGTTCAATATACATAGCCTGTTTCTCACAAAATTTCTCCCATTCTAGAAACCCTCCATGCCAGCGGCTCCTAACCTTTTGACTTCTGTGGACCCTCCTCCCAATGAGCCACTATTGGAAGCCGGGGAACCCCATCTGAGCAATTTCTACTTTATGAGCCTCAAAAAACTATACATAAATACAGCTACAAGTATACATGAAATAAATGCACACATTTTGAAATATTTTATTTAATTCACAAACAAAATCACGAAATCGAGATTTTAACGGGAAGGTTGAGGCTTTATAAAATGTTGTTCTATTTCTAAAAGCAGAAGATCTATGCTAGACTCTTGCATATCACTTTTCTTTTTTGCTTCTAATGCATGCTCCCTTTGCGAATACCAATGGCACTTTTTTTTAGTGCTGCTTCAATTGAGGCCACTAATCTTCTTCTGCTCTTATGAGTCAAGATAAGGATATTTTAATTTTAGCATCCAATTTCAAATTCCTTCAGTTTTACAGAGCATTTTAAAACTTTTTGTACTTTGATATAGTAATATTTCATTTTCTAAACAGTCGTGGTCCCCTTTAGTTGGCAGAGCGCAAACCTATCCCATGTTTCTTTATGCAGCTAATTTAGGAGCATAAAAATATAATCTGGAAACGTAAACGACATATCATGATGCATTGCAAAATTGTCAGCAGTGTGATATATTTTCAGTAGTTAAGAATGTAGATGTTTCTACGGGAGGGGACAGGATTTGCCTTGATGAATGTGCTAAAAAAAAAAAAACTCAATTAGCAGATTGGCAACTGTTCACATGAATTCTCAATGGCCTTTCACAAGCATTTTTCAGACTGAATATTACAGCTCATCTGTCATTCGTGGTGTTAAGAGAATTTTCCAAATACTAAATATTTCAATACAAATGAAAATAAAGAAAATCAAACTTGCACCGTAACTCTAATCATAATGGCCAGTTCTGTTTTATGTGTACAGACGGAAATGTAAGATTATGCATACAGCTGTTGAATTCTTATAAATCTAAAAAAACATGCAAAACGTTAGGAAAGTCATCAGCGCAATCAACAAAATGTAGCGTTGTTCAATTGTTTTGCTTGTGAATGACGCACACACTGCTTTTGTTCCTTTTGTAAACAATGCACACAACAGCCAATAAGGTTTTGCAATAACAAAGTCCCTATCAACATTTTCATTGCTAACTGAGTGTGTGAGAGAGAGAGATAGTAAGGAAAGAAGTGGGGCAAAAAGGAAAGAAAATGGGAAAACGCAAAATGAGGAGGAGCTACACATTTGCAAACTATTTCTAATTTAATCATCCTTCTATTTAGTAAGCAGCTCTTTGACAAAAGTTACAATATCATTAAGTAGTAAGCTTGAGAAGTTACCAACTTAAATAACAATTAAATAGAGGAAGCAGAAGAATTTCCCATTGTTCTCACATTGAAAGTTCAGATACATTTTTACAGGAGCCTTCAATATGCAATCGAGGGGGGCGTGGTCTGGCCGCGGACAAGGATGGCCGCCTAATTCACGGTCTCTGCTGTGAGGGGGGCTTCAAACGGAGTCGGCATCTACTTTCTGCATGACCCGCAGCATAGTTTCGGTGTTGCGGGTGTTATAAAGATACCGGGAAGCGGATGAATAGTTTTTTAGGAGCGCTGGCAGCGCGGTTCCTGAATAGCGGAAGCTGCGCATTTTGAGAGACTCCGGGCCTGTGAGTGTGTCTGCAGCCTCGGCCCTGGGGTTCTGCAGCCTCCTGACCTCAACGTTCCATTGCTCCCAATCGAGCCCCCGGCTTCTCTATGACGCAGTTGGGCCTGTGCGCTGCATGACGTTGTTGGTCAAAAACAGAGTTCCTTCTCGACAGCTATATGAAAATTGAATATTGCAGAGGCATCAGCATCTACAGCTTTGAAGTGGGTTAGTGCTATGACCAATGTTAAAACTGGCACTTTAATCCTCTGGTGGTTAATGTGGATTGCTGCTTCTCAGGAGAAGACACATTTTGGTCTTAGTTTTGGAAGGCTTTACATAGCACACGTTCACTCCGTTTTCAAGTTGCTGCCTAAAGTCATCATTCTTTTTCACTCAGACGAACTCAAGACGTTCGTGAAGTGATTAAATAAAATCTTTATTTTATTGACAAAGTTCACAGTACTGGTTGAAATGACTGAATAACGGATTCTGTGCCATGGTTGCATTTCGCGGCTGCCATATACTATTTACATTTTAGTTTTCAGCCACTTTATTGAAATGCTCAGGAGGTCTTTTCAATTTATACACGCAATTGCTATTCGAATGGCTGCTTCAATTTAAGAGCTATTAGAATTGTCCTCAAACCTCCTCAAAGTCATTTGTCACAGAACACCTGTCGTCGCATTTGTCAAATTTCAGAATCTGAATCTGGAATCTGACAAGCAGAATAAAAGGGCGATATCCATAGTGGATCTGAGATATTGAGAGACTGTCAATTTAAAGTGATAAATTGCATATGACTTTGTTGTTATTCATTGACTCAGTACATTATTCTGGGACTAAGAACGAAAGTCAAAAATGTCTACTGCCAAGCATGGCAATAAACCTTCTAAACAACCTCTTTTCGCGGATGTACTTAAACAACCACAAAACACAAGCGAAAAGAGTACCCCTCATGCAACAGAAGGTTCCCTTCAGTCTAATCCAACAACGCAAGGAGAAACTATGGACCGCATATTACAAGAAATTTCTGCGGTCAGTCGACGACTCTAAGGAATGGACTCAAATATATCCTCTTTAGCAGCAGAAACTAAATCAATACGAGCAGACATTGCAGGGTTCCATGCAAAAACAGACGGGCTCGACCATAGGTTAACAGCTGTGGAAACACGTCTAGAGTCGATACAAAGCAGAGACCAAGAGCTATTATTTCTACGCAGTAAACTGATTGATTTGGAAGATCGAAGTAGGAGGGATAATGTTCGCTTCTTCGGCTTTCCGGAAAAAATAGAAGGCCCAAACGCTAGAACGTTCCTCCGAAATATTCTTCCAAATTTAGTGGACATTGCTTTTGATCCTTCACTGGAAATACAGCGTGCACATCGAATTGGTCCACTACGTAAGGAATCTACATCATATCCACGTCCTCTCATTGCTTGCTTTTTAAGGCATGAGCAGACAAGACAACTATTAATATCTGCACGCACTCATGGTCCATTTACATATGATGGACATGAAATTCGTATTGCAGCCGACTTTTCTAGAGAGACTAATGATCGCCGTAAGGCATTCCTCTCATTGAGACCTCAATTACGCCAAATGGACATCAAGTATGGTCTGTTCGATCCTGTTCGCTTCCGCATCACCAAAGATGGAATCTCCAAAGACTTCTATGATCCTGAGGACCTCCGTCTGTTCATAGACAGTTGGAAACCGCAAGATATGGAAACTCAGCACTTTACCCCAGAATTAATACAATCCAGTTCCTCTATACAATCATTGGGCAACGCACGGCGGTATATCAACAGTCCTCGACAGTGAGGCAGAGATCTCGAAAGAACTATACGAAGTCATGAGAACAAAGCTTCAGCCCTCCAAACTGTATCTACCTTTACTAAGGAGCAACATAGGGATAAGTCCCGCTCTCCCTTAAAATCTACTTTGGACGCAGAATGTGGATGAATTAGAACTCCTTTACAATCTTGGTCAGATTCGTGGCTGAGTTCACACATATCTCCTTCTAGGCAAATGAATGAACTCAATGAACTCAAAGTATCGAGAAAAATGAAGACGCCCAGTCATCGGACAGCTGAGTATTGCTATTGTTGATCTGTTTATTATTTATTATATTAATTGTATTAACTTTGAGTAACAGGTTTATTATCTCCTCTATTCTCACATACATGATAGATATCCTTCATATTTATTAAAGGACTTTATGACTGTTATTACCACAGCTTTACATGAAATATTTAATGTCATTGTTGATGATTCAATGTCTTTTATCTTGACTGTATTGTTTATATACATGCAAATCCTTTTAACTCAATGGTTCAATAATAAGAGAAAAATATAGACGTCTAGTCATCGGAAAGCTGAGTATTCCAACCATTGAACCATTTATATTATATCTATTTTTTATTATATTTACTATATTAATTGCATTAACTTTGAGTAACAGATTTATCTCATTTATTCTCACATATGATAGATATCCTTCATATTTCTTAATAAACTATGATTGTTGTTACCGCAGTCTTACATGAAATAGTTAATATTCTTGTTGATAACTCAATGTCTTATCTTGACTATATTGTTTATATACATGTTAATACTTTTAATTCAATGGTTCAAAAATATATTTTGATATCATAATATAATACTATGTTCTCCATCACTAATAGTACACACTCCGTTCTATGTATTAGAATGACCCTTTTGGTCCCATATTTGTCAAACATTGTTACACTCTCCCGATGGGAGTCCCTCCTCATAGCGAGGTTCCAAAGTGTCAGGATCCGCGGTTAAAAGTTTGAGATCCCCTGTGCCATTCAATAATTGGCACTCCCTTCTCCCTATCACCCTTCCTTGTCATCTTCCTTTATTCCCGATTTCTTTCTCTCTCCTTTTAACAAATTACATTACGTACTATTCTTTTTTCTGACAGAGACCCAGCTTCATACACATTCGCCCTCTTTGGTTAACAATTATCAATACTCTTTTGGTTAGTCTATTACTCATTTGACTCCTGTTACGGATCAGGGTTCCTCTGCTATTCACTCCTTACTCCCCCCCCCCCTCTCTTGCTCTCTTCTTGCTCCCTTTTTATTTTTCTCTTTTCATCTTTCTTCTTCCCCTTTTCAAATACCTAACAATACTTCAGAAAAAAAAATACTTTCTTATTTACAATCAAAACAGGTGGATATAGCTCTCCTCCAAGAAACCCACCTTGATACTAAAGAATCTGAAAAACTACGCAGAGAATGGGTGGGAAGGGTGATCCATAGCAGTATACAAAAGGGAGAAGATCCAGGAGCGAACCCTATTCGTAAATGTGGAGTTGCGATCCTTATTCGTAAATCTCTCCCGGTGACCGTGTTAAAAACTTGGACAGATCCGGACGGACGATATGTCTTTACCAAACTACGAATTGGTCAAACTCATATTTGCACTGGTTCAATTTACGCTCCAACTGGAGCGAAAAAGTCATTTTTTCTCCAGTTGAACCGCCTTCTAAGATGGGTGCTTCTCAACTTCTTATCGGCGGAGATTGGAATTTAGTACGTGACCCAGTTCTGGACAAAACAGGCCCTTTAGATAAGTTTAACGCGGCAGACAGAGCTTTGATGAACGATATATTGGCAGACAACGGTTTGGTAGATCACTGGCATCTCTCTCATCCGGCAGATATAGAATTTACCTTTACTTCGCCTACTCATGGTACACTTTCTCGTCTTGATTACTTTTTAATCTCTCAAAATGTAGTTCAATTGACACAAGACTCTCAAATTCTAGAGGCAGCACTTTCTGATCATTCTCCAGTCCTACTTTCATTGGAAATTGGATTGGTCAGACCAGGACGCAAACCCTGGCGTATGAATATCCAGCGTTATAGAACCGCTAAGAACAAAGCTCTATTACAATCTCCTCTTCAAGATTACATTTCCGTCAATCGAGGATCCGTTAGCTCGGGCAGAACTTTATGGGCAGCAGCAAAAGCTACTATACGTGGGCAACTTATGAGAGACGCAGCACAAGCTAATAAACAGCTATCCGACAGAAGGAACTGGAAGAAGATATTACGTCCTATACCCGTCTATACACAGATAATCCAACACTTTCGCATCGTAAATCCTTGGAACAAGCCCGTATGGCTCTAAATAATCTTTTTACCTCAAAGACAGAATGAAAGGGAGACATTATGAACAGGGGGGAAAAGCGGGTAGATTACTGGCAGCACAGTTACGACAAAGAGAAGCTGCCATGGCTATTCCAGCTATAAAATCAGCAACAGGTACTACGTTAACTAAACCTCAAGACATTGTTAACGAATTTGCTTTGTTCTATAAATCTCTCTACACTGCTGAAACTCAAGCTGAAGATGATAAATTAGATGCTTTCCTTACACAAGCAAACTTACCCTGTCTATGATGAAGATAGAGATTTACTACAGGGAGAAATTACTAAGGAAGAGATTTCACATGCAATAGCTAAGTTACCCTATCATAAGGCACCAGGCGAAGATGGCTTTCCTGCAGAATTTTATAGAAGGGCAGGGACGGAAGTGGTTGATTCTCTTCATTCTGCGTTCCAGGAAGCAGAACATGAGGCTTCCTTGGGTCCCATATCTAATAAAGCTATCATTGCTGTGTTACCCAAACCTGGGAGAGACCCTTTACTCTGTGGCAGTTATCGTCCCATATCACTATTGAATTGTGATATCAAAATTTTAGCTAGCATTCTAGCCTCTCGCTTGCGTAGAGTTCTACCCTCTTTGATCCATCATACACAAGTCGGATTTGTTCCAGGACGTTCTTCTAGGAACCATCTTCGCACGTTAGCCCACACACTTTGGTATGCCAAAAGTCTTCAGAATGATGCACTAGCCTTGTCACTTGATGCGGAAAAGGCGTTTGACCGTATTGAATGGGAATATCTTTTTAAAGTGTTGCAAAAATACGGGTTAGGTGAACAATTCATAACCAAGATACGCTTTTTGTACGATAATCCTACTGCTCAGGTAAATTGCGGGGGCTTTATGTCAGAACCATTTCCAATCCGCAAAGGCACTCGCCAAGGATGTCCCCTTTCCCCACTTCTCTTCCTTCTAGCTATGGAACCTTTGGCAGCCACAATACGCCAAGCTACCAATATTACGGGTATTCCCCTTCCGATAGGAGAATCGAAAATCTATTTGTACGCGGATGACATCCTACTTACACTTACAAACTTGCCTAATTCTTTACCGTCCATACTTCAAATTATAGATAATTTCTCCTCTTTTTCCGGGTACAAAATTAACTGGGACAAAAGTGAAGCCCTACCTATTTCAGATGGGACTACAAAAGCGGCAATACATGGATTTCCCTTCCGCTGGCAACCCTCGCGCCTCAAATATTTAGGCATATTAGTGAATAAAGGTCTGGAAGGGATGACTATGGACAATCTAAACCCCCTCATTCTCCAAATGCAGCGTGACTTTGAAAAATGGAAAGTATTGGGATTATCATTGTGGGGCAGAGTTCAAGCCATTAAAATGGTTACTCTCCCACGTTTTTTATACGTTCTTGGTATGCTCCCCGTGCAGATACCTTTAATCACATTACGTTCAATAGATTCTAAGATAAAATCCTATGTATGGAACTCAGCTAAACCTCGTCTTTCAGCCCTGAAATTAAAAGCCAACCGTTCTTATGGAGGAATGAGCTTACCTTCAGTGGAACATTATGCCCTTGCATTGCAGCCATCTCAACTGACTTACATGATTTCAAAAACCTCTGATGTACCACAATGTGTGCATTTAGAAAGATATCTTTTGTCAACAGAAACAGGCCTTTCTGTCTTATATGGGACAGGAACTCATCATAATGACTCCATAAATCCGATCTTATCAGCCATGCGTGGGTCTTGGCAACGAGCGCACCGATTATTGGGCTCACATCCCAGTCTCCATAGAAAGGCCCCATTATGGGACAATGCGAGCATACGTATTAATAGACAACCAATATCTTGGTCCCTCTGGAAAGCAGCAGGTATTCATACCCTAGATCAACTCCTCTCTGATGGGGAACTTAAGTCATTTGTACAATTACAAGAAGAATTTGATTTGTCCAACATACATTCTGCGATATATACGCAGCTTCGACAGTCCTTGCGGAGGAGCCTAGGGCCACAACCCTGGCTGCTACAGGCTTCACCAGTAGTAACATATCTCCATACCTGGGGGAAGAATAAAGGAGTTACGTCTGGTCTATACCAAACACTCACATCCCACCTTTTCTCACAACCTCTCTCGCAGGAGTTACGTATTAGATGGCAAACCAAATTATCAATTTCATATAAGAATGATGAATGGACAAAGATCCTTGACGATCTAAATAAGGGTGCACGTGAAGCAAGATTGAAATTCTGTCTGTTCAAAATCCTTCATGATTGGCATTGGTCACCAATGAAACTACATAAGCTGGCTTGATTTCCCATGCTAATTGCTGAAGGTGTGATGGTAATGCTTGTGACATATCTCATATCATTTGTGAATGCCCGATGATACAATCTTTCTGGAATTATGTGGGTAAGACTTTACATTCCACGATGCCTTTGAAACTTACGCTCTCGCATGCTACCATTAATTTGCATGATGCACTCAATCACAAACACTCTCTAAACCTCAGCGCCGCTTTTGCACACAGCTTTAGCTACAGTAAAAATATGTATATTGAGGCAATGGAAATCACCTAGCCCACCTTCACAGGAAAATTGGTTGGTTGCCATGATTCAAACAGCCTCTTATGAACGTATCATATACAATATACAGGACCAGACCTTTCTTCAAGTATGGTCACCCTTTTTTGGTCCAGGCAATAATACTAATTAATATATACAGGGAATAACTCAAATTAATCAGTGATTGTCTTGACTACTAGTAGATAATCCCTTACATATATCATATCTTACTAGTATTCTCCACTGCTTTTGAAGTTTTTCTCTATGACTGTATATGTGTCTACCCTATACCTTCTCTATATATATTACTATTTATTTTATATCACCATTTTCTTCATATTAATCTTTACTTCTACCCTTTTTCCCCCTGGATCCGTAACATCATACCAATGGGGTTGTGATATTTAACTTTGTTTAACCTTTCCTCCCCCTCCTCCCCTTTAGGCTAATACATGCATTCTGTAGAATGGTAAGTATTCACCTACATTATCACCTACATTATTACTTAAATTATCACTTATTATGTCAACATTCATCAGACACATCTATTCATATTTATTTTATGGCTTTCCATTTCTTAATGCTCTAAAATGATTTATTACAAGTATTTTACATTAGACCTTTTATCAATTTTAACCTACTGTTTTTTAATCCTTTTATAGGTCAGTCTTGATATTATTGTTATTGATATTAATATACCCATTTGCTCTTGGATTTTCTTATATTACTTCCCTTTCCTCTCTTCCTTTTCTTCTGGGTTCATTACCAAATTAAATATTTATATATTTATATATTCATATACTATTGTTAACTGTCAAGAAACTTAAATTGTATTTATTCTTTCCAACCTATTTATCTATTTATTGTAAATTTAATTTAAGTCCTTGTTCTCATGATGAAATTATATGCAAAAGTTTAATAAAAAATTACAACACAATATGCAATAGAGGCTTCCCTTCCCCTAAACTGTCCACTTACGTGGCAGTTTCTTTCCTTAGAGGTCTAGAAGTCAGCAGCTCTATTATCGCACATAAGCTCTTGTAGACTCTGGTATTTGAATTAGATGCACCAACGGCTACAGTAACATGCAAATAGCATCACCCCTAAATTGTCACTAAAACACTGCCCTCAATTAAATTTGTAATACAACATAAATGAACCTAAACAAATATTGTGATCAGTAAGCTTTGGCAAAGTCAATGAAACCATGCTCTCATTGTGCCACCTGGCCCCATGTAATGAGGTCCACAAAACTCGGACATTGCACCCAACGACAATTTGCATGCTGGGACTTGGAGCTTTGCTTTCAATCAATCAATCAATCAATCAGAACATTTGTAAAGCGCACTACTCACCCGTGAGGGTCTCAAGGCGCTGGGGGGGGGGGGGAGGAGGTGCTGCTACTGCTCGAACAGCCAGCTCTTGAGTAGCCTCCTGAAGGTTAGTAGGTCCTGGGTCTTCCGTAGGAGGATGGGGAGGGTGTTCCAGGTCTTGGCGGCGAGGTAGGAGAACGATCTTCTGCCGGTGGTCGCTCTTTGGATGCGGGGGACGAGGGCGAGGTCGGCGGAGCGGAGCTGGCGGTTCGGGGTGTAGAAGGTGAGTCGTCTGTTGAGGTATGCCGGTCCGGTGTTGTGGAGTGCTTTGTGTGCGTGGGTGAGGAGCTTGAAGGTGATCCTCTTGTTGACGGGGAGCCAGTGCAGGTCTCTCAGGTGGGGTGAGATGTGGCTGTGGCGAGGGATGTCGAGGATGAGGCGTGCAGAGACGTTCTGTATGCGTTGCAGTCGTTTCAGGAGTTTGGCCGAGGCTCCCGCGTAGAGGGCGTTTCCGTAGTCCAGCCTGCTGCTGACGAGGGCCTGGGTGACCGTTCTTCTTGTTTCGGTGGGGATCCACCTGTAGATCTTGCGGAGCATGCGTAGGGTGTTGAAGCAGGAGGACGAGACGGCGTTGACCTGCTTGGTCATGGAGAGTGTCGAGTCGAGGATGACCCCCAGGTTGCGTGCGTGGTCGGTGGGTGTCGGTGCTGCTCCCAGTGTGGTTGGCCACCAGGTGTCGTCCCAGGCTGACGGGGTGGAGCCGAGGATGAGGACCTCCGTCTTGTCCGAGTTCAGCTTCAGTCGGCTCTTCTTCATCCACTGGGCGACGGCCTTCATTCCTTCGTGGAGGTTGGCTTTGACGGTGTGGGGGTCCTTGGTGAGGGAGAGAATCAGCTGGGTGTCGGCGTAGGAGATGATGTTGAGGTCGTGCAGTCGGGCGACGTGGGCGAGCGGTGCCATGTAGATGTTGAACAGTGTCGGGCTGAGGGATGATCCTTGGGGTACGCCGCAGATGATCTCGGAGGCTTCGGAACGGAATGGGGGGAGGCGGACGCTCTGGGTTCTGCCGGAGAGGAAGGAGGTGGTCCATTCCAGAGCCTTGACTCGGATCCCTGCGTTGTGGAGGCGTGTGCGTAGGGTGCGGTGGCAGACCGTGTCGAAGGCGGCTGAGAGGTCCCGGAGTGGATGGTGCTCATGATTTTGATGGTGTTGTCGTCGTTCACGTTGGTCCAGGTGAGCATGGGGTCGATGCGGATGGTGGCCGGGGGGTCCGAGGTGTCGTTGGCTGTCAAGGCGGACAGGTTGTTGAAGCTGTCGTGGATGTCTGCGATCTTGCGGTGGAAGAAGGTGGCAAGGGAGTCGCACAGGTCTTGCGATGGTGGGATGTCGTTGGAGCTGGGGTTGGAGAGTTCCTTCACGATGTTGAAGAGCTCTTTGCTGTTGTGTGCGTTGTTGTCGAGGCGGTCCTTGAAGGAGGCCCTTTTGGCGGTTCTGATGAGGTGATGGTGTCTGCGGATGGTGTTCTTGTGGGCCTCATGGCTGTCCGGTGTCTGTTCGCGGTGCCATTTCTTCTCTAGTTTCCACAAAACTATAAACCTCCACAACCCAGAATGCAAAGTGGTCTTGGCCAAGAACACATAATTAGATAAAAAATCTCCTGATCATTTGCTGCCAGTCGTCAACCTCTACAGACATTTTTGGAAATGAACAAAACGATGCTAAAGATTACGCACAAACGTGAACTGTTGACACCCGTCTGCATTCCAATATCCTGTGTTTCACCTCCAAAGCAATGATCAACGGGCAACTGAAACTCTTATAGCAGAGCCTTCAACTGCAAATAGATCACAAACTAAAATGGGCCCTGGAGCGGTGAAGATGCAGATGACTGATTCCTTCACACTCATACGGCACAGTTAATGTCCAACTACGCTGTAAACTGGGGCTTAAGTCTGTATTTTGGGCTCTATTGCACAAGTTATCTTTTATTGGCACTTCTATTGGTATTATCATCATTGTAGGATACATACATTTGTGACCATCTTGCTAAGACTTCAAGTGCTGATCCATGTTCTACTGTTCCCCTCAAAAAAGTAACAATTTTGGAGGCTGATTGAGTTCAGCCATTAATTGTGATCATATTTAACCTTTACACTGGTTCCGTAACTCCGTGGTTGTGAATTTGAGCTTTTCATTGTAAGATTGTGCCAATGTTCGCAACCATCCATTGATCATGAACGTTCAATAGCCTGCGTAGCTTGGGCTCCAGGTTTACTCCTATATTGGTTTATAACATTTCTTCATTGTGAAAACACAAACAATACAATAGCCATGAGTATAACGAGTGGAAAGAGAAGGAGGTAAAGGAGGCTGGCCCAAGTCTTTAGCGGCTGAAATCAATCTGGAAGCCGCAAGGAGGACAGTAAGGTAGAGGAGAGGAAGAATAGGTGCACATGGACCAGCACTGATAGGAGCAATGTCTGTAGTTCACTTTGCCTCCATCTTGGCATGCCAGACTGCTAAACTGTCCTAGTTAATAAGAACCTCTCCTATAGGTGGCGTAGGTGTGTGTGTGTGTGTATGGTGCCCGGTGGTTGGGGGGGTGGTATAAGGTTATCAGTGCACTATTGAAGACACATCTAACTGAACATGGGGCTCAGAGTTTCCAAGCAGATCCATCTCTGCTCTCCCCAGTGAAGCTGAAGCTGCACTGGGCGTCCTGCTCAAGACAGCCTCACATCTACAAAAAAGTGCACAGTGATAGACGGGCCCGTGAACCACAGACAATATCTTGGCAGCCGCTGGAGGGCAGCGCTAGCAGGAGGCATGCAACAGCGTATGCGGATCACAACTCAAGGCTACCATGGCCACCCACACCAAGTAATCATCTGCCTTATACCCAGCCAATACACCAAGTAAATCTGAGGCTGACAACATCTCCATGCACAGTTGAGATACTGTACCTACAATTACTGCCGAGGTGCCTGGAGGAGTGTTAGGACGGCCGTCAGTGATGTCATTATGGCTTGGGGTTCTCCGGATTACACAACTTGCAAAGTATCCTCATCAAGCACCACTCGTCACACAGGCCTAGCAGTAGTTAACACGTATCCACACAGCAAGCACGTTCAGATTAATCTTTTTGACCATCAATAAATTGCATCAATTGGCTGTAGAAAATTAGACTACTGTAGAGTGGCAGATGTGGCATCGAAGTACCCAGATACAGGCCCAGAAAACAATGCGCCATTTTAGTACGACTCATGCATATTTTGAAGGTTGCGGTTTCCTAGTCACATCAAAGGTGTTGGGGAAGGGAAGAGTCGAGACCCCTTCCATGGGAGACCTGAAGATAGAAGGAAGGCAAATAGCAAAATGTTCCTGTTTTTTATGACAGTTAAAGTTTAGCGCAAGGCATGTAGTTTTAAAAGCAGACACTAATGAACAGGGCCTACCAGTTCTTCAAGTTCTTGTCACAAATATTGATTTGGAAGGTCCTTGTAGTGTGACTCCAACAATTTAATTGAGTTGGGGTTAAATGCCCTCAAGCAAGGGGCCCCACGTGAAGACACAAGAACATAGTAAGTATATCTCACAATTTTTATCAAATGGTGCAAAAAAAAAAAAAAAAAACGCAGGGCATGCTAGATGTTTGAACAAAACACTAATGAGTGCTTCCAAACCTCAATCTAATTTGCAGCTAAAGCGTTGCAACAGAACCATCAGCAAAGGCATTATGCTGTTACTACAACACTACATCCATAACGATAAATTACCCATTAATCATAAAGACGTGTTGTGACTAACGCTATGTACATCAATACACACGATGAAGCACATGTTCGCTGTCCAATTCTACAGTGTGCTGCTCCACAGGTGAATGACAAACCTACCTACAGTGAAAACTGGTCAAACTGTGTGCTGGTCAAACACAGGAAGGTAAGAAAGTCACTGCAAAGCAAACAACAGAGATTGACACAAAAGCAATCCAATCTTGAGTATGGGTCGACTCGACTGAGTCTTCCATACAGTGCTGTCTGTGACAGCTAACTGGAGCTGTCTGTAGCAAGAATGAAGAAGTAGATGAACTACTTACACCTGATGAGCAAGAACATCAACATTCAAGATTAGGGGTTGGTTAAGACCCAAGGCCAAAACTGTGAACAACCAGCACCCTTCCTTTTTAGGTCTCGCTTACCAGACAGTTTTAGCTGCCTGTACTGTGAATGACATTTGATGGGCTAAACCAATGGAACTACACTGGCCTTAAAGACCGTCCACTAATTCTATTGGCTGGCTTTGTTGTCACTCGCAATTGCTTGCTTCTTATTCAGTGGCTTTCCTTTCTTCTGCTTGTGTTTGATACTCCTCAGGAGCATAGCCTATTTACCATGCTGATGACTGGCTGATTGCATGTGTTTTCTGGCTCTTTCCTCTAAGTTTTACTCCACCAAAATACCCACACCCTCACTCTGTTTTGCTGTCTCTCATGTGCTTCTTCCCGTCAAACTCCCCGACCCCACACTTCATGTTGCAGTCTCCCTTGTGTGCTATCTTCATTGCATCTGCCTCTTCTCGGTTGCTCCCCTACTTCTCACCAGCATTCACTTTTTTTTTTTTTTTTTGTAAGTAGCAGGCTTTGGGGGCTCAGCAGCTGCCATTTGCCACCGGGTGCTCTGCTACAAAAAATAAATTTCGCCCACTTAAACTTAACATGTATTTAATTTTAGGTCGAGCCTAGCGGCAGCACGCATGCACTACTCGCTCTGCGAGGCATGCTGTAATCGAGTATGCAGTGGAAGCCCCGCCCACTCTCTGCCAATATTTTTAATTGGCTTGTGTCATTGTCTTTTGGAAATGCTGGCTTCCGATTCATTATGAGGCTTGTTAGTCCTTCCTGGGTACTGCCTTGTCTCCATTTGTTACTGCCCATAAGGACTGGACCTTTTACTTGGCTCGTTACACAACATGCTTTATCTAGTGGGTGAGCACTATTTAGTTTATTGACGCTGATGGGGACAATGGCAGCTGCTTTTTTCTGTTGTATTTGCATGCTGATGGCGGGCCCGCTTTAGGGATACCGCGCTCAGTTTACATTTTATTTTTAAAAGTTTGAAGATGAGCGCGGCGCCCGCTTCAGGGACACCGCGCTATGTTTATTTATTTTGTTTTTTTAACTTTAATTCGGAGCGCGGTGCCCGCTTCAGGGACACTGCGCTCTGTTTTAAAAAAAACATTTTTTAACTTTAATACTGAGCACGGTGCCGGGTTCAGGGACACCGCGCTCTTTCTTTTTTAAACTTTTACAATGCCAGAGGTCAAAAACTCGCAATTGCGAGACCTATTGCATTGTAAACGCTTGTGTTAAACATAGTTGAGTGTGACTTTCGAGGGACTGGAGCGTTTTCGGTATGTGGAACAATGACAACAGAGCAGGGTGGGATGATACGTTCAGCCTGGGCGGGGTTTGTCACGCGCTGCATAAAAGCAACCCAGGTGGGCTCATCGTGCCCCTTTATGCCCTTTTAAATTCCCAAGGCGGCTCCCTGCCAAGGGCTGCAGGTGGAATGTGTGAATGGTGAAGTATATCTACATTACCATACGCTGTGAATGGACAGCAGGAAAAACACGCTCTGCAACAACAGCCGGCTCGCCATTCCAGTAAGGCGGAGCCTCTCCCTGCCCCTGAACAGCAGAACCAGAGGAGCGCAGCAGCACTGGAGGGTTGCTGTGTCCATGTGACGTAGCCGACATAGCAGCACTCAGCAGACCTCTCACCATTTTAAAACGATCTTATCAATCGCGAAGTAAAATATTTTACACTACCAAGTTAGTGCTGCAAATCACACGGTAACCCAAATGACCCAAGGTACGTGTGAGAAGTTTAACTAAGAATGTTTCTTCTTTGCATTCTGGTACTTGTAGTCGTACATTTAAAATGGGGAGAGTACACCTCAGTAGGGGTGTACAACGTTTTTATTCCTCTGTACCACTGTCAAGTGTTTTTAAAAACTTTGCAGCATTTATACACTCTGCAATGTTTGAAAAAAGCCAGATAAAGGTAGGATTTCCCATGAACTGCGGCAAACACCCACTTTTAGTATCAAATCTCGGGGGGAAAAAACCTTCGCATGCAAAAGAAAATGGATGCAGCTGGTAACGTCGTCACAAGGGTGGAAATCACAAGTATGGGTATGAGAAGGAAACTAGGCTAGTTGAATTCTAGTCTGCCAGCACTATCCCTGCTTGCTATAGTGGCACAGGCTAGAGCAAAAATTGATGTCATAGAATGAGCCCAGAGATAGTGCCAGGGACTGAGACTAATTCAAGCATCCCGGCCATCTTTTTTGTGCTGCCGAGGCGCCCCGGTGCGCTATCACAGTAACCATGAAATGTCACAATACAAACAAGTTCCTTGCACACTGGCACAGATCTATTGGGATGAGAAATCGGTGATTTTGCTATTTAGGTTACAGGTTAATTTGCTAACAGCATCTCCTTCATGATGGGAGCTTTCAAAGGAGTAACTCATACGATTAGTGAAACACCCCCGACGTGGGAGTCGCCGTCAGTGAATAGGAAACCCCGTGTGTAGGAACGCAAGTAACACCATGGTCATGGCCATTGGTGTAAGCTGTCTTAGGCTAGTGAGGTTATACTATGCCATATTAACGGGGCCTTTAAAAGCACACCTCTCAAAAGATGCTTTAATTTGCACCAGTCTCCGACAGGGGTAGTGGACAGGCTAAGGGTTTTGGACAGAGCGCCCAGAGCTCATGGCACGTCTGAAGGAAAAGTGTTGAAAAAAATCACTAAACATTCTGAAATAGGCTTCTACAACTTAGAACCCTGCACCGAAAAGATTTCCGCCAACAGAGGTTTTGCGAATACTGTACTTATCAGGAGAAATGATCGCTCACAGCAAGGGGCGTAGCTTGGCAAAATTGGAGGGATGTGAGCTTCAGATTTTCCCAGCATATAATGCTCAAATACATTATACCACAAGCAGGATGCATGAAAGGGACTTAAGAGGCAGTGAAAAGGGAGAGGAATGCAGATTTGTAGTGGCACTAGGTGAGAGAAATCACGATATTCTGTAAAATAGCCAACATTTTTGAAGACTTGCAAAACCTAGAGATGGAGAGAGTGTGTGCGTATTTTTGCTTGTGTGGATGTAAAAAGTCCTGGTGAAATGTGACAGATCCAACTGACAGCACCTGTACCCAAATGTTTACCAGTCAATACATTTATTAGGTGGGTGTAACAACCCCCCTGAAGCTACACCCCTGTGTACAGCAAAGGGACTGGTGGCATATATCTTCAAAGGGCGTTGTGATTATTTCTAGGTTAAATGAGTCTGCTTAAACGTATCAGAATTTTGGTGTGATTCAAGGCTGGATGGATTATCAGACTTGTGATTGGAGATTTGAGGTCAGGTCTCCAAGTCCCATTACTCTATGAAATTTAGGTCGAGCCTGGGCAGCGCATGCGCTGCTCTGCAAGGCATGCTATATTGGAGTATGGAATAGAAGCTCCTCCCACTCTCCGCCAATATTTGTCATTGGCTTATGCCATTGCCCTTCGTAAATGTTGGATTCTGATTTCTCCATAGACTTGTTAGTCCCTCCTTAGTACCGCCTTGTCTTCATTTGTAAGCTCCCATGAGGACTGGCCCTTTTACTTCGGTTGTTACACAGGATGCTTTATAAGTTGGTGAGCACTATTTTCTTTAATGCTCTTCCCCTATTCCATCCACGAGATCGCAGCGCCCGCTTTTATTTTAATTGTAATGTATTTGAATTCAAATTACAGTGCGGTCCGCTTTAAAGCGGCCACGCTTATTTAATTATTTAATATATGGGGAGGTCCGCTTTAGCTTAAATGATTTAATTACCAGCACAAGCCGCTTTCACTTTAGCGGGCGCACTTATTTTATTATTTAATTACCAGCGCGGACGGCTTTCACTTTAGCAGGCACTACAGAACCTTTTGAAATTACTTTTTGTTTTTTTACTTTAGGTGAAAGCGCATACGCGCTTTCACTTTAATGTTGGCCGCGGCCCTTTGTTTAGACGCTGCCCACGGTAACCTGAATATGCAAGCAGCGTCTAAATAAATGGGGCGTGGCCACCATTATAGTGGTCTCACATTTGCGATAGTTTAAGCTCTTGGCATTAATAACAACAATGCCTTTTATATATGTGTTCCTTTTAAAAACACAAATAAAAAGCATTGTTATTTTCAATGCCAATAGCTTAAACGCTCGCAAATGCGAGACTTATTGCATTGAAAATACTTGTTTTATTTACCTATGTGGCGTCCACCTTCTTAGATCGGTCAATTAAAAAAAAATGGCTCTCATGTCATTCTTTAGTCACACACATGTGGGATGATGAATGTGTAACTAAGAAAAGAGAGAAGGGGGACTAAGAGCGTAAAAAAAGGTCCAGTGCCCAGTGCTCCAAAGGTAAGTATTCTCAAAATTGGGGGGTCACTGTTCCCAGTGAGGCTCTAAAGAAAGGAGAGAATCTAGGATGTAGATAAGATAGTCAACAAGACTATTACTTGTTGCCCTCACACATCCCAAGAGATGTCATGCTTCATCATAGGGTGGAAGCTGCTCGTCGGGCCGGCGCTGCAATGCCCTACGGTCCCCTGAAGGGTCACTTTAGCAGAGATCTTTTGATATTCTCACCATATGATGCGTGTGAGAGAGTGCTCTTAAGGAAGTGAGGGAGTATAAAACTGACTAGGGGATATCTGTACTATGTTTTTTTAATGGGTGGATTCCTGTCAGATTAAAAAAAATAGGTGGGTTGGTGCTACTAATGGGTTATAATGACACTTAGTAGTCAGATGTGAATGTGAGTGAAAAAATTAAATGGGTCAACATGTTTCGCGCCCCTATTGGTTTCGGACAGAGATCCCTGGCGCTTCTTCAGGACCAGAAAAATTGCATATAGTGAAAGTTGAGTGTCCCACCCCCAGAATGGTGGGGTGGAGAGTGGTCCCCCTCTGATAGGGTGGTACCTACTATTGGATCCTATCTTTGGATATCCAACCTAGATCGCAAAACAAAGCAGAAAAACAAACAGAAAGAAAAAACACATCAGTGTTACAATGTTTCTGGCGTAGGAGCTCCTTATGAGCCAGAAGGTCTCAGAGTGGACCACTGTGTGTGTCTGGCGCTGGACTGGACACCAGACATCGCAGTGTAACTATAACAAGCAATGAATCATATTTACAAATCTGTGAGGTATGACACACATTCTCTGTGAGGTCTTTTATTGGACCTTCAGTTATGTTTTGGTTCATCACTGGCAGTTTGTTTAAGAAAACAGATCCATATCATGGTTGAACAATTAAATCAATACAAGAAAACATCTTAATTAACATCATGGCTGTGGTATATCAATGGGAAAAACGATCAACTTTGTACAGAGTATTTGCAATGATTAGATGTATTTGATCGCATCTAGCAGAAAAAGTTGAGACAAATCAACACCATGTCCGCATGCCCTGTGAATCATTCATGGCAGTGTAATGTACTCATAATACGGCTCTGAAGGGGTAAATCATGCCGTATACAAATGCATCTTACTTATTCGGTTTACTTCCTCTCTCACACGCATCATACGGCGAGAATATCAAAAGATCTCTGCTAAAGTGACCCTTCAGGGGACTCCTAGGGCATTGCAGCGCCGGCCCGAAGATGAAACATGACATCCCTTGGGATGTGTGAGGGTAACAAGGAATAGTCTTGCTGACTATTTCATCTACATCCTAAATCCTCTCCTTTCTTTAGATCCTCACTAGGAACAGTGACCCCCTATTTGGAGAATGATGCATGTGCACACGTCACAACGCATGTAAACAAAATCACACAACCAGCAACAGTGGCTGCAACATTGTGCCTTTTTTTGGCCAATGTTACACATCATCTGCAAATACATTGGTATAGGGAATAGGTCTACAAGGATAGACCTAACGGCTTTGTTGATTTTGGTTTCATGGGATGCCATAAAAAGTACTCCCGAAACCTGTGGTTCATGGACTTTATTCTCGCAGCAGAACCGGAGGACCACAACAGAGCCTTTCCCCTTACTCGTCCACCAAACTAGGCCCATCTTATGATCACCTCCTGTTTAGTGAGTCTAGGGGGGTTCTCCCGTTTTACATTATTGAGCTTTCAATTAACGGGTCATTAGGTTAACACAACCAAAACTACAACTCCAGAATACAATGAATGGTTAAATGAATGGCCTGAAGTGTAAAAGTGCACCCCTCTTTGAGTCTACTGGTTACCAACCACCAGTGACCCAGACAAGCGCTGTTTAATGTGGGGTAAGTCATGGGCACAACTTGCAATTAAGTGCAAATTTCACATGAAGCCCTTGTCGAGGGTGTCAATATGCACCAACCAACTTAACAAATCGCATACTTTTAGCTAATAATTAGAAGGGAGAGCTGAAGGTGGCAAATGTCCTTTCCAGGCCTTTATGCATGAGCAACACACCAGTCTGTTGTTTTTTCTTTGAACTTTGGTATTCGTAATTGCGAGGTAAGACTGGAAAAGCAAAATTACAGATGGTAGAATACATATTTTTTCGGAGGACCATACGTTGTTAAAGTTGATCTTCCTGATGAAGTCCCTAGTTATAGATGAGTGGCAAATCGAACAGAGGCTCTCAATTTGATGTCACTTTAAATAAGCTTTGGCAAAGCTAAAAAGTCTGTCCTTGGCAAGCTGATACAAGGGTTAATTTTTGTAATCTTTTCATTGCAAACATATATCAGAAAAAAAGGAAATAAAAAAAAAAGCATGGTGCCACCAAAATGTGGCAACCCTATGTTTGCAATAAACATTTTAAAATGAAACAAATAATACACATTATGTATAATTTTAATAGAGCCCTATTGCGGTTCTTAACAGGCAGGTGTACTTTGAACAGGTATAGAAAGACTTTTCAATTTTAACGCACATCACAGGAAAATATGACTCTTACTGATGCAAAGAAACAATATTATTGGTTTTCAATTACTGTAATTTGAAGATCTAGATTAAATGCACAAGGATGACTAAATATATTATTTTAGAAATAAAGAATGGAACAAGGCATTGTAAAAGTACAGTATTGGTCCATATGCCTTATCACTGAAAAGCACATGTGCATAGGTGATCTGGAAAAAATTCCTTTACTCACAAGGCAGCCAATGGTTGAAGTAGGCTGACCCAATGGTCCATGCTGTATGCTGTGGTAGGCAGAAACAAAATATGAAGGACAATTGAATAGATAAATGGACGAAGAGGGCTGACCCAAATCCCATTTATGTATGTATAAATGTAAGTATTTATTATTTATGATCTTTTTATTCTACAAGGCTGGTCAGATACCTGAAGCTGTTTCTAGGCCACACAAAGATAGTGGACACACTGACACACACAGTCCTATTGTGTGCACATGCGGCAGAGTCTTCCATCGACCCAACTTTCACCATGGACAATTGATGATTTATAGTAGGGGAGAACCCTGGGCAAATATTACATGGTCTACACGTTTCGGAAAAACTGCTGTACTCTGAACCAAAAGGGGAACCTCTGTGTGGAAAAAACACAAACACTTGATTCACTATGCAACGAACTCAGTGTCCTCCTCTGAGGCTAATTCCAGGTGCCAATCAAATCTTTTGTCGGGCCCCTTTCGGCAGACAAATAAAAACACAGAAAGAAGAGCCCCTCTACCCGGCTACATAATTTGGTGGCCTAAAATGAATACATTTTAAGAAAAAACAACAGGGTACTCAATTTCTCATGTAAAACAATTTTTTAATTCTTACAAATTTTGGCCAATGTTACTTTGCAAGTGTAGCTGCGAAGACCAGGATATCCTTTAAAGCTTATTTTGAATCCTATATAGTTTAAATGAATATCAGTGACGCCAATGTGCCTGAAGATGCACAATTTCCCATAACCGTTTTCGAAACCTTTTTTGTGGGTGTTCTACAGCATTTGTGTAATTAGATCTTTCGGCAGCTTTGACACCGTTGACCACAAAGCTTTACTATGTTCTATGAGCCATGTTTTTTTCCATCTTATGTCACAGACTGGGCAACAAGCTAACACAGAACCTGTGCTACTGCAACATGGCCCCCACACTGGTGTTAACTTTATGTTAACACCTTTAAGCTCCCACTTGTTGAGGTGTTAAGGTGCTTTGGTCTAATGACATACAGATCCTGTTAAACTACAAGGGGTGATCGCAGTATGATGTAAAGATAGTTGGGTGTCTGCAGGCAGTGTAGGTGAATGGTCTTCGGAAAAATGATGACAAAACAGAGGTTCAGGTTTATGGCTACACTGACTTTGACACCTTGACCTTACATTGACCAGTACATCTTGGCTCTGCTTGTGACCTTATGGAATTAGTCAGGAATCTTGGGTTGATATTTGAAACTCAGATCAACATAGTGTAGGAACAATGCAATGACATCAAGTGCTCTAGGAAAAACAGCATGGAACTCTTCCTGCCATCAAATAAAGAGGACATTTTCTGGCCTTTCTATGAGATTTGACAGCCAAAGTCTAGCGCCTTAAATCTATCTTCGTAAATGCTGGCACTAACTGTCACTGATCCAGCCTGAAGATTCACCATCTGCTTGAACAAGGCCTTAAAATATAAGGTGACAACATGAAATGTCCGTCTATACTAACATCTCAAAAGGTAACTGTTTAGACTTCAAGCAGTATACAACCATGACATATGACTCATTCGGAGTTTTAAAAAAGTATGATCCCAAAATCATTCTGCAAGAACCGAAATGACTTTGCATTTAATTTCAACTTCAGAGCATTTAAATCTAATGTGGAAAATTATTCCAGCCCTCAACCTATTACTTGGTTGATTTAGAGCATATTGCAGGTGTGGAAAGACTGATTTAGCTGAATACCTACCCAAAGTTTAAGGCTCATAGAGGATTGTAGGCAAACTCCAGAAAGGTTGGGGTGCAGGTGTTTAGAATGCTGTCTCAAAAACCTTTATGACATTTGCAGTCTTCTGGATTTTCAAAAGACATTTTTTTACAGACAGGTATTGCTATCCCATGCTGAATAAACATGGCGATTCGGAATCCGTAGCTTATGGCTTTATGGTTAGTTGTACAGTGGTAGGCCATGCTAGTCTCTCTCTTAGTTTAAATATTATTTGTGGATTGTAAGTAGTGTTTTATCTGGTTTTTGTATCCATTTTTTAAATTATTTGTATTGTATTTGGTGGACCTTGAAGCGGGTATAACACTTTGTGTTTTACAAATAATAACAAAATAGCTCCAATTACCCTGTAAAATTGTTTTGAAATCCTAAACAATTTGACTAATGCTTCTAGAGCACTCTGCTTTAAAATGCTCCATTTTCTATAAATAGTATCAAGCCACACTTTGTATATAATGAGGCATTCAAGCCCACTGTTAACTGACATGGCCTTCCCAACTACGTTGGTGGACAATTAATGGAGTAACTATGAATATGTTCTAGGTAAAGACCAAACTATATTTACTAAATAAAAATGCATACACCAAGAAGGTACTTTTGGTGTCAATGTTTTCATCAGCATGTTTAGAAATGCTTTAGTAAACAATCTGTAAATAAAACCTTCTTATATTTCCATTCAGTTGTTATCACAGACACATGCAGTATTGCTGTCCATCAGGAGAGGTGGATGAAGGTGGAACCAACCAGCAGAACAGCAACTATTACCTGCAATCTTACTGAAACTGCCTGTCTGAGCCAACCCAATATCTACTGGTTTCGCTACATCGAGGGGTACCATGAGGATTTGTGCACACCGAGTTGTAACAACAAAACCTTTAAGTTCAAAGCAAGTCCATTAAAGTCAAACTGTGCGTCACTTGAGATCAACGAGTTGAGCCCCAATGACAGTGGCATTTATATCTGTGGTGTAGCATTCACAGACTTCAATGCAGCAACAACCAAGCAGACAGGACAAGGGACTACGCTTGTGGTAACCGGTGAGTGTGGGGGAACACCATCCGCTTACAGAATGACCTTGCATGAGTAACGCTGAGTTACATATGAAAGGTGGTTACCACTCGGCTGACACTAGCTGATTGGTAGTTTAACTTGCATGTGATATTTCTGTGCAGAAACAAGTGCGAGAGAGCAGTGAAAACTCGTAACAAGCAAGCTAAAATGATGGCTTCTTTGTCCCTGCTATATCGCTGTAGGAGATGGAATAAACACCTTTGACAAATATACCCCTAGCACCTTCATATTATACAAGAACCCTTCACACAGTCAAATTACACTATGTACAGGAAGAAAGTACAAAATGACAATATTGATTACATTAAAATAATAACGAAAATCCAAATCATAATATTAGCTATATATGATGTGCACATAAAAATTATTATCTCTTGTTACTTAAATAGGAGGTTTTGCCACAGTACCCATTTTATAAACCTCAGTGCGTATAAACTGGGTTATTCCTGCCAGGATCCGTGGATTTGTTTGTTGGTTTACAACCAAGTTCTGCAGCAGGTCCTCAAGTTACTATGCTAGCTACTGTGATATCTTACAGACTTAGCTAACTGATCTGTATAGAAGGCAAGAGGAGAAACAAGAATAGGCAAATGTTCCTTTTCAAGGGCAGCCTGATAGGAACGTGGGTGTTTATATTTACTGGATACAGAACGTATGTTGTGAGTTATACCTGAAGCACAGTAATAGATGTACTAAAAACCCATGCAAATGCTCACATTACTAAATGGCTGTGGGATCACAACTGAGCTGCAGTAACATTGTTTCAATTACTGTATCACCATAAAGTTAGCAGCCTTAGTATGTTTTCAAGCATGTTTTTCCAAGGGTGACCCCTTAGCTTTAGAGAATCTGGGGTAATACAAAGCGCTAAAAAACGCAATGGTTCACTGGGAATTAAGGGCCAGATGTATGAAGATACCATTTTGCGATTTCCTAATTGAGAATCACAAGGATTCGCAATTAGGAAATCGCAAAATGGAATGTATGAACATATGTAGTACACATTTTGCGATTCCTAGGGGCTCGCAAATGACTTACCTCATGAATATTAATGAGGTAGGTCGCATTTTGCGACCCCCTAGGAATCTCAAAAATCACAGGGATGGTGGCCTGCTGAGATCAGCAGACCACCATGTCTGTGATTGCTTTTAAATAAAGCATTTTTTTTTATTTTTTTTAAAGCAGCCCATTTTCCTTAAAGTAAAACGAGATGCTTTACAAAAAGAAAAATGAAAAGATTTCTTTTCATTTTTTAAGAGCAGGCAGTGGTCCGCAGGACCACTGCCTGCTCTTAAAAATGGTTTTACAAACATTCACAAAGGGGAAGGGTTTGCGAATGGGTTACCACCTACTTGAAGTAGGTGGTAAAATGCGAATGTTTTGCGACTGCTTTTACTGTCACAAAATATTCATACATACCGATGCTTTTCGGTATTAAGAAGGGACACCCTAAACACCCCCCTTCCTAATACCGAATCGCAAACCCATTTTGCGATTCTGTAACAGGTTACCGAATCGCAAAACTGGGTTTGCTACATCGGAAAAGCATTTTTTGCTTTCGCAAACGGGCAGATTCTGCGAATCTGCCAGTTTGCGAACACGAAAAGGCTCAATACATCTGCCCCATAATCTCTAAAGAGCAGTGTGCAATCTTCCATAGTTGAAGACAACAAACATATACAATTTTAAATTACCAAGGCGTATAATAAACAGGCTAAAAGAAAGAAATTCTCTTGCGATTAATTTATTCATTGCATGTTTTGAACAATGGTATACTCATTTTCATAATGAAGATATGGCGCTCATGCTATAAATGAAAGAGGTGCAGTGGAGGGTGCTGGAAAAGATAAAGACAAAGTGCATCACTACTAAAAAGTCACATGACTCCTTTTTATACACAATTTTTCTACCGTAAATGGAGTCTATATAAGTCTGTTGTCGACAACGTTTCGATCTCTATTAATGTGAGGTCATCATCAGTACAGGAGTGAGAGCACCCAGTATCTGGTAATTGATGGAATCAATTACAAGGGGCTATCCTTCAATCGATGGGGAAGTGCGGCAAGGGTGTAAAAAATGTGACCTGTTGGAAGCGAATCAGAGGGTAACACACTCCCAATTGAGTGGGCTGGAGTGCGAGATGAATTGCTGGGGATCGTGTAACTAGTTCGCATGAGGAGTCTCGTTCGTTATCGGCATTAACCAGACAAATCGCTCCACCAACTAAGAACGGCCGTGCACCACCACCCACAGAATCGAGAAAGAACTATCAATCTGTCAATCCTTTCCGTGTCTGGGCCAAGTGAGGTTTCCCTCAACCCCAAGCAATTAGTGGGGAAAATGCAATAACCTCTCAATCGATTCACACGAGGATATAAAAAGTAAACAATAGGTATGTAATGACTATCTCATTCAAACCAAAAAATATTGCTAATGGAAGATGATATTTTGTACACTTCTTTATGGAAAGAGTTACATTTGTGGACAAGTGACAAAGAAAACACTTCAAAAGTATTCTTCGCAAGCGATGATTTAAAACACAAGACACATAGCAAAGGAGCGGGACATTGAAATTAAACCGCTGCCTTTTATGCGCCATGTTGCCACTCTTTCAAAACCTTAAAATATAACCATAAAGCTTAGATTTGAAGCTCAGTCTCAGATGGCAAATTTGTAACTAATAATATATTGAAATAAATCTGTAAAACACATTTTGTCACATCAGTCTTATGTGGCCTTTTTCATAAAGGTTTTATGTTTTATAAGGAAGTGGTTAAGTGTGGCTGGAGTGTCTCATTTACAACTGTATGTCATGTTTAAGAGAAATGAGATAGATTAATTTTAAAAAGTCTGATTAGGATTCAAACTTAAAAACAGAACAGTCTTCAGATAAAAATGTTATGAATATATCAATGCTCTAACGTAGCAGCCACACCTTTTGGGAAAGTAGAACCCATTAATAGGGGAATGAGTTGCGCTTCGTCCAGTCTCCTGCACATACATTTCATCATGCTCTTAGGGTCCATGGTCCTAATGTGATCCAGTTAGTCTGTTAATCACTAGACATTGACGGAATCCTTTGACATTCTCATGCCTGTTGAGAATGTCAATGCCAGAGTTCTCCCCTGACCCTCCGAGTCATGCCTGCACGGCAGTGCAAGCAGAAATTTCCATGGTTTCCTTAACAGACTGGAAAGAGTGCAAACCATCATGGAGCTGTGAATGGAAGCCTAGTGGTGACTGCCTGCCCCACCCTCCATTGCCAAAAAAGCCCGTGGCTGATCATCAATATTACGATAGTTCTGGTGTCATTCTATTGTCTGCCTATTTTTGAGTACAGTCTAGTCACCACTGAAATAAGAACCGGAGTGCAGTAACAGAAGGGCACAACTGTTATCAGAACATAAAATGTTTGGCATGGTGACAAGGACTGTTGTATTAATATCCAACTTCAATGCAACCCAGACTATCATGCAATATTAATAAAACACAACATTCAAATATTTATAACACAACCTTGGTCTTGGGTCTAAGTGTTGAAAAGGGAACAGAGTAAAGACTCTAGGGAAAGACCTAATAAAATCTTTTTTCCCAAATTGTTCTTAATTATACACTAAAACACTCCTATAAACTCTAGAAATGTCCACTTCTATGAATATGAAATCCAGTTTTAATATTATGGACGAAGAACGAACATAAAAAGATGTGTCTATATTTAGGCCCTCATTACCTACATAAGCGACTCCTTACCAATCAATGAAAAGCACCTAAACGCCATTAATCTATTTTCAAACATCGTTTTTTTCCAACTTACAATGACGGAGTCTACCCCTTTCAATTGAAAAACAGTATAAATTGTAGGTAAATGCAGGTAAATGAAGGGGGTTGCAAAACTGATCAATGACAAAACAAGATTTAAGGAAACTGACTTTGGGGAAAAATAGCAAATTGATGCACCATGTATAATCTACTCCCAAATGGAGTTTAAGGGGACTTTTTGTAATACACAGAAACAGTTAGAAAAGGAGAGATGTACTAGTGAATAAGAGCCAGAACAGCTTGAGCAGAGTTAGCTGGCTTGCAAGGAGGAAGAAGAATTCAGTCAATGGTGGGGGGAACAGCCAGGGGAAGAGTATGTCACACAATAGACAGAGATGAAGCTTTTCTAAAAATCTGCTAAGAGTTGCAGAACCTGGGGGGAAAAAGCGAAAACATGCTGCTGGTCTGAGCACAAATAATTTGCTTTTGATTTATTCTCTAAACCTGGAGACTTCTAAAATTCACTCCTGTTGCTTTTCACTAAATTTACTGCAATAGGACAAATTGAGGCAGAAACTAGTAGCAGATGGAGTTGGCAGATCACAGAATCATAATTGCATACTGATGCAGTAGCTCAGGGGCTCATTTATTTACACCTGAAAGCTACCACACTACAACTTAACTGCTTGAGGAGGCCAAATGCTGGACTCTGAATCTGCTTAGATTCCATTGGTGCTTGAATACTCACAGTTAAACTCCAGTTAGCAAATAACTCAGAGACCCCATGCTCCACTTTTGGGCTTCCCTTTTCCATAATATTCTAATGGAGTCCTTTGGTTCAATTGGTTCGATTCACGCTAAACATGACCCCAACTTTCAAAAAGAATGTGGTCGTTATTTAAAACTGGAATGATGGAAAATGGTGCCTCAAAAATGCAATCGTTTTCTAGGAACCCAACATTACATTTGCATCCGACCTAATAAGGACTCAGAAGAGGTATCCACTCTGTTTGTAGGAGTAGGCTAATTTACTCTGTACTGTGGGGGTAAGGAGCTGAAATTTTCCCTTAGGCAGAACCACCTCTATGCACAATGTATTTATTCATTTCGGATGTTTATAGAATCCAGACCTTACCACAGCAATAGGAGAGCATTTGACAGAAAATAGAAAGTGTATGCGTTAATGGACATTATGAACAACAAGCACTTCCAAATGTTAACAACCCAAGAGAACAGATAAGTATCAAACTCACTAAAACATTTAAGAGTCAATTCAGAGATAATTTAAAGTGGCCTACCAACTTAAGCCCTGCTGTAGTGGAGTGGATTTGAAGGAGACTGGACTGCATGGAGGAGAATGGGTTCTATCTTCCATTTAATATTTTTCTAATAAAGAAGTACAAGCTTTGAAGTCCCTGGCTGACATGAACTTTGCAATTTGTAAAGAGGTTTCCTATTGCCTTAGTAAAGTCGAAGTGCACTGCATATCCCAAGGATATTACAATTTTCAAGGAAAAAAACTCTTTTAATGGTTGTAAATATTTCTAAATTACAGCAATCCATTCATGGTGCAGGCGACTCTATTGCCACTGCCAGCTCTACTATGGCACACCTTAGAGAGCAGCGAGAAGCCCGGGACCTCCACAGGACTTGGTCGCCCCACTCACTGCTGCCGCTCCTGCCTGCCTTGCCGCCTCCTGCCTGGAGATTCCTTCGCTCGCTGCCCGCTGCTCCTGGGACTTCCCGCTGCCCGCTGCTCCTGGGACTTCCCGCCACTGCCTCCCTGCGGCCCCGCCCCCCCGTGATTCCATTTGCCGCCCCGCTCCCGCCACCCAGCTGCTCCTCCCTCCAGGCTCCTTACTTAAGGGGACCGTAGGAGACCACAGAGTGTGACCGCTCAGCCCTCCACAGGACTTGGTCTCCCCACTCACTGCTGCCGCTCCTGCCTGCCTTGCCGCCTCCTGCCTGGAGATTCCTTCGCTCGCTGCCCGCTGCTCCTGGGACTTCCCGCTGCCCCTGGGACTTCCCGCCACTGCCTCCCTGCGGCCCCGCCCCGTGATTCCATTCGCCGCCCCGCTCCCGCCACCCAGCTGCTCCTCCCTCCAGGCTCCTTACTTATGACGCCCCCTGAGCGACGCGCGCAGCGGCCGCGCGCAGCGGGAGCACCGACGGAGCGCCGAAGGTGCGCCAAAGGTAAGCCCGTCTGCGCCCGTCCGCGCCTGGCCCGCGCCCAGCGCCAGGACCCCTGGATCCCACCGATGCAACACTACTCGACGGACCTACGACGCCGCCACCCTCACCGCACTCAATGCCAGCCGGAACCCTGCCTGCTACCGAGCCTCACCGAGACGCACCCACGGACCCTTCACCTGCCAAGCCTGCCGATTCACCTGCCCCCGGACGTGCACCACCTCCGCCAAGTCAAGCACCAGCAGCAACCACCTGAAATGCATCCTGTTGAACACCCGCTCCGTCCACAGGCACGCCGTGGAACTCTGGGACCTGCTCGACGCAACAGCACCGGACGTCGCCTTCCTCACCGAAACCTGGATGAACGCCTCCTCAGCGCCCGACATCGCCATAGCCATCCCGGACGGATACAAGATCACCCGGAGGGACCGCGTCAACCAGACGGGAGGAGGCATCGCCATCGTACACAAGAACACCATCCGCATCTCGACTAACACCGACGAGACCTTCACCGCCGCCGAACACCTACACTTCCAGATACACACTGACCCCAAGACCACCCTCCGAGGCACCCTCATCTACAGACCCCGGGACCACGCACACTATTCAGCGAAGACATCGCAGACTTCATCAGCCCGCACGCCATGCCCTCCGCCGACTACATCCTCCTAGGGGACCTCAACTTCCACCTGGAGAACAACAACGACAGAAACACCACCGCCCTGCTGGACAACCTCGCCAACCTCGGACTCAAGCAACTGGTGAACACACCCACCCACTACGCCGGCCACACGCTTGACCCCGTCTTCTCTTCCAGCAAACACATCTCCTTCAGCCACGCCACCGGACTCCACTGGACCGACCACAGCTGCGTCCACTTCAGCTTCAGAAAGACTGCGACCCACCACCACCCGCAACAGGCTCCCCGCCGGAGCTGGAGCAAGATCACCGCCGAGCAGCTCACCGCCTCCCTCAGCCAGAACACACCCACCAACACAACGGACCCAAACGAAGCAGCCAGCAACCTCGCCAAGTGGCTGACCGCCTGCCCAGACGACCTCGCACCACTAAAAAACCCTCCCAGCAGACCCGGAAGCAAGAAAACCCCTTGGTTCACCAACGAACTCAAGGAATCCAAGAAGAACTGCCGCACTCTCGAGAAAGCCTGGCGACTCGACCAGACCACAGACAACAGGACCGGCCTCAAGCACGCCACCCGCAAACACCACCAGCTGATCCGTGCCACCAAGAAGTCAGCACTCAAAGAACGACTGGACAACAACGCCCACGACAGCAAGGAACTTTTCAGCATCGTCAAAGAGTTCTCCAACCCCAGCGCCGGAAACAACGACATCACCCCCTCGCAAGACCTCTGCAACTCACTCGCCGCGTTCTTCCACCGCAAGATCACCGACATACATAACAGCTTCGACGCACAGACCACGCACCCTACCGCCGAACCAACGCCCGCCACCACCACCCTCTGCAACTGGACCCCGATCAGCACCGAAGACACCACCCGCACGATGAACTCCATCCACACCGGATCACCAACCGACCCCTGCCCACAACACGTCTTCAACAAAGCCGACGCCACCATCGCACCCCATCTCCGGGACATCATCAACTCCTCCTTCCACACCGCCACCTTCCCGGAGAGCTGGAAGCACGCCGAGCTTACCGCCCTCCTGAAGAAACCAACGGCGGACCCCACCGACCTCAAGAACTACCGTCCCATCTCGCTCCTTCCGTTTCCGGCCAAAGTCATCGAGAAGACCGTCAACAGACAGCTTGCCGCCTTCCTCGAGACGAATGGATCCCTCGACCCCTCGCAGTCCGGGTTTCGGGCCAACCACAGCACCGAGACCGCCCTTATCGCAGCCACCGACGACATCAGAACCCTAACCGACAACGGGGAAACAGCAGCCCTCATCCTCTTGGACCTCTCCGCGGCGTTCGACACCGTCTGCCACCGCACCCTAGTGAAGCGCCTCAGCAACATCGGAATCCGAGAGAAAGCACTGGAATGGATCATCTCGTTCCTCGCCGGAAGAACCCAGAGAGTCCGCCTCCCCCGTTCAGATCCGAGGCCACCGAAGTCATCTGCGGCGTTCCACAAGGATCTTCACTCAGTCCAACCCTCTTCAACGTCTACATGAGCCCCCTCGCAGCCATCGCACGCCAACACAACCTCAACATCATCTCCTACGCCGACGACACCCAGCTGATCCTCTCCCTCACCAACGACCCCACCACCGCCAGAGCCAACCTACACGACGGGATGAGAGACGTCGCCGACTGGATGAGGAACAGCCGCCTTAAACTGAACTCAGACAAGACGGAAGTCCTCATCCTGGGCTCATCACCCTCCGCCTGGGACGACTCTTGGTGGCCCCCGGCCCTGGGCACCGCACCCAAGCCAACGGACCACGCACGCAACCTGGGCTTCATCCTGGACTCCTCCCTGTCGATGACCAGACAAGTCAACGCCGTCTCATCTTCGTGCTTCAACACCCTGCGCATGCTCCGCAAGATCTTCAGATGGATCCCCACTGAAACCAGGAAGACCGTCACCCAGGCACTCGTCACCAGCCGACTGGACTATGGGAACACCCTCTACGCCGGAACCACAGCCAAACTTCAAAAAAGACTCCAGCGCATCCAGAACGCCTCCGCACGACTCATCCTGGACATCCCCCGACACAGCCACATCACCGGACACCTGAAAGACCTGCACTGGCTCCCCGTCAGCAAGAGAATCACGTTCAGACTCCTCACCCACGCACACAAGGCCCTCCACGACCTGGGCCCCAAGTACCTCAACGACCGCATGACCTTCTACACGCCCACCCGCCAGCTACGATCAACCAGCCACGCCCTCGCCACCGTACCACGCATCCGCAGAGCCACCGCCGGAGGAAGATCCTTCTCCTACCTGGCAGCCAAGACCTGGAACTCCCTCCCCACTCACCTTCGGCGAACCCAGGACCATCTCTCCTTCAGGAAGCAGCTCAAGACCTGGCTGTTCGAACAGTAACTTACCCCTTCCCCCAGCGCCTTGAGACCCTCCCGGGTGAGTAGCGCGCTCTATAAATGCCGTGATTGATTGATTGATCAGGGAAAGGGGAGGCAATATTGTATCTACCATGGACTACGATGCAGGCTCCTTTCACTTACCAACATGAGCTCCATAAACCATTTTTTATTTTATAGAACCCAACAGAAGGGCGGTGTAGCAAAGGGAAGATTCAAATGCATGAGTGGAGGAGAAGTAAGACTTTACAAACATAAAACGTTACTCCATGACACTAACAACGTTTTCTCATTTTGAACCTAGAGCCGCGGAGTGCAGAGGTCACGCTGTTGATAGTGCTCACTGTGCTGCTGTTTTTGTACATCCTTGCACTACTTTTCATTTGCCTCTGTCTTTACAAGGTAAGTAAAGATGTGTACAGTTGAACTCAATGTAGGTCCACTCTCCCCAGCCACGTTATCAGCTGGGTTGCTTGTCTAGAACGTTTACATCCACTGGTTCCTATGGTGTATTAAGTATGATCACATCAAATTATCTAGAATGTTTATTTGTGCATATTTATATCAAAGAACAAAGAATAACTTCCCAGAAAACAATCATCAACCTTCATGACCTCAATTTTTACAACTGCTTACTCTGTAATATGGCTCTCCCTTCACTCACCCACAGTCTTTTTTTGGGGCTTTACTGTTTCTCTCTCCATGCAATGGAGCTTGTCCTTAATTAGCTATTTTAATGCTCATTTGATTTCTGGCTATAGTGTGACCCACAACTCCCAATTTGGTTTCACGGACTATTACACTCATGTACAGTTGCCCAAAAACCTGCAAAGGTTGCAGGAGGGCATTTCTAATTGGTCAGGGTGTGCTTATATATATGTTGGTTAGCAGGACGCCTTGCAGTGCAAGACAGTTTACAATGGTTTTAGAAATTAACTGCTCCATAAATTCCAGTAGGTCATTAACTGATTTATGTACAAGTAATTTGGCCACTTAGAGACATCTACATTATCATTATGTCCTTTGGAGTTCTGGGAAGCATTCCCTGCATTTGTAAAACTGGTGTGTGTACATTTCGCCAGCCAAGTCTTCGGTGGAGCCCTGACATTTAGTGAACAACCAGTTTTTCAATGGTATTCTGTACACATGTAAAATACACCAGCAAGTAGATGAGTATGTGGAAATTAAGAATTGTTCAGACAGAACTGAAAAACGCTTGCAATTGTTTTACATTCTTTGTGGTAGTATTGCACAGTTCAGACTAAATGTTTTTTCACCTTCTTTACCAGATCGCCAGCACAGCATTCAAATCCACTGTTCATTAGTGGATGTCAGCGCCACACTCTAATAAAAGGGGTTAATGCCTGACCTCTACTATAACTGCATGGTCAAGGGCATTTTCCTCACTAACATCACTCAATTCGATATAGCCACTGGGGAGAACATAATGTGGCAAAGTGGGCAACATAGGGGTCCATATTTTTTAATTGATGAGGGATATGTGAATTCATAAGAGGATAACGGTGTCAATGAATCCCATCATGGACCACAGACTGTCAAAGAGTACCACAAGAGTAAAGGTGTTGAGGGCTGCTCAAGGGTTTGGCGAATCAGAAGAGCAGGGTGTAGAGATTACAGTTAAAGATCTCTGGAGTAGGCGATAGATGGGTGCAATGTAGCCTCAAAGCTGAAAACCATTGCTTTTTCATGCCTTCACCAATCAAATGAAGACATAATAATGGGATGAAAGTGTTGGAGACTGACTGAGCCTAACACTGGGTGAGATGGCTCTCTTTTTTATAGATTTTGAGGCATTTCCACTGCAAGTAGACAACACTGTAAGAGTAGCCCTAGTGGGCAATTAGTTTTTAGCAAACATTTACTAGAGAAAATAAGCAGAAGCATTTATTTTCTTTTACCTGGGATAATGATTTTCGACTACCAGGTGGGTGTTCGTGACTCTGGTTTTAAAAGTGTACACAATGTGGGGGAGAATGAAATTATTTTATCTGTGCGGGCTATGGTAGCAATTATTGCCTAATGTCTACAACCTTATCACAGAAGATGGAGGAAAATCTAGAACATTTTTTTCTACATTTAATTTATGGATTCTTAAGACATTTTGAAATTTTCTTTGGTGAACTGCTAAATAATAATCATTCACAGAGTAGGAAAACATTCTTTGAGGGACATGCATAAGGAGCTGCTCTATATGGAGCTGAGATATGGGGATGTGCTGATGTCTCCTCACTTACTGCTGCAGAAAATAGATTTGTAAGACGGTTGGTCTCTGTCCCTAGCAGTAGACCGCTAATTCCCCTGTTCTTTGATTTAGGACTCAAAAGAATAGCAGACCTGGTCGCTCTTAGACCACTTGTCTACTGGGTTCGACTATGTGTCACCCCTGAGCTAAGGGAATTTAGAGATAGTCTCGTTGAAGTGCTCTCTACTAGAGGTGCAAAGTCGATACCCTGGGTTAAACACGTTTCTGACTGGTTAAATAAGTTGGGATTGACAAGATTATGGACTAACCCGGACAAAATGTGCAAAATCGATCTTAACATCATGAAATCAAGCTACTGGGCTTACACCCAAGATAGTTATTTAAATAACCAGCTAGTAGGCACATTAACGAACAGATTTTTAGACATCAAACCGTTTTCTCGTTTTGAGGAATTTCTAGATTTTGTTTCCTCTCCTTTAGCTAAAAGCCTTTATAGTCCCTTCCGACTTGGCACTTTACCCTTGAGATCTTTAACTAACAAATGGCATAAGGTCCCAAGCCCCAGTACTTGTCCAGCGTGTGGCTTAGAAGACGAGGATGAGGTACATATATTATTTTTTTGTCCCAACTATCTTGGCCCACGCCGGAAATGGTTTATCCGTTTATGTCATAACCTGAAGGTGATTAAATATTTAGTGGCTTTTAGAATTTTAAAAAGTGACACTACCCCTGTTAATGTCATTGCTGTGAGCAAATCTCTGCAGGCAGTCTGGCACAAACGTAGCAGGCTACTGAATTTGACTCCTAGTGCCTAGACCAAATCTTCTTTTAACCACTGTTTGATTTTAATAATGCCTATTTTATACATAAAGTAGAAAGCCAAATTTTATATGTTTTAGTGTTGGCTTGAATTGCACATAGCCTTGCCCGACCACGGCTTTTGTTTTGCACGCTAGTAATAATGGAAGGGAAGGAATTTTGAACAGTATCCATTGTTTAAATGAAAATGAGCTGTGCTGGAAGATATTTTAAAATGCATTCCGATGTATTTATTGCAACTTTTTTGTGTATGTATACTTTGATGGTACTTGGCTTCTGAATAAAGTTTATTACTACTACATAAGATGGTGTGCATTAGCAAGTAATCTAAATTACTCTTTAAAATATACGATTGAAAATCACACACTTCCTCTTTTTTAGGTCTCGCCCTGACAGTCAGCGCTGGCTCTGGGCGAGACATTTTGTAGTGTGGGCTTCAGAAATGCGACCACAACTTTTGGCTGGCCTAGAGCATGCGAGAACGCGCACAGTAACGCACTTTCCTCGCATGCTCCAGGCCATCTGCCTTTGATGTCACTTGCTCCTCCCCCTCCCCCACCACAGAGCGCTTCTCGGGGCCGCGCGGACGTACTCTCCTGCTCCTCCCCCTCCCCCACCACAGAGCGCGTCTCGCACGGCCACGCGGCCAATGCTTGGTTTTTCATGGACGCGCTGCATTCTTTCAGAACCACGGGACAATCATGAAATGGGGTCTGAGCTCAAGGGGCTGTGGTTCTGCCGTGCTGTCTGTCATGTGTCAGCCTCAAAGTAATCCCTATCGAAATGACGTCCACTGGGGGGTATTTAAACTCAAAGCTGCTGGGCGAGAAGACTTTTTTTTTTCTCTCCCGTCACACTAGCGGGCAGAGAGACCATGACACGCGTATTTACTAGTGTACTGCTCCCTCCTCGAGCGCGGTGTCATTCAGCCCTCGAGCCGCCTTGTCCCTCACCACTCGGGGCACACAGACGCCTCAGCCCACAGTGCTGGTCACCCCTCCTGTCCATCTGTTCCCGAGTGTGTCACTCAGCAGACAGCTCTATCGCTCCTCGCCTCACCCCTTGGGCTCTGGTGTTTACTCCTCTCTGGGGTCCAGGTGTCGCTCGCACCTTTGGGCCCCAGTGTCACTGACTCCCTGGAGTCCAAGGTCACTGACTCCTATGGGCCTCTGTGGCACTAGCCTTTCGGGCGAAGGATCACTCGTCTATTTTTCGCATAGGTTACTCTCACCTCTGACGCGTCTCATCTCTTTACGGTTCACAGGTCTGTTCACACCCCGTGCACCAGTATATGTCCTCACCTCTTGGTTCCTGCGTCTCTCTCTTCTTCGACCAGGGTGCAACATACCCCGCACCCTTTAAGCTCAGCTGCTACTCCCTCTCGGGCCCTAGTGCCACTCACTCACACAGGTTATCACTTGTTTCCAGTCACCAGGGATGTCGCATTTCATGTCAGTCTTTTTTCCACAAAACATGATTTCCTAGTGGGTTAGTTAGCTTGGTTCCATTGTGAAGAAGCGAAACTACAACTCCCAGAATGCAGTCGACTGTAAAATGAAAGACCCTTACTATGAGATGCAGGGGTTGCACAACCCAGAGCCTGGGGCTCCGGTGTCACCCCTCAGGCTTCAGCGTTATTCCCCTTGCGTCCATCGGGTGTCACTTCTCCTCGAGGTTCCAGTGTCTCGGTCTCCTTTGTTGGTGGTCTCTCTTCGGGCACCTCACGCTCATCGCTGAGGTGCAAATGTCTCTCCTGAACACCCCGAGCCTCACTGTCTCTCGCCTGTTCAGGTGTGCGGCGGTTCCAGGGACTCACTCTGCCCAGGAGGCTCTTGCCGGCTCTAGTAGCCTGTGTGCGGCTCCAGGCGCAGTCTCTGCCCCGCTAGAGCTATCACAGTCTGTACGCAGCTCCGGCAGTCTCTCCACGCTGGCTCAGGCACTCTGTACACTGTACCGGCTGTCTCTCCCCGGATCCCACGGTCTATCCCGCACTCTGCGTCCTTCCTCTTCGCGATAGAGACACTCAGACTGAAAGTGGCAGCTCTGCACGGCTTCCCCTTCCTCCAAATCGCGTCTGTCTCATCCGACAGTCCTGCTTCCTCCTCTACCGGTGCCTGCTTCTAACTTATCCCCACCCCGACTCTTCCACGCTGCCTCCGGGCTTCTCTCCTCTTTCTCTGACCTTTCTTAGTATTTCCCGCTTCTCCATTCCCATTCTCTGCTTCCACTCCTGCTCTTTCTCTGGCTCCCCTGCTCTTTCTCTGACTTCTCTCACTCTCTTCTTCGCTCCTTCACTCCTTCACTCACCCTCGCTGACTTATCTCTCCCCTCTCACCATCTCTAGCTCCTCTTTCCCCCATTATAGCTCCCTTCCACTCTCCGCACTTTCCATAGCTGCAAAGTGTTGAGACTGTTTGTGTGACATTTCCATGTTTCGTGGGTGTTTGTGTGTGATATTCACATGCTTTAGCAGTGACACTTTAGCACGAGTAGAGGCAACTAGTAGTAATGCTCAATTAATGAGATAAATTGCAGAAATGATTGGGTGACACCTTCAGACATTACTCGGGTTTTCAGCCAACATCAAAATTGCATTACGGGACACGTAGTTCCGTTCTTAAAGATTACTGGAGACTAAACAAGCGGCACGGGATTAAACTGGTGCATATGCCACCCTGGCTACAGAGTTCCTTACTTTAAATCCATGCAGGAGCAAGTGTGTGTGTGTTAGGTGTTAAGGGGTTAAATGTACTTTACACATTCCATCTATTAAAAGAGCTAAATTGAGGGGTTCGGGGGTGTCATGTCAGACTGAATTATTTGTGTTCAACCTTCAAATCAAGTGTTGTTCAAGTCCCATGAAAGTGGTGCGGGGGTTTAGCTCCCACTGAAGAGATGTGTGTAAAACCTGCATGTTACAGGTTTCAACCTCAGTAACACAGATCTGGGGCTAATGTTCCTGCTTCCCAGATGTGTACATACCCTCTGGTCACAGGCTGCGACCCCAGTTAGAGAGTAAGTGCACCCGGTGTTGAGATGTACACATGTAACCTGCCGGTCACGGAGGTCAACCCCAGCAGTATCGGTCCAACATTTCATCTTTCTTGGGGTGACAAAAAAAGTGCCTCTGATTTGGGTAATAGTTACAGAATAACTACTTCACCTGGAACCCGTGTCTTTTTAATGGGACAAAGTACCAAAATACATATCAATGTGGCAACTAAGGGTCATATTTACAAGGGCATTGCGCCACCAGAGCGTCACTTTTTACGACGCTCCAGTGGCGCAATGTCCTGCTCCATAGTTACAATGCGGTGCTAAGCCACTTTGCGTGACTTAACGCTGCATTCTAAATCTTGTACCCTTTCACGCAGTTTTCTGTTCCACCGCAACACCCATTGCTTTTTGATGCTGCCCCACATTTACAAGGTGTAAATCTGAGGCAGCACCAAAAACGAACGCCATTGAAAAGCAGACATTAAAGTGGCGCAATGAGAAGAAATACTTTTTTTCTCCTTATTTTTGCTCCTTCTATGTGTGCTGCACTCTGACGCACACATAGAAGGAGCTAATCGCTTTTAATGATTGTTTATGTGCAGGAAGCTGTCCTTCCTGCACATTAACAATCATCCCTGCAACGCAGGCACCCTTGCGGTGCTATGAAGCTTTTTTAGCGCCGGTGCAAGAGAAAACACAGGTGTGCGCCATATTCTTGTGAATACGGCGCATCCCTGCATTTTTTAAATGAAGCAGTGCTGCTAAATTGCTTGCACCGCAGCACTGCACCATTTCTTTGTAAATATACAATTAGGGGCAGATTTATACGCTTGTAAATGTGCCCCGAAGTATCTGAAAGTGTGGACTGTCCATACTAAAGAGGACCTATCGAGATGTATGGCTAAACATATGAAAGGCACATCTGCGTGACGCCACTAAAAACACAATGGATGAAGAACTGCATCTATTGTTCCTGCCCTCGTCGACACTCAAACTAAAATGAGTTCTATACCCCTTCAATACCGCCCTAAAAATGAAGATTTCAAAAGGAGTGTTGTTATTCTGAATGCTCAATCATGGTGGGTACGCTTTACATGTGGACAGAGTATGCCCTCCGCCCTCCACCCATCAGCTACTGATAAAACAAGCATTTGCAATGCAATAGGTCTCACATTTACACGAGTTTAAACTATTGACATTGCAAATAACAATGCCTTTTATTTTGTTTTTTGTTTTGAAAACAGAAATAAAAGGCATTGTCATTTAGAATGCCAATAGGTTAAACTCTCCCAAATGCGAGACCTATTGCATTGCAAATGCGTGTTATAGTATGTTAGCATGCTGCTCAAACCTACTGTTCCTGCTACTTTGTGTTTGGAGTCATGTGAACATATCTAGACTTCACTGACCCCTGCCCAATTCATTAGTTACTAGTCGGTCCCTTACATGTCTACAGCTGTGTAAAGCAACAAGATCTTCAAACACTCCATATTTCTAAAATACAATTAAAACAGGCAATACATTGTTGCTAGCTGCCTTTTGATAGACTACAACTACTGACTCACGTCTATAAACTTTACAAATTGCAGATACTCTATTCATATTGCACAGCAAAATATTGTTGTCCAACAATTAAAAAAAAGAATTAGAACAGGCAAATCCCACTAATGAATCTTACTTCACAGACATGCAATAAAGAAGACATTTTAGTGTAGAGGAACACATAATGAAAGAAATATGCTAACTTTAACAATTACACAATCAATTAATACAGATACGTTCCTGAAAACTGTATTGAGAAATTCCAGAGCTAGATATATTATGCAGGTCATTTCAAAGAATCATCAAATGACAAATTAAAAAATTCTGAAAGATGGAATTATGGAGAACCAGTTTACACAATGCAATGTCACAGACGTTCGAGACAAAACCATCACCCAATAGTGATCTTAAATGAAATTTTAAAATACATTTAGGACTAGAAATGGAAAATAGAATATAAACAATGTTAGATGCAGAAGCATGCCACAACAAGCATTGGAAATGCAATAGGTCTCGCATTTTTTTAAGTTAGAGCTATTGGCATTGTAAATGACAATGTCTGTTACCTACTAAGGGAGGATGGAGGGAGCAGTTGGTGTCGGAGTGCCAAAATGCTCTGTTGGAGAGTGACTGGCCAAAAGTAAACCAAACAAGCAGCGACTTTTAAAACGAGACCTATTGGCTATGCCAATGCTTGTTTTAACCCTGCAGGCTAGTAGTTGAAGATGGGACCGATATCTGAACAGTGACTACCGCGGGATGAGGGGGCATTCACATCTGCTCAGCTGTATTGTGGGTGAGGGGAGGCATGAACACGTGAAAGGTGAAGCTTCAGGGTGAGGAGAGACATGTCAGGAAATTATGGAAAGGGAAAGCAAGCTCCTCCTCAGGGTCGTTCTGGCAGCCTTCGGATGCGGAGTCTGGAGCCCGGCTCTGTTTCGTAATACTGCTGCACTGGGGTTACGGTGCATCTTTATTGGTTTATTATTTATTTTTTCGTGTGACTTTATGTAGTGCTGACATGAGCCCATGGGCATTAAAAACGCTCGTCAAGACCACACATAGAAAGAAGCAAACCAAGGAAAAAGCATAAAATTAAAAAAGTACGGACAACACGTTAAAACTGTGGTCAAGTGCAAACCTAAAAGCAAAACAATGACAAGGATGGGGTTGGCACAGAGCTCGTGGCTTTGTGCGCTGTGCCACACTGTCAGGCACAAGTGGCCTGACCCTCAGATCGGCTTGGCAATGTGCCAGCAGCCATCGAAATGCTCCTCCTTTTAACAATGGGTTGAGGAGTTGGAAAGCGGTACACCCAAAGTGTAATGCCTGAGCAGTGAGCGGCAGTGCCCCTTGTTTCCGTGCCCACCTGTGCAAGGCTGTCCCATCTCTGACCCGGGTCCTTCAACACGCTCCTGGGTGGATTTCGGCAACGAGAAGGGAGCATTTGTAAAATGCTATTTTCAAGATAATTAAGGCAAATACAATTAGTAAATAATCCCATGCTGGTGCATAATGCAAATCTGTACAAAAAAATTGTTTCAGGCTCAAAGGAGTCAAAAATTACAGAAAAAAGCCCCACATGTGGTTTTGTGAATAGTAGTCCCTTTGTAAAGGTTACCTCATCACCTTTCAGGTGTTTGTAGATACATGCAGGTATAAAACGGCTAGTAATTAGGTGAACATATTACCCAGACCATATTTAGGTACGTTATATTGGCAAAATAGTGAAATAATGCAGCTACAGAATGTGTGGCATTACGCCGCATAATGGCAAGTTGGCTTTTTATCCACTTTTGAGGTATATTTTCCAGTTCAATCACACCACTCACTGCAGTTCTGGGTATCAGTATAAAAAAAGTGGAACGGAATGGTTGTATCTAGTGCTCAGAAAGAAATGTGATAATGGTTATTTCTATATTTAATTCGACGAGACTGGAGCGGCAATTGCTGATGGTTACTTTTTTCATAATCAAAGCGTCATGATTCCATGTGACCCTATATACATTTTAGTGTTTACAGAGTACTTCGCTGTCCGCCTGGATTTGGACTGCACTACACCAAATGTTAAAATTAAAATAAATACATAAATAGATATCATCGCTTCCACAGGTGATCAGAGTGCAACTGCGCTACACTAAATTTTATAATAAAAATAAATACATAAATAGATATTATTGCTTCCACAGGTGATCAGAGTGCAAGAATGCCCGGGGTGGGGTGGGAGGGGCGAGGCGCAGAGAGCACCGCTGTGAACATTCTCCACTCTACAAAGCATTCATTACTTTAGGGCTTGCAAGCTTTCCCCCGTCTGCAGCCATATGACATCTCAACATTGCTCCCAGTCCTTGCCTGCCAGACCCTCCGCGTTCTGGATCAAAGCCAGGGAGAGCACGGCGTTCATGTGCACCTAATGCAGCCTTTCTAAGGTAAACAGAGACAACTGGCAGGGGCTCGTGGCTATGGCCGGATGGATGCCTTTACAATGCTCCCAGGGCCTCCGAACGGGCACCTCTGCTGAAGTCGCACCTCTGCTGAAGTCCGCACTTGGCCGGAGTGCCAGAATTTCAATTTGGAGGTCCCGCACATCCCCTGGAAGGGCCCTGGCTCAGGGCTCGGCACCCGCATGAGAACAGCTGGCCACAAGTCTGCCACCACTCGAGAAACAAGTTAAAAAAAAACACATTACCGAGTAAGCTAGTGGTGCGCGCGCACCACAGAGGAGCGGGGGGAGGGAGCGCGGCAGCGGCAGCGAGACGAACGCGCGCTGCTGCGCGTGCTGGCCACCGACGGGAATGGGCGTAGCAAAGGCGGGACATGCGCCCGCCTTTGCCCAATTGCGTGCTAGATTTTTTTTTAAAGAGCACGCGAAAGCCAATGGCAGCCGCGGAAAGCAAAACCACACGCACGAGCGTGTGGTTAGCTTTCAAAAGCCCTTTCTAGAGGTCTCGCGCTGCGCGAGCAGTGCTGCGTACTGCAACGCTAGGCGCGAGACCTAAAAATGATTTGAATGCATCACCCAGCTAATTTGCAAATATCCAAGGAAATCCACTTCAAAGGTCGCTTGCACCTATTCCAGATTCTGTACCTTCTGTCCATTTAAGTGTTTATGTATGTACACCTATTTGTGTTTCCTACTTACACCATACATACAAATACATATGATTTCATTTTCTAGGCAAAAAACAAAGAAAAAAAGCATTCTGACGGACAAACTCCAGAAGATGAAGGCAATGTAAATATGTACTGTTAATTTTTTTTCCAAACATATTACAAATCTCCATGCTGTGTCCTTATTTGAATTTTTATGTTTATTCTTAGAAAAGCCATAAAAGACGTATATTATTTCAAGCAGTTGTCCAAGAAATGTATCACAAGAGACGTGCCTGGAAAGCCCGTCGGCCTGTAAGAATTTTTGTTTATTAATTTCAATACGTCACTCTCAAAACAGACAAAGAGCCCACAATCTTTGATTTCAGAGTGAATTAGTAGCTTTAATGTTTTCTATTACTAAAATAGAAATCTGTCAGATCGTTTAATCAATGCTTCAAACAGAACGAATTAATCAATTAACTTTCTTTTCAAAAAGTATATTTTAGAAGTATTTTTCACAATTTGATAGAAGTAAAAAAAGAAAAAATCATCATGTAGGAACCTACTGTCCAAAATTCAGCCTGTAAGCTGAACTCTGCCTAAAGTTTGGTGGTCTTCCTGCAATGTTGTCTTCTGGATATATTAGAAATCGGATAGCTTCAATTTTGGTTTAGTAAATATTGTGTCCAGTGTATGGTGGCCCAGCAGAATGAATGTGCTTGGGGCACCCGACTTATCACTTGCTAAAGGCCAATTGCAAAGGACAGAGATAAAAATTAGCTCGGAAAAAATAATTTCCCTTTTTTTTTTGTTGCAGGATAACACAATCGATGAAACTATCTATCAAAACACTTGAAGGTATGCAGTCTTCACTGTATGTGCTCTGTGCATCACTAAAACAAGAGAAACGTCAGACCCAGATATGAGCATCATCAACCACATGTTAAAAGTGATTCGTCTTCACCGCTATGATCTGCAGATTACAGTTCACCACAGATTACTGGACATACACTCTCACTGAAATAGGTGCCTGTATGCTGGTCTTTTACTGTAGAGGTATTAATGTCCCACTAAGAGACATTTTGCTGGGATCGGAGTAACTACATTGTTTTTCTGTCAAGCTAGAACAGTCTTAAGCCATTTAATTCGCTACAAGGTGCTTCCGAACAAAGCAAAGATAGAGACCTAACAATACATTACATTTTTAAGGCTTGCACATGATTTCAAACCCAAATGGCACCATCCGAAGCAACTTAATGCTTTCAGGCAGGAAACGCAAAACCGGATTCATCTCATTTACAGCAAAGTTATGATACATATCTTATCTTCCCATGATGCGTAATGTTGTGGGTCTAGAACACCAAAGACTTAAGGTGGGATGGTGGAATCATGCAATAGTAACATCTTTATGACAATTACTGCACCTTCTGGCTTGTCATTTTGTCAGAAATGCAGAGCATATTCATAAAGGCAACCATTCAAGGAGAGCAGCGTGTGTCTCGTGAAACTATTTGATTCAGATGCCACTATGGTGCACATGCATCAAAATAGACAATAGCGATTCTTTAAATTCGATTTTTAAAGAATCGCAATTAAAGAATCGCTATTGCCTATGCATGTAGGAATCGCAAAAATTCCCAGAGGCCCATAGGAATTAATGGGAATTGCATGCGCAATTTGCGAGTACCCAATAGGTACTCGCAAATTGCGTATGCAATTTCAAGGGTGCCAAAAGGACACCCTGTTGCACCCCTGAAATTACAATGTATCCACATGTTGCGCACACACATGCCCCAAGGGCATGTGTGTGTGTGTGTAACATGGGACTTTGAAACATGCACTTCAGTGCATTTTCAAGAAATATGCAATTACCATCAACTTTAGATTGACGGTAATTTGCGATTCATATTTGCGAAATCGTAATTTTTTGTTTAATGCATTGCATTTAAGAAATCGCAATTTAAGTAATCGCAAATTTTGCGATTCCTTAAATTGCGATTTTTGCATTTGGGATGATGCATCCCAAATTGCAAAGATACAGTTTGGGACCTGTTTTTATGTTGATGCATGTGGCCCTATATCCCTTATTCGTTTCTGTCCACCGTTTCCATGATTGTGCGACTAGCAACAGCGTGCTGAAAAAAGAATACCGCCCATGTGCAATTCTCAGTGGTTGCATTATTGAGTTATAGCACTACCAACATCAAAATAAACCTAAATAGAAATGTGCAGATAAGCAGAATGTACCCTTTTTGAGTAAATGAGAAGTGTAAAGAAAAAATCCAATAGATGTTTATTCTTAAGACAGAAAAGCAGCTAAAACATTGGCATTTCTAAATTGTTATTATTATCAAAAGGAGATGACACTGCTCTAACGAGTGGTTTCCAGAAGCTAAGAGAAAAATATTGCTTGCAGACATAACAGGATGACCAGTTTTAATGTATACGGGAAAAAATAATAGTTTGGACATCAATAAATGGATTGTTAAAATTTTTTAAGGATGATGCAGTTTCACAGGTGCAATTTCATTAATTTGGTAGATGTACCACCTCAGGCATTCAACATTTCACTGCATTTTGAATTCTCTGCCATAATGGCAGGAGTTTTTCCATCAACGAGTCACCAAGGAGGAAGTACCTTTGGTGAAAACCTTTTGCTGAATATCCATCAATTCGAACGGTGGATTGTAGAATTTCTGTCACCAAATATAGCCCAAGGCTTTGTGGGCCAAAATTATTGGCAGTTACATAAGTAGAATTCGTAACGTGCAGGTCAGCTATGTAGCCTTTCATGGACATATGTTTTGATGATAACAGTAGAAAAGCAGCAGAACCTTTTAAGATTGCTCTGTATTGCAACATTTATATAGTGCTGATTACCCCTATGTGGGGCGCTGAGCACTTGACTACATGGGTAGCACGCTACACCGTGTAGGGGTGTGGTTGGAAGGATGTTATCTATGTTTTGTATTGTTCCTATGTTGAAGTGTTTTTATATCGTGAGTGATGACCAGAGTTATCGTGCAATGAGATGCAGTGCTTAGCAGTGTGATGGATAAAGAAGTTTGAGAGACAGGTGTGGAGTTTATGGTTTTAAATAAGGTGGCCGCTGTGAGCAGCTCTGCAGGTCCCCTTTATGGTATTTCATTTTTTCATAGGCCACTTAGCTGGTTACTGCACTGGCTTTTCCATTTTGAGATATCTTGACTAAAGTTAATGGTCTACAGCAGGTTGGATGAGTCGGTGTTGAAAAGATATGATGTGTCTAGGCCCCTCATGCACACTTTTTGTTAGCATCTGTGGCCCCATGCCAGAACTCTATTTGAGATAGATTGTCTCTGCTTCGAGCACGGCATCAAGAGTCACGAAGGATGTGAATACCCATTTCTACAGATAAAGGGCTGCCTTTCTACTGGACTGCTCATGTTGTCGATGGTTGCTAGCTACTAGTGAAACCCAAGTGGGGTAAATCACCATTAACTTTGAAAAATCTCAAGATTTCATTTCAATGAAGTTCTGCGTTAAGGGGGCGGTTCCATAATCCATAAGAAAAGTTTTTCTTTCTCCCCACTTTAAAGGCTAATTGTCTGCCTACTCCCTACAGTCTAAACCATCACTAGCGCCCTGCTGCTGAGCTATAGAAAACATGTCTGTCCCACCACTGAGCTTGTGTTGCATCAAATTTGGACACCATTTTGGTACTTTACTGTGTGTGTAGTGCTTCAAACACCTGACAAGGTCGCAAAGTGCTATGATTTGCATCTGGTTTCTGGACACTATTTCAGGTGCATGACTGAAAAGGGTGTTGGCTGTAGACTGACCTACATGCATTGTGTAAGGTGTGTCGTCAAGTGTTGCATAGAGAGTGACAATTCATGTAGTTCTGCATTCATACAGTCCTTAGAGTGCTCTGTTTCAGATAATAACAAACAACTGCTGAAGGGTTACAACTCTTGGTAATAATACTATGCAGTCCTTCCAGAAGCAACAAGAGCCAATGATTTGGTGGCATACTAAAAAGGATTAAATATATTCCTGGCAAGTCCCTCATTTCTTCTGAGAAGAATGAAACTATCAACGGTTTGGGAAGATAAGCTCAGATATTCAGTGAATAATTATAGCTGGAATAAATCAATAAAACTAGTGAACATATTGCTTCATGAGGCAAACAACAGAAAACTATACCTTTCCAAGATGCGCTTGATATTCTCATCATTTGAGATGTAGCAGTTTCAAAGAAACATTTGGTACACATGCTGCCTGGTTTCTCTAAAATTCTAATATTTTAGCAGGAGGTGTGCAGGGTCTAAAGTCAGCACACTGACAGGGAATCACTATGTTCCAGTGTTTCTGACCAGCGCATGTTTTTCCTTCTTCACCTTGATACTCTGCAAGTCACCAGACTGTACCCCTTCAAGTAATGCAACTCAACCATAAGCGACGGCAGCCATTACCACCTCACCAGCATATGACAATAGTGACAGCTGACCGGAAGGTTTCAGAGTTCAAAGCCATAAGCTGTACCCTGGAAAGAGGGTCCAACTACTTTTTTGTGAGAGAAAAAATAATAATTTGAGTCCCCTATAACTTCTGTGTGTGGATACTGTGGGTTATGAAATATGGCAACTTTATGCTGCATGGTGTGTTTGTGTCTTACATGCATGGGTGTACATCTCAGGTGTGCATGATGTATACTAGGAGAGGGTGATGGCAGTTCAAAATGGTGGTTCCGCTCCATGATGCTTTGTGTATTTGATGCCCCTTAAATATTTTCATCTTGCAGTGCTCTTAAGTCAGTCTGAAGTGTAGGGGAACTCTAAATATGTATCCCATTTAACCAAACCTCTGATGGAGAATAAAGGTCTCTGCCTCTAGAATTATCCAACATTAAGATCCTCCTTCTTGGCATGTCTGCACTGTGTCTCGGCGAATATACATCCCAGCTGCCTTGCTCTTTTTCCTGCTCTGGCTCAAGCCTGGAAACAGGGAAGCAAGTCTAAGGAAGCCTGGCCTTTCTTTCCTGGATAACACAACTCTGACCATTTGGTGTACATTCCTCAACTCCAATGTAGAAACACCAGGAAAAAGTGGCCTGCACTGATTAGTTATAGACATGACAAGTGGAATTGTGCAGCAACGAAAGACCAAACTGTGCGGCATGCCTGACTACATTATACAGCAAAAAAGGGCAAATTCTGCAGCACATCCCACAGCAGTATTATTGAACATTGGTGGCATTTTAACGCATATTAATGATGCCTTCCAAACATTTTACCTTATCAGTACCAGTTGTACACCTTTCTACAGGAATTAGCAGTTAAAGGGTGACCGGTTAACCATCGCACGAGGTCTGCCAGTGCACCCTACCACATGCAGCACTTTTTTAAATTAACCAACGTCTGATCTCTTTGAGCTAATGCGCAAACATTTTTGATGAAATCTACAAATTAAGCAGCAGAATGTGGATTATGTGGCAAGCGTGGTAAACCTATAACAGTGCAGAAAATGCTGGGGCTGCCGAATCGATGATTTCAGTATCACTGGTGATAGGTATGGATTTTTCATTATGTAATCCTTTGATTTAATCTGGCTGCCAACCTGTTCCCCTAAACTGAATAAGACTAGGCCCTCGTAAAACACTGGGAAAGATGTTGGCAAACAACAAGACTCGTTTTTTTACCTGATTGGATATACCTGGACCAATCAGGGTTAGCCCCTGGCATAAGTACCTCCTTTAACCTAAAAAGTCCATCACACCTGCTAAACAATCTCTCAGTGGATTCTCAGTTGCCAAACATATTTTCCATTGACATGAAGAAAGCTTTCGACAGGGCGCGTGGGGAATTCTTATTCACAGTCCAGAAAGAAATTGTCTTGAGAAATGAGCAAATCGCCTAGATAAATTTATTGCACCTGTAGCCCATGGCCTGGGTTCATAATTGTTGAATATAGCGATCCGCTGGTCAGTGCTCAGGGGAACACACCAGGCCTGCCTCAAGACCCATCTTGTTTGCCTCAGCATCAGAGCCTCTGGCTGCACATGTGTGCAGGGAGGGTGGAATTACTAGATGGACATGCTCGTGTAATTTCATTACATTCAACAAGGTTCTGGTATATCTTTGAGATGCTTCCAATGACCTTTAACATGTCACAGACAGTGGAGAACATTTGGGAAACTAGCTTGTCTGCTAGTGAACAAAGTGAAATCCTGCCTGTTCCCATTATGCCCAGTTAACTAAATGAATGCCGACAGTATCCCCACAGTGCCTCTTACATGACAAACAAACATTCAGGTACATGAGGGTTCACATTTATCGCGACATCCCAATGATCATAGATCGGAACGCAGACAAGGCAGTTACTGCTACCCGACAAACTAATTCGGGACAAGATTATCCCTCTCAAAAGTCAGTAGAATAGCACTAGCAAAGACGGCACTACTGCTGAACTTTTTGCAAACACTCCATTGATACTCCCCAAACAAAATTTCAAGTCTCTCCATTAGTTACTGATTGACCTGGTATAGGGAAGTAGCAAGAAGAGTACTCCTTCAAAAACCTCCTTTATCAATGCCAGGTGGTGGTCTGGGAGACAATGATTATGAATGCTAGTACCTGTCAGTGCAACTGCAGTGGGTATCTTGATGGTACACAACCCCAGGAGGGCAGAAGAACCTTGCTTACTGAAAGGTTCAGCAAGTGATTTGATATTTCTAGAATGTGATACCACTAAAAAACATCAAATTAATAAATACTGCAGACCATTGCTGAAAGTGCTGCCTCACATGCACAAAAACCAAAAAAACCTATGAACCAAGCTTGTTGTTGTCCTCCAAATTTACGGAACTGGCAAAAATCACCATGGCCACGAGACGGAGCACAGCAGGAATCAAAATAGTGGAAGATTTCTTCTAGGGTGGCACACTGCACACTTTTCCTGCGGGTCAATTTTTAGCATATGAGCCAGAATGATTTATCAGACTCTGGGCTGCGATGACGCACAACAACAGAAATACAATGTGCTGCGTTCAGTTGTTAATTTAGATAGGGCACGAAAAGGCAGTTTTCACAACATACGGGTTCCTTCAAGAAATTACATGATGGATACAGGACTCAACAGACACACTTGAGCAGAAGTCCTGAAAAGAGAACGGACAGGCTTGGAGTGTGCATAAGTTCTTACATTTCTAATTAGAGTATCTAGAAATACTTGATTCAAATCTATACAGCACAGTGACCTACACAGAAAAAACAACACCACAGCGATAAAACGAAATATTCTGAAGCAGTGAGGACCAAAGATGCATACCTCCTTCATATATTTTTGGTGTGTTCTTCTATCGCAGAATAATGGAACACAGTCACAGAACAGTTTGAAAAACACAGGGGAATGTTAACATATGCACACCTTATGCGTGCTTGCTTGGCCAGAGGATCAGTAAAGGAAAATGGAATGCAGATTTGTTGACTTGATTCTCATCCTGGCTAAAAGCCAGATAGCCATGCTATGGAAGTCCTTCTGTGCACCACAATTCAACACATGGAGGAGCGAGCTACTGAAATGGGAAGCAGCAAAAACTACAACTAATTCTAACTAACTGAAAGGTACACATGGGGCACAATTGTCACTGCGTGGGACACTATTTTATTTAACGTACTAGTAAAGTATGACAATAAACCACCTAAGACTAAAGACAGTTTAGGCTCTATTACCCTGTTATCACATAGTCCATTTAACAACACCTCCGAAGACACCGCTCAATGTAGTTATTGAAATAGCTTGGCAGGGAAGAAACACTGATCATGCTAAAAGACACAAATTTCAATAGTTGGTGTCACGTCAAAAATAAAGTCCAACTGTTCACAATTCGGGAACCAACCTGCCCAACTATGCAAACAATTGTGTGTAAGAAGCTGGCTCTCTATATAGTGTACCAAAATGAAGTGCACTGTGTAGAGTCCAGGTATCCCTTACTAGTGTACAGGGGCTTGCTTTAACAATTCCTTTTTAAAAAAGAAATTTTTATTCTCAAATTGATCAAAAAACAAACAAGGAAAAAGAAATTTCCAAAATACAAATATACAAAGTATAGAAAATACATAAATCAAAAGGCTATACAGTCGTATAATCACTTTCTATCGTAATAACTCAAATTATAAGTTGTAACAAAAACCATAAGATAAGCGATAAAAACAAATTATAACTCACGATGTATTATTATTCTTTTCATTTTAGGCAAGAGAAAAAATAAATCAAATTACTTCAAATTAAAACCCCGGTTAAATCCCAGGTGAGCCTACCCCAAATTCGATCAAATTCTTTAATAGAGCATGATCCCCTGGTTCTAGCTAAATAAAGTTCACTCTCGTATACTCCCCGGAGGATTGCCCACCACTCTGCAGCTCTTGGGGGTGTTGTCGAGACCCATGCCCTGGCTATACACAACCTGGCAGAAACTATTATAACACTAAAAAGACATTTTAGGCCTACGTCCTCCACACCACTATCCCCCAGCATGATCATCTTATTTGTCAACTGCGGCTCTAGACTGAGGCTGACCTTAATATGATTACTCACATCATCCCAAAACTTCCCAAGTTCGGGGCAAGTAGCAAACTTATGTAACAAATTAGCAGCCTTCAATCCGCACTTAGGGCATTTATTTTTCTCCCGCCTATAACTCTCCTCATTGCCTTGCCACTTAGCTATTCTATCAGGCGTATAGTATAACATACAGACCATTCCAAATTGCTGCAGTTTTAAGTTTACGGAGTGAACCGACCTCTCAATGGTATCTAATGCCGCAATTATTTCCAAAAAAGTAATACTTTCTGAGAGGAGGTTACTCCATTTCAGCACAAGCTTCGAGTAATCATTAACTCTTTGCTGGCAAAAAATTCTGGTGAAAAGTTCGTATTAGCGATTTCCTGGGTGCCTGATAAAAATCTCTCGATAGCTGAGAATGCTCCAACTCTTTAATACCCCGGTGCACCAAAAAAGAATTCCCTGACTTGTAAGTATTTAAAGAAGAGCCAATGAGGAAGAGCATAGGAGCTTTGTAAATTTTCAAATGTGCAAAACCCACTTGTGTTATACAACTTCCCCAAGCATTCAACACCATCATTTGACCAAATTTTAAAAGTTGAGTCATGGAACACTTCGGGAAGCATCGGGTTTTCCCACATGGGGAGATACTCGTGAAAAAGAGGTAAAGAATATTCAGCTGAAATTTCCTGCCAAATATTAACTGTATCTCTTATAGTCTTAAATCTTACTCTTTTAAAATAACTGGGATCATTAATTCGATGTAGAATTAATCTGCTATCTGAGCCAAGCGCAAACCTATAGCAAAAGTCATAATTGTCTCCGGCCAGTAGTTTGATAAGACGTCCGGCAAATGCCGCACAATAGTATAACTTAAAGTCCGGAAGCTATAACCCACCCTGATTATAAGGAAACTTAATATGCCTTATTGCGCGCCGTGCTATCTTGTACCCCCAAATGAAACTCCCGAGAGCCCCATTGAGTTTCTTAAAGAAAAGATTTGGAACGTATTGTTCGAAAGTGATATAAAAATGTAGGTAGTATATTCATTTTAATGATGTTACACCTACCTATGATACTGATGGGCAACTTATGCCACCTTCTAAAACTTTGAACCACACGCTGTAAAAGAGTCTCATAGTTTAAGGCAACAATCCGTTCAACCTGAGGAGATATCTGCACCCCCAGGTATAAAGTTGAAGAGCAGACTCCAAGGACGGGTCTGGTGGATTGTAAGTTAAGAAGAACCCGAGTTTTGCTGACATTTAGTTTGTATCCTGAGAAGGTGTCAAATCTGTTAGCTTCATCTCTAATGCGATCGAGTGCAGATACAGGATCGACGGAAAAATGGCTCGATATATATAAAGCAAATAAAAGAGGGGACAATGGGCACCCCTGCCGAGTTCCCTGCTGTATCTGGAAAGAAGAAGATACCAACCCCTCATATGTCAACTGAGCCCAAGGATTTTTATAGAGAGCATGTACCCAATTACAGTAGCGACCATTTAATCCATAGGCCGAGGGTGTGGACCATAAACAGTCCCAGATTACACGATCAAAAGCCTTTTCGGCGTCCAGCAGTATCATCCTCATATTAATGCCTAGTTTCTTTGCCACATCAAAAGCCACAATTGCCGTGTTAACATGGGCCGTAGTGTCCCTTCCCAGTATAAAGCTGTGCTGCTGGCTACATACCAATCCTGGCATAAGAAGAGCCAGTTGGGTGGCTAGGATCTTAGCAAAGATTTTGGCATCCGCATTTATAAGGGAGATGGGTCGATCTGGCCCACACTCCTCTGGAGCCTTTCCCTTTTTAAAGAAAAAGACAATATTTTTCATATTCCATGAGCTAGGGAGGCCCCCGCTGTCCCCTATCATATAACTTCTCTTAACAGTGGCACAATGTAATCCTTAAAGACTTTGAAGAATTCTACAGGTATTGAATCATCGCCAGCTGCTTTGCCACTGGGCAATGCAGTCAAGGTCTCCAATATTTCTTCGCAGGTAATTACTTCTTGAATGGTCTCCACTTGCTCGGCACTAAGCCTTGGAAGGGTGCACCCCAATAAGTATTGACTAAACCCCATTTTATCGAACCCATTAGCTTGATCATATAATTTCTGATAAAACCCAGTGAATTGTTCCAATCTTGACTGCGTCTGTGTGTGTAGAACTCCATCCTCACCTTTAAACGCCATAATCTGACTTTTGGCTCTTTTATCAGCCAGTTGGTGCGCCAACACTTTCCCTACCTGCTACCCGTATTCATACTGAAAGGAGCTTTTTTTGTTTATTGTAGCTAATAGCTACCCTCTCCCTTCGTATACTTCCCAAGTGTACTCGTTTCTCAATCAGAGAGAAATATATATCCTGTTGATCTTGTCCCCCCTGCTTAATTGCACCAGCATGTGATACTTCGAACCGTGCAACTGCCCGCGGAGTTACCCTCATGTGAAGTTCTCTATTATTATTTTGCTGGTATATATACTGCTAGGTAACATCACTTATAAAGGCCTTCATAGTGTCCCACACAATCTGTGGGGATGCGGACCACGCATTATTCTCTAAAAACTCTGCTAATTCTTTTTGTACCTTTATTAAATACTCCTTCTCCATGAGTAAATGGCGAGGGAAGGAAAATTTACACCTCTGGCCTTTTACAGCCAGAGTATAAAAAGATAACAAAATAGGGTTATGGTCCAATGTTACTCTAGGACATACGTCCAGCTCAGCAGACTGTAGAATCATATTGTTGACGAACGCCAAATCGATCCTGGAGTTCTGTTTGTGGGGTACAGAGTAATACGTATATCCAGGCGCTGTTGGGTACAATGCCCTCCATACGTCCCTGAGACAATGTAAGCGTGCTAACTCAAGAATAGCAGTCCTAACTTTCCTAATTCTTAAAGAAGCATGTTGATTAGTTGAATTTTTCACGTAATCCAAGGTACAGTTAAAATCACCAATAACTAGCAGTTCCCCCTGCCATTCCAACAGTTCTAAAGTTAGCATATCGAAGATGCCAGGCTCATCCACATTGGGACCATATAATACACACAAAACATATTTAATGTCGTTTATTACTAACTGCACTACTGCCCATCTCCCCCGTGGGACAGCTGTAGCCATTAGGAGGTTGTATTCCATTCTTCTATCTACTAAAATGGCGTCCCCCCTGATAGAAATCGTCTGAGATGTACAGACAATAGTATCGTACCCCAGCTGTTTTAGTAGAAACCTGTCCTTATAAGCTAGATGTGTTTCAGTAAGACGTACTATATGGGGTTTGTACATTCTAAATTCTAAACTAACTGACGTTTGCTGGTACCATTTAAGCCGGAAACATTCCAACATATATAACAAATCAGACCCATTTCAGATTGATTATTAATTGCCTTAGCCTCATCTTTAACACAGACACAAAAGAAAAAATACACCCCAAATCATGCCTTAACCTCGTCACGTAACATTAAATTCATAACGTTCATCACAATTCCAGCTTTATCCTTAATCACCCCGATAAATAACCTTGATCAATTTGACTTTTGCCCCCATTTGTACCCCATCCCCACCTCTAAGACCCCTCCCCACCCCTCAAGGAACCACCCTCCCCCCTCCCCTACTCTAGCTGAAGGAGTCACTCCAATCCCTGGACTGTCAGCTCGACAGCCCGAGAGTTCCGACCCACTGTGTTCCCCACCTCCTGCGCCACCCAACAATGATCCGCCCCTTCCATTAAAGACAGAAAGAGATATTGAAAAAGAGAAGACAATGAGGTAATTTATACCTTGGAAGACGAAAGGGAAAATAAAAAACAAACTGACAGCCCTCCCTGGAGAATAAATAATCACATCTCAGAGAAAAAGAGGTCCAAATAGCTTATGTACCACCACCCCCTTTTATATTAGACAGAATCTAAGCCGCCTCCTGCTCCATATTACAAAAGCATCATTGACCCCTTTAACAATTTTAAGTATTGCGGCTTCCTGTAAAAAACCTGTGCCCCAGCAGATTTTAGAGGGTCTATAAGTAGTCGAAGTTTCCACCGCCTGTCCATTGTAGGCTCACAAAAGTCCGAACGAACGACTATTGACATTGAGTCTATTAACACGGGAGCAGTTGGTTGTGCTTTAATGGAGATGGCTTGCCTCAAAAGAAGGTTACCAAAGTACACTAGGACTGGGCGTGCATTTAGGCCCCCATTAACAGCCGTGGTATTAGATATGGTGGGGCGATTAATAGGGGGTCTATGTGCCCTTTGTATTTGAGACGCCATATCCCGGTCTGATAACTCTGGTAATGCCTTTCTAAACAACTGTACAATAAACTGTTGTGGATCCTCGCCTTCCTTCCCTTCCGGTATTCCAAATACACGTAAGTTATTTAGTCTTTGATGACTTTCCAAATCTTCAAGCTTAGTCTGTACAGAATGTAGATGGCTGCCATGATTCTCTTACGGTAGCTATTCCTCCATCCTCTATGTCGGAAACCCGATGTTGGAGTTCCCCCATCTCTGCAGTGAGATTGGCTATTTTACAAGTAGCTTCTGTCAGTGAGCGCTGTATAGCTATGTTATCAGCTCTAACTTGCGCATAGTGCTGTTGTGCCTCGGCTCGCTGAGTCTGTAAGATCTGCAGGATGCTTAACAGAGTTGGCTCCAGCTCACCGTCAGATAGGAAGGGGTCTGATATAGCAGTTGGCGGAGAGCAGGCAGCAAAAGTGTCCCTAGATGAGGGGGGCTAATATCAGATGGGGCCAAGGCCTCCGGGCTATCAGTGATTGAGGTTGTAAGCTCTGCTGAGCCTTGGTTGTGCTTCTTCCCTCCCTTGAGTGGATTTTGGGAGTCGATTGAGGCAGTGGGCAGACGTAATATAATCGCCTTAACATCTCCCTTAGACACAACCCAATTTCGCAATGGGCTACCATTGGTGGTCTTCTGTCTGACCTGAGTCTTGCCACAGAGGGAGACACAGCTATCGCCCCGCTTGTTCTTTAATGAATGTGTTTGCGCTTTTTCTTGTTTCTCCCAGCGCTATTAACCAAGGATTTATTAGCCCGCGCATCCGGCATTGGCCTCATTTCTGTCGTACTCCCACACAAATTATTTAATCCCATGTTGTTGGTATCATCTGTGCGCACCTCCTTGTATACACTCAGCGCCGGTGTATTAAGAGCTAAGCTAGGAGTGAGTGCTGATGCAGTTATAGATTTAGCAATATGGTTACCACGTCCCTTACTCCCAGCACCAGAAACCTGAGTGTTTCCCCCTTCCACAGAGTCAGATTCCCCAGATTTGCCATTGCTACTCACAATTCCAAGGACAACGTTATCACTGGCCTTGGGTGGCTGACTGCCGTTTAAAAACGATGTATCCAGCTCCTGTCCACCTGCAACACTGTTGCCTTCCAGAGCAGTTAACAAAGTATCCATATTACCAGATGGAGCAGCAGCCATCAACATGTCAGCAAGTGTGGTTTCCCATCCTGGGGAGTCTTTAGAATATGCCTGCAGTATCGAGGCAGCGTCCACAGTCTTAGGTAATTTCAAGATTGGCCTCCCAGTGGTGATATCAGGGATATCCTGTGATCTGGAGGGCTCTTCCGCCTTCTCGATGTCATGTTCTAGATCCACATGGCAAACTTTACCACCATTGCGGGCTCCTTTAGCAACTCTACTAGTGTTCACTCGAGGCGGCGCCATGTATGCACTCGAGTTGTTTGCCCGTAAGAGTAGTAATGCCCAGGGCTCGTTCCGTCCAATAACAAAATGCAGCCACGGGACCGCAATGCCGACTTTTTCCGAATTTCCCAACCGCTTCACAGCGGGAAAGATAGTCCCTCCTTGCCAAGACGCGCGACAGCGCCGGGAGCCAAGATGGGAGCCTCTGCCAAAGCAGCAGGAGCAGAGCAGCGTCAGGTGCGAGCGCGGGAGGAACACGGGGCGGAGCTCCCCAGCGGCGAGATCAACCCGCCATCCTCCTCCGCTCCTGATGCTTAAACAATCCCAAGGTGCTCTATTTGTGGTAGTGTGGTCGAGCAGCGTTGGGCTTATCAGAGGGGAGTGTTAGGCATCTGTTGCACACACACAGTCAATAAATGAGACACACTCAATAAGGAAATCCAACACGGATTTGTAAAAATAACACAGATTTTTATATCATTTAAGACACCAAGATCTTTGGGATCAGGTAAGTCCTTTTATGTTAGCCATTTTCAGAAACAGAAAATACAGCTGTCTGATTTGAGGCATGAGCCTCAAACGCTGTAATGTTATCCTATAGGAGTAACATACACTGCATAGGGTCACTTGCAAAACACTTGCAGGACTGTTCTTCTGGACTTAAGATAAGTAAGGAGCCAAGGTCCAAGAGAGCGCCAACAGTTCAAGTTTACCTACACTGGGGTGTCCGGGTGCAGAGGTGCTTTTCGCGGTCATCGCCTCAAACGCTACACGTTGAAGTCAACGGGGAACCGGACCTGCAAAGAAAGGCTGCATGCGAGGACCAGTCCGGCAGAACCCAAAGTGGGACTCAGCTCTTGAGGGTCTCAGGACCACAGAGATACTGTGGGTTTCAATGGACTCTGGCTGCGGGGCTTGGGTGCATAGGTATTTTGTCCACCGGGTCAGTGGGTTTGAGGCTCTCACAGTTCTCTGTGCACCTGCAGAAGAGGGAAAAGAAACACAACAAGACTACCTCTGGCGTGGAGGTGGCCTCTGTTGAAGTCCCTTGGCGTGCAGGTATGTTTTGGCAGTGTTCGAACTTAACACAAATAAGCCTGGCTCCGGTACCCTGGGTACTGGTGCAGGGAGCCTCCGGGGTGGATCAGTGTCTCAAAGTCTGGATGGATCGATAGGGGCTGACCTCCTAGACACTCTGACCTCCTCCTGGGCTGCTGCTGCATCGGTGAACCTGGCAGTCAGCAGATCGGTGAACCAGACTGAGTGGCTCTTCCACTTCAAGATAGATGCTGGCGAAGTGCTGGCAGCCCTCCGAGGCTTTGGGAGGATTCACAGCTGGAGGACGAGTCAGGTCTTTGCAATTGTCGGGACTGGAGCAGGCAGGCAGGGTTTGGCACCAAGTCCACAGCCAGTCCACAGTTCTTGCATTTTTTTGTCCTCCTTCTTTAGTTAGATGAATCTGAGTTCCTGGAGTTAGGGGGACACCTAAATACTGAATTCAGGGGTGTTAAGGGGAGTGAAGGTAGTTGCCAATGGGCTGCATGACCATTTCCTGTGGGGAATGGGCATAACCCTGTCCCCGAGTTCCTAATTCCACCAAAGAAAAAATAGTGGAACTCTTCTTTCGTGGAGCACATCAGTTAGCCCACTTTAGGCGTGTGACTAGCCAAATGGGCCTCAGGCCGGCGGGGTGGCATCTCCCACGTCTGGGGGAAGCTGGGGTTGCATATCAAAGGCGGCAGTGGCTTTGAAGCCTCTGCCTTGATATGCTAAATCACTGGTCATCCTGCTGGAGGAGGTGTGAACACCTTCTCACGAAGCAGGCATTTTTTTGGGCCTCCGAGAGCGTGGGATCTCATCTGCAGGGGGTCAGAAACTTGTCTGTGGGGCAGGCTGGATGATGCCAGTTAGCCAGCACACTAGGCACTGGCAGGTTTTTCAGGCGGCACCTCTAAGTGCACTCTGGATGCATGTCATAGTAAATTTAGTACTGACAACAGTACAGATTTATAAAGACAAGGTGTTTGATACCAAACAACAGTATTTTCAGTGAAGCCATCATGAAGCTGGGTAACCCGTGATGACCAGTGCCCAGTGCATGTCTTAAGATGGCTTCCTTGAGCACTTGCAATATCTAGTAATATAACTAGACATCACAGGGGCATAAATGCTAATGCAGGTATGCCCTCACATATAGTGCACCCTGCCTTAGGGCTCCAAGGCCTGCTGTAGGGGTGACTTACATATAGTACCGGCAGTGCACTTTGGCATGGCACAGGGCGAGTGTGCCATGTCATGTTTTCAGAATGGTTTGCACCATTTCACGCAGTCTGCATGTAATTTGGGTGTGGGTCGCTTAGGGTGGCATAAGACAAGTTGCAGCCTTTAGGGACCCTCTTTAGTACCTATGATCTAGGTACCAAGGGTACCGTTTACTAGCGACTTATAGGGGTGCTATAGTCCTTGCCAAATGGGTTGCAATTAGACTTCAAATTGTTATACGGGAAAGAGCACTGGCACCGAGGTCTGGTTAGCAGGCCTCAATGCCCAGTCAGAGTTGAAAACCAGCATCTATTAGTCAACAAGCATTTGCAATGCAATAGGTCTCGCAACTGCGAGTTTTGGAGCTATTGGTATTGTAAATGGTATTGTAAATGACAATGCCTTTAATTTATGTTGTACAAACCAAAACATAAATAAAAGGCATTGTCATTTACAATGCCAATAGTTTAAACTTGCGTAAATGCGAGAAAGTTTGTTGTCCCGCTCCCACATGCACTCCTGACGTTTTATTCGCACCCTCCCAACTGTGAAGCATTGTTCGCTTCCTGTCCAAAAAGTGCTTGCAAAGGTGCAACATTGTCACAGTGACTGGTGGGTTTGAGAGGGGTACTAGGTATGTCCAGGAGGGTAGCATCTTTGCAAGATTTCTCTGTAAGTGCTGATCCCATAAATGCACTTTAACTTACTGTGTATACATTTATCTTATGTAGCTATCCCCAAAATGTGACAGGGGTGGGCCAGTGCTCAATTTGTAAAGAAATAATTGCCAGGGCTCTCGCCAGGAGGCCACTGCAGCTTGCACCACCCATTGCCCCTGTCAAAATTGCCATTACATTACCTGCACAACTATTAATCATCAGACTGCTACCAGTGTGACAATTCAGACTGTTAGAGGCCTCCACAGCTATAAGAATGGTTTGGGCTGCAGGTATCTGTTGTTTTTAATGTATAATGAAATAATAAAACTATTGTTCTGCTTATCTCTAAATCACACAAACAGCGCCACCATGTGGCAGAATGTGATATATCACCCTTATAAATCATCTGTGCTTCAGGAGTCATTATATGTGTATAAGGATCAAAACTGCCACAGGCACACACATCACACACTCACACAGTTATCTACAAGCATCAGACATCCACAAGCATCAGGCATCAGACATCCACAAGCATCAGACATCCACAAGCATCAGGCATCAGACATCCACAAGCATCAGGCATCCACAGGCATCAGACATCAGGAATCAGACATCCACAAGCATCAGACATCAAGCATCAGACATCAAGCATCAGACATCCACAAGCATCAGACATCCACAAGCATCAGACATCAAGCATCAGACATCCACAAGCATCAGACATCCACAAGCATCAGACATCCACAAGCATCAGGCATCAGACATCCACAAGCATCAGGCATCAGACATCCACAAGCATCAGGCATCAGACATCCACAAGCATCAGGCATCAGACATCAGACATCAGGCATCATACATCCACAAGCATCATACATCCACAAGCATCAGACATCCACAGGCATCAGACATCCACAGGCATCAGACATCCACAGGCATCAGACATCCACAGGCATCAGACATCCACAAGCATCCACAGGCATCAGGCATCCACAGGCATCAGGCATCCACAGGCATCAGGCATCCACAGGCATCAGGCATCCACAGGCATCAGGCATCCACAGGCATCAGGCATCCACAGGCATCAGGCATCCACAGGCATCAGACATCCACAGGCATCAGACATCCACAGGCATCAGACATCCACAGGCATCAGACATCCACAGGCATCAGACATCCACAGGCATCAGACATCCACAGGCATCAGACATCCACAGGCATCAGACATCCACAGGCATCCACAATTATCAGACATCCACAGGCATCAGACATCCACAGGCATCAGACATCCACAGGCATCAGACATCCACAGGCATCAGGCATCCACAGGCATCAGGCATCCACAATTATCAGGCATCCACAGGCATCAGGCATCCACAGGCATCAGACATCCACAGGCATCAGGCATCCACAATTATCAGGCATCCACAGGCATCAGGCATCCACAGGCATCAGACATCAGGCATCCACAAGCATCAAACATCAGACATCCACAAGCATAAGACATCCACAAGCATCAGGCATCATACATCCACAAGCATCAGACATCAGGCATCATACATCCACAAGCATCAGCCATCAGACATCATACATCCACCAGCATCAGGCATCAGACATCATACATCCACCAGCATCAGACATCCACAAGCATCAGACATCCACAAGCATCAGACATCAGACATCTACAAGCATCAGGCATCCACAAGCTTCAGACATCAGACATCTACAAGCATCAGACATCTACAAGCATCAGACATCCACAGGCATCAGGCATCCACAGGCATCAGGCAGGCATCAGACATCCACAGGCATCAGACATCCACAGGCATCAGACATCCACAGGCATCAGACATCCACAGGCATCAGACATCCACAGGCATCAGACATCCACAGGCATCAGACATCCACAGGCATCAGACATCCACAGGCATCAGACATCCCAGACATCCACAGGCATCAGACATCCACAGGCATCAGACATCCACAGGCATCAGACATCCACAGGCATCAGACATCCACAAGCATCAGACATCCACAAGCATCAGACATCCACAAGCATCAGACATCCACAAGCATCAGACATCCACAAGCATCAGACATCCACAAGCATCAGGCATCATACATCCACAAGCATCAGACATCAGGCATCATACATCCACAAGCATCAGCCATCAGACATCATACATCCACCAGCATCAGACATCATACATCCACCAGCATCAGGCATCCACCAGCATCAGGCATCAGACATCCGCAAGCATCAGACATCCGCAAGCATCAGACATCCGCAAGCATCAGACATCCACAAGCATCAGACATCCACAAGCATCAGACATCCACAAGCATCAGACATCCACAAGCATCAGACATCCACAAGCATCAGACATCCACAAGCATCAGACATCCACAAGCATCAGACATCCACAAGCATCAGACATCCACAAGCATCAGACATCCACAAGCATCAGACATCCACAAGCATCAGGCATCCACAAGCATCAGGCATCCACAAGCATCAGGCATCAGACATCCACAAGCATCAGACATCAGGCATCATACATCCACAAGCATCAGCCATCAGACATCATACATCCACCAGCATCAGACATCATACATCCACCAGCATCAGGCATCCACCAGCATCAGGCATCAGACATCCGCAAGCATCAGACATCCGCAAGCATCAGACATCCGCAAGCATCAGACATCCACAAGCATCAGACATCCACAAGCATCAGACATCCACAAGCATCAGACATCCACAAGCATCAGACATCAGACATCCACAGGCATCAGACATCCACAGGCATCAGACATCCACAGGCATCAGACATCCACAGGCATCAGACATCCACAGGCATCAGACATCCACAGGCATCAGACATCCATCAGGCATCAGACATCCATCAGGCATCAGACATCCATCAGGCATCAGACATCCATCAGGCATCAGACATCCATCAGGCATCAGACTTGAGGCATCAGACATGAGGCATCAGACATCCACAATCATCAGGCATCAGACATCCACAAGCATCAGGCATCAGACATCCACAAGCATCAGGCATCAGACATCCACAAGCATCAGACATCAGACATCCACAAGCATCAGACATCCATCAGACATCCACAAGCATCAGACATCCATCAGACATCCACAAGCATCAGGCATCAGACATCCACAAGCATCAGGCATCAGACATCCACAAGCATCAGGCATCAGACATCCACAAGCATCAGGCATCAGACATCCACAAGCATCAGGCATCCACAAGCATCAGGCATCCACAAGCATCAGGCATCCACAAGCATCAGACATCAGGCATCAGACATCCACAAGCATCAGGCATCAGACATCCACAAGCATCAGGCATCCACAATCATCAGGCATCAGACAGGCATCAGATATCCACAAGCATCAGACATCAGACATCCACAAGCATCAGCCATCAGACATCCACAAGCATCAGACATCAGACATCCACAAGCATCAGACGTCAGACATCCACAAGCATCAGGCATCCACAAGCATCAGGCATCAGACATCAGGCATCCACAAGCAACAGGCATCAGACATCCACAAGCATCAGACATCCACAGACATCAGGCATCAGACATCAGACATCAATCATCATACATCAGGCATCAGACATCCACTAGCCACGTGTGCACTCACTACTGTCACAGAGTACACGGCGTGCACGACATCGCAGCCGAAGAGGGAAACGTGTTGCAGGACATGTTCAAATACCATCAGCGCGTCTTAAAGCGTCTAAACTGCTTCACTCAAATCTATTGTTCTTCAGAATGCAGGAAAACACAGATATATGTTTTGGTGGGATATATATACTCTTTATCTACAATGATGAAAATACTGAGTCCCTTTTACATTCCCACACACACAGCATGTCTGCCTTCACACACGGCACAGACTTCCCTGGATAAAAGCATGGGTAATTATAAACTTGGCTTGTCATTTAAAAAGGCGGGCGAGGGCTTTTGAGCATGCAGCAGCAGTCCTTATGCTGATGTGAACTCCGGTGACAGACCTGGCCGCGAGGACGAGTCGCTGGCAGATGGAGCCGTGAATCACCGGAAACCGGGGCTGCCTCGGGGGCGGGTGACACGAAGCAGCTCTGGGGGCTATTCCGCAGGGGCGCGGGGAGTGGGGGCACATGAGGCTTTACAGGTACTAACTGGCCCCCATCCTTTCTCTCCACGCACACGTGCTTCCTGTCTCAGGGAGACAGTGGAACATGTAAAACCCTCGCCCACAGCGAACAAGTAGCCTGAGCATAATATTCACCTTCCAGAGCTCCCTGCGGCACCTCCAATGCTGTACTGCTGAATTTGGCCAAAGAGAATGGCAGCAGGGGTGCTCCCTGTCAGCTGCAAGATAAAGCAACGAGGAAGCACAGAAGTGGATGCCTGCTTGTGCCCCAGGGGGACTACTGAGTGCACGCTCGAGCCCGATAAAGCAACGAGGAAGCACAGAAGTGGATGCCTGCTTGTGCCCCGGGGACTACTGAGTGCACGCTCGAGCCCGATAAAGCAAAGAGGAAGCACAGAAGTGGATGCCTGCTTGTGCCCCGGGGACTACTGAGTGCACGCCGAGCCCGAGCGTATGAATGCTTTTACCGAGGCAAGTTAATCGCACTTAGCCCAGCATCCATAACAGACACCGAGCCAAATTAACAAGCCCTGTCGAGTGCGCCGTGAGCAAGAGACGCCGTGCGCGTGCACATCGGCTGTCCGGGCAGCTGAAATCGTTTTGAGCGACGTCAGTTGCGTGGCGCATGGGCGGCGCATGGAGCGCGCGGCCGGAGGTGTCCGGGGCTCCCGTGAGCTGAGGGAGCCCCGTGTGTTGGAAAAGTGAGGCGGGAGCCCACCCCGCCTTCGTGAATGCCGCATGGTGCGGCCGGAGCAAGATTCAGCGCTGAGTCCCCACAAGAGCCGGTGAGTGGGGTTGAGCGGGAGGCATGCTGGACGCCGCGCCTGGACAGGACACGTGCACGCGTATGGTGCGAGCAGGAGTTGTAAAGAGACGCGAGCCGTACGCGTGCACATCTCCTGTCTGTTAAGTTTGAGCACAGACAGTCTATGTGCACGCGTACGGCTTGCGGCATTGTTACAACTTCTGCTCGCACCATACGCGTGCACATCTCCTGTCCAGGACTTGCCGTACGCGTGCACCTGTCCTGTCCCGCATCGGAGCAAAAGTCGGCAACAATAGATCTCGCATAGCGAGCAGCGCTTTGCGCTGCATCGCTAGGCGAGACCTAAAAAGGGGCAAAAAGTGGGGAGACAACTGTAACAAACTTTCAGTTTCCTACATTGTGCTCTAACAGACAGTATCGCCATTCAACACAGATGAGTAACAAGACAAAATAGACCTAAGATTGTTTATATTGCTTTCTTATTTTTCATTAGACAGCACTAATTGCATACAATATTATGATTGCAACCTGAAACTGATTAGGCAGTGTTGCTCTTTCAAGGGAGTAGCTAGAAAAATAAAACACTCCTCACTTTGAACTGTACTTTCGACGACAGTGAGAGGGAGAGCTAATCATTGAGGCAAATGCTTTCCCCAAAGGAAACCTGAAATTTCTCTTTCCTTTCATTCTTTGTCTTTTTTTCACCTTTTCTTCCTTCTCCCATTCCTTACTTTTGTCGTTTCCATCTTAATGTCCTTTCTTCATTCTCTCCATTGTTCTTTCTGTCCTTTTAACCATCCATTATTCCTTCCTTCTTGCCATCTTTGTGTTTCATCTATCCATTATGCTCCCAGCCCTGCTTCCCTTCTTCTCATGCTCTTCTGTTCTGTGTGTTGCCTCTTCCCACACACAGCTCCATGAATACTATTCTCTTGCAGTCGTATTTATAAGCTTCTGCTTGGAGGCCATCACTGATCATCAAAGATCTAGGAAACTGTGTACAAAAAATGTACAGGTTTAGATTAATCAGAAATGCTCATTGGCGCCCACGCCGCAGGAGGAGGGCGGGGGCGCCCCTGTTCTCTGTGCCCTTTACTGATGAAACCAATAAAACTCTAAAGAGAGAAAAAAAATGGGCCTTCCAGAACTAATTTCCTGTATTTGTCTGCACCTGCAAAGAAGCTCGACAGCACCAGCATAGAAGCCTAGACAGGACCTGGTGGCTCCATGTTGCTTTCTCTCCACTAAGGCTGTGACTAAGTCAAAGATATAGAGAGCCTCTGCTTCTGCGGCCTGCTAGGTAGGGTGGATCTGTACGGCCTTGCAGTGAGAGGAGCTGCCTGACCCGCAGAGCAAACTCAAAGCCCACCTGCCTTAATTTGTCATGGAGGCTATCACATGACCGCCAACTGATCCTGTCCATGCAATCGTATAAAATTGTAGGGGTGGACTTGCCTTAGTTTCAATCAGCTCATTTCTGTGGGCTGGCTGCATTAAAAGCCGCATGAAGACCCCAATTTGTTTGCGACTACTTCTCTGCGTATGGCGAGATTGCTCTATATTAGCAAGACTAAAGACATTCATCTTTCTAAAGCGGAGTTCTTCATAACACCACTTATGCTGCAGCTCTTTCCTTCCAGTCAGTCTCCCATGCATTCAAAAGTTGGCCACTTCCAGGTATCTCTACACAACTTATGTTAAGTTAAAAAAAAAGCTTATAAAGCGTGGCAGCTACCCACTCTGGGTTTCCCGGCGCTAGGGTCAGTGAGGAGGGCATGTCAAGGGCTTCCTGCCCAGGTTGCTCCATAACTCATAGTCTTCTCCTGTACAACACATTATTATACTGCTTAATTTGCATGACTAAACGTATTTGCAGGAACTTCGTATCTTACTGAGCTATCATTTCAACATGCGCGGTTTAGTGTTTAAGATGACTGATTGCTACACTGTAGAGCGGCAATGCCGGCAGCTGGGATGGTGAAGCTATTGAAAAGGAAAACAGACAAGCAAGGAAAACAAGAAACAGACCTCACCCATGCATTGGGAAACTTGGCTACCATTTTTTAACTTAATGGACTTTTTATCCCCACACAGGGACCTTAAATGTAAATGATTATGAACAGTCCAGTCCCCAGCAGAGTTTATTAAACTGGTTTTAGAAGATTTTCTCAGTTTATTAATTGAGAAAATGTCTAATTTATGTAACAAAGGCTTAAGGCTTAATTTTGCAATCTTAGATGGATGTTAGGAATGCAACTAGAAGAACGGAGGAAACATACACCACTGGAATATAGGACTACTTAAAATGAACAATTGTGAATCTCTCGCTTAGAGTGAATGGAGCAAATAAGTTAGGATTGCACACATTGTGTTCTTCTTAAATATCTTATTTTTTGTTCAAATAATATACAACTATAATTAAAGTTTTTTAATAAAAGCAAACTTTATACAAATCTAATCTGTTTCTAACATTGCATCTAAGTAAATTGCTTGCAATTATTCGTTCTATTTTATGCATTTCCTCAGTGTATCTATATTTAGGGTCCACCCACTCTCTTGTCTGACAAGGAACCCACCCAATTTCCTGTTTTGCCGGATTGCCTAAGCACAATCCCTGACAGATAAGTCTACTGCAGTAGTACTTCAAGAGTAGAGGCACACACTAAGACGGATCACAGCAATACACAATCTCCTCAACAGTGGCCATGTTGTCAGGAACATTGCAGGGTTTTGCACATTAAAGCAAAAAACAAACAGTGCCTGGTGTGAGAACTCATGCTGCACTGTGACGTGAGGGCAAACACCATGCTAATGGTGCAATCACTAATCTCTAAAGTTATGATGACATTTGCATTCTTCAGACTAAGACCAATGAGAAGTAAAAATGACGGTTCATTTGCATTTTTTTTTAGGGTTCCTGTGTACTACTTTTTTGCAATGACATAAGCACGGAGAGAGAGTTGAGGTGATCTCTGGAAAGATCAAAACAACAAGGTCCTGAATTACAGGTCCAAAAAGAACAAACTAATGAGGACACCTCACTTTTGAGACTGTGCGGCAGGGTGAAGGGGCGGCCAATGTGCCTTCTTGCAAACGTACAGGAACAAATCCACTTGCCCAGGAGGTTGCAGGTAGCACACGGCTGAACCAAGCAATGGTAGAACAGGTGAAAATGGATCTCTCCAGAGCAGTCGCACGACACAGGCAAGAGACAGCATGCTTGAAATGGGGAAAATGAAAAAAGGGGGAGCTTGCAGGGAAATGCGAAGAGGCAAACATTCTGTGAAATTTGCAACAGTTACGGCGAATACCTAGCCTTAGCCTTCTTAAAATATAATGACAAAATAAGGCTTTGAAACCCATTAATCAACCACGGTCTAATTCAGTGCGTCACGCATTCAGCATGAGCTTTGCACAACAAGGACAGGGGCCATAGGAAGATGCTGCTGAGACTTTCCACTAAACATATAGAACATTCTAATCCATGTCTTCGGGCAATGATATGGATGTTCTTTTGCGCTATACTGTGAAACAATTCCCATGATGTTCTGATATCAATGGATGCAAAGCCATACCTCTATTTAAAAAGCATGCCGACACTGTGACGAATGGGCAATCACTACTATTCTCAAGGGCTGAATCAAGTCTGGCAGAAACTCTACAGCCAATATTCATAACATAAACGTGCATACAATGGATAACTGTGAAAGGTCATTTGCAGGTTTGCTAGTATTATAAACAAGCATTGGCATAGCCAATAGGTCTCGCCTTTGGGACCTTATAAGATAAATTAAAGGCATTGTTATTTAAATAAATAAAATAATGCCAATAGGATCTGGCCTAGAGACCGCTTTAGCTTTGTTTTTTATCCTCATATAGTAAAACAACATGCATAAATAGTAAATACGTGTCTACAACAAGCAACACGAGGGAGGACTGTTGGTGGTAATTAAAGCTGGACCCTCATTTTTAAGTGGTTTATATATTTCTGTTCTCAGTGGTTGAGGCGCTTGGCGAGGCTGCACTCAGTCTATTTATCCTTAAGATGCTGCTGTCGGTGGAGAGCAAACTCAGCTGCCCCAAATTACCCATCTGGGATATTTCACAATAAGTCCTGATGGGGGAGTTTAACAATGAAGGTCGATGGGGGGGTGTGGGGGGGGATGGAGGGGGATGAAGGAGTGAGAGAGAAGGAACATGAGTGAGTCAGAGAAAGCGCATTTGTGTCTGTCTCATTCTCAGCAAGGGCACGTCTCACTCGCGGCTTCACTCGTTCCTGCTCTGTCTCTCTAAACGGCTCTCTTCCGGGATGTGTATGTCTCGCGCTCTCTGCTTCTCCTGTCTCTTCTCTCAAGCTATCTCTCTCTCTCAGGAGGTATATGTCTCAAACTATCTGCTTCTGTCTCTTCTGCTCTCAATCTCCTGCCATCTGTTTCTCAAGAGGTGTCTGTCTCAGACTCTCTGCTTCTCCTGTCTCTTCTGCTCTAAGTCTCTCGAGCCCTCTCTTTCTCAGGAAGTGTATGTCTAGCACTCTCTGCTTCTCCGGTCTCTTGTCTCAGTCTCTCCAGCTTCTTCTTTCTCATGACTTGAGTGTCTCGCTCGCTCTTCTTCTGCTCTTAGTCTCTTCAGCTCTCTCCTTCTCAAGAGGTGTATGCCCCTCCCTCTCTGCTTCTCCTGTCTCTCTTGCTCTCGGTCTCTCCAGCACTCTCTCTTGCCTGAGACACAGCTCAGCTCTCTTTTATTGACGCTCTCTTCTCAGCCTCAGTGACTGTCTGGAGAGAGCTGGAAGAGACGTAGCGCTCCATTCTTATTCAAGAGTGTACCTTATGAGACTGCTGAACCAAGGCCGTCTCTGGGGGAGACAATGAGAGCAAAGAATCCGGAAGTGCATCAGACATTACATAAACCCACCGCCACCCCCATCAACCCACACTTCATGCAACAATCCACCAACTCGGACCCCTCTTTGACAACAAAATCAATACCGTTTGCCAGAACACCACACGACCTATCAGCTATCACCACCGCTCCACCACTGGCCCCGCCCACTTATTCACTTACAGTTTATAATAAAACACGAACACTACGTGACTTACCTGCACACCCCACGCCCTCTCAATCGATGACGTCAGCTTCGTACAATCCGACAAAGCGTCATCTGATGATGATGTGTTTTCTCCCTGTACCATCGAATCATTAACACCTCGCTCTCCCTTACCACCACCCACGCTCACTCTGAAAAGTATGGAGAGTTTGCCACCTGCAAAAAGCCCAGAGTTGACCCAGACATATCGTTAACTATCATTTCATCAACTCTACCCATGGACGCCCATTCTAAGGCAAGGTCATAGGAAGATAAGTGGACCTCATATCTGGAAGACAACATCCACCGCTACAGTTTTTGCCAGGCCGACCAATCAGGTGCCGTCCCAGCTGTCGTATGGAAGACACCCTGAAGATCACCAATGACAGTGACCCGTGCCTGCTGGTCCTCGTTGAACACTTCAACACTCTGCATCTTGAAGGCAACATCCACTGCTACCGTCTTCACCAGTGGACCAATCAGGAGCCGTCCCTGCTGTGTTATGGAAGACGTAATGATAAATGGCGTCAGTGACACCCAAAAGATCACCGATGACAGTTACCTATGCCTACTGGTCCTCGCTGAACTTTGCAACATTGTGCATCTTGAAGGCAACATCTACCGCTACAGTCTTCACCAGCGGACCAATCAGGAGCCGTCTCTGCTGTTGTATAGACGACGTAATGATAAATGGCGTCAGTGACACCCCGAAGATCGCAGACGAGGATGCCCCATGCCTACTGGACCTCGTTGAACACTTGAACACTCTCCATCTTGAAGACAACATCCATCGGGTGTCGTCCCCTGCTGTCGTATAAAAGACACAATACAGGGCATCAGTGGCACCCGGAGTTCACCGATAAGGGTGAACCATGCCTACTAAATAATTAAGTAAATAAACAAGCGCGGCCAAAGCAGACCGCGCTGAAAATGAAAGAGTGCTTACAGACTTATAAAGGAGACCGTGTAACTCCGCCAGTAAACGATCCAGTCCGGGTGGGGCCTAAAGGAGACAGGGCAGCAACAAGGAGGGACTAAAAATCCTCACGTACAATGGAAAGCCAGCGTTTTGCATGCACAATGACGCAAGCCAATGAAAACAAGCATTGGCAATGCAATAGGACTCGCATTTACGCGAGACCTATTGCATTGAAAAGGGGAGTGCAGGCGGGCGCGAGAAGGCGCGGGAGGGGGGCGGGGGGCCCCAAGAAGTCACGGACTGCGGGAGGGGGGGGTTAGGGAGGGACGGGAAGAAAGTAGTCTGAACAGTAAAGGGGCCGATAGCCATGGAAGGACACAAATGACTGACATGGCTGTCATGGGGAGGGACTAACAAGCTTAAAACCAATCGGAAGGCAGCATTTATAACCTAAGCCAATGAAGAAGATTGGCCGGAGAGTGGGCAGAGCTTCCACAAAGCTTCCACACTATAGTGTATACTGCATGCCTCGCAAAGCGATGGCAGCGCATTCGCGCTAAAACGCTAGGCGAGACCTAAAAAGGGGCAGAGCCTACACTCCACTTCTAAAATTGTATCGATTACAAGAAGCCTCGCAGAGCGAGCAGCGCACACAACTCCGCCCCCTGCTGTGTGAACAGAGCAGCCCAGCCCCGCAAAACTGCTTCAGCAGGGAAAAATAAAATGATAATAACATCATGTTATTATTTTATTTTTCCTTTTATACACTGCCGAAAAGCAGTGGGGCGACGGGCCTCCACCTTAGCGGAGGAGCCGCCACTAGAGATGTGTGGATCTACAAACAGTCTTACAACAGTTATCATTGCCATCACAGTGGCTAAACAGATCTGCCCTCTAGAAAATGGTACTAAAACACATCTGCTGGAGTATGTTAACAAGTAAGAGAAGAGTCTACACTCACGTACAAGCCATGCAACCAGAAGGGGAGCACATCAAGGAAATCCCTTGGCAAAAGGGTTCACCAACACCCCTTCATCAACTCTTGTTCAGTCCTAGAACTGCTATCCAGACAGTGCAGTTGATGAAAAGTTTGCTTTGCATTTAGACACCAGGTGTACAACCGTCTAAGTGATGGAAGCTTTGGAGTCCAATTCAGCCACAACAAGTGACAATATTTCAAGCCCTTCCTGAAGTCTCAAAGTCCAACATGATTTGAAGTCATTTGTACAATAATCATGCAACAATCGAGTTTTAAAGTAGTTTCTCAATACATCATATAACAAACAGAATTCATTATCTTAAGATTATAATTATACTCGAACACCAAATTAAGCACAATACTAGGACGTGTACAAAGGGCCATTTTGTGGTGAGAATAATGAACGTTTGTACCAGCAGAGTTTTCACAACTCTCCATCTTAATGAGACAATACCTAAAAGCATACATCTTCATGTTAACAGTCTTCAGGTCTATGAGGTTTTTTGGTCCAAAGATCTCTTTAAAAGAAATGACGAAAAGCAAGCTTAATACACCGGGATTACCAGCGTCAAACCCACACACAAAACATGAGCAAAACTAGGTACTCAGTGATGAGGAGCTCATAACTGGTATGTACATAGAAAGGTGAACTTCCTGCACTCAAATGATCAAAACCCCCTGAAACTAATGGTATATATGAGCTATTTAACAGAACCATTGTGCAATGTGTGCTTGCAGCAGTAGGTACTGTTTTGTGGAAACTTAGGGCCCCGAATACGACATTGGTGGTCCAACCGGCGAACGTTGTGGCGGTTGGGCGAACGCCGCCAAGCCTGAGGCTTCCCACCCATCATATTCCGAGTTGACTGCCGGGCCAGCAGTCTGCCGGCGGCGGTCTTGCGGCGGCAGCATGCTTCGGCTCACAGAGTGAGCCTGAAGGCAATGCTGCCGCACTGCAGCACCTGCACTGTTGTGCGCGCACTGCTCCATGCACCATGTCGTGTATGGCACACAGTGAGCGCACAACAGTGCAGAGACAGGGGGCACAACATTTGCCCCCAGCCACAATGGGCGAAAACGCATGGGGACTCTGTTTGGGGCTCCAGCCTTGCCTTTCCGCCAACCTTTTCATGGCGGGATCCCTGCCAAAAAAAGGCTGTCGGAAATGCAACTCGTAATATGCACGGCAGTGCCGGCATTGGCACCGCCTCCATTCTTTGCCGCTTTACACACTGCCGCGGGATCCAGGAGGTGGCGGCAGTCTTTCATCAGGCTGGTTGTGGTCCGACCGCCGCACCAGTAATCCGGCGATCCAACCACCACTGTGATTACGGCAGTCTTGGGACCGCTGTACTCGTAATCCGGCCCTTAGTGATTTTAAGGTGTATTTTCATTTTAAGATGAAAAGCAGTTACATTCTAAATAATATTACTGCATGTAATAGAGCTGACAGACATCTTAAGAACCATTACAACTGACAACTCTGCCAGATAAGGAGCATAATCCAAATTTTAACACAACTGCACATTTTGATAAGATAAAAAAAAAAAAGATCTATTTCACCTTGGCTCTGCTGTGTGTTCTAGCACAAATCGCAATCATCTGTGACTCATGCTATCTTAGGTAACAGCACCTTACATATTTTGGTCGCTTTCATCGTCCTCCTTCAGCTGGTTACGACACTCCTCCCTTTATTTATTAATACTATTATGATTACAGTCACGTCTACTACAGCCTTTGCAAAGCCTTTCCAGTCAATTCTTTGCATTAATGTATAATCGCCAAGGTGGCCTAGTGTCCAGAGGATCATATAGTTTCTGTATCATCATGCCAAGTTTGCCAAATTTTAAAGTGTTACGGTGTTGATAAGGAACTGCATTGGTAACAGCACTCATAACCAAAGGTGAAATATAATTTAGGATTATAAGAATAAAGAATTTGTGAGTATTAGCGGCCGGCTTGTTTGAAAAGACAAGACAGCAGAATGACGAGAATGGATGGAGGAGAATGGATGCAGTTTATAGTGCATGGAAGTGTGTTAGGGAGTTGTAAATGAGACAAGGTGATTGGCTTCAGGTAAATCTGGCATATATGAAAATAAAAATGCCATTTGTTGCATTCAGAATTAGAGATAATGAAGCAACGCACGAGGGGAGCTGTGAGATATGATGATGGATGGAATACATGCAGTTATTCTAGCATGGTCTTGGTAAAGAGAAAAAAATAGTATTGTGACATGGAGAATTGGAAACAGGAGAACAATGACCAGGAAAAAAGGGGTGCGGGTGTGCCAGAAGAGGGCAAGTACCTGAGAAACTACATTTAATTCTGTGCAATGAGAGGACAGAGAGCGAGAGAGAGTGTGTGTTTATTAAGTGGATATGGATGTGTGAATGGGGCGGAGTGAAGTGTGAATATTTTGAGTAATGGGGAATTACTGATGCTGGTGAAATGTAGTTTGTGGAATGCAGAGTTGAAATGCAGGGATATGACAATTTGCATGTTAGGCTGAGTAAAAGCCAATTCCCCACACACCAGACATCATTTCCAAGAGCTCTGAGCCAAAACATCATACACACCTTTGGTGTATATCTGCAATTGAGGACATTTTCGTGTTAACTGATACACAACTGAAACAACTTGAGGAACAAACATTATAGGAGCTCGGAAGGCTGAAGAAACAGGTTTAAACATTTTTAAAAAGGTCCTTTGCAGAGGAAAGGTGTGACATGAAATCCCTCAGTAATGACACTAGCGCAAGGACAAGACAGTATTCTTATGTCATATAGAGGTATAGTAGTACAGAAGACCCCTACTACTGTGAATTATTTGGGCAGGTGAGGAATTGCATGTGCAGGGTTGTGTTTTTTGTAAACTACATTTATTTTCAAATATTATGGGGTTCTCTTCCTGAAAGTCAGTGGATTCAAGTGAGTGAGCTCAAGAAGAACATTTGCATGGAGAGAGATAAAAGATGTGTCATACAGATATAGGATAATGCAAAAAAACTCTGTTCCATATGTATAGCTAGAAAATAAGACGGTGACTGAATCTGTGGTTTATCTCCTGTGATCTAATCTTTGGTAAATGTTGCTTGTGGTTTGCAAGTGTGTCAGGACTCTAGCTGAAGGTATGCAAGACAGCCATACAAGAGCAATGCTAACTATGAATACATATCTTTAAAAAACCCACATCAACAAGAGGCAGTTAAACGTTCGGAGCGAGACAGAGGGACTATAATTGAAGTTAAGTTACACTAGGCTACATTCCTTGCCTACGTACCATTTTCCACATATGGGTGAAAGGGAAGAACCAGTGCAAGAATGACTCGGCCCCTAGTTGGCTCCAGTACGTTTCGGATTTCTTTCAATAAAGTCACAGGTCGATCGCAGCGATCGAGAAGATTCAAGCAGCTGATTACATCATATTGGAATCCTGTGTTCTGCCATTCGTCTATTTCAAGTACCCTAGAACAAAATCCAGAGAGTATTGTTTTTCATTGTTAACATTTAAGTCACACACACAAAATCAAACCTCCTTGTTCAAGCAAGTACAATCAAGTTAAAAAATGTCTTTTTAAAAACAGTATTCATTTACGTCTACATAAATATAACAAGGTATGTGAGGTCTGAATTCTAGAAAATGAAAGATGGGGACATTTCACGCTCAAGGATTAACCTTCACAGTAGAAAAATTCAGAACTAGGGGATATCAAATCATTGTCGGAAGAGAAGTAAAGTACAATTATAATGATTCTAGGAAATACCAAGCTCCTCATATAAATGTAGGGTAAATAGACCCCAAAAATCTGTGTTTAAAATGCAGCTCTTTTGAACAATCAAGTGGAATAAAACACTGAGTAATGGGATCAGGAGCATACCAAAACAGAATGGCTCAAGCTGTAGAGTGTTTCTAAAACATTATGTGAGTGGTTTTTAACTTTTTTGGACCCCACTGAGCCACCTTTTGAACCCAAGGTCCCCTCATACTAGTTCTACAATTTGCCACTCAACAATAATACGTAAAAAATACACACTATATGAACTCAGCACATATACTTTCCTCTGCAACTGCAGGTTTAAATATAAGAGTAACTACACACGGGAATAAGACCTAGTTTGTATTCACAAATCAATAGATAATCATGTGAAATGAGAGCTCTCAGCAGAAGTGGTGGGACCAGAGTAGTAACTGGGTTGACATGGCCTCGGACAGACAAAGGGAAGCAAATGTGGTTGGAATGGAGAAAGCTTGCAGGGTCTTTATCCCACAAGGTGACAATGACTGAATAAAAGCGAGAAGACCAGGTGTTCATTATACCAGACTACACGCCTAGTGGAAAGTGGTACTCTGTGGAAGTATTTCAGCTCAGCTAAAAAAGTGCAGAAAGGCCACTTTCCAATACAAGTGTAGGTGCTTTGAGTCTCTAAGTGCCTGTAAGCAGGTAGGAGAAAGTACATCCTGGAAGTGCCTTTTGAGCAATTTACCTGTGTATACATGCGTAGATCACTAAGCGCTTAGAACACCTTCTCTCCAAATGTGCAGATGTGTCTGGTTTTCTAAAAAATTATAAGCAATTCAAAACAGCAGTAGAGTGCTAGTCCAAGTTGCAGCGTGTTTGAATGTGAATAGTAACTGTGCACATTCACGCATGTTCCATCCTGAACTACCAATCAGCTTCTGGCTAAAAACGTTTTAGAATGCTTATTATTATTCTATTTAAACATATTCTTATTCATCGTATTAATACATGCTTCAAATACGTTAGGGAGGCAATAAAGAATGCTTCAAGTAAGTATTATTACTAGTTGATGAAACTATTATCTTCGAAAGAAGGAACTAGCATTATACAGGGATTTAGTTTTCAATGCTTATGATTATTCAGAAAATAATGTTTAACGGTTGTACGGGTCCACAGACCCTCTGAATAGGAGCCTCAGTACACCCCAGGGCTCCGTGGACCGCAGGTTAAGAACCTCAGTGTTAGGTTAATTTAGAAAGTATTAAATGGCAGTCTTATCCTATTGATCAGACATCGAGAGGCCTCAACAATCTAAGTAAAATTAAGAGTCTCAGCTGTATAATAAAGGTAATGTTCTTCAATTGACTATAGGTGTCAAGAAAGATCTTTACTAATGTCTCCAGTCTACTGTGATATGTCTAACCTTTGTCAAGTACCTCAGTTGTACTCAGTGCAAAAGGTGGAGAGTTAATTCAGAGGGTTTAAAGCTAGGCAGTGGAAAAACTGTCTAAAATCCTCAAAACCTACCACCCAATAGAAGACTGCCCAACACAACGAGATTTCTTGTATGCAAAACCAACTGGTCCCAAATTTGAAGATCGTGTTGTCAATTAACTGGAAAACCCGACTAATGGTCAGTGACAGGGTGGTGCCAAGCACACTTTTAGGATGAGCATTTGGAGTTCAAAGTAGTCTCCACAATAATGTTCCAACTTCAGGACTACTGGTTCCCATGGTGTGCAAAATATTAGGGGCCTGCATCAAATACACAACTGGTTATGCTTTAAATGTCTGAGGATCACCAAATGGACCCATTTGTTCCAAATTGCAACTGTAGACCTGGGATGTAGGCACAGGGTCTTCTAACCAGCAATATCTGTGGAGCTGTGAATGGGAGTTGGAAGAGTCAAACAAGCCTCAGTCAACGGGGCACACTCAAATCACTGCTTGTAAAATGGAAAAATATTTGGACTGGAAATTGAGATCTAGAGTTTTGCAACTTTGAGAAATCGGTAGGTAGACTCAAAATTGGATGCTGTCCTTTGAGGCTCCAAGCTTAGGGTGAAGACATCTTGGTTTTGAACTCAGCCAACTAGTTGCACACTGTTGTGGTTACAGGGAGATTCAAGTCACCCTGCATGCAGCTTTTGTCTTGTTCTTCAAGGTCAGAAAGCTCCTTAATTATATACAGAAGTAGAGCACTATTCTTTTCAGCAGGGTACAGAGCAGGGAATCTTCAGTGGCCTAGATGTGGGGCCTTGGTGAATGAGGTTCAGGAGAGAAACAATTTCCAAATTCATGTTTCTGGTCAGACATCGCTCTACATTCAGTTTACGGGGGTTCTCCAGTGCTTCAGATGAGCACATGGAACTGTTTTTTTAGCTCAGCATACTGGCAAGAAGCAGGGGCTAATCATACTTCATACTTATGGCCATCATTGCTTAGCCATTTTCCCTGGCATTTTATCATGGAAAGAAGGGAGGTTTTCACCAAAAGATCTACCAGAGTTTCAAACTTTCTCAGTGGAGTCTCTCCCATTTCTAGTCCACATAGCACAGGACAAAAGGGGGCGGTACAGATGGCCTCAAGGATGTGGATTCAGGATGTAATAAGGGGGTTGCTCAGGGTTTGGCATCTCTGAGGGCACAATTTTTCTACTTTGTCTCAGAGTTCTTGTCTGCAATATAGCACTATGAATTCACTAACCCGTCCCTCAGAGGATAAAGGGTTTTTAGGTGGAAAGAAACATGTTAATTTGCCAACAATGGTGACATGGAGAGCAACCACCATCACACTGCACAACACAAAACCTACCCCATGCATAAAGACAGGACCAGAGAAGAGGTTTTTACGTGTGAGCATTTAACTCCATACTTTTCTATGGTAGGGATAAAATTATTTCTTCGAAGTTAAAAAGTGAATCTTCATTTCTGATGCACGTATAGTTTAACACAAATGTTGAGAAGCCTCTGTGGACTTGCAGGCTGCTGAGTCAGAGGGCAAAAATAAACCAGACTGGCCAGAAAAAAAACAAAAAAGGTAAGGATGGCACAGTTGTGCATATAGCGCAAGGACTTTCATCAGCACAGTCTACAAATCCAAAAAGTGGATTAAAATAAACACCTACGAGTAAGGCAACACTACATTATTCTGACACTTAGGTGACGCAGAACTATATAAATGGCTAATGTATATTTTGTTAGTAGTGAATGCTAAAGGTTACAATGGGGTATACTGATAGTCAACGAGTATTTCAGGAAGCAAACGAAAGAATGAGACCAATTTTCATTCATTTTCTGTTGTAAGTGCTTCATTTTCTACTGCCTTTCAGAAAGGTCTGAGAGGGATCATGTAATTTCCACCATTAAGAATGTGAGGCGTACTTCATTGTATAGGACCACTCATGAAGAGCTACACAAATGCAGCCAGTGCTTAAAAGGTACTAGAGTTTAAATGGCTGAGTCATCGCATGAAAGCGCTCACATAATGTGATTTGTGTCCCTTGAATGGAATACAAACTAGCCACAGTAAAGGATGCAGCAGTGAGAAGCATTGCATTCACAGTTTTGCTGATCGAGTTTGAGCAGTCCACAAGCTGTTAACTTGCAAGAAAAAACAGAGCAAGACGAAACAGCGTATTAGAGCAAGACGACATTTTGCATTCTTAATTTACAACATTGTATGTGTGAATTGTGAGCTTGTGTGGCTGATACACTATTGTGCACAAACTGGTATATGATGCGGTGAGTGAGTCAGGCACATTAGCCCACGTGCATCGCAATCGCCCAATCATCTATTTATGACTCATGCATGCATCTTTCGCTGCTTGTGTACAACTGTTAATGAGTAGAAACTATACTAAAAATATATAGGCTGCTACACAAATCATACGTAGGCCTGGGTGAAATGTAAATGTAAATTTCCAAAGTTACCCCATTATGCCACTTCTCGTAATCCCGCACCATTCGCAGTAAAAAAACTTTGGCTGGGGGGGGAAGCCTCATGAAAGGAGTTATATCTGTTGTACAGCATACTACAGGATAGGATTAGTCCAACTGGATGTGAAGAGTTCTTCTTTCACTGCTGTAGTGATCCGAAGAATGTAGCCCAGATCAATCTAAAATGTTTGGTTTTCAACTTATTTCTGAACAGGAACTCGGGCTTGGCTGCACGGTGTTAAATTGATCTGCCTCTATTTTTCAATTATTTAAAGTTCCGTTGTTGGATAAGGGGAAAGTTGGACAATCACAGGTTCTCTGGATGGGGTACTTTGCGGAGGCCAGATTTCACAGGTAACCAGGTATTTTATTCCAGCAGGTCTTTTTGACCTACAAGAAATTTAGGTGAGATTAGCAAGAATTCCCTTGTAAATGTGGCTTATACTATGTGTTCAAAGCAGGGTGGCTGGCCCTTCTCGTTTCTGACAGCTAAGACATGGAACACTCTTCTTCTGTATTCGAGAACAAATTGTAACTTAACTCCTTCAGTAAAGCCTCGAAAACTTGCCTTTCAGGCTGTAGAATTTACTTTCTTCACCTGTCTTTTCTTAGTCATCCCTTCTGCTCCCAGATACCTCGGTGAGATGCTAGATCACCCTTTGGAAGAACAGTCTCATTTGTTTTAATCTTTTAGAAATACAATGTAGAATTTCAGAGCGTAAATAAGTTGAAAAGGTCTCAAGCCTAGGAGTATGAGCCACAGAGAAAAAGGACAGGAGAGAAATCTCATCTTGATGTAAAATCAGAGATAATCTTGGGAATGAAAGATGCTCTTTCAAGAGGACCCAAACAATATACATATGCAGGTCACAGAAACCAGCTAGTACATTTAATCACTGGAATCCCACAGTATAAAGGGCTTTGTATAGGTCATCCTAAACCATTCATTTTTTAACATAAGGTGCAAACCCTATGCGAGGGTACCAAATGCACCACAACACATTAAACATTTTGCAAGACTGTTCTAGAACAGGCTTCTCCACATACCTGTTCTTGAAAGATCAATAAGTTCTAGAACATGTATAAAAGTTTCTGCTAGAAATCAAGTGCACAAGAGAACAATGCTAATGGAGCAAGAGAAAAATGTATTCTTTCTTTACGGCCTAACAAAAATGTGGACATCCCTTACTTTTTTAATGGATCACATAGAGTCATTCTTCTGACTTGCTTACCCTTGATGTTCCTAGTGTACAATAAATGTAGTGTATGATTACTACCAAATGATGTCAAATAAATGGTTCCGTCATTAACTGTGTGAGTACCAAGCCAAGGTTCCACATGGGGGTTGGTGCAGATCTGCGAGGGGCTATTCTCTTTGCTCCTTCAAGGAATCTTTAGGAATCTTTTGATGACTAGTGTACCCAAAAAAAGTCTACTGATATGGTCCCTGGTGTAAACTAATTTAGCTAACAGGTGGATGTTAAGCGAAGCCTAGGCTAACTTCTCGTCTAACTGGTGTGTTAGGTATCTAATGACTATGGTGTCTTGTGTTCTACTGTCAATAAAAGCCTCTTTGGTGCACCGCAAGACATATCTCTTCCATTTATTGAATGTCCAAGGCTCTCTTTGCAAGGGCCAAATTTTAAGCCTTCTAGAGCCAAGATGCAAGGCTGAGGCTGGTTGGCTCCAGGTGATAGACCTTGCCCTTTTGCATAGAACGTAGGTCCTACAAGGCTGGGAATTTTGTAATTCTCCCGTGACATTTCCATTTTGTCTGAAAACCATGTTTGTCTTGCCCATTGTGGGGCTATCACGATAAGAGTTAGGTGTTACAGCAGAGGGTGCCCGAAGAAATGGGGAAAAGTCTGGGGGAACTGGCGAGCAGATTGAGGTATGTAGTTGGTAAGTGAAGAAGGGGGGGGGGTCATGCACAAACCTCTAATGTAATTGCCTAATCGAAGTACTTAAGTGGAAAGTATGTAACTTACAAAGGCGATTTAAGAATATGTAACTGAAATGTTGACTACTGAGCACGATCAATAAAAAGAATGTTAAAAAAAAAAAAAAAGAGTTTGGTGTTACTGTTTGCACTTGTTTGATTATTAGAAGTATCAGTAGTATTGATGGAAAAGCGCTGGCAAATTTCTCTAACAAGTTTATCGACAGGGCATTCCCCAGGGACAGGTGGTGCAAAGTATTGGCAAAGTATTGGCATTTTGTGTTTCTAGTGTTGTTAATAGATCTACGTCTGGTGTATCCTATTCTTAGAAACCTTTTGTAACACTTGTTGTTTTATCTCTCATTCGCGAGAGTCAGTTGTTTGCCTGCTTTGTCTATCTGCCTCTATGTTTTGTATACCTGATACATTTATTGCTATCAAGTTATCCGTTTTTGGAGAACTCATTTCCAAATGTCATGGGTTTTGACAGTATATATGGCCTGGTCTATCCTTGTCTGTTTGAGGTAACTTTGCGGTTGTGTTGTCTGTCTAGATTTGTAAAGTCCTTCCCCTTACTTGTGTCTGGAAGGCCATTCAGGAATGAAAACTGTCCTTAGCCCTAACACATTTATGTGTTATACTGCCTCCATTGTTTCTCAGAAACCCTTGATGTTCAGGGTCCCCATGAGTGCTCCGCATCCAATGTGGAATGCATTTGTGGTGATGGTCACGGACGGAGTTGGATGTACAAAATGTCTGCCTACTGATAAATTGCTCATGTCCACCCACACCCTTGCCATTTCATTCTGCACACTCTGTGAGAGAAGCACTAGATCTTCCCAACTATCCATTGCTTGTGACCACTGATTCTGTATGCATTTTTGGAATGGTATCACATGTAAACTGGCATGTGGGATTAAGGGGAGGTCATCATGCCCATCAGTTTTCCCACTGCTCTCACTGTTAGAGATTGTCCCTTCTGGTAAAGACAAGCTTTCTATGTCAAAGCCAGGATCTCCTTGGTTATGGGGAATGCTTTGGCCTCCAATGCACTGAGACTTTCATAAAAACACATTTTTGTGTCTCCGGCATTATTGAAGATTTTTCCAAATTTATTGGGAAGCCTAGCATGTGCAGTGTGATAACTTGATGCTTCTTTGGCATTTAGTAAACAAGCTCAATTTTAATAGGTATTAGGGTACACAAGTTCCCTATCTTCTAAAGTATGATGCTACCGAAGTCAAACATTTTTAGACACCCTGGGTGTTTATACCAAAAGAGAGTACCATGAATTTATAGTGTGCCTGGCTCATGACAAAGAAAATCATTTTTTTGTGCTTCTTGTTAAGAACATCTAGCTGGGCAACCTCGAGGTCGCGGGGAGCTTCTTGAACCATTCTCATCTCGATTGTGTTTTTATGAATTTGTTTAAGAAGCGGAGATCCAGAATTGGTCTCTGTGATTTGTCCGGTTTTGGTACCTTGAAATATACAGAGTAGATTCCCGGACTGATCTCTGCTTTCTGTACCTTTTCCATTGCTTGTTTTTGTAGGAGATCCTACCCTTCTACTCTGGACTTTTTTTGGGGTTCTGTTTTTTGGTTTCACGTTAGGAGTCTATTTAAAGAGCTTGATGCAGTAATCAGACAGGATAATGTTCAGTTTCCTTTTATTGGGGGTGATAAACTTCCGCTCCATTGTTTGGACAACTCGTTTTTAGAGGATAAAATAACTTTGGCTCAGTCTATGTCAGGAAGCGCTCCTAAGATTTAAAATCCCATCCCCCTCTCAACCTGTAGTAATCCCTCCAACTGTGCTTCAAAAAACTTGGAATCTTTCAATTCTAATGTCATGTTATGAAAAATGGCAAATAAATATAAACTAGTAGTGGTCGATGGGATTAAAGTAACTTTTGCTGAAGTTCAGCAAGAAATAAAAATAATTAAATGTGGAATCTAGGTCAAATAAATTTGGACTTTTGGTTCTGCTAAATTCCTATGCCTGTCTTTTTGCCTCCTATGCTTAACTTGATGCATCTAGTAAGAACCAGCTTCATCTGGCAAGTGAGCGAGGAAAATCACTAAGTATAATTACCCACCTGTACCTTCTTGGTGTGGTTTGACAGGAGTGGCTGATGTTTGAGTAGCAATTAAGACTGTGCTGAGAGTTTGCCTTTGAACTTTTATTTCTGTGTTGTGAAAAAAGAAAATGTTAGAATTGGGTCCCACAAGCAGAACAATTGATGTTGTGAGCTTGTGACATTTTACCTTGGAGGAGTTAAGGGAGCGAATGAACTTTCGAAAAACAGATGGCATCAGAGTATAGAAGGAGCATTTATTTGATAATGATCAGATTTATGGAACTCCTACAACCAAAAGAACCATTTCAGTGTGGAGGGAACCAATCCTGCAACAGCACAAGAGAATATGGGTTCAAACCTCAATGGGACATGCAGTGTTAAAATAAACTAATGTAATTAAAGGCACTGCATAGAATAATCCTATAGACTTCAGACTTGAAGCAAGTTCGATCAAGACACCATGCCACGTAATGCAAGAGCGCCTGAAAAACCTGCAGTCATTCGGAGTCTCTGCAGATTTTGCGAGTTCCTAAATTTACATCTAAATTGTGATAAATTGTACAGATACCTTCTTGTTTTTGTTATGCAACACTAGTAAAAGATAACTTTGACCACTTGAGCAATTTGGAGACACAACTCATGCAAAGGGCAACAGAAAGTGGGGCAGTACAGGAGATAGTATCTGAAATTTCTGTGGTGAGAGCTAGGATTAATGAGTAATGATCTTTATGCGGGCAAGGCAGACAAAAAATATCTTGCCCATCGATCTAAGTGCTAGGAGTATATTGAGAGGGTTGGCAAATTGCTGCCACTTCGTACAAGGCAAAAGGTGTTCCAAGGTAACATTCAGGAAATTAATGATAAGCAGGGGCAGGTGACTACTACTCTAGAAGCAATATTGGGAATTTTTAAGGAGTATTATAAGGAACTGTATTGTGCAAAGGTCGCCCCCCACAGATGATGAGATAAGGCAATATCTAGGAATGTTTAGAGAAGCCCAGTTAGATATAGATGCAAAGGTTTCTCTAGATGCTCCATTTGTAGCAGAAGAAATAGAAATAGCTAAAGGGTCACTGGCATCTGGAAAGGCGACAGGTCCAGGCAAAACTCCACATGAATTTTTGATGGAATTAGGGCTGATTTAAGTAGCTTACTCAGCGAAGTGCAATGTAAGAGACAAGCTCTGCAATCTTGGGCCTCTACGAACATTATAATATTTAAGAAAGGTAAGCCTCCAACTGAGCCTGGGTTGTACAGGCCCATTTCATTAATAAATGGGGATGCAAAATTATTCTCTGAGATCTTAGCTTCTTGGCTAAGCAAGGTGATTGGTAAGCTCGTTTCCCCATGGCAACATGGATTTATCCCTGGAAGAGGGACCACTGACAACACTAGACGTGTAGTAGAGCTATTTGAGAAGGCCGGTGTGCCAGAGTATCCCATGTCACTGATATTACTTGATGCTAAAAAGGCCTTTGATCGGGTGGCATGGGATTATTTGTGGGCGATACTCAGATGGAACCAAGTAGGAGCTAGATTGATAAGAGCAGTGCAGGTACTATATAGGAAGCCTGAGGCCAGAATACAAATTGCGGGGATAGACTGAGGCTTTTCCGATAATGAGAGGAACAAGGCAGGGGTGCCCTTGTTCACCCCTATTATTTGCACTGTATATAGTTCCATTAAAAATACATTTTGCAGCAGGCCACACGTGCGGTTGTTCTCACGTAGTGAATGTTACAGATTTGACACACTTCTGCAGGATCCACCAGGCCCCTGTGCAGTTACAGATACAGACAAGAAGGTCTCAAATTGAGATTAAAACACGCAGGCACAATATGCATTAGAAGGAGAGAATTCATTGTTGTGATGGGTATGTTTTTACTTCCAACAATTGTGTGCGACTACAGGGAGACGCCCGCTCCTACCCCGGTTTCAGTGAATATACTAGTGAAACAGGGTAAGCAGATATACTTGTGTTCCACACACTCTTCCTTTGATCCTCAACTTGATGTGGTGTCAGTTTGGTGATGTGATGGAGTTCTTGCAAACAATGATATGTGGGCACCTTTTAATGGTTAACTTACTAGGTTTTGCCCTAGATACAAATATCAAACAATATTCAATACAGTTCTGATTTTATATTTATACACTATAGCACCCTCATTTGGAAGAACGACAATGGTTTTATTTGTGTTTTTGTAATTATAGGAAAACTCCAAGTGTGGTTACATAGGAGTGACAAGTAAGGTCTCCGTGCAAATATACCTCCACTGACTTGACACTGGTCTAATACAAGTGGTGGACAGGTTCTAGTGTGGGATCCTAGTCCTGAGGAAGGCCGACCTAAGGAAGGGTGATCAAAATAGGCCGAAACATGTTGACAAATAGCAGACAAATTGGATGAACAGGCACCAATATCCTCTATTCATCACTGGTTTTTATTTATTTTTAATCCTGCCCAGGGGGCCCAATATTAAAGAGGAACCAGGGACGTTCCGTAGGTAGTTTTAATGAGATTTTTCCCGTACGGTGGATCCCTATAAATTGGTGTATTGTCTTCCCCCTTAACATTTGCTCCATCCCAGGCATTGGTCTGCGCAGGGATGTTGAAGCATGCCACTAACAGTGGGTGAGGGCATTTAAAAAAAAAAAAAAAACTTCTGCTTTTCCTTGAGAGGGTGACATTCTATTTCTACTACCCCTTTTTCTATTTGTGTGCTATTGCATTGGTTACACTCAATCCTCAATCAGCGTTAAGGGAAGTGGAGGGTGAGGCATTATGGTTTGGTAAAGTGTAGGAATACCGGCTGAATAAAAACAAAAGTCAGATAGTGGCTAATGAGTGGGTTCAGCTGGAGGATATTAGGAGAGTTGCAGAGACTGTAGATCTGAAAATTAACATTTCAAGTAAAATGGAGACGATAGTGGAATTGAAACTGGCCCCGGTGCTGCAGAACTCCAGGATGGACAATTTACACTTGTCAGTAGTCAGGTGGTGCAATGTTATTAAGCTGCTTTTTCTGCCTAGAGTTCTTTATTTTTTTAGGGTTGTTACTTTGGAATTTGATAATTGCTGGTTTAAGAGGATATTGCCAGTAGCTTCATATGTCATATGCTAGATCTAGAAGGGCCCTCCAATTTCTAATGCTACCTAGGGCAAACTGGGGGTGGCCTGTACCCAATTTTAGCCCTTCAATATATCAGGTTTTTAATATTAGGAAAACAACCAGGCAGTCTGTTGGGGGCCGAGCTACCCCCATCTATGATCTCTTGTTTGGTGAAGAGGCCAAAGCATGCTTCAAAGGGAAGTGGAACCAAGCTACATTAAAAAGACCAGATTCAAGACAGGGCAATCTGCGTTTAAGATTTGATCTCAGGTCAAGCGCAATGTGGGGATCGGGCAGTATAATTATTATATTCCCTTGTGAAAAGCTTAGACGCTTCCAGCCATATTCTGTGTACTGCATTAGCTGGGAACAATGTGGAATTTGGAAGCTTTGGCATTTCTTTAGTCACAACCAATTAAAATCTTTTGAGTAAACTTAAGAAGAATTTGGTCTTGAAAGGCGGGAGAGCACAGGACCCACGTCTGGGCATACCCGTCCCACTCGGGGTGACAAATGCAAAAATAACAATTGATGGACAGAGATTCATAGGGCCCATAGGTTTCCACTCCCACATACCTAATATAACAAGAAAAGACAGTGTAACAGCTATTTAGAAGTCCAATCTAGAAGTCCAATCTTTCACTGTGAAGCAAAAAATAATAATCTCATAATACTGTCCAAGAACCCTTAACCCTCCCCCAAGACTAACTCATCCAGAAAATATTTGGCTTTAATTTTAGAGGTGAACACCCGAGACACATTTTTTTCGTTTATCTTCAATCGTGCTGGGTTCATAAGGTATGCCTCAGCCCCTTTCTACTGAAAAGGTCTTATGAGCCGCCTAAGTCTCTAGCGCCTTTCCACTGTAACATGATAGAAGTTGGGCCTTGTGAAGAAGGAACAACCATCAAAATTCCTTTTAGCATCAGGTTGTGCTTTCTTGAATACAGTCCGTCTCAACAAGAAGTTTCCGAGATAAACAGTGGTTGCCCTTGACTTTACAGCCCCTCACCGGCAGCCTGCACAGATCTCTTTATGTGGAGTGGAAACCTATGGGCCCTATGAATCTCTGTCTACCAGCTCTAACTCTCCAGCTCTGGGAAGGTGCCCTTAAACAATTTAACTACAAAGGACCTTATGTCATTGCCCTCTACACCTTCCTCCAGGCCCAAAATCTGCAAATTGTTTCTCCCTTGTCGGTTTTCAAAGTCCTCTATTTTCCACAGGATATTCGTAACATGGGAGTCCTGCATGGTAGATTTCTTCAGCAGATCCACCTAGTCAGTTTCCAATGCTGTAACCCGAGTCTCAACTGCAGTAAAATTTCAGCAATCTCGATGCAGGCTTCAGAAATCATTCGCCACCACCACCTGCAGTTTCCTTTTAGCCACCCTCGCTTTTCTACTATCCCACTGTCTCCTCATGATATTGCATCATTGTACGATAAATAATTTCCAAAGAGGGTGGCTCAGTTGCGCCTTCCTGATGGGCTACTACGTTCTGTAAGGGGTTCCCTGGGTTGTCATAGGTTTATTGGGGGTAGAGAATAGTTCCACTTCAAGCCATGAATAGCCGGTTTGATAGTTTCCTTGACTCTTTTTTCCCCCAAGTTTTCTCGGTTAGATGCAGCTGCTTTGGGTGAGTTGCTAAAACCCCTTAACGAGGAGCTAAGACTACCATCAATATCCACTGGTTAATGCACTGGCATCACTGGTATCGCTTGACTCATCAGATAAAGAGGAAAAGTTATCCCCAGATTCACCCAGTTCCTGGTCCAGTATTTACATACTTATAGTGCCAGCCTGTCTAAGTTCTTTGATGACTCAGCATCAAAACCTTTTAAGGGGATGAGCCTGTAATGTCTGATCCGTCCACCAGGACAGGTCTTGTATTGTGCTGCATTGCACCCAGTGTAGTCTAAGGCCCATTATCATGCTCACTCACCAATGTCTCCATATTAGACCCAAGCTTTACGGACATTATTGCTTCCATCCCTGCCCCATATCCTACAGAAGAATGAGTGTTACCCAAAGTCCCTATGTTACCAGCCTCCATGCTCTGAGAGGAAGTAGTGAATACATAACACAGTACTGCTTCACTAGAACTGCTATGCACTCTTGAACCTATAGTCCCACTGTTGACACATACCAGTACACTCCTCCTGCAGCCATGTCATGCCAGTACCCCCTCCAATGCTAGCACTAAGCTGAGGGCAGGCGTCCATATGACTCTCCTTGCTAGGCTGGTTCTGTTCACCTTGTGCGGCCAAAAACCTGGGAACAGATCCACCCGATAGCGCAGTTTCAAGATCCCCCTACTCCCTAGCCGATATCTCATTCTTTGGGCTGGGAGTCTGTAATAACACCCCAGTTTCCAAGCTGTATTCGAATACTGGGAAGCTGCTGAGACACTCCAGTGGGGCAACTAGGCTGGCTCTCTTTACTTGTCAAAGGTCTTTTGGGTAAGCCAAGTGTTTTAAATATTCCTGCTAGCGGAGGCCGGCTGCCCCTTTCTCCCCTCTGACCTCAATCACTTCTCCTGCTTTCCCTGATGGTCGGGCATCCTCAGCTACGGTCGTGCCTCCCTCCAACCTCCCTGGCCGTCCGTCTCTCGTCTGGCCACCACCCAAGAAAGCACTCAGTGTGGGTTGCTTTTAATCACCAGTCTGAAGTCGCACACCTCTGGAGCACTTCGGAGCCATCCTGCTACTGAACTTTCTTAGCGGCTGTCCACCAGGGGTCAGCTGCTTTGCCCGGGTCTGCTCCTAACGCATTCTCTGAACACTGCCTCCGACGAAAACTGCCGTCACTAGACGGGTCCGCCTTCTCCAGTCGTACAGCACAATATGGAGCTTCAAGGTTTGTCCACTTAATTCGGATGACACCCTTGCTCAACATTAGCTTCCCGTTCCGATATTAAGCGAGCATTTCTCTCCCTCATCCCATGAACCACACTGAGAGGGAGAAGAGCCTGCAGATGGCTGATCACATGGCCGCCATCTTGCCTCCCCCGGATTTTACGGATATCATAGAAATTATGTATCCTTGTCTGGAAGATTTCTAGGGAATGGAAATACAATTTTTAACTGCAAAAGATTTTCTGAGGGAAAGCAACTCAATAAAGGGGTGGCTATATCCTCTCATACAAGATAGTCAATTCCACTTTCTTCTGATACATCTGGCAGACTTATGGGTGGGTTGGCATTTAACCTCATGAACCACTGCATGCATAGGGAAACAGCTATTTCTGCAATTTGCAATGATGCGGAGAGTTGAGGAAATGAGCAACTTGCTAACATGAAGGTGTAAAATAATTACTTTCTCAAACCGCCACAAGCAGTTCACCGACAATCCCTTTACTTTGGGATATGTTGCAATTGCACTGTGGTATGAGGTCTTGAAAACAAACTAAAGGCAAAAGGGTCCAAGAAGATGCCAGAGACGGCTTTTGGCATACATGGTACATGATTAGTGTTGTGATTATCCTGGAAAGCACGGATGAGGTACACTGGCTGACTAGTATCTTATACTGAGGTTGAAAAGTCGTCCAGAGATGCATTTTATAAGGGATGTGTTTTTTACTGGTGAAGAAGGATGCGACTACCAAGTTTGCGAGTATGGTGGAATTGGCATCATGTTCCACAAACACCGATGCTGGGAAAGTTAAAGGAAGCTTGGAGAATGGCCTTACCTTATGGGAATCCTGAAGCTGAGGGGAATTCTCTCTTTAGAAATAATAAAGCAGATTTTGGATATACTGCAATAGTTTTCTGATTAACAGAGCCCAATCAGGTTCTCATTATAAGGTCCTTTTTAATTTTAATAGGTTTGGTAATGGCAGGTACCGGCCCATCAGAATTTTGAGATCTGCAGGAACATTGCAGATCTGTTTTGTTTCACCCAGAGATTTTCCAGATGAACTTCGGGGCAAAATGAGGATTCACCATGGCTTGGGGGGCTGTGGTGGGATTGGCACCTCCAATTACTTACTCCCCCAATTGATTCCTAATCTCTCTGGGGAATCTCAGGATTCCCCCTGTAGTGCCTGCTAATTCCCCTCCCCCTTTCTGGAGGAACTATTAGCTGTAACATAAGATGAGGAGGGGTTGGTAGTAACGCAGCCAAGTACAAAACACTCAATGCAACGCCCTTATTCCTCAGCAATTCTATGAAATCGTAATTTTACGGCCTGAATGCCAACTTTCTTATGATACATAAGAAACAGCAGGTTTAGTTCTAGGCAAGAAGAGAAAGCTGAAAATATGCAAGTAAGGGGCTATTTAAATCTTCTAGAACTTTCAGACCATAACATTATGAACAAGGAACATTCTTCATATTTTAACAGAATGCTTAAGAATGGGATGCATGATGGCCAACGAGCATCACCTCTTAATGACAACTTCACACATTGGTAGGGTACCAATCCAAGCCCGTGGATGCGGACTTTAAGTGGAAATTCTGCTGGGGAAAAAAACTGTGGACACGGCTAGTGGGAACTCAAACGTTCACAACATCTGACTGATGCATCGGTGTAAAAGATACCTTTTCCAGCATTCTAATGTTTATGTAATGGAGAGCTCTGGTATGCAAACTTCTTTAACTTGGGTTATAAGTAACTGTGTTTGGTGCCTGTTTAATGCGAATTTGTTTGGCGATCTGTTGATGGCTTCCAAGAGCCTGAATTCAGCTACACCTATAAAGGAGCCATTTCTAACTTGGGGCCAGATATACAAAGCATTTTTCCGGTCACAAACATCCAAATTCGCAGAATTGGCGGTTTGCGACCAGAAGAATGCTTTTTCAAATGTACAAAATGCGATTCAGTAACTTGTCAAGTGAAAATAATAGTTTATTGGTCAATAAAAACCATAAACATAAACGTATATTCAAAATTCCTTCAATATAGGTAATATATAAGATTAACATCACATTAAAAACCACTGCTAGTCTTAACACCGGGGCGCCTAGTACACTGCACACTCCTCCCCTTAGCTTATATTGCTACAGGGGGTAATATAGAAGAATAGATAAAAATTGCAAAACATACATTCAACATTACTTCAATCATTGCTATTTAACAGGAAATTGGTAATATAAAGTGTTTTAAATTACGTTAAAATACCCCCTAATCAGAACACCGGTAAGCCTAGTACACTGCATATTACCCACCTTAGCATATATTGATACAGGGAATAATAAAAAAAGGATAAATTGCACATTAAAAAAACCCACCCCTAATCACAAAGCCGGGGGCCTGAGGTGCTATTTATTCCCTGCTGTAACTGGTGTTGCTGCAGGGTGCCAGCCTCCTTGACCCTATTCACAGAATAATGTAGGTTGTTAGGTAATGCCACTGCAGGAGGACCTGAACTTGCTACTGTTCGATAAGGACCTCTACGCATAAAGTGCTCGGTGCATGCTACAAGACATATGGCCAGACCTCAACCAGGCAGAATTGGAGACTAGGGTATTGCTGCTTTATGGTGGGCCTCTCGCATCCAATCCATGACCTAAGCAAGTTGGGGAAGCCGCTGTATATAAAATGCAAAGGTGCATATGTGATGCCAATGAGGATCTCTGCGCATAAGGTGCTCGGTGCATGTTGTCTAAAATGTGTCCAGACCTCAATCAAGCAGAATTGGGAACTAGAACATTGTTGCACTAGGGTGGGCCTCTCGCGACCCACCCCTAGCCTAAGCAAGGTGGGGTAGCCGCTATGTATAAAGTGCAGAGGTGCATGTGTGAGGCCTACAGGTAAGCCGGGTGCACAGTAACTTGTTACCGAATTGAAATTTACATTTGCGATTCGGTATTTGGAAGGGGCGAGTTTTGAGCGTCCACTCCAAATACCGAATCAGTATGGTATGTATTACTGTTTTGCGACCGAATTAAAAGTGGTGGTAACCCATTCGCAAATGGCAAGGGGTCCCTTGGGACCCCTTTGAGAATGTTGAAAAAAAAAAATTAAATGCAGGCAGTAACCCCACCGACCACAAAGTTTCATTTTTTACCTTTTTAAACGCATCTTGTTTTCCTTTAAGGAAAACGGCTGCATTTAAAAAGAAAAAGATTGCTTTATTAAAAAACAATGACAGACATGGTGGTCTGCTGACCTCAGCAGGACACCATCCCTGTGATGGCTGCAATTCCTAATGGGTCGCAAATTGCGACCTATCTCATCGATATTCATGATGTAGGGCAATTTCTGACCCAATAGAAATCGCAAATTAAGAAATAAACATTTCATACATTTAGAATACCATTTACAAAATAGCGATTCAGAAAAAAAGGCTATTTGTGAATCGTTATTCTAAAAGTACGTACATTTGGCCCCAAATTACTATCATACAGGAGCAGCACTCCCGACAGACAGAAGACTCCTCATTCTCCAAGCTAAAAATTATGTTTTTTTACTTTCTACTTAATAGAATCAGTTCCATCTCGATATATGTAAATGGAGAAGTTATTTTCCCTCAAATTCTCTCTCTATATCTCCCTATTAAAACGTTTCCAAATTGTTAGTATGCATTATTTATTAATTAATATTTGGGGCTTTTGTGAAATGCTGTTAACCACAGTAAGGAGTCTAAGGGCACTTCGGGTACAAGGGAAAGCAATAATACAAATCCAGTAATAGAACTGGAATGGAAACCTATCTATGAACCGTTAGGGACTGAGAAAGCCAATAAGTACCTGCGATCGACTACTTCCCAAGAGAAGACAAAAGCCTTGAAGCAGAGTAAGAGCTATTCGAGTCAAGCTGAAGAAGTAGGGCTGGTCTTAGGCATATGTTCTAATATAGTGAGGCATGCAAGCCACATATGGATAGCTGCAGATTCGGACAAATGAGAAAGTTTTAATCGCAGGGAGCTGCGCTTTAGTACAAAGTATTGAAGAAGCTCGAAGATGCAGAAAAGGGCTATGTGTGTCATAAAGAGCCTAAAAACATGACAAGACCTTAAAAATCAGACTCTGAACAAATGATTGCCATGCCATTGAAATTTTGTTACTATTTACTGAATGCATTTTGAATGTTTGGTTTGTTTGTGTTTCTTGCGGTTTCTTTGGGGTTTGTATTTTGTTTTGTTGCCGGTACGCCCTAAAGGTACCTGCTGGGTGGTTTTGTGCTGGTTTCAAGGCGACTGTGGTTGGTAATTATTCGCAATGTATTCCTTCATCATATGATCTACCTGCTTCACTAAAACAATCTGTTTGAAGTACAAATGTTCGCAGCGAAGCATCCAAAATAAACATATAATCAACAATGCACTTTGTGAAGTATCTTTTAGAACTTTGAAATTACACACAGTTTTTTTTTTTTTTTTAAGTAACACTAGACTGAACCCCAAATGCAAAATCAATATGCTTAAAATGTACTAGTTCTAGACGAAAACTGGGACAAATGCATATTAAATGTTAAAAATGTAAAGCAATGTAGTTGATATATATAGAATTCCTGAGCTTTGGAAAATCTGCCCAAACATTTTTTAAAGTCAGTTTTAAGTTTCTCTTTGCCTGGCAACTACCTATTTAAGATTAAAGATCTACATTGTGTTTAAAATTGGTTGTTTGGGCCAAAAGAAACTGCTCTTCTGCTTGACTGTATTTTCTCAGCAGATTAAATAATAATATCTATTTGGGGTTGTATTATGGGCTAATCTACGGCTTCTATGTATTTCCAATTTCAAGTTATCACCAATATTCTCACATCATATTTTGGAAATCATCACGTCTGAACATTACTGCGCTGGTATATTTTGTTATATTAGATGTCTTGAAAAGCACAATGATCCTACTGAGGTAGCTTCTTGGCACTAGAACGCTGACAAAATGTTAACTTAGCAGTTTGCCTGGTTTAAACTGATTACAAACAGCAACAGTTGTAGCCTCATCAAAAGAGGGACTGATATTGTGCAAAATCTATTCAAGGGGATTGCACAAGAGCATGGTCTATAACATTCCAGCCATACTGGTGACTCCATTAAAGGGACACAACGAAAGGTGTAAAAATAGGAAATCAGAGGAATTACAAACTAGATAGGATGTAGTCAGATTTCTAAATGGCTGGTGCTTGTCTGTGGATGAATGGATGAATGTACTAAATACAGAGACCTGGAAAAAAGGTACGGGCATCCAATGGAGGGAGACAAGAGGGCACAAAATGTTATTCCATCTATGAATACTCATGTTTCTGATACAAATTCTTCACAAATAAAAAGTGTAAAACTATTGCAATGTCTCTATAGTAAACAGACAGAAAGTCATATGTACACAGAGTTCCCTCAAGCTAGATAAGAAATAGAGGCAGATCCCACAGCTCAGGTCCCACAAAGGAACACCAGAAATGGAAAGAGCTTTGTCACAGTGTGTTCCTAGGTGCATGCAGAAGCACTTATTTCAGGAACTAAGGACCAGGAACTGAGAGTTAACCCAGAACCCTGATTTCTTCACAAGGGACATTGAGGTTGGGCAGGTAGCCAGAACTTCAGGGAAAAGCACAGAATAATCGAGTTGAAGGTAACCTTCAAAGAAACTCACTTCTGCCTTTGATAGTCTGAGTTCCAGACAGTGCTGTTGCACCCAGTCATGATCAGCCTGCAGGCATTTTCTGAATCTTGAGACCAACTAGTAAATTCATGTGAGGAAGAACGATATCTGAACGTTATCTGTACACCTTTAGAGAACTAAGTCAAAGTAATGATTTAATGAAGCAAGTGGATGTACATAGAGACTGGAAAAAGTGCCAACTGATAAGGGACATGAAAGACTGCACAAGTAAGAAGGCGGCAAAAGAGCAACAATTTGGTTTCTCTAAGTAAGGAAGGAGCACGCCCCATCAGATTACTATACCAGGGCAGACAAGAAGAGTAGGTAATGGAGTCAAATAATACAGACAGATCTAACAGGATCAGGAAACAGACAGTGCTGCCACACAATGCCTTCTGTGGGTCATCAGGGAGGGGCATTAACTCAGCCTTGGTGGCCACATGGGCAGAACCATACAACAAGGGACCTCAGTGGTTTCCAGTTTTAATGAAAACCGGGATGCTCAGTCACTACCCATTTTATTGCTACTGCTAAATGAAACTGGAAATTGCTAATAGGTTTGGCTTATAAAGAAGCAGCAGTGAGGTGGTCTCCTAGTTGGTGGCCAGAGGAACTAGGCTCTGCCCCAACCCCAAAACAGGTGGTAAAGAACCTAGGAGTCCGGACAGATCATAAATTAACATTGGGGGAGCATGCCACCACTACTGCTGGGCCCTGCTTTCACATACTCAAGTCTCCTTCGAAGAGTCTTTCCTCTCCTGCCACTTTCCACACGGAAAACCTTGATCCAGGCTTTTGTCTTAAGCCGCCTTGACTACTACAACGCTTTGCTGATTTCAGCCAAAGAAACCTCCTTAAACAAACTGGAGGTAGTCCAGAACACGGCGGCCCGCTTGGTGACCAATGCCCCTCCTAGAACAGCCTCTCTTCCTCTACTCCAAAAACTACACTGGCTTCCGGTGCGGAAGAGGATTAAATTCAAGATCTGTTGTATGGTTTACAAATCTCTAAACAACTTGGGTCCTAGCTATCTGACAGATAAGTTGGCCAGATATATGCCATCTAGGCCCCTCCGGTCAGGGTCCAAAGCTCTCTTCCATATCCATCGCTTTAAACAAGCTCGCATGGGTGGTAAAGCTTTCTCCCACCTTGCTCCACTCTACTGGAACCAACTCCCTATTCACTTGCGTCAATGCACTAACTTCCTGGTTTTTAGAAAGCTGCTGAAAACCACACTGTTCTGATTCATCTCTCCTTGGTTGGTAATGGCAGTCACAGCGCGGAGATACCCCTGTTGGGGTGATTCGGGCGCTTTATAAATAAATAAATAAAATGAAAGTGTCTTTTGTGCCAATGATGAGTTTAGGCACTCAATAAGTCATCATCTTTGCACTCGCGCATCTGTTCATAAATCCATTGACTCCTTCTTGCATTCATCCTCCGACACAACCATAGGAAAATACACACAAGCTCAACAACATATGCAAGATAAATTAAAAGAATTTTAATAGAAAAAAGAAAAAATGCTGCTATTGAAAAATGGCTGGCATATGCCGGTAATATCAAAACTAAACCCAGCAGCGTGTTTCTCTTGCAGTGGTATTGTACATAGTCTATCATTGTTTTAAAGTTCACCATAGCAGTCATGTTTAGAGCCAGTATGCTGACCATCTTGGAATAGTAAAACAATAATTCACTATGGTCAACATCATTCCATAGTGGTTTTACAGTAAGTGGGCAATTGGGATGCTATATATACAGACAAAATGAGCAGCAAGAGCGTGGGCCAATAAGCACTGCACTGGGAGCTTTAGGATCCTCTGAAGAAAAATACAAATAAAAAGAGGAAAAACAAAAAATGAGAGGGGAACTATAAAAGGAGAACATTTAAAACTAAAGGTCTTGTCCACCAGCTGTGACACTAAAACACATTCATTTGCAGGTGGATGTGAACATGTGATCAGAAAATGCTATCATTCACAAAGGAAGGAAAGTCAATGACTGATGTGGACTGAACCATCACCCATCCATACTGTGTCATAGATGAAGTAGTGTGTAAATGACACTCATAGGAGAGTCTAATAAGGATTATCATAGTGCACATCCTCTATCCCCATGGCTTGCCTACTATGGTAATCTGTGAGAATCCACAAAATACATGCCTACAAGCATTAGCACAGTGTTAATAACAATCAATCTTTAAAAGCCTTTTGCCATTAACACTTGCTTTTCACAATAAGGTAAGTAAGAGCTACTGGCTTTATCATCGCATTTGATAATAAATCAATCAAACGTTTGAAATTTGGCATAATTTTTCCCATTTCACTGATCAGGCCTACAGCCTTAATTGTTGGCCTGAAACCATAAGCAGCACAAAGCTATTCAAGGTCGCATAAACCAGCAACCTACAAAACAATGTACAACCTCTCTCGATAGGACCTAATAAGAATCATCACAGCGAAAACAGCAGGGTTTGCCAGAGTGAGTGGCTTACACCTAAACCCTTGCCAATTATAGTAATCTGTGATATCATATATTACAAAATACCTGTCAATAGCCAGTAACACAATATGGTAACACCCCACTGTTAAAGTCCTACTGGCCTTAAAAACATTTTTCACAGTAAATAAGGCTTGCCTACTGCTTTTGCCATAGCTTTTAATAATAAGCAGATCAGACCTATGACATCGGCACAACTTTTTCCAGTGCACCAATCAACCCTATAGCTTCTCACCAGAACCAAGTCAGGCCTACTGTTTTCAACGTATGCTTTCCAACATGGCACCCATCAAGCACACAGTCACAAAATTACAAAAAGGTATACAAAATTAAAGTTGGCTAAGCAGAATACTGCCTCTCCTAAGATTGCCTAACAAGCATTCTTGCAGATCAAATCTTCTATAGCCATGGTTTTTCACACAGAGAAATCAGCACCAAAACCCTTGCCTACTACACTTCTCTGAGATTAACCCCTTCGCTGCGTTCGTCGGCCAACGGCCGTCGCGAGCACTACCACGGTAGTGCTGCGCACGTCCGTTGGCCGACGCGGCCCCGCCCACTCCTTTAAACCGCCGCACCGCGGTGGAATGTTCGCCGCGGTAAAGGGGTTAATGTAACAAAATCCTTCTCTACAGGCGTTCATACACAACAATAACAATCCACCCTTAAATGGATTCATATAAACATGCTTTTCACAATAAATATGTCAGGCCTGCTGCCTAAATTGTAAGCTTTCATAATAAATGGAAACAGGCCTATAGCCATTATCAATGGCTCGCACCCATAGGCAACTTAATTTTGCTGTCTTTGGTATAAGCTTTGCCACAAGCCAAAAAAGTGCAATACAAGCACTCGTTTCAGTCGAAGCATACAACTTCGGCCCAATCAAATCCTGTAATCAAGGGAAACAACATGTGGGTGGATCCTAAGCCCCTCTCTCAGTAGTACTCTGGCAGCTCTATTTTTTTTTTTAAAAACATATAAGGTAAAGCGTCACCTGAGCTATTAAGACTGACCTAACAAAAATATAACATTAGGTGTTAGCTGTCAGGGTCAATGAGATCCATAGTTGCTTTCTCACCAAGGCCCTAATTATGAGTGGCCTGGATTGGTATCCCCCAGGGGCGAGTGGATGGAGTGACATAGGGTAATACTACTCTGAACCACTGCAACTTGCCAAGTGTCTCCGAGCCCAGAATTACCAAGGTTCATTACCTCTAGACCCACTTATTCTAAGGTTGGAGGCATCAGACCCAGACCAATATGCAGCCTGCGCCCAGTCCCTGTCCTGCTCCTATGGAATGGGGGGGAGCTGTAGATGTTCCCTCAAGCTCTCACCCACTCTGCCCTCCTCTTGCCACAGAGCTCAATAAAGCCACCACACCATTTACATTTACATTTACACAAGCAGAAAGTAAATGGACCCTAATGCGGACACAGAATTCCCAGGCCCGCAAGTTATTTCTCATTCCAAAAGTAAAACCTCGCAATCTTCAGATTTCGGTGCAAGGATACCAGCTGCAATAGGGGATTGTGGTTGCCCGTATCCCTGCACCTAGATCCGGGAAACTTGTAATGAGGTGTCAATATTTTTTTAAGTGTAGAAAACAAACGTAAGAGGAAACAAGTTAATTAAACCGAGAATTTGAGAGACCGTTTCATTTTCCAGAGGAGGTTATCTTATGTTATTAAAATTTCTAGAGCGCACAAATACCAAAAATGGTGCCTTACCTTGAAGCGCTTTATAAGTAACGCCTAGAGCTTTGAAGTTGATACGGTTTCTGACTGGAAGCCAATGCCGATTTTGAAGGTGTTTTCCTACTGATTGGAACTTAGGGATGTTATGTTATGTTAATTTGGTATTTATAAAGCGCACGGCTACTCCCAGGAGTGTCTCGGCGCGAAGCAAAAAACCACATAAACAGTCGCAGAGAAGAGAACTACAAAGCAAAACCAGCAAAACAGATTAAAGTTGGAAAAGCCACGTCTTCAGTTTTTTTCTGAAAGTGAGTAGGTCCTGAACCTGTCTGAGGGCCAAAGGAAGGCTGTTCCATAGGTGGGAGGCGACCACTTGAAAAGATCGACCTCCGACCCGGGCAAGTAAAACTTTAGGAACAGGAATCAATAGTTGAGAGAGGACCTCCGAGTACGTTGGGGAGTATAATGAGGAAATCTTTGTCTGAGATAAGGAGCTCCAATCTGATTAAAAGCTTTTAAAACCAAAATCAGCGCTTTAAAATGGATTCTTTTTTGAACAGGGAGCCAATGCAGGGACGTCAAAAGAGGTGACGAATGAGTTCTAGGGCCAGCCAAGAAGATGGCCCTAGCCGCCGTGTTTTGAATCACCTGCAAGTGGGCAATTATATAACTGGGAAGTCCCAAGTACAAAGAGTTGACGTAATCCTATCTCGAGATTACCAGAGCTTGAACAATGGTCTTTCTGTGAAAAACAGAAAGCAGGGGAAGAAAATTCTTCACCATTCTTAAGATCCCAAAACAAGTCCCGGCTACAGATTGGATCTTGGATTTCATAGAGAGCATGGCATCCAGTCTGACTCCGAGGTTCTTAACCAGGGACACAGACGACCTGGGGGGGGTCAAATCCTGCGGCCACCATTCATACCAGGTCTCACATGGTCGAGGGCCAAAAAAGATAATCTCAGACTTATCAGGATTACATTTCATTTGGTTGTCCTTTAGCCACAAAAAAACTGCTGAGAGACATGAGTTTATTGCATGACCATCAAACTCAACACCCTTCTCGCAAGTGAACAACAACTGCGTATCATCTGCATATGATACGATCTTAGCCCCGTGTTGTTCAGCAAGACGGGCAATAGGGGCCATATAATGATTGAACAGAGTAGGGCTCAAAATAGAGCCCTGCGGGACTCCAACATTCATGGGAGGGATATCAGCAGAGAAAGGGGGGGGACCATATAGTTTGGAGGCGGTCACTGAGAAATGACTTGATCCAGCTCAGGGCTAAGCCACCGACACCACCCTGCACCAATCTTTGCACCAATCTATTGTGGGGCACGGTGTAAAAAGCCGCAGAAAGATCCAAAAGTACCAAGACTGCACTGCCACCCCTATCTAGCGTGGTTTTTATAGTTTCCGCAACTTCTAAAAGGGCCGATTCAGTGCTAAAGTTTGCCCTGAAACCTGACTGACTTGGGTGCAAAAGGTGATTGGTCTCAATATAGTCAGTGATAATGGAGTTAACATATTTCTCCAAAACCTTGGAGAAAAAAGGTAGCAGGGATATAGGGCGGTAGTTACCAGCTACCTCAGGGTCGGCCGTAGGTTTTTTTAAAAGTGGGAGAATTTTGGCGTGTTTCCAGCAAGGAGGCATATATCCCTCTCGCAAGGCATTGTTTAAAATCTGATTCACCGTAGGATTAATCACCTCTGCAATTGCCGATAACACCTTGGCAGGACAGGGGTCGGCAGGGGAGCCTGACTTCAAGGACTTCATAAGAATTAAAGATTGGTCCATGGAAATAGCAGGAAACTGCATGAGGGAGAAGTCCGAGCTTACCGCGACACTGGAAGAATCAAGCTCAGTAGAATGAGCCAGTGGCTGCATTTCAAAAGAGTCCTGTATTTTCCTAATTTTATCATGGAAAAAAGAGGCCATCATATTTGTCCATTCACTAGTTGGTGCAAACGGGCATCTAATAGCAGCGGGCGATGAGAAATTTTTGACAATGTTATAAAGTTCTCTACTTTTATTGCCGGCCTGGTCGATTTTCGTAGAGAAGAAAAGTTTCTTGCCCTCGCGAACTTTCCGGTAATGGTCTCTTAGGGCTACTTTATAAACAGATTTATCGTAGGCCGTATAATTAGCTCGCCATATTCTCTCTAAGCGTTTTCATGCACTTTTATTTTTCCTTAGAGCTTCCGTATACCAAGGGGCGGAAGCGCAATTCACCTTAGCTGCCCTCAGAGTAAGGGGGGCAAGTTCAGAAGTTCTAAGTAACAGTCATTGTTCCAGGGAGTGTACATCTCTTTCAAGAATCCCACAAGTAGGAATAGGGTGGGTTTGCAAGGCACTTTGCATCGCCTCGGGAGTAATCAAATTAAAAGGCCTAAAACTGCTGGCACGGACCTTTTCCTGAGATCGAGACCTGTTAGGATCCCTTGGATCCCTAACAGAAGCCTTGCAGCAGCATTCTGAATCATCTAAAGCTTTTGCAGCTGCTTCTCTAAGATAGAGCCTGTTGCAATAATCCAACTTGGAAAGAACTAAAGATGTTACTAAGATTTTTCTGCAATCTACTGGAATAAAAGGCAGAATTTTCTTCATCACTTTAAGTAGGTAGAAGCTGGATGAGGAAACAGCATTGACTTGAGCCTTGAAATTCAGTTTTGCAGCGATGATCACTCCCAGATTTTTTGCTTTGGGAACAGGAGTGGGTACTACCCCCAATTCATTCTGACACCAGATATGCGACCAGTTGGGGAAAAAAGTTGCCAAAGAGAACTATCTCGGTTTTTCCTGAGTTCCGTTTAAGACAGTGTGAACTCATCCAAGAGCGGACTGCCAACATACAGTCCCTAAATCTATTGACCGGGGGCAGACTGTTTTTATGAACGGACAAGACAATTTGAGTGTCGTTCACATAAGATGTTAGTGTCAAACCGAAAGATCTGATTAGTGCTGCTAATTCCAATACTTAAATGTTAAAAAGAGTAGGACTCATTGAAGAACCGTACGGAACCCCAAAGGGGAGAGCAACGGAGGGAGATTCATAACTGCCCAGAGCAACCGATTGTGCTCTTCCTGATAAGAAAGAGGAGGCCAGTGATAGGGCATTATCCTTAATGCCCAAAGTACTCAAACGATTGAGTAGCAGATTATGGTCGACCGTGTCGAACGCTGCCGACAGATTGAGCAAGATAAGAGCCGCAGCACCCCCTACATCTAGAACTGCTATGATTTCATCTGTGGCTTTGATTAGGGCCGTTTCAGTGCTGTGGCCTGCCCTAAAGCCAAACTGGGTCTCATCCCAAAAATTATTTTCTTGAAGATAGTTTGATAGCTGATCATTCATAACTTTTTCCACCACTTTAGCCGGAAATAGAAGACGCAAAATAGGTCTATAGTTATTCGGTTCGGCTGGGTCAAGACTGGGTTTTTTCAAGAGAGGCAAAATTGATGCCCTCTTCCAAATGGAAGGGAAAACTCCTTCCTTAAACATGGAATTAAAGATGGTAGTTAAACTTGATCCGAGAATTTTCAGAACCTGTTTGAATATCAAGGGGGGGGAAAGGGTTGTAAGGAGAACCTGATTTGGCCTGGTGGATTAGAGCTCTAATCTGGTCATTGGTTACTGGAATAAATTCAGTGAATACTGGGGGATCGCAGTTTTGCTGAAGCTTGAGCCTCAGACCTGGGTCTGTTCTCAAAAGTGGATTAGATTTGCTCCACTTTGTTTTGAAAGTTATGGGCTAGGGAGTTACAAAAAACTTGAGAATGTTCTTTAACAGCTTTGTCAGAGAGTGTAGTCAATTTAGTTACCTTGGTGGAATTTTTAGCCTCCTCGATTAGCTTAGAATAATGGGAGCGCTTTTCCTTAATGATGAGAACTTTATATTCGGATAGTAAAGTTTTGTACAGGGAGAGCTCATTCTCATTGTAATTAGATCTCCAACGTCTTTCCTGTCTTCTGCATTCTTGTTTTTTGGTTCTAAGAGCTTCTGTGAACACAGGAGCAGACAGGACTTTCCTATTGCTTGAAGCTTTTTTGTAAGGAGTTAAGTTGTCGGCTACCGACGTGAGCCAGTGGTTAAACTAAGCGTAGGCGAGTTCCGATTTCTCAGGCAGTTTAGTTAGGGAACGAGAAAGATGCTGGCTAAGCAGGTTGTTGTCCACCTGCGTCCAATTACGGTAAGAAATGTTAGGCATATTAGAGGCGCTTGCCTGAACAGTGGGAGGGACATTGAGCTTGAAGAGAATTGCACAATGGTCGGTCCATGGTAGTGGTAAGATCTTTTTAATATTAGTTGACTCACTGTTAGTAAAAATTCCATCTAGGGTATGGCCCGCCCGATGCGTAGAGCCAGTGACCTTTTGACTTAGGCCTGCCGTGTTCATAATGTCTAAAAGTGAGGCGGGGTTAATATCAGTAACGGCCTCGATATAAAAATTAAAATCACCCAGGATGTGAAAATGATTTTCCAGAGTTCTCTCCAAAGTCAGTCGAAGGCTCATGAGGAGCCTTATTGTGGCGAATGAGGCACTGCTTGAAGACAATTTAAAAGCAACTTAACAAAGAGCATGCCGATCCCAGATCAAGACCGACACGGGATGGGACTAGTGGAGTGTTGGGGGAGGCTCAACTGAGTCTAAAGTTTGGATAAAAAACACAAAAATCAAATATTGATGAAGGAATTAGATAATAGTCAAATCTAACAGAATGGTGGAACACCTACATAGGCCTGTATTTTGTAAGATAGATTACATCATTTGCTTATATTCTAGGTATCCAAATATTCAAGGAAAACTATATGTGCACAACATATTAAAATTTAGAAACAGCACATCAATTTAAGGAACTTACAGGGTATTCCTGGTGAACAATATACACAGGACCAATGAGGGATAAACTGACTTAGTGGTTACTTTATAGAATTTGCTAAAGTAATGAAAGAATGTTGTTAAACATACAGTACAAGTCGAAGTAACTACATTTCAAAACAAGTCTACATTGATAAACAGGAAGGGATATAATGGTGTATACATAGTATTAGGCTGAACAATAGATATAGCTCCTTACTGCTCTGAATTGTACAACTCAAAAACATTTTAAGGACTTTTGTTTTTTACTCACACCTAGCGCCATGAAACCGTTTGGTGTACGTGCGCTTTACAAGACTTTTTTAACATAACACCTGCTCTGGGTTTACCCAAAATTAAAAGCCCAAAATTCTTTATTAGGAACAGTTTGACACTTATTTTCCCCAAAGTTCCTTGGAAAAGGACGCTTAACACCCTCCCCCTCCCCCACAAAAAAAAATCCCATTGAGTATTTAGTGTAAATTTGTATTAACTAAATTACTCGAGATAGAGTATGTGTCCGTTAAAACAACAGATTTCTTGATAAAGATGGCCCTGTGCAGAAATTAACGCGGGGAAAATATATTCTTAAAGTCATCACTAAGTGTCCAACAACTGCGCCTGATGCTCTTGATGCTAAATTGGTATGGACCTTTGTCCACATGAATGATCTGGTCGATTTTTCGACATAAATGGTATGATTCTTTCCTTAAATTAGGAAGGAAAACAATAGTGTTCTTGTTACAACAAAAAGAAGATCTCTTAGATAGTTCTGAAATATTGGTTTTTAATCACTAAGATGTTTGGCACGATGATGGGCGTCTTTAAGTAAGAGGCACTGGTTATCTTGCTCACCGCAATTTTCTTGCCAAACAATTGTTGACAACTGTGGTATGGCCGGTTGTGTGCAATACTCAGAAAACACAGTGAAGCCACCCCGTTCATACCAACTTTTCTGGCACAGTCAGCACGAGTTGCACTTTTCTGACAATTCGTTGCCGTAAGAGTTGAAATACAAGAGACAAACTCATGGCCTTCAGCAGGTACTTAAACGGGTATCTAACCTAATTTTCTTTATGCCATTAAGTGAAACGCAATTTATAAAGAAAGACTTTTTCTTTTCTGCCTTTTTTTAAAAATGAGTTCACAGAAGTGTACACAACTTACCTATTCACAGAAAGGATCACAAAAAAAGTACTTGTTTTTTTGAAACTGTACAGTTTACTTTTAACATGCTACTGTCATTTTCATGCAAGATTTAATCAAATTTCATATTGGATGCTGTTGGCCCTGACAGTTGCTGGATTAGTAAGGCTGTCCTGGGGCAGGGAGCTGTCAACGAGCCATAATACACAACAGTTAAATGGAACTGAACCCAATTAAACTAGGACGCTGTACGGTTAGTATAGTACTATTTGTTTTTAAGGAGAAACCTTTCGAGCGCAACTCCACGGCACCCTTCCTGTACCTGTACTTTTTTTTCTGAAGCTGCCATATCATAGTTTGCGACATCTCTGTTACGTAGATTTCTTCGAAATGAGGGCTCATGACTTTCGTGACTTCTCCATCTCCAGCTCCTAAATCAAGAAGCCTGTAAGATTTCCAGTCTGGGTTTATTTTAAGAAGTCTTTGAAACTGTTCTGGCGAAAACACAAACATTGAGCCTCTTCCAAGCAACCTGAAACAAAAAGAGAGAAACATTTCTGGGGTGCGGCGATAACCCTCTTTGGGAAGGATTAGAAAATAACCCAAGTTTGGGAGTTAGAGACCAATATCAAAAGTTAGTACCTACAGACAGGCACCAGGGCACGCACAAACAAAAACACACACACAGGGTCTTCTCACAAACAGTCATAACATACAAAATTAAATCTCTCCCCAACGTTTATGATTTTTTTCATGGAAATAAATAATAATAAATAATAAAGTCATTTATAAAGCGCCTGGTTACACCTACTGGTGTGTCCCCGAGCTATAGAAGCAGTTACAGTGAGAGTCAGACAGGGAGACAAGACTATAGCTGTAAAGCCAGGTTTTCAGGCCTCTACGAAAGACGGTCTCAGATTTTTCAGCGCGCAGCAGAGGTGGCGCTGAAACAAAAACCGGTTACATTTCTGATGATTGTGACGAAACATACTTTAAAGAGGAACATTTCTTTCTGGGATGGTAATTTTTATGTAATGTTTCGTATGATTTTAATATGCGTTTTCCGAATTATTACCTGTAGCAGAAAATATATTTGGTGAGATAGTGAAGTAATTTTTTTTTTCATTTTTAATATGCATTCCACTGAAAGCAATTAAGTCGTCTTTGTGCTTCTATTGCATTTCTAGAAACATTATTTCATTTAAATTAAAAAGGCAAATTTTCCATTTGTTCTAACTCGTTTACAATTTTCATCAAAAGGGGTCACCTGACGATTAACTGGACAATGCTATGGCGCCTTTAGGTCCGGTCTGAACTGTCACGGTTCACACGACTAGAAAATTGGCAGCTTCAAGAACAGTGCAGGTAAATAAAAGGAGATGCCGAAAACAGAAAATATAAATATATTTACAAGCAGTACTGCCAACACTTAACCTGGTGCAGCTAACTTAATTTATTTGTAAGTAAACACAGCCACAGTACACCAACATCTCAAAGCAAACACAGCAAAGGTGCGGAACAGGATTTCACCTTATTGAAGTCTGCTATGTCCAATTTTCTCACTATATGAAGTGCACTCATGAGTGGTTTTGCTAAGAGAAAGAACCTCAGAAAAGACCAGTAACTGATTTAAAACAATTTCAGATCACTGGATCTATAAGCACACCGATTGTATGGAAATACCAGCGGGGTATGATTTATAAAACCCAAATTTATTTTCCCATGTTGAACTTCTTAAGAATCATGTACCTTCACCACAGCCGCATTCCACTGTCCCAGGGTCCAGAAACATTGGACAAGGGGACCCAACCAATGTGAGCCCACTTTAAAACCAATTCTAAATGTATAGATTGCTAGAGTAATCACCTCTTAGTAGTGCTTAGTTTATAAACCAATAAAATGCAGGGGCCAAAGATTTTTCTTAGTGTTTTACTGCCATCAGCGCTGAATGTCAGAGTTGCCGAATATCAAGGCTGCTAAGTTTGGATTACACTTCATGCCTCTGTCTTCCACAGGCTGTATACTTCCTGCTTCTTCATCTCCCTTTTGCAGATTCTTCTTTATCCCCCCCTTTCTCCCTTTGTCCTTGTTTTCCTATCTTTCTTTTCCACCTTCTTTATCATTGTTCTACCTTGCCCCCTCTTAATTTGGGTCAAATTCGTATCAAAATTAAGGCCCAGTCCCCAAAAATGGGTGCCGCCACACACCACCTGCAGCAACCTTCACAAATTAAACACTTCCTCTGAGCACCTCATGAGTGGTCTCGCGTACATAGAAAACGAATGCGTACCAGGTCACTTACAACACAATGGCTATAGCTCCATATGAACTGTGGCTTCTACAGTCCTGTTGCAAGAGCATTTTGCACGTTGTGCGGGCTTAGGAGATGCACTCTTTTAATCCTACCCAATGGCATAAACACAATAGCTGCATAAATGAGATTCTCAGATTTCAACTTAATCTAAAGAACTTTTGATATTGCCACTAACTGCACCACAACCAAGAATTTGCCAATGAGAATCTAGTGCATTCTTTAGTGGAGGGGCAACATTTTAGTTTCGAGAGGAGAGTAAGCCAAGAGAAAGGAACCCATGGCTGGAACAGCAAGACCTTACCTGTTCCGGAAGATAGATGACACCCAACCATATAGACACTTGTACTGGCCGAAGTTAACTGTAGACAGTGCAGGTCATCTACCCAAGAAATACTTTGGGTATAGGGTGGGGGCCCCTCTCTAAACAATAGGGTAAAAGTTCCAAGACCCTCATCTACCTACATCTGCAGTACTTTCGGTTTACCTCACTGTAAACGGGCTCAAAATCCCACACGTCAGGGCATTTTCAAGATGCCGAAAGTCTTCAGTCACCCTCAACTTGGGTTTTGAGATCTGATGGTGCGAACAGGGAGTTTTCCATGGTACCCCTGGTGTCCCTCCCACAACTGCATCCATCTACATTTAACCAATACTTATATCCAGTTTGGGGCAGGCACTGCACCCACAACAAACCAAGAGAGAAAGATATGGTAAAACAAAAGCAGGGTCCTCAGCAACCACACTGACGATCCACAAGAATGGTCTTGAAATCCTGTTCTCTACCTTTCAAGAGTGCCTCAAATGTTACATGTCGCTCAACTGACCTGTCAAGCAGGATTTGGAAGTGTAGTGCCAAAAAGGATGCCTACAGCCCCTGATCTGCATATTCTGTGGAGTTCAGGAGTCATACCTACCTATTCGGGTCAGCTGATTGTTTGCTCCTGGGAGGCATTCCACACCTATTCAAGGTTGAGCACAGAATGGAATTTGGCAGAAGCATAGACTAATTTGCTGTCTCATAGGCAGGTAAGGGGCAACTTTCTAAAAGATGCTTTTCCTTAATATTTATTAAAACTCTGACCTCATCATAGAATTTGATTTTTAATAACTACTGAAAATTTAACTTTTGTTTCCTACATAGAACAGATAGGCCTGCCACAGTGAAAATTGTGTTTAGGGCCTTGCCCCTGTAGGAACATGGTAATATTAATTTCCTACATGTCCCACTTATAAATATCATGCAACCTATCTTTTGAGCCTCGAGGCTTATATAGAGATTACTTACTAATATTTAAAAGTGACGTTTTTACCTGTTAAAAAGGGTTATTTTAACAGGCGTCACTGTCCGAGTCTGGACACACAAGGTAGGCCTGAAGATATATTTGCTTTGTCACACTAGTGGATGGCACAATGAGAGGTACAGTCTATGGGTGACATTTAACTTCCAAGCCCTGGATATACTTTTTATACCATTTACTAGAGAGTTATAGGCAAGTTAAATATACCAATTAGGAATAGGTAAATTCAACCTTGTTTAAAGGGAGAGCACAGACACTTTAATACTGGTTAGCAAAGCTAAAGTGAACAGAATTCTGAAGCCATCAAACAAAGTACAGTAAAGGCAAAACATCTGGAGGGACCACGCGGAAAAGGTGCATTTTTTTTAGACTCCTGCAGCATGTTCAAGGAAGCCAGAGTTAAAACACCTCACAAACAAAATTGCTCAGGATTCTGTATGGTCTTAAACTAAACATAAAAAGAATTAGGGTTGTAACAATGAAAAGACTGGGTTCGAAAGGAAACAACCAAAAGTTTCTAAGTCCCTTGAGCATTTCACTTCTCTGCTGCCAGCCCTACATTGGTCCTTTAATCCACTAAGCTGTTCGAACAAAACACCAAAACTAGAGCTTCCCGCATCTCCTTCTGCAAACATCCCTCAATACTAGTTACATCAATATAGATGGTCATATGCATTTCTTGTGAGTTGGCTCACCAATTTGACAGGATGAAGAATGTACTGTTCCTCGCTAATGGAATATATCGTTTATTCACATATTGTACATTGTAGCAAAAGTTTTATTTTACAGAAAGTTTATTTTGTTTTTGTTTTTAATCACACAGCATCACAGAAAATTTACCCAACGTATGCTCCTCCACACAGGATTTTGCAAGCCTCTAAACTAACCAAATATTTTCTTTCTAACCTGCCAATAACTGCACCTAATTTTGATTTATGTTGTCCCCGTCTTATATCCACTTTCTGAATTTTGCTGATTTTTTCTTAATTAAAAGTGCCCTTTATTCTTTTGTAAGCAAAGGCCAGCAGGCTAACTGCACAGCAAAAACAAAATGGATATGAAGTATTAGGTATTTCAGCTATACATATTTTGTTCAAAATACAACTGAATTCTTTTGAAAAGGGTTTCCAAAAACTTTACAGTGCCAATACAAGTAAATGTGTGGTTTAAAACTATATTTATTAGAGGCTCCGTGTTTAAAATAAAATCACTTTATTCACAATTACAGTAGTCCAATATGTACAGAATAACCTTTTGCAATCTTAGAATTACAGTGCAAAGAAATACATGCGAAAGGTAAAGATGGGGCAGCCCTGCTTACCCATTGATTGAAGTCCTAGAAAGAAACATGCTAAAAACAGATGACATGAAAGAGTGATATAGTTGTATGGACAGCCAGCGGGATTTCTCGATGCTCCTGTTTAGAAAGATCTGTGTTCCGTGATCGAGGAAACTCTGGACAAAGACTGGTCGTAGAGATTCACATAATTTTCCTGTATCACAAACATACCACTAGGGAAAAAAAGACAAATAAAAGAGATAATTTCAAATCTTCTGAATGTATAAAGCAGAAAAAGATAGCATTAAATGATTCTAGCAATATTTTTTGATTTAATATGGTGTACTTATAGAGTTGTTTTTAAATCCGGTTTAATATTCCAAATTAATATTTCTAAACACATATTAAATCAACATTCTTAATATGGGCAAAGGAACAGATATTGTACTTGACAAGCTGATCTACTTCCCAATGCCTAGTCCTTGCTACCCAGGGAAAGATTTGTGTCTCAGGTCTAGGCCTATAACCTGACATCTACTAACAAAGTATTTACAAAAAATATCAGCATTTTGCATTTACTGATCAACTTGATACCTTTTGAACTGTCTGTGAGGAAAGATTATTCTTTAACTATTTAATTGCTCACTGCTTTATGTAGCACTGAAATTAGACATTAGAAGACAATATTTTACACCTCAAGATTATTGACCTGCCCTTCAGAATGACTGAAGAATTATTTGTGTTGTACTGTGAGCCACAGAGTTTAGGCTCTTGTATCGATTCACCCAACAGAGACATTTGACCAAATAAATTAATTGTGTAAAAAAAAAAATTAAACAAAAAGGCAAAGGCTAAATATTTCCTAAATTTGCTCATATACAACCTCCCTACACACTGATTATGAAAGCTGGAGTCACGCACTGACACATCAATACAAGCATGGACGTTCATTTGATACCAGCATTGAGAGTTTAAGCCTGCAATGACAGAGTGGAGTAACAGACTACACTGTAGCGACTTCTTATTTTTGTTTTCTTTCAACAGAATGACATTTACTTTGATCCATAAAATCAGTCATAGGTTAAACCCATTTCCTGAGCAGTTAATCATTCAGCAAATGGCTATCAAAATGTTAAGTAACATTGCATCATACACAAGTTTTGTGGTGAACTCCGCCTTTTCCATTTTTAAAGACCAGTTGATAGGAATCCCATTTGAATTCCATTTAGCTTTTAAAAGGGGGATACACATGAATAAGGCTGATTTATGCTAGCTTAAATCATACTTATTAATGGAGAAAGCCATAATAGATGCCTGGTTCAACCAATCAATTCCATCTTTTATATTATGTTTGCTCTTTTATGATTATAATCGAATACAGATTGAATTTATTGATTGATGCCTGGTTAAATTAACGTGTGTTTCATATAACAGAACTCGGTTGTAATCTCCTTTTTTAGGTTTTGGATTTCATCCACATCGTCTCTTTAATTTGAGGTTTTTTCCAGATCATTTTGTTATGTCAGTATACAACCATAATTTGTCTTATACAGTGAGTTCCTTTAATTGGAAAATGTTGTTCCCTGCCTGCAATATCTATTTGGCATGGCCATCATGACTGGCGCTATATCCATGTTCATAGTATCTGCTGGGTACAGAGCATGCCTGCTTTCAGACAAGCGCACTTGACATGGGCGTCTGGCACAGCTTTTTCAAATAGCACCAACAGGCAGAGCACACAACATCAAGCCATGCCACATGAAGAGATCCTGTCAATGCACTATGAAACAACAACCCTTCAAGTCAGAAGGCCTCTGCCAATACCAGTAACACTCAGTTGCAAATAGTTGAAATCAGTTCAGACCAGTTAAAAATCACTAGCAAAAACTATTTACAACCAGTAGCTACAATTTGAAGCAACACTGCTCCACTACGTTAATGAGTCAGATGGAACGGGGACCATTGGCCAATGACCTGCTCAGTAGCAATCCCGGTGTGACAGCTGGACTAAGGTGGTGGCATTCTGGCATGCTCGGTGCCATTTACCCTTGCCCTCCTCGCCAGATAGGGACAGCCTAGGATCACACTCTGTGGGAGCTCAGCACAGGATGTGCCTGAATACGAACCCCAAGCAAATAGCAAGCTGTGCAAAAGCCATGACCATGACTAGCGGCTATTGGTCGGAGTACATGGCCCAAGATCTCTATCCTCCCTACCAGCTACACAAAAAGAGAGGCCTTTAATCACCATCATTATCTCTGCCCTTAGTTCCTGCTGGAGAAAGACCATGCCCACTTTTAGCAGACAATGGGCACAAGATGTGGCCTTTGATTATTAACAATACTCAAAGTCATGCCCGCAGAATTCAATGAGCTCACCCTACTTCCATGACCAGTTGGCACTGTGCACTGGTAGTGCCCTTCAGACAAACACTCTGAGGACTCACTCACTTCCCCTGCCATCTGCCTGGGGTCCTGCTCAACGTCAATGGGCACAGATTAAGCCATGACCTACGCCACACTCACACTGGATGTGGCCTTTAGTAACATCCCCAGGCCATCACTAAACAGGACATAGCCACCCAATTACCTGCCAACATAAACCTCAGGGCATGGTCTTGACGCAGGGTTTCTGTTTTTTCGCTTTCCGAGAATTTACTATGGAAACTGAAATGGGACTTTTAAGAAAGGCTTGATAGATTTACACCAAAAAAAAAAAAAAAAAAGCAAAACGGAGGCAGCGACAATCTTCATGCCAAGTTTGGCATTGACCTGCCCAATGGTCTTTCTGTAATCATTTGGAAAAATATTCTATGGGAATTTGAATCACAAGCTGTGTGGATCCTTCTATAGTTTGCCTCCAATTGACCAAGATGCAAAAAAGGAACCAGGCTCGACCCTACGTACATATATAATTCTTTTACAAATGGTCTGCAGCATTGTCAAAGTGGCTCAAATAATTTAGCAATCAAAATGCACTTTTCAGTGACTGTTGCAGCTCTACCCGTACCTGTCAACTCACCCGCATTTGGCAGGTGTCCCTCATTTTAGGTCTCGCCTAGCGATGCAGCGCAAAGTGCTGCTCGCTATGCGAGATCTATTGTTGTCGACTTGGGTCGGAAGGGGGACAGGACATGTGCACGCGTAGGGGCGAAGCTTAGCAGATAGGAGATGTGCACGCGTCCGGCGGACAAGAGATGTGCACGTGTACGGGTCGCATATCTCCTGTGCTCCGTACGCGTGCACATCTCCTATCCTCCCTACGCGTGCACATCTCCTGTCCCCCTTCCGTCAGCGCACGGCTTTGCATTTTTATTAAGCCTCATGCAGTTTCACTTTCTCAATGCGCCCGCGGCTGCTTTCCAGCTTTGTTGCCCCTTGCTCACCACCCCTACCTGACTTTTTCGATAACGGGCCGTCTGGCGGTGGATGCCGGCATCTCTTTCACCTGCTCCGGGGCTTGAGTCTCACCTGACCCACCGAGTGCCTCTTGGCATGCTCGGTGTGAACTGGGGGCCGAGCTGAAAGCAGCAAAGCTGGCATCTCCTTCTGTAGCTGTGGTGCACTCATGGCTCTCCCGACCACCGGTGGCCTCTTGGCGCGCTCTGCGTAGATTGGCAGGTGAGCGGGAAGTGGTAACAGTCACTTTCCCCCTTGGACAGGCGATGTGCATGCTCACGGCGTCTGTTTGCGCTTCGGCCCAGACAGCCGATGTGCACGCGTACGGCTCGCGGCGTTATTACAACGCCTGCTCGCACCATACGCGTGCACATCTCCTGTCCAGGCGCGGCACACTTACGTGAGCTGCATGCAGTAACTGCTTGTTCTCATAGTTATGGACATTTCATAACGTCCTGATGACTCCCTGGTTAAATTTACATAAATTCTGTGATGGTCGTGATGTATACTCCCCAAGCCTACTTGTACCCCAGCATCTTTGCACCAGGCGGCATGCCTTCCAGTCTGCTGGCACCAGTGACCGCCATGCTTCTATCACCGCGCGCACCCAAGACTAACATCACTCTGAATTAAGTTTGAAATTTTTACATTTAATGTCCAGAAAAGGCAGAATTTAGAATGAAATAGAAACGTTTAGATTGAAATGCAATGCATTATACACAATTACAGTTTTAGTTTCAAATACTGAAGATGAATAATTTCTCAAGTAATTAAACTTTGTATTTTAAATGTACTCAACTATGCTGTGTGTGGGGTGCTAGCTAGCTCTCCAATCGCTGGTTGACAGGTAGGTGTCACTTTGACCCTATTAAAGTATCCTAACCACTTACTTAATCAATCGCTCCATACTTACTCACCCTTTTGTTTATCCCATTCTTATCTCCAAAACTGTTAACCCGATCTTTCACACTTTCTCTTAACTTTTTTTTCCACTCAGCCATGCTGCATAGAAGCGGGGCTGCTGTACAACGTGGCTAAACAAAAAAGCATTTGCAATGCAATAGGTCTTGCATTTGCGATAGTTTAAGCTATTTGCATTGTAAATGACAATGCTTTTTATTTATGTTTTAAAAACCAACTCATAAATAAAATGCATTGTCATTTACAATGCCAGTTGCTTAAACTCTCGCAAATGCGAGACCTATTGCATTGCAAATGCTTGTTTTTACTTCTATTCACCCGCCTGACAAACAAAATGTCTCTATAGACTTTAATGGGGTCACCGCTTTTTAAAACCTACATCACCCTCTAAAAAAGTGTTCATTCACGATTGACCTTAATCAGCACACCCACTTAAACGCCTGACATCAACTGCATTTTTAAGTCAAGAGGTTGACAGGCATGTTTATCACAACTACAGAATCACTAGTTGTATTTTTCTAAATGTATTATAGTCCGTTCTGTTCCTGCTCCAATGGGTAGGGGCTCATAGTCCATAGGCAAAAACAGTGTGAAGTGGTAACAGGAAGGAGAGCACAGTTACAATAAAAGGTAAGGGAGACAGACCACAGAAAGAAGGGACAACAAAAGGGGAGACAAGGGCACACACCGTAAAAGAGAACGGGGAGAAAAACAGCCAACCTTGGGGAAGAGAAAAAAAAGGGAAGCAAACATGGAGGTACCCTCTATGTCACATATTAAAGAAAACAAGCAATAGCAAAACCAAATGGTCTACTCATGGCAAGCTGGTGCAACGGTTAATTATTTACTTTTTATTGCAAGTGTATTTCACAAAATAAAAGAGAAGAAAATTAAAGAAAACCTTCCCTCCAAAACATGGTGGTCATAGGTGATGTATATGCATGTGTCTCCCAGCGTGCTTGGCTTTGACTCCTCATAAAGGGACTGCCTACCATTTGAGGAGACATTCCTATCTTATCTCTTGTGCAGCATTGCTACACATTACAATAGACATACATACCTACATATACCTTATGTGCATAGACACATGGAAGTTAATTTAATCATATTAATGTTCCCCTAGACATACACATACTGAACAAGTTAATAAAAGAGAACATGGAACATCTTAGTACATTGGGATTTTAGTCTTTTTTCTTTTTATATTTGACGGTTTAAAATTTGGGAAAAATGAATCAAATCAATTATAGGGTTAGAATTATCAAATTGATTTTGTTATTCATATTGCTCATAACAAAGAAGAAAATGTGTCCGATGCTCGGAGTGGATGTTTTTAAAGCTCAACAGAACAGCGACTGCGGTTGGTCAAAACTGGCAATTGTCTGAAGGCATCTCTAAAAGTGAAGTAGACCGTGTTATATGGAAACAGATTATTTTATTTTTGTGTTTTGTAGAGTGCGGCGTCTGCACGTGGGCGTCTTGGCGCTGCCATCTGCTTGAAGGTAAGAGAGCTGCCTAAAGTCTGACCTACAAGGGAAGAGTAAACAGCTATGTTTTAAGGAGTTCTCTGAAAATGTGGAAGTTGGGCTGATTTCTCAGATGCCATTGTATTTAATTCCAGAGACAGGAAGTAGCACGGGAGAAACTTCTACCACCCCAAGAGGCTTTGTGAATTAACCGAACAGAAACTTTCCTAGCTGTGGCTGATCGAACTATTTATTAGGGGTGTACCAGGGGATTTTGTTCTTAAGAAAAGCAGGGCCAGAGTGATTAAGTGTTTTGTGTGCTATGCAGAGCGCTTTGAAAGCTACTCTCTTTTTTTAATGGGGAGCCAATGTAGTTTTTCCATGGCCTTTGAGAGTGGTTAAAATGTCTCAATATTTTTAAGAAATCCGACTGCGGCATTTTGCAGTCCTTGGAGTTTTTTTTAAGATACCCTGCTGAGCACCAACATAAAGGGCATTACAATAGCCCAACTTTGATAATACAAGAGAAGTGACCACTGTTTTCTGCAGGTCAAAAGGGAAGAATTTTCCTTAAGGTTTTTAAAACAAGGAAACACAAGGAAGTGAGTTGACTGGTCTGATCTCTAAAAGAGAGATTGAAATCAATGATGATTTCCAGGTTCCTTGTTTTTGGTACTGGGATGGGGAGAGAGCCGAGGGACTGGGGCCACCAAGCATCATTCCAAAGGGAGGTATCCCGTCCAAAGAGGAGCACCTCTGTCTTTTCGGAATTTAATTTAAGACAGTGGGAGCTCATCCAATTGACTATTGCACTCATGCACTCACTGAATTGAGAGGCCACCTATTCTAAGTTGTTGTTCGCAGATACCACAATTTGGGTATCGTCAGAGTAGGAGACAGTGGCGAAGCCATGTGATCTTATCAATTTCAGAAGTGGAACCACACATATATTAAATAATCTATCAGCTTATTGCGGGGTTTGATGTAGCACAAATAGGGGCAATTTTGGGCTGTGCAGTTTGCAGAACTAAACAACCACTGCCAAAGCCAATAGCTCACACCTTTCAAATGTGGAGACAGAGCCAATGGCTTCGCAAATGCTGGTTTGATTTGGCATGTATTGTCACCAAAACCATTAAAACGTAACACGGAAAGATGGCCATCTTGGAATACTTTTGCTCATGAAGTATAATAAAACATTCCAAGATGGCTGCCGATACATAGGCATGCATGAGTACTCTTTTGTAGCGATCTTGGAATTATTTTAGACTTTGAAACAACCGATTGCAGATCCATTTGCATGTACACACAAAAGCAGCCATCAGAATTATTTTTTCAAAGTATATTCAAGATCGTTCAAGATGTTCATCCACGTGCACTCTTAAGCATGAATAGTCACCTACAGTGGCTATCTTGTAGTATTTTTTTGTAATTCTTTAATCTTAATTTACCATTACAAGATAGTGAACAGTCATCTTGGAACCGTTAATAGAAAACTGAAGAACGCATAGAGAGGTCATACACAAAAAAAGACACGAAGGTCCTGGTAACTGTGTGCTGAACTGGGCCCTTGAAAAAATAATGTAAAACATTTTGAAAAAATTAAGCAGGGAATGGGAGAGCAACAGGCAAGAGCAGCAGCGAGGAGCCTAAAGTAGCATGCAGCTGCCATGACCCTGCAAAAGCAATTTAAAAATAAATTAAAATTAAAGAAAGAGTGCAGCAGGAAGGAAATTGGTGGAGAGCAAGAGATTTGTCGGGGGAGGGGTAGTGTACATGAGAGAGATAGAGGAAAGTCAGCCATGCGCTCCCATGGAGTTCTAAAAGGCAAATGGAAAAAAAAAGTTTCCTGATGCAAACTGTGGCTAAATACAACTCATCCAATCAAAATGATTGTTGACAAGTTATTCATCAAGGTTGGGACAAAAACAAGAAAAGAGAGAAAAGCTATAAAAATCAGAAGCATTGAGATCAAATTACAACAAAAATGCCCAATTATGAGCAAGGGGTTGACCCAAAGCGGACTGTATTTTACTGCATAAAATAGGTATTGGATGACACAGCTGAAGTTGAATGTACGTAAGACTTTAAAAATAGGGCATGATTTATCACCTCATACCCAGAAGCTGAAACTATAGCTGGGCATCAAACATAGCTCAACGAGCGTGGATTAATCACACTAAAAGGCAGACTCACACTTATGGCAAGCATCCCTTCTTTAGTAAACTAACATTTTGGAAAAAAGTCCATCACATCTGAGATTTCTGAGCTGTATGTGCCTTATATCTCCGAGGGTCACCTGGTGTAAAAACCTCTACTCCACTTCGGACGGCTACCTTCCCACTCCACCAAGCTCAAAGCACTAAAAGGCAATCACTAGGCTACTGAGTAAGCACAACCTCATACAGCGTTCCCAGAACCAGTGGCCGAAGCAGTAATACACATACCATGGTACAGCGTCTGACCAGAGCTCTGAGAGATGCAACTATTCATGCAGCCCCCGACTGTCCTATGAGGTTAGTTGAACGCGTATGACTGGGCCTAGCTCGCCGAAGAAAAACTGGCGCATATTTTAGAAGCTACTGGGAAAGGGTCAAGCTTTGCAATGCCATCACATGCTGAACTTTGCCATTCCTGCCCTCATATGCCAAGTGTGTTTAGACTGTTCAGAAAACCTCTTATGGATGAGAACAGGAACTTCAGCAATCGATGGGTTAACTCTCACGCATCATAAGCAGAAGAGCTAAGGGCTAACGGTCACACCTATTCACCAAAACCATTGCATCATCCAGAACTTGTTGCGCTACCGCTCCCCCACAACCAGATGCCATACAGCAGTCAAGTTGACAACTTAGCAGTTGCTGCCTGCATTCATGCGCTCCTATGCTCCTCAGAAGCCCAGTAATGAGCAAACAATAACAGACAAAAACTATAAAGCACTGACCTAATATCCAAAAACGGAATGCCCCCTTAAAATTAATCAACCTCTAAGTCACCAACCAGTTCATCCCAAAAAAAGTAGAACCAATAGGTCAAATTATGAGGTCAGGGAAACAAAGGGTCGATCGAACCAGGTCAGAGCAAAAAGAACGCGATAAATATATCAACAACTCCAGATATAACCACAGTGATATGTACTGAGGAGGAAGCAATAAAAAAGCCCCAACCCAAAAAGGGAAGGAAAGCAGCTGTGATAAAAGGTGTAGGACATGAGATAATGGACTTCCTGATACAGAAGAAAATCAACCAGGACGAGGCTGCAGACAAGTCAGCCAGCCAAGCAGAAACTCTACAGGGGCCAGATAGTCAATCCTTAAACAAGGCTAAAATGGATGAGCCTCACATTCCAAACAAATTAATAGTTCAGGCGCGGGTGCAAAAAGTGACCACATTGTCATCGCTCTCAATACTGAACCTTTCTACACTCAGTAATTGGGATTCACAGAGTCATTGCCATACATCGGATAATAGCAAAAAACACCAAGTTGAACACCAAATCGAACTCACACATCTTAGACTTGTGTATTCTTGGCCCTCTTTGTGTCTCCCTTCCCACTTCTCACTCCATAGTTCATTGTCAATTTCTTAATGTCTCCAATCTTTGCTATCTCTGTCTTTTTGTGTGTGTCTCTCTCGTTCTCTCTCTCTGTGTACCTCCTCTATAGGTCTTTCTTGGCCTCTCTCTCACATCACCCCTTCTATTCCCTTTTGCCTCCCTTTACTATCTCTTGTTTTCCCTCAGTGCCTTTCCTTCCATCAGTCATTTCTCCCCTTTCATTGTCAAACACTGGATCTTCCTTCATGCTCTCTCCCCTTTCCCTCCAACGCTCATTGCTGCAACTCATTCATCAAGCAGAGCCCTGTCTCCCATCACACTTGCGCTCCTGCCCCTCTAGGGATTAAGCATGCAGAGCGTTTTACATACATTTACACCTAGTACACGAGTTACGACAAGAGCTGAATACATAGGTTCATTGGTCCATTAGCAAATTTGCATTTCATAAATAACTGCAACAACAATCCTTGCATGAAGAACAGCATCATTTGCAATGTTAATCAAATGAATGCGGAGCCAAAGACATACGCAACCCCTCGGGCCCTGCTGCGCGTAACCTGGTCCCACAGACCCATATGACTGCCACGGCTATGCTCCACTCGCTAGTCACATGTGCGGGTTGCCAAAAACACTGCTTTGGAGCAAAAAACATAAATCCTGACTCACTACTGGGTTTACTATCAAAATTACATTATATACACACCAGATGATGTGATGACTAGTAATATAATAAATAGGTGTTTTTCTCGAAGTTACCACAACCCAAACACCACAGCGGACCTAGTGCTACCCACATTTTTGGGCACCAACTCAAAAATCAATATTTACAGTTGCCTTAACGTGAGTCAGGTAGTTCAATGGGCAAAAAAATGCTCCCTTCAATTAGATGCAGCTTTTCATCCACCTAGCTATGTAAAATGAGGGCCACTGGGATTATGCATTTCTGCGGCAGCAGTGTTCTCCAAGTAACTCTGGATTTGTCACAGTTGCCACATACTCCATCATCTGCTGAGTAATCTCCTGATTTTAACAAAAAAAATTAGTTCAAACGTATCAGCGGTTACTAAAAAGGTGGCGATGTGTTCCCACGCAGTAGAAGACTCTTTGCACAGGTTTACTGGTCATCTTTAAGTTGTTTATTGCTGTATTTGGTTGTTTAACTATTGCCAATGAGATGAAATATCTGCCCAGTGTTAGCATGTGTAAAATGACAAGATAGTAAAGTAATAAAGTAATATTAGTGGGAAACATGGCACATTACAGGGCATAATTTTCCTTTTCTTGCCACATAATATGGACATCCCCTGCAGCATAATTCCAGTGGCCCTGGTTATTAGCAATTGTAAAGGCAACCAAGTGCTTCTTCAGACAGCGACAGGAAGCGCTCTAGCACGCGCTCACAAGGATGAGGGATATATGCGTGCGGTGACCTTAACACCGGACAACCTTAGGGAGCAGGTCGGATCACTTTCCACTCCAATTCAATTATAGAGTTCACCACTATGGGCGCCAGGCAGCGATAAGTGCGAGGCTGTTTTTATTTTATGATGTGACCAGGTGCTAAGTCGGAACAAGAATGAGAAAGGAATCTCATTTTTCACAGGCCACAGAGCAGCCATGAGGGCCAATTACTTTCCTTCGCTGCCAACCTTGGCTGGATAGGATTCAGTGACCTAGAGATGAAAGGCTCTGCCAGCCCCATGCCAAAATGTCCAGAAATCTGGTCTTTCTTTCCATTTTGTGGAACATGAACTCAATACTGTACTCGGGAACAGGGAGCTATATTCATGGCTCAGCGAACATAATAGTTAGCAATACCAATGCATCACGGAAATGTGGAGGGAATGTCACAGCTCAATTCACCCTCTGGTAACCCAGTTAAATTGTATTATGAGAAATTGCCCTTTGCGACACGCGACGTGTTGTTGCATTCTTTGGGTGGAAAGAACATGGCCGATTCACCCCCAAGGTACTGGGTATATCTTTCTGTTCTAGCTGAGGGGTGTGACCTGCAGCAGCTCATTTCATCCAGCAGCAGTGTGGACACCAGACATATACTCAATGCCACTGGAAATTATGTGGCAATGAAGGACCATACCATGTAGCTGGGTTAACTAAGTTATGCAGCAAGAAAAGGCTAATTAAATGGAGTAATTCTTAGTATCATTTTTAACCCCTGAATACAGTAATGAGCAACTGAAAGGTGACCAGTTGCACCACGTGTCAATTTTTAAGCAACTTTTGATCAGTCTGAGCTAAAAATATTTTTTTTGTCGAAATCTGAAAATTAAGCTGCAAAAGTGGCAAGAGCGGTAAAACCATATTGCAAATGCAGTGTCTGTAGGATCACATCATTCTAGGGCCCTTCTCATAATTCACATTACCTGCTCAGCTCATGAAGCTATACATGCTAGGAAAACACGCAGCATAATTTGCTGTTCCTACATTAACAGATTATTTCAATACATTTTTGCATATTGCTATTTTTTATTTGGTTAAGAGGTTTTGTGTAGCACATACAACGACGGAGTTTTGAGAGTATTTTACATAGGAGCATTCTGTTGCAGTCATAAAAAGTGCAAACATAAGGAGATGAAATGAGTAAGAAAACATATGAAAAGTAATAAATAAAGAGCACCAAACAGTTGATTCAAGAACAATATACAGTGATCGTAAATGTACATAGATCGAGAAGTAGTGAAAGGAATAAGTGACATAATCCAGGAGAGAGTGATGTGGACTAAGGAGAGGATAGGGTTGAACACAAAATCTACAGAGATGTATAGCTACAAATAGCAAATTTCAACTTCAGTGAGATTTGGAGGAAAAGGAGGAGTTAAGGGAAAAACAGTCATTAGGGAGACAAACTAGTTTTAACACTTGGGTCTCCAAGGAGGGCGAGCATGGACAACCTTAGGCAGGACCACTGGAATTATGTGAATGTGAGGCTGCGGCATTTTTCGCATAGTTATAGATTTGCCGCATTTGCCATGTAATCTGCAGATTTAAAAAAAAAAAAAATTCTAGCTCACACGGTTCAAGAGTTACTAAAAAGCATGTTGCTGAGAAGTGGAAGATGCTTTGCAATGGGGGACTAGTCACCTTTCTGTTGCTTATTGCTATATTTGGTTATTAAATTGGCACTATTGAGGTGCAACCAATGCCCAGATAGTGTTAACAAGTGTAAAAGTGACAAAATAACGAAGTACTGCTACCACAATATGTGCTGCATTACGCTGCATACTTTGCATTTGCTTGCCGCATAATTTGCACAACCCTGCCGAATAATTCAGCCCTTCCTTGGCACATAAATCCAGTGGCCCTGACCTTCGGTCCAAGATGGCCAGATCAATGCCAGGTTATCAATATAACCACAGTCTATGTAAAGGATTTAGAATGAGGTTCATTAAACGTAAATGTATCGTGTGGCTATCCTGAAAATGTGGCATGGAGCTGGCATTCCCAGATCTACCCTGGATATCCTAGTTACTAGCTCATTCCAGTGTTAGGGGCCGATCTCCATTTGCATTGATGGTTCTAATGGGAGATGGGAATTCTAGATAGTGGATACTTTAAACTCATGCAACGACCTTGGTGAAAAGGGTGAGAAATCACGGTCTGATGATATGTGGGCACGTTTTTAAAGTCACAAACATACCTGACAAGTCACATTACCCGTCGCTATTTTCAACGGGGAAGCTCTTCGGCTTTTAGAAAGCTGCTGAAAACATGGCTATTTTCATCATTGTTGGCTGATCAGTGCCTTTCTCCTCCCCTTCGTCTGCCCAGCGCCTTGACACTCGGATATTAGTGCGCTTTATAAATGTTATCCTATCCTGTTGTAAGACCACAACATGCAGTGGAACAGGTTGCAGACCTTATTCTGCAAAAAGGCCATCGCTTGCTATGGGAGGAACTGCAGCACCTTTAACTGGATGGCTGCCATTTCCAGGCCGTAAGTTATGGCACTTGTATAATTGCATTTAGCTTTTATAATGAACACGAAGCAATGGATCAGAAAGAAGACAGTAAAAACCTAGGAGTCTGATTGGGCCAATAGCCATCCTCAATTACATATGGCCTTGATGAAATATGTATTTGCAGGGATCAGGGACTCATTTAAAACCACATCTAAGGCTTGCCTCCCATCTCCACTTCGGAATAAATTCTGTAAAGAGAATCTCAACCTCTGCTGAAGCCGGTTACTTTTACAGGTTTTGTAAGCGCTTAAGAGGGGTCGGTTCTCTTGCTGACGCCATAGAAGCAGGGACCAGCGGCTTTCACCTACTCTGTGTTTTCACTAGTATTGTTTTGAGGGATGAAAACAAGTACAAAAGGAGGTTAGCGTGTTTTCCTTATTGCAATATGAAATTAGGAGCCCCACCCCCAGGGTTTTCCTCCACTTCAGCGACTAAAAAAACAGCTATCAAGAAAAACATGCATTGTTAAAGCCAACAGATTTTGTGTTTGTATAGTGCATGCACACCGAGGCACAAAACAAAGTATGCACAAACACCAACACAGATTCAAAGTCTCACAGACATACTAGTACCCATGCAAAAAGACCCACAAACATACAAGCAACAATATGCATCCCATATTGGCAAAGTCAATATGTTTCGTCTTTGGGGCCTAATAGCTTTCCCGATGGATTTAGCAAATTTTTACCCTATACTCTTGCATATTTTACACAAGCAAGGACTTTGAATTTGTTAACATTTGTAAACTCTCTTTGTTTCAGTCCAGTTTAGTATTGTAATTGACCCTGCCAAGTATTGGCAAAGCCAAGAAGTCTCTGCTTTAAAAGGCTGAGCTTTGGGGTGTCCAATTCGTGTATGGTACATGTGAGGTGAGCTGCGTTTAGGTGTCCAGGTGAGGTTTGGTTGTGGAAGGGTGTTCATAATGGGGCGTGATTGAGAGCTCCATCGCTGAGGCTGAAGGCAGCGGGAGTGAATGGGCCATAACCGTGTTCAGATTACATGCTCATCCAATCTTTGGCCTCTCTCCAGTGTGCACACAGTGAGGGTCACATATGTATCCATTTGTAATTACCAAGCCCAATTATTTACAACAAAATCATCGTTGCTACTCATTTGCATCAAACTGCTAACAAGCACTCATAAAACCAAAAGGCCTTCAAGTGACAAAAAGCTGGAGACCTGGATCTGCTGCACTGTGACATCCCAAGGCCTGACTGGAGATCGCGGGGCTCTTGGGCCACCGCACCTACTCAGAAGTGGAGCTGCAGCATTTGTTTTCAGTGAATTTGAACCAAAAGATGTGCTGGTCACGTGAACCCTGGCAAGGCAGGTCCAAAAATTCTCAACTTCTCTCGGAGTGAATCACAGAGGGCGAAGCACAGGCAGAAACATGGAGCACAGGGTGGGGTGGAACCAATACGGAGGGTGGGGATGTGGACTCACAGGTGGAGGGGTGTTAGAAGCAAAAGGAGTGCAGCGGAAGTAGCACAATGGGCCGGAAAGAAGCAACACTGGGGGTCTGGGTGGAGTGGAAGTAGTACAGAGGGTGCACGAAAGGAAGAAAACTAACAGGGAGAGACAGCAATGTGGGGACGGAGGAAAAGTGAACAGACACGAGAGCAGCGGGAGAGGGAGAAGCACTTTAGCAAAAGGGAGAGCGCAACACAGAGCACGGGGGAGGAGAAGCACACATGCTCTCTAGTGGAGTGCTTAAACAAAAGAAAAAAGTAACACCAGGAAAATGAGCACTGGAGGAATACAAGTAATGCAGCCATGTTCCAGGGGAGGGACAAATACATGAAGAGGAAAGAAAGGCTACACAAGCTAACAAATAAGAAGCAAGCAAATGAGAGTGACAATAAAGCCAACCAATGGTAAACAATGGGCAGACTAAGTTCACTGTAATCTAACAATATGGCTTGCAACAGTGCATGCGCTGTGCATTAGACAAGACCTAAAAACCAGCAGTCACACATTAAATATCAAGTGCAGAGAGAGGTGCAGGACAAGATTATGCTAAGGACAAGATTATGCGCATCAAGGAGCACCGAGTGATGTGCATCAAGGAGCACCGAGTGACACCCACAGGGGAACACCGGGAGATACAATTCAGGGGAGCGATGGGCCTCAAGAAAGCTGCAGATGTTGTGCACCAGGGGTAACAGTGAGTTGTGCAAAGTTCAATAACATTGAAGGATGAGAGGATGTAGCCTTACGGCTAGAGCGGTTGACCTCGAAGCTGGGGAACCGGGTTCGAGTCTCGGCAACGACGCTCAACATCCTGTGATTCTGGGCAAATCACTTAATCTCACAGTGCCTAACAAAAATGAATGTGTCCATCTGTAACGAAACTGGTGCTCATGTAAAGCGCTCTGATACCCGATGTCTCGGGTCTAGTTTGCGCTATATAAAACCCTAAAAAAAAAAAACTAAAAAAAACATTGGACCGCATGCATTATGGGGCAGAGGGGAATGCAGAACAATAGAGTGGGGATGCACGATCTACAATTGAATCCACATATCAATGCACATGCTGATGTCGCAGAGTTCTCAAGTTGCCCCACATCAGGCATAAGTAGTTTGCCAAGTCCTTACTTTTTTAGGTCTCACGCCTAGTCGCGCAGCGCGAGACCTCTTGTATGGGCTTCAGAAAGCTAACCACACGCTCGTGCGTGTGGTTTTGCTTTTGCAGGATGTCATTGGATTTAGCGTTCTTTTTTTTTTTAAATACAGCACGCAATTGGGCAAAGGCGGGCGCATGTCCCGCCTTTGCCCCGCCCATTCTCACCGGTGTCTAGCACGCGCAGCAGCTACGCGTTCGCCTCGCTGCCGCGCTCCCTTCCCCCGCTCCTCTGTGGTGCGCGCGCACCACTGGTTTTGCTTTGTTGTTGTTTCTATCTATGCGCTAATGAAATAAACGCCGTCTTGTACAATAATGCTGTCACGATTACACCGCTGTTGTTTACGCAATTTAGTGGGAAAGCTTCGTATTGGTGGCGGGATGTTTTTTGGGGGGTTTACTACAAACATTATTAAAGAATGCTATCAACCAAAATGCAAGATTTCTGCTAGCAACACAAAAAATCCTAAAATGTTTCCAATTAAAATAATGCTAACAATAATGACGGATGTTATTGTTAGATTCCTTGCTGTTATTGCTTAGATTATCCATAATAGCTCGGTATGGGCAGTTAGCATGTTGTACAAACAGTTAAGACAATAAGTTCGACTTGCAGCAGGGCCCACGCAGCATTCCCCTTTTGAAGTGGATTATAGTGCGCGCACTAAATTGGTGAATGTATAAAAATACCCGCTTTTTACAGCTCTGAAATTAATATCGTTATGCGCAGTGGCTTTAATGTTGCGAGTTTTTCGTTTCTGGGAATTCGTCAACCTGTACAGTGTGCACAGTCTTGCTGCGGCTGACACACCGTTTCTTTACAGTTGCCGTTTGTGTCAGCCTGCTCGAGCGCCTGCCTTGTGCTCGGACTCCTCACACAAACAGCCAGTGGATGCCCCCCCCAAACCCCCTCCCCCCCCGCGCCGCATATCTAATGAGCTTAGGGCATTCACTCTTGTTTCCAAACTCCCGCTAAAGTTTAGTTTCTCTGTAACGCAATTGTTAATTACCATCCGAGAGGGCAGGGGTAATGCATAAATGTATCCTGTACATACACTCGCACATTTTCTAGACACTAGTGTTTGGATTAGTTCTATATTTTTTTGTTTGGCCTCCTCCGCATGTATGTAACACACAAATAGACACACTACTTAGTGTAGAAATCTATATATTCTAGCCAATAAATGTCAATATAAAAAAGCTAAAGAAACGGAAAAAGTATACAGTAAAAAAGCGTAAAACGCCTTTAGCTTGCTTAGTGTGAAAGTAGTTGTACCATTTGTTTTGTTTTCTCACTTCTCTTATTTCCTCTGTGCTACAGACGTCTCCCATTACCATACTTCCACCCTGCCCTCCCACTATTAGTTGTTATCTACATACTTTAAACAAGGCCTGGGGTTGTTTTTCGCACTGGCACGACTTGTTTACAAGAAACAAACGAACAGATGTATAGCAATAGTATGCAAACACGTACACTGTTGCCACTCGCCTTACAAGTTACAAAATACAGTGCAACAGATAAATACTAATGTATAAAATACAAAATATCGAACGAAACACATACAAGCATTGCTTATATACATTGGTTAGGAGTAAGAAAATACACTGCAGGGTCTACATTTCAAAAAAAAAGTACTTTAAGTTTTAGTTCTAATTTACAAAAAGTAACACGCTTTTCTTTTTCTACATTTTGTCTGGCGTCTGTTTTTGTGTGTGCATCTCTGTGTGGGTCTCTGTTTGTCTATGTGCTCCTCTGTCTGTGTGTGTACCCCTTTGTGTCTGTGTGTGCACTTCTTTCTGTGTGTGTATGTTTTGCTTGTGCGTCTCTGTCTTTGCATGTGCGTCTGTCTTTGCATGTGCGTCTGTCTCTGCATGTGCGTCTGTCTCTGCATGTGCGTGTCTGTCTGTGTATTACTGTTTTTGTATGTGTCTTTGTCTCAGTTTCTACATCACGGTCATGTGTGTGCATCGCTGTCTTTATATGTGTATCATTGTCTCTGTGTGTGCGTCTCTGTCTCTGTGTGTGCAGCATTCTGTGTGTGCGTCTCTGTCTCTGTGTGTGCAGCATTCTGTGTGTGCATCTTTGTCTCTGTGTCTATATAATTGTCTCGGTGTATACATTACTGCCTTTGTGTGTATGTCTCTGTCTCTGTGTGTGCATCACTGTCTCTGTGTGTGTATCTCTGGTGCATCACTGTCTCTGTGTGTGCATCTTTAGTGTGTTACTGTTTTGGAGTGTACATCAATATCTCTGTGTGTGCATCATTGTCTCTGTGTGTGCAGCATTGTTTCTGTGTGTGCAGCATTGTGTCTGTGTGTGCATCTGTTTTGTGTGTGCATGTGCTTCTATGTATCTGTTTCTCTGTGTGTGCATATCTATCTCTGTGTATATTTCTGTCACAATATGTGCGTCTTTGCTTTTGTGTGTGTGTTTGTGTTTTTTTAAATGCATCTCTGTATGTGTCTTTGTGACTACGCATCTTTGTTTCTGTGTGTAGTTCTCTCTGTATGTGCTCTCTGTTTCTGTATGTGTTTTTTGTCTCTGTATGTATTTTCTGTCTCTTTGTGAACTTTTGTACATTTTTTTGTCACTAGTGAAAGCTATTAACGTGAAGCAAAACACTGTTTGTAAAATATCCCTCACACATCAAATGCTCATTTGATGTCATGCTTCATCATTGGGGTCTTCCCGTTCTTGCTACAGAACGGGGCGTGCTGCAACCTACGGAGACGTGGGACCACTTTTTATGTGTAATACTATGTGTTCTGCAGTTGTGGGGAATGTAGAGTGTAAAGTAATAGTGGTGTCATTTTACAAAATTATATTATTTTGTGTTGAAAATATATAATATTGTTGCTTAATGTAGATGTACAAATGTAAAATAGTAGCAATGCAATAGGTCTCGCATTTGCGAGAGTTTGAGCTATTGGCATTGTAAATGACAATGCTTTTTATTTATGTGTTTTGAAAACCTGCAAGCGGTGCTTATAGTCCTTGATTACGAGAAGCAAGGCTGGCAGTAACTGCGCCTCTTTTACTGCCAGCCTTGCTTCTATAAGTACAAAGTGCGTATTTACACACCGTTTGCAAGTTTTCAAAATACATAAATAAAAGGCGTTGTCATTTACGCCAATAGCTCAAACTCTCGCAAATGCGAGACCTATTGCATTGCAAATGCTTGTTTTACTTGGTTTCATGGGGCTTATAGCTCCTCCCCATCCCAGATTTAAACACAGGAATACAAGTGTCAAAATGCAAAGAAAGAATAACGGCTCTGATAAGTTCCTCATGCCTCTCATTCAAGAAGACAACGAAGGGCAGAGCATTTTCAGCTTTTTAAAATGTAGGAAGCTATGTGTAGGTAAATATTATTAAATGGCATGCTTTGTTTTTATTAAATGCATCCATGTATGTGATTAACACAGAGGGCATGCCCCAAATTGACAAATATGCTTAGCTGTAAGGTTTCTAAGTCACGCGTGACACATTCAGCCAACACTGGGTATTCGGCTAGCAGCATTTCGAAGACAGGTATTTTCAGTCTATATTTACAATTGTCAAACCAAAGATTAGTCAACAGAATGCAAAGCTCTGCTGGAGAAAAAGAAAGAACTAATGCACACAGATATTGTCCTCCTGGTCTCCATAAGAGGCTGAACATTTCACTCGTCTTTAGATCTGGCGTTAGCCAAGACCTTTTGATTTTACTAAAATCATTTGTTAAACATACTTCTAGGGGCTTTCAGCAAGCCCTTTCCTTCCAGTGATATATGTAAGGAAATTACTCTTTTTAGGTTGAGCCTAGCGCAGCGCGCATGCACTGCTCTAGGAGAGGGCCTCTTGGAATCACTCTGGACTTTTCACACGCTCGTGCGGCTTTTTTTCGGCATTATTTCAATTGGGCTTTGCGTGCGTCTTTCCAAAAAGACAACACACAATTGGGCAAAGGCGGGTGCATGTCCCACCTTTCCCAGTAAATGTATCCGCCCACGGCCTACAGCTTGCGGGAGCGAGCAGCGGCGCCATCTGTTCGGGATCATGTTTCCAATTGCTTTTGTTTCTATTATAACCCCTGCCATTGTTTCCCTCCTCTTTCGATCTCTTCCCCTTGTGTTTATTTCATTATATGATTTCATTTCCTCCATCAAATATTTTCCTTGCTTTCTCTGTGTGTATGCATTAATTTATTCGCCCTTTATTTCATGTGTTATTATTCTTTGCATTAAGCGCTCTTTTCTGCCTGTCTGTACTCGTGCCGCAGTAGCCCGCTGCAGTACAACAAATGCAATAGGTGTCAGGTAATTTAAACCCGGAGTTGAGTTCGGCTTCCCCTTGAATCGTATCCCCTAACTCACCCCGAGAAAAGATCCGCTGCTTCGGCCTGACGCTGCTGCTCGGGGGGAGTTTCGTCTCCCAAAACAGCCGAACTTCAGGTTTTCGAAGGGGCTACAAGAATTGCGCAACACCGGGACTGTCTCACTCGTATGTTTTGCTCCAGCGCTGCATGTGGTAGCGCATTAAACCCAGTCCTACCGGCTATGCCAATGCTTGTTTGTATGCATTCTTTCGTATTATTCACGGGATGCGTTTAGACAGGGAACGACAACAACTTTCACCTTGCTTGTTAGAGTATCATGTGACTGTCACTGAACTGTGTAAAACGCCGGCCACTTCCTGGTTTCAGAAGCCGTGCGGTGCGGCTGGAAGATGGCTGGGTTTCTGTGCCTCTGCATGATTTTGGCGTTGGCTGTTTCTCCATTTACAGGTAACACGTTCATCCATTTTCTGTTCAGTAATGTTGAGCAATGTACAAATATTTCGTAAAGCCATGTTGCACAAGTTGGCTGGTTGTATAACCGTTTTCCTCGGGTCACTGCTGGTGTTTCAAATCGTTTTCTCATTTCAGTTCACACGTAGCTGCCAAAGTTTGAGATTGCTAATGTGTGGCATTTTCATAGTTGCGGTGTATTTATGAGTGAAATTCCACGACCAATGTGTGACACTTGAAGTGACACTTTCTCGCAAGTAAAATCAAGCAATAAAGTCCATGGAAACAGATAAATACCAGAAGCTACACCCAGGGCTTTAAGTGGGATGAAAAAACTGGGGGGGGTCTCTCAAAGGGGCGTGGCTTAAAAACACGTAAGCTAAAAATCTGTGCTTAGCATAGTGTGCCGCCCGACTTGTATTTTGCCGTTTCTGTTGTTGCATCCAGATATATGACGGCACAGCAGCCAGGGTAATATGCTTAATGCTAAACACATACGCAGGGTAATACGTTGCATGTCTAAACACTTATAACGCCCCAAAGGCGAGACCTATTGGCTATGCCAATGCTTGTTTTTATGGTCACCCCCAAGTTTTTGAACTGATGCTGGTTTCTCAACTGAGTGCACTGAGGCCTGCTAACCAGACCTCAGTGCCTGGACTCTAAATGGTGTATGTTGCATTGGCTTATACCCAAATGGCATAAGCTAATTTACCTATAAGTCCCTAATATATGGTACCAAAGGTACCCATGGCATGTAGGTTAGAGGGTCACACCAGGGATTGCAGCACATGTTGTGCCACCATGAGTGTGACACTGGTCTCCCAGTCCACCACTGCTGACTGAAAGATCTATTTTTAAATCCTTGCCCAACTTTGCACGGAGAAGCTTTGCTTTGCCATTGATTTAAATGACAATGTGTGTAAGTCACCCCTATGTCAGGCCTACCAAGCCCTAAGGCAGTGTGCAGCATATTCCACAGGCAGGACACATATTTTACATGACCTGACAGTAAAAAGCTGTTGTTTCTACTGAGAAAAGACCTGGTCACCCAATTTACAAGAACAGAGTTACACGTTAACCTCTCGGCGGTGCTAAATCTGGAACAGTGCGACTAAAGTTGATACTCCAAGGTATCAAACAACTCATTGTATTAAGCCCGACTTTATACTCAAATTGGAATTAATGTAACTTGTTGCAGTTTGCAACTTTAACAAAGTTGCCACTTGGTTGCCTTTAGTCTTGTGCGCTCTCAACGGTTATACATGAGGGTTTGTCTCAGAGACAACTTTCTGCACTCCTGGGGAGAAGTACTAAGGACTCCCAAGAAAGGATACAATAGAAGCTTATACAGGAGAGTGTTATCTCACTCCTGCAGGAAGTCACACGGGTGTTAGCCCAAAAGGCGATCTTCAAAGGAGAAGCTGCCTTTGAAGGGTAAATGGGAATCCCTTGGGAGAGTTGCCAAACTGGTTTTCTAGGGGCGTGAAGTCCCCTTGGTAGCCATACCTCTGGGTTGGGTTAGGGAGCTCTGGATGCCAAGCGACGGGTATTGCCATGTTGGAAGTAGGCAGAATGGAGCATCTTGGCATAGCCAGATGCCACACTTAGCAGGTAGTGGTCATCAGATGGAAGGGAACTTGGGAGCCTATTGGCTACCAACAGTATTCTATTCCGAGTGCATTTTCTTATCATAAAAGGGCACCCCTGACACCTCGAACTCAGATCTTAAATGGACTGGAAGATGGGCCGAAGAAAAACTGCTCCTGCTGCACTAAGGGGCCGGCAAAGGGAGGCTGCACCAGCTTGCACTGCACCTGCTGAACCTCGTGGCTAGCAAAGGAGAAGGGTCTGTTCCTGCGGTGTCCTGCTCAATGAGAAGTCCTCTCTGGAGCCCAGCCGAAGCAAGAGACTCCAAGGTTCAGTTGGATAACCTCCTGTTCGCAGTACAGGGCCACAACAGCTGAAGAACCCCGCTGGGGCGAATTGGTAGCCAAATCTTCAAGCCGCTTCTAGCTGCCATGCGGCACCAGAGACCAGGACAACAACGCTCAAAGTTGCCCCGGCCCAGAGTCTGCTGAACCCGGGAGAGTCTGAGTGCAGCTTGGTCTTCCAGCAGGCAAGCTACCACTACAGGAAGGATTCTCCTGTGACCCAGATACCGGGCAACCAATAGTCCAGTGGCAACTGGACTTCTGCCAGGCTCAAGAGGACTTAGAGGGACATCGACCCTGTGGCCAGGACTGCCTCATGAGCCTATAGGCCGAAGAGTAACCGCGGGAAGACTACCGTCAACCACATCGCATCCACAACATCCTTAGAACAGCCTCAACATTTTGTATCCTTTGCATAAGGACCACTTCCATAGCAGTATATAGTAAGGAGATAAAGTGCATGAAACTGACTGAAGACTGCTTCTTCTCAGAGATAACTGCTTCTGAGGACCTTGCTGATCCCCCTAACTGTCGGATTTGGTTGCCTAAAGTAACTCTAACCAACCACAATACAACAAAAAAATATTCTAAGTATCAATTTTGTTGAATTTGCCAATGCTTGACCCTAGTTGAGTAGAAAGTGCATGTTCACTGCACCTTGTCAAATCTATGTCTCCAGAACCCTCTGGTGGATCTTTTTTATTGTGATATCTAAAAATACATAAAAATACAGTATTTTTATACAGTGGTGCCAGATTTCTTGAGTTTTTCAGTTATGTCTTGTTCAATTGTTTTGGTGCGGTTTAAATGCTTTACACTTGTTCCTTTGTGTAAGCCTTGCAGCTCAGAGCCACAGTTACCCAGAGCTGAACTAGAGGGTTTAACAAACGAAACATACTCGGCCTAAAGGGGTTGGTAAGTGTATTACACAGTGAGGTCACACAAACACACCATACAGTATACCCCATTTCCCTGCATACTACACAATAGGGAACTGGGTCATTCTACTTCAGGCTTTGGCCAACTTCACTATGAGTGGCAGAATTCTGCTCTTTCACAAGTTGCACATCTGCACACAAAGCAGCTTCCTTCAGAGTCAGTGATTACTATTTCAAAGTGTTTTTTTGAGATAACATATTTCTGTTTTTACCGATTTTTTAGATTGATGAAAGCCCAACAGCTTGTCCAAAACGTCTGGCAAAAAACACGACAAAATAAGCACTGAGTAAGCCAATAGAAAGTCAGCTAACAGAACTGTTGGCTTTGCCAATGCCTGTTTGTTGCTTTAACGTGCTCTGCATGGCGAATAAAAATAATAGGACTCCTTAAGTAACAATTTTTCTTAATATGGTTCCTCTCGAACTTTTCCACAGCCAGTGTTTACATTTTCAAAGAGGCACAAGAAGTCCAATAGAGAACATTACTGTAGAGGAATGTGAGAAAATACCATTTATTTATGGAGTTTTAAATTACAAGGACATGGCCCGGGGGCGTTAGGACACTTTACCTAGATTATGTGAACGTTTCATGACAAAATGAGTCACCACAGCAATAACGAGGAGATCTGCAGATACACAAAATACATCACATAAAGGAGGAGCATGCAAAAATGCAAGACATTAATAAGATGAAATGTCTAAAAAAAAAACAAGCATTGGCATAGCCAATAGGTCTCGCTTTTGGGACCTTATAAGTATTTAGTTATGCAGCACAATATCCTTGGTGCAACAACATGAACCGTTGCATGGCTAAACACTTATGTCCCAAAAGCGAGACCTATTGGCTATGCCAATGCTTGTTTTACAAGTTAAAAACCGACCTCATTTGCAAATACTGGCCACTTTTTTTAGCTATCTGGTTCGCTAATGTTGCCAAGTTTACTATGGTGCCCGGGCCTATGTTTTTTGTCCCAGTCCCACACTAGAAGTAGCAGAATTTAAATCAACATTGGGTTAGCAGTCCAGCAGTAATGAGTGACACACGCAGTTTAGTCCAGGAGGCTCGTGTCGTAGTGAAGTAGGGTTGTGTGGATTCTGAGCGCACTTGCAGGTAAGGCGGCACAGGGGCCAAACGTTTAGTAATCAATGTACGTACTGTTAGTTTTTTCGCACGTCCCGATTAAATCTTGATTTGCCATCCCTATATTCTCGCAGGGACAAGCAGTATGAGTGTAGGTCTGCAGGATTAGCCTGGGAAAGTTTTCGAACATTTTTTCCAATGATAACTTTTGTCAGGGCTTATATTGTTTCGAAAATTGTTTGTAAAGCAATTCATAATTTTTTAACGTCTTGGCAAGAGTCCTCATTGTGGCGGTCCGTTCTTGTTTCCATGTTCTTTATTGCAGTATGGAAAATAAAACTTTACCCCCAAGTTACACTGTGTCCTTTTGCAAAAGTACATTTCACACTAAAACTTTAAATCCCCATCTCCTCTTCCAGCTGATTATTCAAAATGCGTCCGATACGTTATCAGTGTTAATTGTTCATGTTGGCTGAACTTGTCAACAAAAGAACTTCAGATGATAAGTAGCTGCAGATAACTGTAACCTACCAACCCTTTTCCCAGCCAACACCCCCTGGGAAATTCACGTCTAGGGTCTCATTACCATCTTCAGCCCCCAATTATATTTTACATCTTGAATTAGGGCTCCCCTACTTGTCCGACTCTATTAGACTGGCGCCGATCCTGCTGTGGCTCTCTATTTGGTGAAGGTCGACGGTTAACCTAACCAAACGTATAATTGGTGATTGCGTGAAGCTGGATGGTCGCAGCAGGATCGGATGGCTCAGATACGTGGAAACAGAACTCTCCGCTATTGGGCAGATAGACCTGTATAGAGACCCTGCTTCTTGCAGAAAGGTCCCCAAACAGAAAATAATCGAGCTATTTATGCAGAGGGCCAGCTATGTTCGTAAGGAAAAGAACTGCCAGCTGAAATCATTCACAGCATATGCCCTCGTTCTGCTAACATCTGGGGAAGCCTACTCTTACCTTTCACGTATCACAACAGCTCACCATAGATTTATTTTGTTATATTTCCGTCTGAACTTCATTCCACTGATGCTTGGGTTTCCAGAGAGGAGGTTTAAGTATGCTGACCTAAGTCTTTGCCCCTGTGACAATTCCTCGCCTCAGACCGATTTACACCTGGTACTGTTTTGTAAGTTTTACCAAAGTGAAAGAGAAGCGTTTATCCTCCCTATTTTAAGATGTCATAATTATAAACAATGTAGGGTGGCACTGTACTTTTTAAAGTCCTTACCCAATCCTTATGTATGCTTCTCGGTCGCATCATTTTTATGGGCTTGTAGAAGAAAAAGAAAGTCGTTGGGTTCGCTGTTTTAATGTACCATAAGATGCATCTAAACTCAAGTATGATTTTAAACTGTTTTTTATGGTTTTTATAATACCTGTGTGTCATGATGATGAAATTGTGCTTTTATGATCTATTTGTAAACAGATCGAATAAAGATTTTAAAGTTAAAAGTTAAAGGCTTAAGTATTAAGTATTAATACTGAACATGCAAGGCACATGCTACGGAAGGCCAGAGATTGACCAACTTGTTTACAGCAATAAATAGTGCGTTTTACCAGGCTCGTCAAAGGCTCTTAGACAAAGCTAGCGTTGTGGTTAAGAGGTTCTGAGCTTTTATTACCATATCTGCAGCCGTTAAAGAGTTGAAAAGTCCCCCTACAGAATAAACAGCACTGGGTAAAGCGGCCCTCCCATTCGTCAGTTCATCAGGGCATGTTATTCAGGTGTGCTCACGTTATGTGACATTGTCCGGCCTCCGCTCGAGTGCAGAGCTCTAACACTTAGGTTCCTAAGAGGGCACGGCTCTGGTCCCCTAGAGGGGCGTGTTCAAGTCTCACTGGCCGACCAGATCTATCCAGGGGGTGGAATACAAGCGCCCGCAGAGGCCCTTCTCCCTCGTGCTGCACGTTTCATTTCACATCGAACTACGAACGGGAAGCTGTGACTTAAGAGAAAACCTATTCTGCTCGACGCGCAGCCTCGAACACCTTAGCTCCCATAAATGTGCCGCACCCCCTTCCCTGCTCTCTCCAGCCGGAAAACCACCCACGCGCTGTCTAGGAACGGAACTGGGCTTTAAACGTTTGAACATCCAGCAAAGATTCCGCAATTCCCCAGAAGGTTGTTACGTACGGTAAGTGTTAGAAAACTTGAATCCAATAGAAGCTGCCGTTCTGTGGCAGTAGGACGGCCTTTTGTAATAAAAACCTACGAACTCTCTTCTCAACCACCCCTTACGTCTTCCCCGTGTGGCTTCCAATCACGGTGTGATGTCACATCCTGTTTGAATTTCTAGGAGCAATCACCTGTCTACACACAGCAGCAGGTCCCTGTGCTCCTTGGGGAGGGGTGGGGGTTGGGCGGAAGCGGATAACAAACCACTTCACCTGCCATTCAGATGAGCTGTCAGTCAACACTCCGAGAGATGGGAACCTGCTGGCTGGCTCTTCCCACGCAAACACTCTGAACTATGGTTTATCAAGAGGACTAACGTTGAAAGGTGCACTGAATTTACGACAGAAAACGCCGAGTAGATTGCACGTAAGGATTACCCGAAAAACAGCCACGCGCCATACACACAACGGAGTGCTTTAGTAAAGCAAACACAAGTGACAGCCAATTTACCTTACACATACACAGCCACGCTGCCATTTAGGGAAATACCGTACTCATTGTTTAAATTGGCACTATTGGTAAGTTTACACAAAATGGCCAAATACTATTAAGCAAACAAACAGGGTTTCCCGATGCCCAATTCTCCAGTTATAGCATCGTTCACACGTTTCTTCTCACACCGAAAGCCAGAAGATGCAGTTTCTTCCATTTCCTGCAGGTGGCTCTATCATCAAAATCTATATAGCAACAAGAGAGGAGCGGGGACGAGAGGAGCGGGGGCAAGGGCGAGCGAGCACGGCAGCCTGCTCAGCTGACCAGACGCTCGTGCGTCATGGCCTTTTCCCGGCATGTGTTTCCAATTATCGCGCCCGCGTCTGGGCACGATAATGGGAAACACATGTCTGCGGCGCGCGTAACCGCCCGAAAAAGGCCACGACGCACGAGCGTCTGGTCAGCTTTTCAAACCCCCTTACATAAAGTCTTCGCCTAGCAGCGCTTGCGCGCTACTCGAGGCTCGACCTAAAAAACCAGCATCCGGTTCCAGTAAGGAACGCACACAATATAAAGTGTACCTGTTAATTAGAAGCCATGGAAAGGTGATGGCATTGGGACACTGACAATTTCAATGCATCCTAGGGTTGCAACGATGGGATAGGGAAGTAGTAAGGTTGATGAAAGGGGAAATTCAAGTAAAGTATGGGGGAGAGAATGGGCAGAGTTGATCAAGCCAGGCTTGAACTGGTAGGTGCAAGTGTAATGACAGAAGAATAATTGTTTAAAGAACTGAGTTTCAAATTCCGATCTGTACTCCAGTCTTGAATATTTTGTGGAATGCGCACAAGTAGTACGGCTTCATTGGGCACGGAAACTCCAAGACTCCAAGTGGTTATGCAGAAAGATTGAAAACAACTGGGGCAACCAGAATAGAACCTAGAGGGACCCATTGTATGACAGCAACAAAAGTAGAAAAGCTGGTGTTAATTTTAATCATTAGGGACCAACAAGGCGATAAAGAGGCAACCACTTGAGGACAACACGAGTAGTGCCCATCCATTACTTAAAAGCGTTAGGAGTATAGAACAGTTCACAATATTGAATGTGGTCGATAAGAAGACGGGAAAAGCCAGAATCGAGCGTACAAAGTACATCATCAAGTAGTTGGAACATGGCGTTTTCATCCTGCACGCTTGTCTGCAACCCGGACAACATCAAAAAGGTTTATATGTAATAAATGTAGCATGATTTGTGTTACAACACAACTCTTAATATTGTTAGAAAGAAAGGGAGGACCTGAGATTGAACAAAAGTGTTTGAGATCACCGGCATCCCCTGTACAACAAGAGATTTAAACTAGATCCTGGAATATTACGCTTGCGTACCTCATAAATCACAATACCAGCAACAATACCCAGCAACACCTGAATCCCTTACTCGGATATCTCCATAAGGATTCGGTATATGAATGCTGCAAGTAAACAGAATAAGGCATCCAATCCATACTTGTTTGCATATCTGTGGCTCTGTATTAACAGAGGTAATATCAAATGGAGAGGAACAGTTAGGTGCTAGAATTGCACCCTAAACGATGAACCCGCTTCAACCTCTGCACCCCTGTGGAACAGACAGAGACAAAACTGCACTGTAATAAGCACTCCTTACCTCTGTCTGATGGCTGATCAAGGCACATGTGGATCAACTGGCCTGCTAAAAGAGGTCAATGCAAAAGGGGAATTAACATGACTGGACTTCATTTTCAAATCACCTATGTACATATGAGGGTCTACAGAACAAAGGAACGCAGCATCTAGCCATTTTGAGAGCAAAACACTCATAGGAAAATGTGACACGGCTTGAAAAAAAACAGGGGAAACTCAACCACAGTTTAGAACAAAATTGCACAGGAATTCAGAGACGAATGAGTAGTGTAAAATAGCAGGGCGCAAGACATTTTTCAGAATAAAAGTAATACAAAAAACTCACTGAGGAAGATACACCACATCACGAACAAGCTAGTGTTCTGGGGTCATCCTTCATGCTTGGAAAGGACACCTTTCGATGCAGCTAGAACATACAGCATGGCATAAGTGACTCTACTCACTAGGATGTAGGTATACAAGGGTCCGTTCTACGTATAACAGTAGTAATTCTGGTAGAGCAGATTTAAAGAAAATCTCCTCAGACAGAGTGCCAATGAAGTCACGCAACTTGACGTCAGAACATAACACATTGCTTGGTCAAAAAAATACCAGTCACACAGGCCAAGAGAAATGTACAAGTATAGCATGTGTATCTTGTTCGCTCACCTTAGCCTGACCACCATGCTCGCTTCGCTATGTCTATTCCCATCTTGAGGACTTCCTTGGTGTACACAGGATTAATATGTCTTTCCTTCATGATGTCAATAAACACATCATAGAGTGTAGTACAAATACTTTCACATGTCCACTACAGATAAGGTGAGCATGGCTTGAGAGTAACTGGGAGCTTCTGCCTCAAACTACTAAGGGAGCCAAGCGGGATGAGTGTGCTGGCAAGCAGAGTGAAGCAAGGCATGCAGAAAGTCAACACTCTAGGTTGCCGAGGTTTACTTCTCTGTTGTGACATCGCCCAAAATAGACAGAATAAAAATCTAAGAACAGAAACATTTCCTTAGCAGAGCCAGTCCTGGTAAAAACCCTGCTGAGCACCTTAGCTCCAGTTTCATGGATTTTGTCAATTTTATGGAACTCCGGGATTGTTTCAGTTCCGTGAAATTATTCAGTCTCCATGAAAAAATGATCGATTTTTTTCTGTCTGAGCAAGATAAATAATGCTTACATAAAAGTTACACTGAATTATCTGACTGTGGCTTAAGACGATGGAATGCACAGTTTCTTGTGCTGCATCTAGTCTAAAAACGTGAAAACATTTTCAGTATAAAATTGCCTTTAATTTGTAAGATTTGGCCACAATTCGGGCCCTTTTAGTACCAACACATCTAGGTCCTGAAACTATTCTGATGTGGCATGAGCTGGGCCTCTGGTACTAAACGAACGATACTACTTCCTCTATCAAAGTGTTAGATTGTAAAACCACAGGTTTGACTATTAAAGGCCGCTACCTTGTCTACAGGGTTGCAAGTTACAGGTAGAGACATACTTTGGGAGTAAACTGAGCTACTCCTACACACCACACTGCCAGCACATAGTTCGCTTACTCAAACAAATAAGATATCGGAAACAGGGATGCAACACCCATTTCTCGTCACAACAACCATAGAGGAAAGGACACTTTTCACACAAAATAAACAGATCTTGTAGGAAATCTGCCTTTTCTGCATGGTCACTCCAGATTTTTCGCCTTTTGCCAGACCCTATGTTTTTGCTGGCTTTAGAATTCTGTGTACTTTCCCCCTGCTAACCATAAAGTACCTTGCTCCCCCTTTAAACATGGTTGATTTTGCATATTCCTAATTGTCATATCTGACTTGCCTATAAGTCCCTAGTACATAGTACTAAGTGTACCCAGGTCCTGGAAGATAAATGTTACTATATGACTACAGCAAATATTGTGCCATCTACTAAAGTGGCAATGCAAACACGGCTTCAGGCCTACCTTTTTAGCCCGACTGCAGCAGTGTAAAAACCACAATACGACCTGTCAAAATAAACGCTTTTGACAAGTAAAAACCATCCTTTTAAATATTAATATGTCACCCCTATTTATGCCATGAAGCCCACAAGGCAAGGTGCATGTTATTAAAAAGTTAAAAATGTAGAAATGTAATGTTAACTTATCCTTACTATGACTAGCACCCAAACGCTATTGTCACTGTGACAGGCCTTGCAGTCCTATGGAGGACACCAGAGTACAGATTAAAATATTAATACTGTATCTCAGGAACGGGACTAGCCAAAAAATAATGAAACTATTTTTAATAGTTATTAAAAATCCAATTCAATGATTCAGTTGGAAGTGAAGTTTTAATAAATATTAAGCAAAATGAATTTTTAGAAAGTTACCTTTACTGTGACTGAAGTGCCTGGAGGCTAATTTGCATTGGCTCGCCAGTTTCTCCCGACTATTAATTAGCCTTAAATAGGTGTGAAATGCCTCCCAGGAGCAAGCAATGAGCTGACATGAATGGGCAGAGAGGACTCCTCAAAGCTCCACAGAATATGCGGGGTAGGGGGGCTATGTGCATCCTTTTTTAAACTACAGTGTTAAATCCTGCTTGAGTGTCAAATGCTGCTTGACAGGTCAGCTGGGTTCGATAGAACACAAGCAGCACACTTGAAAGGGGCGATAACAGGATGTCAACATAATTCTTGTGGATTCACTGGTTAATAAAGGACCCAGCTTTTGTCGAGCCAGACTTCTGTATCTGGGTTTACTGTGGGTACAGTGACTGCCTCAAACTGGATGTTAACGTTAGATGTGAGAAGACACTAGGATTATTATAGCACACACCCCCACCCCCCACATTTTTTATTCCTGATAATGCACAAAGTGGTTAGGGTAGGCCACGGAAACTTTTACCTCATTAGTTTGGGAGTGCTCAGGAATCATTCCTACCCGACAGGCATAAATGTAGCACCTCCAGGCACCCCCTTCAGAACACTTTCAGGACCAGAGTATAACAGAAGAAGACTGGTCCTACTCTCCGTGGCCCGAGAGGAGCCCTGAAAAACTGGACCTGCTCCCTCTTGTACCTAGTACAAAGAAGTGGACTCAAATGATCAGAAGGCTGAACCTCTGTTCAAGCTACAGGTATACAACAAACTACAAGAGGCATTTTCCTTGAAGTACCCAGTTGACCAGTATCAATTGGACATGGACTGGACCCTGCTGTTGGCCTCTGACTAACTGACACCCTGTGAGTTTTCTACGTGTCTCCCTCAGTTCCTGAGGGGCTTTAGAGGTGTACTCCTGTTGTGTATTGGAATTTGATGGACTAGGGCAGAAGGTAAAATCTTTAAGCAGGACAAATCTGGTTGGTGTATCTGACTCGTGCCCCATAGCAGTCAGCCTCAAATTGTGCCTAGGTCCTGGTCTACTGTGACTACAAATTGGATCTTCGTGCTTTTTGGTGCCATTTCTACTGAAATCTTAAACAAAATTATATCTCTAGTTTCCCCAACTGGATTTTTGTCTTTTTGTTTATTAAAATGTACTCTATTTTTCTAATTTGGTTTGGGATTTTTATTGTTTTGCATTTTGACTATTACTATTTTGGTACTGCATAAATACTTTACACATTGCCCTAAATGAAGCTTGTCTGCTCAGTGCCATAACTACCAGGTGGCTGAGCTTGGGTTAATTTAGTGACTTTGAGGGTTCACCGTGGCCAGTAGAAACAAGAAGCGTATTCAAATTCATAAAGTGATGTATCAAGAGACAGCAAATTACCTGACAGACAAACTTGCCATTTACAAACTTTCTGGTCACTGACTAAGCAGACACTGTTCACCTGGAAACCCCTCAAATAAAAAAGCTCAAACTCTGAAGCAATCTTACTATGTAAGTGCTGCCTAAATTTGAAACTCCATGCCTCCAACTATAAGGCCAAATCCTTCATATGAAAAATGTAAGATAGAACGTACAGACCTATTCTTCCAGCGCCACTTACAACTAAGACCTGGCCCATGTAAACCCCATCAGATTCCATGGTCTGTTCTTTTAGCTGTAGAATCCACCATACTATCTGTAAATAGTATAACGTATATTCTTGCCTGTTTAAGTAGATCATGCATTACACTTTACATTGCAACTATCTTCTATGCTTTTGCTTATGCTCTTAGGTGACGCAGCGTACTGCTCTGTAGGTCTGGTTCACACCAAGATTGCAAATAGGTAAACAAACATAAAAATATACTTCATAGAGCTACAAAGACTGTACATTTCCATTCTGCACGACTGAAACCGACGAAAGTATTTCGGGCAAGCTATACCCACACATAACATTACAACCACTTACACTTCAGGGATCACTATATACCTTGACAGTGCAAAGTATTCCACACAGAACAGTTACCTACGTAGACCAGAAAAGCACCACTCAGTGTGGAGAAGTATAAAGCCACTCTGAGAAAACAACCCAGCCTTTCATGTAAGTCATTACAACACTTATTCCAAATATACATTAGAAGACAATCTTACCCCTGAATACTCTCTAAACTCAGCAAGTGCATCATTCAGCTCAATATGCACAACAGAGAAACCTCACAATCACTCACACCACATCATGAAAAAATATACACTAAAGAGGTACCGATCTCACAATGGGTAGCCACACACATGCAGATACTACAATACCAATAAGACAAGTGCATGCATCTAGTAAAGGACTGATAGCATGCCAGAAGAGAGTCCGGTTTCTGAAGCCCTATAACTTTTCTCCTGGTGCCAGTAACCCAATCAAGTGCCCAGCTATAAATTTCTTTGCACACTTTTTGCCTCTAAGCAGTATTTAGATGTCTGTTAGAAACGACAGCGGAGAGCCAGTCAATGGAGAACAAGTCTCTCTCTTCTATTTTTTCTTCACTCAGGAGTTCTAAGATGGCACTTAGAAACATAAAAATTAACTTAAGAATTTCAAATCACTTGAAAAAAATTATTTGATTTCACAGGCCTTCAATAGATAATAGATTCTCATCCTCGTCACTAGTCTTATAAGGGAAAAAATATAGGTTGGTGGACTTTCTGTATCTTTGCTGCAGAGCTATACTCTACTGGAAACAGCACATACAGATCAGAAGCTCACCCGCCTGCAGGAGCCCAAAATTTACCTACACAACACCTATACCTGCCTCACTAGATTGCTCACCCCAGGCCAGGGTTTAACTCAAAATATGATATTTTGTGTAAGGCTCAAGTCAGAAAATGTTCCCACCGCGAAGAAAATCTGAAAATTACCCTTTGTGGTCTGACCCCGTTTCACCTACAAACATTCAGTTGAATCCATTGCTCAAACACGGTCATCTTTTCTCCTACAACTGTAACATTTTTCTACCTATCCATCTCTTCTGAATAAGTTCTGTGCCTTGGACTGTGAAATGCCGCAGCGTGGTGTTTCTTCCCATCTTCTTATATGCAGAGCCCGACTGACTACAAGAACGGGATATGCTGTGAAATTAAAAAGTGAACAACAAAAAAACAACAAACATTCAGGAGAGTCGAACCATTATAGGATATTTTTAATAGCTAAACTGATTTTCTTTTTCTTTGTCCATGTATTTATACAGTACTTCTACATTAGATGTACTGGTCTCCAAGTGCTTGCAGGTTATCAAATAAAAGCACCATTATTGCTTCCTTATAACCTCTTCAAGAAGGAAAATAAAAGCTCACTAAAGGCACAGCTTGATTTTTTTCTTGCTCCTTCTCAGCTAGTATAGATGAATCGTTACGCCATTAAGACAACCACATCTCCCGTTCAGAAATGATAACATCAATATTCATGCCCCATAAAAACAAGACTCCCTGTGATGGCGATTTTATGGCTGAAATTCAACAACATTTAAGCCTGCTTATTGAACTTATTGCTTCCTCAAGTCGATAGGGCGACAACACAGATTTCCTTGGCTCCATTTGATGTTAATGAAGCCGTAATTTCAGTTTTGATCATGAAAGCTAACAAGGCCTCTTTGTGTTTATCATATCACATTATAAGCCTATTAAACATTTATTCCCAAATCCTATAATGGGCATGAATCTACATGAAACTGTGTTTTTGACACCTATTGGATAAACCAGAGGGGATGATTAGTGGTTTCCTGCTGAGCATAACCTGATAGCATTGCATCAGGTACCTTCTGATCACGCCATGTTCAGTTCAACAGGGCAGTCCTTATGCTGGACTTGCAGAAAGTGTTCAATATAATAACACTGGGATATCAATGGGGTTTTCTAGAGGGGATATGGGCTAAATTTCCATACTCTGTCAACATAGGTAGTTTTAAAATGAAATGTAATGTGTAGAGTTAATTGATTTAGTCAAGGGGAATATGGCCAGAAGTTCCATGTTGTATCTTCCATTTGTTGCTGTAGTGGAATCCACGACTTTTTATGTATGGTACATAGAACTTGTGCAGGCATACGTGAAATCCACACAGAAGATTGACAACTGCGCAAGGTGTTTTCCATTTAGATCCTGAGCTTTTAGAGCCAATGAGTGAAATTAAGACGGTGTTGATAAGTTTATCAGTGGGATGGGAAGCAATGAGTACTGGTAAGACGCTATGATATTTTTCTACAACCACTTCAAGAAAACAAATCGAGTAATTGGTCAGAGTTAACAAGGCAACCTTGGCCAAGTCACCTCTATTAATTTTCAGCCTATCCAACCTGTCAGACAGAGAGTACCTGGTCTGGGAACACATTTGCAGGCAATGATAATGCCCTATATTTGAGAATGCTTCATGGATCTCGTTTTTCAGCTACATAAAGAAACAGGTTACACAAATTAAAGTGGTGCACAACTCACCATTTATAGGAAGAGACACTCTGGAATCAACAGAGGACTCAGTGTGGTGCACCAAATAGTCAAGAATATTCCATAATTGTCTAACTTGATTTATTTCATCATATAAAGAAAATAAAGCCGTGAAGTGGTGCATTTTCAAGGGTATGGTGCTACAAAGGTATGGTGGCATATTCAAGGACCAGCATATGTTTTGATTACAAGAAGCTTCATAATTAGGCATAGGGTGCTATAACAGTACAGTAATATCATTAAAGAGTTGTGTATATGCTAATTAAGAAATAAGTGTATATTCAAGAGAAGGCCTACTGTTGTGAACCTCTATATCTAACATAAAACATAAGTTACAGCTAACAATATTCTACCTTTGTAAAAAAGGTAAAAACACACAAATGACTATCACCATACTACAAAAATGGATGCGATGGGCTCAAGCAAAGGATACAATAAAAATACTGGAGCAGCATAACTTTGTATCACATAGAGAAAAAGACCTGATAAATATTAAATTCCACCGCACAGTGATTTTCAATCGTCCTGTAGCTGACATCACAAAATATTTTGGGTTAAGAAAAACAGGAAGCGTTGGTGCAGTATCATACAGCTAAACACGATGTCGAAGTGCTGTCAACCCAGGGTTCAACATGCCCATCAAACCGGCCACCAGAGGACTCTGCATTTTTCCAGTAAACCATACCATTTAAAAACCACTGTCCTAAGCGCCTTTCCTCTAAACAATCCAGAAATCAGGACAAGGGTTGAGGTCACATAACTTCTCTCTAACTAGCCAACCAAACAATTCCCCAACAGCTTTTCCACCCAGGCAACCATTATGACAACAGTTTGTTGTTCCCCTATCAGTCTCCCCACAAGCTCAAGTTCAATAGAAGGTCACAACCTTCCCATTAAATCAAGGGGGTCCCTATGTGAGGGAAACATTGTTACTTCTAACAAACTAAAAGTTTCCCCAAATTAATGAATTGATAGTGGAGTAATCCTTATGTCACCTGGCTGTTGAGATCTAGACAACTTAAATAATCAATGGAAAAAGAAATCCTAAAGTTATTTGTATGGAAGGTGCACTGTAGAAATACTAAAATAAATACCTTAATACAGTGTGTATATATATATATATATATATATATATATATATATATATATATATATATATACACATATATACACACAAAAAACGTGATAGAATAACCAAGATAACAAAGTTATGTTTCAAAATATAACACAAACCTTTATTAAAAGCAACCAATCCCTACAAGGATCTATATAGTGAAACCGATTCCTCTACCATTGCCTTAACTTGGCAAGCCTACTACTCTTCCACTAAAATTACCATTCAAAACAAGAGCATATCACACAAATTAAACATAAATCAAATACATTCTGATGTTGTTAACTCAGTAGGATGGAATCTATAGGCTTCATACAAAGCAACTGTCTGGTGTAAATCATACCCAAAAAAGAACTTTCTTTCCCCATGATGAACACTAGTAGGATTGAATAGTAACTGCCTGTTATCGATTTGGGGAATTTCCTTTGGGAAACATTTCACAACCTTCCCTTTGCCAGCCAACCATAGAACTAGGCAGCTTTCCTCCTCACATACTTATAAACCCTGTGGGGATCCTCACACAGGTATTCTAGTAATGGCAGACAAAGGCAAGTGTGGGTTCTATTTGGTCGTGTCAGGGCCTGAGGGTTAGAATCACTCTTTCATGAATGTGAAGGCTTTACCATCATCACAAATTCCACTATGCCCTGTGAGCTCTAGAATCCCTCCAAATTCATGTGACTGGAGCTCCTCACCTCTTCTTCTCCCTCTCGGGTACACAGACAACCTTTTGTGTGATGTACTAGTCACACCAGACATAGTGAAAATGTAATTTAAGAAATTGCAGCCTTTATGACAAGGGTATTCATCTATCATTGAAAAAAATCTTCCTCTGGAAATTCAAAATCACTGAAGATGCCCCTAACAAATCCCTTTCGAAAGGATTCCTGACCCACCACATGTACTCAACATCAAACAAGCCTTCACCACACCTTGCATTACAAAATCCGCAGCATCTTCGCTCCCATTAAAAGCAATGAATGTCAGCAACTGTTTCTGCTAATTGGATCTAGGATTGATGATATCTCAATCTAACACTAAAAGTGGCAAAAATTACATCCGAAACCCAGCAGCTAATGAGGAAAACTGCGTGCACTGAACACAAACCTGAAGATTAGCGCTGAGGCTCGAGCCTTCCTGAAATTGCACTAATCAAAACAAAAGACTGCATAGTCAAGAATATAAACAGAGCAAACCCCAACTTTAAGACAACTTTGCAAACAAGCAGATACCTCATCACATGATTAATACTCACCTACTATAGTCGACTATCACAGAAGGGCTCAATAGAAGCAAAGCCCTCTATAAAACCATCAAACATTGTGGCAACACCTGATAGACAACTCAACAGACAAATGCAACACATGACATTCCAAATTGGACCTCCTCCAAAAAAGTAATACACAGTCGGATCTAACCAGTAAACTTGCCTCCATCATTGGCATCATATGGGAAGGTGATCTCTGTTCCTTCACTATCAAGAAAAGCCTTGCCAGAGAAGTGCTGCTACTACTTCTCAACATACTCAATGTCTCTCCACTCAACGTTGCATCTTCTGCACACATAACTTCACAAATCCTCCTCCTAAGTCAATGAATACCATGGCAATCTAAATCCCAGCCAGCCACACCACTACCCTTTCTTAAAAAGATCGCAAAAGCAGTCCCTCTGCAATTACACAATCAAATCAATGAAAATGTTAGCCATAACAACTGTCAAATAAGCTTCAGACCATGCTGCAATGATGAGACAGCTACTGTCCAAGCTGTAGAAGATGTCCTGTTGAATGGCAATAGGACCATTTGGTCCTACTTAATCAATTGGAAGCCTTCAATAAAGTCAATCACCACATCTTAGTAAACATCCTGTCAAGCCACATGTAAATCACCGACTATACATAACAGTAGGCAGTCCTGCTCCATCTCCGATCAACATTTTATCAAGACAGAACACTAGATCATACAAATGACTTTCCCCATTTGCAGTATTTCAAGGATCTATCCCCTAGAAGACTTGTTTACTGGCATCCAGGCTTTAATGTCTTTGACTGAAATCTTGAAAGAATTTAATTAATCTTCTTTACCAACAACTTTACCAGGTCTGGGATTAACTCAGAGATAAAGTTTGAGGACTTCACACTACAACTTACCACAAAAGTGAAGAACCATAGATTTAGTCATAGATACCTACCAGGTGGGCACACTGCCCCGTATCAAGTATCACTCCCTTGACAAGTCAAACCAAACCTCCCAGAAAATGACAGCAGTACAACCGTCCAAGCTAGGGTCATTACCCATCTGCATAATAGTAGTATGCACTACTTGATATCATTCCCAATATCCACCTGCTCCCATTAACCAAAGGAATGCCATCAAGGAGTGGGCAGGGGAGGTGACAAGGAGAGGGTTGGAGAGGAAAATTAAAATAAAACTAAAGGAGGGTGGGGGAGAGGGAAAAAGAAGCACAAAAGGAAGGGAGCAACATGAAGAGAGGGGAGGAGCACACCATCAAGAGAAAATCAATGCTGGGGCAAGTGGAGAAGCACAAGAGGGACTTACAACATGTATTGCATTGTAATTGCATTTATATAGCGCTTACTACCGCTGACAAGGCATTGAAGCGTTTTTCGGTGAGTAGCCCGCTACTCCGTAGCACGGGCAGAAGCACATGGCTGAGTTCTGAACCAATGGCAGTATACTCAGTTCACAGACAATTTCGTAGTTAAGTAAAAAAGTCACATTTGCAAAGTTTGGCCCAGACAGAATTAGCACTTGGCCAAAATCGTTCACTATGACCCATCTTGAAAATGCAGTGTGTTTCGTGCCGGACTCAAATAAATATGCTCTTGAAAGCTTCAGATACTTGCTTCTTCATAAAAAAAATGGTGGAGGATATTTTTATTGAGATCGTTATAAAAAGTATCCACCTCAAATTGTTGTAGTTGGGGATGCATGCGGAGACTATTATAACAGTTTTGGAAAAGCAAATGGGATAGGTCAGAGGGAACCTATCCCGAAGATTAATGCTCCGGTTGAGAGCTGCCATGGAGAACCACCTAAGCTTGCTTTCATATAGCTAAACTACAACCAAAATCGCTGGCAGGAATTTTGTGTTTATACAACATGCTTCGATTGCCAAAAGACTCAGATTCCTACACTAGTTAAAGAGCCTGCTCCTCTGCATTGGCATACATATCTCTGCTGACAGTCCTGTCACACAGTACAGCTTGATTGCTTGACAACAGTTCCCCCTTCTGTCTGCACCACAAAGCCTCATACTTTGGTGAAAAATAGATGTCATTGTTACTCTGCCAAACTTGTGCTGGGTGTAGTCATCACGTCCTGCCTGAAAATCTTCACAGAACATTGTCCTGACCTAAACAGTAATGTAATATCAAATGATATGCCCTTTCTTCAATCTGCTCCTCTTCTACCAAAGTGTTCATTGGGCATGTTACCATTACTTCTGCTAATGCAACTTTCCTCCTGCATAAGGCTTGAGAACATGTGTAGGCCTTTCATTGCTTTTCTTGTTGAGTAAAAATGATTGCACTGTATGCAACATTCACCAAGTTAGATCCACTCTTTATGCTGGAATGAAGATACACAGACATGAAATCACCCTGCCCTCTAATGGCAAAAGACTTGGAGTAATCCTCGACTCAAGAAGGACACTCCATTCCCAATTTAGGTCACTGGTCAGCCCCACCTCAGTCTCCACTGATGGCTGTCCCTTTTCATGCCTCCGAAGAAAATGTGGTAGAAGTTAGAAAAACCTTTAGCATCTATGACTATGCAAACTCCTTCAAACTGGACCCATCAAATTTTGAAATGCCAAATATCCTTGCACCAAGAGGCCATGAAGACCACTGCTACACCAATTGAAGGAAACTCCTGGAATCCATTCTCAATTTCTCTCTCCTTGAAGGCATGAAGGCAGGGGTAACATTCAAGACCCTCCAACTCACAAAGTAAACCTCTGAAAAAAGAGTCGGACAACTTCAATTACAGCAAAATTAATTAATGGGTGTGGATTCTGCCATCCCTCTGTGAAATCTTCTTCACATCCTCAAAACATGCTGCTCATCTAATCAAAGACACTGTTTCAGAGTTCAAGTTCTCCTAACTATGAAGTACGCCCCACCAAAGCTCCCAAACCAAGATAAGTAGCTGCCTTCAGAGAGAAAACAAGAAAACACTTTTTCTAGACACCATGGCTACTATTTCCTCAACAAGGATGCTCCTCAGCCAGATTACCAAGTGGCTGCAGGGCATTGAAGACCCCATATTCCCACCCAGTCTTCTATTTTACAAGTCACTGCAATCTTAAATGCAGTCTAATTGAACCAAATGAGGTGAACCTTGACGAAAACTCTCAAAAATCATTAAATTGGAGAATTAAAGTGCTGACCTCAAAATCTGACGAGTACAACTACTGATGAAGAAGAAGAGTCTAGATGGAAACACCCCTAGAGCTATAGACAACTCTCAAATAACTCATTCTTAAAAAATGGGGTCACTCAGATTTGCGATTTCCTGAAAGAAAATAATCTACTGTTGGACCATCAAACTGGGCTCTGTCCTGCAAGAGGCACCAAATATTCTTTGATTTCCACCTGGGGCCCCAATTGTGGACAGAAATGTAGTTGCTCCAGTTGTATTACTTGACCTGCCTGCCATGTTTGACAAAGTCCACTAGAGTAAATTGTCATCAAAAGAAACATCTTTGACTAGACTGCATTCTGCATCCTTGACTAGATTGCATGCTACATCTCTTACAAATCCAGTATCATTTCACTGCCACGTTTACCTCACTTCCTGTCAACTCCGACGAACCTAATCTCATCACTTCCTTTCATTGTATAGCACGTTTCCCTACTGAATCTTATCAAGTTCTTCAACCTAACGTGGTAGAACTAGACCAACGGCACTAAGTTCATCCTATAGCAGATAAACTTGAGGAACCGAAACATCTCAATAACAGACCACATTCTATAGCAAATTAATAATAAATACAGGAGGAATCATCTTAAACTCAACTTGTCCAAACTAGAGAACATAAGAATAATTAGCTTATAACTGGCTGGCCCCAGGAATTCTGCGCAACACCAGTGACATAACTGAGAAACATGGGAGTGATTATGGCCCCTAGCATATGGCTGGTTCCTCAAGAAAAATCAAGTGACTAGAAACATTTTCTGCATCATTTGTATTCTCCGATTAATCTTTCCTCATCCACATTTCCTTTAGAAGCTCCAGGCTACTTAAGCATTTTCCATGTCTCGCCTTGACTATGATAATAGACTCTACAAACTGACTTCAATCTTACTCTCTGAAGGCTGCAAGAAAACTAAAGTGCTTTATCAAAACATTGCATCTTCATCCACAGGACAACAGTTCCCCTCCAAGTGTTTTACTGATTATCCTTGGCTAGACACTCAGCCTTCAAGGTCTCCTGTAGTGCCCACGTAGACATCAAAGGCAAGAGTATTCTCTTCATCCATATAAAGCTGCAAGATATTCAAAGATATTCTTCTTTCTGGACTGGCACCTCAGCTGACTACTCTCCAGACAATCAGAAATGCATTGAGGAAACCTCCTTTTACGTTATGGCAGCAACTTATTTGAAATCTTTCTAAGGAAACGCAAGAAACATTCAAGAGCAATTGGAATTTAGGAGACAATAAAGAACCATCTCTTCTTTGATGAAGGGTCATACAGCCAACAGAGAGAACCACCAACCAACATTGTGAGGGTATGAATGACAGATCTCAGGCTCATACCCAAAACTGGAATAAACCACTCCCAGGGATGGAAGGCACAATCATATGTGCAACTACTTCTCGTGCTCCTTTGCTCAAATTCATGCATCAGTACAGCTATACGTTTGCAGCAACGCTATACGAGCTGCCTCTGCCATACAAATGGGCGCCATATTGGAAAGGGTCCCTTTCCAGTATTTTTATGTGTTTTAAGTGCTCACTCTTTATTCCTGTTTACTTTGATTTACCAGTATGACCCAGTGAGCAGGGATGCCTGTCCTCTGAGTCTGGGCTAGCTGGACCCTGGTTAGAAGCCCGTTTGTTTTGCCCAATTCGATTCCTGCCTCGCGCCGTCAGCATGTTGGAACACGCCCACTCGGCCCGTCTGGCCTCGCATGGGGGCTTATTTAAAGCCTGCTAAAGCGCATCTGCGCAACGGACGCGCGCTACGTTCAGCGCCAGACCCCCTGCATCTTTTAAGACCGAAACAAGGCTCACTAGAAGCTATACTGGGCCCGAGCTACACGCCTTAAATACCGGAGGTAAGGACCCAGCCTGCCTGTTTAACCCTCTACACGGTCATGGAGCAACCGCAAACTATTTGCCACAACTGTAGGGTATGTTTACCCAAGATTGATTATTTAGGAATCAAGCTCCAGACTCCTGCTAAATCTGTTAGTTGTGTTAAGTTAAATAATAAACCATTGCGATGCACCCTCTTAAACGCCATATCCCTAGTAAGACACAGTATGGAGTGTGCTGAATTTATTGAGCCATAAAATAAAGCTGCCTTTTGTTACTGAATCTTGGACTGATGAAGCAATGGGACCTGATCTAGTCAAAGCCATTCCACTCAGTTTCATCTGTCATACTCTGAATAGGGGAGAACGCAAAAAAGAGGTACGCAGTTCCTCAGTATGCAGGTAGTGTCCCAGGCACCCAGAAAGGAGGGGAAATCCTCCTTTTGGAACTAAGGCCCTCACACACCCAGCAAGCTAGGTGTCATGCTTCATCATATGGGTCTGCTCCTCGTCGGGTCGGCGCTGCAATACCCGACGGGCACCCATAAAGGGGCTCTTTGCCGGAGATCTTTTGTTCCTGCCGTAAGGGTGCCGTGGGTGTAAGGAACCTAGTGTGAGTGTAGATGTGCTGAAAGTGAATATAAAACAAGTGGGGATTCCTATGAGAGCAAATTTTATTCTAAATGGATCCCTACTTGATTAAAAATAGTGAGGAGAGGCGACTAACAAGCTACCAGGGTTCAAGAGGCGCTCTAATCCTTGATGGTCTACATGTTTCACGCCAGTGGCGTTTCTTCAGGACCGTGAGAAGTGACTATCTACAGTGAATGGGGTGTGCAGCATGCCCCATAGCTAAAATAAAAAGTAATAGTGTGAGGATGTTGCCTACTACTATAAGGATGAACAGGATACTACCTGTTATTACTGGGACGAACCTAATAAGTATCAGAATGACACCCCATCTGTTACAGCACTAAATAAAGACATCTGTAGTAGGATGTCCGCTTCCGCTGGAAGCCGCGCTAAACACCTACCCCTTCGTGCTGCAACCGGGATGGATGAATAGGCCCATCCGGGGGCCCTGCAGTCATCTGTCATAGCTCTCTGTCTGCCGTATTTGCAACAGTCTCTACTACCACTTGCGAAACCCTGTCCTTCTGTTGTCAACATTCCCACCATCACTCCTTTAAAGGAATATTACTCTACAGACCTCCAGGCCCACAAAATGCAAACATAGGCGCCCTGCTAGAGGATGGTCTCTGTGCAAACAACTTCACCATACTCAGTGATTTCAATTTTCATCTGGAATCCTCTAGGGATACAGACACAGCTGGCCTGCTGGATGTCATGAGCAGTACAGGATTAATACAAGGCCCTACTCCCGATGCAGGCAACACTCTGGACAGCATCTTTTCTAATCATCCGCACTTAGCCTATACAGGTTCACTGCCCCTTACATGGACTGACCACTCAGCGATCCTATTTGAACTGTCTTTCCCAGATCGGCAGCGTGACCATGATGCCCTTAAAAGTGCATTCACGTCGCAGGACTGGAATAAAATTAAGGGGCCTCTATTAGGAGACTCTCTCCTCCACCATGTCGCCTTTGCCCATTGACTTAGAGGCAGCCACAACATGGTTTACAGACTGGATCAAAGCAGCATGCAGGACTGTGGCACCTTAAAAAACAAAAAAACCTTAACATTCTCATCCAACAGCACCTTGGTACTCGGGTGAACTCCGGGAACAAAAACTCATTTGTAAACGCCAAGAACATCATTGGAGAAAGAGCTACAATTGCTCAGAAAAAGAGAAATATAAACAAAGTCTCATCTCATATAAGACTTTGTTAATTAAAACAAAAAAATTGTTTCTTGTCAATCAGATAATGATGGCCAAACACTCTACTAAAAAACTTTTCAGAACGGTATCCAGATTAGCCTCCCCTGCCCGCCAAAGATTGCAAGCAGCCAAATTTTATGCGATGAAATCGCATCTTTCTTTCTACATAAAGTTGAACAAATCTTTTCTACTTCAACCTTTGCTCGCTGGTCGAAAGAGAGGCCCTACCCACCTGGGGTAACCTAAATGAACATATTATCTTGGGTTCCTCGAAGCCTCTGGCTGCTTTATAAGAATTCACCCGCTTTCTCAAAAACAAACACTGGATTTACTTCTATCCGTTAGATCAGGCTCTCCTTTTGATCCCTGTCCGGTTTCAGTGATCAAACTGGCTTCTGCACCTATAGCAGAAATTCTTACCTCACTATTAAATGCCATGTTCAACTCTGGGCACTTCCCTAAAACATGGAAGAAGGCGTTGATTCTCCCTCTGCTGGAAAAAACAAAATCTTGACCTAAAAGATCCCAACAATTTTCGGTCTCTCTCTTGGCTTTCCCTCCAGGCAAAACTGATACAAAAAGGGCCATGAACTCGCAATTTACCCGTTTTTTACAGGAAAATCATATTCTGGACTCAACAGAATATGGCTTTAGGGAAGGCCTCAGCACAGAATCAGAGCTTATTAAGTCCACCGAATAAATTAGGGAGGCATTGGATGCTGGAGGCAATGCAGCATTGATAATGTTGGATCTCTCAGCAGCCTTTGACACAGTCCACCACGATCTCTTAAAGGACCGATTGTTGGCGTGCGGCATTCAGGGTATGGCCTGGAAACTACTGCGCTCCTTCCTCACAGATAGAAATCAAACAGTTGCCTTAGACATGTGTTACATTCCCTTATGTATTTCTGCTCTGTATCCCGTCTCCTGCTTTTCCCTGCCTGGAACATGGAACGCTGTACCTGCGTTGTACAACTTACGTTCCATGTTCCAGAGCTCGTGCAGGCAGTTACTGCTTAGCGTTATTCTATACAGATGTGCTGTGCCTCTTGTTACCATAAATCTTCATTTTTACTCACCGGCTGAAGTCTATTTCTTACAAATTTGGCGACGACTGGCTGGAGACTTCGTTTGCTGCAGATTCCCTGAGGCACAGGTGCTGCGACGTCTCCCGGACCCATTTTCCTCGTTCTTCATATCTCCGTGTATCGCTGCCTTCCTGTGTCCGGCACCTGAAATTCCTGCTTTCGGCCCTGAAAACCGCAGTTCGCTGGTTTCTTGGCTGCACCTTCATCTTCATTTTGGGGCTTTTCGTGATTTTTCAATCACCAACGGCAAACTTCTTCGTCCCAACGCGACTGCACCTCCTGATTGGCTACGTAACGCGTCATCACGCTGGCGGCCATCTTGGTGCAGTTCCTCAACGCGACCGCATTTCCTGATTGGCTGCAGTGCATTTCATCACTCTGGCGGCCATCTTGGTTTGGGATCAAATTATTTAAACGCCGGAAACATCCCTGGTAATACAGTGAGGATCCTTCTACATGTGCGCTATTGTAATTCACTTTATCGCAATTACCTCACTGTTTCTGCATTCATTATGGTAAGATAGCCTGCTCATCATCGGTGACAGGCACACCTTCTTATACTGCTTGTGCTACAGTGCGTGACACTTCTTCATATTACTTATGCTACTTCCTGCTTGTTTTCGGTGACAAGCACACCTCATATTTTTATTTTCTCTACTATTCCTATGTTTTCCATCTAGGCAGTATTTTAGTGATGTTTTTTTTCCACTTTCATCACATTACTTTTGTTCATAGAGTACTTATAGTTATCATAGTACATTTTCCTATGTATTCATTATTTATTTCACAGCTGTGACTAGTACTTACCTGTTACTGGCCTCATTTTACTTCATTTTTACCACCATCTCAACAAAATGCAATTTGATCCTCCTTCGAAATTTTTGCAAGTTAAGGGAGAACCACCCATTCCTTGGACAAGGTGGAAAGAGGAATTTATTACCTATTTAAAGGCTATTGATGGAGAACGCATGTCAGCGGAAAGAAAAAAAATATTTTTCTTCACTGCTTAGGTTCTGAAGGACAGCTTGTTTATAGGACTCTGCCTCCTGTCAGGTCGGGAGGTGATTACAATGTCTATGATGAAGCCATTTCACGCATAGAAAGCAGATTCAAACCTACGACTAGTGTTGCCCTGAATAGGTTTAAATTCTACACTAGAGCTCAAGAAGAGGGCGAGAGTTTCGATGAATTTCTCACTGCTTTACGTGCATTGTCTTTACACTGCAATTTTGGCTTAATTACTGACGAGATGATCAGGGACCAAATTATCGTTCATGTAAGAAATAAGAAGGTACAGGAGCAATTGTGGATACTAGGCGATCCCAATTTGGAAACTGCTATTAGCACAGCCAAAGCATTGGAGCAGTCTGATAAATGGATCAAGTCACTTAATAAAGAAACGAGATCTTCAGTTTCCAGTGAGATCAATGTAATCAACCCTGGCACTTCTAAGACTTACTCCAATGACGCAAATGTTTCTAGTAGCAGACAATTTTATTGCTATAGATGCGGGAATCCTGATCATATAGCGTCTTTCCCACGCTGTCCTGCCATTAGTAAAGAATGCAGTAAATGTGGACGTTTGGGACATTTCTCTAAAATGTGCAAAAATACTATGAGGGGCGGTGCTCCGAACTCCAATTCCAAGATGTTTGCACCTGCTTCCTCTAAATTCTCCAAAGGGAAAGTTTCCTCTGTGTCTTACCATTCTCTTTCGTGTGATCATTCCCGAGGTGATGCTCATTCTTGTGATCATTCTCAAGGCGATGTAGAGTCTGGTATTGTGGTTTCGATACAAGATTCCTTTGATATTTCTGAAGTTGAAAAGATTTGTTCTCCCAAATGCATTGTATGCATCTTGGGAAGAGACTTAGAGTTAATGGCTGACTCGGGATCGCCTTGGACTATAATCACAAAGGAGTATTGTCTGAAATCTTTTGGAGAACTAATTGACCTAGAATTGTTATCTGAACCTGATATTGTGGCGCAGAATTTTGATGGATCCTACATTGACTTTATGGGTTTCAAAGATGTATCCATTGAGTTTAAGGGTAATTCTGCCAACATCAAGTTATATGTAGCTTTCAAGGGTGTCAATGTGTTAGGCTGGCGTGATCAAGCCAAATTGGGAATTGTCTTGAACCCCAGGAACAAAGAACCTGTTTCTGTTCTAGCTTTGTCTTCTACTAGTACTGACCTTGTTAACATGTTTCCCAAAGTATTTTCTGAGGATCTCGGCAAACTTATAGGTTTCAGCCATAGGATCAAAGTCAAACAAGGTTCTGTTCCTGTGAAACAAAATTAAGAGGTGTTCCTATCAGTGTTAGGTCGGAGTTAAAAAACTTGTTGGACGAGATGGTTGAGAGTGGCATTATTGAAGAAATAGAATCTTCTGAGTGGGTTTCTCCCATCGTTTTAGCTCGTAAACCGGATAAAAGTATTAGATTATGTATTGATTTGAGGGCTTTGAATTCCAATCTAGTTGCTGATTGCCACCCTCTTCCCAATATAAATGAGATGGTATGTATGTTGGATGGTGCTCGCATTTTTCCACCTTTGATCTCCGGTCGGCCTACCACCAAATTGAACTCACTGAGGACTCCAAACATTACACTGCTTTTATCACACCCCATGGTCTTTTCCAATTCAAGAGAATGCCATTTGGGCTGGCTTCGGCCGCTTCTGTGTTTCAGAGGGCTATGTACCACATTTTTAAGGATGTCAGCAAGTTCGTCAAATGCTTCCAGGATGATATCCTAATTTTCTCTAAGAATGAGGAAGACCACTGTCATCATGTAAAGGAGGTTTGTCTTAGATTAGGTAAATATAGTTTGACACTTAAAGCTGGCAAATGCAATTTCTTTTGTAAATCGGTGGAGTATCTAGGTCATACTCTTTCTGGCGATGGTGTGGTACCCAAGAAATCGTTGGTCGATGCCATTATCAATGCACCTGCTCCTGACAATAGAGAGAAACTACTTTCTTTTGCGGGCCTGTGTGAGTACTATAGCAAATTCATACAGAATTTTGCAACCAAAATGGAACCTCTTAGAGAGTTAACCAGGAAATCTACTGAGTTTTTCTGGTCGGATAAACAAGAGACAGCCTTCAAACAGATTAAGAGTGACATTGTTAATGCTCCCACCCTTAAATCTTTCTCCCTCAATAAGAGATGTCTTATCACCGTAGATGCCAGTTTGTATGGTCTTGGTGGTGTGCTTAGCCAGTGTGCGGGGAAGGAAGAGTGGTGTGTAGCTTTTGCCTCTAGGACTCTTTCTATGACGGAGAGGAGGTATTCCGTCATTGAGAGAGAATTATTAGCTTGTATCTGGGCCATTGAACACTTTCGTAACTATGTGTGGGGGAATAGATTTACGCTCAGAACTGATCATAAACCCCTAGTTGGCATATTATCTCCAGGGGGAGGATGGAACTCCACTGCACGTATAGCCCGTCTCACATCTAAACTACAGGAATATGATTTTCAGGTGGTGTATGTTCCCGGTAGGAGCAATGTTACGGCTGATTTCCTTTCTAGATTGCCGTGTTCTGATGAATCCCTAGTTGAACAAGAAATGGACATAGTTACCACTGTCAAAGACTTTGTTTCTCAAGAGTTTTTGTGTTTATCTGAGACTGAGTGGTTTACTGAGGTCAATAATGATATTGTATCCCAACATATCATTAATTATGTAAAAAATGGATGGCCAAAGGAAAAGTCTGCTTCTGCTGAGATTGCCCCTTTTTGTCGGGTTTCTAGTGAGATAGAAGACCTTGGTGGTTTGCCTTTTAAAGCTGGTAAGATCATTCCTCCAGCGTCTATGCAGAATAAGATCTTATTACTTGCCCACCAAGGACATTTGGGTATGTCCTCTATGAAAAGACTCATCCGAGCTAATTTTTGGTGGCCTGGGCTTGACAAAATGGTAGATAGGGTGGTTAGGGAATGTCCTGAGTGTATCAGCAGTGATAAGATGCTTAAGGTATCTTCTGCCCCCTTAAACCAGTTTCTTGGCCTGAGTGCCCATGGCAAAAAGTAGCTTTTGACATAGCAGGTCCTTTCAAACATTTACCGTCTAATGCCCGTTTTGCCCTAGTTATGGTAGACTACCATTCTAAGTGGCCAGAAGTCAAATTTGTAGCAAATGCTACTAGTCAAGTTATCATAACCTTTTTCAAAGAAGTTTTTGCACGTGAGGGGTCCCCTGAAGTCCTTGTGACAGACAATGGGGTGCAACTCACATCTCAAGAAATGGAAAGTTTCCTCCACGTGTGTAATACCAAACATGTGACCACTTCCCTGTATGAGCCAAGGGAAAATGGCCAGGTGGAACGGTTTAATCGTGTTCTTAAAGAAGGTATACAATCAGCTGGCAGCTCAGTTGATTGGAGGGAGATTGTAAGGAAAAGGTTATGGATGTATCGTATCACTCCCCATTCGGTGACTGGGGTAAGTCCTTTCAGACTTTTGAAGGGCAGAGAACCCATTTCGGAAATTTGTCCATGGTGGATCAAAAAAATCAGTAAGGTGGATGAGAGTATTGATCTTAACCAAGTTGCCAAACGGGTGGAGAATAGGCAGGACAAGATGAAAATTTTGTTTGACTCCAAAATGAATGTTAAAATTCCGGATTTTGCTGTTGGTGACTGGGTAAGAATAAAAAAACCTGGATTTTTGGTGAAGGGTTTTTCCAAGTTCAGTCATCCCATTAAAGTTGTTAAGGTTTGTAAGAACACAGTTATCACTCAGGATGGTAGAGTATGGAATGTAAGGAGGGTGGCTAAATGCAAGTCCTTGGGGTCCTCTGTCAATAATGATGATGCGTCATTATATGATATTCCTAATTCGGATTATAACTCTCATAGTTCCACTCAACATGAGGTTTCTAACCCGGATGATAACTCTTATCATGTCACTCAATCTGTAGCATCCAGAGTTAAGAGCAATGACCGTCCTAGAGTTTTACCTGCCAGGTTTCGGTCTTAAATAAATTGTACTTTTTTTTCTTTTCCCCTTGTCATTTTTGATAAGGGTGAGATGTGTTACATTCCCTTATGTATTTCTGCTCTGTATCCCGTCTCCTGCTTTTCCCTGCCTGGAACATGGAACGCTGTACCTGCGTTGTACAACTTACGTTCCATGTTCCAGAGCTCGTGCAGGCAGTTACTGCTTAGCGTTATTCTATACAGATGTGCTGTGCCTCTTGTTACCATAAATCTTCATTTTTACTCACCGGCTGAAGTCTATTTCTTACAACATGTTTACTTCCAAACCATTTTCTCTCCGTTGTGGGGTCCAACAGGGGTCCTCAACTAAGTCCTACGCTTTTCAATGTCTATGTATCATCTATGGCCCCATTGATTAGAACTTTCGGCTTTCACTTAACTTCTTATGCAGATGACACCCAAATAGTGATGTCTCTGCTGTCAAATCAGGAAATAGAGAGTGATGAGAAATTCCAGAATTGCATGAAGTCGGTAAAGACTAGGATGAATGAAAACTGTTTAAAATTGAACTCTAGCAAAACCGGGGTGATCCTTTTTGGAAACAATGCTAACTTCTGGTCACCTAGATGGTGGCCTAAGGAATTAGGTATCCTCCTGACGCCCGTCAGGAAAGCAAAAAACCTAGGAGTAGTAACTGACAACAGGCTCACCTTTGGGGATCAGGTGAATGCGTCACTTCCTCTACTTTCCAGACTCTCAGGCTAACAAAAGAAATACTGCACTTATTACCCCAGGAAAGCCAACGAATAGTGATAACTTCCCTCATCTTATCAAAATTAGATTTCTGCAACGGTTTATATCTGAATATCTAACAGCAACATACGAACATACTGCAATTATTGCAAAATGCGGCAGCTAGGTTGCTAACCAGTACTCCTAAATGTACATCTGTACAAAAAGCAATCAGAAAGCTCCACTGGCTGCAAATAAGGCAAAGGGTCAGATTCAAATCGCTTTGTACAGCCATCAAGGCTCTGCACGATTGTGGACCAGTCCATCTTAGGCAGTGTTTCAGTTGGTACACCCCCAAGAGAACACTTCGCTCCTTAGGAGCAAAGATGGTGGTAGTGCCTAAATTCAAAAGAGCCAATTGGGGCAGCAGAAGCTTTGTTACCTGCACTGCTAGAGCATGGAATGAATTTCCTTTCCACATTAGGGCCTCCCCCGACCTGCCGTCATTTAGGAAAGTAATGAAAACTTGGCTATTCAGCAATTAGTTTTTACATGGGTCTTCGTGTAATTCTGCTACCGCGGCCGTTTGAGCTAAGTGGCAGGACACCTTAGGGTAACCGTTGCGCTCTATAAATTTATATAACATAACAAACACAGCACTAACACATTTCCCACACTGCACATCCTACAAACACAAAATGTTTTCCATCCTTGCACTAGTCTAGTAAGTCTAAGTATTCTATCCCTCACTCTTTTCTCTTCATGACACACCAAGGCACAGCAACAAAAGCACAATAAAAGCACAACTCTGGCCATCACGCAATACATTAAAGGACGTCTTAAACAAGATACACTAGAGGCCCACACACTTCCATCTCTGCAGTGCTAGTGTGCGGCGTGGTATCTGTCCACAGATGTCCAGAAATGCAACTACTATACAATACAAAGACTTAGTGTCCTAATGCATATAGTCACTTGATATCGATACTCTACATGACATTCATTTTGGAGCATATAAAAGTCACTGAATCAATGCAATACAACGTTCAGCATCCCTCTACAGATAGGACTACGCTATCGGAGCTTCATAAATCAGAGGTATGGTGAGGTCATGTATTAAAACTTAAAACACACTCTTATAAAATTGTCAGAAAAGGAACTGGGCCAGCTAACTTGTTAGAATACTCATTTCAATATTGCATGCGACATCAACAAGTGTGTCCTATAAAGGACACGCTGCAGATACAGAAATACTGCTTAACGTGTAAGGTAGGTGCTCGATAAAGGCGGTTCTATTATTATTCCATTTGTTTCTAGTTTCGTTAAGAGCGAATCGGTTCACGCCCAGGAGAGCTGTGCATACCTATTAAAACACCGGACTGAGTAACTGGAAAACGGATCAATCCACTGCGGAACACAACAGGTGTAACACAGACTCATAAAATGCATCGACTCTGTACGGGAAGGGGAGAGAGGGACGTCACATGCCATGGTTCTTCAGTCGTTGGCCCTGCTGCAAACAGTGGCACGCAGAGTGCCAATTATAACGAGTTTTACTTAAGTGGACGCCGGCATACTGTGTAATTGCGTGAGATCACCACCTCAAATCACAAAGGCCTCAGTGTAGGCTGGCATACGAAAGGGCTTTCAGTGCCCGTCAATTAGCAATAAACCAATGGCCTAGAAAGGTGGAGAATCTTAAACGCTGGTCAAAAACTGGTGAACCATTCATCCATCACGCATACAATACAAAAAAGCACCTGCCTAAATAGCTCTTTTGAACTACAATTTTACACATGATAAATCGAAAGCTTCCTGAGGCAGACAAATGTTGTTGTCTTTTTATAATACTTAAATTAATCCAATCTGTTTTTAAAACAACACAACATATTGATGCAATTTGAAGTACAGTAATTCCGAGCACATTGATGTAAAAGTGCGGTGAAATACAGTTGATTCATTCTGGGTAGTGGTAAAGCTTTCGCGGTTAAAGGGTGTCTCAAATCTGTGCCACCGTGTTATTATGCCCCTGGCGGCAACCAAAATCATGGGTTTGCAAAAATCAGTAGGAGGCACGGGTTTAACAAAAAAAAATATACCCTGTCGGCCGATCTCCGGTCTGTAAGACAAAAGACTGAAGGGGTGTTCTGAGCCACAACACCTTTGCCTAGTGATCAAACACTGCACCACACAGCAATCCTGGGTTGGCACCGCAGACACAGCCAGTGCCAAACAAAGTCGCTTGCCTGCATGCTAGCAGCAGTCTCTTTCTTCCCTCCCAGGGTAAAGAAATGAATGCTCCCCAAACCCATGCAACCCGGGTTAACACGTCTCCGTCATCTTTGTTTCCTGAGGTGGTTTATTCAAAAACATAACCCAGAAAGAGAGGGTCGGCCCCATGGTAAACCCCGTCTCTTTTTGGCTAGAGGTGCTGTGTCTAGTCTGGGTCATAAAGCATTTCCCAGACATTACCTACAGCACAGACTATGCTTAAAAACAAGAGACTGCAGCGTTAAAAACATTTTGTTACCAACATTGGGCATAAGCCGGCTCTAGGCGCTGACAATACAATACCTCCTGGTTCTCCTTCCAGTACGTGGCTTCGCTGTGGTTCATCATATTCATGTACATGGACCGGGTTACAGGGCTCCTCAGGTGCTGGCCGGTCCACATCCTTTTCAGGGCCAGCAGCGATAAAACATAGCCGAGCAGCCAGCACAGGAACAATTTCATCTGTACAATGAAGGGCAGCAGCAGGGCGGCATCCCGAGCAGGCAGCCTGTCTGCCCCATTGCACGGAACTTACACATCAGCTTGGAGAGGGGGAGGGAATGCACAGCAGCCGCAGAGCGGAACCTTCCTGTCCGCGCCACCGTTCCCACCCGGACTGCTTCAGGCGCACACCCGCCGCCTAACAAAGACCATAAGCCCAGACCAGAGAAAGGAGGCACCGCAGCTCCGTGCGAGCAGGGGGTCCGCGGCCCTACAGTACGCATGACCGGAAGTGCCTTTCTTTCGTGTTGCTAGTCATCCTGCTTCCTGGCTGGGAAGCGTCGCAGACAGTCGTGGCTCCACATTCGTTACTAAAGCGGACAGAACGAGCTTCCATACATATAAAGAGGTTATCAGTTCGCAGCCTCCTTCCCCACGATATGTTCCTGTAATGAATAACATGCACAGATCTTCAAGCAACAGCTTAAAATTATTAAACCGCTGCTAAATCTCCCGTGTGTGCATAAAAATATTTTCTGAGTTTATATTGGGTGAAAACTGACAAAGGTATTACTGAAATAAGTTTTTCAAAATTATATTGTCTGGGTAAGAAACAGTGGTTTATATGTTAATAGCTCTTTTTTTTTTTTTAGGCGGGCTACACGGTTAATGCTGCGTTTGTTAAAATTGTTCTTTTAGGTCTGGCTGCAGACATCCTTAGCATAGTGATAGACCTCAGCACAACACCGACGAGATACAGAAAGGGGCCGCTGTTTGGATGTGCTTCTTTTACTCATTAGCTGTCTGGGTTGCTTGTCACCTGTAGGTATTGCCCATGCCGTCTTGCAACTGTGTATATTTTCTGCTTGAATACAAAAAATTCCTAGCTATTGCAACAAGAATTTTCAATTCTATTAAGGACGTGCGAGGATTATGCTTCTCTTTATTTTCTGATAAAAACAGCAGCCAATAAGAAGTTAAATAAAGAACTACAAATCTCATAAACATCAATAACATAACATTCCCTTTCCACCAATCACTGCCCTTATAAGTCGTCAAAATCGGGAGACACCATCTTGCTGCCTCTTTTTTTGCCATATAACATTGATCCAACGCTATTCCAATATTTATCAGGGATCAATACTCAATACATCATAATACAATGGCCCATACACATTCACCCAGAATCCCTGATGCGCTGGGGTCAATTTATATGTACAATCAATTCTTTTCCTTTTCATAGGTCAAATTATGGCATCACAACTAACTTTTAACATCAACTTTCCTTCTATTTGGTCGATGGACCAATTAGTTGAATAGTTGATGGTGATGGAAGCAAGGTTTCATAACCGAAACTTGCTTGTATACAATCCTCCTCATAGTATTAATTTATTAAACTTGTATTGTTTATACTAACCTTTGCATACACTACACGAAAGGGAAGGATGCTTGCCTATGTGTTTTACTAATGAATAACGCTTGTCTGTAATCCAAAATGGCCGCTAAAACGCTGGAATATCACTGCGCATGTCGCAACCATATCACATGGTGTGACGTCTTTCTTTGCTTGGTGGGAAATTTCTGCTTCTGCGCAGTGTGCATTAAAATGACTGCTTTATGTTTTCACATGCTTCAGCTTGCTCTCATGTCATTATTAAATTGTCGTTTTCTTAACGCTACTAATGCGGGACAGTTTTATAATTAAATGGGTATAGAGTAGAAAAAGTGGGCATACAGTGAAACATTTTATTTGAGATTTTAATATTTTCTTCTTTGACTTTTTATCAGTTCGTAAACTTGGGCCTGGGTTGGTGATCTGAAAACTCGAGAGGCAAATGGTTCTGCGCATGTGTCCTGTTTGGCTGGCAAAGCAACACGAATGAAGTCAACCTGGACGTCGTCCAAGGCCACGACCTAATGGCTGAAGATGCTGTACTCTTGCCTTTCCTGTTAAAATTTGATACTTTGTACATGAAGAATGTATAACATTTGTCGTGAGACGGGTGGGAAATAAAGCAAATGTATTAATTTGAATGGGCGGGAGTTTAAAGACAATAGGCTTTACAAGTTAGGCCAAATCAATATGGTGAGAGAATCCACCTCCTGTCCCTGTCCAATCAGAAGTAGTGGTCCCATATTTTGGCAACATTAAGGGGAGGTACATGGGCATAGAGGGGTATAATAGATATAGAATTAGCTTATTAGTTTAGCTTCTGGCTCAGACCGCAGAGTGCGCACAGGAGACTAGCGCTCTTAGCTCCAGACTGTCAAGCTGATCGATTGCAGACAAATTCTTTTCCTGACTCTTCTTGTTCTGTTTGACTTGAGACCTCATTGCTTTGTTCTGGTCTTTTTCTTAACTTTCTTTTCACAAGAGTATTTCAGTCTTTCACTCCACTTTTCATCCTTTCTTGGTTTCTTTGCTTTGAACACTTTGTCATTTTCTGCATTTGTTTCACAGATCCTTTTATTTGCTCTCACTTCTGATTGTTCTTCCTGAGTTTCAGTTTTTGGGGTTCTTCCAATTCGGCAATAATTTCTCTTTCAACTGTGAACTCACTTCCTTCTGGTTCAAGAACAATCTCATCTGTTTCAAGTTCTGCTGGGAGTTCACTTTCTTCTGGATCAACAGTAAACTCGCTTCTTTCTTGCTCAAAGGCAGTCTCTCGAACCCTGGAATCTTGCGCCCACTCTACTCGACTTGTGCTCGGCTGTTCACCATCTGGTTGTTCGTCAGAATCTATCACTAGATTCATCAGCTTCACACACTTCAAGCACTAGTCTTTGTTTTTCATTCACCAGTTGTTGCTCCTTCGGTCTTTCAAGTGGATCTAGGGTTCGTTTGGTATGGCTCGCATGAATCCAATTTGGCAAGCCAGCACACTTCACTGCCGTTGTCGTCACCAGTATAATTTGATAAGGTCCGTGCCACCTGGGTTCTAAACACGATTTTCTTACGTGCTTCTTGATAAAAACCCATTCACCAGGACTCAGATCATGAGCTTGATTCCGATGTATCGTTGTGGCCTCTTCCCCAACCTGGTGAGACACAGAACGTACCAGTTCAGCCAATCCTCTGCAATAGTCAAGCACTAGATCATCAGATATACTCATTAGTTTGTCTGCTGGTATATATGCTTGTCTCATTGCTCTTCCCATGAGAATTTCATGGGGAATCAATCCAGTCTTTTTGTCAGGAATACTTCTTAGACTCATCAGCACAAGGGGTAAAGCGTCAGGCCATTTCAGTGACGTGGATGCACACACTTTCCCTAATCTCGATTTTATAGTGCCATTCAATTGCTCAACTACTCCAGAAGCTTCGGGTCGATAGGCCCCATGCAGCACTGCTCAATCTTAAATGCTGCACAAATTAGCCGAATTATCTCATTATTGAAGTGTGTTCCTCTATCTGTCTCCAAAGTGACTGGAATTCCAAATCTAGGGATTAGTTCTCTCAAAAGTAGTTTAGCCACAGTGAGACTATTGTTCCTTCTCGTGGGATAGGCTTCCACCCAGCGAGAGAACAGACAGACAATGACCAGTACGTATCTCAGCCCGTTGCACGGGGGAAGCTCAATAAAGTCAAGCTGGAGTCGGGTAAATGGACCTCCTGTTCTCCCAATTCGTCCCCAACTTACAACTGTCTTTCTGCCTGGATTTTGTTGCTGACAGATCACGCACCTCTGACAAAGGCTCTCTGCAATGACCCTGAACTTTGGATTATACCATGACTGCTTGAAGAGTCTGATCATTGCATCTCTTCCGACATGTGCAATTCCATGGTAAACTCTGGCCATATGGGAAAGTAAGGAATCTGGTAACACTGGCCTCCCATCAAAATAGACCCATAGTTCATCTTCTGTTCTTTTGCTACAGCCTGTTTTGTTCCATCTTTCCTTTTCCTCATTACTTGCTTCTTCCTGCATCTGTCTAACTTCTTCCCATGTTTCAAATGTTGTTGTAAACAAAAGATGGCATTCGGTATTTCCCCAATCAATTGATCTGTTCAAAGCCATTGTATTTCGTGCACAGTAACGTGCTATTTGGTCAGCATATCTGTTGCCCTTCGTCACATAATCATCTCCTGATTTATGTGCGGCTCATTTGACTACTACAATTCTTTTGGGCAATTGTAAAGCATCCAATAGTTCCTTTACAGTTTTACCATTTCTAATGGGGGGACCTGAAGAGGTCAGAAATCCCCTTTGCATCCATAGCTGGCCGAAATCATGAACAATTCCAAATCCATATTGGCTGTCTGTAAATATTGTTACTTTCAGGCTTTTGGCAATTTTGCATGCTCTAATCAGAGCTATTAGCTCAGCTATTTGGGCGGAGTTTACTCCTCTCAGATAGGATGCTTCAAGAACCCCTTCTATGGTGCAAACAGCATAGGCAGTGCACAATTCACCTCTTTCATTTCTCAAACAGGATCCATCAACAAACATTTCACAATCGGATTCTTCCAATGGACAATCTTCTATGTCTGGCCTAGGTTTGGTACAGAATTCAGTCACATCCAGACAATCATGATCAGCTTCCTCTCTCACTTCCTCACACCGAGAATTAGGTAACAAAGTTGCTGGATTCACAATTGTGCACCTTACCACAGTCACATTTTCAGCACCCAGAATCACTCTCTCGTACTTAGTCAGCCGACTAGATGTAAGATACTGTGTCCTGGTACGGGTCAAAAGAATCTCAACAGAATGTGGCACATGTACTTTAACTGGATACCCCATCACAATTGGTTCACTTTGTTCCAGACTCATACAAGTAGCTGCTACTGCTTTCAAGCATCCTGGCAACGCTGCCGCCACTGAATCCAAAGTAGCCGACAAATATGCTACTGGACGTCGTGCCATTCCATGTTTCTGTGTTAGGACTGAGAGTGCACACCTATCTCTCTCACAACAGTACAATGCAAACTCTTTGGAATAATCTGACATTCCCAATGCAGGTGCACGACCCAGACTACTTCTCAATTTTACAAACGCTTCCATACTTTCATCATCCAAGACAATCGGATCCTTCACATCCTTTCGTGTTAACCTCTGTAGAGGTTTTGCAATCTGTGAGAAACCACAGATCCACTGACGACAGTATCCAACCATTCCCAAAAACATTCGCACTTCTTTCTGTGTTTTAGGTGGACTCATTTGTTTGATCACACTGATTCTTTCTGGAGTTACTTTTCTGACTCCCTTTTCTATTTTGTGTCCAAGGTACTGTACTTCCTGTTTACAAAATTGCAATTTTACTGAGGACACTTTGTGTCCTTTTTCTGCCAAATGGTTCAATAAGGCAATTGTGTCTGTCACACATGCCTCTCGTGTCTTTGATGCCACTAGTAGGTCATCAATGTATTGAACCAAAACCGAATGACCTGGCATGACTAGAGTCTCCAGACATTTTTTCAAGATCTGATTAAAAATTTGAGGGGCTCTCTGTATATCCTTGAGGAACTCGGCACCATGCCAAAACACGGTCTTCGAACCGGAATGCAAACAAATATTGGCTTTCCGGATGCAAAGGAATTGAGAAAAAGGCTTGGCACAAATCAATAACTGTGTACCATTCAGCATCACATGGGATCTGATAAAGAATCACGGCCGGATTTGGTTCTACTGGACAACAGGGTACTACAATTTTATTAATTTTGCGCAAATCCTGCACTATCCGGTATTTTCCACTGGGCTTTTTGATACTTATGATAGGTGAATTACAAGGACTGCTCATTATTTCTTTTAAAATTCCTTGTTCTATCATTTGGTCAATCACCGGAGCGACTCCTGCAATTACCTCTGGACTCATTTTATACTGTGGTGTGTTTGGATATATAGCACCATCCTTTACTGTAATCTGAATTGGGTCTATCTTTGTCATTAGGCCAATCTCTTTTCCTGAAAAATCCCACACATCAGATTTCACTGTACTTTTTAATTCTTCAGGCAAATTTTCTTCTGTGAGAAGTGAATATAATTCATCCACTTCTGTTCCTTGCTTCGCTAGCATCATTTTAAATTCAACATCCTCATCAGGTGTCTGAAATGCAATTCCATCTGGTGTACAATAGATGGTGCAGTTCATTTTGCATAATAAATCTCTTCCCAAGAGATTTACTGGCTTGAGTCACATACCACAAACCGATGCATGTCTTTGAAGTTACCAATGTGAACCTCAATTGGATTTGTAATAGGTGTTATAATGTGCTTATTTGAGACTCCTACAACTTGGATAGTTTCTCCCGAGAGGGGTAGGTTTGGAATTTCTGCTGCTCTCACAGTAGAACGGGTAGCACCAGTGTCCACTAAAAAATGTAATGTCATTACCTTCCACTTTTCCGTCAACAAATGGACCTGACTGATCTACTGCCAAAGATGCGCCAAGTACGCACTCTTCCTCCCCTCTCAGGCACCATCATTGAGATGAGTCTGAATCACTCCCATTGCACTGCACCCAATACTGCAGAATCACACCTTGATTCTTACCAATCTGGTCACCTCCGTGATATCCAGTGTTCACACTGTACCTCTGCACTTGAGCATTCACATTATTTGGCATGGGAGCTTGCGGCACCTGATAACTGTTGAGTAACTGCTAACTGCTGCTGCTGTTGATTTACACCCACCTCATTCTGCATCTGCGGAATCAAATTTTGATTTCCCCCATTAATCTTTTTAGCGGATCTACACTCATTCTTCCAATGTCCAAGCTTCCGCACGCATGACAAGGAAATTTCTTCATAGCTTCTTCTTTATTCATTTTTCCCCACCTTTGCCTCCACTGAAATCCTGTCCATTTTGACTCTGACCACCCGTCTGATTACTGGTTCGAGGATTATTATTTGCCTCTTGTTGTTCTGCCACTTTCACCTGTGCCCACATAATTTTCTCTTTTAACTTTTTATGTCTTGATTCAATGTCATCACTACAATACTTTGCATACCTCAAAATTTCGTCTATCGTTTTGCTCTGCCAGCAAATTAAATGCTGTTGAATCATATTACTAATGTCTGGTTTTAATCCGAACACAAAACGATACACGAAATGTCCCATGTCTTTGTCTCCAATATTTTCAAATCCACTATACTGTTTGAATACCTGCAACAATCTTTCATAATAGGCGTGCACTGATTCTTTTGGTTCCTGTGTAGTCCTGTCAATTTTAACCCAATCTGTTTCCTTTGGGGAAATTTTCCCCTTCAGAAACGTGATTACTTGATTGTACTTTTTCATCACCTCCTCTGATGGTGCACCTGTTTTAGCGTCTCTAGGATATTCATCCTTTGGCCAATCAACAGTGATCTTATACTCTGTCCACAAGTCTGCCGGAACAACAATTTCAAATAACCCATCTAAATCCTTCAACAAAACCTTTGAGACCTTCACAAACCTTTCTACCTGTTTGTACCATTCTACGGGTTTCTCTCTTAGTCTGGGGAAATCATTCGTAAATGATAATATATCCTGTCTTGACCATGGAACATGAACATATCCGCCACCTGGTACTTCTCTCATCGGACACGTCCTTTCAACCTGTTCTGTTTCCTTTAACGGGAACATAGACACTCCTTTACTAGCTGCTTCTTCCTTCTTTCTTACCCATCTATTTCTCCATCGATCTACATCTCCCCATTTCTTCAAAATGTTCATCAACTCTTTTATCTGTAACCTTTTTCCAGACGCATTCAAACTCTCTAGATCCTTTTCAGTAAATGCTAATCTGTACGATTTCTGAAACACCTTTGACTTTTCTATGTTTATTCCATACTCACTAGCAGCTTCCCATATTTTCTCATGAAGATTCTTCGCTCTCCAAGTAATGCTTTTACACAAAAATAATAATAATTTATCATCTTGATAAGTCCCTAATCTGTCTGGGCTGATCGTACCAATAATCATTTCTTCCAAATCTACCTTCAATTGGCTCACATTTATACTCTGTGTTTATTTTTCTTTCTTTTCCCTTTCCTTTATCCAATCATTCAATTCTTCTGATGAAAGACCTGCTGAACTCCCTGTCATTGGAGTGACATTTGTCTCTATTCTTCTTGGACTCATTTGTGTATCTCTTCTAGGGGTTTCTGTTATCATCTCGCAAACTGGAAGATCTAATAGTGTAACATTCGTGTCAGCCTGTCTTTTCTCATTGATTATCGTCTCCAATCCGCTCCTGACATTACCCATTGGAACTGCTAATGTATGTACTTTAGGTGTATTTGGGTTTTCTCCAAGCAAAGGAGCTACAGGACCTATTGTAACTGGTACCGTCAACGCTTCTGCATTTAAACTTAACTGGTTTATTTTCTGAATCTGCTCCACATTTGCCTTGTTTAGCATTTCAAACTCTTTTTCTCTCATTATCCTAGCCATGTCTGCAATCTGTGGGATCAATGGATTTCCCATAAAGGGTGCATTCGGAGTCACTTCAACTGAATTTTCTCGATATGGCGGAGGTCTTTTGATCATAATATCCTCTAATAACTCATCATCAGATTCATTTACACCATCTCTTGCACTTGAGGTTTCTATATTTTTCTTTTTCTCTTTACATTTGCCTCCTGTTTGCTCATCAACTGTTAAAACTGGGTATAACCCTTCCGTTACCACAGCTCTTCTCCATCTTTTCAGCTTCTCTTCCCTATTCTCAAAAGGATATCTGAACATCATACTCCTATGACCTCTGTTACCAATTCTATATTTTTCTCTCTCAAATGCCTCAACCTCCCATTCCTCCAAGGCTTCGTACTGTGTCAACCTAGGATTCGGATCTAATGAATCCATTCGATTTCTGAGATTCTGCAATATCCTTACATTAAATGTACCATACTGAGGAAAAGGTAAAACACCATCGTCCTTTGTATACTCCACCCAATTTTCTAACCATACACATGTATGATATCCTCGCTCCAACATCATAAAAGAAGCAGGCGTCTTTGGAGGTGGAATCGGAACTCCATCTCTAGTCACAATTGGTTTGTCCTTTTTAAAGAAATTCTTTATTTTCTGCATCAACTTCATTTTCTGACTCTTTCCGCTAATGGATCTTATCATATAAAAATAACAACAACCATTCCGTAATTTTTCTTATTCGATTGGTTAACTTTCGTCCAATACTAGCGCGACTCACTCCAACCAACCAATCACTGTACCGCTACGTAAGCAAAATTTCAACCAATACTAGCGCGGCTCACACCAACCAACCAATCACAACTCAATACACGCCCGCTGCCTGAGCAATGTCAATTCGGCTTTTTTCTGACGTCAGTATTACTCCTTCTACTGACCCTCCCTTTACAAAATAATACGGCAATATTTTCTTAAGCACTCTTAATCAACATTTGATTAGTAACAACATAAAACAATGCTACCTTGTCTGTTCCACTAAATAAAGAGATAGTTTTTCACTTTTTCAAGAGGTTTTTCTCACTATGAGTCCTAATAACGACCAGCGCTATTTTACTCTTCAAAGAAGCTCTGGGTGGACCTATTACTCCTCTAGGGATAAGGCCAAGATTTCACAAGAGGACTTTTATGGCGTAAAAAGGGGTCTTGTTACTGTCCTGGGGATAAGGCTAGAGTTTCGGAAGTGGACCCTTCGCTATTTTCAGTCACTCCACTTATATACGAAATTTCCCTAATATAACACCTACAGCCCTCCGTAGCTTTTAGGTATTATTTCAACAGACAAAGTACTTCTGCAGTGCGGCTTCATTACCACACTCTTCTTCTGCCTACTTCAGGCTAAATTCCATTCCCGGGATTCCTCAGGCATCTCCAAACCTGAACTTCTAGACAACATAGTACATGACACTTAGGGGCCCATTACGATGGCGGGCGGAAGCACAACCGCCGTGCTGGCGGATGCAAAAACCACCAGTTACCGCCGGCACGCAGCAGTCCACACGCCCGCCCAATTACGATGCGAAAAGCAGGCCAAACACCGCCGGCAAGCCAGCAACACCGTCCGCCATCAAAGTGCGCCCGCACACGTAGCGGCGCAGCACAACTGACACACACCGTCCGACGAAACACGTCCCGCCCGGCGCATAAATTACGATGCCGCAAACAAACGGCTCCCACGGCAAAGAGACACCGCACGTGAAAGAGAGGCGGAAACACGGACGCCGAGCACGGACAACGAAGAAGCGGCACCCCGGGCATGAATCCAGCACTGCAGGCCCTTCCCATGCTTCTGCTGATGCACCACCAAGGACGCAACGTACCGCGGAGACGCAGGTAGGCACACACACAACAAGTGCACGCAAACAGCGCACACAGTGCAAGGGCGGAAAAAGCGGACAACCCCCACCAGCGCGTGCACACTACACATCCACCATTGCATCCACATATGACACACAGGCCAAATCCTAACATCGCAGAACACATGTGTACACACCACCTGGGACTAGGAACCAACCACCCCGTCACGGCCCCAAAGCGCCGATGACGCCGCCACACATGCGCACAACGCAGAGGCCAACCGCAGCGCCATGCATGCGTCGCACACAGACACAGGGACACAACCAAGCAGCACACACACCAGCCCCACCCCGAACGCACATGACACGTGACAGGCCGGCCACAGACATGTCCCCAACGCCCAATTCACGGACAACACCCAACGCCACACAACCGACGCACACATGTCAGTGAAGTCACGCAACAGCAGGACACACCCCAGTGTAACAAACATGGCGAAGCACACAGCGGCGGCAACACCAACTAGGAGAAGCAGGGCCCCTTCGGGAAGAGGAACGCCAGTACCACACTGAAAAACCCATACCACCCTGCACATATGAACAAGACACATGAAACGGAACACCAAAGAGCCCGGTGACCGACAACAGGTGGCCCAAGAATTACATCCACACACAAGGCCCAACGCAGAGCGGAAAGGCAGCCTGCCGCCCACACAAGGGAGAGCAGACAGCACTGAATGACCTTCCATTCCAACACCGAAACCACAGCCCTACGACAGAAGCCGGTGAATACAGCCATTGTCCAAGAATAGACCAACACAGGCATGCCGAGGAGACCGACCACACGGCAGATAGCGCATATCACAGAAGCACACAACGGACGGGGAAGAAAGAAGAAAACACTCCCCCATGTCGGCCACATGCAAGTTAATTGGAAGGAGTCACACAGCACTGACCTTGAACTGTCTGAGAAGCATGTGGGAAGAGGGCCCGTGTCCTCCAAACAAGCCAACAGAACACAAGTCCTGTCTCCCCACGACTACACAGAGCTCACAGCAACCCCGGAGCGTGCACATTGCAGACTGCACACACAGCCGGAGCACGCCACCTCTACGAACCGCTGCGAAATGGCAACCGCAACACACCTACCCAACTACGCCGAACAGCTCAAGCTGTACAAAACCAACACGATACATACATTGGGATGCGATCTCCTGTCCCTGCTGAACGTAAGTTACCGACTGACTTACCGCATCACATTGTTCAGCTGCGTCATGCCCGTCTTCTACTGTCGGAGGTGTCCCTACCAGCATCCCGTCGAGATATGCCTCTCCAACCCGGCATGTCTGAAGGCGGACCTGCTACCACTACTCCTCCCTCTGGACGCACACGACAGGGCCTGCTCTGCCTATGGGGGCATGGCGTATGTGGCCAACATCGCACCCGCACTGAAATGGAACCACTGTGCCTCCACACGACGGATCATCGAGAACAGCTACATCGAATGTCACCCAGCATGCCCCATCATGGTCCTCCAAGGGACAACCTACGAACAACACCTTGACAGCCACCATCCGCTTCATTGGCTGGCAAACATGTACACCACCAATGACATGGAAGCCCTGCTGGACGGCATCGCATACCTGACAACCTGTAAATACGTCGGACCACAACGCAGGTTCCCCGAGTGACCTATGAAGTCCAACCCCGCACCCATGCTCAGCTTCCGCACGGACTGGCCAGTCACCACCACAACAGCCATACCAAACGACCGGCAACTGTAACCACACCATCAACGACATCGCCATGACATCGGATATGACCGGGACATGCACACTGTTCCCCATCACATCCAGGAACACCGCATGCATCGTGGGAGGCAGTGGCATGGGCTCTGTGCATCGCACCCACATGGACGGAACTGCACGAACAACCAGGACACGACATGGATCCAGCGCACATGGACACACACACCGCTCAGTGGACATGAATAGGTCGCCTGGAGTCTGTGGGTGCTGCACCCCTCCCACCCCCGCCCCGGGAATCCCATACCAGGACCTTTGCATGGACGACAAGTGCATACAACAACAACACGACCCCAGTGACTGTGACATGTCCAGTAACCACCACAGTGCAACAACAAGTGGCACGCCGCTGCATGCACGCAAGCACATGCCCTGATGTCATCTCACATGCACGCGTGCATGAGGAACAACCGCAGCAAACCTGTCACATGGAACTGAGATGGACTGTGCCCATGATGCCGAGCGGTCTGGTAGGCTACATGTATACCGTCTGTGTCAAAGTCCGCAGCTCCGCAGCTATACGTAAATGTACATTAGCACAGCCTTGGCCAAGCAGATGTAACCCCACACCCTATCCCATTTGTAATCATGCTCAGTATATCCTCAACATGTATTCCGCTGCCAGTAGTGTCCACTATACTGCATCACAGAGGACAGAAGACTCAATATAATGTTTGAAACCAAAACTGTCTCCGCTGACTCATTTCACAAGTACGAATGAGAGAGGATGAGAGTAAGTGAAGTACACGGCAGTCGTGACATGACCATGTAGTCCACTGGTATTGGATGTCAACGCAAATGAGTAGCACTACTGTGGAAGACACACATGTGTCGTGTGAAGTCGTATGGACGCAGTGCTCAGGTGGGTGGGTGCGACGGGTAGATGCGCACATGCCAAGTTGGAGCACGTCGTGTTGGGAGGGGTCATGAACAGTACACCACCGCTTCCCTGGGCATTGTGAGAGGACACCTGTCGGGGGGAGTGAACACGTGTGTGCACAGCAGCCGGGCACACGTACAAAGCGGTACCAGGCGCACCTCAGCCCACCCTCTGTGGACAAGCTGGATCCTGTTGTGCGCCCGCCATGCCCCTTGACAAGGCACACACAGCCCCAGTCGACCAGGTGTAACCCCAACATAGTCAATCCGCACAGGCGATACAGGGCACGGGATGGCAGTGGAGCATGGTGTGTGAGAGGTCTCCTCGCGCTCCTCCTGGTCATATCACGCAGGCAATAGAACCTCAACGTCTAGCATGGCAAAAAGTCAAATGGAAGTGTAGGGGGACGCACCACAGCACGAGCAGCACTGACGTCACGGGAGGTGGCTCGCACCATCCCATCCATTGCCCATCATACCAACCACGACACATGCCATTGCGACTAAGTGCAAGCGCGTGCGCCACCACCCCCGAGCCCTCCCCAGAGAGGCCAAAGAGTGAATGTGTGGGCCAACAGCCACAGACGGACGCGGCCTGGCCGCAAGGGCAGCCACAGCCACTGGGTGTCGCAGGTGGCGGATCCGGAAGGCGAAGACTGTGATGCATAGTCCATGCAGGCCGGGTCTCCATTTGGGGCACCACGCAGGTGGGCGGCGTCCCGCCACACATCATACCCTGAGACAGCCCACTCGTGCAACTGGACCCACACATACACTCCTTGCCCTCTCTGGTGCGAGCTTGGGGCTGCCTGTGCAAGCGCTAGCCTCGCAGGTGAGCATGCATATTGGGGGGCGAGGGGAGGACATGAGGGCTGGGGCGAAGATGACTGTATCACTGTCAGTTAGTACAAGGGATGACCCAGATGTGGAAAGGAAGAGACGTGTCCCGTGTGTACTGCAACTAGTCGCCAATCCAACTACCCCCCATGTCCGGAATGTAAGCCCGCACCTAGGCCCGCCCATCCGCCACATCGAACATACCACCAGCACGACAACCTTCCCATTCGAAACACTGACTGGGGGTGGCGACCAGTGAACAATCATGTGTAGCCTACCCACGCGTACATGTGGGCCCTCCATGATCCATGTCACCTGCGGCAAAGACATGACATGCGCAATGAGGGAAGTGAGGAGAGCTGTCCGCCCCACGCGCAGAAGGTGCATCAGCTCCACAGACCCAGCAGTGAGTCCAGCAGGGGTCACATGTGCAGGGGCAGCTGTGCCTGGTGTGAAGGCACATGCATATAGACAGCACATCGACCAATGTGTAGTCTTCCCACATCCACAGTCCATCATCATGCGGACATAGGAATTGAACACAGGGCAACACATCTTAGTTGGTGCACCCACCGTGACCAACAATGCGCAATCATCGACGTACCCGCCCTGTGCATGGCCCCCCACCCAACGGAGGCACATCCAGTGCCACCATCCCACACACACAAGCCTTCCACGGAACATGCTGTGTCCAATGGTCAGTACAGAGTCAGCGCCCATCTGGTGGATCCTGAACAGGAGACACATGCACACACATGCCAGCTCCCACTATGTACGTCTGCCACCTGGCACGTGCAATGTAACCTCTCACCTGTGACTGCAAGCACACAGCCGTCTTGGCATGGGGCTGTCAATGTGGACACCAGTCAATGTTTCGGGAGCTGTGATCCGTACAGTGCTGTACATAGGGTGCAGTGCTGACACCTACTACTGTCTCATATCCCCTCGTGCCACAGGTCCCACTTGTATTGGCCGCTCAGCCCGTGCCCACATCGTCGTCGTCGTGTGCCATACTCATCCAGCCTCGGAAGCAGTTCCATGCTCAGCAGACACTCATGTTGCCGTGGCGTTGCCGCTTGACGAATATGCAGTCAGTCCCCATCAGCACGCCCCGCAAGTCATTGGGGCCTAGATCACCATGTGCATGCACATGGCAGTGGTATGTCTCACTTGCCATTGCCATTGTTGGGAGACCTGTGTAAGTGTATTGTGGCCGTGCCGTCCCAGCTTGACAGCTGGGCTGTGGCTCATGTGCTTGCTCAGTCATGTCAGTGATGTGTATGCGAAATTGCTATGTGCCGTGTTGCTTTGACATGTGTCCTCTGCCATTGTAACCCTAGGCGGAGACCGAACATTGACCGCCCATACCAATTGCTGGCGGACATGGACGATACAGAGGTAATCAGGAAGTTTCGGCTGGACAGGCCAACTCTGCATCGACTGTGTGCCATGTTAGAGCCCCATCTCCGTCCCCGCAGGGTGTATCCGACTGCTGTCACCCCCACGGCTAAGGTGATGGCCGCCATGCATTTCTTCGCCACTGGGTCATTCCAGCACACAGTGGGCAGTGGAGGAGGGATGTCCCAGCCCATGTTCAGCAAGGTGCTGAGGGATGTACTGGCAGCCATGATGCTGTACCGGAACAGGTACATCCGCTTCCCCAGGGCTCGTGAATTGGCGGCAGTGAAGGGTGCATTCTATGCCCTTGGCAGAATCCCACACGTCGTGGGAGCCATTGACTGCACTCATGTTGGCCTTGTTCCACCACAGGCCACTGAGCACCTGTACCGCAACAGGAAGCACACGCACTCCCTGAATGTGCAAGTGGTGTGCCTTGCGGACATGGTGATCACCCACGTGTGTGCCAAGTTTCCAGGCTCGGCCCATGACGCACACATAATGCGCAACAGCATCTTGCCACGACTGATGGCCAATCTGCAACAGGATCGTGCCTGTATTGTCGGTGAGTATGTGGAGTGGTGTAGCGTGCTGGTTGTGCGATGCTGTCCCCTGTCCAGTTGGAATAGCTACGGTTCTCTGTGTCCCTCACACCCAGGTGACTCTGCGTACCCGAATGGGGCATGGCTGCTCAGTCCATTGAGGAATCCTCGCACCCCAGCAGACGATCGATACAATGAGGCACATGGGAGGACCAGACGTGTGGTCGAGCGTACCTTTGGCCTCCTCAAGTCCAGGTTCAGGTGCCTGGACCGCACCGGGGGTGCACTGGCGTACTCCCCACAGAAGGTGTGCCAGATAGTGGTGGCGTGCTGCATGCTGCACAATCTGGCCATTCGGAAGCAGATCCCCCTCATTGTGGATGACGGAGATCAACCAGGGCCCCAGCCCGCAGACCAGGACAGCTCGAGTGAGGTGGACAGCGGAGAGGAGGAAGCTGGGAATGTGCGCCAGCAGCTCATCGCCCGCTACTTCACTTGACGGTGAGTGTCCATGTACGACGGATGATGTGTCTGTATCTATGCAGGTGTGTGTGTGCTGTGTCAGGGTGGCCGTATGTTCACTGCGTGCAGTGTGTCAACGCTCCATGGCCAGGGTAGTATGCCACTGTTGGTGACTGTGGCATTGTGCCCTATTGCTCTGTGCGATGTGTGTACATTGCTTATAGTTGTTGACATGTACTGTGTGATGGGTGTGTGACACACTCATTGAATGTGCTCCTGTTCTGTCTCCCACCCCTAGGTCCCTACAGGCCCTCCGGATTCCATTGCCATGCCACGCATCAGGTGCCCTTCCGCCCAAGGTGGCCGTTGTATTCCGTACAAATAAAACACAGGGCACAAACAGCAGTTAGTGAAAAAGGTGCATTTATTACAAACTGTGACATGTGATTGTGTGTAAGGTGATGACAAAAGTGGTGCGTGCAGTGACAATGAGCTGTCGGTCATGGCTGCGTGATGATCAGGGTGTACCCACTGGTTCTATGTCCATAGTCCAACACACACATGCCATCCAGATGGCTGTGTGGAGTGGGATCGTAGAGCAAGTCAATGCAGTGGCTGGTCAAGGAAGGCTGGCGGAAGGCTGGCTGGCTGCCTCACTTGCGACTGGAGCGTGCGAAGTCCTCCCGGGAGATCTGTTTCCTCTTCGGACGGCCCCTTCCACGTTTGGGAGGGGGGTGCCTGGTGGCGACCTGCTGGTGGTGGGTGAGGTGTGCTCACTGGCTGTGGACGCAGGGGAAGTGGACACTGCTGCGCCGACCCTGCGCCCTGGCAGGTGGTGGCGGAGGTGGTGTTGCTGGCCTTGCCTGTGACCTCACCGCCACCACCAGCTGGCCCATGAGGTCCACGAGTTGGTCCATACGGGACACGATTGGCCCATATGGGCGTCCATGGACCTCAGCACCCCCAGCACCTCCCGCGTGTCAGTAGCAGACCTGGACCCATTGTCCTTGGGCCTCTTCATAGGCCCCAAGGACTCTGGCCATTTGAGGCAGGGCATGGCTCCCAGGGGAGGCTGGCGTTTCCCTGACCCTGCTCCTCCTACCAGTCCTGCTGCCACCGGCCTGCCCACTAGCCACATTGCTCACCACGGTCCTCGCTGTGGCTCCCAGGGTGGATCCAGTCGGCCGGGCCACCACCTGCGCTGGGGCTGGTGCCAGCGAAGACGTGGTGGTGGTGGAGGCGGTGGTGGTCGGTGCGGCGATGGTGGCGGTTGCGGCAGTGGTAGTGGCCACAATGACCGTGGGTGTGGCCGCAACGACAGTGGCAGCAGGGGACTGGGACTGTTCAGCATCCCTGGATGATGGGTTGGTGGGTAGGAGGGGTCCTGGGGAGCGGCTGGGCCCTGCCACGCCAGATGGGCCAGCTTGGTGGTCCGTGTCCGAAGAGGTGGACAGATCCTCCAGATCCGTGTGTCCTCGTTGGGGGCTTGTAGGCTGGCTGTGCTGGCTGCTGGCTCCATCCCCAGCGTCCAGCAGTTCGTCACCTGTGGAGAGAATGAGATTTGTTATTGTGTTGCACCTGGCGAAGTATGTATTAGTCGTCTGACATTGGCAGTTCGTGCAATCTCGTACATGGGTTTCCCGGAGGCGAGTGTGTGGCTGTGGCATCTGTAGTTGTGTGTGCTAGGCAATGGGACTGTGTGCTGTGCACATGTGGCATGGGACGGATTGGCCATGCCGATGGGTGTGTTGCTGTGCCCCTACTCATTGTGACTCTGGTGTATGCGGGCTCCTGGCCCATCCTGGGTCTGGTTTGTACTTTGCTTTTGGAGTTCAAATGGGATGCTTAGGAACGCATATGGCAACATGGGGGCCATGCCCCAGATTCGCATTTGGGATGGAATATGCTTTTGGGGTTCAAATGGAACGCTTAGGAACGCATATGGCAACATGGGGGCCATGCCCCAGATTCGCATTTGGGATGGAATATGCTTTTGGGGTTCAAATGGAACGCTTAGGAACGCATATGGCAACATGGGGGCCATGCCCCAGATTCGCATTTGGGATGGAATATGCTTTTGGGGTTCAAATGGAACGCTTAGGAACGCATATGGCAACATGGGGGCCATGCCCCAGATTCGCATTTGGGATGGAATATGCTTTTGGGGTTCAAATGGAACGCTTAGGAACGCATATGGCAACATGGGGGCCATGCCCCAGATTCGCATTTGGGATGGAATATGCTTTTGGGGTTCAAATGGAACGCTTAGGAACGCATATGGCAACATGGGGGCCATGCCCCAGATTCGCATTTGGGATGGAATATGCTTTTGGGGTTCAAATGGAACGCTTAGGAACGCATATGGCAACATGGGGGCCATGCCCCAGATTCGCATTTGGGATGGAATATGCTTTTGGGGTTCAAATGGAACGCTTAGGAACGCATATGGCAACATGGGGGCCATGCCCCAGATTCGCATTTGGGATGGAATATGCTTTTGGGGTTCAAATGGAACGCTTAGGAACGCATATGGCAACATGGGGGCCATGCCCCAGATTCGCATTTGGGAGGGGATATGCTTTTGGGGTACATGCTGTGAGCCATGGGTGCCGAACGTGACATGTGTTGTGGCAGCATGACAGTGCATGGTCTGAGGTGTGTGCATGCCTGACATGGCCTGCATATTTGCTGTCTGTTGTGATTACTGGACATGGCATTGGACGCATCGTTATGAGTGAGTGATAGTTGTGTGCCAGCCAACGTATTGCAGTTGTCCCATCTCCTTGGTGTGCGTGCTGCCCTGTGCCATGTGCATCACTGCAGTGCTCGGGGGGGTGTGGCCCATGTTGTGTGTTGTTGCTCACAGTGTGTCGTGCGCTTAATTGACTTCTGGCACATGGTTGGTCATGGGCATGTGTCTTAGCGTGACTGCTGTATGTGTGGCAGCTGTGCGGATGACATGCCTTTCATGTGACTGGGGCTGACGGATGGGATGGATGGTATGTTGTATGTGCATGGTGTGTCTGTGAGTTTGATGGGTTCAGTGGTGTTCGTGTGCATTTCTGTTGTTCTGCTCTGTTGCGTCTAGTGTTGTTTGTCTTACATAGGCGTAGTTGTGGGGTGTGGGGTTGACAGGCAGTGGGGGCTACATGGACAGGACTTCAATGGTGTTTCGGTTGTGTGTGATGAGTTGCACAGTGGCTGCCGTGTGGGACTATATTCAGTGTGGCTTGTGCATGCAGACGTGGCTCCTTGGGTGTTGCTATGTCTGTGATGGGTCATGTGGGGTGTGAGTCTGCTGTTCATGTCCGTGTGCACATTGTTCACTTGTTCGTGACGGTGGGCGGTGCTGCGTGTCCGTGTGCTACGTGACATGTCCCATGTGTTGGTGGTGTTATGGTCCTCATGCCTCCAGTAATCCAGCCCTGTCCAGTTTCCCACCTGCAGGTTGTTCGTGCGTGCACTGTACTGGATGCCACATGGCTCTAAGCGGGGGTGCTCCATGTTGCAGGTCTGTGGGGGTGGGGGGGTGTAGTGGGTCGTGGGGGTGGCTGGACACCCACTGACACCGATTGCTGTGGACCGTGATGTCTGCCTTTCGGCTGTCGTTGTGCACTGCGGTGGCTGACACGTGGCTGTGGGGTGTGGGGGATGCTCCTCCTTGCTGTGCTGTGGGACTGGGGCCTGGTGTGTGTTGTACTTGGGCTGTCCACCGTCCCACCCACTGCACTTTGTGTTCCTGCCACTTACCTGTTACTTGTCGGTTAGTGCAGCTGTGGCGGACACATGGGTGTGGTGGGTGCTCGTTGTGGCGCTTCTGGCATATTTGGGGACCTGTTGGTGGTTACGTGGCTGGCTTAGTGTACACATGTCCCCACGCATCTTACAGTTGTTCGGTTTGGGCTGTGTGTGGTAGTGTCTGTTGCATGTGTGTGTGATGTGTTGTGTATTGTGTGCTGGACATGGGGGTGTTTGTCCCTGGGAGCTGTGGCATGGTAGTTGCGCATGTGAGTACATAGCGGTGTGCTGGTATACATTGGTTTGTACTTACCAGCCTCCACTCCCCCTGCTAATCCGGCGAGGATCTCCGGATGGATTACGACTCGCACCTTCTCCTCCCACGCTTTGAAGGTCTTAAAGAGCGCGGGATTCCCTCCGCCAGTGACGGCAGCCAGCTCTCTGTTTTTGCCCTCCTTCTTCTTGACCAGGCTCTTTACGTCATTCCAACGTTTGTTAATCTCTACCTCTGTTCCTGGGCAGGGTCCCGACTGCATTGACCTGGTCTACGATCCGGTTCCACATTCTGTTTCTGGTGGCTAGTGGTGTGTGCTGGACCATGTTCCCATAGATTTGTGGGTACACCTTGATGATCTCGTCGACCATGACCGTCAGCTCCATGGGCGTGAACTTGGGCATCCTTTGTGGTGCCATGGTGTTTGTGGTGCTGGCTGGTGCGGTGTGTGTTGTGTAATGTGCAGGGGGTTTGTGGTGCCGGTGTTTGGTGGTGGTGGTGGTGGTGGTGGTGGTTGTGATGTGTGCGTTTCTGTGGTGTGCTGCTGTCCTTGCTGTGTCACTGTGTCCTCTCCTCTCCTCTCTGGTTTGCAATGTAGCAAGGGGTTGTGGTCTGTGGGAGTGCTGCTTTTGTACTCACCTATGTGGGTGTGTCCTCATGGTCTGTTGTTTTCAGGTGTGTTGTGTCTGGGGTTCTGGCCTTTGTATTTTTTGTTTGTCCGGGGGGTGTTTTCGGGATGTGTACTGTGCTTGTGTATTTGTGTGTGCCTTGCTGTGTGGACTTGTTGGCCATGTTGTGTGCTATTGGTTTTGTGTGCGGATGGTTTCTGTGCAGGTACGTTGGCGCCATGGCTTCTGCCGTGTCGATTCTCATCGGCGTTGTTTGCGCTGGCGGGCGGTATATTTGTTGTTTTTCCGCGCTCATGGCGGTGCGATCGTAATTTCACGTGCGGTGTGTCGGCCGTGTGGGCGGGCGGTTTTGTGTTGTCGTGCGTGTTTCCGTCCGTGGCGGGCGGTTTGACTCCGACTTGGACGTTGGCGGGCGGTATTTTGTGTGCTTTTTCTGCCGATGGCGGTTTTCGGTTTGTGTAATCGTAATGGCGTGGTCGGTGTTCAGGCGGTGTGTGCGGGCGGATTTTTGCCGCTTCCATGCCTGGCGGATTTATTTACGCCGGGTATCGTAATGTGCCCCTAAATAATTATTAATGCATAATAAAATGAATTATTATTTACTTTAATTTAGATTTTTTTTAATTTAAACTTGAGAAAATATTTTTGCATAAACATAGTTACATTAAAGATTTAATTATAAATGAATTTAATTGTACTGTAATCTTTTTCTGTAACACTGCATTTAAAATATATAACAATAATTTACATTTATCATAAAAATATTTTTACAAACTTTTTTAAAAGTTTTATAAACATATTTACTTCTCTTTATATCTTATCATAGGGAGGCTCCACACTTGGGAAAAGATCTCCGCATGGTAAAGTGTAGAGCAAGGTAAATACATTTATTAAATTAACAGCTGCTTATTTATTGAACCAGCAGAAATTTTCTTTTTACATCTTTGCTATTTTTTTCTACAACCAAAGGTTGGCAATGTACATTACAAGGATTACAACATACCTCATAATGAAATGAGTGATTGTTCTCAACTCGACCACCAATGTCCAGATGACACTCATTTCAACAACAACCTTTCACAGCCACACTGACCACAGAAGAAAGGAATCCACACACCAAACTCCTTCTGCCTTCACTAGGTTGTTGACTGTCCTTGTAGATGTGCCCTGTTAGAAATGGGGGTCTCTAGTTGGCAATGGCTGGCGCCACTGTCCAAGTAGGGACCCTTCTTCCTAAGTCAGGGCAAGTGGGCTACCCCCTTTGATAACCCCTGCTCAACCCTGGGGTAACGTAGCACGAGTAGTTAGGCCTATCTCAGAGGCAGTGTGTGAAGCATTTATGACCATGCACAATAAGGCAGTAACGACACCACAAAAGGACCCAACTCAAGTAGGTATAGAAAAATAGTATCTTTATCTAAGGTTTAGCATAAGACTCTCAAAAGCATTTTAACCAGTCACAATGCACGTAAATCAATAGGGACTTAAAAAGGCAATAACGTATTCACCAGAACGTGGCACTGACTGAGTTCAAGGCCTGGGTCTACGCGACCTGTTGCGCACCAGATACCTGCCGTTGGACGGGGACACAGCACGCAGCTTCTCGAAGAAGCGGAGACGGTGACAGGCGGACTCCCAGCGACCACAACTCCTGGTTGCCGGGGTCCGCAACATGCACTCCCAATGGTTCGGGCACTCGGGGACAGGTGGGCTCTCAGCGGCAGCAGCACGCGGCTGCGGCGGCCCGGGTTGGTGGTGGCGATGACTCTCGTCGTGCAGATCCATGGTGGGCTCACAGCGGCAGCAGCTCTCTCTTAGCTGCGGCGGCCCACAGGACGACTCACGATGGTGCAAAGTTGGCGAAGGTGCGGGCACTCAGCGGCAGCAGCTCTCTCTTAGCTGCGGCGGCCCACAGGACAAATCACGATGATGCAAAGATGGCAAAGATACGGGCACTCAGCGGCAGCAGCTTTCTCTTAGCTGCGGCGGCCCACAGGACAAATCACGATGATGCAAAGTTGGCAAAGATGCGGGCACTCAGCAGCAGCAGCTCTCTCTTAGCTGCGGCGGCCCACAGGACAAATCACGATGATGCAAAGTTGGCAAAGATGCGGGCACTCAGTGGCGGCAGCTCTCTCTTAGCTGCGGCGGCCCACAGGACAAATCACGATAATGCAAAGTTGGCAAAGATGCGGGCACTCAGCGGCGGCAGCTCTCTCCTAGCTGCGGCGACCCACAGGACAAATCACGATAATGCAAAGTTGGCAAAGGTGCGGGCACTCAGCGGCGGCAGCTCCCTCTTAGCTGCGGCGGCCCACACAGGTTCAGCAAAGGTTCCGAAGGTTCAAAGTAAGGCGGGCTCTCAGCGGAGGCAGCTCTCTCTTAGCTGCCGCGGCCCACACAGATTCAGTGACAATTCCGAAGGTTCAAATTAAGGCGGGCTCTCAGCGGCGGCAACTCTCTCTTAGCTGCGGCGGCCCACACGGATTCAGCGACAATTCCGAAGGTTCAAATTAAGGCGGGCTCTCAGCGGCGGCAGCTCTCTCTTAGCTGCGGCGGCCTACACAGGGTTAACAAGGGTTACCAGTCCGCGTTCCTCACAGTAGACCTAGAGGTTCCGGATTACTCGACGGAGACCTCACCTGCAAGTAGAATCCCTCGCACAGGAATTCAGACGGCTGACGCGGTGAAGTCTAATGTCCCTGAGACTTCAGCAGGAGGCGCTCTCAATTCAGGCCCTCGGGTAGTTTCTTCAGCAAGCTTGGTGAAAGTTTCAAAGTCCTTTCCTCTGTCCATTCGGACAGAGTTTCGTCTTGACATCCAGAAGGAACACACTTGAAAAAGGTTTCAGCGCAGCGTTTTATACCTAAAAAGTCTTTGTTCTCTAAAGTCACAAATCACTGAACCCAGCCAGAACCAGTTCGGTGGGGTCGGGGAGCACTTGGTTTACGAGGCGACATCCTGCCCTTTGGGAATACGGGGGTCTGCTATCAGACGCCCAGTGGGAGATGGAGCCATCATTCACCTTGCCAGGCACGGCCCTGCTCAGATCAAAGAGTCACCCCTCCCCATACTCTAAATGCCGATCTCTCTCTCTCCAGCCAGGTCTGACCTAGCTGGCCCTGCTGCTCCAAAAACCAGATGGCCAATACACACACTAGCAAAGCCTACAGGAAAGTTTAGGCAAGAAAATACCTCGTTCCTAGAAGAGGCATTTTCGAACACGGGCTATGCAAAAGATCCTTACTAAAAGACGTATCTGAATGTCCTGAACTTAAACATATCAAATTCGAATTTCCTATCAGGTTCCTGGGGGCATGTAGGATTATGGAATGTAATACTCAGCCTGCCCATTCTGGCCTACGAGAACGGATAGCCTCACAATAGTAAACAGTGAAATGGAGGGTAACTCGCTATTAGAATATGCTACACAGACATACATTAAAAGCGGCTTCGGTGGGTAGCGCGAATCAGAGCTGCAGGCCCACCAGCGGTATTTGGTTTACCAGCCCTGGGCACACACAGTGCACTTATACTAGGGACTGACAGGTAAACCAAACGAACCAATTATGGTTATCCCAATTCATACAGTTATCTTTACACAGGGAGCATTCGCGCTGTGGCACTGATTGGCAGTGGCACAGCGCCCAGAGCATCTAAATCCAGCCAACATAAAAAGGAGGAAGCGAAAAGAGGAAGGGAGACCCGCGCCAATGATGCCAGGTCTAACACGCCCTTTCTTTGACTCTTTGGAGGAGGAGAGAGAGGGTTTACAGGCCAATGATCAACATATTTGGCATGTCCAGGGAAGCTCTCATTGTCAGATACCACTTCTCACCTGATGTGACCTGGACCTCGGTGCTGACTGGGAGCCGGAGCTGGATTCATCCACAGGCCGCTCCCAGGGTATCCCTGCCTATGTCAGATACTGGCTACACCCCATTTCATGGCCACTGGATCATTACACAACGTCTCCTATGACAACATTGGCATCTCACATGCAAGCCAGTCCTGATGCTTGCATGGGGTCCTGAGATGCATCAACAGAAGAGTGCACCAGTCTATCACCATGCCACAGTCAGTGTTGGGAGGGCAAAAGGTGGCAATTACATGTTAGGCCTTTGTCCACTTTCCTCATGTGCTGGGTGTGATTGACTGCACCCAGGTGGACCTTCAGCCACCTCACCACACAGCACATCTTTTCTGCAACAGACCCCATTGGCACCAATTCAACATGGAGGGTGTTTGCGATGCCAGGGGCATCTTCACTGATGTGTACTCTGCCTTTCCGGAAAGCACACATGCAATTTACAGGGTAAGTCACTGTAAAATGGCTTGTTATGTAGAAAACTCATTTTACGAGTCAGAAAAACATTACTGACTGACAAAATGGGTTTGCCCTCCATTCAAAAGTCCAAATGTGAAGGGCTTAAACGGGAGTCTCCCACTAATTGGAATTTATCACTCTTTTGGACCTCAATGGTGGAGCAAATCATTGAAGAGTTACTATCTCCTCAAAGGGGATGGTAATGTAAGTTCTATTTGTAGATGCTACTATTGCGCTAAAGAGCTTCTAGGCGCTGTGACCTGGACAACAGGAAGCTGAAGGCATAATGGAGATAGGAAGAGAACGGGGAGCAGGACAAGAGGAAGGAAGGGCTCAGGTCTAGATTTGTTTTAAAAAAACAAGTTTTAAGGGTTTTCAAGAAGCGAGGATGGGGATATGTTGCTTGAAGTGCTAAAGGCAATTGATTTGATAATTTTGCTGCTAGGACTAGTAAGAGATTTGCAAATGGGAAGGTCACCTCTTCCCTGTTGGTATTCATGTCGCGTGAGTGGAACCCTGCCTGCCATCTGACACCACTCCCTCACATCCCCATGCATAGGTTCTAAAACTGTTGTTCTTAAACAGAATCAGTTCCTTTAAAGAACATAGGCTACATTACAAAAAAGGTAAAAAGTGTTTCCTGTTTGGCAATACAAAAGCAGGGATGGTGGTCTGCTGTTCCTTAAAGGCTAGCATCCCTGAGTTTCTCGCCAGCTACAGGTGGCAGCAATTAGCAACCAATTAAACAGTTAAGCTTAATTAATATTCATTATGCAGGTTTTTCTGCAACCCCTCTGGCTGGAGATTTTCCAATGTAACCTATTAGTACAAAGGTCACATCACACAATAAAAGACTGGTTGCAAAAAGTATTTCTGCGATTTGCAACTAATCTTTACGTACATTGGGCCCTAAGTCTCATGTCACAGAAAGGAGGATATTCAGAAAACTAGGTGAGCTTTGTGGCTCCCATCTACAACTAGTATATATGTAGTGATGTACCTGTATATGAATCAGGATGCAAACACAAAGACAGAGAGATGTGGAAACTTAGGGGCTCATTATGATGTCTGTGGGTCCGACACCGACGGCTCGTCGGTTTTGGACCCACCAACATCTGCCTCTGCGGTCCGCCCCTCATTATGATGCGGCGGGCGGAGGCATCGGGCGAAGGGATTGTCCGTGGCACTTCTGACGGGCTCAAGGAGGGTCAGTAATCCCTACAATAAGGGCGGTGCCTACTCAGGCACCGCCGTAGGGATTACAATGTCCCTTCCCACCTGCCCTTTCATGGTGGTTCACAAACCATGAAAAGGCAGGTAGAAAGTGACTTTGAGGGCCCCTAGCAGGGCCCCCTTCTCACCTGGCCCTCTTCTATGGGGCCTGGGGGCACCTCTGGTGCCCCCCTAACCATCCCTGCACCATGTTTCAGGCACCTCATGGTGCCAGCCACGCGGTGCAGAGATGTTTTTAAAGTTCATTTGGGGCATGTGCTGCAGTCCGCAGCACATGCCACAATGCAAAATATACACATTAACTAAAATCAGCCCTTGAAAAAAACATTGTGGCCAGTGCCATTCTGCAGTAAACTGCAGCTAGAATGAACTCCGGAAGCATAGTTGGGTCCTGGCACCCTACCCTGCCCTGGAAGGAGACCCCCAACCCCCATATGGTAAGAATAAGGACACTGATGAAACAATAGTGAAACAATAGAAACAGAGAGGAAAGAGTGACAAAAGTATTAGATGAAAAGAGGATGGGGAATAAAAGATCAAGAGAGGAATAGAAAGGTGAGGGAATGAGTTCTCTTTCAGAGCTCCATGTTTCGAGCGTCCTTTCTTCTGTACATTATCCAGTCCAGGTGGTCTTATGTCTGGCCATTTTACTAAAATGATTTACGCAATATACTTACATTGTAGGGACGTCCAGCTACTCCTCTTCTTCCTCTGGCCTATTGTTATGTCATTTAAAAAAAATTCCCGCCCACTACAGCATACAGCATGAGCAGAAGGGCAGCTCACTTCAGCCAATGGCTAACATCTATGTGACATCATAAGTAGCACCTTGTGAGAGAAAGTAGTTCCCTATAGCAAGTGTGCTTTCTGAGACCAAAACATATCTTTGCTTTTAGCTATGTATTTTTATTTTAGATTGACAAGAATCCAGCACCTTCCTCAAATATAAAGATTTGCAAAAGCCATGAAAAAACAAAACTAGCACTGACAAAGCCAAAAAGCTGGTGGTCAATGCCCGACCAATCTGCTATGCAAACCCCGGTTTCCCACTGTATTCTGTACCTATAATCCTAGTTTCATCTTTGGATAAACATGACTACAAAACACAGAATGCATAACATAACTCGCCGTGCTGCTCACACATGGATGTGGTGCAGGCATCGCTGTGGTGCAGGCAGTTATGGTGCATTCAGAAGGCATGGACAGAAACACTTTGGGACCGATTTTTAAAATAGTGTCAAACAACGCAGCACAGCAGCCAAAAATGCTGCGCTGTGTTGCGTGACAGGGACGGAGCAGGAGAGCGCCATCTCTGCCAGGCATGCACCTTAGCGCTATAGTGCGAGGGTGCGTGCCTGAGTCTACCATAGGTTCTGTACAAGAAGGGTATCCTTCCAGTACAAAATACTATGCCTAGACACACTGTAAAAGTTTTTCCACTTTGTGTGTGTTCTTCACAGTGCAGCACGTGCGCAAAGTTGGAAAAGAAAGGAGAAATAAAAACATTTCTCCTTTTAAACGCCTCCTTTCAAATGGCGTTAACTTCTGGCGCTAAACCCTGTCTATGATTGTTTAGGGTTTTGCGTCAAACGGCATGGTGTTTGCCCACGTAACACCCCCTTGGCACTAAGTAACTCAAAGCACTGCTTCGCGCAGCTTTACGTTACGTTCAGGGGGGCTCATTTATGAAAAGTGACGCATCGCTGCGTGAAAACAGCGATGCGACACTTTTCAATGCGCCTTCCTTGCGACATGCTGAATGCGTCATATTTACAGTATGACGCATCATGTCGCAAGGAGTCACAGATACGTCAGTATTTCTGACGTATCTGTAGGCGCAAAGTGACGCATTGCTGGAGTGTGTCACAAAAGTGACGCAACTCCAGCAATGTGTACTTTCACATGGGCAAGTCCCATGTTGTTAGAGCCTACGTCAGGCATAGGATTTTGACGCATTAGCGTCCAAGAAATGGCGCAGTGAAATCTTATAGATTTCACTGCGTCACTTCTACGACTCTTTGTTGCGTCAAAACGCCCTCCTTGCATACATTATACCTGGCGCAGGTATAATGTTGCGCGAGGGTTTACAAAGTGACGCATCTACCTAGATGCGTCACTTTGTAAATATGACGCAACCAGGCACATTTTACGCCACTGGTGCGTCACAAAAGTGACGCACCGGCGGCGCAAAAGTGACGCAAGGGCTCATAAATAAGCCCAGGGTACTTTCCAGCACAAAACAAGTTTTGCACTGGAAAGTAAATTTGGAAAAAATCAGTTTGTGCTGGTTAGTGTCGCTTTTGTGACGCTAACCTAGCGCGGAATGTTTGCAAATCTACCCCCAAGTTTCTTGTTTCTTCAGAGGCTACTGGTAGCACGTACATCAATAAACCTTTAGCAAGAAGGCCCTGGGATGGATCCGATGAGCTATAGTTAATCTTTTCTTTGCTCTTTCTCCTCGTTGTCCTTTCCTAATCACCAGTCCTGGGTGCTCAAAGAGAGAAGAAAAACAACACTAAAATATTCAGCTTGTTAAGTAAGGTGGCATTGGATAAAACGTATGCAGTTTGTGGAGGGAGGGCTGGAGGAGATGATGGACGGAAGGAATCTGCCTTATAAGTGCAGGTGTTGTGTGTATTTGGTGCAGGCTGGGAGTGTGCACACAGCCTGCACTCGGTTGTACATGCACAAGAGTCCGTGTGCACTTGTGTCACTGCGTGTGCTGCTCGTGGTAAAAGTAGGTATTAGTTCAATGTCAGAAAGGTCTTGGGATATCTATGTATATTGAACTATGACTTTCTAGCGCTCGGGTCAAAGGGCGCTTGAGAGATGTCAGCAACAGGAAGCACAAATACAGATGTGCAGGCGAGCAACCTCAAGTAAAAGGTTTCAGAGAGAATACAGGAGAAAAGGATACAAAAATCACCCAAGAGGCCAAAATACTACAACACTTGGACATTTGCATAGATGGTGTCACTGAACATACGATGGCAGACATTGGCATTTGAAGTCCTTGACAGCAGGGCAGGGGAGATGCAAACAGCTGTGTGGGTAACTTTGTGAAAAGGGGATCAGGGGCCGCAGGAAGAGGCGGGACCTTATGAGTGACACCACTTCCCTTACCACGGGCAAGACTAAAAATCAACATATCTGCAAGGCAAAGGGCACGAGACAGGAGCACGGTTCGAATCCCGTGGTGTGATTTAGGATAATGTTAGTAAAAAAAAAGCTCCATTCACGCCTTCCCAAGAAGTCTCCGATGACCTTACGCCAGTCTCAGATGACCTCACGCCAGTCTCAGATGACCTCACATCAGTCTCAGATGACCTCACATCAGTCTCAGATGACCTCACGCCAGTCTCAGATGACCTCACGTCAGTCTCCGATGACCTTGCACCAGTCTCAGATGACCTCACGCCAGTCTCAGATGACCTCACACCAGTCTCAGATGACCTCACGTCAGTCTCAGATGACCTCACGCCAGTCTCAGATGACCTCACTCCAGTCTCAGATGACCTTACGCCAGTCTCAGATGACCTCACGTCAGTGTCAGATGACCTTATGCCAGTCTCAGATGACCTCATGCCAGTCTCAGATGACCTCACGCCAGTCTCAGATGACCTCACGTCAGTGTCAGATGACCTCATGCCAGTCTCAGATGACCTCACGTCAGTCTCAGATGACCTCATGCCAGTCTCAGATGACCTCACGCCGGCCTTAGTTGTTGGCCTCAGGGTTCAAAGGGTCAAGAGAAGGGTGTTGCAAGGGACGGTGCTCCGCTGCCATTGGCTGCTGCAGTGCTGCTTGGAGAGTCTCTCTTTTTTAGATAGTTCCCTTGTCTGGGAACCCTTGCAAAGTTATCTTGCTGCAAGGACCAGGGAAGACAAGTAACACTTCCCTACTTGCTGAAGGCCTGGACGACATCTGCCCGTAAGACTGACCTAGCCCCCAAAAAGACCTGCACAAGGGCCTTTGGGCTGAAGGAGCGGTTAGAGGAAAGCTCGACAGGTTGAGTCTACCCACTTCTGTGACGATGCACCAGCATAAAAAATGTGCCACACTGCGCCATATTTACAAAGTGATGCATCCAGGCAGATGCGTCACTTTGAAAACCCCTGTGCTACATTATACCTGTGACAGGTATAATGTATGCAGGATGGGTGCAAAGCCATGTAGAAGTGAGACAGCAAAGGGCGTCACAACGTCAAATCCTTAGGAATGACGCAGTGCTTTTCACAATTTCACAATTTTCACAATTCAGTGTGTCAATATGTAAAGGCCAGCTGGATAATGCTGCCACAAGACGAGCTACATGATTGTATAAGATGCAGCATAATGTCCCTTTCATTGCTGCATAATGTTGGGCTTCTTTGACGCTTAGCTACAGTGGCACTCCCTATAATACACAATGTGCATCATTGAAAGTATAGATCATTTTAAAGCTGGCCTCTCCCTTTAATCATTTGTTTATTAAGTGAAAAAATCATCCTCCTGCTCCAGATAATAATATCATGTGATAGAGGTAAGATGCGGGTCTCTGTAGTGCATTGTATGCTTATTAGCACTGGACGGAAAACAAATGAAATGTGTGAACGGAGTTCATTGTGAAGTAGTCAGTGAATAATTGTAAAATAATTGTGACGAGTTCAACTTTCCAAAAACCTTTAAACCAAAATTGATGAGATTGTATCGCTGTACACAAGAACTCACCTTCTTTTCAATAAGAACAATTTCAACTTGTTACCCCCTGTGTTGTAATCAGATTCTCATTTCACATCATCCTTAAATTACCAGAAACACATGCATTGTGTTGTTGCTGGTGAAGTGATCAGATACTCGTTTTATGTAATCCTCGAATCATCAGGAACAATCCCATCTTTTTAAGTCATCGGATAATCATTTTCAAGTCATCTTGAGATCATCTGGCTCAGGTTTCTTAGCTTTGCTGATGACTTCAAGAGCTTGATGATGTTGGATGATGAGAAAACGACTTCTAATGTAGTCGAATGATCATTCAATGACTCTGCGATGGCTTCTAAAGTAATCCTGTTTGACATGGGGTCCACTATTTACCTCTCATTTCTGCTGTTGATATAACACTAAACATAGCACGTTTGAGCTTGCAGCTTTTCCGCTAAAATGCTCATTCAATGCCTGTTACCGGTATAGCTGTTACTACCAAGATCTTGGGGCAAAGCGATTTTCACACTAGATTTACCTAAAGTCTATATCCACAGGAGGTTTCCTCTGTGAGGCTCCTTGTTCATTTACTCCTGAAACATTACCGATAATCGATCTCATCTCTATTACATGTGTGCTTTACCTGTGAGGTGTTCTGCGTTAATGCTGATGTGTCCGCTGTGCTGTTTACCTTCACACCAGGTCTGGAAAGGATCTGAACAGCAATATTTAATAATTTACATACAAGGACTCTTTACTCCTGTCCCTTACTGCTGGTTTTCCATATGGATTGTGTTCAATAGTGAGTCGCTGACCCTGCTGCTTGGCAAAGTATTAAAGCCTCTGTATCATCCCTGTGATGTCAGTTGGTTCATTTCCTAGCAATACCAATATAATCATTACTCCTCCTTCGTATCCACGCAGAGGACGCTATATTGAACTGCCCAAATGGTGGACATTATAGATCAGAAATCAAAGGATCAGAAACCTGGCAACAAGAGAGCCAAACAAGAACCAGCTCTCCCAGATTCTCCCATTAAAGGTAAATCAGACTCAGGCACCAATATGCAAACATTCAGCTCCCTACAATACCATAATCAAAGCGCAAAATGCACCACTGAATTTCTACAGGCTGAAATGATGAGCCTGAGAAGTGAATTCATATTATTAACTACCAGAATTAACAAGGCTCAGACTAGAATAAGTAGAACAGAAGATGCTCAACTGGCTTTAGCCTTAAAAACCAGATATCCTTGTGAAGAGTGTTGAGACCTTAGAGAGAGACCTTGTGGAGTTACAGACCTGGCAACCTAAGGATCAGTCAGAATCTTCTGCCAAGGACTGTATGAGCTTTCTACAATCCCGGATCCCAACAATTCTGGGCATTTTATTTGATAATGATTTTAAAATTGAACAAGCGTACAAGATAACCACTAGATTCAATACGCACTCTACTGCACCATATCCTCTTATTTCAGACCTCTTAGATGTCAACACTCAGAACTTATCATAGATGATGATAAAGATCAAGTTGGTCACTTGGCATGGAGCTAAGATCGGAAAAATTGCAGGACTATGCCATAGAGATGGTAACATGGAGGAAAGGTTGTCCGTCCCTAGGAGCTGAATTGAAATCACTTAACAGTCCGTTTTCCTTTGCTGGTCCTTCTAAAATGAGAATTGTGCAAGAAGGGAAAGATGTTACCTTTCTATTAACTTGGCGAACTTAATTCATTTCTTAAAAACTTGCATGAGACTATTATGGTGCCCTAATTATATTGCACATCGGCTGTCACTCTACTCTATTTTATAGGCTTTACCTTCATTGACCAATGCTATAATATTTATTTATTTTTATTTTTTTATTGGTTTTTTTCCCTTTTTATGCAAGGAATCTTATACAATCACAAATAAGGTAATCAGACATAATACAAATACAGATAAAGCAGCAGAAGCAGGCATCGAAAAAAATAGTCAATAAATATCCACATATCAAGAAGCCAAGTTATATAGACATACAAAATAAGTAAAAATAAATAAGTAAATAAACGAATTTTTTCAGCCAAAAAAACAATAACTGTCCATTATTGGGTATTAGATCCAGTCAGTGACAGCAGCCCAAATCTTAGCTCCCATTGCACTCTTCCTTCTCCCCTTAGTCTTATATATGGCAGATTCCAAGTTATACATAGCTAGTAATTTTGCCCGCCAACTCGAGAAAGACGGAGGATCAGAGCTTATCCAATCCTTCGTAATACATGCACGCACCACTGCCATACAGATAAACAAAAAAGATACCATTGCATTGGATCTTGTATAGGCCAAGGTATCCAAATTAAGACCAATCAATACCAATTCCCCAGTTATGCATACTGATGACCCCATTATTAGCCCTAAAAATTGCTCAATGGACAAAAATCATTCAGCAAGTTTGGGACATGAAAAGAACATATGGACCGCATGTGCGGCAAATAAACAACACCTATTACATTTGGTCCCGGCAGATGTCCCCCATTTAGAGATCTTTCTTGGGGTATAATACAAATCATATATGGCCATATAGTGCTGGGTACGCATCCTCCCAGTCATCAGAACTTGGTTCGCAAAATTTAAAGACTCTAAGACATTAATTCCCTCTTGACCTAGCTTCGTTACCCACTTATCTTGACATTCCTCAACATCATCTGGAAGTACATCAATCAATTGAGAGTAAAATTGACCGATTGGTGTTTTTTTTGCATCTTTTCAATAACAGGGACCTTTCTCAATTTAAATTCCAAACCCGGGCCTAAAGAGTTCAAATAGCTACAAATTTGAAGATATTTGAAAAATTTGTGTTTGGCCAGACCATATTTTGTTTGTAACTCGGCAAATGATACCAACTGTCCATCATCACACAAATATCCTAAGCATTGAATTCCTTTTAAGCGCCATCTATTAGACGTTTGGTCTCGAAAAATCAGTGGGAGTAACCCGGTGGCTGAGAATGGGGTATACGCATTTAATTTCGAAACCCGAAGTTGCCGTTTGACTGATCTCCAAACAGAATATGCGGCTTTAAGAATTTTGAATTTAGTTTTCTTAAAGTAACTGGGTTCTAATACTTTAACCAGACAACCATTGGCCTCATCACCCAGCCCAAACTCATAGATTGGAGGACTATGACAAGACAAAATCTTAGCCCGATCCCCCACTACCAAATGGCTAATAAATTGCAAAGCCGCTGCCCAATAATAAAAGATGAAATAAGGCATGCCCCAGCCACCACGATTTTTCGGCAATACCATCTTTTTATAGGCCCTTCTCTGAAGTCTATAGCCCCACAAGAATCTAGAGCTGATCCTCTCTAACCTCTTAAAACACAAAACTGGAAATTCAAGTGGGATTGTTCTAAACATATAAAGAAACTTAGGCAAAACTAACATTTTTAAAACATTAGATCTTCCATAAAGGGATAAGTGCAAATGATCCATCCTCTCCAGCATTGAATTCACTTGGGAGAGCGCAGGATTCATATTTAGCTCTGGGATCTTACTAATTGGTAAAGAAATCTTAATTCCTAAATAGGTAATTTCAGACACAGTTGTTATTTTGTCCGGAGGTTCCCCACCAATGAAAAGAACCTGTGTTTTGGAGATATTTAACTTATAACCCGAAAAGAGCCCAAACTTAAATGCCAATCCATCAATAGCCGGTATTGCCGTGACAATATCTCTGGTAACAACCACAATGTCATCCGCGTATGCCAGAGCTCTATAATCAATATGCCCCAATTGGACCGGTTTAATGTCAATAGCCTGATTTAGCTTATCCACAAAAAAATCGATATATAAAGCAAATAATAAAGGTGAACACGGGCATCCTTGCCGTGTGCCGCGACCAATTGAAAACAAGTCAGACTCTTGGCCAGCTATTCGAATACAGGCTACTGGGAGCACATATAATGACTTCAGCGCCTGCCGAATCGCAGGGCCAAAGCCCTTCAGCCTTAAAACCTCCCACATATAAGGCCAGGAAACCCTGTCGAATGCCTTCTCGGCATCCAACAGGGTTATCCCCATTGTAGAATTGGTTGCTTGAGCCCAATCCACAAATGATATTAAACGCCTAACATGATCTGCGGTATCACGCCCAGGAATGAATCCATGTTGGAATCGTGAAACCAAAGTAGAAATAATACCCAATAAACGTGCTGCTAGTATTTTAGAATAAACTTTGCTATCAGAGTTAATTAGCAAGATGGGTCTATAGGATGACGGCAGTAAGGCAGGCTTATCTTTTTTTTTTTTAAACGTGATGGTAGATTTCCGCCAGGACAGTGGCGCAATCCCCTTTTGTGCAGACAAAAAGGTCGACATAACTTCCTCTTTCAGCACATGCCGGAAAGTTCTGTAAAATTCAAGCGGAATGCCGTCCGGCCCCACCGCCTTGCCAACAGCCAATGATGTAATTGCTGCCTCCACTTCCTCCCAGGTAATATCGAGGTCTAATTTTTCCGTTTGCTCCTGAGTCACCTTAGGAATTACGATATCGCCACAGAACTACGCTACTTTATCTTCAACTCCCAAAATATCCTCGTGCATATACAATTGGCTATAAAATTTGCTGAATACCTCTAACACTTCGGCTGGCTTGTCCCGAATTTGCCCCTGCTCATCCTGAATATTATTTATCCTTTTAGCAACCTCTTTTGGTGCAATCTTTTGGCCAGTATTCGGCCTGAATTTTCACCCACCTCATATATCTCAGACCTGTATACTGAGATTTGCGCTGCCAACTTTGTAGCAAAATCTTGATAAAGCCTCATTTTTTGAATAGCCAGGTCACTTGAAATCTGCTCAGAATCCAGACCATTACTGGCTGCCACCATAAAGTCATTTTCTAACAGCCGCAGTTTATTCATTTCATCCAGAAATTCTACCCATAATTTGCGTTGTTTATTGATGGAATAGCTTAACGTCTCCCCACAAACTCCTGACTTAAAAGCATCCCAAACCATATGGACGGGGGCAGACCCACGATTATTGTTAAAAAATTCCACTATCCATTTACACATTTGTTCACAATAGGCGGAGTCAGACAATAACTTACGTTCAAAGGTCCAGGCCCTTGTGGGAGATCTATAGCTAATTTCTAATTCTAACATAATAGGGTTATGATCAGAAATTATTGTAGGTTGAATATCAATCCTGGCGTTACAAAAAAATAATCTAAACGCACATGCTTTCGATGTGGTGCGGAGTAGAAAGTATTTCCAGGGGCGCCCTTTCCTTTCAACCACCATACATCTACCAACCCAAATTCCTTAACAAAGCCCCTAGTAGCATTAAAAACTTTATTTTTCTTCCCGTCATAAAGATGGTTGCCTGAAATATCGACATTCCCTGCTAAATGGAGATTAAAATCCCCACATAAGATCAAAGGAGATGGCCAGTCAGCTAACTCAATGCTAAGCTCGTTCATCATTTCAGGGTCATCCAAATTCGGACCATAAATTGAACAAATAGTCATGGAAAGACCCTCTATCATTAACTCAATAATCACCCATCGGCCACAAAGATCTTCTTTTACACGCTTGCACACCCCCCACCCAAATCTTTTCAAGATTGCCACCCCTCTCGTTGTTGACCCTTGACGAGTGCAACCCAAGAGGTCCAAGCCCAAATCCTTTAACCACCTCCTGTTATTCCATGCAATATGAGTCTCCTGTACACAAAGCAAGTCCACCCTCATTGATTTGAGAATCTGAGCCATAATCCCTCTTTTTTTCCTATCATTCAGGCCACATATATTCCATGTACAAACAGAAAATTTACCCATCCTCAAACAAAGATCATTTTAACATAGCTGAATCTCTTAGCCATTCCCTTACCACCAGACTTCCTACTAATAATGATACAAATAATACATTAATGCAACCTTCATTCGCCCACTCCTTGTTGCAATTCCAATACAAAAGCCCATCTATTCTATTCCTTGCCCCACCACCCCACCCACCCTCTCCTCCCTTATCACCCCCATACACCACTCTCCCCACCCATACACCCACCCAAATGAGGCAGAGGGACTGAATGGTCCCTATTAGCGATGGAGAGAAAGGGTAAAATGCCCTCCACCAGCCCCCCCAGTCCCTCGGTATGTAGAAAAAAAAAAGGGAGAAAAGAAAAAAAAGGAGATCTGTCTAAATTACCTAAATTGCCTGTACTGAAGCCATCCCACTAAATTGTACCCAGAAAATCCTTAGCAGAAATTTCAGAAATGAAAAAAAGCGTTTTATCCTTATAGATCATTTTAAGCTTTGAAAGATTTAGTAAATAGGCCTGTGCCCCTTTTGCTTGAAACAGCGGAATCAATTGACGCAAGTGCCATCTTTGCTGAACTGTGGCTTGGCAGTAATCAGGGCGTACAAAGAAATCACATCCCTTCCCCCTTCTCTTGCGGTCTGGCCGTGCTAAATCGTACAAAGATTCACGGAGTAAAAAATTATTTAAGCAAATCAATATAGCTCTAGGTTTATCATCCACCCCCCCTGGCGCCCCCCCGCATATGAAAAGGAAATCTATGAACCCGCTGCAGCTCAAATTCCCACTTCCATTGATGTAATTCAGGAAAGGCTTCCGAAAACAAGTCGATAATAAAATGACGAATATCTTTCCCTTCCATTCCTTCCGGAATGCCTAGTACACGCAAATTGTTCCTCCTTGATCTGTTTTCTAAATCAATTAGTTTCCAGTTTATATCGTCCCGCAGAGAATGTAAGGAGGTTACATCCGTTTTCTGCTGCACAATTTCATCCTCAATTAGGGAAATTCTGCCCTCCGCTACCCCAATCCTGGCCGACATCTCCGTGCAAGTCTTAACAACGCGACGGACCGTATTCTGGAGTTTGCGGACTGCGCCCTGCATCCGCAGGCCTTCTGCTTTTGTCTCCTCACGATGTGACATTGTAGCTTGATATATAGTGGCTAAAGTAACCTCGTTCTCTATAAATTCACCAGGGCACATAGCTCCTCCATGTACGCCAGCCGAGCCCCCCCTGCTATCACTCAGCCCCGGGAGAAGTGGTAAACCAGTATGATTCAGCGTAGGGGACCCATCATTGCCAAGTCCGTCCCTGGGCAGTGAATTAGATAGATCCTTTACTTCCTTTACCTTTCGCACAGTACTTCTTTCCCCAGAAGTTAGTAAAGTGTTTTCCTCTTCATCCGGTGGAGCTGAGCTGGGCAAACTTCTATCATCTGCCCAATCACCTTCAACACTATCTATACTCTCGATCTCCGAGGTGTTAGATACATCTGACATGGAATAAAAATTTCCACCTGAATCCCCGGAGTCCGCCTCTATTATCGCATCTCTGGTAAATCTTTCCCTACTGGTCACAGACCCCTGATATATTTTACCAAGGCTCGTATTATTAGCAGTTGTTACAGATAGAGCACTCTGGGTATTGATTGGACCCCTAATATCAGCTGGGGAAGCAACATTCTCTGCAGCAGTTTCTAACACTTCCTCCTCGCACATATTACCTGCCTCAGCTTTTCCCAATTCTTGCCCAGTTTCCAATTCTTTAAACACAGCAGATGTATTCAGGCTTGTCAAAGGCACAAGAGTATTAGTTACTAGTTCGGATATGCCACAGACCTTATCATGCGAATTGTCCACTTGCAGGGTGACTGTTACGCTCTTCACTTGCTCAGCGGCCGAGGTCTTACCTTTAACTAACGTTTTTTTTTTTTAAATATCCCAGGAATCCTTACATTGGCCCCAGCAACTTCATTAATCCGGATAGCCCCTGGAGAAGAAATCAGACTCTTCGACAAAGCATCAGGGGCTCCAAGGGCATCAGGAGCCGTCACAGTAGCAGCAGCGGCGGCTGCTGCCCGAGTCTTTGAGCCCTTCACGTTGGCGCTGGCGTTCTTGGGACCCATCCTACTCCAGCCCCGGTTTTCCAGAAGGGCCGCGATTCTCTCCCCTCGATACCGGGCGCCGACCGCAGCCCAGCTCCGCCAATCTCCACGGTGAGGTAACAAATCCCACACGCGCCGGCGCTCTTGTTGATACAAATGTATCAAGGATATAAACATCACCGGATACTTTAAGCTGCGTTTCGCGAAAGGCTTTCCTTAGACAGCATCGACAGCTACCGGAGAAGTAAGGAGGCTTGATAAGCGGAGAGCATTCTTAGCCTGCCTCACTCGGACACGGCTGTGTCCGCCATCTTGCCTCCTGTAGACCAATGGTATAATATTAGTAAGATCAGTTTCTTTTACCTCAAATTTAGTCTAATACTGTTTACGAGACTATGAATATTATTATGACATGGTTGTTGTGATGGTTCAATGATCAATTGAAGTTTACTGTTTACTATGTGCAAGGTAACCCAGTGTATGCAAGGGTCAAACTCAAGCTTTACATTGCGGTTTGACTATTGTCTTATTGTTCTGTTCTCAGTGCACTGCAGCAGATGTTTGTGTTCAGAGTGGGAGGATTCTTGGTTATTTACGTATGGTCATTTGCGTGTTCAGGTTTATATGGAACTGTTGAAGCATACCTTCAGGAGTGGATAGCATGAGAATGCAGTTGTCGGATTTTCTGAGCAAACGTTTTCTGTTTTCGACTCTAGCTAGCAATGATGCACAGTTCTATTTAGATCCAGCTATTATATTTAATGTCATAGTAATGCTTTATATTATAACTTTAACCCTCTTTAGCTTCTGATTTTGGTCTATGTATGTATTTATATGTAATTAATTCAAGTCTAATTGTTGATCAATTATATGGAGTATATCCGATTGATTCAATATGTCTGGCTAACATGATGCACATCATCTAGGGCTTAGACCTAATTTTTGCTATGCTGCCTCTGAGGCTACAATCATTGTGATCAATAGAATGAGTAAAGACGCATTAGATACTAAGAATTATAGACTAATATCACTTCTGAAGGAATATTGATAGCAAAATTTATGCTTAAGTTTTGGCTCAATGTCTAGAAAAAATACTCTCCAAAATAATTCATTCATCTCTATCTGGTTTTACACAGGGAGATGTGCTTCAGATAATATCAGATTATTGGCCCATGTTTTCAAGAAAGCATCCATTTTACAACATTTCATCATGGCTCTAAAAGCGAGAAGGCCTTTGACAAGATTTCATGTACCTTCCTGCATTCGGTTTTGAGATATTTTAGCATGGGACATCCAAAAGCCCATATAAAAGTCAGTACCATTAAATCCTCTAACTTCAGTCTAGCTAGAGGTACCAGAAAGGTCTGCCCTCTATCTCCCCACGTATTCCTACTAGCCATAGAACAACTGCTAATTGATATGCTAAAACTCTCAAACTAAAGGCATACCTTTTGCCACTTCCACACACAAACTTGCAGCATATGCAGATGATGTCTTAATATTCACAAGAGCGGCCGAATTAGTGATTCCTGTGATTCTTTCTTCCATAGAATCTTATGCAACTGTCTCAGATTGATCACTAAATAAGGACAAAACCCAAAAATGTCCTATCAATTTTTTATGTCAACCTGACGTGATTGGATTGTCCAGTCTTAAATAGCAAGCTAAGTCAAACAAACTAGCTAAGTCAAACAAAGAAACTACAAAATCCCTAATAACCTGTGATGAGTTCTCCTCCTTCTTTACAACCAAAACTAACTCTCTAGGTAACAAACTTAATGCCACCTCAAACTTCCCTCCTCCTCTTACCGGGACCCATCTCTCCTCTCTTCCCCCCCAGGCAACACCCAAAAATCAAGCTCACTGGTCCAACTTTGAACTATATGATGACCATTCCATCTCGAAAATTCTATCCTCCTTAAAACCGAATACCCACTTCAACGACCCTCTTCCTGCCAACTGCCTGGCAGCGACCTCCCTATTCATCATTCCCATTTGGACTACAATTATCAACGCTTCCCTCCTTCAAGGGTCCATACCTGACTCCCTGAAAACCAGGCAAGTCATCCCCATCCTAAAAAAATCCACTCTGAAGAATCCGGCAATTCCAGACAGCTTCAGACCAATTTCCAATATTCCTCTTCTTGCGAAAGTGCTGGAGAAATGTGTGCAGCTACAACTAAGCCAACATATCGCTAATTTCAACTTGCTTGATGAATTCCAATCTGGGTTCAGGCCTGGACATAGCACTGAAACTACTATTCTTCACATTGTAGATGATGCTCTCCAAGCCCTTGACCAAGGCAAAACCTTCTCTTGATCCTACTGGATCTTTCCTCTGCATTCGACACAGTCAACCACGAGAAACTTCTTGAACGCTTCGAACACAGGATGGGTCTAGGAGGTACCATCATCAAATGGTTTGGTTCCTTCCTCCAGAACCGCACCCAGAGATTCTTAGTCAACAGCAAACTATCTGCTCCTTCCCCGATATCAATCGGTGTCCCTCAAGGCTCTACTCTGTCCCCTACCCTCTTCAATCTCTACCTTGAACCGTTAGCTGAAATACTTCGCACGGCCAACATCTCCTTCCACATGTACGCCGATGACACTCAGATCTACATCAAAATCTCTTCTCTAGAGGAGATTACCTATCTGAATGACGCCCTGAAACTGACTGTTCAATGGCTCGCCAACAACCAGCTCAAACTGAATGCCCAAAAAACGGAGTTCCTTCTCATCTCCCCCCCCTAAAAACTCCAATGACATCCTGGAATGGACTAACTCGATCACAGCACTTAACTGCACACCGACCATAGTGGATTCTGCTAAATTTCTCGGTATAACCTTGGGCAGCAACCTGAATATGCGTGAACACATCAACTCGATGGCCAAAACTGCCAGGTTCCACCTGAGCTACTTGAGAAAACTAAAACCCTTCCTTGAAACTGTGGACCTAAAAACCGCAGTTCAGGCATTAGTTATCTCCAGAATTGAATACGGCTGCTCTACCCTATCTGGCCTACCAAAGACCTCCATGGCCCCTCTACAAGCTTGCCTCAACGCGGCGCTAGACTCTTATCTGGCTCCAATTTTTTTTACCACATTTCACCACATCTGAAGGCCTTGAACTGGCTTCCTCTTGAAGCCAGAATCCAGCTCAAGCTGGCCTGTATCACACACAAAGCCTTATACACGAACTCCCCCGCATATCTCGCCCAGAAAATCGTGGTATCTGGGGGACTCAGAAACTCCCGGTCTGCCAGAGACCGTGTTCTCCAGCCACCCCGCTTCAGCAAGGAAAAAACATATAACCGAGCGTTCTCTGGGGCTGCACCAAGAATCTGGAACTCGCTACCATCCTCCATCAGAAGAATACCTTCTCTGTCAATCTTCAAAAAGAAAGCTAAAACCTTCCTAATGAGCAAATTCCTCCAATAACTCTCCTTTGTCGCGCATACAGCCTTTTGTCATGGCTTTTGTTTCTGTGCATAATTTCCTGTACTGCTTGGCCCTTTCCGTGTACCAATTTCTCACTCCTTCAAATGTTTTGCTGGTTCTCTCTGCCTTTTGCTATCATATCTTCCCTCCTATACAATTGCTGGTTTTCTCTTTTTTATCGCAGACATGTCTCTCTGCTGATTATGGTACTGTACTGATTATTGTATATAGCTCTGGCTTTTGTCCTAATGTAGTCAATTCCCTAATCCCCATCCTTGTGTTTTGCCTGTGCCTAACCTGTACGTAACGTGTTATCCCTGCAAAGCGCTCTGATACCCTAACGGGTCACGTTCGCACTCTATAAAACCTCAAATAAAAATAAAAAAATAAAAATAAGCACCTGAAATATCTGGAAATAGAATTTTTTTAAAACCCAGCTTTAACCAAAGCACACCTAGAAGAAAATAATACAGACAAAATTAAATCATCAGCAGAATGTGGTCCCCAAAACTAATTATACAGGTGGGGAGGTGTAGAATAGAATGCTTCAAATAGAATAGTGTCTAAAATTATTTTGAAGAGTATCAAAAAGCTAGGATAACCTTAGCTAAACTGAAAATTTGCAAAGCTTTTACAACTGCCAAACTACTTTTTTGTTGAAACAAGCTTGTTAGTGTTTTGCCCTCCTTCACACTCTTTACCACCATGGGTGAAATAGAGAAATCTATTATTTACCCATTGTCCTTCCTCATATTACTACCATATTAAGTGTGAAGAGCTCACAATCTCTAAATATCTTCGAATCCAGTCCAATCCAGTCCAAGCCCGTACTTATCTTGGATCGTAACTATCCCGATAGATTACAAGGTTGCGTACTTTCATCTTTTTGGCTCAATCCCAAAGTTAGAATAATGGGGAAAAACGTTTATGAGAAAATTGGGATAAGCTTGGTATAAACACTATTCAGGACATAACGCAGCAAGATGGATATCCTCTTTCCTTCACAACTTTAAAAGACACCCATAGCTTACCAAATTCATATTTTTATTGCCTCTCAAAACTTAGAGCAGCATTAAACTTTGTAAACTGCTTAAAAGATCCAGAGAGAATAGTTTTCCTACAGCTAGATTAGCACATATGGGCCAGTAAATTCTAAAATGCTCTTGAAAAAATTATATGATGAAAAAAACAAAGGTTACAGGGATGTTATAGTTAGGTTCAGATTCTACAAACACAAAACCATAGAAATTCAGCAGTTATAGTTACATGAGCTACCAATAACTTACGCCCCGCAGTGCACCACTTATGACCTCACATATTACATCACTCATGACATGGTCAGTGACAACACTGATGACATCACTCATGAGATCTCAAATGACATCACTGATTTCACCACTGATGACATCATCCATTGAGTGTTTCGTAAAGGTTTCTGAGACATAAAGATATATACTAATTAAGATACTATTCTTTCTGTACTACTAATGAATGATACTTTTTCTAACATATGCCATATGATCTATAATCCTGTTTTTAAAGTGGGTGTACAGTTTATCAGTAAACTATCCTCTACACTGACACATGTCCCCTGCTGGTGTATGTGTATGGCTGTGCTTTGCAACAGCCTAAGATGTTAATTGAGACTTCACTCCACAGTGATGGCTGAGTATAGATCTATTTTGTGACATACTGACCAGCTTTCTTAGACCGCCGTCCTTTGTGGTAAATGACTGTAGTAGTAGTTTATAATACATTTATCTGTTCACTAAGCCCTTTCTCTAGGTTGATGGCTCAGTGTAGCAGACACTTACAACAGACGTACCTCTCTGCTCACAACCTTTCTCCAGGATAAAGAATCATTTTAATAGTGGCTTGTCACACAGCAGCCTGTCTGCTAACCCCTCTCTACTGGTTGTATACTTTAGTGGTGTGTGTGTGTGTAAATCTGACATTTACACTAAAACCTCTTTTCAGATACACAAATGGTCTTATTGTGGTGTGCAATAGACTAACCTATACAGACAGACGTTTTGCTTTGGTTATTAGTGTGTACAGTAGTGGTTTAAAAAACACAGGACTATCCTGTCTCTTATGTGATAAGTTTCACACCTGTGTCTTCTTCTTACTTAAAAAAAAATTATATGTGATTTTATTGACTATATTGAAGTTTAGTTTGCTGGATGATGTTATCAGTGAAATCACAGAAAATGTCATGAGGAATGTATATGTGAGGTCATAAGCAGTGCATAGCGGGGGCGTTAGTTATAGTTAGATCAAGTAACTATTACTGCTGAATTTCCAAGGTTTTGTGTGAGTCAAATCTGAACCTAATTATAACGTCCCTGTAACCTTTGTTTTTGCAGTGAATTTCTAAGATTTTTAAATTCTATTCCCTAACTATAACATCCTTGTAACCTTTGTTTTTTCCAGTGAATTCCCAATTTTGTTTTACAAAAAACGTTTATTTATTGAACACACCTAACTATAACATTACTTTTACCTTTGTTTTTTTCAGTGAATTCCTACGGCTATGTAATGGTATTTCCTAACTATAACGTCCCAATAACCTTTGGTTTTCTCAGTGAATTTCTATGTTTTTTAATGGTATTTCCTAATTATAATGTCCCTGTAACCTTTGTTTTTTTTCAGTAAATTCCCAATGTTGTTTAATAAAAAACATATATTTATTGAACACACCTAACTATAGCATTACTTTTACCTTAGGTTTTTTAAGCTATTTACATCTAAAAATGTTTTAGGTAAAAACAACTATAGAAAAATATCAAAAAACATAACTTTAATTCTTTTAAAAACAAAAATTGAGTTTTTAAAATGTTTTTAGGATTCACGGGTTTGGCGCGAGCCCACCCCATGCATACTTCCTGTTCCGGCCCCTGCTGGGGAACCACGGATCCGGAGTAATTGTTAACAACATTTAAAAACATAAATGGACACTATTAAATTGCTGTTTGAGGTAAGTGATTCAGTAAAATAACATAGAAACTTAAATTCCAATAAGTAATCCTCGCTTACAAGGTTATTTTAATACATGTTTCTGGATTTGCGATGACGTCATGGCGCTGCAGTGACAGAGCTGTGAATCCCATGTGACAGAGAAACAAATACATTTGATTGGTTGGAACACCTGCCATCTTCTTCTACAGGAAATTACTTCCCATTTCTTCCTCTTTGGGTTTGTTTCCTTAGTCTTCACACCTCTGCAGCTCAGATGTAACTCTTTCTTTTTTGTGGTGGTTTTTTGTGAACCATCATACAAAATGGCATCAGGGGGAGAAATAGAGCAGGCAGAAGAGCAGCACAAACAATAGGAAGAAGAACACCCAGGAAAAAAGAATCCATCGCATAGAGATTTTTCTCCACACCATCTGGAAAAAAATGTGGTAGAAAATGGTTCTTAAATGCAACCTTTATAAAAAATAAAAAAACATTCCAGAGGGACAACAAAAAAGTACTCTCATTGAATGAGCAGCGTGTTAAAATATCAGCGGACCATACACCCCGACAACTGGCAAGAGCGTAGATCCAGAGGGATGTACCAGATGCATCAACATCAAGTGCTGCTGCTCAACTTGCTCCTGGAGACCCATTTCCTGCTGCTGTAACTGCAAACATTCCTGCAATGGTACCCCAGATGCTAAACATTGCACTTTATTGCACGATGTGCAATATAATCGTTAGTATGGGAGAACAGTTCATGCCAGCATTTGTGGAGGCTGTCATTAACCACAAATGTTAATTATTTGCTTTTTAAAACACTTTTGCACAGGTTCTGTGCATTTTTCCCATTTATTTTTTATAGTTATAGTTTGTTGTGAAAAAAAAGAAAACAGCAAAAAAAAGAAAACTAGTTCCTAAAACTCACAAAAAAATTATTTTTAGAACTTCCTATTTGGTTTAAAGAAAGAAAAACAATGTGTTATATGTTTGTTTGTCAATGTATGAACAACTGCTACTGTATGTTTACATATATGTCACTGTGAGTGGGCGTGTGAGTTTTTGTATGGGCGTGTGAGTGTTTGTGTGAGTGACTGTGAGTCTGTGAGTGGGTGCGAAAATGGTTTTGTGGGTCTGTGAGGCTGTATGGTAGTAGTTTTGTGGGTCTGTGAGTGGGTGTGTGAGTATGTGAATGGGTGGGTGAGTGGGTGTGTGAATGGGCGTATGATTGGGTGTGTCAATGTGTGGATGTGTGTGTGTGAGTGGGTGTGCGAGTGGCTGTGTGGGTCTGAGAAGGTGTGATAGTGGTTTTGTAGGTGTATGACTGGATGTGTGGATGAGTGTATAAGTGGGTGTTTGAGGCTGTCATTGGGAGTGTGAGTTGGTGTGTGTGTGTGTGAATGGGTTTGTGAGTGTGTGAATGTGTGTGTGAGTGGCTGTATCATTCTGTGAGTCAGTGTGGTAGTAGTTTTATGACTGGGTGTGTGAGTGTATGAATGGGTCTGTGAGTGGGTGTATGAGTGGCTGTGTGGTCTGTGAGGAAGTGCGGTAGTGGTTTTGTGGGTCTGTGAGTGGATGTGTAAGAATGGGTGTATTTATTTATATATATTCACTGAAAAAAACAAAGGTTACAGGGATGTTAAAGTTAGGAAATGTAAAGCAGTTATAGTTAGCTGAGCTAACTATAACTTGTGGCCCCGCAATGCAATACTTATGACCTCACTTATTACATCACTCGTGACATGGTCAGTGACATATGATATGCGGAGTCATAAGCAGTGCATTGTGGGGGCGCGAGTTATATTTAGCTCAGCTAACTATAACTGCTGAATTTCACTGGTATTGTATGAGGGAAACCTAAGTCTAACTATATCGTCCCTGTAAATTTGTTTTTTTGTCAGGGAATTTCTAAGGTTATTTTTATTCCATTTCCTAACTATAACATCCCTGTAACCTTTGATTTTTTTCAGTGAATTTCAAAGATTTTTTAAATGCTAATCCCTAACTATAGCATTCCTGTAACCTCAGTTTTTTCAGTGAATTTCCATGGTTTTTTAAGCAGTAATGGTGTTTGCAGAGTAGTCTAGAAAGGGTGGGGACCTCTGACTCTCAGGAATCCCGCTGTGTAGGACTTACAGAAAGTACAAGGATGGTTACTTGGCCCCCAAGGTCCCTCAGCATCCAAGAGGACTTAATTCCCCAAACAGTAGTGCGCCAGGAGACGCGTTTGCAGAGTGGTGGAGAAAGGGGGCGTGGCCTCTGAATACCTCTTAGCAATCCCGCTGTGAGGGAATTACTGGAGGTAACAGGAGGGGTTGTTTGCCCCTAAGGACCCTCAGCAGCCAAGGGGACTTCATCCCCAAATTAGTAGTGCACCAGGAGGTGTTTTTGCAGAGTGGTAGAGAAAGGGGGGAGGCCAAAAAGACCTCTCAGCAATCCCGCAGCATGGGACTTACTGAAGGTAACAGGAGGGGTAGTTGGCCCACAAGGAAGTCCGTGGGGACCTACAACTCCTCCTGTTGCCTCCAATAAGTCCCACACAGAGTGGCCTCTGAGGTCTTCGGAGGCCACACACCCTTTCTCCATCACTCTGCAAACGCGCCTCCTGATGCACTGATGGTTGAGGGATGAAGTCCCCTTGACTCCAGAGGGTCCATGGGGGCCAACAAGCCATCCTGGTACCTCCAGTGAGGCCGACACAGTGGGATTGCTGAGAGGTCTTCAGAGGCCCTCAAGGACCCTCTGGAACCATGGGGACTTCATCCCCAACCGGCAGTGCACCAGGAGGCGCGTTTCCAGAGTGGTGGAGAAGGGGGCATGGCCTCCGGTGACTTGCAGAGGTTTTCTTTTTCTTTATTCTTTTTTTTAAGGGAGGGGGGCTGTGTGCCCCCCATGCCCTGACCCGTTTTTGGCCCTGGGAACCCCATGACCCGGGGCCCAGTATTTTCTTTTTCTTTTTCTTTTTTTTTTTATTGAAAGGGAGGGGGCTAAAGTGCCCCACTCCCTGGCCGATTTCGGCCATGGGAACCCCATCCCCAGGGCCCGGCATGTAGTGTGGGTGCCCTGATCACACCCAGGGCACTCTGGGGCAGTGGGGGAGGCCCCCTGCATTAATATTTTAAGAAGCCCTGGGGGGGTGGTGGTCCCTGAGGCATAATAAGCCCCAGGACCTGCTCCCGGGACCTGGCGCAACCAGGGGCCGATAATGAAAGAAGCGCAGGAGCCCGTGCTTTGCTTTATTTTAACATTTTCGGTCGGATCTGCGGATCCTGCCACATTAAAAAAAATGCATTTCTTGGACCTGGAGAGTCCCTGTGGGAACCCCCCAAGAAGCCTAGGATGTCAGGGTGTTTCTACCCTGCCCCCTTTTCTTTTTTGTTTACAGTTCTTGTGGGACTCTGTTCAACTAAGTCCCAAAATGACTGCCAAGACTTACTAGTTGAAGTGTTGGCAGCCAATCAAATTTCAGTAGGGGTTCAGTAGGATTTTGGGATCCCATATACCTATATTTATTTTGTCAAACATATGTTTATTAGCATTTAGGTATAAACTGCAATACCATATGACAAAGAAAAGATCAAGTGGAGCTGACAAAGTACAGCAGTGGTAAAAGTCCAGGGTGGATGCATAGTATAAGGTATAGTTCCAAGCCATCTTCCCATAGAAGATCTAAAGTAACAGGTACAGAGTTCGATATTTGCAAGGCCCAGAATGTGTCCACAGTAAAAAAAGAAAATGATGCATTCAGCCCGTCTTTCTTTTGTGACAGGTTTTAACTTTAACCCTTCCAACTGGGAAGGAACCCCTGTATAAAAAGAAACCCCCAAAACAGAACCCCCATAAAGAAAAGGAAAAAATAATAAAAAGACCCAAACCCCCTCCCTACTAACAAAATAATGGTGGCGGCAACATGTTATCAGAGTATTACAAGGTCGGACCATGTACAGATAATTTAAAATTGAAAGAGATGCATATCTCTAACGGATGGAGGACAGACTGCTGAGGGCAATCCCTTCGTAAGAAAGGCAACCAGCGGTCCCCATTTATATTCAAAATTTTTATAGTCGTCTCGAAAGATGTCTGACATCCTTTCGAGGCACAACAATTTCCAGAGCCTGGAATGCCTCAATGAAACCGCAGGAGCCTCCTTCCGCTTCCAGGCTGCCGCTATCGCTACTTTCACCGCCCCTATGCATGTCCACATAATAACCTTGTCCGCCTTGGTTTGATATACAAGCGATGGATCCAGAAGACCTAAGAGAATCTCTGCCATGGTAGTTGGAATGGGAAAGCCCAGCATATCTTTAATGTGTGCAAGAATTTCCTCCCAAAACGGGTGTATGGTGGGGCAGTCCCACCGAATGTGTTGAAAGTCACCCAAGAACCCACAACCCCTCCAGAATCTATCTGATGTGTTCGGGAATATCTTCGCAAGCTTAGCGGGGTACAGGTACCAGTCCATCATTGTTTTGAGATGGGCTTCTCTGAGTTCTAAAGAGTGGTTAAATTTCATAACATCTGACCATAGCCCAGACCATTCCCTGTCAGAGATGTTGCGTTGTAAGATTCCCTCCCACATATTCATGTAGCGTGGTCTAGGGGAATGTGTAGAAGTAAGCAGGTAATTGTATAAAAAGGAAATCACCCCTTTCATAGAGCCTACGTTTTGTACATAGATTTCAAACTTTGTAAGTGGGCGAGTAGCTGCGTCGCGAATGTGTGGTGTGAGGACCCAGTGCTTCAGTTGAAGGTAATGATAGTATTCAGCGGGTTCCAAACCATAATCCCTTCTACAATTATCGAAAGTAAGAGGGTCAAAGTTATGGAATAAATGAGTCAGTGCCAGACAACCACCTTCCCTCCATGAATTAAACGGTCCCTCTTGGTGAGCCGGGGGAAAAGCCGGATTGAAATGGAGGGGTGTATAAGGTGAAGGGAATGTGGTCCATTGCTCATTCCCTGATACGGAGTCCCAGACTTTCAAGGTGGTGCAAGTGGGAGTGCTAATGTAAGCGTTTGCGGGTCTCTCCCTCAGGGGACGCCAAATGAGGTCCCAGATAGTCCTCCCCGCAACGGTCCAATCCATATGGAACCAGTGTTTCTCCGACTCCCGTTTAGACCACTCTGTCACTACTCGTAGCTGGGCAGCTTTATAGTATAGGCCAAGATCGAGTAGGCCCACCCCTCCCTCCGCCCGTGGGCGTCGCAATATGGAGAAGGAAAAGCGCGCCCGCCCTCCCTGCCATATAAACCGTAAAATCATGGATTTGACTTTGGGAAGGAAATCCCTGTCAAGTTCGATGGGTAATGCCTGAAAAAGGTACAATAGTTTAGGAAGCACCGTCATTTTGACCGCATGTATACGGCCTAGCCAAGATATAAAAAGAGGCTTCCATCGAGTACGATCAGTTTGAAGTCGGCTTAGAGAGGATGGGAAGTTAGCCTTGTATAGTCCCTCCACGCGAGGTGTCAATTGAACCCCCAAATATTGGAGTGAATGAGAGGTCCACTGGAGCAAAGTGTGTCTCTGCAAGTGTTCGACCTCTTCTTCTGGGACCATGAGATTAAGTATATATGATTTGTCTAAGTTAACCTTAAAACCTGCTACTGCTTCAAATCGTGCGAGCTCGGTTTGAAGTGTAGGGAGGGAATTGTACGGGTCAGTAAGAGACAAAAGCACATCGTCAGCAAAAAGCGATATTTTGTGGGAATCGCCACTAAAAGGAATTCCCTTCATCTCCGGGGCTGCTCGAATGGACATCGCCAACGGTTCAATGCTAAGGGCGAATAGTAAGGGTGACAACGGGCATCCCTGGCGAGTCCCTTGAGTAAGGGAAAAGGGGGTTGACAAGATCCCGTTCACTTGTACTCTAGATCTAGGTTGTACATAATTAGCCTTGATCATGGTAATGAATTTATCAGTGAAGCCAAATTGTGCAAGCGTATTAAAAAGGAACGACCAATCCACCCTGTCAAACGCCTTCTCAGCGTCTAACCGGACCAGCCCTGCCGGTATTTTCCGTTTGGTAGCTTTTACAATGAGATGTACTATACGTCGGGTGTTGTCATGGGTCTGACGCCCTTTAATGAATCCGGCTTGATCAGGGTGGATAAGGTCTGGCATAATGTCATTCAGTCTGGCAGCCAGAATAGCCGAATAGAGCTTCGCATCCAAGTTTAAAAGGGCGATGGGGCGATATGAGGCGCACAATTGTGAGTTTTTCCCCGGTTTGGGGATAACTGTGACTAATGCTTCGGCCATGGAGTGAGTGACCTCTCCGTCCTCCGCCATCTTGTTAAAAAGACGTGTGAGGTGGGGTATAAGATCAGGGGCGAAGGTTTTATAGAATTAGGCCCGGAGCTTTGTGAAGTTTAAGAGCTTTAATGACTGTACCAACTTCTTCTGGAGATATAGGGGCTGTAAGTGTATCATTCCAGTCCTGCGAAACCTGGGGAAACTGCAATGTTTGAAAGTAGCTATGTTGCAAGTCCTTATCTTGAGGTTCCTCAGTGTAGAGTGTCCTATAGAAGGATCCAAAGAGATCGGCCTTTTCCACATCTTTGTGGACCAACCCACCGTTCCCATCTTGAATGCCGCCTATGTATTCCCTTTCCCGCATCTCTTTTAACTGTCTAGCTAGGTGCTTACCTATCTTGTTTCCCTGGGAGTAGGAGAGTTGACGCAGTTTCAGAAGTGTAAGCTCCGCCCTGTTGTTATAAATGGCCCGAAGTTTCCCCCGAAGTGCTGTAAGTTTGCAGAGAGATTCTCTAGTGGGATTAGTTTTATGATCAGTTTTGGCAAGTTCTAATTCAGCCTCAAGATCTTTCCGCTCTTTAGTCCTTTGCTTATTCAGGGTGGAGTTGAGTGCTATGCATTTACCCCGGAAGACTGATTTAAAAGCGTCCCAGTTATTGAACGCAGACGTATCTTCGGGCGTATTCAGGGCAAAAAAGTCAGTGATCGTTTCCCTGAGTTCAGTACAAAGCACCCTATCCCTCGTGAGTGACGTCAGGAAATACCATTTGGGAGTGGTGTACGTAAGACGACTCCACGTCAGACATATCGAAACAAGGCTGTGGTCTGACACGGATAGGGGAAAAATCTTGGCCTCTCGGAGAGTTCCCAATAAATTCTGGCTAATAAAAATATAATCAAGTCTGGAGTATGTGCGGTGTACGTGAGAATAAAATGTGTAGTCTTGCGTCTGGGGGTATAGAGTACGCCAGGCATCTCTGAGGCCCATGTCGTGTATTTGTTGTTTAGCCTCCGTGGAGAAGGAACTAGTGTCTGATCTGTGAGAATGGGTGCTATCGAGGTCGGCTTGCCACGTCAGATTAAAGTCCCCCAATAAAATTGTAGGCCCGTCTGCAAAATCTTGTTTTTCGTTAGGAGTATATTTAAAAATGCTGCCTGCCCCGTGTTGGGCGCGTATGCTCCAATAAATGTGCAGAGTTTACCCTTCAGAGTGCCCTTGACCATAACTAATCGTCCCTCCCTGTCTGTCCAAATATCGGCCGGTTGAAATTTGGTAGAGTTATGAAAGAGGAGTGCAACCCCCCGATGTTTAGTGAGTGCAGAAGACCTGTATATCAGCGAGTATTGTTTGTGGCGAAAGCGAGTGTCCTCTGCCCTGGAGAGGTGTGTCTTCTGAAGGCCACTATATCGAGGTGATGGTCTGTGAGATATTTCCAGACTTTTTGTCGCTTTTGTGGGGAATTGAGACCCTTCACATTCCAGGAGCCAATCAAGAGAACCATCTGTCGTTTGTCCACCCCCCCCTCTCCAGTATATCTGTGCATCGTACCCATGTAATCAACAGCATGTACCTTGAGTAGCGATTTGCCTACTTGTACCTGCCGTATTAAACAGTTCTTAAGCAAAACATACTTTCGAAAGATATCGTTAAAAAGCCGCCACCATTCCCAAAACCCTCCACCTCCCAACAAGCTCAACAAAATAAAACAACATTACCAAGAGCAGCATACGTCGGATCGGTGACAGTCCTCCGACGGTGGGCTGAATAACCCTGTTAAACATGTTGGGGGATGGATTGACCGAGGTCCCCGTCCGCGCCCATCCCGCACGTTCTATAGAGCACTACTTGCCTATAGAGCGCAGCTAATTCAGCAAGGCTTGCCCCGTGTGGCCACATCTCAGGGGTGGGTAGTGGGAATCGGACCACAGGCGGTGTCGAGTCAAGCTATCTAATCTGCTTCAATAACAAATGAGGTCTCATAAAATTGTGGACTGTAGTTAGAGCAGATTTCTAGGATAGTCCGTAGTTGTAACCCCTCAGTGGGGCCGGTGGGTCCATAAGTCTCAATCTTATCAATGCAACCAGTCCCATAGGTAACTTAGGAAATCATTCCCCATTCTTGGAGCCAACATTCCAGTGTTAAGTGTATGCACTTTTCAAGTGGGCTCAAGCAACCATCTCAAGCACATCTGCAGTACCTTAAACAATATGTGGGTGAACCCTATTCGTATGTCATTTGTGGGTTCCTCGTGAGCTTGTAGACCATTGCAACATATTGGAGCCAGTCCTCGTTGCCCCTTGAATCTTGCTGTGTGAGGGCTCAGCATCTTCCGTAGGTAGACCTAGTAGATTGAACCCCTCTTTTAAATCTGTGATATGGCGCTGTTTGTTTTTATATTCAAATCTCAACCCAAATGGGTAGGTCCATCGGTATCGAACTTTGTCGTCGCGTAGTTTTGACATGATGGGGCGAAACTGCTGCCTCCTCGCCAAGGTAGCAGGTGCAAGATCCTGATAAATAGTACAGGAGTGTTCTTGAAAGGAGACAACACCCTTTTTCCGTGCCGCCAGAAGAACTGCTTCCTTCACCTTGTAGGAGTGGAATTTAGCGAGGACATCTCTTGTTCGTTTCCGGTCGCCAGTCGTTGGACTTCCGACCTGGTGTACCTGTTCTAACTTGATCTTGAGTACTTGTGGACTGACGATTTCAGCGAACAAGCCCTCAAGAAAGGCTTCAATGTCCGACCCCCCCGCCCCTTCTTCCAGGTCACGGATTCGCAGGTTCTCTCTCCGTGCCCTGTTTTCTAAATCTTCAACTTTTAGTTGAGTGAAGCGTAGTTGATCTTGAAGTATATGCATTTCATCCTGCAGTTCGGAGGTGCGTTTGTCGACTTCCTGCATTGGGTTTCTAGGTCTACCACTCTGGTGCCAACTGAGTCCACATCCTGTTGGAGGGAGGCCATGCGTTCATTGAGACCAGTCTTCAGTTGATTGATGGAGGCCTTAATGTCTTGGCTCAATTCCATTCTCAGCTCTGTTTTGAAATCGCGTAGGGAAGCCATGAGGTCTTCTTTTGTGAGGGTCATGGTGAGGAAGTTGCAGCGGTCCTCCTGCAGCTAGGCGGAACAAAGGAAACACACTACACATTACAGATGAAGGCGAGTCTTCGGGACGCTCGAAACAGCAAGGTCACACGCCGTGAGGGGAACGGCAGGCAGCAGGCGGGACTACCAGCCCCAGAGCTACACGGGGCAGCGCCGGTGACGTTCTTGGTTCGCGCCTGGAGGCGCGCTTAAAATTGGCCGCAGGCTCCCGCACCGCGAAGCCCGGGCCAAGGGCGGGCCCGTCTGAGCCCGTCAGAGACAGTTGGAGACCGGGTCGGGCCCCCCATCTGACTGCCTTTGTTTCCGGATTTTCTGTTTTTGCGGTGAGTCTTATTGCAACTTTGTCTTTTTGTCATCACGAGCACCACAAACTTTTGTCATGGGGAAACGTACTGCAATACCGTGCTCCCGCAATTCAACCACCACTTCCATTGATAGCATGTTGGAAAGAGCGGTCAGCATAGTCGCCAATGAGATTGAGTTAACTGAGAGGAGGTTATCTTTGGGCCTGGTTATTCCTCCATTTGTTCCATCGGCCCCCTCTGTTCTCATCGCGGCGGGTGGTGTTTGTGGAAGTCCCCCCTTGTCCCACACCGCATCACCCACCACTCTTATGGAGTTACAGTCCCTGGAATCTCCCTGCAATATGGAGAGTGGTCAAGGTAGCAAGGTCACTGGTGCTTTCGAGGGCACGGACGGCTGTGTAGGGGAAGCTAATAACAAAGTAATTATGCCATGTATAAACGGCTCGCCAGACCCATTAATTACAGGGGCCAAAAGAAAGCGAAAACCGACAAAACCTATAAGCTCAAAGAGAAAACAACCACCGCGAACGAAGCAACAACGCACTGCTCTGAGCTCCTGGATTCACGGCCCAGCGACCATAGCTGATAACGCGATAACCAATGATAACAGCGCTATTGACTTAACACCACCTGAAATATCTACACACGCTGTCCATACCCAAACAGAGTCCACGAGAGGCCCATCAACTCTTCATAGCCTCGGTGACACCTCAATAGACATTATTGTGGACACTATGTATGAGCGCATTAGTACCCTTGTTGATAAGAATTTTAACATTCTTTGGAAACGTTTAGATCGCTTGGAGACATTAATAAATAAATCAAGCACATACATTAATACCCCTAAACTGACAACACAATAGGGGCCGATTGCTAAACCACAATTGCCAGGTATAACGGATCCCAAAAGTACTAAAAGTCAATTACATAACTCTGTTGTTATAAAACCTCCTGCTATCAACATCAGTAGTGTCTGCGACATCTGCTGCAGAGTTAAGGAATGTTTTACACCCAAACTTACCTCAATACAGAGTAAACAGACAACAATAAATGGTATCACAAGTTCTCAACCTTTAACCCAACAAGTTAGCCAGGTTGTTACTTCTGATCGTGTAAACAACATTAATGCAGTCGGTAACAACCAGAGCGCCAAATCCCGTACTGAGAATATCTCTGACGCGTATAGTGAGGCCAGTAAAGAGGTTCTGAGCTTGCCACCTGCAGCTTGCCCATATGTCTTAGTTTTAGCAGGAGTTCCTCCTTTAAAAAAGAATCAGTCTGAGACCTGGGACCAACTGAGGAACAAAAGTGCAGACTGGCTCATTAAACATAAGGGATTTAGAGCAGCAAACATCAATAACATCATAATGGTGCGCAGGGTAGGGTGGGTTGGGCAATCACCTAAGAACATTGAGGGGGACTGCATCGTCATTAATTTCCGCAACCCGGCGCTGGTGAGATCATTAATGTCGATGCAGGAACAAAGAGACACTGCACCTACCCACATTTGGTCACTACCTCTGGGCTTTTTCTACAAACCAATTTTGGGCCCAGATACATTTGCCACATCGTCTGTCATGGTGAATAATAGATTTTCTGCCCTGTCCGACTTGGATAGCCTGGACTGACTGATGCCCATTGGAATATCACCTGATTCCATCCCCTCGAGTCCGTCGTATAACCCCTTAGGATATCATACTAGAGACCCACAGAACTCAAATTTGAGTATTTTAAGTTGGAACATCGCTGGTTTATCTTCTAAGATAAGCTCTGTAGAGTGGGTTAACATAGTCAAAGATTATGATATCCTTATGTTTCAAGAAACGTGGGCAACAAGGGAATTATATTTTGAGGGTTTTGTATGCTTTAACATAATTGCCTCAACCTCCAAACACGGACGCCCATCTGGTGGACTCTCAATTTGGGTTAATATCTCCTCGGGCGGTAGTGTTAAAACCCTTGCTACAAACAACGATAATTTTCAAGCGGTGATTTATACACGAGGGGTTTCACTTTGCCTGATAAACTTCTATAATAACGACTTTGTGACTGCTCCAAATATGAATTATATTAACTTGTTTAATTTTGTCTCTGAATTACAAAGTAAAATGGGGCTTGACAAATTGGCAGGAATTTGCCTGGGTGGCGATTTTAATGCCAGGCTGCCAAAGGCAAGCAAGCCATTTAATGTTCTGTCTTCAGATGCCCAGTCTTGTAGAAAAGGGAAGGAATTGTTTGATCATCTGTTACAACAGAACTTATTAAATGTGATGGATATTGTAGACGTACATCATAATGCCAGACGTCCCATTCCAACCTTTAGAGGGCGTGGATGTGCATCGACAATAGATTTTGTTTTTATCTCTGCTTCACTAGAGGACTTTTTATTAAAAGCTGAGGTCATAGCAACTGTGTATGGGGACCATAACCCCATCTCGATTATAATGAGGTTTGCTACTAGACCCACTTTCACTAGAGAGCCTGGTGCAAGTAACTTAACGCCCTCAACTGACAGTTTGAGAGTTATCTGGAAGGGCATCGACTATGGCTCATTATTTTCTAAGATGGTATTAGCCCACCCTTCGCTTATTGAGACATGTTTATCATCCGATGACCCTAACCCAGAGGTGATTCATGCCTTCTGCCATTTATGTGCTGGCATCAAACAACTGATCTCACGGCCCACGTTTAACAACAATCAGAACCCCAAATGGTTCAATACTGCTTGTTCAAGAGCAAACAAAGAGCTTCGAACAGCACTTGTGGCGACACCTAGGGATGCAACACTTGTTAGATCCTTGAGACAACTCTATAAACAAGAATTGAGGTTGCGTAAAGATGAGATTTTAAAAGAACGATGGGATAAGCTTGCTTGCGCCGCAAGCCTCAACAAGGGCAACGGTTTTTGGGATATAGTCAAAGATATAAGGTCTATGAGTTTGACATTTACTTCCCTGAATTGTAATATAAGCAGCGCAGCTTGGGAAGCCCATTTTACTTCAATTTATATATCCCCTGTTGAGGGAGAGTACCTTTTTAATTCCCATGTTTGTCCCCGGATTCAGATATCTGTATCAGAAGTAGAGGATGCAATTAACCAAAGTTTGGGTAACAAGGCCCCAGGCCCGGATGGGCTCCCTATCGATCTTATTAAGTATAAACAGGAATTCTGGGCCCCAGTTTTACCTAACATTTTTAACAACCTTACAAATACTTTTTTACCTAGTACGTGGTCTACCAGCATTATAGTCCCGATTTTTAAAAAAGGCGACCGATCCAACCCTAGCTGCTACAGACCAATCTCCCTGATCGACAACACACTCAAGATACTCGGGAGGATCCTGTTTAACAAGATCAGACTCTGGGCTGAGGAGGAGCACATTCTAAACAAATGCCAATTAGGATTCAGAAGTAAACTGGGTACGGTTGAACAATGTCTAAATCTCAACCTGATTGTCGGCAAATACACTGTGGCGCGAAAGTCCCCAATTTACATGGCATTTATGGACCTCTCCTCAGCCTTTTATTTTGTAAACAGGTCACGTCTGTGGTCAGCTCTTTTAAAGTATGGGTTGGATGAGGTCTTAGTTCAGTTTTTAGCTTATCTGCATAGGGACTTGAAGGCCCGGGTGAGGATAGGTAAGGACGGGGAGGTTTCGGGAAGCATTAATATCAATAGAGGGGTCAGGCAGGGGTGCGTAGTGGCCCCATTACTGTTTATTCTATATATTAATGAGATACATAATGCTCTGTCTGTACTCACCAATGACGTCTCGAAAATTAATGGTAGTGTACTCCCCGTCTTACTGTACGCGGATGACGCGGTTTTAATGGGCCTCACCCCGAATGCATTACGTATTTTAGTTGGGGGTTTTGTTATTTTATGGCTGGATTAGACCTCTGTACTAATTTTAAGAAATCTTTTATAATGTGTTGCGGACCCAAAAAGCACTATATCAATTCAATTTCCTCAGGGTCTGAACGTCTTCAATGCACTCGCACTTTTCCATATCTAGGCCTAATGGTTTCAGATAATGGCTCTTGGGCAGCTCACCTAGCGCATGGTAGGAGTAAACTCCTAAAGTCCACTAATTCAATTGTGTCTCTCCCTCAGCCAAAAAGAACAGAGGTTGTGCTATCCTTGATTAAAATCTATAAAACACAATGTATACCGACGGCGACATATGGTGCAGAAATTTGGGGTTTTACTAAATGTAGTAGCATTCAGGGCGAAGAGAATAGATTCCTCAGAAAACTCCTGGGGCCCCCATCTCATCATCTAATTTTTTTTGCCATAGCGAACTAAGAATGCCTTACATCGAAGATTATATTAGGTCCCGCCCTGCCATATTTTGGTTGAAAGTTTGGCAAAACCCTGCAGCAACGTTAACCAGGGATATTTTTCTAGACTGCCTAAATTGCGACAAGGGCATGGATATACCGTGGCTTGAAGCAGTCAACCAAAGTTTGACCAGCGTGAACCTAAATCACATCTTTACAAGCCCAAGTGTTGTAGAGGGTATAACTAAGAAGATTTTACAGGAGGCCCTGTACGAAAGATACAGTGGCCTACGAAACAAATCCGAGGCTCAGAAAACAACAGTCTCTAGGTATATTTCCTCGGTGACCGTTAACTGCCCTTTATCACATTTACCATCTAGGTACCTTCTAATGAGTTTAAGCCGTTGGGAGAGAAGCCTGCTCTTCCGCCTTAGGGCTGATACTTTAAAATATTTGTTGTGCTTCCCCATAGGCTTTAACAAAAACCTTGAGCAGACGATCTGTCCTTGTGTCAACCAGGGTAATCAAACGATGTTACATTTTTTATTCTTTTGTGGTTTTTATAAAAGATATACCAAACAATTTCTGATCCCGTGTTTTAGGGCATCCATCATTGTTGATTATAGGACAGCTTACAATGAAATCTTAAATTTAGCAATGACAGATTTGATTTTCAGTGTAAGCTCTTTTGTGAAGGCGGCAGTTCGCTCACGCGCCTCTATGAGTGTCTGATTAATTTATTATTTATCACTTCTAAGAACCCTGACACTGATCCACTGCTAATATTATGTTTACATGTTGGACGGTGTTGTGATATCATGCGCTGTAACTGTCCAAATTTGAGAGTAATTTGATGCACCCTGTTTTATAGAAATGTTTAGCTGAATTATGAGTTTATAACATTGTTTACATTATTTGCACTGAAACAAATCATGCTGCTATACATGTCTGCACTTGAATGCACTTTGATACACTATGCTGCTGTATGTTTAGATCCGATTGAGTGTGTATTTATTCATCAGATGCTGATTGCTAACTTTTATTTTTATTGTGTCATTTTAAATGTTGGGATTTTAACTGCACTTTTATGGATATCTCATATCCGAATAAAGATTTGTTGAAGTGTTGAAGGATGTCTTACCCTATTCCAGCGCGTCCTCTTGGGAGAGACCGCAAGCAAGGATCAAACAGGGCCTAACAGGACTCCCGCGTTGAGATCCGAGTCCCTCGTAGCCGCCATCTTAGAGTCAGGCATGGCGCGCTTTCAAGCCTCGGAGATCAGCAGGCGTGTCAAAAGTCTCAGCACCAGGCTAAAGTCCAATATGTTAGCCTCACAAAATATCTCTATCGCACCAGTAGTGAAGCGCACCCCATGCCGGCAACACACCTGAAATTCCTGATGGTGTGGTGTGCATCGGCGGGGTCCGCTACGGCGTGGAGCCACTCCGTCTCAAATCACCGCTGCAGGGGGACTGCTTCTCCATTGGCTTAACAAAGTTTGCAGGTGCTTAAAAATGAGCGGAGTCCCGTCACAAGACCAGTCCTGCTGTCTTCCTTTCATCGACCGGGTGCCCCCGCCTTTCAGAGGACGGCGGCCGCCATCTTAGCAGGCTCCAAGGGCGGTTCGGTGGGGCTCCGTAGTGGGTCGTAGAAGGGCGCGGGCACCAGATTTAGGGGCTCCCTGTGTGCGCTGAACTTGGGGGTCACATTTGGTGGCTCAGCAATCACCGCAGTAGCGATCAGCGGCAAGCAGGCGTCCGGGACACGAGCGCGGACCGGGAGCCGAGATGAGCTACGTCCGCTTGGCCATCTTGCCCGGCCACGCCCCCCTACCTATATTTTTTTTAACTTAAATATCGCTGAAATTACTGTAGGAATTTATACCAAATTACAAAAAACACGCTTTCTGGACCAACATCTACCTTCCGTTCAGTGGTTCAGGCTGTAGTCGTATTCAGAAAATGAAAAATCTGCATAGACATAACATGGGGAAATGTGTTTTGGGATCTCCCTTTTTGCTCGGCCCCCGCTTGACAGATCATCCAGAAACTTTTAACACAGCAGCTAAACCAAAAGATTACATTTTATGAAAATTTCGTGAAGATTCTTCAAGCGGAGCCACAGTTATTGGCAAAACAAAAAATGCTTTTCCTATGGAAACTTTGGTCCTTACTATAATACTTACTGGCATAATATAAACATATCGGGACAGCTATTGGCACAGAAATATAGAAATAGGACTAAATTGTGACGCTTCATTGACCAGTGGTAACATTTATTCCTATTTCTATATTAATTCCTGTTCTGGATATTTGTTCTGAAAATCTGGTCACCCTAATGATGGCAGACCTTTGCACTCACACAATCACTGTAGCAATTACAGTTTTGAAGCACAGCATTTACAGAAGGTACTTCACTCTTTCTTTTGTTATCCATCATCATTTAGTGACTTCATTGCTAACTGCCCTCCAGCGGTCTCTGCTGGCCCTTCTAACGATGCCTGTTGTCTGTTCATTCTTTGCCTCCACTGCCTGTCACTGCCCCTGCGCCCGTACATACCCTTGCATGTTTCTACCAACATACAGCTTCTGCCACCTCACAGCAAACACCTGTGCAGGACTTGAAACAATAGCCCAGATTTCCACCACATTTAGTGACAAAGCCTTATATGTTTAAGGTGAAATCTGAGGGAGTGGTCAAGGGAGGGGTTAGTGGCTGGGAGAGAGCACCAAGGCACAGTGGGTCACCTTACAAGGAGGACCTAGTATGAGGCAGGCCTGGTTCCATGACATGCCAATAATATACAGCCATCCAGGGTGCTCTTAAAAGAAGAAGGGTTTCAGAACGCAGGTTACTTCATAAGGAGGAGAAGTATCAGCAGCACATGTTAATTTGGAATTAGAACAGTATGAAGGATATCCCAGGTTGAGTGGATTTTTTTTTATTTCTAGTTTATGGAACTCTGTCATTGTGATTAACTTTTGACTCTAACATCTAGCTTTACTGAAACACTGACCAACGGGACATTCCTAGCCTATCACACTCTGCTATCACGAAGCTGCTTTGTCTCTCTGGCAGCCTGTAGCCTGGGGGCTCACGGTCATTGCTGGTGGTACTTCGTGGAGTTTTGTTAGCTCTTCAATTAGTACTACTGGTTCCTAGCTTTCCCATGGCTGTCAAGACTTTCAGAATGAGATATAATTTTTAGGATAGCTATTAGGCATCATATGTCTGCATTATGTTTTCTAACTGAAAAGTGACATTTCTGCTCCATTCACTAATATATAAAACTAACCCAAATAATATCTGTTAGACTTTTATATGCAGGGTATGAAAATAGGGAGCCCCTGATAACTAGCTCATAAAATGTGTCAGTTTTAGAAAAGACAATTTTCCCCTTAAAAAATCCTTTTCAGACTGTTTAAGAATTTGTGCAACACTGGATTCAATTCCCTTCTATTAGGCCACGCCCTTCATTACAGAGGCCACGCCCCTTTAAACAAGTTCTAGTTGTTTTATGGCCATGTCCCTACATTTTCCATCTCACCATTGATAAGAAGACAAGTGAACTCCACGCCTTATGCCTTCTAATGCCCGTCCAGTGGAGCTACTCCTGCTCCAAAATAGTTCACATGAATAACAGAGAATGGGTGGGCCCTGTTTGATGACTCATCCAACAGCAGTAGTCTGAACTAGCATCTACTAATATGGGTGTGCTCAGAGGTCCACACAGGCGTTTATCAGGAACTCTGCATGCTTAAAACAAGGCACACTGTTGGACTTGGCCCTTTTTGGCAGGTTCACCCCTAAACCTTTTGCCTTGTCTGTAACCTGGTGTTGGTGATTTTAGGCCTCTGGGCACTTTCGCACTGTGGTCCAGTGGAAAGTGCGTGCGCTCTCTGTGTTACATTAGTGAGCTTGGCCTGCCCTCCCATAGGAATGCATGGGGGATTCCCTGATCAGTGTGTGTCAGTGGTAATTCCTGTTATGAGAGGAGCAGTGTGGTCAAGTCTGGTATGTATGAAATTGTGTGAATAAATGCTGCGCAATGGTGTGCGCAGATTTATTGTGGTTATTTTAGAAATGCCACTTTTAGAAGTTGGCATTTCTGTGTGCTATGTGTCTGCCTGCCTGATGTGAATTGCATGTCTGGCTTTGTGAGTGACAGGGGCTGGGAGTTGTGTGGCTCCAGGAGGGGCAGGGTGAGTCAGCGTTGGGCTGAATAGGACACCTGGGCTAAGGGTAGTGGGAGGAGTAATCCCCTGACCCTGAATAGGAGTGTGCCTGCCCTGTACAATGCTGGCTCCGCCCCCTGTGGTGTGTCTGAGTACCTAGCCCCCACCTGACAAAGGGGAAGAGGTGCTTGGAAAACAAAGTGCTCCTGAACCAGTTGTATCTGGTTCCCCCAAACCCTGCACCTAAGACAAAGGAAATTGGTGTATAAAAGTAGGGGCTGTGACCCCATGAAAATGTTCAGTCTTGGTGCCTGATTCCTGCCGGGGCGTGCTGCTGCTGGGGCCCAGGGGGGGGCTGCCATGAGGGCTTGCCTCTCTGGGCCCTGCATTGCCCCTTCATCTCTGAGGGCTTTTTGGGACCCTTCTGCTTTGCTCTGACTCTTCCAGCACTTTGTGCTACCTCCTGCGCCCTGTGAGCGCTTTGCTTTTACTTTTAAGAGCCCCGGGCTCTTTGCTGCTGAGAGGGAGCGTGGGCTTCGCAGCGCGGCGCTGCAGCCCTGGGAGGGGGAATCCCCAGTGTAGGGATTCCCCCGTGCTCCGTGATCGAGCGGGAGCCCACTCCGCTTATTTCTATATTTGCGGGTGCCCACCCCGCGTGTTTGCCTTTTTAGCGGGTGCCCACCACGCTTTATATTTTAAATTATGAGGGAGCCTACCCCTCATTGCCCGCCGAGTGAAGAAATTACCGCCACGGCCCGAGCCGTAAAAGGAAGTCAGGCCTCACAATCAAAGCCAGTAAGTGCCAGATTGGGCAGGGTTCTGTAGTGTATTTGGGGCACCAGGTGGGGAGCGGCCAGGTGGCGCCCCTTCAGCCCAAAATTGACACTATCCTGGCGTGGGAACCCCCCAAGACTCAGACGCAGGTGAGAGCCTTCTTAGGACTCATGGGGTACTACAGGAGGTTTGTCAAGGGATATGGCAACATTGTTGCACCCTTGACTGAGCTGACTTCTAAGAAGCAGCCAAAGAAGGTAAATTGGACTGACACCTGTCAGAACGCGTTTGACGCCCTGAAGACTGCCATGTGCACCGCACCCGTGCTTCAGGCGCCCGACTTTTCAAAGGAATTTGTTGTCCAGACAGACGCCTCAGAGCATGGTATAGGGGCTGTTCTGTCACAGATCAATAAGGAGGGACTAGACCAACCGATAGCCTTCCTGAGCAGGAGGTTACTTCCCCGGGAACAGAGGTGGAGTGCAATTGAGCGTGAGGCATTTGCTGTGGTCTGGGCACTGAAGAAGCTGAGACCATGTTAGACCTGTCAGCCCTAGGGTGGTCTTGCCCTGTTTTTTCCCTTTTGCGCCTCATTTTTGCCACCGTATTTTTACTGGACCTAGGTCTCCGGGCGCCTTACCACTGCCAACCAGTGCTGAGGTGCAGGTGCTCTCTCACCCAAGATGGCTGTCACAGGCCCCTGCTACTGCAGAGTGGCCTTGCACACATACACACACTAGTAGCCAGGGTCAGGCTGGGACATAGGGATACAGTATCCATCCCGTCCCGCCTCTGGGCCACATAGCCAGACATGGTGGAAGGTTCCAGAACCTTCCGGGCTGTGGGAGGAGTTATGTTTTGCCGCCTTTAGGAGGGTCACCTGACCTAGGGGTATAAGAGGTTTGGAGGGAAATCTTTTAGTCAGTTGGGGCACCACTGATCCTGGGAGAACCTCTGCCGGAGTACAGGCTGTACGGCCTAGGGGGGAGACCTACACTACTGCTACTGACAGGGCTAAGGCACTGCTGTAATAAGTTAGCTGAGGAACGCCCACCACCCACTGACCTTGCCCAGCGTGAGGTGACCCAGGGAACCATCTTAAGCGTGCTGGGAAGTACCATCCAGCACCCCAAGAACCACCAACTCATTCCCTCCCCCATACGGAGAAACCCCAAGAAGCAACCAACTAAGAACTGCCGCAAGTAACCTTAAATTGCAAGGCATGACAGACCAGCAAGGCCAGAAACCTGCACTGCCAAACTGGGGATCACCAGGTAAAGCGCCGTGCCTTGAAGCGCTAGACCTTCACCCCATCTACTCCTAGCTGCTGCTGGGCTGCCCAAAGCCCTTCTGTATCCGCCCCCTACCAGCCTGCTGCCAGCACGCCCCGCGCTGTATCTCCACGTGGGAGGAATTGCCCCAAGCCACTGACCTCGTGGCCAGAATCTGCCCGGGCGGCCGCCCGCCGCGTGTGGAGAGCTGCGGAGGTGAGCGTGGCCGCTCCGAGGCCTTGGTGGTGAGGTGCGCCGTCCGCGCCCTCACCGAAGACCGAGAAGCTGCCCCACAGATCACCGCCGGGCCCGGGAGCCCCGCCAACGAAGTCGCGGCCTGAAAATCACCGCCGCGGCCCAGGGGCTCGCGCGAAGAAGTTGCGGCCTAGAAATCCCCGCTGAGGCCTAGAAGGAAGAACGAGGCCTCCAGGCCCCGTCGACGGCGTTGCCAGGCGACCGGGGACGCTGACCGCGTCATCGGCCGCGCCCCCGGGAAGGCCGCGCAGTGATTGGGCGCCGGCTCCCGCCGCGCCCCCAGCGCCGACGGAAGCCGAAGAAGAGTCGCCGTGTAAGCAGAGGGAGGTGGGAAGTCGGCCGGAGAGGACTGCCGGCTCCCGCTCCCTTCCCCGCATACAGCGCTAACTACGGGGGCCGGAGGAGAGCGATACCGGCCCCCCGACGACCTCCATTGCCAGCGCTGACCACGGGGGCCGGAGGAGAGTGATACCGGCCCCCCAACGTCCCGCAATTCCGGCCGGAAGGCCGTAGAACCCAGTCCGGGCCCAGCCCTGCCAAACACGGGCCAGCCCGGGAAGAAGCCAGTCGCTTCGAAGAGCGACCAACGAAACGACCGCAGGTGAGACCGGGAGGCCCCTAGGGCAAGCAGAGACGCCACTGGGGGCCGGGGGCCATCATTAGCCTGTGGAGTAAAGGGGGAAGCCAACAGTAACTATCCCCACGAGGCGAGGCCCCAGAGAGGAGTGGGCCTGGCCTACATTAACCCATGAGTACCCCTGAGAGACACAGGAGCCCTAATTGACAGGGAAGCCCCAGAGAGAAGGACATGTTGAGGGGTTCCCTAAAGCTGTTCACTAGCCTAATTGTTACGCCTGCTTTAATCACTGTTTAGGCCTAATGCAGATCAGCGCTAATGAAATGTCTTTGCCTAGTGTAAAGGTGCTTAACTGAATTGAGCTGAAGTGTACACCGCCAAGAGTTGAAGTGTTTTATGTTGCAGGTGTACTGGAGTTGCGACGCCCACTGTACTGAATGTGGGTGCGCCTAGATTAACGCAGGCCCTGTTTGAAATGTAACGTAAAATGCCTATTTACAAGTGATTGAATATTCATGAGGTGAACTGCATGTTTTAGGCCCATGTTTTATTCTTGCACCCTGTGATCATTATTGGTGCTACGTTTAGGAGATGATTCCTGCGGCCTTTTAGTGGCCTACAATGTTGATGAGCTATGGTGCTTTAATGAAATTACGCACCAGTTGAGTACTGCAATGAATTTAAATGTTGCCCTGAATTAATCTGCCTCATCTGATGCTGCATTGATTTATATAAAAGATCTTGTTTTTAATACACAAGCCTGGTGTGGTGTCACGTTATTGCGTCCGCATTCCTGAGTCAAAGTGAGTGTGTGCTGCACAACTGCCTTACACATTGCCTTCGGGTGCTTTCCCGCCTCGCGCCATGCTACCGTGCCGGACTCGGTAACCCCGTTTCCAACAGACCATATCTGTTTGGGACTCACTTCCGGGTTCAGACAGACCACAGGCCCCTTAGATGGTTGATGCATATGAGGGGTGAGAATCCCAAGTTGTTGAGGTGGTCCATTTCCCTACAGGGTATGGATTTCACGGTGGAACACCGCCCCGGTACAGAACACGCCAATGCTGACGGTCTGTCCAGGTTTTTCCGCCTTAGTGATGAGAACTCCCAAGGGAATGGTTAGTTCTCCCCACATTTCAGCTTGAGGGGACGCGTGTTAGACCTGGCATCATTGGCGCGGGTCTCCCTTCCTCTTTTCGCTTCTTACCTTTTATGTTGACTGGATTTAGATGCTCTGGGCGCTGTGCCACTGCCAATCAGTGACACAGCGCGAATGCTCCCTGTGTGAAGATAACTGTATGAATTGGGATAACCATAGTTTGGCTCGTTTGGTTTACCTGTAAGCCCCTAGTATCAGTGCACTGTGTGTGCCCAGGGCTGGTAGACCAAATACTGCTGGTGGGCCTGCAGCGCTGATTTGCGCTACCCACCGAAGCGGCTTTTCAAGTATGCCTGTGTAGCATGTTGTAATAGCGAGGTACCCTCCATTTCACTGTTTACTGTTGTGATGCCACCCGTTCTTATAGGCCAGAATGTGCAGGCTGAGTATTACATGACTTAATCCTACCTGCCCCCAGGAACCTGATAGGAGCGTCGACTTTGATATGTTTAAGCTCAGAACATTGAGATACATCTTTTAGTAAGGATTATTAGCGTAGCCCGTGTTCGAAAATGCCTCTACTAGGAACAAGGTATTTTCCGGCCTAAGCTTTCCTGCAGGCTTTGCTAGCGTGTGTATTGGCCGTCTGGTTTTGGAGCAGCAGGGCCAGCTGGGTCAGACCTGGCTGGAGAGAGAGATCAGCATTTAGAGTATGGGGAGGGGTGACTCTTTGATCCGAGCAGGACCGTGCCTGGCAAGGTGAATGATGGCTCCATCTCCCACTGGGCGTCTGATAGCAGACCCCCAGATTCTCAAAGGGCAGGATGTCGCCTCGTAAACCAAGTGCTCCCCGACCCCACTGAACTGGTTCTGGCTGGATGCAGTGATTTGTGACTGCAGAGAACAAAGACTTTTCAGGTATAAAAACGCTACGCTGAAACCTGGTGCGGTGTGTTCCTTCTGGATGTCAAGACGAAACTCTGTCCGAGCGGACAGAGGAAAGGACTTTGAAACTTTCACCAAGCTTGCTGAAGAAACTACCCAAGGGCCTGAATGGAGAGTGCCTCCTGCTGAAGTCTCAGGGACATTAGACTTCACCCCGTCAGCCGCCTGAATTCCTGTTCTAGGGATTCTACTTGCAGGTGAGGCCTCCGTTGAGTAATCCGGAACCTCTAGTTCTACTGTGAGGAACGCGGACTGGTAACCCTTGTGAACTCTGTGTGTGGGCCCACGCAGCTAAGAGAGAGCTGCCGCCACTGAGCGCCCACCTTAATTTGAATCTTCAGAACCTTCGCTGAAGCTGTGTGGGCCGCCGCAGCTAAGAGAGCTGCCGCCGCTGAGTGCCCGCACTTGTGTCAGCTGCGCGACATCGTGAATTGTCCTGTGGGCCGCCGCAGCTAAGAGAGCTGCCACCGCTGAGTGCCCGCACTTTTGTCAGCTGCACAACATCGTGAATTGCCCTGTGGGCCGCCGCAGCTAAGAGAGCTGCCGCCGCTGAGTGCCCGCACTTGTGTCAGCTGTGCAACATCGTGAATTGTCCTGTGGGCCGCCGCAGCTAAGAGAGCTGCCGCCGCTGAATGCCCGCACTTGTGCCAGTTGTGCAACATCGTGGATTGTCCTGTGGGTCGCCGCAGCTAAGATAGAGCTGTCGCCGCTGAGTGCCCGCACTTGTGTCCACTGTGCATCATTGTGATTTGTCCTGTGAGCCGCCGCAGCTAAGAGAGAGCTGCTGCCGCGGAGTGCTCGCACCTTTGCTAACTTTGCATCCCCAAGGTTTGTCCTGTGAGCCGCCGCAGCTAAGAGAGAGCTGCCGCCGCTGAGTGCTCGCACCTTTGCCAACTTTGCATCATTGGGATTTGTCCTGTGGGCCGCCGCAGCTAAGAGAGAGCTACCGCCGCTGAGTGCTCGCACCTTTGCCCACTTTGCATCATTGGGATTTGTCCTGTGGGCCGCCGCAGCTAAGAGAGAGCTGCTGCCGCTGAGGGCCCGCATCTTTGTCAACCTTGCACCATCATGAATCATCCCGTGGGCCGCCCCAGCCAGGAGAGCGCTGCTGCCGCTGTGAGCCCACCACGGAGCTGCACGACGAGAGTCATCGCCAACACCAGCCCGGGCAGCCGCGTGCTGCTGCCGCGGGGAGCCCGCCTGTCCCCGAGTGCCCGAATCATTGTGAGTGCACGTTGCGGACCACTGCAATCAAGAATTGTGGTCGCTGGGAGTCCGCCTGTCACCGTCTCCGCTTCTTCGAGAAGCTACATGCTGTGTCCCCGTCCAACGGCAGGTATCTGGTGCGCAACAGGTCGCGTAGACCCAGGCCTTGAACTCAGTCAGTGCCACGTTCTGGTGAATACGTATTGCCTTTTTAAGTCCCTACTGATTTACGTGCATGGTAACTGGTTAAAATGCTTTTTGAGAGTCTCGTACTAAACCTTAGATAAAGATACTATATTTCTAGACCTCCTTGAGTTGTGTCCTTTTGTGGTGTCGTTACTGCCTTATTGTGCATGGACATAAATGCTTCACACACTGCCTCTGCGATAGGCCTAACTGCTCGTGCTACGTTACCACAGGGTTGAGCAGGGGTTATCAAAGGGGGTAGCCCACTTGCCCTGACTTAGGAAGAAGGGTCCCTATTTGGACAGTGGCGCCAGCCATTGCCAACTAGAGACCCCCATTTCTAACAGGGTGGCAAATACCCACATCAATGTTGAGTCAATATGGGGGGTGGCAAATGCCCACAGCAATGTTGAGTCAATAGGGGGGGTGGCAAAAGCCCACAGCAATGCTGAGTCAATAGGGGGGCTGGCAAATAGCCACAGCAATGTTGAGTCAATATGGGGGAGTGGCAAATACCCACTTCAATGTTGCATCATTATGGGGGGTGGCAAATGCCCACAGCAATGTTGAGTCAATTTAAGGGGTCGAAAATACACACAGCAATATAGAAGCAAATCTGTGGTTTGGTGGGGGATACACCATATGTGTATATGCATACCTGGTTTTGGGTGAAAATTCCACCATACATGAAGATGCCTATCTGGGTTTTGGTTGAAATACCCCATACATGAAGATGCATATCTGGGGTTGGGGGAAAATACCCCCATACATGAAGAGGCATATCTGGGGTTGGGGGGAAATACCCCCATACATGAAGATGCATACCTTGGTTAGGGGGGAAATACCCCCATACATGAAGATGCATATCTGGGGTTGGGTGGAAAATCCCCCATACATGAAGATGAATATCTGGGGTTGGGGGAAATACCCCCATACATGAAGATGCATATCTGGGGTTGGGGGAAACACTCCCATACATGAAGATGCATATCTGGGGTTGGGGAGAAATACCCCCATACATGAATATGCATATCTGGGGTAGGGGGAAATACCCCCATACATGAAGATGCATATCTTGGGTTAGGGTGGAAATTAAAGCATTAAATGTGTACATGAACAATGTAACTTATGATCAAATCAAATTCCTATATCTGTACATGTGGAGTAAATGCTGCAGGAATGTCCACATAAACAATCTCACAGGTTATTTTTAATGAAAGGCATTCACACACTGTTGCAGCAAAAGTAACTGGCAACACTGAGGAATGGGTAGAGTGGAGATACAGGTGCACCAGGGTCACCTGTGGCCCATGGTTAGGTAGGCCTTCCTAGACCACACCAATGGACTTACACACTTACACAGTCCCCACCAGGCCACTGCAACATTAGGTCACAATTTCCATGGATCACCAGCTGTTCTTTGAATAGAGGGTGGGGGCCAGACTTTGGTGCAGAACCACCATGGTGCACTGCCTTACATGCCTTGACAGAGGTAGTGTCATCTCGAACACACGAACATCACTTTCAGGTCATATCAGGTGCAGGGATTTGGCGATCAATGTAGGGTCCTTGCAGGGAGGCAAGTCACAACTGGACAGTCTGACCTACATACCACAAACTTGATCTGCAGCATTGTTCATTTCACTACAAAACCTTTGTCCAGTAAAAGCACAAAGGCCAGGTTCATGAGATGATCACAGATTGTGCGCCAATTACTTTCAGAGGGCCTGAGCATCATTGTGATCACAATCCGAACATGGGTCCATAGCATGTTTTGTATGTATAATGAGGGAATTTCATCACCAGGTAGTTGCAGTCAGCACTCTAAATTCTAGGGGAATAGCACATTTGACGCTGGACCAGGAATTAGAATAAACACACATATGTGTGTATCACACAGTGAATGCATAAGTCCACCACAATACACACAGAAACATCACAGGACAACACCACTCCAATGTACTAACAAAAGTAAGACATTGTGGTGCATCTGTGTACAGTAAAGCACAGAGAATATCAGCACAGACAACACACATGTCCACAGACACAGCCACTCAGGACTGCGTTCAGTGTCTCCAACAACAACAACACAGAATTGGTTGTGTCACAGTTGTCATTGAAATATCTATTGTCATAAACAATATTGTTTATGAAAGAAGCATGGGCCAACATAAATGTAGGATACTGTCCCCATGTGTGGACTGGTACCGCTGAACTCAAATACCAATCTGCATGTGTCTATGGGCCTCTTTTGCGAATGTCATTCGCAGCCAATCTCCATCTAGCCCCTCAATCTGTAGTGTATGCCAGAAATTAATAATCACATTTTGAATGTGCAGATTGTGTCCTGTATAGTAATATAAGTATGCATGAGTCACAGGACGTAGGATCCACAAACAGTGTTGGTGTGGCTAGTGCACAGCTCATTGAGTAAGATAAGCTGCCAGCACGGGTGAGGATGCTGGGGTGGTGACTCAATCTGTGGATCAAAAACACAAGTGACTTAGTCATCCTGAAGCCAGGAAATATGTGTACCTCTTGTGAGGATAAAAGACAAGTGACAAATTATGTCTGCTTTGTTCACATTTGGCACTGAAACAGTGTCCCAAACAATCCTTTGAAACATCAAGGAGACTCTCAACAAACACATATTTCCATCAAGCCATCAGTCGGTATTAAATGTGCACAATGTGAGCCCTCATGGACACACACAAGGGCGACCCTTGCTAAACCAGATCAGAGGTAACAAAAGTTGTGAGAATGATAAAAATAATGGAAATGGGTGTACTGTTCCAGTGTCAAATGTGTGATTGTTCACAGTGCAATGTGTTTTCCTCAGCACAACCACAGACATCATCACAATGACCATCTGCCTTGGTGTCACCATACCTCAGACATTCAAAGTCAGAATGCCAGCAATAACCATGTGTGTGTAGTGTACTGGCAAGTCTGGGCATGCGTACCCGGGCTACTCTTACCCCAGGTAGAATAATAACACACATTTATTACTTGGACATTGATGGGGCTGTACCCCTCTAAGGAATGGTTTGCCATCCATTGTTCATGCTTCATGACTTTGCAAATGTAGCAATCACCACATCCAACCCTCTTTCAAAGGCCAATAATCACCAATTAAGGAGTACAAATACCTACAAAGGGTGAAATGCCACATATGCCAACACACAACTCACACAAGGCGAAGCTAGGTTGAGGAAACCTTTCCACTGATGCCAATAGGTTTTGCATATGACAGTAGACATTCACACAATCAGAAATGAAAATCCATTGGCAGACATCAAGCTGCAGACAACACATTCCACATCTACATATTCACTTTGACAACTGTATTTGACTACAAACATACACAAAATCTAACAATATGTACACATCAACATTACCTCATGGTCTGCATGAAAGATTCTTGTGCAGGTATGACCCCTCTAACATCCACCACAAAGTACATGCTCAACTTTAGACACTAGCAAACACACAAGAATGTCATAAGCCACATATGCTGCAGCTAGTTGGAAAAACATGTTTGGTCCGCAAGCTACAGCCTTGTACTCCAACTGTTCAAACACAATTGTCACAAGCTCACCCATGTGCTCCCCTACTCACAAACACACATATATGCAAAGCACCACTCATCATCACTATGTACACAACTCGCACATACATGACATGCACACTATGTACTGTCCTCATCTTTACATGTAAAAATGACCACGCTCATCACCATAAGCCCCCTCTCCAATGTATTAGGAATGCACTCATATCACAACGTGCAGCATCACTGCCCACTCTGACATGCAAACTTAATACATCACCACTTCTGACAACAAGACACTTACATTGCTCAATGGATATGTCCCCAGTAAGTCACATATCATCACACACACACCCTACTCTGCTTACATTACCCAGATTGTCATTTCTACAACACATGCATACACAGATGCTAGAACAACATACATCAACTAGATGACACTACACATTTCACCTTTCTACAGACTACAGTACACAACTGGCGTATACCCTTCACATACACATAAACCCTTTGTCACAAAGGACAAGTTGAACGTTGTCTCACTGTGGCACTGTCACATCCACATGTTACTCACATGCCCAATAACACCATTGACTATTGCACATCAACAAATATCATCACTCATTTGAAGATGCCTGGTCACAGTCATCCCTCACTGTAGACACACAGACGACAGATCACCATGGGCCTGATTCACAGAACTAACTTACGTCAAAAACGTAAAGTTAGTACTTTTTGGTATTCACAGAATACACTTACTCATTTTGGTATTCACAGAATGAACTTACTCATTTCGGTATTCACAGAAGTTAGTAGTCCTAACTTTAGGACTCCTAAATGCCTTCTGTGAATACCGAAAGTCTTAAAGTTAGGATTTTTCTCAGTTTAGGAGTAGTAAAGTTCTATTAAAGTTAGGATTTTTCTCAGTTTAGGAGTAGTAAAGTTAGAACTTTACTACTCCTAAACTGAGAAAATCCTAACTTTAAGACTTTCGGTATTCACAGAAGGCATTTAGGAGTCCTAAAGTTAGGACTACTAACTTCTGTGAATACCGAAATGAGTAAGTTCATTCTGTGAATACCAAAATGAGTAAGTGTATTCTGTGAATACCAAAAAGTACTAACTTTACGTTTTTGACGTACGTTAGTTCTGTGAATCAGGCCCTGCCTGTCCAAATACAATCTTGTGTAAGTGCTTCAACACCTATCTCATCTACCCATTCATCTCATACCTTGCACAAGATTCAAACTGTTGCATACTTGAAATCACATAATTGTATCTGCAAACACTCACATAGGGTGAATGTGGATACATCATGTCCCCTACACAAGATCTGCCTATGCATCCAAATCATACCTCACACTCTCTGACAACCACTAAATTTGTCCTGCCACCATGACCTATGTATCTCCACTCACACCAATACCTTAAATACTAGTCACTCTCACCTTAACCCTTGTGCGAGCAAGCTCAGCACATGCAACATGAACCCCTGACTATACATCTGCAGCCAAAACGCATATTTCCATCAACACATCCTCACATGTGTAGCAACTAAGAGCATGGTGGAGACTCAAAATCTGGGAGCATCTGCACAGTAGACAGACACACATCCTTTCTGTGCACTCACTGTACACTTACCTCACCACATGTACCACCTGGCAAGTCAACAGACATCACAGCACTCATAATACAGCTTGGTGTGACATGAAACAGCATCAATGTAGCTCATATCAACACCCTTGTCAGTCATTCTCAAAATACATATGACACACAATTCATATGCTCAACTACGACTTGTGTGTGCTCGCAAAATGCAATCCAAGCTGGGATAATGCCTAAACAACATACTTGCAATGTCACCTACCAAAAGCAGGATGGCAAGAACATCAGCTAAATGAGTGCTCAATAGACTATAAAGAAAGCATACCCCTTGACTAACAAAAACTCCATGCAATTATTTGAGTCTAGTAGAAGCAGATGGTTGGAAGACTGTGAGAATACTGTTCACCTTACACTCACCATGTGTTCAGTAAATGCACAAGATGTGTTCACAGTCAAGAATGCTTTTTGACCACAGTGGCATCACACATGAAGCAAGGTTGACCTTGCCACTATTATACAAGATCTGCAGAAGACACAGACATTGATTCACCGCTTGAAAGTCACATACAATTCTAGTGAAATCAATTTGTGTACATGGGTGTGTACTAAGTCACAGCCATGCAGTCAACAGCCATGTGTATCCAGCTGAATAGATGAGACAGGTGCCTATATGCACATCACAAACATATTCAGCATGCTTTGCCTACACTGTTGCACATTGAGACACTTGCAATATGTTGAAAACTGAAAGCATGACCTATGTGCAAGTGTGCTTAAAAAATGAGAAGGTTTGTAATTTCATGTCACACTCTGATCCAGAACTTAAGTTGGCAATAACACTCATCAAATGCAGACCCAACATTTTAAAATACATTCTGTCAAAGTGCCCAAACTCCATGTACCATATGCAATCCATGCCATAGTAACATCATTGTACATATAAACAACCAATTCTACAACATTTTAAAATACATTCTGTCAAAGTGCCCAAACTCCATGTAACATATGCAATCCATGCCACACTAACATCATTCAATCAATCAATCAATCACAGGATTTGTAAAGCGCAATACATACCCGCGAGGGTCTCAAGGCGCTCGGGAAGAAGAGGAAGGGGGGGGGCACTACTGGTCGAACAGCCAGGTCTTGAGTAGCCTCCTGAAGGTCAGCAGGTCTTGGGTCTGTCGTAGGCTGAGTGGAACAGTGTTCCATGTCTTGGCGGCGAGGTGGGAGAAGGATCTGCCGCCGGTGGTCGTTCTTCGGATGCGCGGGACGGTGGCCAGGGAGAGGTCGGCGGAGCGGAGCTGGTGGTTGGGAGTGTAGAAGGAGAGTCGTCTGTTGAGGTAGGCTGGGCCGGTCTTGTGGAGTGCCTTGTGTGCGTGGATGAGGAGTTTGAAGGAGATTCTCCTGTCGACAGGGAGCCAGTGCAGGTTTCTCAGGTGGGGGGTGATGTGGCTGTGGCGTGGAACGTCGAGGATCAGGCGTGCAGAGGCGTTTTGGATTCGTTGCAGTCGTTTGATGAGCTTGGTCGGGGCTCCCGCGTAGAGGGCGTTTCCATAGTCGAGTCTGCTACTAACGAGGGCCTGAGTGACTGTTCTTCTCGTGTCTGTCGGGATCCACCTGTAGATCTTGCAGAGCATGCGGAGGGTGTTGAAGCAGGAGGAGGAGACTGCGTTGACTTGCTTGGTCATGGAGAGCGTTGAGTCGAGGATGACTCCCAAGTTGCGTGCGTGGTCGGTGGGTGTCGGGGGTGCCCCCAGGGTCATGGGCCACCAGGAGTCGTCCCAGGCTGAAGGGTTGGAGCCGAAGATGAGGACCTCCGTCTTGTCCGTGTTCAGCTTTAGTCGGCTGCTCTTCATCCAGTCGGCGACGGCCGTCATTCCTTCGTGGAGGTTGGATTTGGCGGTGAGGGGGTCCTTGGTGAGGGAGAGGATCAGTTGAGTGTCGTCGGCGTAGGAGATTATGTTGAGGTCGTGCTGTCGGGCGATGCGTGCGAATGGGGCCATGTAGATGTTGAACAGTGTCGGGCTGAGGGATGATCCCTGGGGTACACCGCAGATGATCTCGGAGGCTTCGGATCGGAATGGTGGGAGGCGGACTCTCTGTGTTCTGCCGGAGAGGAAGGAGGTGGTCCATTCCAGGGCTTTCTCTCGGATGCCTGCATCATGGAGGCGTGTGCGTAGTGTGCGGTGGCAGACAGTGTCGAAGAGGTCCAGGAGGATGAGGGCCGCGGTCTCACCGTTGTCCAGCAGGGTCCTGATGTCGTCGGTGGCGGCAATGAGGGCAGTCTCGGTGCTGTGGTTGCTGCGGAACCCTGACTGGGATGGGTCCAGGATGCTGTTTTCTTCGAGTTATCGGGTTAGCTGTTTGTTGACGATCTTCTCGATGACCTTTGCTCGGAACGGAAGCAGGGAGATGGGCCGGACGTTCTTGAGGTCTCTCGGGTCCGCCTTGGGTTTTTTGAGTAGGGCGTTGATCTCGGTGTGTTTCCAGCTCTCTGGGAAGGTCGCGGTCTCGAAGGAGAGGTTGATGACGTTGCGCAGGTGGGGTGCGATGGAGCTGCCGGCTTTGTTGAAGATGTGGTGCGGAAAAGGGTCTGACGGGGAGCCGGAGTGGATTGTGCTCATGGTCTTGATGGTGTCATCGATGTTCACTTTGGCCCAGGATGTCAAGGGGTCGTGGTCGATAGCGTGCGGCGAGTCTGGTGTGTCGGGGTCTGTTGGGGTAGTCCGGGTGTCGAAGCTGTCGTGGATGTCGGTGATCTTGCGGTGGAAGAAGGTGGTGAGGGAATCGCACAGGGCTTGCGACGGCGGGATGTCGTTGGAGTTGGAGCTGGGGTTGGAGAGTTCCTTCACGATGATGAAGAGCTCCTTGCTGTCATGTGCGTTGTTGTCGAGGTGGTCTTTGAAGGAGGTCCTCTTGGCGGACCTGATGAGGTGATGGTGGTGGCGGATGGCGTCTTTGTGGGCTGCGTTGCTGTCCGGCGTCTTTTCACTGTGCCATTTGTTCTCTAGTTTCCGGCAGGTACGCTTGGATGCTAGGAGTTCCGGGGTGAACCAGCTGGCTCTCTTGCTGGTGTCTTTGTAGGTGGGTTTTTTCAGCGGGGCCAGGGTGTTGGCGCAGTCGTCCATCCATCGTCTGAGGTTGCGGCGGCGTCGTCGGGGTTGGAGTGGTCGGTGGGTGGGCTGAGAGCGAGGGTTGTCTGTAGTTGGTCTTCGGTGACTTTGCTCCAGCAGCGGCGGGGGATCTGTTGGGTGCGGTGGGTTTCTGGAAGGTGAAGTGGATGCAGCGGTGGTCGGTCCAGAGGAGTTCGGTGGCGTGGTTGAAGGAGACGTGGGAGCTTGAGGAGAAGACGTGGTCGAGCGTGTGGCCGTCGGTGTGGGTCGGCGTTGTGACGAGCTGTCTCAGTCCGAGGTTGGCGAGGTTGTCGATCAGGGTGGTGGAGTTGCTGTCGTTGTTGTTCTCCAGGTGAAAGTTCAGGTCTCCGAGGAGGATGTAGTCGGTGGAGGTCAGGGCGTGCGTGCTGATGAAGTCGGCGATGGAGTCGCTGATCTGGGGTCGGGGTCCGGGGGGTCTGTAGACGAGGGTGCCTCTTAGGGTGGTGTTCGGGTCCGTGTGGATCTGGAAGTGCATGTGTTCGGCGGTGCTGAGAGTGTCGTCGGTGCTGGTCGAGACCCTGATGGTGTTCTTGTGGACGATGGCGATTCCTCCTCCGACCCCGTTGGTGCGGTCTCTGCGGGTGATCTTGTAGCCGTCTGGGATCGCTATGGCTGTTTCTGTCAGGAAGGCGACGTCCGGTGATGCTGTGTTGAGCAGGTCCCAGAGCTCGACGGCATGTTTGCGTGCGGAGCGGGTGTTTAGTAGGATGCACCGGAGATGGTTGAGGTCCTTCTTGGCGGGTGCTTCGGCGGCTCTGAGGCAGGTGTAGCTGCAGTTCCGGCAGGTGAAGGGACCATGTGTGCATGTCATTGTACATATAAACAACAAATTCCACATGTTATACAGTTAACTCTGAAACAAGTTGTTGGACACAAAAATTTAAAACTAAAATAAAACATGCTTTATTCAGCCTCCAATAAAAAAAAATCTATTAATAGCAAAAGGCCATTGGCCAGTCCATCAATGTTCATTGTCTAGATGAGCTTGGAACATCATGCCCATCTAGACTCGCCTGCACAATTCCTGCAAGGGGACACCTCCCCTGGGAGGAGCATCTTGGGGGCATGCCAGGCACCAAAGGGGACACACTATTGGGGACTGGGTTGTGTTTTGGGAGTGATGGGATCAGGAAGGGTGTCAGGGTCCACTGCAGTGTAGGGTCTGATGGCGGGGGGTGGGACTCTACTGCAGTGGTTGACTCTGATTGTGAGGGGGTTGTTGCTGTAGTGGGATGGTCAGTTGGAGCTGGGGATGGGGTGACCTTAACTAATTTAGGGATCTTACATTTTTTGAGGGGTGAGTCTGAAATGGGGAGGGGAGTTGTCTTTTTTGTGGGGGCTTTAGTCAATTTAGTTGTACTGGGCTTGTCTGAGGATCTATGGGGTGTAGGAGTGGATTTGTTTGATTGGGACCAGAGGGATTTTCTGCGGGGAGTTGTTTCCTTCTCGGGGGGGGGGTTGCAGATGCTACTGGTGTGTCATCTTGGAGGTACTTCCTCTTCTTAGGAGGCGGGGTGTATGTTTGTGGAGGGTAGAATTCAATGGGAACAAGGTGGGAAGCCTGGGCTGAGGGGGGTACAGGAGAGGAAAGGGTAGTGGTTGTAGAGGCAGAGGGTTGTGAGGTATGCAGAGTGTCAGTGGATTCATGTGTGTCGGGTGCTGTTACTTCCTTTGGTGAGAGTGTGCTGTCTGTAGCATGAGTGTGCGTGTATGTGGTTTGCAACTTCTGTCTGTGTGTTTGTGTGCTGCGTGTGGATGTTGCAGTGTGTGAATGTGTGTGTTTGCATGTGCTTGGGTCTGGGAGGGTAGTTGCGATGGTGGATGAGGAAGAGGTAGGAGGGGGGAGTACTGCAGGAGTAGAAACAGTGCTGCCATCAGTGTTGAGGCCATAGCCTGATTTGATCTCTGTAGGGCAGATATGTTTGAGTGAATGCCCTCCATGTACGATGACATGTCTGTCAAAAGAGTTGTGTGTGCATGGAAGACACTCAGCATCGATGTCTGCCCCACAGAGATCTGCCTCAGGAGGTCATTGGTCTCAACACGGAGGGCAGCAGGGGAGACAGGTGCAGGGGTGAGGTGCCTGGCCCAAAAGAGAGTTTGCCCCTGCCACGGGAGCACCCACGGACACTGGAACTGGGAGCAGGTGGGAGGGTGGAGATGGTAGTGGTGGTGAAGGTGGACTCTGATGTTGTTGATGCAGTCTCTGTGACCCCCACCACCACATAGGAGTCCTCACCGGAGCTGTGATCAGATTCTGAAGCTGCAGATGGTGTTGCAGATCTGCTCCCAATGAGACTCCCCTCACCCTCTCCATCACTGGGTTCCCCCTCCGATGACTCTTCACTGGACCCAGTTTGACGATCTGCTCCCACAACATCCATGGCACTGTCTCCTCCTGTGGCCGCTGATGATGCTGTGACCAAGAAAGACAAAGATTTCCATGAATCATCCATATCCAGTTGACACTTAGTTAACATCACAGATGTTCAAAAATATCAGACATTACATTGAATTGTGCTATAAGCGCATGCTGCATTGACTTAAATGGGACTTGTTACTCTGCCACTTCCACATTGCTCAATCACACATGATGTGATCAGCAACATTGCGTGTATCAACATCAAAGTACAGAACCAGGAGGTTGACTAATGGAGTTTGTGGCAGGGAATGTTTTGTCTTGTTCTCATGACGGACTTGTGTACCGACATTACTGTCTCCTATCCTGCAAGTGAGTGTAGCCATCAAAATGGGAATAGGAATCTCATATTTCATTGAGACATGGTACACATTCTGAAATCCTTAGTCATCAAATGTGGAACCATTGGCTCATATATCACAGCTCACATGGCTACCTTGTCAAACATGCACAATGCATACTCATTGCATGAGTCATGTTACACAGTTCACAGTGACTGATAACGTGTTTATTAGCTTTGCTTATCCAATGTCAGTTCACACATATGAATGTCATCCTGGAGACACCAAGGCAGTACGCATAGCTGGGCTGACAGGCATGTAGCACACTGTCCTGTGTCATCTATGCACGGTGTCATTCAGCAGAATCATTTAGATTTGAATATTTAAAAAAAATCAAGTTTCATAGATGTAATAAATAGTCTTCAAACGTCCACGTCTGATAATATCAGCTTCACAATGCCTCTGGCGGAACACCATTCCACTGGCACATCTGGGTGCAATGACTGTAGGGACTCTAGTAACTGAACCCATTTCCAGCATGAGTACAGTCAACGCTGTTGAACAATCTTGGCTACACTGAACAAGTCCACCTTTGTATGGACAAAGTCTGACTGTCCCTCCCTTTGATTACACAGTATGCACACTTTGTACTGTTGATATTGCTCATGTCTAACATATCATGTGGGTAACAAACTTACATTTGGTGCATATGTGACATCTCAGAATCAGACAGTGATGCCAAAAAAACCTTGTTTACCAAGCCATCAAGTTAGAGTATTCAAGACCATTCACACACATGTCATCAGTTGTGACTGTGTACTTCACATCATACCTCACAAATGCTGCCATGTTGTGATCAGAGACAACCTGTGTTTGACACTGAATGGCTTGTGATTTCACCATCACAAACTCCTACACATGGACTCACTCTTCTGAATGTTGTTTGGGGATTTTTACAAAACATCACGGGTAAGGTCATTGTGACATGTGACCAGAGTTACCCTAGCTGTGACTGTCCCATGAGATACATGTGATCACAATTAGCTGCACGTCCGGGAAAAAACATTTGGACATGGACCAAGCCAAACCAATCTAGGCCTCAACATTGACATTCTGCCAAAATGTTTAGCATGTGATTTCCACAATTGAAATCTCCTATCACAACATACTTCAATGATTTGTTCAGACCACTCTGAGAGCAGGATCACACATAAGTGAATGTGCAGACACTTGTAAATCTATGGGATTCATGCTGAAATTCATACACACGTCTTGAGAAAATTAGAAAGCACATGTGCATGTCACTACTGTTACAATCCCTGAACATAACTCACTCACATGTCCCTGATGAATGGGGCATTACCTGTCATCTATTGATCCATCAGCATTTTCATCTTGTGAAAATGATTGCACGCTTGGCAGACTTACGACCTGTAAAAGTGCCATCTAGCTCAGATCTCAATAAAGATTGAAGTGCAACATGTAACTGACTCACCCCCTCCTTGCTGCTGTCGGGCCTTCAACTGCCCATCCAGGTCAGGGAAGACCACGTCTATGATGCAGAGCATGTGTGGGGTCAATGTTCGCAGGCCGCCTCGCTTGCCCGGTTGTGACAGGCACAGCTGGACCTCAGAAATCCTCTTGGCCCAGCCACAAAGGTTCTGCCACCTCTTGCAGCAATGACAGACCAGACGATATGCGACCCCCACGTCACGCACCTTCTTGGTGATGGTCAGCCACATTCTTGCCTTCTCATGGGAGTTGACCTGTAAGGATGACATGGTGATAGTCCCTTAGTTTACATGCATCATGTGTCTGAATCATATACTACTATACATAGCTCATGGTCATGTTTTCACAAATAACTAAGGGTAATGCATGTGGCATCATGTGCATCAGTCCTGTGTTCAATCTAATCTCTATTCCATTTTGAACAGTGATGACATGTTTGCCCCATTACACACACTTCTACAGCAGTGTGCCTGGCCAAATCAGTTCCCTACATCCAGTGAAACTTGCAAAAAACAATTCTCGCAAGGAATGCGCATGCGCGGGGGCGTGCGCATGTGCAGATCATCGTAAAACCGAGTAAGAGGAGGACGGCAGCCCGGGGACGCCGCAGTCAAGGTAAGTGTTTATTTTTTTTACCTTTAAAGTATATTTAATGTAATTCTTTCTAGGGGGGTGGAGGCGGGGGCTGGCCAACTCTGCTCTGCTGCGGAGTGTGCCAAGTTGTGCCTACTCTGCGTTCTCCGCGGAACGTGGAGTAGGCACAACTCCGCACACTCCGCGGGCGGAGCGGAGCTCTCCACCCACGGTTAGTCAGTACATTGCTTCTCACTGTCAAGTAAGCAGAGTTTCTGTTTGGCTTGTTCATCTGGGTGGAAAGAGTGTGTGTATGACAAGACCTGATGTGAGTTGTAGCCATTGCAAATACACCTCCTCCCACCCAGACCTGCTGACTCCTCTGTGCCTATATTTACCTCACAGTGCAGGTAAATGTACTGGCAAGGTGGCTGGTACTGGTGCATGGTTTTGAACATGAATGCAACTCACATCAGGGACCTGTGCTCCAAACACCATGCAACAGTGTCATCCATCTCGCTAGTCCACTTCCCCTCACTGTGAGTGTGGCTTAGGCCAAGTGGAGTTGCCTAGTCTGGATGGGAGGAGGAGTCTTTGCAATGGCTGCAAGTTGCATGAGGCCCTGTCCTACATACACCTTTCCACCCAACTCAAACAGCCCAGCATGTACTATGCTTACTTCACTGTGATACGAAATGTCCCAGCCGGATACCTGACACTCATGCCTGTTGGTTGACTTCACTGCAACACCCATCAAGGCCTTCTGCTCCAGACACCATGCAGCAGTGTCAGCCATCTTGGCAGCACATTCCCACTCACTGTCAGGTAAACAGAGTCCCATATTAGCTATTTGGGTTTGGTAGGAAGGTGTGTGGAGGCCAGGGCCTGATGGTAGATGTAGTTGTGGCAGACACTCCTCCTCCCTACCAGCACAACCAGCTCATCTGTGGCAATGGATACCTGACAGTGAATGTAAGTGTACTAACAAGATGGCTGACACAGGTGCATTATGTTTTGTGCACAGGGCCTTGATGGGAGTTGGTTTCAAGATCAACACCATGCAGCAGTGTCAGCCACCTTGCCAGTACACTTCTCCTCACTGTGAGGTAAGCATTGGCCCAGAAGAGTTAGCATGGCTCGGAGTGTGGATGTGTATTGGCAATGGCTACAAGTCACATCAGGCCTTGTCCCACACACACCTTCCCACCCATCAGCAAAAGCCTGCCTGTAACTCAGCTTCCCTGACAGTGAGTGTGAATGTACTTGCAAGTTGTCTGACACTGATGACTGGTGCCTATTTGTCCACAAGCAGGGCGTAGTTGTCCAAACTGAAGTCCCCAGTGTCAGCCATTTCATCAGTAGATTTCCAGTCACTATCAGGTAAGCATGGTTCTTGGTGGTCTGTTTGTGCTGTTTGGGAGGAGCATTGTTTGGCCTGACTCCATCTCCCATCAGGCTCCATCTTCCACACACCTGCCTACCCATCATAAATATCTTACCTGTGACTCTACTTTCCTGACAGTGAGTGGCAATGTGCTTCAGAGATGTCTGACACTGGTGACTGGTGTCTGATTTGTCCACTACTCTCCAACAGTGCCTTGAGCTCCGAACAGCAGTCTGCAGGGCCAGTCATCTTGCCAGAACATTCTCATTGACTGTCAGGGAAGCTCAATTGTATGTGGTCTTGTTGGTCTGTGTGTGAGGATGAGTGTTTGCACTGACTTCAACTCCCATCATGCCCTGTCGTACACACACCTTCCCAGCCAGCACAGACAGCAGACCAGGAACTATGCTATCCCTGATGGTGAATGGAAATGTACTATCAAGATGGCTGACACTGGGGACTGGTGTGAGGAGCACAAGACCATGATGGGCTTTGTGTTCACCTCAGACAACCATGCATAAGTGTCAGACATCCTGCAAGTATACTTCACCATTCTTCCTGGTGGCCTGGTTGGGCTGTGTGGGAAGGTGTGTGTGTGCGATAGAGCACGATAGGAGATGTCAGTGCAAACACTCCTCCTCCCACATTACCCAACCAGGTCATCTGGGCCTATGGCTACCTGACAGTGAATGGAAGTCTAGTATCAAGTTGGCTGACACTGGTGCCTGTAGTTTGGCTTGACTACAACTCCCCTTAGGCCTTGTGCTCCAGACACCATACAGCAGTGTCAGCCATCTTGCTGGTACTTTTCCACTGACTGAGAGGCTTGCATAGTCCCAGTATGTCTGTGTGGGCTGTGCGTGGGGAAGAGTGTTTGCAGTGACTACAAGTTCCATGGTGCCTGTGTCCACACCCACCTTCCCAGCCATCCCAAACAGCCTACCTGTGACTGTGCTTCCTGTGAGTGAGTGGAAAAGTACTGGGCCAAGTTGTCTGACGCTGGTGTAAGTTGTTTGGAGCAGAAGACCTATCTGTGAGTTTGTGAGAAGTATGTACATGGTTATAGTTTGTTGCATTTTCAATATAATTTGAGGTATTTTTGTTAACAATCTAACATACACATCACATGCTCTTAGAATCTAGTACATTTTATATATTTATACTGGCCTTTCTTTAACTGTATCCTTTACAGTGATGTCTCTAGGGGTGTGATTAATGACTCTATTTGAATGTTGAAATGTTGATTGTGTACTCACCAGACTCTTGTGATCCTGGAATTCCATAGACACCCTCCGGCGGAAGGATGTCACACACCTTCTCCTCTCAGAAGGTGAAGTGGACAGTTTGTGCAAGAGGGCCACCGCCAGTCTTCTGGCTTTGGAAGTGTTCCCTGGCCATCAGCTTCTTGACCCTCCTTCGCACATCATAGTACCTGGTCCTGATATCTTCCATTGTGCACAGGCAAGGTGCTTGAGCATTCACCTTGTTAACTATCCTCTCCCACATCCTATTTCTCTGGGACAGGGCGGTCTGTTGGACTAGGTTCCCAAATAACTGTGGCTCTACTCTGACAATCTCATCTACAAGCACTTCCAACTCCTTATCTGTAAAACGTGGATGCTTCCTTTTGGACATGGTGAGGGTGAGTGTGAAGGTGAAGGTGAAGGTAAGGGTGAGTGTGGATGTGAGTGTGAATCTGAAAAAAGGTGTGCTTTTATGTGTTTTTGTATGAAATGAAATGTGTGCAGGGTGTGTGGTGTGTGAGTGTGTGAGGCAGAGAGCAGGGAATGTCTGGTGGAAGCTCCTTGGGAGTATAGGCAGTTGTGGCAAAGGATCAAGGTCATGGTGTTGGCCCTTTATATAGGTGGATTTGTGGGTGTATTTTTTTGGGGGGGGGAGTTGCCAATGCTTTTTTTAACTGTTTTTGACTCCCCCCATTGACATTTAATACACGGATCGACACAGTTCCATAACCGATTCTCCTGCAACATCATCTCATCGCGTGTTGATACGAGTCGGAATCGTGACCGGCATGCGATTCTTGAATGTTCACAAGTGTGTCGGTCGCAGCGGTGCGGTTAGAGAGCCTTTGTTCGAAATTATAGCGTTCCGTATGATTCGGTTGTGTTTCACATGGGATGCATCCTACTCAGTCGAACGGAGGGCTTGCGGTCGAGTCATACAGAAAGCATTGCCAATCCGATTAGGTTGGGATGCTTTCCCCACGACATCGGAATCGGGCCCTAAGTGTGTTGTCTGCTGGTGATGCAATACTGAGCAATGGTCTTCTCGACATTTGCATAGGGAATCTTGAAGTGTGAAAAAGTGAGGATTTTTGAGGTTTCTTCAGGAAGCACCTCTGGAGGGATTTTGAGAATTTTTAATTCGAGTGAGGGTGAAATCGCGCTGGTTGAGATTTTTCTGGAAGTAAAAGCAAACTCTCAGAGTGTATGGTTCTGTTATTTTCATTTAGTTGAGCAGACAAGTTGTTTTCATGTTGATTTAACTGCTAGCAAATGTCCTTTAAAATACTGTTTCTATTTTCTCCTGCTTCTTATAATGCTTACGTCTCCATTATTTCATTTTCTCCTTTATGTACTGCCCTGATTTCTTACAAAAGATAAATCATCATTTGTTAAAATTGTTGAAATTTTATTTCAATATACTAATAATTATGTTTGTTTGTATTTTTACATATTAGAATAGATTTGTTACATGAACTAAACATATTATTTCCATTCTTAAAAGTAAAAGATAATAAACTTGAGGTTTATTTACAAAATCTAATTGTTTTTGTAGCAGAATTCATAATTGTCACACGTCACAGAAATTAACTAAAATCAGTCTGAATATAAGAGGTCATATTTGCAGCAAATATTTTGAAGCTGAACACATTGCTACCAAAACATTTTCAATTATAAGCTTTGTCTTTCTGTACACTGATGTCAGAGGTGATCTTCTGGTTCTTAATAGCATTAAAGTTTCTTCTCCAGCACACAGAGTCCTCTCAGCCAAAGCATCAGGGCCTAAAACGAGGAAACAATTAGAGATTAATATTTTCATGCAGAAATCTTGTCTTCTTCAATCTCGGGTAAGACTCCCGAAGTTGGAAACTGTGGTCTATACCATCTTTCATTTTTAGTTCTGGCGTAAAATGCAGCTTTACCGGTCTCATAAATACTACTACTACTACTACTCCTCCTCCTCCTACTAGTACTCCTCCTCCTCTTATTGGTACTCCTACTACTACTACTAATAATAATAATACTAATCATCATACTCATAACCATAATCACAATCATAACAATTCCTAGAAAGGGTTGGTTGCCTGAAGGGCCATTCACATTCTGAATCCGCTTGTAATTCGCATACATAGAGTGTTCAAGGGGTCGCCTCCTTCAGCCATTAGCCTTGGTTCCAATGTCATTCACAATTTGCATCAGTCCTTTGGTGTTTCAGGGACTGTGTGTAAATCAACATTCCTGCTTACGGTAGCACAGAGCTTGAGTGCTCTGCAATTTTTTGAGCTCTCAGAGAGTCACCTAAAGGATACCTCCACAACGATAAATTCCTTGACTTGGCAATCAAACAACATGGAGATACAACTAGATATGATCAATACCCTGGCACAGTGTTTAATTTGTAAAAAAAGTAAGCCCCAGGGCCTTTGTTGGGATGCCACTGCAGCTTGCACTACCCATTGGCCATGCCAGCACTGCCAATGACAGTGCCTGCACAACTTCAAACCATCACACTGCTACAAGTCTGACAATTCAGACTATTTGAGGCACGCAAATCAATAAGAATGGCTTGGGTGGCAGGAGTTAGTTTTATTTAATGTACATTGAATTAATAAACAGCTGTTGTTCTGCTCATCTCTAAATTATACATGCCCCATGTGGCAGCTGTCATAGGAGTCGGTGTTGACAAATAGGTGCCGGTGCCAAGCACCGGAAACTACTGGCTCAAACTAAGCACTGCCCTGGCAACATCTATAACTAAGTTGGAGTGAAAATTGGACTCGCTGTACCTAGGTGAACAACGTACCAGATCGCTTGGGAAGGGTTAACCTATCTGTTCTTGCCTCCCAGTAGTAGAAAAACTGGGCATGTTGCCTGAGGTCCTTACCACCATGATTCCAGAGTGGAAACAGGCCTTCCATCGGCCAGTCAAGTCAGGCATTGAACCTTCACATCTAGAGTTGGATGACTCTACAACCATGTTAGTCACAGCCGTGCCACCAAGTCGAGGCAAATCCATCATCAGAGAGCTACCTAACCTGCTGGGTTGCCCAGGCCCGTCCCCCTCTACATTGGTTTTAGACATTCAAACAATCAGCGTAGACATTCCCAGTGCAAATCTATTGGACTCCAAACACCTTGTAAAGGAAATTAGTGGTAGCCAATCTCGGAGTGGCACTTAAGGCACCGTAAGAGAGCAGCCTGCCTCATCACACTTGCTACATCAGCCTGGTCTAACTCCAACTACTGTAATCTAGGATACTCCAAAAAGCTCGGAACACACTTCGACAAGGAACTTAAGTGATCCCAACCATCACGCAATGGCAATTAATGGCAGTGAATCCTCATGTGGCACACAAGATCTGGTAGCACAACAGGAGCATGAATGGTCAAGACCTCTCTCTAAAATATCAAGGACAAGACTGAAAAAAGTTCAAAATAAACCAATAAAACAGGGCCAGCATGCTTTACAACACCTAACGCTCCCATTTCCTGCTAAAACATCATGTAATAACTTGGCTACCCTGTACCCCATCTTTAAAGGTAACAATGCCCCAAAGAAGGAAACAAACACTGCACCAAACCACCACACGTTCAAATATATGTGCAAGAACCTCAGGTGGCCTCTCAATCTATGCATCTTTGGCCTTGTATTTGATTATTAAACTCCCTCGAAAGCCAAGACAAAATGCTCCAGTTAGCAATTGTGGAAGGTATGTGCATAAATGGCTAGCCCCTAAGGATCTTGCTGATTAATGTATATTTCAATAGTTTAGGCACAAATCGTACAAATCGGCTGCTCCAATTTTGCGACTCTCTTGAATCTGTGCTCTTATGGACAGTACCTCATTGGCGACAAATTCCAGAAGTCATTTAAGAAGTCATTTAAGGGAATGAAAGGGAATGAACACTTTGGATTAAGTATTCAGCAGGGCAAAAATCCTAGAAGTCCTGGAGAACTTTGAGATCCAGACCAGGTTCGAGAGTGATCACTTCCCTCTTGTCACATCTTTAAAGGTTAGTAGAACCTTTGGACAGTTGCCAATTCAACTGGTGAAGTAAATAAGTCCAGTATTTGTACAGTGCACGAATCACCCCCGAAGGGGTCTCTCGGCGCTGGGGGCCGTTGGGAAGATTAAGCGAGCTATTGCCCAGAGTCGCCTGGTGCTGGGCAGACCCCTGCCGCCGGAGCCAGGGATCGAACCGTGATCCCCAGCGTCCAGCGTTAGTCACCCTGGCCGCGGCGCCACACCTCTTCCCTGAAGAAAGCAGGCACCTAATTTGAAGGATAAAATGGGATCAACTGAACTGGTGGGAACTCAAAATATGTGAATCCTCCAGGGGCCTATTTATCAAGACCATGAATGGAGAACTCCTTGTGGCCGAGTCAGCCCTAATCCTTAATGAAATACACCACGGCCCCTATTATGAGTACGGCGATCCATAAGACCTCCCTAACCGTGGTGGCGGTCCGACGACAACCACACTGCAGGACCACCCGCAGTATAATGACTGCAGCAGTTAGCACCATCACTAGACCGCTGGCACCACTTGGATCAAGGATCCCACTGGAACTGCGTTCTTTCACTGACAGGAATATGCTGGCGGTGCCACTGAGCATATTCCGAGTTGCACTTCACAGCTCTTTTCATGGCGGTGAACCCGCCATGAAAAGGGTGGTGGAATAGCCAAAAAGGGGGCCCTAACAGGGACCCCTGCTGGATTTGGGCCTGGGGGTGAATGCGGGGGGCATATGTAGTGCCCCCCCTGGATTTGCAACCCCCCCTATTTATAGGTCACACAATGCAGGGAGGTACAGTCGGCGCTCTGACTGTGGCTGTCTGCTTGATAGGCTCTTCTATGAGCCTAGCAGATTGCCGCCGTCAGACTGCCACAGGACCGCACGCCACACCAGGATTTAACTCCTAATCTGTCAGGCGATCACACCACAGCTTTGGCGGTCCTACAGAAGATGGCGCGTTGCACCGTCCACTGTAGGACCACCAAAGTCATAATCAGGCCCTTAGTCCTTGGAAAGGTGCTGAGATAGAATATCGAGTTGGAAATGTCGACTTACTCAAATATCGAATTGGAAATATTGCGATTCAGAAATATTGACAGCAAGAATATCCTGGTCAAGAATATCGAATTTAAGGTAAGTAATATCATTTAAAAAAAATATAGATGTTTACAATAACGATTTTCTAATTAGTGTTATGTATTTTAGTTTATATTTTAAATGTATGTGATGTATGCTTTTTTGTATAAGTATTGTTTATGTTTTTTAATATATGCGTTACGTTTTTAGTAGTTATGAATCTCATTTTAATTACATTTTGCATTATTTATTTCCGTAGTGGGTTGTGGGTTTATAGGAGAATAGGGTGGGAAGTAATTTAATTATAATAAATTAATGATTATTTTTTATTTATTTAATTTAGATTTTATAGTGTTAACTGTGGGAAGTAATTTATTTGTAATTAATTGTTAATTGGTTGTTAATTAATGTTAACTAATTAATTGATAATTACTTATGGTAATTGTGTAATTTTTTTAGGTGCGGGATGTGTGGTTTATAGGGGTAAAGGGTGGGAAGTAATTTATTTTTGATTATATAATAATTAGTTGTTAATTTACATTAATTAATTGATTGAAAATTAATTATGGAAATTGTTTTATTAATTTTAGGTGCAGGTTGTGGGGTTTATAGGAGTAAAGGGTGGGAGGTAATTTATGTTTAATTGATTAATAAGTAGTTGTTAATTTATATTAACTAATGAATTGATAATTAATTATGGTAATTATGTGATTTGTTTTAGGTGTGGGTATTGGGGTTTATGGGGTAAAGGGTGGAAATAATGTATGATTAACTAATTAATAATTAGTTGTTAATTAATATTAATTAATTAATTGAAAAATAAATATGGAATTTGTGTAATTAATTTTAGGTGTGGGTTGTGGTGTTTATGGGGTAAAGGGTTGGAAGTAATTTTTGTTTAATTAATTAAAATTTAGTTGATCATTAATATTAATTTATACATTTATATTTAATTAGGGTATTTGTTTATTTTCTGTGTGTGTGTGTTTGTTTTATTGTTATAGGGGTACAGTGTGGGGAGTACATTAATTTTACTTACTTTCTAATTAGTTGTTAAATAATATTCGTTTTTAATTGAAAATAAGTTTTAATTGTGTAATTAATTTTTTTACAGTTTAATTTTAGTTGTGGGTTGTGGGGATTATAAGGGTAAAATGTGGGAAGTTGAGTAATTTTTATGAGTTTTAATTTGTTTTTAATTAATAATATTTCTTTAATTGGTAAC